>OY757223.1:5000000-6250000 GCA_963583965.1 Nomada ferruginata
TTACTATTTACTACTATCTTTTAGCGTGCAGAACATATGGTTTTTACAATTATTTTGTGCTTTTACAGTAATATGTAGTTGTAGTTATTCAAGTTACTCTTGGTACGAATTGATTCTGTGGAATTTTTACAAATAAAATTAACATAATAATAACATACGAATTAGAATCATTATTCAGCAGTTCGGGGATCTTACTATTGTTACTACTTGATGCGGATGATGCACTCGGGTTGTTATTATGATTATCTAGATTAATTAGTTGTTCCAATTTTTATTTAACGAGATTGCGTCCATTGTCCGTTATAAAAAAAACTGATCTATTGAAACTAACTAAGCCCCCAAACTGTTAATAAATCCGTTAATAAATAAATTCGTGAGATTTGTACGGATCTTTCTGAGGCGTTAAAGGTAATTTTAATTACTTAATTTGATTAATAATTTAATAATTTGTTATTAATAATTTGTTAATTTTTTTCGTATGTTATTATATACCGTATGTTAATTTATAAATAATAATGTTGGATATTTACTAGTGATAGTAAATATAATATATCATGCTGTAGCAAAATTGTCTCAACGTTCTTAGAAATGTCTTACTAACATAGATAGTAAGAGAACCAGATGGGTCTGCACTTGGAGAGTCAAAAGGGCCTAGGTTGTAAAGTGGGACAATGCGCATTCGTAGGTATAAGTGAACCCCAGTTCTTTGGGTGTTTTCGTTCAGTTCTAAAGAGCATTTCATAGAGAGTGGACATTCCTTCAGAGCTATTTTAAATACACGGATTGAGATAAATATAATAGTTATTTTATTTAACACACCATATCCAATAAATAATAATAATAATAATAATAAATAATTAAATAATCACATACACGTCGAGTATAATACTAGATATTTTATTTGATTTCAAATTATAGTGTAAAAAACAAATTATTATGAAAACAGTTATTATGATTATTTAGATTAATTAGTTGTTCCAATTTTTCAGTGACAATCGTCTTTTCGCTATTCAGGAGGAGACGGTCTTTAAATCGCGGGTCTAATACTATGGCCAGCAATAATGTCTCGTTTTTTTTTTGAAGATTCAAAACGTTCCTATAAATAAATACATTTATTCTATTGTTCCTCTCTGTGAGATTAAACTTAAATTAAGTAATTAAAATTACCTTTAACGCCTCAGAAAGATTCGTACAAATCTCACGAATTTATTTATTAACGGATTTCTTAACAGTTTGGGGGCTTAGTTAGTTTCAATAGATCAGTTTTTTTTATAACGGACAATGGACGCAATCTCGTTAAATAAAAATTGGAACAACTAATTAATCTAGATAATCATAATAACAACCCGAGTGCATCATCCGCATCAAGTAGTAACAATAGTAAGATCCCCGAACTGCTGAATAATGATTCTAATTCGTATGTTATTATTATGTTAATTTTATTTGTAAAAATTCCACAGAATAAATTCGTACCAAGAGTAACTTGAATAACTACAACTACATATTACTGTAAAAGCACAAAATAATTGTAAAAACCATATGTTCTGCACGCTAAAAGATAGTAGTAAATAGTAAATACTATAAGAGACGGCTCTATTGGGATCCCGAGACATTGCATCGTATAATCAGTTTCGGGATCTCCATTTCTCGATACGCCTTTCGGGTCTCGATACGCCTTTCGGGCTCTCGATGCGTTCGGGATCTCGAAACGTTCGGGATCTCGAAGCGCTGGGATACTTTCGAGAATCTCGAAGAGTATCACATTTCCGAGAGCCCGCCCGTTCTCGCCCGAGTTGTCCCGACCCGACTCTCGGCTCGGGAATCTCGTCAATTCGAGAACCCGCACACCCCTGATATTTACGGTAACATTCGCAGCAACCTCCTCGTGGTGAGACCTGGGCAATCGATATTATTTATCATACATTTACCAATTCTATCACATATTCTGTTGTGATAAAATTGTTAATTGTATGTTAAAATTTTCGAGCAAATTGGCTGTGATTTTTTAAATATCTCTTTAAATATCTATGCGTAATAATTTTGTTTGATCCATCTTACAAAAATGTAATTCGGGCCGAAAAGTATATTGGCTAATTTTTCTATTCGTATATCTCGTCTGTGGTAATACTTACTGTACATAAAGTCAATTTACTGTAACTACGAAAAGATCATTATTGATTGTACATATACTTACGAATTTTCTCTCTAGGGTGCGCTGCAGGCGATCAATAAAGTGGGGCAGTATGGTACGGATCGCATCTACGTATATACCAGGTTTCATAGATCCATTTGCAATAGAGTAGTTTGTTTCGAAACACGTTCGGTTTCATGTTGTCTTTCCTGTTGTGTTAAATTGAGTTTGCGTTCAGTGAGAAGGAGTTCAAAGATTTATACTTCGGCGTGTTACAAGGACAAAAAGGCTACAGTCTGTGTGCAGCAAGTAGAAAGAACTGTAAAATAATCAAGTACGTATACGGATCTGTTTGTCAAGTCAGGTACAATACATTCCATAACAATATTATTCATTGAAAGAATGTGTCGGCATTCATAGTGCGGTCTGGTGAGAAGTAAGAGTAATCGAAAACGGAAAAACCGGGGATTGTAGGAGAAATCTGTACGCACATGATGAGAAAGTGAAAGTGTCCTTTGGGGCACTGGGGCCTTTTGGGGCACTGGGGTCCTTTGGGGCACTGGGGCCTTTTGGGGCACTGGGGCTCCTTTGGGGCACTGGGGTCCTTTGGGGCACTGGGGTCCTTTGGGGCACTGGGGTCCTTTGGGGCACTGGGGTCCTTTGGGGCACTGGGGCTCCTTGGGGCACTGGGGTCCTTTGGGGCACTGGGGTCCTTTGGGGCACTGGGGTCCTTTGGGGCACTGGGGCTCCTTGGGGCACTGGGGCCCTTTGGGGCACTGGGGTCCTTTGGGGCACTGGGGTCCCTTGGGGCACTGGTGAGACCCGGGCAATCAATTACTTATCGTACAATTTATCGTATTAGGTAAGACAGGGATGTGAGTGGTACCTACATTCAGACACCTGTTTATTAGTAGCGGTGCTATAATTTGGTTCAACAAATGATGTTGAAGTTATAGCTATATAGAAAAAAATGGAACTAATTAGAAAAAAAAATGGTGTGTGTACTTATGTACGCGCGTTAGAAGTTATACCACCGACGAGATATACATAGGAATAGACAAGACATGCAATGTATTTCTGGTAAATGCATTTGTGTCAATGACACAATTGCGATTGTGTCACCACAATCAAGCTCATTAGCACAGGTAAATGCATTTGTGAATATTTTTTCCTGTAAATAATTTTCCAGCATGTGATAAATACCCCTTTGGGGCACTGGGGCTCCTAAATGCATTTGTGAATATTTTTTCCTGTAAATAATTTTCCAGCATGTGATAAATACCCTTTTGGGGCACTGGGGTCCTTTGGGGCACTGGGGCCTTTTGGGGCACTGGGGTCCTTTGGGGCACTGGGGCTCCTTGGGGCACTGGGGTCCTTTGGGGCACTGGGGTCCTTTGGGGCACTGGGGTCCTTTGGGGCACTGGGGCCCTTTGGGGCACTGGGGTCCTTTGGGGCACTGGGACTCCTTTGGGGCACTGGGGCCTTTTGGGGCACTGGGGTCCTTTGGGGCACTGGGGCTCCTTGGGGCACTGGGGTCCTTTGGGGCACTGGGGTCCTTTGGGGCACTGGGGCTCCTTGGGGCACTGGGGCTCCTTGGGGCACTGGGGTCCTTTGGGGCACTGGGGTCCTTTGGGGCACTGGGGTCCTTTGGGGCACTGGGGCTCCTTGGGGCACTGGGGCTCCTTGGGGCACTGGGGTCCTTTGGGGCACTGGGGTCCTTTGGGGCACTGGGGTCCTTTGGGGCACTGGGGTCCTTTGGGGCACTGGGGCTCCTTGGGGCACTGGGGTCCTTTGGGGCACTGGGGCCTTTTGGGGCACTGGGGTCCTTTGGGGCACTGGGGTCCTTTGGGGCACTGGGGTCCTTTGGGGCACTGGGGCTCCTTGGGGCACTGGGGCTCCTTGGGGCACTGGGGTCCTTTGGGGCACTGGGGTCCTTTGGGGCACTGGGGTCCTTTGGGGCACTGGGGTCCTTTGGGGCACTGGGGTCCTTTGGGGCACTGGGGCCTTTTGGGGCACTGGGGTCCTTTGGGGCACTGGGGTCCTTTGGGGCACTGGGGCTCCTTGGGGCACTGGGGCTCCTTGGGGCACTGGGGTCCTTTGGGGCACTGGGGTCCTTTGGGGCACTGGGGCTCCTTGGGGCACTGGGGCTCCTTGGGGCACTGGGGTCCTTTGGGGCACTGGGGTCCTTTGGGGCACTGGGGTCCTTTGGGGCACTGGGGTCCTTTGGGGCACTGGGGCCTTTTGGGGCACTGGGGTCCTTTGGGGCACTGGGGTCCTTTGGGGCACTGGGGCTCCTTGGGGCACTGGGGCTCCTTGGGGCACTGGGGTCCTTTGGGGCACTGGGGTCCTTTGGGGCACTGGGGCTCCTTGGGGCACTGGGGTCCTTTGGGGCACTGGGGTCCTTTGGGGCACTGGGGTCCTTTGGGGCACTGGGGTCCTTTGGGGCACTGGGGTCCTTTGGGGCACTGGGGCTCCTTGGGGCACTGGGGTCCTTTGGGGCACTGGGGTCCTTTGGGGCACTGGGGCTCCTTGGGGCACTGGGGCCCTTTGGGGCACTGGGGCTCCTTGGGGCACTGGGGTCCTTTGAGGCACTGGGGCCTTTTGGGGCACTGGGGCTCTTTGGGGCACTGGGGCCCTTTGGGGCACTGGGGCCTTTTGGGGCACTGGGGTCCTTTGGGGCACTGGGGTCCCTTGGGGCACTGGTGAGACATTCAGACACCTGTTTATTAGTAGCGGTGCTATAATTTGGTTCAACAAATGATGTTGAAGTTATAGCTATATAGAAAAAAATGGAACTAATTAGAAAAAAAAATGGTGTGTGTACTTATGTACGCGCGTTAGAAGTTATACCACCGACGAGATATACATAGGAATAGACAAGACATGCAATGTATTTCTGGTAAATGCATTTGTGTCAATGACACAATTGCGATTGTGTCACCACAATCAAGCTCATTAGCACAGGTAAATGCATTTGTGAATATTTTTTCCTGTAAATAATTTTCCAGCATGTGATAAATACCCCTTTGGGGCACTGGGGCTCCTAAATGCATTTGTGAATATTTTTTCCTGTAAATAATTTTCCAGCATGTGATAAATACCCTTTTGGGGCACTGGGGTCCTTTGGGGCACTGGGGCCTTTTGGGGCACTGGGGTCCTTTGGGGCACTGGGGTCCTTTGGGGCACTGGGGCTCCTTGGGGCACTGGGGTCCTTTGGGGCACTGGGGTCCTTTGGGGCACTGGGGTCCTTTGGGGCACTGGGGCCCTTTGGGGCACTGGGGTCCTTTGGGGCACTGGGGCTCTTTGGGGCACTGGGGTCCTTTGGGGCACTGGGGTCCTTTGGGGCACTGGGGCCCTTTGGGGCACTGGGGCCTTTTGGGGCACTGGGGCTCTTTGGGGCACTGGGGCCCTTTGGGGCACTGGGGCTCTTTGGGGCACTGGGGCTCCTTGGGGCACTGGGGCCTTTTGGGGCACTGGGGTCCTTTGGGGCACTGGGGCTCTTTGGGGCATTGGGGTCCTTTGGGGCACTGGGGCTCTTTGGGGCACTGGGGTCCTTTGGGGCACTGGGGTCCTTTGGGGCACTGGGGCTCTTTGGGGCATTGGGGTCCTTTGGGGCACTGGGGTCCTTTGGGGCACTGGGGCCCTTTGGGGCACTGGGGCTCCTTGGGGCACTGGGGTCCTTTGGGGCACTGGGGTCCTTTGGGGCACTGGGGTCCTTTGGGGCACTGGGGCTCCTTGGGGCACTGGGGCTCCTTGGGGCACTGGGGTCCTTTGGGGCACTGGGGTCCTTTGGGGCACTGGGGTCCTTTGGGGCACTGGGGTCCTTTGGGGCACTGGGGTCCTTTGGGGCACTGGGGTCCTTTGGGGCACTGGGGTCCTTTGGGGCACTGGGGCTCCTTGGGGCACTGGGGTCCTTTGGGGCACTGGGGCCTTTTGGGGCACTGGGGTCCTTTGGGGCACTGGGGTCCTTTGGGGCACTGGGGTCCTTTGGGGCACTGGGGTCCTTTGGGGCACTGGGGCTCCTTGGGGCACTGGGGTCCTTTGGGGCACTGGGGTCCTTTGGGGCACTGGGGTCCTTTGGGGCACTGGGGTCCTTTGGGGCACTGGGGTCCTTTGGGGCACTGGGGTCCTTTGGGGCACTGGGGTCCTTTGGGGCACTGGGGCTCCTTGGGGCACTGGGGTCCTTTGGGGCACTGGGGCCTTTTGGGGCACTGGGGTCCTTTGGGGCACTGGGGTCCTTTGGGGCACTGGGGTCCTTTGGGGCACTGGGGCTCCTTGGGGCACTGGGGTCCTTTGGGGCACTGGGGTCCTTTGGGGCACTGGGGTCCTTTGGGGCACTGGGGTCCTTTGGGGCACTGGGGCTCCTTTGGGGCACTGGGGTCCTTTGGGGCACTGGGGCTCCTTGGGGCACTGGGGTCCTTTGGGGCACTGGGGTCCTTTGGGGCACTGGGGCTCCTTGGGGCACTGGGGCCCTTTGGGGCACTGGGGCCCTTTGGGGCACTGGGGCCTTTTGGGGCACTGGGGTCCTTTGGGGCACTGGGGTCCTTTGGGGCACTGGGGTCCTTTGGGGCACTGGGGCCCTTTGGGGCACTGGGGTCCTTTGGGGCACTGGGGTCCTTTGGGGCACTGGGGTCCTTTGGGGCACTGGGGCTCCTTGGGGCACTGGGGTCCTTTGGGGCACTGGGGTCCTTTGGGGCACTGGGGTCCTTTGGGGCACTGGGGCTCCTTGGGGCACTGGGGCCCTTTGGGGCACTGGGGCCCTTTGGGGCACTGGGGCCTTTTGGGGCACTGGGGTCCTTTGGGGCACTGGGGTCCTTTGGGGCACTGGGGTCCTTTGGGGCACTGGGGCCCTTTGGGGCACTGGGGTCCTTTGGGGCACTGGGACTCCTTTGGGGCACTGGGGCCTTTTGGGGCACTGGGGTCCTTTGGGGCACTGGGGCTCCTTGGGGCACTGGGGTCCTTTGGGGCACTGGGGTCCTTTGGGGCACTGGGGCCCTTTGGGGCACTGGGGCCTTTTGGGGCACTGGGGCTCTTTGGGGCACTGGGGCCCTTTGGGGCACTGGGGCTCTTTGGGGCACTGGGGCTCCTTGGGGCACTGGGGCCTTTTGGGGCACTGGGGTCCTTTGGGGCACTGGGGCTCTTTGGGGCATTGGGGTCCTTTGGGGCACTGGGGCTCTTTGGGGCACTGGGGTCCTTTGGGGCACTGGGGCTCTTTGGGGCATTGGGGTCCTCTGGGGCACTGGGGCTCTTTGGGGCACTGGGGTCCTTTGGGGCACTGGGGTCCTTTGGGGCACTGGGGTCCTTTGGGGCACTGGGGCCCTTTGGGGCACTGGGGCCTTTTGGGGCACTGGGGCTCTTTGGGGCACTGGGGCCCTTTGGGGCACTGGGGCTCTTTGGGGCACTGGGGCTCCTTGGGGCACTGGGGCCTTTTGGGGCACTGGGGTCCTTTGGGGCACTGGGGCTCTTTGGGGCATTGGGGTCCTTTGGGGCACTGGGGCTCTTTGGGGCACTGGGGTCCTTTGGGGCACTGGGGTCCTTTGGGGCACTGGGGCTCTTTGGGGCATTGGGGTCCTTTGGGGCACTGGGGTCCTTTGGGGCACTGGGGCCCTTTGGGGCACTGGGGCTCCTTGGGGCACTGGGGTCCTTTGGGGCACTGGGGCCTTTTGGGGCACTGGGGTCCTTTGGGGCATTGGGGTCCTCTGGGGCACTGGGGCTCTTTGGGGCACTGGGGTCCTTTGGGGCACTGGGGCTCTTTGGGGCATTGGGGTCCTTTGGGGCACTGGGGTCCTTTGGGGCACTGGGGCTCCTTGGGGCACTGGGGTCCTTTGGGGCACTGGGGCCTTTTGGGGCACTGGGGTCCTTTGGGGCACTGGGGTCCTTTGGGGCACTGGGGCTCTTTGGGGCACTGGGGTCCTTTGGGGCACTGGGGCTCCTTGGGGCACTGGGGTCCTTTGGGGCACTGGGGCCTTTTGGGGCACTGGGGTCCTTTGGGGCACTGGGGTCCTTTGGGGCACTGGGGCTCCTTGGGGCACTGGGGCCCTTTGGGGCACTGGGGCTCTTTGGGGCACTGGTGAGACCCGGGCAATCAATTACTTATCGTACAATTTATCGTATTAGGTAAGACAGGGATGTGAGTGGTACCTACATTCAGACACCTGTTTATTAGTAGCGGTGCTATAATTTGGTTCAACAAATGATGTTGAAGTTATAGCTATATAGAAAAAAATGGAACTAATTAGAAAAAAAAATGGTGTGTGTACTTATGTACGCGCGTTAGAAGTTATACCACCGACGAGATATACATAGGAATAGACAAGACATGCAATGTATTTCTGGTAAATGCATTTGTGTCAATGACACAATTGCGATTGTGTCACCACAATCAAGCTCATTAGCACAGGTAAATGCATTTGTGAATATTTTTTCCTGTAAATAATTTTCCAGCATGTGATAAATACCCTTTTGGGGCACTGGGGCTCTTTGGGGTACTGGTGAGACCCGGGCAATCAATTACTTATCGTATAATTTATCGTATTAGGTAAGACAGGGATGTGAGTGGTATCTACATTCAGACACCTGTTTATAAGTAGCGGTGCTATAATTTGGTTTAACAAATCATGTTAATAATCCTCGAAAACCGTTTCGTACACCCATTTACATATCAATAAAGTGTTAGGAAACACAGTGGTACAATCTACATAAAAATGAATATTTACCAGGGGTGTGCGGGTTCTCGATATTTCGGGTTCGGGTCGGGACGAGAAAAGTCGGGCGAGATCGGGTGGGCTCTCGGAAATGTGATACTCTTCGAGATTCTCGAAAGTATCCCAACGCTTCGAGATCCCGAACGTTTCGAGATCCCGAACGCATCGAGAGCCCGAAAGGCGTATCGAGAAATGGAGATCCCGAAACTGATTATACGATGCAATGTCTCGGGATCCCAATAGAGCCGTCTCTTATAGTATTTACTATTTACTACTATCTTTTAGCGTGCAGAACATATGGTTTTTACAATTATTTTGTGCTTTTACAGTAATATGTAGTTGTAGTTATTCAAGTTACTCTTGGTACGAATTGATTCTGTGGAATTTTTACAAATAAAATTAACATAATAATAACATACGAATTAGAATCATTATTCAGCAGTTCGGGGATCTTACTATTGTTACTACTTGATGCGGATGATGCACTCGGGTTGTTATTATGATTATCTAGATTAATTAGTTGTTCCAATTTTTATTTAACGAGATTGCGTCCATTGTCCGTTATAAAAAAAACTGATCTATTGAAACTAACTAAGCCCCCAAACTGTTAATAAATCCGTTAATAAATAAATTCGTGAGATTTGTACGGATCTTTCTGAGGCGTTAAAGGTAATTTTAATTACTTAATTTGATTAATAATTTAATAATTTGTTATTAATAATTTGTTAATTTTTTTCGTATGTTATTATATACCGTATGTTAATTTATAAATAATAATGTTGGATATTTACTAGTGATAGTAAATATAATATATCATGCTGTAGCAAAATTGTCTCAACGTTCTTAGAAATGTCTTACTAACATAGATAGTAAGAGAACCAGATGGGTCTGCACTTGGAGAGTCAAAAGGGCCTAGGTTGTAAAGTGGGACAATGCGCATTCGTAGGTATAAGTGAACCCCAGTTCTTTGGGTGTTTTCGTTCAGTTCTAAAGAGCATTTCATAGAGAGTGGACATTCCTTCAGAGCTATTTTAAATACACGGATTGAGATAAATATAATAGTTATTTTATTTAACACACCATATCCAATAAATAATAATAATAATAATAATAAATAATTAAATAATCACATACACGTCGAGTATAATACTAGATATTTTATTTGATTTCAAATTATAGTGTAAAAAACAAATTATTATGAAAACAGTTATTATGATTATTTAGATTAATTAGTTGTTCCAATTTTTCAGTGACAATCGTCTTTTCGCTATTCAGGAGGAGACGGTCTTTAAATCGCGGGTCTAATACTATGGCCAGCAATAATGTCTCGTTTTTTTTTTGAAGATTCAAAACGTTCCTATAAATAAATACATTTATTCTATTGTTCCTCTCTGTGAGATTAAACTTAAATTAAGTAATTAAAATTACCTTTAACGCCTCAGAAAGATTCGTACAAATCTCACGAATTTATTTATTAACGGATTTCTTAACAGTTTGGGGGCTTAGTTAGTTTCAATAGATCAGTTTTTTTTATAACGGACAATGGACGCAATCTCGTTAAATAAAAATTGGAACAACTAATTAATCTAGATAATCATAATAACAACCCGAGTGCATCATCCGCATCAAGTAGTAACAATAGTAAGATCCCCGAACTGCTGAATAATGATTCTAATTCGTATGTTATTATTATGTTAATTTTATTTGTAAAAATTCCACAGAATAAATTCGTACCAAGAGTAACTTGAATAACTACAACTACATATTACTGTAAAAGCACAAAATAATTGTAAAAACCATATGTTCTGCACGCTAAAAGATAGTAGTAAATAGTAAATACTATAAGAGACGGCTCTATTGGGATCCCGAGACATTGCATCGTATAATCAGTTTCGGGATCTCCATTTCTCGATACGCCTTTCGGGTCTCGATACGCCTTTCGGGCTCTCGATGCGTTCGGGATCTCGAAACGTTCGGGATCTCGAAGCGCTGGGATACTTTCGAGAATCTCGAAGAGTATCACATTTCCGAGAGCCCGCCCGTTCTCGCCCGAGTTGTCCCGACCCGACTCTCGGCTCGGGAATCTCGTCAATTCGAGAACCCGCACACCCCTGATATTTACGGTAACATTCGCAGCAACCTCCTCGTGGTGAGACCTGGGCAATCGATATTATTTATCATACATTTACCAATTCTATCACATATTCTGTTGTGATAAAATTGTTAATTGTATGTTAAAATTTTCGAGCAAATTGGCTGTGATTTTTTAAATATCTCTTTAAATATCTATGCGTAATAATTTTGTTTGATCCATCTTACAAAAATGTAATTCGGGCCGAAAAGTATATTGGCTAATTTTTCTATTCGTATATCTCGTCTGTGGTAATACTTACTGTAGATAAAGTCAATTTACTGTAACTACGAAAAGATCATTATTGATTGTACATATACTTACGAATTTTCTCTCTAGGGTGCGCTGCAGGCGATCAATAAAGTGGGGCAGTATGGTACGGATCGCATCTACGTATATACCAGGTTTCATAGATCCATTTGCAATAGAGTAGTTTGTTTCGAAACACGTTCGGTTTCATGTTGTCTTTCCTGTTGTGTTAAATTGAGTTTGCGTTCAGTGAGAAGGAGTTCAAAGATTTATACTTCGGCGTGTTACAAGGACAAAAAGGCTACAGTCTGTGTGCAGCAAGTAGAAAGAACTGTAAAATAATCAAGTACATATACGGATCTGTTTGTCAAGTCAGGTACAATACATTCCATAACAATATTATTCATTGAAAGAATGTGTCGGCATTCATAGTGCGGTCTGGTGAGAAGTAAGAGTAATCGAAAACGGAAAAACCGGGGATTGTAGGAGAAATCTGTACGCACATGATGAGAAAGTGAAGGCGCAACAAGCACTGTTACGATAACAGTATTTTAATTGCACGCTAAGAATGCTAAGTGACGCTTTCCCGCTATTTCTTACTAATATACACAGCGGCAAGAAATACGTATCGCGATAAATTGTATCGTTACTTTGCGTCGATAAAAGTATTCATACGCATGGAAGCAAGATAAATATTCAATACTAAGTTATGAAAGTACTTCTCCTACAATATACCGTTAAGTTGACCATAATTCGGCGTTTGGAATTGGTTACGGTTACCGTAGACCCTTAGAATATCGTCCCTTCGCGAAAACATGTATCCTTTGTGTTTATTATATACCGTTCGTTTCTTCGAACAATTTTCCCCCATTTCATGCGTCTCTCTTTCGTTTATCACGTTTTACATATCCTCAACGCCCGATTATAAAGTTTTGACCGCGATAAAGTACTGCACAATCAAATCCACCGCCCACATGCGTAAGTCCGCGTACGAACACAATGCTCATTGAAGCACGGCCACGCAGATTCATTTTCTAGTGCATTGCTCATTAGATAGAAAGCTTCTCTGTCATTCGCTATTTTCAGGCGGGATGACTTCACGTGGCAGTACATATTAAATAATTCCTGTAGTATGCCATCAGTAGGTATATATATATGACATAATTCGTTGAGTAGCTTCAATTCAGCATCAAATGCAACGCTTTAAAGTGCGTATCCACTTGTTGCGTACATGCGTATCATAACATACGTAATCATTGCACCGTTCCGGTGTCCGAAGCGTATATGAAAAATGGGCTCCACCCAAAGTGGCTCATCCGAATGTTGGATGTATATGCATGCATACTGTGTCATTCTTTTAATGCGACGAAAAATCAACAAGAGACGAGTCTATTTCGTTGCGTATCTTTGTATCAAATTTTAACACGTAACGCTGATACGATGCGAGGATACGCGGCATATCACATTTTTATATGCAGCAATGCAATTGCCCCTCCATATTCATACACAATGATGATACGAGGGTACGCACCTTTGAAAGTCCACCTTATTTACGACGCAACGCGCCTACGCCGTTTGCACGATAGTTCGTAATCAATTCGGCGGGCTATTTCGCCGGTTTCGATCGCACTATTTCATTGATTCCTTTTATTTAATTAGAAAATTCATGCATCTTCAATTATTCATCCTTCTCCATCGATAAGGAAGTCGTATGTATGTATGTATGTATGTAACGCGAGATCGTTACAAGGTTCTCCATAAACGAGATATATAACAGGTAGAGTTTTAATTATCGAGTTCTGCTTATTCTAGAATTACATCGCGTGCAAGTAATGGTGGTCTACACGAAGTAAAAAAAAATCTAACTTTAGTGGCGATACCTTCATGGATCGACTTATGTATGTTCATAGTGTACAATGATATACCATTAATGAATTATAAAAGTTGAATACAATTTTTTGGTGGCGTAATATCGAAATGGAAATTGATCCGCGAACGTTTCTGATAAGTTAACAACGGAACTGTATTTAATCGCGCTGCGTTAGTGCCAAATAAATTGTCGACGCGAATAAAATTCTTTATTCTAAATGTACATGCTTTCTTAATTTTTCGTATGAATTTTTTTTTTAGTATAATTAAGAAACAATGGATCAAGGATTCCCGGCACAGCATACTACCACAACGGTAACAACAACTACTACCACAACGCAACCAACTATTCGATTTGATTCGTCTTATGCAAGAACAGTACCTGGAGTTCTGAAAATCGTTCAGGTGGTAAGTCAATCGCGATTGATTTCGATCGATATCGCCTTTGTTTTATACCAATGTCCGTTTGATGGAGCACACCTGTAATTACATGTATGTATACATATAAGTGGGATAGATATATGAACGTTCTTTTATCTGCCTCTCAAAAACTCTATCGCGATTAAATATGTGAAAAAGATATTTGCGGTATGAACGGAAATACGGAAATCAGTTCTTCTTTTTTCACGGAAATTAATTAGCAAGGAGGAATGTCAGTATTGTAAACAAAAAATGGCCCCACCAGGTACTTTAACATTGTATTTCCTTTATTTTTTAAGCGGAGCAGTTATTAATTTCGATTTCTCTTTTTTAGGTCTTGAATCTCTTGGGATTCATATGCATAACGGTATCGAGTCAAAGTAATTCTAGCCGAGGAGGATGGTTCAATACTGTGGCCATGGCTGGCTTTTGGTTTACAGGAATATTACTCGTTTTTTATCTCTTTCACATCGTCGAAAAGTTTTCGAAAATTCCATGGTTGAAAATTGTGAGTTCGAGAAAGAAACTGTTTGCACGCATGTTTTATTCTCTTAGCCTCTATCGTTTTATATCACACTATATAATAATACTCGTGGAAAAAGAAAATCGTTAAAATGTCAACGTGATGATCGCTTTTACACAAAGGTGAAATATCGATCTAAGTTGGAGTAACTAGGACATTCTATTCCATAGCATGCTTCATACGACGTCGGCAATTCGTATTAATCACGTTAATATTATGATTGCCCCCATTCGTGCTTCTTGATATTTTCCCTAATCTTTTCTTTAAATCAGCTTATCGTGTCAAGTTCCAGAACTAACGTGACGTTGTATTTTTATCCATAGGAATTTATATTTTGCGTAATTTGGACTGCTTTCTATTTATTGGCTGCGTCGCTCGCAGCTGATTACGCTAAATACGTAGAAGCGTTTGGTGCTGCAGCAGTAAGTTGTTGACATTCCTAGTTATATACTATTAGAATAGATTGTTCATTAACTAGAATATGGTAGAACTTCGATTTGTAAGCTTGCGCATATAGATTGTCTAAAATCGATTTACTATTCAAGGTCGTCCAACAAGGAAAAGTATCTTTCTACCATATACCATTTGTTCTTTTTCCTTGACAAATTTATTCTTTGAAATTAATCAGAAGTAGATTGAGGATCGAATAAAATACCTGTAAAGATATTCCGATACGTATAAAAATATTTGGAAAATGTTTCTTTGCAGTTTTTCGGATTTTGCGCTATGGTAGCTTATGGTTATGATGCCTGGTTGAAATTCCATGCATCGAGAAGCGGTGCCTTGGCTCAGGGACAACAAACACAGAAGGAAATCTCTACAGTGACGAGCCCTGCGTATTAATTTCATCGCCTAAAATTATTCAATAGAACTACGCGAACGGACCATTTTCGAAGGATTTGACACGGCAAATCTAATTCGCGCTTTTCACACGTTCCTCGTTCTAACGCTTGAACGTCGATAGTTAACAACAATAGGGAACAGTGGATTCGTTTATTGCATCGGTTTAACTATTTTCTTTTTTTTTATTTATAGTACATACGTACGTGTACATCTGCATGCATCGTATGTATTTTCACCGCGGTACAATCTTCAAGGGTATCATATCTTTGTACTATAAGAGAACAACGTACATATTATACAATATAACGCGTATTTTTTAATCTCTATATATAATAATTCTAATTGTACATTATGTCGCGAATTTTTTATGTCTGTTAACATTTGACATAATATTTTCGAACAGATAGTATATACATATACATACAATATGTTTGTATACATGTACAAGAAATATATGTTTAATCAGTATTGTGTTCATGCTATATACGAATCGTTGATATATTTATACTCATTTTGTATTTAATTTCGTACGATGGCAATTTCATCGCATTCCTGATTAGGACGACAGATGGGCGGAAGGGTTATCTTAATTTATTTCCGATTAATCGTAGAGTGATAATGACGGAACGTGTTTATACAATCAAACCAGATTATATCCACCATTTTTACTTGAGTTTCACCGTTGTTAGCGTATTGTATGTAGAATTGTTAGGAGTTCTTAGGGATAAGAAAATTGTATATTATAATTTATTGATTTTTTTCTTTCAGGATATTACGTAGCGTACTATGTGTATTTTTGTTATCTTTATTCGAACAAACTCGTACAGGTACCTACACTTATATGTACACAATATACATACATACTAAATAATTCTAATTACAAATTTCGAACAACACAGAAAACGCAACGACGACAGTCACAATGCGACATGTATTACTAAATCGATACTTAATAACAAAATAAATCATTCAACGTTATCTCCTCCACTTTAGCCGTTCTTTTCTCAAACATATTCTATTCGCGACAAATGATGTTATACCATATCTTCAGCTAATAAATTATAAGCTTGTTACTATTAATAGTTTTATATTAACACAGTGTTTCGTGTCGCATATACTTTTTAACAAGTAAACTATCTGGTTTCTTCTCCAACATTATAGAAATACTATTACCAAAAAAAAAACAATGTTAAAAACGAGAAAAAAGTCTCGCAAATATTTTCTTCTGCATTTTCGCTCGTTTGTATAACTAACAACTCTATTGCACGAATTGAAAAACAGAAAGGAAGTACGTTAAAGATTTGTCCTAATTCTTGTGAACGAGGCGAGGCCTGCGACCCTGTTTCTTCCCCATGGTGGAAAGATCTATGGTTTTACCATCGGGCAGCACTATTTTATTTTCTTGATAGTCCACAAATCCGTTCTCTTCGTCTTCTTCTCGTTGTTCCTCGTCACATCTGATCCCAGTTTCATACGTGTACTCTCGACGAATGCCATCAGGGTCGATATAACCGTATTTACCCCTGGTTACACAATCGACACCAATTATTTCCTCTTTGTATGAACCGTCGTCATTTTCAAAGCCCCAGGTGATCGATCCGTCCGGATTATCGTTGCGATACCTTCTGATGATCTGTTTTAACGGGCGAAAATATCTTCGAGTTAATAATAATTCAATCGAGCCAAGCGAAACATTTTCCCGTTTTGTTATTTTTTCTATTTCATGCATACTTGTATTTTATTCGTACACCATTTAGATCAGTTTCACTCTCTCCTAATATTATATAACTGTAACAAGTATTCACGTTCCATTTTATTTCGTTCGGTTACTAAAGATAAATATTCGAGATATAGTCGTTAGGGTACTGATACGTTCACCAGTTATATCATATTATTTAACCGAATAGATAAAGGTGAGAGTCTAACATCATTGCAATAGTTTCTTTGAATACAAAGATTTCGCCCTTCGACAATGATGAACAGTCCAGTGTAGCCGAACATTGGGAACTTAAAACAGGTTTAATTGCTCAATAAATTATACTTCCTAAGCTTCAATAATATTCCGAAGTTCTGCGTTCAGGAAAATTGAAATTCCCCCAAAGTATCATACATCAGGCAGCGGTATCAACAAGCTACCCTTATATATAAATTCCGTTGAAACTCACCTGTGCGACTGGTTTCTTTCCACGTGTATCGTAGGACTGAGATGGTTTTACTGGTTTCGGCTGTGGTTTCACCTGTTGCTTAAACGGCTCCTCCACTGGTTTCCTTGGTTTACTTTGTTTTGGCGCCGGTCGGTATTGCACAGGCGCCGGTGGTGGCGTCGTTGGTACTCCATATCCTCTACCTGTTGGTATCCCAGACCCAGGAACCGGACGATATTGTACTGGCGGTTGCACTGTTGCGCCTACGTTAGGGAAAGTTCTCGATATCGCGCCTGCATTTCCGAGATTCGCAATGGTGCGTGGAATATTTTCCTCGCTTTCTTCCTGGCTCTCTGGCAGTTCGTCGCTTAAATCAGCGTCCTCGCCTCGACTGTCAGGTTCCCGTGCTGATTCACGGGCATGCACTTCCTCGTCCGGTTCTTCGTTTACTGGTTTAATTTGCGGAGAAAGTAGCGACGGTCCTGTAGGCAGATTCGGTCGTAATGGCTTGAACGAACCTGGCCCCGTTCCTATCGAATCGTCCGCCCCTTTGGGTCTAATTCAAATAAATATAATATACTATTAATATTTACATTGCATATATCTAGTAATATAATATATATATCTAGCAGCATTAATTTTAAGTTCGTTAGTAGGGGTGAATTAAATTGGATGGAATTTGGAATAGGTAAGAATTCGTTCTGATGGGACCGAAATTTTAATCAAAAATGTAAACTGAACTATTTACCTGAACGTAATTGGACGGCGAAGTCGTTGATTCGCGAGTCCAGCTTGCGTTGGAATCGCCGGTCTAGCTGATGGCAGTCTCTGAAAACGAGCTGATCTTAGGGGTGTAGGTAACCCTCTAGGTGGTGAACCGTCATCGTGATTGAATTGGGCCGAAACCAGCGCAGTGACGCAGGCCAACAACTGCAACAAATATTTCTTTCGTTAATTCCTGGGCAAAAGCAAACCAAAGGAACAAATCAGTATAATATGATGAAGTTCCAAAGGAGGAAAAATTAAGCATCAAAATAATACCGGAAGAAAGACAAACGGGATCAGCTGGCGGCCGTTAAAAAGTTCCACATTGTTAAATATGTGAAAGAAGTATTTCTTTCTTAAAGATTACCAGATCTCACAATTTATGTATGTAGACCAGTTGTGCTAAGAAGTCGACCGTTACGAACATTACGCTCTACACGCGGTCGTCCTTCCACAAATATTTTCTTCACCTTCCGTACCCGGGTTCTCTCTCTTTCATTGTCATCGCGTCGGTCGTCACTTAAATGTCAAATAACAACAAGTTACGTGTGCATCATACGAAACGCGACGCGCAATATGCGTTCGTGATCACTTTTAATCCGTACCGCTTTCTCTTCTCTCCGGCGTCGTGCGCCGTAATTTTTCGTGCGACCGGTACACGACTAATTATTATCCGTGTACGGGCGCAGCAATGCCCTTAGAAACGCGCAAACTAGAATGCCGGACCGGTTGGGAACCAGTCTGTCGACGGAAACCTGTTGCATCGAACGAATGCAAATGGAGAAACAAGAACAATCGAATTACGATCGTGCGAGTAAATGGACGAGCGATTCGATGGACCGTCGTGGCCGATCGCAACCCCTTCTAACGTGCCTCGAAGAGTTTACGTGCTTACATATGTATATTGTATATTGCTAACAGGTCTGTTCGCCGCGTCGTATAGTTTTCGTTATGCAAGGATATGAAATACCGGTCTTGGTAACGTAATCCCCCATTTTTTCCTTTTCCTTCTATTTATTTTTGTCTTCGCGTTAGAGTATCGCTCGAATTATCTAACAGAAAGTGAATACTTCGGATAAGACGATTGATAAGGGCGAGTGAGAGTAAGCGAATTAGATCAATCAGAAGGTGGCTCGTTTGCGGGTGTTTATTTTACGGGGCTGATGTAATAACCGAGAATTTTATTGCTAGATTGTTGCTTCGGTTGGATCGGTGAGTTTAATGATCGGAGGAAGTGAGAGTCAGGTTGTGCCGGAGAACTTGTCTTGGGTTTCTAATGAAACTGTAGCTTGTATATTCCAGCTGCCCAAGATTCTACGAGTTAGGCAACAGGGATTAGCGTTGCATCGTGCAATATTTTGCGTGGTTTTTTTTAATCAAACCAGCGACGATAAGCGAACGTGTCTGGATCGCTACGGGTCTGTTAAATAATTTCCGCCGCATTTCCGTGGTCCAGGACATTATTCAGGCAATTACGAATATCACGAAAATACCAGGCTTCCTCTAAATACTTAAAAATCGGAACACTCGCCAGGTAGTTTAATATTCAATAATACTAAATTCGAAAAATATTGCGAGGCAGTCAGTCCTTACAAAAACTGTTCAGGCATTGTCGTCCTCCAAGAACGATAAAATGTCTGGAAAATGGAAAATTCCCTCGGAAACACGGAAAGCTCAATAAAGTTGCTTCACGATAGGAAGGACACGTTGTAGCAATCACGTTGGCGAAGTGGAGGCAGTATTGGCTGGATCGCCATATCCTCCTCTACAGTTCCTCTAGTCCTCAGGAATGCACCGGTCTTGCCAGAGAGAAGGAATGAGGGACGGACAGAGAAAGGGAAGGAATGAAACAGATAACTTAGAGACAGGCGAATCGAGTGAACATTTTTCACGGGGCTGCACTTCGTTCCAACCGGTGGCACGCATTTACAGATATTTATGTACAGTGGATTTACAATGAAAAATCGAATCGATTTTCTTGCCGGTGCACTTTCACTCGGTTTACTTATTCGCGAGCGGCCTGTTAATTTTCGTCCTTCGTGGTCGAACATCGTTAAGAAATGCGTTCAAGATCTTGCTACATTTCTCTCCCTCCAATTCACGTTTTTTACTTTTTTCGTTCTTCGTTCGAGCTAGCCGGACACGTTCATTCACTCCCCCGTCGATACTTTCACTTTCTTTCTCTGACCGATCTCCTCTCTTTCTACGTTTTGTTGTTTTCAATTTCACAATGGGCATCACGTTTTGGAAAGGTGCTTATGATAATTTCGAACGGTCTGATTAAGATCCACGCGACGTGAGTTGTATGGAAATGTTTGGAAATTTGTGTTAGAAAGACGCGGTACGTTTGGAAGGACTGAATTTTCTTTCATCATAATTATATTTATTTCAGGAGCTGTGGATTTTTCCATGTTGCTGGTAAGTGTCAAGTTTTGTTTCCAATCTCATTCGCTTCGAATGGATTGTAAACGAGTATTGGAGCACAACATTGGAGCGGTCAACAGATACATACAGTTCCGAGTTTCTTGCGCAATAATATGGTGATTACAAAGTGACCGGTCGAAACAGAAAGCTTTGCGACAGAAACGCAGCAACGTGGACAGTTCAACGGGGCTGATCGAAAGGAATGTCAAGTATAAAGGAAACTCTATATGTAAGTCGATACAGTTTTTATATATTGTCTAAAAACCCGTCTGTCAACTCGGATTCCCCGGCTCTGCGCTATATCTTTCCTCTTCCCTTTGTTCTTCTCGCACGATTTTTATGTAAATATATTGTAATGAAATCGCTCAAAACATCAAATGAAGCCCCCGTCTTTCCAGCAACGATAAATCCATTATCTTCATGAAGAGTCTTTTTGTTTGTCAACTAATTTTAGCATTAAAAATGCTATCGAGAGTTCTAATTACATATGTCGTTCGAACTTCTTTTTCGAATGCTAGAACATTATTTTTCGCTTCTATTTTATAATTTATGCCCTGATTTTTCAGCGATTTCTTATGCACCAATATTGGTTCAGTACTTAAATTAGAGTAACTTCTGTTATATTTTTTGATTGCCTCATTTTTGGAGTCTTTCTGAATTCGATGAATTATTGCGTTACAAGAATATTGCAATTAACTTTCAACGAAGTGATCAAATGAATCTTTCCATCTGGATTCGCCTCGAACGATTGCATATTTCGCGCTTCACTAGCGTCACTTCCTGATCCGCGAAGAACCAAACCGGACGTTACACGAACTTCGTTCCGAACATTCTCTACGCTTGTTTTCAAAATTTTGCGCCACTATCAATGAAACGACACGAATTAAGATCTGGGAAAGGATATTTTTCACCCTGCCGAAATATTCACGTATTTCAAAATAATTAAATCTACAAAACGACGAACTAGTTTCTCTTGGCTCAAAATTAAAAGCAACGAAATAAAACGAACATTTCTATTCGCCAAAATTTCTCCTTCAATTTTATCGAAAGACGAATCAATTTCTCGTCTCCATCGGATTAAATGAAACGAACTTCCACGAGGAAAGTAGTTAGGGGTGGGCCCCGCAAAATGGCGGACGGCGAAGGGAGGGTGAAGGGTCTCTCGCTGGAACTTTAATGGGTTTATAAAAAGGGAGGAGAAAAAAGAAAGGGTAAATTCGGCTACTCACGATCACTGCGATGTGCATGGCCGTGTCCTGTGTCCCCTGTCTCAATGGTGGTCACTCTGGGTGTGGTGCTGGAGCGTTTATGCCTCACACTACCGCGAATGACTCCCCGTCTCCGTGTTCTTATACCTATATCCCCGTTTAAATTCCTATGGTACGAGCAACACGCAGGCCAACTTTCCATCGGCCAGCAGGAATTGTGTTCGGCGAGAATACGAGATCCCGAAACGATTTGGCACGCCACCGATGTACGCGGTTCTTTAATTCGTCCCACACGATAATACTATATGTCGATTAGCTATTGACGATCGACTTCTCCATCTGGAGATGAAGAAGAGTCTGTTGGATTTTATCGTGCCCCAATCGCACGAATTATTTTCTAATGCTGTTTATATGTATAGTGTACTAATAGTACAGCAATTTTGCAGTTTGCAATTGTTTCTTCGGGCAATGATTGAATTAAATATTTTATTGTGAGACTTGCTATGAAATACTGTCATTAATAGAGCATGCTTGCAATTCAGGTCCCGAATGTACCAGAAGTTAGTCTTGTCAGGAAATCGGGCAGCAGTGACAAACTTGACTATTCGCCCAAGTAATTCCGTGTGTCCAGTGAGAGTAGTCCTAGTAGTGCTGCACTAGTTAAACTCGTAGCAAACATAGTATCAAAAATAGACATTACAGACATCAGGAGTTACCTAAGTATTAACGTTCATCATATTATCTGTAATAGCGCAGTAGTGTATTTAATTAACATTCAATTAATAGCATAACTTTCCCCACTTTCTTTATAATAATCACTATGATTTATATCGAATTAATTCACAAACGCAGGGCAAACAATACATATATAATTAAGACTATTTTCACTCCCATTCAATGTCTGTATCCTCCGTACGATATTATTATCTCAACGATTGTTATTACATTTCAGGTTCTCTGGAACGCGGAATGTTCCACAAAGAAATATTTCATCTTTGGCAATACGGTACAACGAAGATAAATATTCATACGATTCAAGTTCCTCGATTATTAATATTATTCGGACCATGCATACGATACATATACAATAATTGACACCAATATGGAGGAAGAAAGTTTCGAGTTTAGATTTGGAGCGGTCCACAAACTGTATACTGCTCGCGCTTTCTTTCGTTAATGTCAGAAGACTCCGCCTCATGGTTACCCAGAAGAACTTCCACGGAGAGATAGTGCTGGAGGCTGGGATCCAAGGTCAGTGTCGGGGCTGAAGCAGACTGTGTTAATCCTCGTAATACCATGGCAATGTATATACAATACCCGAGACGTTATGTAGCCGGGTATAATTTACTGTATATTATATTATACATACTTTCACGTGTATGTGCGAGCGCTATGCAGGCTGCAACATCGGGACAAAAACGAGCGACCGGATTTTTCCGAAGAAAACCACTCAGAGATCGTTTTACTCAGGAACGTAGTGTGCCTGGAGAACACTAAAATTGGAATTAAGATTGGAATTTTTGTTTAAACCACAAATTGCTGCTTGAACTTCGTTTTTAGTTTCATTTCTTCACGTGAGTATGAATCATAATTAATCGTGTCATTAGGATAATAATAATAATGTGACTAGATGTCGAAGGAAACCTGTTATTATTATTATTATTAATAGTTTTAACAGTAGTAGTAGCAGTAATGTGATGTCGACATTTTCTAAAAAAATTTCATTACGCCAATAATTTTCATTTGTATTTCATTCCGCTGTACACGACATTCGCTGAAGTTTGATAGTTGTAAAAATTGTGTTAGTTTAACAGTTTACATACTCAGCTATTCACATTCTGCGAAGGAAATTTGCCAACCCAAGGATAAAATTCCAAATATTATTTCGCGTCGTTTTACCAAATTTTGGAGACGAAAGGAAATCGTTTCTCTCCCTCGATAAATGTTGCACGAAGAAAATTCGAATAAATATACGGATTCAATTTTCCACCAAAACGACGACAATTCTATGGATTAAAATTTTGCAGAGAATTATACCGATGAAGACTGTAGCATAAACGTAGACACGCGATGATCCGCTATTGCTCGTTTCTATGGACCGAGGGTGAAGCAAAATGTCATTTCGATATCTTCCCAACGCCTATTGTTGAAGTAAGGATTCTTAAAACACTAAACTATATGCACGCGCACTAAATGCAAATGTTACCAGAACGTTCTCCAGCATCTGAAACCAGTTTTCTCTTCGTGTCTTCTTCGTACCCCATAATACGTGGCGTACTTTGTCTTCGTGCTTCTTTTCTCTGCAATTTTTCAAGGTCGGTCGATAAAATACTCCTTCAATCCCCGTTTTCTTCTTTCCTTCTTTTCCAATGCACCGACACTTGTCGTTAATTCCTTTATACATTCATTTTCAAGATGATTCGTGCCTCGATACGCAAAGTGCGCTTGAATATTTACGCAGGCGAACGTATTATTCGCCTACAATTGTTCTCCTTACATCGGATTACAGATCTCATCTCGCATTCTTCTGTTAACCCGAATTGATTAACAGATAAGACACACTGTTCCAGCCTGACCGTAGATTTGAACGGAGTCAAGCATAATACTCTTCGTTTCAAGCAATCTCTAATACTCCGCATAGTTAATTTGTATTTTTGGTTTACAAGACGTCGCTTTAGCCCGGCAACGCGAAACAATAGAATTGCAAGTATTCGTAAACACCGCAGGGCTTATGCTCCTTTAACATCCAGGAAATTACGGCCCGCCATCGCAGAGTTATAGCAAAAGTCACGATACTTAGAAAGGGTTAGTTCTAACTCAAAAGCAATCGAAACGTTTGACAAAGAACAATCTACAAGTCCACCCATTTCGAACCATGAAGGAAAAATAGGTGCACGAAATAATTCACAGAGACCCCGTCACGGCTTCCCGCCATCGATTTACCCCGTGAGGAATGTCCAGTCGCCATTCGGTGAGGAATGCCGCGAGTTCGAACCCTTGGAGTCGAATCAGGTACGTTGGTCAGCAGGTCTTGGCAGACAGAGTGAGAGAAATGGAAGATTGGGGGGAAAGAAACAGGTAGATGGGTTGGTAGGTAGGTGGGTAGGTAGGTAGGTAGGTAGGTAGGTAGGTAGGTAGGTAGGTAGGTAGGTAGGTAGGTAGGTAGGTAGGTAGGTAGGTAGGTAGGTAGGTAGGTAGGTAGGTAGGTATGTATGTAGGTAGGTAGGTAGGTAGGTAGGTAGGTAGGTAGGTAGGTAGGTAGGTAGGTAGGTAGGTAGGTAGGTAGGTAGGTAGGTAGGTAGGTAGGTAGGTAGGTAGGTAGGTAGGTAGGTAGGTAGGTAGGTAGGTAGGTAGGTAGGTAGGTAGGTGGTGCACCGGAGCAAACGCTTTCGCGGGAGGCCAGCACAGTGGAGGCAAGCAGAGTCGAACCGGCAAGCCAGACGGATCATTTTGTGGAGGCTGAAACCCCCATGAAACCGGTTCTTCCTTTGCGCGCGCTTCTATCCTCTTCTTTATTCCCCATTTTTTTTCTTTCTTTCCCCTGGCGACGTAGTCGCCGTGTAACCATCGGCTGGTACTACTGGCGATGCATACTCGCGTGTTACACGAGTATGGCCGCGGACACGCACGATCCACGGAATATATGGGTAGACTCGAAGGACAAGTTACATTATTTCGTATATCGAAATGCTGGAAACATTTCCACTCGCAATTTTCATTCAGATAAATGGCGAGAAATGGCACCGGCATCTTTGCAACGAGAACGTCCCAAAGTGGATGGCTCGTGGGTCGGTTATTTATAAATCCATGGTTTATTAAGAAATACAGGCATTTTTATGCTGCTGGGTTGATTGTCAAAATTATTGAGAGGAATTGTATGTTTTACGGGGAGAATGATTTTTTTTTTGCTGAATTATTGAACGTTTATATTTTATACCCCCTATGTTAGACAATTCATTGCTAAACGTTTCTGCAGCAAGTGATAGACGATCCAGGTAAATGGATGCAATCAGCAACCACAGATGGCGGCTCGATGACTTAGAAAAGTCTGTTCACCGTGGAATTACGATGCGTCTCGTTTCAAAGCGCATTGGTAGCACACTTTTTTTCCGCCTGCATAGTCGCGACATCGTCTGGCGTTTCGTTTCGCTTTATCTCGATTCACCTCGCTACGCTGTCTGTTTCGTCACCTGTCACTCCCTCGAATCGCATAAATAATGGCAACCCATGCGTACACAAGCGAATTGTAACGCATCGGCTTAGAATTCTTCGGCTGTGTATCGCAAACCTGCATCTCGAACGTTGCATCTCATGCATTAGCCACTTTGCTATGAAGGAGGTCCTAAAAAAATATCTTTCCAGTCAAGCTAAATAATTTATACAAATCGTACAGTCGTATCGTATTAGCTTCAAACTTTGCTTTTCCTATTACTGCATCCAGCTTAATAATTCATTGAGACATAGTTTCAAAGTCTCTTTTGATGAATTTACCAATTTCCACCCCGTGCATTAGCTCCACAGAATGAATACCTCCGATTCCTCAATAATCTCAGACATCGTCCCCTCCAATTTAATTACCCCAAAGGCGCGCATGCAAGCTACCTGACCGCGCATTAAAGTTCCAAAACCGAGACCGCGTATCCTTAACTACAAACGAGAAACTGAAAAGGAAGAAGCGATCCAGCAGAAGTTAGGGACACGCATTTCCCAATTTATTCTATACTCGCCACTGTATCTACCATCCAGAGACTTCGGGATCGCGAAAAGGTTTTCTGTTACCACAGTAAAATCGTCATTATTGCGTTTATTATTTTCTCGTTTTCCGTTTTTTCTCTTTTTTAAACCGGACAAACGCGACGATGGCAGCGTCATCAAGCTCCTCCGTCGACCGGCCGATTGAACGCGGCCCGCGATCGTGCCGATTCCTCTGATTGGCCGAGAGAACCCGGCGTTACTCACGGCGCAAGAAGACTCTTTGTCTGTTTTTCGTCCAGCCGACTAGCCGGCAACCGGCGCAGCGGAGCACAAGTTATACGTGCAGTCGGAGGTCCTTCAGCCGTCGCGCCGGCTGCAATTATTACGCTCGCCTTCGAATTCGATCTCGGCTCATTCTCGTATATACGTCGGCGAATCTTCCACGGGATTCGCTTGCGGACGTACGCGCCGGCTACGAAACGGGACCACATACCGTGTACTCGACGAAGAACCGAACCGGGTGGTGTGCACTTTGAAAAATAGTTTTCGAAAAACGAACACCGAGGATATTGCAGAGAAACGTCGACGATCGTTCGATTTAATCGAAGGTAAGCTAGCTATCTATGTGGCTCACGGTGGATCTTGTGATTTATTGCAATACTTACACTTAACTTGGTTGGCAGAGTATTCCTTCTTTTTTTTCTTCGCCCCGAGTGTCGCCCCCGTTTCGAAACACCGACTTATTGCCAATGTAGGTCTAGTTATACTGTGACCGATGCATTAAGTACATTTTATTTGTTGGTGAGATTACTGTTTGCTGGAAACGATGGGACCAGAAGGTTGCGCGTGAGAATGTCGAATGAAGTTTGGGGAACGGGTGCCCTTTTTCTTAATTTTGTATGGCTCCCGTTTTTATTACAAACGGGTGAGCGAAGTCGAAGAAGGTGCAACTAGTTTTAGAGCTACCCGGTACATAGCCGATTGTATTCGACCACGGATCCCAACTTCCTCCGGCGACCTTCATCGTTGTATCGTTAATCGTGTAAGAGCGTTGGCCAAGGTTGCCTTATAATCAGTAGGGGTAAATTTTTGTTGTAAAAAGCATCATTTTTTTTATCAATTTCAAGAATTAAAGAATTCAGATATAATGCTCCCCTTAGAGAAAGATAACTTCTATTCGTTGCAAGATCTTTTTCTTATCGAAAAATGTGCATTTCTTGAGGTGCAAGAATGTATGAAAATTGTGCAGAGGGAGGTAGCGAGTGAGAACCCAGACAGACAAAGTTCCTTGAAGCGCTAGACGTACGTACGAACATTTATACGTACATGTATACGTATGCATGTGCTTCAGGCGCGGACACTGCTTCGGTCAAGGTCGTAGACTGCAAGTTAATGCTCTTTTTACACGTTCTCTTTCCTCGCTTGGACACGGTGTCCCGAAAAGGAGGCAATATCTGTCTGCCTGTGCGAAACAGTTTTAAACGATTATATCAGCATAAACCCCTTGGCGATTTAAGTAACAAAATGGTTTTGTTTCTAACTATAACATTATTTTTATTTGGAACGATTAATATTTTCTTCAATATAGGCTACGGCTTCCCAGAATAAATTGTTCGTTCCGCGCTTAATGTACAATGTAATAGTATTTGATGGCACTTTTTCTCGTTGAAATATTTACTTAATTTGTAAGTAAAAATTTGAACGAAATACTGTGTCGAGGATTGGTAACTCCACCACCGTTGGCGGAAGCTAATAGTCAATGGGGTACGAGTTCCCTTCCCTCGTCGCGAATTGCAGCCATACAAAGATCATTTGAATTTTGCCACGGTCTAATGTTTCACCGGAAGCCAGTCGATACCACCGTGTAAGTATCCCAGTAAGTATATCATTAAATCGTTTAACAAATGGCATACAAAGTATGATCGGAAAATATATACCACTTTTAATTACATGACTGTAGCATATCGTTTAGCAGCGCAATCCGATTGTTTCTGGTACCGGTTTAAAAAATTCGATATCGTTGTTGCGATAAAAAAAGTATTTGAAATATCGATGCACTTCCTTTGTCTTTAGTCTTTAGAACGTGGCGTCACCTATGTATCAATGCATGAAGTTTGTCACTTCAAGGGATGCAATGGTAAATACATCGACATTTATAAACGAATATGAAAATGTCTTCGATAATATGGAAATGCATTGTATGCTAGTGATTTATTCGATTAACTATCACATTTTATTGTTATATATTCGATTTTCTGGTAAATTCGCCGCTGGTCCTTGGGAACGCGATCGAACGTGGCGCTGCAGGCAGTGTGGTATTTAGATCCATTTTGATTCCAGCGATCGGGTCTCAGTAGCGGACAGTAGCGTTACAGGTTGCGGTGGTTCTGTTATCAGTAACTGTTTTGGTTTGTTGTTACATACGTCAGACATGAATAATGCTTTTGTATTGTTGGTTTTGTTCGTTACATTAGCAGACATTGCTTTCTGCACGCAAAGAACTGTAAGTATATCACCTTGATGTAGCTATTCAATGTAATATTAATCGGGATAATACGATTTTGTTAGTTCAGTTAGCTATCTGGATCAATGTCTATTCGAATGAAAAACAAAGGTCGCGGCTAATGTGATTCATCGTCTGATTATTCTATCTTGCGGTTATTGTTGATTTAGAAATTATAGTCGTATCTCTGGACTGGTCGATGAATGACAATTCGATGGTAATTGGGTACAGAGCGTTTCTTAATGAGGAACACGAGTTCCCATAACCCATTTATTAATTAACGTGAGAACCTTTATAATCGAGCGATTAGCAATGATATATATATATATAATGTATAGGAAATTGATGAATAAGTTTAATTAAACATCAGCGGTTGCTCCCAATTTATAAAACAAACGATTATTACACTTCCCTTGTTATATATTTCGCGGGGGTATAATTAAAAACAAAGAATAATAATTATATTTCTTGGTGTTAATAATTTAGTAATGTATACCAGTACGATTTAAATGTATTTTACTGTACCATTATCAATTCGTGAGTTGTAAACAATATATTTACATTTTTTTATATAAAAGAATTTGCCTGGCACTAGTTACGATCATGGGTGAATCCTGGCTGTGATGCAATATGTGAAGGCAAAAATTTAACAACAGTTTATCTAAGAGCCGATGGTCCGAACGATACGCTGCATTATCTGTGGGATTTCAATGGCAATCCGTCCGTGCTGTTGGCACTTACATCCACCTCCGATTTTCTGAACATAAGTTGGGAGGAATTCCTCGCGAATAAGGAGAACTCCATCAAATTCACGGAAGAACCTGCTTACACTTTTGGGGTAGTTTTAAATAAGGTCAGTATACAATTGCACGGAACGATACGTCGATATTCATTGAATTAAAGGTACTAACATTATTTGTATTATTTCTAGATCATAGAGTTCGACGATTTAAACGACACAGCATTAATAAATATTGCTAACACTTTAAATACAAATGTTCTACACCCGATGTTCTTCCAATGGGAACGCAAGACTTTAATTCGAAACGATGAATTTATTTCGCTGAGCATGACGGGCAATAATTACAACGACACTGCTATGAATATCAGCAGACGCGGAAGTGTGAAACTTTCGGTAGAGTATTGTTACAACTGTTAAAAGCTAAACGTAAGATGTACAAAGTTTCTTGGTTTATTCTTCTATATTGTTTTGCCCTTTAGTTGAGAGGCTTTTGTTCTCTCGATCATTCAGACGTTATGCCCCACATGTTACACACCGAAAATTCCACGCAAATCGACATCATTCTCGACAATATACAGACCAATCAAAGTTTTACGCACAGCAGATTTGCTATCGAGCTATTGGTAGTGGGCGAGGGGAATCCCGATATTCCCATGTTTGTGAATCCGAAAAAGAGTTTAGACGACGAACATACGCCTGGCATATTTGAGGTAATACTCGACAGTCGCGCTTAATATTTCCCGCTTCTATTTTTCTACTGACGAATAATTTCTTGTTGCAGGTCGTCGAAGTCAGGACTCCGCCTTACAAAAGTATGAACAATTACGAGACCGAAGGAGCGTACTTGCAATGGAGACCGGTATCTTACACGAATATAGCTCGAGATGTAACAAGTTCTACAGAAACGATACAATATCCACCGACGAAAGTGTCGAATCATACAAGTGCAATTAGAAATTCTATGTTATACTGCTACTTCGGGCACAAAGTGAATGACATGCTGACACAAAGTATTATTATATCGTTAGGAATAAGAGGAGATGGTTTCTATACGAGAACCCAATATTCTACATGGTAACAATTTTCCTTCAACAAAAATTCTGATTTCAACACGTTGAGTGCCACGTCAGGCATCGGTGATTGACACTAAACTTTCCGTTCAGGCCGCGTCAGTCATCGGTGACTGAAATTCAACTTTTCGTTCAGGCGTCGCTGTTTCACAGTGTTAAGCTACGCATGTCGCATCGCGTGGCCTAAACGGAAAGCGAGGCAAAACCGGCGTGGCACTCAACGTGTTAAGCAACTTTTACGTTCCGAATAAATCGTGACAATATCTGCTTTCAGGACATTTCTAATCGGCTATGGTACACCGCCGAACGAGCAATTCTCTAATTTGGTAATAATGATCATTTCTATCGGCCTCGGCCTTCCCCTGCTAATTCTGATAGCGACCGGTTTATATAGTTGTGTTAACAAAATGACGAAACGAAATAGCGAGATGTATTTAAGTCAATAATAATATTTATCGACACGTACAAAGTTGTCTAACTGCGTGTTGTCTCATAGAGATCCAAGCACGTTTAGTCGCATCGTCCGCGTAACCACCGTTAAACGTTGATAAAGAGATTATTCCTATATTTATACATAGCACATATATATTTTTTACACGTATTTTCAAGTTTGGCACACGAGGCAGCCTGAATTATATATTATAGTGCAACGCATACGAACTATCCTGTACAAATTTATACCCAGGTAAATAATAAAACTGTACAAACGTACAAAACTAAATCCTAACATTATTTTTCTTTTTTTACCGCGCGGCAAATGACAATCAAGCGAGGGGAGCAATATGTTGTTTGAACGCTGTACGAATAAATATTACAGAACGCCACCGCAGCAACGACAATGGCGAACGGTAAGATCCCAGCACAATCGTTGTGCCGCATGGTCTCCACGTCGCACCTGCGAACCCCTACGGACAAGTTCACCGTAGAGACAAGTCTGGCGGTTCCAAAAGGCAGCGGGCGAATGTTTTCAGGTGAAGATAGTAAAGGTGGCGCGGCGTGGTACCGTCGTGTTTCTCGCTATCACGGGGGTGGCGGGTAGAGGGTGCTGTCAGTGGAACAGTTCATTTTCATTGATCCGTTCGCGGCACGGAAGTGCGGGACAGGCGAATTTACCAATCCTAACCGTTATATCGACCTCGCACCGTAATTATTTCTCCGCCAAGTGAACGGAATCGATCATCGGCATTGCTCGTATCGTCCTCGCAACGCCCGTTCCGTTCTGGCCCTGCAACGTCTCGCAACGACGAGAGATAGCATACGGATGGATCGGGTCGAAAAATCGCGAAACCTGTCCGACGGAAGGTTCGCGCAGGTGAAACGTGTATACCGCAGTCGCGATTGGGCGAGTACGGGTTTGTAGTTGCGACAGTCTCGCGCGCAGGTTGGTCGAGAACGCGGCGGGTGGACAGACAGAGGAGGGTGGCTCGCTTGGGGGTTGCGAATGGTGCTGAGTAACGTGGTGGGGGACGCCTCGAAACTAGTTCCCGTGGAGTCCGCTGCGCGAGACTGGCGCGTGGCGGTGCAATAACGTCCGCGTCGGGTTTTGTCTAATCGCGGCAGTCCTCGAGAGAAGCTTTTTCGGCTGGCAAAACGGGGAAAAAGAATAACAAAAGGGAAAGTAAAGGGAGGAAGGGCAGTGCGCGCCAAGGCTGGGGCAGTGGTGCTGTCAAGACTCGGGGCGGACTATCGTGGTGATTCAATCGGGGAACTGGTGAGAGAACGGTGGTGTAATTGCCGCGGACGGAAGGTTTTCCATTGGATATCGTAGGAAACTAAAATAAAAAGAACGGACGGATGGGTGAAGTATAATAAAAAGAGGGAGAACGTGGACAGAAGGGGCAAAGCGTAGAGTTGAAGCGAAACAGCGGAGGGATACGAGGAGTGTGCTTAGTGGCGATCAAGTGAGGGAGATAGAGTATATGAGATTTTAGGGGCGGGAGGGGGTGTATTTAGCGGGTGGAATAAGAGTGAGAAAGAAAGTGGGTAGGTTCGGGTAGAGGTATTACGAGTTTGACAGAGAGGAATAACGAAGGGGGTGAGAGTTAGCGAGAAATAGAGAGAGAGAGGGGGGAGGGGTGGAAGACAGAGATAGAGGGTAGTTAAAAAAAGAGCGAGGGAGAGAGAGAAGGGGCGCGCGCGCGCGCGCGCGTCTATGTGCCAGAAGGAGCTGATAGACAAAGGAAGTGGAAAGGAAGGATCCAGTGGTTGGTCCTTCGGCCAGGAAAGTTAAGGGCACGAAGGAAAGGCAGTTTGGAACGTAGAGGAAAGACAGAAGGAAGGATCGTAGTCAGACGAAGCTACGTTACGGGGTTGATAGAACGCGGGGTACGAGTGGTAAGAGAACGCGTCGGGTCTGTCCCCCAGGAAAGGGACCGTCGCGCGCAACGCGATCAATTTTCGTTGCGACGCGGGCGGCGAGACTGGTGGAAAGGAAGAAATGACGACTGCAGCGAGATACCGATAACCGGCCAGATAATGTTGTCGCAGAGCAAGTTTTACGCTCTCTTTATCCACTACACGTTTGTGTAGCGCGACACGGGGCGGGTCCTTGCCGCTGCGGTGAAGAACAGAGGTGTTGGAAGAGGTGGTGGAGGATCGTGGATAATAAAGGACAAGGAGAGTCGGAGGAGGAGGAAGAAGAAGAAGAAGAAGAAGAAGAAGAAGAAGAGGAATAATAGGGAGAGCTGTCCGTAAGGGAGGGGTGAAAGGAAAAGAATACGGGACACACGGACGAGATATGTATATGCCCGTTTTGGACAGAGTCGATCCCGTCTGTGCACGATCGAGAAATTAAATGGAAGAGAAAGGGGGAAGCAGAGAAACGAGGATAACATAGAGAGGGAAAGAAGGGAAAGAAGTAGACGCACACGGGACACACGCGCGTGTACAAAGAACAAAGAAAGGACAGAGAGAGAAAGATAGAAAGAGAGAAGTTTTCTTTCGGTCTTCGTACGGTGTGCACAGTTTACAAGTGTCGTTGTTGCTTGGTACTGTGCTATATCCTTGCCGAAGCTGAACAAGCAAGGCCCGCGGAGGTATCTCAGAACCCGCCCCTCCTCGACGTCGCAGTGCCTCTTCTCCATATCGCTACGTCGTGCTTTCTTTTCGTTCAAGCCGCGACTATCTCTACGCTACCGGAGAAACTCCCTCGACCGTAAGTGGAATGAATAAATCAATCTTATTCTAATGCGGCACCCGTTTATTTTTGGAGAGGAAAGATTTTATTTTATCCCGGCCGCGATTACACGGCCGCGTCTATTGATCCCGTTCGTGTACGATGGTTAACGAGGATTCGCATCCATTCGTGCTAGCGGAACGAGTAAGGGCTTGGGGTAAACAGCGTGTATGGTATTTCGTTGATTTCACTACTTGACGACCGCGTGTGTTTCCCCGGAGGAGGCGCTAATGGCGCTACCGTGCAGCTCGACCACGTAACGAATAATCGTTGTCGCAACATCCTCTCTGCACATCCATCATTTTTCCATGCCTGTCTAAACGGCGGGTAATATTTCTGTGCCCCCTCTGTAATTTTACCACGTATTTCGATGGAAAAGATACAACAAACTGCAACGGTCTCTCGCCCGCTTACGGTGAATCCCTCCTCTGCATGCTCCTGCTATTTCGCGCAATCAATTACCGTGACCAGTGTACAGTTTCGATTAGGCTGGACACGATAGCACGAATCGGATCGTATGGTGGCACACACATGCATGGACACGCACATATATATATTCGTACATATAATGCACACAGGTGACATATATCTATGTATAGCGTGACGCGCGACTGCTGTTCCATTCTCGATATATCGATCGACGGCCGCCTCGGTCAGGGATCAGTCAGGGGTTCACTCTCGCGATGACGATAAGCGCTTGCTCTTCTTCTTTGCTCTCTCTTCTCGAGATTAGTCGCACGTGAAATAGCTCCGGCTGCCTTTGTGTCCGTGCACGACGAAGGTCGTACTCGCCGGTGTACATATGCACACACACGTACCATACACAGCGGTACACCAGTCTTATACTCGCGTCGCCCTGTTTTCTTGTGTGTCTCGTGATGACCTTCCTCCGCGCGAAAATTGCCGGTCAATACGACGTGCACGATCCGCATAAGAGCCGTGCGATGGTATCGATCACCGCCTCGTGCACGACCACCACACGCTCGCACGAGATTTCCTTCGCGAGGAGAAGGAAACGCGTGAATCGTCGCCAGTCGGGATGCTTCGATCGCCGATCGGTTGACCTAGCTTAACTACCGTTGGACAAACGGAACCGGTACTTAACGGTCGCGAAGATCTGCCGTCTTGTTATTACATCGATGAGAAATGTTGCATTTGCCCTGCACCGTTCGCGTTGATGGTAATTCCTTGCGAATTTCTAAAACCATTGCTGGAAATATCGAGGGGGTGGAATTTACAGGATTGTTTACTTTGAAACCGCGTACCGGTAATAATTTGTCAGCTACACTTTTGGATACTGTTGTAACGTGAATGGGAGCATACGATATTAGTTGGAGGGATGTTTATTGGAGGTATATAGCTGTTCCCATTTTTTGACGAGATAAGTGGTACTTTAATGCAGGTAGAGGATATTCATTTAGCTAGGTCAATTGTCGATTGATTTAGTATCGCGCGGGAATATTAATGAGAGGGATTTGTGTATTTTTGTGCCGTGGAATGGAAAACGATATACTGTATATACATCTTCATTGTTTCAAATTTGAACTGTTTAGCTGAATAAATAGAGGATCGATACTATAGCGGTGTAATGTCAAAGGTCGTATCAAAGCTACATTGTCCGTGGTAAAAGGAAGCGTACTTTTCCGTCCATCCGTCGTGCGAGAAAAGCGTGACGTCACAGTCGTCGACTTAAACGTCCCCCGTTCCGGTGGAAATCATCTGGCCCTTCCTTCGATTCGTTAAAGCAAAACGTCTGAAATCAAATGCAACAGTTTCTCGGTTTTGTCGTTCCACTATTTTTCATAATAGAAAACACAATGAATATAATCGTATACTTGTTCACGGATTGAAAAATCGCATGGCCTCGACATTAGGGAATTTCGAGACAAAACTATCTCTCCTATCTTTCTTCGCAAAAATCTTGAATTTCGTAATTTTCTGTAATCTCTATTCTGTCGCCAGTGTCCACTAGATTAAATTCTTCCACTTACATGGAATCTCACATTCTTCAACAATGCTAATACTCAACTGCTAGAATGTCCAACGATAACGATTCAACATTCCAAAGAGCCACGATCGCAGAGTACAATCGGCGGAAACGAACAAAAACCCAAGGCTAATAAAATCTCTCGAATCTTCATTTAACAGAGTTCATTACCCCGTCGGAGGCGCGTTTAAAGGCTTCCGTATTTTGTCCGATCGAGCCGTTGAGTTCGTCGGAATTGTAACTGGAGGGTTCGCACAGGAGTGCTTTGACGTGTCGCACAAAGCGATCTTTGCCACAGTGACGTTTCGTGGCGGCGGGGCATGTATTTGGAATAGAGATTTCAGCGATAGCTTCTTTCGACGTTGATCCGTATCGTTTTGATTTCGAATGCGCCATGATAAGCAAGAGAGGCGCCCACAAAATCGCGCGGGCGCATTAGAGACGACGAGGGTAAAATAAGGGAGGGAGATTTTGCAGGGCAAACGTTGGGCGAGTGAACGCAACAGGTGCGATATGCCTCGCGCGACAATCTCAGTAGAATGGGCATGCTTCTTCAGCCCTGCTGTGCAGTTTATGATACGAACATTGCAGCGTACGTATGGGATTTGCAGGCCACCATTGTCCCTATCCGCGTATTATTGCACCTGGAATTAGGATTAAGAACGGTGGAAATGGGTCTTGTATAGTTTGATACAGTTGAAAGCAGTTCAGTTGTGAGTAATTGATAGAATTAGACATTTTCTGTTTCGATTGAGAGTTGGTATGTATTTAGCGATGCATTCTAATATCCATTTACGTTCCGATTTTTCGTTGCTTTCTAGATTTTCTTGCATTTTCTTCAGTTTACGTTGGCCGTGAATATCATTAGAGGAGTAATTATTGTTCTTGAAAACAGGTAACGACGCCAATGAAATGGTACCGTTTTCGAGACGTAACTAGTTAATATTTGTAAGGTGCCGTGGAATATAATTTAACAGTATCTCCACGATACCTAGTTTACCTATTTTACTCAAACGATCAAACTTGGCTTAAGTCCAGTAGCTGGACAATTATAAGCCCTGTATCAAACTCTATAATTCCTCATTTACATATCAGATTAACATGTACAATTAAATACATATCACACCATACACGCACATATGTATTACACTAGCACGTCAAACGTTTAAAAGAAACGCCATTGTTATTTTCGTATCGCCTTTGCATTCCGATATATCGTCGTTTTACTGAATATTTCAACAGTTCACCATCGTCAAGTTCTATAATAAGAAAAACGATAGGTTGATTCGCTTTTTCGGTCGTTCTAATATTAGACCAGGCACAGAGGGGGCCGAGCGCGACCAGGAAGGGACCAACAGACTTCCTCTGCGTTCACGATATTCAAGTATAGGGAAAATGATGCAGGGTTCAAGGTTCTATCGATTGATGTGAAAACAACCCTTAATCGAGATCTCATCTCGATGTAGGCTGGGCTTCCAAGGCGAGTTACATAAATCGTAAGAGAAGTCAGGCGTAAGGCAGTCAGGCAGGCAGGCAAAGGGGCAATCGATCGATTGTCCTCGCAAGAACGCATGGCCCTGTTCTGCACTATACTTTAGCTTCAGATATACTTTGTCTTTTGTGGGTCGTGTCGGTGCAGCTGATGCCGCGAGAGCAACAATTTCTATTATGCATTCAATACTATTGTTAGCATCGCAATCATGGTCTACATTCTTCCGAACTGGATAATTTATTAAATTGTTGCAGGGACGTTTCCTCTGAGGGAATGAAAATCTTTTGCAGTATAATGTTTATCAGGTACTCAATAGCAACGATAACGGTAATTCGTTTCATTGTGGGAGGCAGGTGATTTTCAGTATCGTTGGGGAAATTTCGTCGTACCATATTTTCGTGATCGATAGGATCGTTCCGACATATTCAGCTTTATTGCAATTGTTGTTTAACGTGAAAGCAGTTGGCCGTTATACACACCGTTGATAATTATTTCCTCTGGCCTGTGATACGGCTATCCGAGCGATAACAATCTTTTTGGATGTCATGCTGAAACAGCAGGCGCACCCAATAGTTATAGCCGTTATGCCGTCCTTCATTGGCGGCGCAAAGTAACTTTCTACTACAGCGTCCGCACTTTCAACCCCTTGTACTACTTGCAACTAGTCCTCTCGTGCCTCGTACAACGGTGCCGCCTTCATGAATCTGTCCCATGTTAATGCAACTCTGCTCCATTGTTCTCAATGAAGTATACCTGCCTGTGATCAAGTTATTCCAAACAATTCTCCGATATTATTTAACAAATTTATTCGCAGACTATAAGATTACTATACACAATGACTGCATACGTTTACTTCTTGCATTACCAATTACACACGCCTGTTCGATATCTAGTAAACTCCAAAACCGAAGTCCAACGAACCCTTCGAATTACTGCAATTTCCCCAAATAAAAAATTCGCATCTCAGAAATCAGCGGTCTGAAATTTTCAATGTCCAGTTTCCTCAATATTCAAATGCGCTACTCCCCTTCTTCAACCGGCTCGAATCCTCCTTTCAATCCATAGCAATACGACCCATATACATATACGTACCACGACTTCCAGTTCTTTCGATCGTTCAGACGCGACGGACGACGGGTATCCGTATACGCGAAGGGCGGGGGATTAAGAAAAATCGAATAACAGTAGCGACAGAAAAACAGATCGCTCTCCTACCCAACGTCCGGTGTTTTTTTTATCGTTTTCAATCCTTGGCATTGGTGGATGTGACTCGAGGGATCGTTGGATGGTGGTGGTAACGACGGTGCGGCGACGATAGCGTCAGCGCTCGTCGTCATGACAACGTTTTTCCGCAACGTACCCGGCCTGGTTTGTGACGTCACGCGACGTCGGCATCGGTGTCGGCGTCGGGTCGCTGCTGTGCCACACCACAACGTGGAGAAAGGGGTTTCCCGTTGTCGTTGCTTTCTGGTGGCGCTACTGTGCTTTCAACCCTCCATCAAGATGGCAACCGTGCAATTGCAGGGAACACAGTGATCATCGCCAATGCACGATATCTCGTTTGTTTCACGCGTGAAATCAATTTTTTACATTATGCATCTATGTTGAACCTCCAAAACACGACAAGGTAGTTTTTCCTTCTTTTTTTTTAATTATTTTCTTCGATTGCAATTAACAGTCGTCTAGGAATAAGGCGAGAATTCGTTTCGAAGCACAGAGAGAGTTTATTACAGTGTGGCCTGTTTCGATTCGACGTGCACACATGCCAGCATTGAAGTGGATCATGCTTTGGTTTGGGGAACACTATATGCATTGGGACTATCTATTGATCGGCGATTCGGGCTTTCGAAAAGACCGTTTCAGGCTGTAATGTTGGATTGTTCGTGGAATGACATTGTATAGAGGGGCATGTAACGCGAATTCGACAGATTTCTATTTTATGGGTGGATATCCCGGGATAAGATGTATAGTGGACGATTTCTCTCTTTATATCGTTAGGGTGTACTCGTGTTGAGATGTTTCGTGGAATTTATTGGTATTACTTTCATTGAATGTAACGTCCCACTGTTACTCGCACTGATATTTCCAATGGTATTCTTGTGAAATTGCGATTCTGGAGCGTCCTTGCAAATTCATATCCTGCACATACAAACAAAAAAAAGTACCGAGTGTTTAGTCTCTTTAACAGGGAGCTCTTGTAACGTCGAATGCTTTTGTTGATTCCTCGATGAAGGCTGATTTACCGTAGACATACCTGACCCCGTTTCTCTGCAGCCTGCGTGTTGGCAGAGTGCCGTTTTTATTGTAGTCATATATCCGCAGGATAAAAGCTGCAATAGACAATTAAATTGAGCTTCATCGCATTCCATATCGCCGAATTATGTATCTATTTCAATAATGTTTATTGCTCGTTTCACGGTACGTCCAGTACGATGCATCCCCTCGAACATATTTCATATATTTTCATGGACGACTTCCAGACAGTCGACATTTATTTTCAATACCGGATTCACAATAATTATTTATTTTAGCCCCAACATTTCTCAACACACTTTAGAAAGTCATCTTCACATTTTACACAACGTTCAACATCAATGCTCGAATGATTTCTGAATCGGTAGAATTCAGTGAATTGTTAGCAGTGCACTGCGTAAATATCCTACAGAATTTCCTCCAGTATCGCATGCAGTTTGCATAAATAATCCCGCTGATAAACATAATAAACACACTTTGCTTAAGTGTACCCTTAGATGGATAAAATTCGTCGGATCCCCAGTGCCGTAATTAGCGTAATCAAATTAGAGGCGATTCCCGTCCCCAGGGTATTCCTAGTTCGTGGCCGTCCTTAAATTAACTCGGGTACCTTCGTCCTTTCTCGGCTGGCCACTCGTGTCCGCCTGATCCTGCGTATACCCGTACCACTGGCAATCTTCCGTTCACTCTTACTTTTCCTGCTCTGCGTATGGGCGCGCGCGCGTCCACCCGTTGGCGCCGCGGCGACGACACCGATGCATAAGCGCGTGACCGAGTTCCGGCGCAATATGATCGACCGCACGAAACTCGGTCAAAGACCACCGACACCCTTCTTCGAGCCACCCCTATATCGCGTGCTCCGTGTAAATTTTTGTTGTCGTGAATATGCGTGAACACGCCGTACTCTTTCACGACCGGACGAAACTAATGTAGACCCCCTCGATCGTCGAAAGGGTAGTTCGATTTTGAAACGACCGCGGTACGAACGACTGTCTGGAATGTTTTATTTGTTTATTCCTTTACGAGAACGAGAAACATACGAGAGATGGAGGTTGGTTTAAGGATTTGTTAAATATTTCAGCAGGATTAATTGCAGCGATTATTTTTCACTTTGTTGCAGATAAGTATCGATCGACTCGAAGATCAGACTATGTTATTTCGAATAACGGATTGATCGCACCCGTCGCTTCATTCACACGTGAGTATAACATCAATTGTTATGCGGAAAGTTCGGAACTGGCTCTACACAATTTATCGAGAAACGTTTGGCAGGCTGGCGGGGAACTAGTTTGGAAAAAAAGTTTAGCATTTATAATCGAAGAATTGCTTTGTATATTTAAAGAATAAGTGGAGTAAAGTATCAAGTTTCTCTTATGTCTGGCCGGCGACGGTACACTTCTACTTGCTGGGCAGGAATTCAATTATTGATACTGAAACGTTCCCTTACTGTCCAAATTGATGAAATGCAATTCTAATATGAAATTAAGTTTTCTGATACGTCTGACCAGTTGCTGGGCTAATCTACTGGCCCGTATAAATCATTTAACACTGTAGGCACTATTACTTCAGACTCTGACAGCATAAATCTACTCGTACCCTAAAATTATACACATCAATATAAAAACTTTCAGTTCCTTGCAAGTCTGATTAGTGACGGTAGAAATCTACTTGCAGCCCATCAATGAATCAACCTACTCGCCGCACTCCCACCGCCACGTCAAATAAAACCACACTCACCACATCAACACACCTCCCTTCGCACCCCATAAACTATTCCCATAAATCTATTTATTCTACACAAACACTGTACTCGCCCCCTTGTCGCCATAAAAAATTCATATCCAAACGCCGTTTCGTGCGGGCCAATCCCTCAAAAGAACAACAGGAAAGAAAAACATCAGAAATTAACCTTCCCTTAACACATTAACGACGGGGCAAAGTTTCGTGAAAGAAGTTTTTGTGTGCACGACGGACAGTTCTTGATGATTTAATAGTATAACAGCATACAGTACGCTATCGTGGTATATTGCTATGGTACACTATTCTATTACAATGGACTTCAAACATTTCCAGTTCCGCAAAATCCGCAATAACACCAGCAAACGAGATTTCTCGTTTCTCCCCATCGTAAACGAAAGTTTCCAGAGAAACGAGATTTTTCGTCTCCCGATGATAATTAATACATCCATCGAAAAAGAAAAAAAAAGTTCATACACCCATCAACGAAATCGCATCCAACCAACGTCGTACGATTTTCAGGTCGGACATGAAAAATCTTGGTTCACGTTGGACGGTCCCCGACATAGCACGCACTGCCGCAGCGCGTTCGTCATTTCTCGTCGCCATTTCGTCGGAACGAGATTCAGAAAGCAGCAGCAGCAGCAGCAGCAACAGCATCATCATCAACGATAGCAACAGAAGGAGCAGTATTAGCGTTAAACCGAGGCGAAGCAACGTTAGAAGTAGCGGTAGTGGACGAGTCAGTGACGACAGTATCACGGGCAAAGGCGTCACGGAGATCGACAGGTACAAGAGGAGGGAAACGAAGAGAATCGATCGATCGGCAGTCGACGTGCTGCACGAGCCGTATTTATCCGTCCGATCGTACGTAACGGCGTCGTCAAATCGGATCGACGGGACGACGCGTTCCGAATCGACGCCCAGGTACCGGCCTCTAGCCGGCAAGTCGCGCGGTTCTCAGCAACGGTCTCGTCCTCGTCAGCCGAAGCCGCAGCCGCAGCCACCGCAGCAGCCACTCTATTATCCCACCGCATCGTGGGACACGCGCACATTACACTTCAGGAACTGTTAGCACCGATCAAACGTGAGTATCCCCGCGGTACTTGATAATGGAAGGAGGCTGTTGGGGAAAGTTTTTGAGAGGGTCGGGGGGAGGGACGGGGTAGCTTGGAATTGGATTTGGGAAACGGCGATATAACTTGGGTGAAAGATCGCGATGTTCAAGGTTGATCCTCCCTCCAGGTCGAGCTGGGACAGAGGAGGGGCATCGTTTCGTTGGTTTTTCTTTCTATTATTGATAGGTTCGCGATAAAGTGGTAACGATGCGATCATCGCGCGCAATTACGAGGACATTGAATTAGCTTGAAAGCTGATTGCTCGATATTATCATCGTGCATACGTAATGTACTTTCTATTTCTACTCACGACGATCCTCAGGCGGTAGATATTAATCTGTGCCTATTTACGGACGGCCGTATGCGAAATTGAAACCGACCTCAGGTGTCGCGGGAAATTAATTCGCGGGCGTTCAGAGTGACAATGGTGGTATACAATTGCGATGGTGGAAATAGTTTTGAGAGTAATTAAAATAATTTAGATATGTTTGTAGCAGTGAGATCAATTTGTAATATCGTTCATTGTAATATTAATAATGTAGAAAATCGTATGGAACAATTTTCAATCAATTTTGCGCGTATATAGTCGAAACGAACTATTGTTCAGTTCAATGCGGATTTATAATTTTATACTTCCGATCAGATACTTGAATCACAAAGAGATTCAACTAGTGTCTGCGTTCTCTGTTCGTGTGATTTAAGCTTCATCTTTTCATTGTTCATAGCTTTTCAATAACACAATGTTTAATAATTAAGTTGGAGTTGATCCTACACCGGTGCTTCTCGTTCCGATGGAATAAAACTCGTATTGGCAACACTCCAATTTTCGAGTGCGGCAGACGAATAGGAATGTAGCGACAAATCCCAGGATGGGAAAGAATTAGAGCTATTCATTGAAATATATCGATTCTTCGATCTATCGACCAGCACGTTTTAAGATAATCAAATATTTTAAACAAAATTGTACCTTTTATATCTTCAAAGATTCGCCCAGATGAAATAATTGGCAAAGCTGTTAATTTTATATTAAAAGATAGTAAGAGGTTTATGTAAAGTTTTCTAAAGATTTTTATTTTATAAATTTCAATTTTGCGGAAGACGATGGAGAGTTGAAGATAATTAGGTTTCTTGTTATTCGAACTATGCAAGAGAATAGTTTAAACACGCCTTCTTCGAATCCACTATATTTCGGGCAATCTAACACGAAATTCAACGATATCGTAGAATCGTGAAGTTTATTACTAAGTGGTCTGAAAGGTAGACTCGAGAAAAGACGGTACGGAAGTGTGCCATACCATTATAGAAATAAGTTCAGCCTACAATTTCCTTGGACTGAAGTAAGCCTTTAACTGCACGAATATCGTATTCGCTTTAAGGAAATGTCTGCAAATATTTCCCAGTCTCGATAAATATTTTCCACTTAATTCGTAATTTTGTTGCTGTTTATTATTAACGAGTGAAATTATGTCGAGGATTCTCTGTTTCTTCTCCGGTCAGAAATAATTACGCTATTACATTGGGCGAATGTTAAGTGGATAGTATAAATCGTACTACGCATTGTAACAATGTTCGACGTAATACAAAAACACCTGCAATTCATCGGCCGAACATTCGAGAAATTAAAGTGTAACAACCATTCTGTACAGGAAGGTGGCTCAGCTGTGTGCAGCTTAGACAATGTCCGAAGATTCTGACTCTCAATCAGAGGAAGAAAGAAGTTTGTTCCGTCCGTTCACGCGGGAGTCCCGGGCAGCGATCGAGGCTCGCATCGCCGAAGAAAATGCCAAGCAGAAGGAGCTCGAGAAGAAAAGAGCGGAAAAGGAGGTAAGAACGCGGCCGTGTTTCCCTTCAACCTACATCTAGAACCGCGAGCATCGATTCGAAAGGAACCGTTGCTAGCAAAAATCTAGAGATCATCTTTCTTTGTTTTTGTTATCATTTCAGTTTTCAGTTACGACACACGACATCTTTATCGTTCACACTTTTAATACAATTAATAATCGACTTTAATCGACGAACGATTTTCACGAGCATCTGCAACGCAAAACTATTCGTGTCCAGTAAGAATCGAATCAATTACTTCGAGGAAATCGTATTGAAAGTACGATTTCGCCCGTGCGACATCGTTTTTCGATAGCCTGGAATAATATTCGATACAATTTTAGGATTCGTTGCAATTTTATGTCTCGTGTTTGATCCACGTCGATTGATCCACGATTCTCGATCAATTTAGAATCCGCCGAATATCCCACAAAACCATATGTCCCTTTCATACAATACGTACGTGTTAGCCACGTATATGCGTTGTATATTGATAAGAATATACGCGGCCATTGACACTGTAACATGACCGAAAATCCTGGCTCATTGAGAAGCGATTAAAATGAATCGCAAGTTACTCGGTTGATTCGCGTTTCCAGTTAGACGAGTTCCAAGAAGACATCGACGATCGTTCCACGTAACGTGTTTATTAACACCGATACACAGGTTGTTCTACTTTGCATATCTCTATAGCGAGACCTCGAACAGTACAAGCATCGCTATTAAGTGCGTTACTAATGGTTCTTTTCACCAGTAATCACTTTTCTGCTTAAGAGCCGATTAATATTTTTCCATGGAAAGATAGCGAAAAATCTGGAAAAAATGATAAACAAAAAGGTTCTAGAAATGTATTGTACAATTGCATATAATTGTCATGCTAAAATATTTGTAAGAATGAAGACATTCAAAATGGTGAAACAAAAAATTGATCGGCCTTGAGTGTGTAATTTAGTTAAGGGGGCATTGCTCTGTGAACGCTACAAATTTTCCAATTTCAATGAATTGTTTTTGTAAGTCTAACGTTATGACTTTCTTTGTAGTTTATTCACATAGTTTGACGCCTTAAACAACAATTTTTTACATCATTTTAATGAATTGTCTCTTGCTTTCCGAATGCGTGCAAAATTATACACTGAAAAACTACCTTTGCGAAAACTAATACATAATTCTAGTCTTTTCCTTGGACGATCTGTATAGAAGCAGGTATAGGGTCACGACAAGCCCTGTACGGTCAGGGACTCGGTGCACTCATCACGAGGGCTGTACAAAAAGTGTTGGGCAAGTCACAATACTCGAAATTTCTATTGCAAAATCTAACGGTACATTCTCAAACATGTATACATTTTCGAAAAATGGAAGAAAAAACAGCATCGATTTTTTTCAAGGTGTCACAGAGGAGTGCCCCCTTAAATCACGGTGTTGTCCGTGACGCTCGATGGACGTTACAATTACTGTTGATTCCTACTTCGTATTATTTTTCGTTTTTTGGTCGTATCTTTTTGTTCTATTTTTCTTTTGCGTAGCTGCAGTGCCGTTCTTTGCGAGATCTGTTTCTTCATGTTCACAATACCATATCTGTCTATCTATATTATATATGATTATACGTCAAGCTGCGGTGTTTCCACCTGTCCTGTTGTAAACAACCAAGACTGTCCGCTACTACCCGTCGCGTTGATTGTTTGCTTGATTTACTGCTGAACGTAGTGTGAAAATACATGCCTATCCTATCGACGACTTTTGTCTACATCTGTCTATATATATTATATACACATATATATGCAACACGACTGTCGTCGAGTAATGTATTGTTTCTGTGTTACCAAAGATATGTTCGCGTACGAGCTCGATGTCTGCAGTGTCACTATCTGTGCCTGTTTCTATACGTACATAAATATAACTGTGTCGTAGTTTCTCTCTCTCCCTCTGTGTATTCTTCGAGGTATTGTAGATTCCACCCTCTTAAACCATACACTTGTGTATGCACATAGTTATGAACGTAGGCGGTATAAATAGGGTGCAGGTGTTTCGCTAAGTTCATTGGAGAACAATCGTTTCATGTACAAATAATGTCGATGTTTACCGTTCCCTTAGATATTATCGTACCCGCGTGGACAGTGTGCTTAAATATTAATTTTTGAAGGATTAAAATAATTTGTAATCATTATTCGTAGGAGCGACACGTGCACAATTTTTACTGCTCCATTAGTTCTTTTTATACAATATAATTTTCAATTGAATCAATATGTTAAATAAAGTAGGAATAGATAAGCGTAGGAGTTGTGTCTCTAGTTACATGCGTATACGTCGGGTCTAGGCGCGTCTGACCATAGGCGGGCTGTTTCCACTTGCACTGTTCCACGCCTGCTCCGCGCCGCGCTCCAAGTAGTATAGGTCAATAATATCTGACCTTATACACGTGCATTGCATACGAAAGATACGCATCTTTCGTGAAAGTTTTAAATCAAATCGAGTTCGAGATCTAGTAAATTAATTCGGCCGGATCTTATTAATTAATAGGTTCTTATTTCGCTGTCTCTTCGGTATCTGCCCGTGGAGTTAGATTAGAGGGGGAAAGAGAGAGCCGAGATGGAATCAATTGATACGCTTCGTTCTCTATATCCTCCTTTCTCTTCCATCTCGCCAAATCCAGCGATCCTCTCGCTTTAAACATTTTCCCTATCATGTATATATAACCAGATATATGTGTATATATAACCGCGTATATAATTCCATACAATAAGGACCAGCAACGTGTATATATATATATATATACATATATTTCTATTTATTTCCCTATATAAATATGTATGTAATTTCTTATTCGTTATTCCCACTGTTTCTCTATTTGTCTCTCTTTATCTGTACCTATCCTTCATCTATTTCTCGATCTTTTCTATCTTCTCGAATCTCGATCCCAATCCTTCACTACTACACAGTGAACTGTTTACTTTGGTTTGTTTCCTTAGTAATCGTATATTAATAGAAATCTGTTTGAACCTTAATTCCCTACACCATTCAACCCTTTTACTCTATCTTTCTACACTCGTATTCTGTGTTTTTTCTCTGTGTAACGACTGTTTCTTCGTTTATCCAATTTCAGGGAGGTTTTGGACGGAAGAAAAAGAAAAAAGAAGTAAGACGTTACGTCACGCTAAGTAATAATCAAACCACACGAACACACATGCACATGAACACTAGTACATACACTTTTTTTCTCTCTCTCTCTCTATCTCTCTTTATTCTCTCTGCCATCCAAATTTCTCTTACCTTCTTGATCATGATTACATTTACTGTACATAAGCACAGACACCAGCATTTTATCCACATTTATATACTACGTCATATATATATATACACACATAGAGACACAATTAGACAACACACGTACACACGTTTCCCATTTTGCAGTTGAACGAAAAATGGTTTATACACGATAATGTCGCTCGTTTGATCGATGATATCGAAATTTTCACGAGCGCCACGGTTTACGTTGGATTCTTGTTCTTCTTCAATCGTTTTTGTTCTTTTTTAGAATACCGATACGTGATTTACTAATAATTACATGACGGAAACGACGACTCGTTGACTGAAGTCCCATTACGATATATTTTCGTGCCGATTGTCTTATTTATGTACGTTTCTCGCTTTGTATTTTGTTGTATTTTGGTAACGACACGATTTTACGCTCGAAAAGCGGCAGCTTTCTTTGGAAGTAGTGTCGATCATTGTCTGTTTCGTTTGTGTTGGCAAGTGTGATTGTTGCTGTGATAGTGATCAATCGTATGTGGAAAATTATTCTTTTCAAAACATTTTTTTCCTCGTCCGTTTTTAGTCGTAATTTACTTGAATCTCAACAATTGAGATAAATCTCAACTTTTTACACGGGGGAAAATTTGAAATAATTTTCATCAATTTTCTATGCATCGAGGTTCCAGTTGCATCAGTTTAGTTGCTGTTAAAACAATTTTTCGTAACAGACAGAATTACAATTTGTTCTTCTTGGCGAAAGTCTTCAATTACAAGTTCTAAGTTTATATCTGTATCTGCGTAAAATTTTCTGTAAATATTTGAAAAAATGGAATTGCTCTCACCGCAACACGAACACATGTACACGCCTGTGTCTAGCCAAACTGTACAAACTTGAAAACGTGTTGTAATCGCTTGTTGCGTTGTTTTTCACGTAAACAAATTGTCATTGTGTTCACTCTACGGAATTCCATCGATCGATCGAATAGAAGAAAAAATATACTTGTATCAAAGATACATCGTGGTCATAGTAAAACACATCTATACACTCCTATATATATATATACGTACACCTATCAACGCGCTTGTTGTATACCGCTATTCTACACACTATTTTGCAAGTTACTCTTGCAACGTCTAGCAACAACAAAAACGTAACGAGCCTTGCCTGTGCTTCGATTCTGTGGCGATCTTTTTTTTTTTCTAATTTCACGTATCACCAAAGATGTTCGAATTCACGTGAAAAATATTCGTTACGTGGTAGCGTGAAATAAAAAGAGATAAATAATAAGAAAAGAAAGAAACAAACGACATTTCGTTCACTGTGCCAGGTAAATATGTAAATTTCAGCGAAACGCTGATCGGATGGGATCGAATCGATCTATGATATTAGAGTAGATCAAAGCGATTCGTTCACGTTCGTACAGTGGCACGATTATGTACACACGCATTACGAACAGGCTTTCTGCTAACAAGAATTACGCATATTTATGCACGGTACTTGACGGAACAAGTTTGACGAGTTGTGAAATTTAAGTGCTTGCAATTAAATCGCTTGCGAGGAATAAAAAGGAACGACAATGATGCTTTGCTGGTGGAACGAAATGAAAAAATTATCCAGCGTAGTCGGAATATTCCTGTTTAATTTAATGAAGTTCGTAAAATCGATGCATTTAGATTCTTTCTTATTTACTATTAAACACGGTTATCGATTAAAGATTGATTTAACCGCTGAGATGAAATAATTCATCCTTAATATTTAAAAATAACCGCGTGCGTTATAATACCATTGACACTAAAATCATTTTTCTAACAATACATTTTTGAGAAAGTACTTCCAGACATTGAACAAACAACCATCCGAAATAGTCAACATCAATTCGCTCGCGCTGTTCTCATAGTTCTGCCTTTTAAATGATAAATTATTCGAATAAATGGTGAAATAAAAATGGCATTGAAAAAAGTCGGTCCTGGATACGAGTTCGCAAGAATGAACGTGAACGTTGAAAGCTCGTAGGTCTTGTTTTTCGTCAAGTGCTGTACGTCTGGTTTAGAGCTCGCAGCCGCCTGGAAACGCTTCTATAGATCGTATGCCGTATCCGCAATGCTTGGAGCTGAGATTCTTTGTACATATCTTTTTTATTCATTAAATTGCGCGCCTTGGTAGCATCAGCAGCAGCAGCAGCAACAGCAGCAGCATCAGCATAAGCGTGCAAGCTACGCGAATCGCACATGATCGCAATGGCGTAGACTTCTCTATCCCGGGATCGTATTGATTTATATTCGGTACGTTGCAACACAGCCTTAAACGAAACGATACTCTTGTATCGAAGAGCATCGATCACGTGAAATTTCATCCGTAAAACTTTTCACAATCCTACGTGCGAAAACGAAATCTCCCTCCCACTCTCTCTCTGTGCGGTATGCAATATTCTATCGTATCGAGTGTCCCGGCGAATTGAAATTTTTGGGGGAAAAATTTCGAATCTACGATCCGTACAATCGGTCGTGAAGTCGTGAATTTCTATTCGTTATCATAATAATAATAATTGCGAAATAATTTGTTGAAACTTTACCCGAGAAGTTGATCGATTCTTCTTTCCCTGTTGCATAATGTTCATCATATTATTCATGTATTAAATCGGTCCCAGCGAGAATTCATTAACAAATAGATCGTGGAAGCATTTACGGGAGGATTGGTTTTGTTCATAAAGTTGAATTATGTTACGTAGAATAGTGTTTGAATGAGTGGTATCTTTTTAGAACAGAGAATTCTCAGAGTTCACGGGGTATGAATATTTAATGGGCTTTCTCTAGGCTGATTGCCGCGTTTCTGTTCAACTTCTCGGGCAGTGTAAAGAAAGAAAAAGAAAAGAAGATCGATGAGGAACGTGTGTCTTGCTGCGACGTGTATTCTGCTCTGGCCGTGAAGTTCAGCCTGAATATTCATCGACAGACACTTCCCGCTTGTGTAAATTAGATTTAGGTAGATCTTTATATATTATATCTAACGACCTTAGTATATAGCCCGTTAATTAGGAGTAGGAGGTTCATGTATGTGCATCTATAATAGTTTCAGAGGACAATCGTTACTTAATAGAATCGTAACAACGCTTCTAGATAATCCAGATAGGGTGGGTCGTCGTTGCACCTTAGAAACAAACAAAAAAATAATAATAACAATCGAGAAAAAAAGCTATCATTAAGAAATCCAAAGAAAAGGGTATAAAAGACAAAGGTGATTTAAAGAGGGTGTTAAATTTTTCACGGCGGACATATTTTTTCAATTTTCGTTCCCCGTGGTGTCCGTATTATTATCAGCGCCAGGCGAACGTTACCCGCGACGATAGTTAAAGAAACGAAAATGTAGAACGCTAAAAAGGCAGGTGGGCATACCTCGAATTTCTAATAATCGCTCGGCAGAAAATTCGGTGAGAGGGAGCGGAAACGAGCAGATCACGTGGACCTTACTCAGGTTCGTATGTTCACGACCCGCTTTTAGCACCAATTTCGTACTGTACACACGTGTATATATATATATATAAAACATGTATATATAGCGCCTTCTATACGACTAGTCGCCATAGCTGCTTTTCAGACTAGACGCGGAATAGATGCTCCCGATGCTTCCAAAGTAGGAAAAAAAAACCCCGAGAGAAATGTGGGCCAACGTCGTACTATCGGTAAAGTACACGTACACACGTTGGAAAACGGAAACCCTGCCATCTTTCTAATGCTCGTCGCCATTGCTCTTTGAATAATTTGTAATACCGTGATTAAACTTTTGCAAAATTGTTGCGAAATCGACGACGAATATAGATCCGGTTCCATTGTAGCATCGTAATAATATCGTGCAACGATTGTGTAGATAACAGGGGGGAATTAATTGCAACGTGAAAATAGAAACCAGTGAAACAAAACAATTCCAATAGCTGTCGAGATTTTCGAATACGCCGCGGTTGAAATTTCATTCGAATAGCGATTGCAATCAAACGTGTTATCGCTGCGACTGTCCAATTTACACCTGCGACGAGTTTTATCGCGATGACAGCGGTGCTCCCGGTCAACGGAAGAAAATGGGGGAAAGTTCGGTCCAGAGACGCCTGCCACGAAGCTCGGGACGTTGTCTTGCGATGCACAATACGCCGTGAAACGAATGCGAGCGCGTAGTGCTGATCTAGAAGCGGGTTATGAATAACACCGGTGCACACATAGCGAACAAACGATTAAAAAAAGAAAAGAAAAAATGAATATTTCCAAGTATTATCGGCATATGTATAAGCGATCTTCAATCTTTCGATTATAATATATGGGTTCTTTAATGATCTTACGTACACAGACGAAGAATTTTGTACATTTTTCCGCGAATTTTGGAAATATTTGTTTCACCTGTCACTCTCGATGATTAATTCGTTGATAATCCTTTTTTTTTACTTTTTTTCTTCATCCAATCCTCTATTTAAATTCTCGCGCGAGCAACATGTATCTTTTTTCTTTTTTTTTCGTGTGTGTACATGTACATAATTACTATAATGGCACGTCTAATAAAGATTACGATTGTAAGCGATTCGATGCAAGACTTGAAGTGAATACTCAGCGGTGAACGGAGATGTTTAGAAGTATTTGGTTCGCAGGTTCGGTATGACGACGAGGACGAGGACGAGGGTCCTCAACCGGACGCGATGCTCGAGCAAGGAGCACCGATCCCGGTCCGGCTGCACAGCTCATTTCCACCCGAGTTGGCCTCCACACCTCTCGAGGATATCGATACCTTCTATCATAATCAAAGGGTATCAACATTTTATCACGAAAGTGGGGGAAAGTTGGAAGATAAATTATAAATGTTCTCGTATACGTGTATCTTAATTTTTCTGTGCATTGACAATGTGGTGCATATATCGTCGTTCGCAATTTCTTCGTGTGTATTCTAAAAATTAAGTATTAGTTTACTCTTATTACTTTTTACGGTCAATGTATAAGGACTTGCCTTCGTTTTAGAATCATTTGAATTGGACTTTAGATTTTCCCAGAAATTTTCGTCACGTTGAACGTTGCAATGTGGAATTTCGAGAATTGCTATGGTTTAACACTAATATGTAACTTGTCTCGTTTTTCTGTTTCGTTAGACCTTCGTCGTCATCAGCAAGGGAAAGGATATATTCAGGTTCTCATCGACAGACGCGATGTGGATCCTCGACCCGTTCAACCCAATACGACGCGTGGCCATTTACATATTGGTTCACCCACTGTTCTCCCTCTTCATTATCACTACAATATTGGTTAACTGCATACTCATGATCATGCCCACTACGCCCACCATCGAGTCTACGGAGTGAGTATCGTTCTATATATTCGCCCTCGATTTACCGAAACAAAGGCGAGACTTAGATATACTCTTTGCCTGCGTCCTTTATTTACTGTTCGCTCTTTCTCGTTTATTTTTCTCTTATATACTAATATCACTGTGCGTACGGACATCGATCATGAAAAGGTGAAAGTGCCATGCCACGTAGGAAATAACGTATTCTACTTCAGGAAAGTTGAATCGTTTTCTTGTTTACCTGGAAATTAAAGTCGATTTCTTTGGGGAAATTAAAATTACACTCCGCGTAGAAAATGAAGCTCATTTCCTCGTTGTGAAAAAATAAACAATGTATTTGTGATTGAAAGTGGAAAAATTTTCTTCTGAGAAAAAATTGGAATGCCTTTTTTACTGGGAGATAAAAATATTTGCCTTGGAAAAATGATAATTGCGTACTTTTTGCTTAGATGAGCAATGTTTAGAAATAAACATTTTTTCTTGTGACAGAAAAATTTTAATTATCTTTCTCAAGAGAATTAGGATGCACCTTTATAGGCAACTATTCGCAGATATTAAAATTCCTTTCCACTTTGCAACAATTTTATCATTCGGTGCACATGATCGATATTCGTACGCCGGATTAAAGTTTTCCAAATGAAATGACAAATAATGTATGATTCTTGAATGGATGGAAGTGAATCAGTGAAAAAAACTGACGCTGATGAAACGATTTTACTCCAACTCGTGTGTGGAACTGGGAAGATCAGCGATAATCAAACTACCTGGAAACAATTTCAGAGACTAATTATAAGTCCAATATTACTAACGGGATACCAATTAAATGGCGCAATGTATCGAGAAAGAATAACCTACTTTTCCGTCAATTTTTTTTTAAAACTTTCTCAGTAAATTATACATATTTACGCTTGCTCTGCAGTGACTGTGAAACAACGTAGCTTAGAGTGAATACGAGCCCAAGCTGGAGATGAATCGAGTCGATGTTAAATGTTTCCCAGAGAATTCAATCGTTAATATTTGTCTAATATAAGTCGTTCTTTTTTATTTGCTAAACAAAGAATCATCGTCGAAGGCTTACGGCGAGTACACGTTGTTCGAAGTATAGATATTTCCAAGCATTGCTCTACGTGTTATAGCCCTAAATATATGAGTAGACACTGTGATAAATTGTATAACCGTTGGTAAGTTTTGTTCTAGTCTCTCTAGAGGTAGCGTAGAAATATCAGCGAACTGTGCGAATAACGTCCGAGAAAATTGGGACAGTGAAATTGAACTTTCGAGGGAGTACAATATTTTGGCGAACCGTGGAGAGAAATTGTTCGCACGGGTCGTACTCGACGTTAGCTGACTTGTCTAATGGCGATCCGTAATCGATTAGACACCGATAGCTATCGGACATTATCGCCTAGTTCAGCGAAAGCGACCGCACTCACTGGCAATGACTGTAAGATAATGTGAACTATTTCTGAGGCATGAATTTATTGAAATTATCGACTTTTCTCGAATTATCGCGTATATCGTAATGGTCCCAAGAATATTATATTTGATAAAAACTGTGGAGTCGGGTGTAACATATTTATCGTAATGCGAGCAGAATCTTTCTTATTTTTTTGTCACGCGAGTGCGTCGCCAATGCGACTTGTCAGTGTGGTGTGTTAAAATACGCTAGGCCAAGTAGAGAGAAAGAGAGACTTATGCGATCGCGCGCGTTAAGAAAAGAAGAAATTGCATTTTAAAAAGCTGAGTGGTGTGTTTGTTGTTTTCAGAGTGATATTTACGGGCATCTACACATTTGAGTCCGCCGTTAAGGTGATGGCGAGGGGTTTCATTCTGCAGCCTTTTACCTATCTTAGAGATGCATGGAATTGGCTCGACTTCGTAGTTATAGCTTTAGCGTGAGTAGTTAAAAACTTATTCTTTAACTAAAGGGAAGGAAAGGAAAGCAATGAGCAAAAACGAAACCGAGAGAAACGGTAACAGCGAGGTGCAGAGGATAATAATTAAAACAAAACGACCATAGGATACGGGGTAGAGTACAGCGTGTGACGAAAGAGAATGATAACTATATTTGATTATAATAATCGAGCAAATTTTTGCTCGCTAAAAATGATATTTTGCATACGTAGATACAAGGAGAAATAGGGAACCTAAAAATATTCTCACAACTATTCCTTTCAGATTAATATCTATACATACTGTATACAGACGGTTTTTAATTAAAACAAAGACGATAAGATTGAGCATAGACTATTCGCGTTGGATTAACGACTAACATCGAAACGAACTGAAGAAGAGAAAATAATTAAATCGACGTGTCGTGCGGTGGTAAGATCTGCTTGGTTTCGTAAAAGCGTGAGTTTCTTTCTTCCAATCTATTCGCTCTGTCAGTCGAGTTCTTTTCCCAGAATCGATCGAAGATAATTGTTCCGCCGACGAAAATCCTGTTCAATGCTCCACGATTGAATCACTTAATAACGATTATAAACGCGATAAAAAATTCCATAAGAATCGATCGAATTCACGCTTTTCCTCGAAGAATCATTCACGAATCTACCTAAACTGCTTGTCGATATCTCTATCTGACTCTTCCTAACAAAATCAATCGGATTGATAAAGGAAAACGGTCTTCGGCTCCATCGAAGCCTTTAAGACACTCTGTTTCTCTTTTTCTTTTTTCTTTTTTTTTTCTTCTACTGTTCCTTAGTTCCACGGGTAGATTCGTATGACGATGATGACGACGACGATGTCGATGATCTTAGCCGTACCGCGCCGACAGGAGCGATTTTCAATGAATCACGTCGACCTCCCGTACTTACGACCAGAGTTGGCGCAGAGAAGCGTTTATCCACGTGAACGCTAATTAGTATACGAGAATTAGAATGTGTTCAGGTTATGGAACGTAGATCTATCTGTCTATCTATCTGTCTATACACATACAATATAACTCGTTAGACACCCCCGAGTAACGCTAAATTGAGAATTTTTGTAGCAAACGAATTTCCGCTCCCCCGTGACTTTCTTTTTAAAAGTTCATACTGACACGATTGACACGCAACACGAACAGTATACACGGATATATTAACACGTATAGCAAAAAACACGACTATTAACAACTGTATACACATAATAATAAATTAGGTAATATATACATTAGTTTACTTAGATAGGGTTTAGAAATTCTTTATCATTATCATTATTAATTTTACTATTATTATTATTGTTATTATTATTATTATTATTACAACTAGTTACCTCAGACAGAGAGTATCTTCTTTCTTTCTTCATTATTACCATCGTAATTGTTGATTAGCATAGCGTATTATACACGTCGATTCTATTGAATCACTTATTACTAATTGTCGTAGATCTAGAATATTTTTATACATACATGTATATATACATATATGTTAGAAGTATATGTATATATAGATGTATTATGTACTCTATTAAGTAATTGTTGATAGATGGTCAAATACGTGTACCTTATATTATATTCGAGTGTAATTCAGTATACGTTTTGCGACTCGGCATCACGAGAACTATTCACAATCATGCCCATATTCATCGTACTATTAATTAGAGATTACTTCAATTATACGAATTAATTAAAAAAAACAAAAAACAACAGAAGAACAAAATGAAATACTCAAATGAGAAAGATCTAAAGGTCGATCGTAATATTAGAATTTAGATTCCCGTGATACCGTGGTATATTATCAAGTGACATCGAATGCATGCAGTAATAGCTATCTTATAATATATCTATAATTATTATTATTATTATTATAATTTTTATCATTATTGTTATCATTATCATTATTATACAAGCCATTTTAAAGCAGACTTTTTTGGTAGGCCATAGAAAAAATCTGGTAGCGAGTAATCGTAATTGATTATTGCAATCTATTTCTTTTACTTAATTTTTTTACTTAATTTCATTTCATTTTATTCCCCCTCGATTCTTTCTCCATCCCTCCTCCACCTTTCTATCTACCTATTTCTCCGTCTGTTTTTTTTTTCTTTTTTTTTCTTTCTAAAACCGTCTTTTGTTTTTTTGTTTGTATCACTGTAATGTGTGTGATGTTCGGGTGTATTGCAGTTATGTGACGATGGGCATAGATCTAGGCAACCTTGCCGCTCTCAGGACATTTCGAGTCCTCCGAGCCTTGAAGACTGTCGCTATTGTACCAGGTATGCTTAGTGAAATAGATCAATTGGGTGTAGTCGCAGATTCTTAGAGAGTCATTATAGATGAGAACACATTTCTTTATGTCGCGACTGTCGCTGTACACACACATTCTCTCGCATTATCACCGACAAAACGCCCCCTCTCTTCTCTAAATCTGTCTGTCAAAACCGCTAACAAATGTTTCTCACTCCAATCTTCTTATCGTTAATCTCATTTCACTCGTTCTATTCTATCTGCGCCATTTTTGTCTCTCTTTTTTTTCAATCAAAACTCGTCAGCCTTTCATCTTTCACACGACCATCGATCCGAAGATCATTCATCGAACTTCAATGTACTTGAATATTGATCGTCGAATCAGCTGTCTATCTGTCATGATCTTTCGATATCCGCATACTAATTCTTTTTCTCCCGCACAGCTGCCTAATCATTTTCATCCACGTCCCCACCTGCAATCGAAAGATACTTTCCTGATCCTTCCATACGTTTCACAAGTTCAGCCAGTCCATCATCTGTCTTTCTCTCTTTCCACACGCTGCAACGAAAAGCGGTGTCTTGTCTTTCGTGTAAAAAAAAAAGAGCATTATGTATATATATATAAATATTAATAATAAAAATAATCGTCCACGCCCACCGCCGAGCGTCGTCTTCGTTCAAGCCTCCAATCGTTTAGTAACAAAATCCACTGGTCCCCTTCTCTGTTTCGTTCGGCAGGTCTGAAAACCATTGTCGGCGCTGTGATAGAATCCGTGAAGAACCTGCGCGATGTGATAATCCTGACGATGTTCTCTCTTTCCGTCTTTGCGTTGATGGGCCTCCAGATTTACATGGGGGTGCTCACGCAAAAGTGTATAAAGAACTTTCCCGAGGACGGCTCCTGGGGTAATCTCACCGCTGAAAACTGGGATCGATTCTGTAGTAACGAAAGTATGTGGAACACAATTATCGCCGGACAGACGTATTGCGGCTAAGAAAAATTAGGGAACAGTCTAACGTTTTATGCATTCGTTGCGTTATTGTCTAACTATTGTCTAATCTCTAACTCTTGAGCACCAGCGTGAAGTCCAATACCAATACATTTTAATAACGGTGGACCCTTTCAGACAACAGTTCCGAGTAATATCGTTTATTTCATTCCACTTAGCAAATTGGTACGTCGACGAGGCGAAAAACATGCCATTGTGCGGGAATTCATCTGGAGCAGGGTAATTTTTGAAAATCAAATTGACAAATATATGCGTGTACGATTTTGTTTTAATCAGAAACCAATTTATCAAATGTACAGGCAGTGCCTTCCCGGCTACACGTGTTTACAAGGATACGGTGGCAATCCGAATTATGGTTACACGAGTTTCGACACCTTCGGCTGGGCCCTACTCTCCGCTTTCCGTTTGATGACGCAAGATTATTGGGAGAATCTCTATCAGCTGGTATTAAGATCGGCCGGGCCATGGCACATGTTGTTCTTCATCGTGATTATTTTCCTTGGCTCCTTTTATCTCGTCAACTTGATTCTCGCCATTGTCGCCATGTCGTACGACGAGTTGCAGAAGAAGGCTGAAGAGGAGGAAGCCGCCGAGGAGGAAGCCATAAGGGTACGCATTTTTCTTTCTCACGGACACTCCGAAATACGTAGCTGTACAATTATTTTTTCCATGGAAGAAGATAAACTGTTTTCCCACCGGATTTCGGACTGGTGAAAAAGACTATCTTCTCAATTTTACCAAATACTAACCAAGTAGTCAATTTCCTTTTCGACAAAGAATTACTTCGCAGCTATACTTATAAATAAGTGACGACCTAACAAATAACTCCCATCAAGATTACAAAACAAAGCTAAATCTGATCTGGAATTTCCATAATTGATCACACCGTTATAAAATTAACCGAAATTCGATTTCCCCGAAAATACTCCTCGCCCCTTCGCGACAATAAATCTCCGGCTGCAATGTCCAATGAATTAACCAATTCTTCGTCCACGTTTTGAACCTCGACAGGAAGCCGAGGAGTTGGCCCTGATGAAGGAGAACAAGCACGCCGCACAAGCGGCAGCCCGCGAAGCCGCGGCTGCCGCGGCCGTGGCAGCCGTCGAGCAGATCGTCAAGTCACCGTCAGATTTCTCGTGTCACAGCTACGAGCTGTTCGTCGGCCAGGAGAAGGGCAACGACGACAACAACAAGGAGAGGATGAGCATACGTTCGATCGAGTCCGTCAGCGAGCAAAGGGTGAAACAGATCAACAATCACACCACCACCACAAAAGTGCGGAAAGTCAGCGCCGTGAGTGTCGAACTTGGCCGAATCTGTCTCTTAAGAACTCTTTTGTATACCATCGATTTGCCCTCCTTTGACGTAATGCAATTCTCTATTGCCTCCTGTTATCGAACTTGCCCCCCAACCCCCCACAAACCGCCCTACGCTCCCCCTTGACCTCGCTTCTACGAGAGCGATTCACGCGAGGCTGTTCGATCTCGACTCGACTCGTCGGTGAAACTTTTAAGCCTCCACTTCTTTCTTTTTTTTGTTCATTCACTTGCCATCGGGCAGACTGTTTGGTATATTATCTTACGGCAGGCATTAACTGTCCGCGGGAGATGGGGCGATCGTGTCGGCTTCGTTTTGCTAGGTGCTTTTGTTGTATCAGTGATCGGGGATCGATCGATACAGTAGAATATGGTCGCGAGTGGACAGACGCGAAATTGTCCAGGACAGCGAGAAGAAAATTTCCGTTTGGGATATTATTTAATTACGGCAATTGTGAAGCATATTTTCGGGTATATTTTGTTACATTTTTGTACCACAGAAGATATTCTACGAGATAATGGCGAAATTGTTATTAATTGCCCCACTTTTCACTCGAGTGTACGATGTACTATTAATTTTTCGTTCGAATCATTTGTTCGCTAGAAAAATGCTCACGTGAATGGTTTTATTTTGTACAATGATTATCAATCGACAACCTGGTTGCGTCGTGGCGAGTTTGCAAGGGTCAGGGATCGTGGTACAACTGGCGATGGTAAACCGAGCGGGATAGACGAATTTGTCCATACTACGGTGGGTTGATTGCGATGATAAGAAATTAGGGGAACGAAATTAGGGGTTGAAGCGTTGGGAATCGAGGAAAGGATGGATTTCTCGTTAGGAAATTGTCTGTTGGGGTTCAGTTAACGTTGAAAGCGACGAGTCGAGCCCCTTCATTAAAAATCTATCGCTCTGTAGCATGCTTGTCGTACGTATGTACCGTAATCGATTGTTCGTAACGATACATTTGTTGGTACTTGGTTTAGGACGCTTATCGGTCTCCTTGCTTTCGTTGCGTTGAATTTTCTTCGTTGATTTTGCCTTGGTTTTCGTATGACGTATGATCATGTTCGACAGCGTGCATACACGCGTACGTTTTTGGTTTTCCATCATCGATCCGACTTACTTAAGACGTGAAAAAAATAGAGAAAGGGGTTGGATGCATCGTTGAAGTAACGCGAGGAGTCTTGGGGAAAAAAAACATCATTCTGTGATGTCTGTGCATGGTAAAGCATGTGTGTAGTAGAGAAAGGAGATACGAATTTTCCGATTTATAATGGGACATCGCGGCTGATATCGATTTATAAAGTTAACAGAAAGAACTCAAAATGGACATGAAGCGAGTCTATCCAGGAAGGGAACTTATTAAGGAACTTACGTTCCAAACGAAATATATTTTATATTTACTAATCTCCAACAATTTCGACTGCAAAAATTCCTCGGCGAAATGAATAGAAAAATGAACGATGCGGATCTTCGTGTCTCCCCATATCCATTTCTTACTACTGTAAGATTTTGTCGAACATCGTTTCACCCCGACGTATCGCGAAGAACAATAGCTATCGTATCATTATACACGCGCAACATTTTGCTCTACATTTCTCTTTCTCTCTCCCTCCATTCGTCTATCTTATTATTTCCTTTCTGTGTATGTACGCTTTTGCAAGTATTTATATAAACATATATATATCCGTATCGAGTGCCTCGTTGGTGTACACATTAGACAACGTTACGAGCCGTTTGGTAGGAGGTATCTTTTCTTGTTTTTTTCTTAAGGTCTCTCGCGCCGCTAATGGCCAGTTTACTTATGCCTACCAGGAAAGCCTGCGGAAGGTATGTGTGTCACGAAGTGTCTGTCACCGTCGACCGTACGTACTAAATAGTTGTACAGGATCCATGATCCGAATCTCATGTCGATACACCATCGATTTTGCGAGGGTCTCATTACGTCGGTTCTCTATACATCGAGGCGCCAAATTAAATTTCATCGAGGGTACCATTAACGTATCAAGAAAAAAAGAAAAGAAAAACGGTTCAAATGAAACGTTCTGGTTGACGTCAATTATAAATTAGTCACTAGCGTAATTTCAGTCTGATAATAAAAGGGATGAATAAAAGTAGTGTAAAAATAGGCTTTCAAGGGAGCCATTGGGAGCATGGGATGAATTTCAAACGTTCACCATCCCACGGTCTCTAGAATCATGCGAATCAATTAGCACCATGCATACAACCATCGCCAGGTAATAATCAGAACTTAAAAATTCCATGAACCAATGATCAGGGTCACGTAGCCAGCAAGAATTGACAATACCATCTCTCGTGTCACACTCAACGAGACAAAATCTCTCGATTCTGCAACCTATTTCGCGGGGGCGTTCAATGTGCCTCCGAACCTTAACGATTCTCCATAGGGTTGAGGAAAGCGGGTTGCTCGACAAATTTCCGCGAGCGTCCATTTAAATAGCCCCCCAATAAAATTTGCTCAACTCCGCCCTCTTCGATAGAAGCATTGAAAAAATAAAAATAAAGGAGGAAACTACGACACGCCCTTCTAAACGTTCTCCAAACGACCCCGAAGACATTCCCCTAAAAAACGTTCACATAAACGTCCACTTCACTATCCGCTATTAAACGTCCACGTTTCCTTGAAAAGGCTCGAGAACGGTGAGAGAGAAAAGCGGTGGTCCGCTTTTTTGTAATTCCAGGCAAGCCTTAGCCTGCCCGGCTCGCCGTTCAATCTTCGCCGGAGCAGCCGCGGTAGCCATCAGTTCACGATCAGAAACGGCCGCAGCCGTTTCGTGGGTCCACCGGGTGGTGACCGGAAGCCGTTGGTGTTGTCGACGTTCCTCGACGCCCAGGAACACCTGCCGTACGCGGACGACTCGAACGCTGTCACGCCAATGTCCGAGGAGAATGGCACGATCGTTGTGCCGGTGTATTACGCGAATCTTGGATCCAGACATTCGTCGTACACGTCGCACGCCTCGAGACTTTCGTACACGTCCCACGGGGACCTGATCGGCGGTATCGCGAACGCTGGCAAACCGATGACCAAGGAGAGCCAGCTGAGAATTAGATCCGTCAGGCCACCGTCCGCCAACGGACACTTCACGGATTCTAATCAGAAGTACCACTACGTGAGTACAGTGACTTGCCGAGGATTGTATCCGGGGGACGATTTTGGGGTGTTTTGTTATAATAGTTTCTCACGAGAACGGTACGGATATTGCTGTCGATTTTATTCGTGGAACTTGTGCTCGCCGTTCGGGGAAAATCTTGGCGCAAGGAAATGAAGGGTTGTTCCTTGATTTAGGAGGGCGATCTGGAGGATCCCATGGGCAAGGCAAAGCAACAAGACAATCCGTTGATAGAGACTTCTCAACAACACGCTGTGGTCGACATGAATGGTAAGTCTGTTTAACAGACATTTCTGCACAGTCTTGTTCATACTGTACTCGCGGTCAGATTTTTATTTCATTTTTGTTCCCTCTACTGTCACTATCTGCTAATTGTACCCAGTGAAAACAGCTGCAGAAACACTTTGCGAAAGTGCAAGCGTGACTCGAAAGGTTTAAGAAACGATGGAAAAATAATTCAGCGCCGCTAAAGCAAAGGGTTGTCGAATTACAAATTGAAAAGCTGCATCGGGCAATGAGTAAAACATACTTTTCATCTTTTCTTTTTCAGACGTGATGGTGCTCAACGATATCATAGAACAAGCAGCTGGACGACAAAGCAGAACACCGGAACAAGGAGGTAATGTCGAGAGTCCAAATCCTCCGCTCATATTACTACTTTTCTTCCAGTCTTCTATCACCCTTTATCACAGATGTGTATCTATTGTGTGATGAGCATCCTGTCCATTTTGATGTACACCGTTGTTAAGAATTCTTGTACAGTTTTCTCCGATTGATATTCAGTGCTGAAGATTTTTGTCTGAGCGCCTTGTATATAGTAGATCGAATCCTCTATACGTACATGTGTATATATCTGTTCTTTTTTTTTCCTATTATTTAACTCCATTCTACAATTCTATCCAACAACAAAAGAAAGCTGAAAACAATCGTACCAAAATGTCGAACAATTATTTTTCTATTTTATACGTTATCGATTATATTAATGCAACATCAGTTACGATGCATGGTGCCATTCCTATTGGTCCCGATAAGTTCTATTTTATTACACTTATTGCCGCAGAACGAGGAGAATAGATCGACATAAATATTTCACTCTAAATAATACGATTAACTGAACTGTATTAATCGTTTCTCGAGTCGTGAATAGTACATTGTAAAATCAACGAATAATCACAGCGAGTAAGCCCTCGTGCTCCTCGATGGATAAGAAACGAAAGGATAAGGGAACGGTGTTGTAGTAATTGTGTTCTTTTGGGGAAACAGAGTTTGTTCCCTGGTGTATACGACACAGATTAATATCCTCGCTGCAGCCGCACGATCCTGGTTGCTTCGTGCCTGGATTTCGCTTTTGCCACAATTAATCACCGGCGTACACTGCAGCGAAAAACTTTAGCTTTATCATAGTATTCTCGTGACGGCACTCGCTTCGAGGGCACCGCCGCGTTTGCCTGCGTTGCACAATAATGACGTAGAAGAAAGTACAAAAAAAAGTATAATGAACAGCTTTTATCGAGCAGCGATCTACTATCAGGTTCGCCGTGCCATCGACACTCGGTGATCTAGAAAGTAATTAGGGCTTTCAAAGTCTCTTAGCGAATAACACCGATTGCGAGCAATATCGTTGCACCTCGATTTTAGATCGCAATAGAGGCCAGTTTGGTAATATTTGGAAAAGTCAGATTAGATATTCTTTAGTCACAGTTCTCTCGTTTCTTAATATTTTTCCTTTTTTTCTGTAATTTCTGTAATATGTGATTATTTTCATGTACAATTCGATCTTTGTCCTTACTGTATGAGTTTATGGTCCATATTTTTGTGATCCTTGTTGTACCATCAATCGATTGGACGAGGTTCGCGATAGGCAGTGTTAAAATGATTATTCTAACAGAGGATTTGATAATGGATATTAATATTTCACTAATCTATAGGATTGATTCCAATTTATTTTCAAAACTGTTCTTACGATTTTCGTGCGATCTTTGTATGGTACGTTATCTAATTTATTCTTATTTTCATTGCACCGTTCGCAGAAATGAATTAGTTTCATCCCTCGTGTACCTCATTCCATCGATTGAAAGTTAAATGCAATTCTGAGTTCGTTCACGATCATTATTTACCCCCGTCCTTGTCCCATTTTCCTCACAAGCAACTCGTACTTCACCCCCATTCTTCTATTTTTCATCCGAATATGCCTGCATTGCTTTCAAGCTGCACGAATTTTTTGTTGCTCGCGGTAAGCGCATTCGACGTAAAACGCTTCGAGTGGTTCATACTTATTTTTTTGGTTGCTGCTTGGATAGTAGTTTCCCGTAGCCCTTCAAAGGTTCTTCTTACTTTTTTCCTCCCTTTTTTCGTTTGCTATAAGTGCATACGCCTGCCTGTTCGTGTTTAATAATCTGTGGTCCGGCAAATGCAAAACGAATGATACCAAGAAAATAAATTAATAAATAAATAAGAATGTAGCGTAAATACGTGCAAGCTTAAAAATGAACGAGAAAACCTCTTTCCCCAAAAAGAGTGGTGCCAGACAAAATTACTAACACGCGTTACAGTTTCGACATATTACTTTCCGACAGACGACGACGAAGAAGGCCCAACGTTGAAGGATAGGCTGTTGGCCGGGCTGCTACGTTGCATCGATATCTTCTGCGTATGGGACTGCTGCTGGTTGTGGCTTGAATTTCAAAAATACGTGTCACTTTTGGTGTTCGATCCGTTCGTAGAATTGTTCATCACCCTTTGTATCGTCGTCAACACACTATTCATGGCGCTCGATCATCACGACATGGACAAGGATATGGAGAAGGTGCTCAAGGCAGGAAACTATGTAAGTAGAGATATCATTTCGTTTCTTTTGATATATTATGATAAATAATCTTGCAAAAGTAGAGATACTTTAATGTCGATTTTTCAAAATAATATCTAAAGTTTAATTAAAGTATTATATTTAATACGATGTAACTAGTATTGAATTATTGATATATAAATGATTAATCATGCTTAATTTGTTTAAGTGTTCCTCTTCTTCAAATTTGAATAAGAGTATTCATTATTTTATCCTACGCGTGAATAATAATAATTAATAATCAACGGAACAATTATTTGTAAATATATTTACTTAAATTGTAGTTCTTCACTGCTACATTCGGTATCGAGGCAGGGCTAAAACTGATAGCGATGAGTCCGAAGTATTACTTTCAAGAAGGGTGGAATATTTTCGACTTCATTATCGTCGCTCTTTCGCTTCTGGAGTTAGGCTTAGAGGGTGTGCAAGGTCTTTCCGTATTGCGATCATTCAGATTGGTGAGTACAACATTTTTCAAATGAATACAATTTATTATAATTCAATTTTAAATATCTGCGTTCAAACGCACATTGAAAAGATCGAATTAAAAATTCATCCCTATTTATTTCTAACATGAAAATGATTATAAAACTATTAATACTATGCGGATAAAGAAGCTTAATTTTGCCCACAATAAACCAACGACGAACCATCAAATTGTAATAATGATAATAATTATTATTATAGAATTGACGAACGAAAATGGAATCGCTATTCCAATTAACATCAGAACAAAACTTGTGTTATAATAAAATAATGAATATTTCTGTTTCCAGCTAAGAGTGTTCAAATTAGCAAAATCGTGGCCTACGTTGAATCTGTTAATTTCCATCATGGGCAGAACAGTGGGTGCGCTGGGTAATCTAACGTTCGTGTTGTGTATTATCATCTTCATTTTCGCCGTGATGGGTATGCAACTGTTTGGCAAGAACTACACCGACAACGTCGATCGGTTCCCCGATGGCGATCTACCTAGATGGAATTTCACCGATTTCATGCATTCGTTCATGATCGTTTTTCGCGTACTATGTGGAGAATGGATCGAGTCTATGTGGGACTGTATGCTTGTGGGCGACGTTTCTTGCATACCATTCTTTCTGGCCACCGTTGTCATCGGTAATTTGGTTGTAAGTACACTTCCAGAGAAATTTCATTGACAACTTATTATGTTATATATTTCTTACCTTTTCAATTAACACCGTACGTTGTTTCCATTAAATTTCCATTCTTATTATATGCAATACGTGCTACAGTGTGATATGTATATCGTCTTGAATTTTTTCTCTCTGTAATAATTCGTAATTAAGTTACAGGTTTCTCATTTTCAAAGAATCATACATTTCAATCGATTTATTTCTGTCATCGTTCAATTTTACTCGACTCGATGAAAATTTTCCAGTACGTTTGTTAAAGAGAAAATGAGAAGGAAAAATAATGTAAATTCTAGCTTCTTCATTAGTACTAATTCATTGCTCGCCCATTATTATAAAACTAAAAATAATAACTCGATTATTTCTCATTCGATTCTGAATCGTTCTCGCGAAACGAAAATAGGAACTGTTTTAATTACTCGTCTCCTTATAAATCACATTTTTATTCAAGATTTTCCAATCAGCATCAATGTTTCCATTTTACCAAAGCCTAATTAGTTCAGCAACCTTTCGCTTCATCGCCTCATGTACGAACCAATATAAGAGGAAAGATCCAAATATCTGTTGACCAATAAACAGGTGCTGAATCTCTTCTTGGCTCTGTTGCTGAGCAACTTCGGCTCGTCGAATCTATCGGCGCCGACTGCGGACAACGATACGAACAAGATCACGGAGGCAATCGATCGAATTTCGCGTTTCGTTAAATGGATCAAGCGAAATGTACTTTATCTTGCTAAAATGATGCGAGCCAAACTCACCAATCAGATATCCGATCAGGCGCCAGGTGAGGGACCGTCCAACAGTTGGAAAGAAGGTTTATATCCAATCAGATCGCTTGCTGTGTGCGCTGTGTAGTTCGTGGCACTGTTTTTCAGTTCTGCTTTTCACTTTTTTTAAAAGATCAACATTTTCTATTTTATCTTTTTGTTATTTGTTATTATTTCTATTTGTATTTCGTTCCCTTGTTTCACAGCCAGTCGACGGATGCAATATATATATATTTTGTTGAGATCTCCGAGATCGTATTCGAAGATAATGATTATTAGATTTTGTTTTCTTTATTTGTTATTAAAAGAAAGGAAATTATAGGAGAGAACAACGCGATATAGTTAGCAAGATTGATCTACTACTTTTTCATATATTACTTTAAATGAAACGATTCTGTTTCGTTTTGTTTCTTTCTTCTCAATTTTGGTGCTTATTATTTTATGTATCGTTTCACGTACTTACTTTGGTTTGCTCGATTCGAGTAAGCGAAACGTTGACTGGTGTTTCTTTTTTTTTTAATTACTTTTTTTCTGTTGGTTTTTATACAATGCAGATCTTTTAATCGGTTTGCTACTGCTCTTCTACGTTTTGGCGAACTAAATTTAAAGATGTTAGAAAGAGAGTAAAGGAAACAGAAAGGAAGGATAGATTAATTTTTGCTTCGCTGATTAGCCTGGCAGTTATACGTTGCTTTGCCTATTATTTTCACGTTCGAGAAAGTAAACGTTTCGTGTATCGATTAAATGAGCATCGCCTCGATATTATTGGATGAAATCGAATGTAGATTTCGAAGTATCGCGCGATACATCTGGATCAATCAGATTTACGAATTGGAGAAATTCTGAATAATTAGAAAATAGTATGGGTTAAATATTGAAAAATATTTGCGAAAAATAGAATTTAGAACCTTTGGATATTTCATCTAAATTTTGATTCTCCAAATAAACTACACGAGATAGTTGTTGGACAGTAAAACAAAAATTTGAAAATCACATCGGGTCATAAAAATTCAACGCGCAAAGAATAATTAATGAATCAATTTAATCGAAACCTAATTTCCACGTCTACTGTTCAACAATTATCTTATACGAATTCTTCTACTCGTAAGAACGTCCTGTATACAATTTTGACGATGAAAGTCACAAATTCGAATTATACTATCGCTCACAAGTTTCTGTTACTTTTTACTGCAATACTGCAATATTTTCTTCTTCTTTTCAAACTTCTGCTTATTATCGATATTTTGCAACAAAACAAATTACACCTTCTTCGATTCTGGCCTGACGTTAAATAATAATTAAACTAGAACAGAATCCACCATGTATCGCGTTACAAAGACTAGCCACACCTGTCACCCGTCGTTAATTATCATAGTGTCTCAGTATAACATTGTAACATGACTAGATGAATCATTGCATGAATGATGAACGGTCAATGTCGAAGACCTAATTAAATTAAACGTACCTTTGTGTTCTTTAATATCTTCCAAATCGACCTGGAGGAGCGACGATTTATCAATTTAGAGTGTCCGGTTACACGGGCGGGACTGCGTCAGTTAATTTATTCTATACAGATATATTTTTGACAAAAAAAACATTCTGGTCAGGGCGGGTTAGAGATTTTGTATGACTGTGCAGATGGAATTGATCGCGACGGGGACCTAGATCTTGCAGATGGTGAATTGGACGCATATAGAGATAAAAAGAGTGCCAAGGAGTTGAACCAACTCGAAGTTGCTATCGGGGAAGGAATGGAATTCACTATTTATGGTAATTTTACGATTTTTCTTCATACTTAACTTGTCTCCCTTTATTTTATTTTGGTTTCTTTTTAAACGTTATTAACCATTAGATTATTCGTGTTAAAAGTATAAGCTATGAATTTTGTTTTCCTTTCTATCAACGATTAAACGAGTTTACTTGTCTTTTCGAAGGAGATTTGAAAAGTAAATCGAAAAAGGGTAAACTGTGCATGAACAACAGCAAAGTTATAGCAAATTCGATAAACCATCGCGACTATAGGCAGGATATTGATTATATTAATCAGAACGAGGATGACACCATCAGGTAAATTTTCTTCACTTATTTCAATTACTGTCAAATATTGGTGGAATATTTTTGTGGGAAATTGGATGAATGAAACGTTCATTTTCGTTGCAGTAATAAATCGTATGGCAGTCATAAGAATAGGGCGTTTAAAGATGAAAGTCACAAGGGTAGTATGGACTCGTTGGACGGGGAAGAAAAGAAAGATGCCAGCAAAGAAGACTTGGAACCGGAAGACGGTACTTAATAATTTATTCAGGCACTAATTCCTTCGATAAAAATTACAGCCTTCAAAAATCGTCCCCATGCAATAATAATTACGTGCAATAAAAAATTCGTAATCCTTATTTTAAATATAAATCGATTAATATTAAATCCTGTATCTTCCCAAAACTAAACGAATGAAAAGTTTCACCCGTAGACAAATAATTGTAATATTTCATAACTAAGATAAACATAGAATAAATTAATAGATTTAATGCAATATATCTATATGCAGAAATTCTGCAGCTATTATATCATAAAAAATTAAATACTTTTCAGATCTGGGCGAAGAGGGAGAGGAAGGAGAGGGTGAATTAGGGGATGCAATAATTCAAGCGGACGAGGATCCTATCGAGCCCGATTATCCAGCTGATTGTTGCCCGGAAAATTGTTACAAAAAATTCCCGTTCTTGGCTGGTGACGACGACGCGCCATTTTGGCAAGGTTGGGCGAATTTGAGACTGAAGACCTTCCAACTAATCGAGAACAAGTATTTTGAGACTGCCGTCATTTTGATGATCCTTTTGAGTAGTATGGCTCTCGTGAGTACGCCCAAATATTTTATACCTCGCTCAAAAAAAAAACATTCCTCTTCAACTCGTGCCAATTATACGTATTCGAATTTATTTTCTACCCGATACGCAGGCCTTGGAAGATGTGCATCTTCAATCACGACCCATTCTGCAAGATATCTTGTATTACATGGACCGAATATTTACTGTGATTTTCTTCCTCGAAATGTTAATCAAATGGTTGGCCCTCGGCTTCAAAAAGTACTTCACGAATGCTTGGTGCTGGCTTGATTTCATCATTGTCATGGTGAGTCGCGTTTGCTCAAGAACATTTCATTATTTCAACTGATTATTATCATCGAAATACGCGTAAGAATTATCCATAAGGGATCCAAGATTCACCGACGATCTCTTTACGTAACGTAACATTAATCGAGCAAACGATTACACGCGTAGATAATTATCTACGATGGATTGTTTTGGATGATTTATAAAATGTCTCTAATTTGTTCAATTAATTTCATTTATACTAGCAGCTAAACTTCGTCTCGATACCCAGCCTGAGGAACAAGTTTACAGAACAGATTAGTTAAGAGAATAGATTTAAAATATTTTCAGCTGGGGCCATCGATATTTAAGGGGAACGATGTTGTCAATATTTTTCATTTCTCGTAGTACAAGAAAAATAGTGAGTAGCAGAAGGTATTTCAGACGAATATTGCACAACGTCTCTGAATTATCTTCAACCTTTGTAAACTTGTTTCGTGGAAAAACAAAAACGATCCCGTCTTCAAGCCTCCGCCTAATATCTTCTCCTACCCAACGACACCCCAACCCCCCAACCCCCGGAATGAGTGATTTCGCAAAACGGAAGAGCACAGCATGGAAACTCTCTCATGGTGGATTACTCTAGTTCAATCGTCTACGTATAATAACGATAACTCATGTGTCTCATGTCACGTTCCATCTGATCGATATTTGATGATGATGATAGCTTTCACTGATCAACTTGGGCGCCATCTGGGCAGGCGCCGCCGACATCCCGGCCTTCCGTTCCATGAGAACACTGAGGGCCTTGAGGCCTTTACGAGCCGTTTCACGATGGGAGGGCATGAGAGTAAGTCAACGGTCGACGAGAAAAGAAAGTAAAAAAATACAGCGATAAAAAGTAAAAAGAAGGAAAAATAAAGATCGACCTGATCCGGTAATGTGACGAGCTTTGTTCGATCGTACAAACATGACGAATCGATTAAATTTGATATTAACTTGAAATCGTTTCGTTCAAACGAATTAATTCGTCTGATTCGATGGTATTTTTTTGTTTAATAAGAATATTTTCAGCGCTTCGGATAATTATATTCTGTATGAAAAGCACAGAAAGTTATCTGTTTAATTCTTCTACTTGTTTAATTTGAATTTTCGTCGTGCATTACTTTGCTCTGCTATTAATTGTCTTTTATATATATTTCTCTTCCTTCTGCGATCCGTCACGTTTGCAACGTGTCTTCGATTTTTACGGTGAGACGATGCAAGTAAAGAAAGAGGAACAAACGAAGGGAACAATAGGTAGAAACCGAGGGGAATAATAAATAGGGAGAAAAGAACAGGATCGCTACAATGATTGTAGCCTTGTACTTACTCTGTGGTGTGCTTTCCGGTGTGCAGAGGTACACTGGGTGTCTCTACTTGATGTCTGCACTGATATTGGAGTTTTTTGTCGTACTAGCTACCGCCTATGTACGCCTTTCCTAACAGTCTTTTTTGGCACAGTGATCGTTGTGCAAAGTACAGTGTATCTATACATATTATGAACTATACATATATATATATACATATTATATTGCTTTGTGTGTATTGTATAATCTTCCCTGTGTGTTAATGTGCGCGTGTGTATTACGTATGTACCATATTTATGCGCGTGTAATTTTTGGGACTTGTTCACAAGGATGTTGGTTTTTCGACGTCGCGATGCACAGTGGTACACATTTTCTTCGGCATGCATATACATATATTAATAATTAACAGACGAAGATAGAATATAATAATTATATAATTGAACCGATTACAAAATTGATAGCAATTTTATCCTTTCCTATGATATTCAGGGGGGATATCGTTTGTGATAAATAATTGCGGAATAACGTTCACAATTTCCTAAATAATAATATCGGTATAATGTACATAATGTACGTGTCAAGAATACAATTACTAGCCAGATAAATAATTTCGCGATACATACCGAGGAGACTGAAAGCTGTAAAAGTGCAAGAATTGTGTATAACGAAAAATACACGAACGATGTTTGAATGGTACCCGGTGCATTGTGACTGCAAGTATTACGTACCTTTCATCTGTTTCAGGACGGAGCCAACTATCATGCTCATAACCATCAATAACTCTCATTAAATCATTCATTGCTCTCTGCATTGTCGATGGTATCTACCTGTATGCGTATAAATAACACCTGTCTCGCCCCGTTAGTAATAATAGGCAATATTAATCCAATTGAACGCCCTATCGTACACGATTATACGCAAACAGGCACACTGCCGTGCCCATTTTCTGTTCACTGTGAACCGCTACGTGTGCCATATATATATATATATACATATACATATATATCTGGTTTCTATCAATGTCTTCGTCCCCCTGCTCTGGATATTTGTTGTTACTTAACGACGTGTATCATACACTACATACCAATGGAACGAAATCTCCACAGCTAGGATGGGCCCTCCAGTGCTATACTTTTATATCCGCTTCAATGGACAAGAAATGGAGAGAACGAATTGACGCGTCGACGGTCAACCATCCCTCTCTTATTTTCCTCCCCCATTTTGTCTATAACTATTCTATCTTCTCTTATCTTTTTCTGTCTTCTCTCTATCTCTCTCTCTCTTTCTCTCCTTTTTAAACAAGTTCTTTTCCATTTTTTTTTCCTTTCTTCTTCTTTGATACATTGAAAGTTTAGAAATATTGATGACGATGGTGATGATGATGATGATAATGATGATGATAATGAAATCGTCACGCGAGTAGCCTGTCTATCTATTGCTGTGATCCGCTCTCGTTTCTCGCTCGCAGGTGTCACTCATTAACTTCGTAGCGTCGCTCTGTGGCGCTGGCGGGATCCAAGCCTTCAAAACAATGAGGACCCTAAGGGCCCTAAGGCCACTCAGGGCGATGTCTAGAATGCAGGGAATGCGGGTATGTAGCCCACAGTCTCAGCAGACCTTGCGGATTAATTAATCCTTCCGTTTCCCGTCGAGTCGATCATTCTCTTTTCGTTATTTTCACTTTTTCTTTTCTTTTTTCACTTTTCGAAGGACGAAACGGTTCGAACGTTTTTTGCTTTTTTTCTGTTGGGCGAATCGAATGTCTGAGTTGGGCATGTTTTCAGATCATTTTTGTTCCTCTTTGTAATTACGTGGATATGATGAATTTATTGTTGTTTTATTGGTCTTTGAGGGGGGGGGGGGAAAGAAGCGAGGAATTTATTCGGTTCGGAAGTTCCCGAATTTTTGTGTTTATCGGTTTGTTCATTTCCATGGAAGAATTTGCTGTGACATTTAATACTAGAGCGATAGTGAATATTTTGGTGTTTTATAGTTTTTTCAGTAGACTATTTATATTAATATTTGTTATTTCATTTTGACACTGCACATTTGATAGTGCTGTATATTATGTGTAATTTTGATGTATAATTATGGATAGTAGGAACGATTGTTTATTCAAAAAGTAGAGTAAATTAAACGTGTTAATAATTAGAATAAGGGGAGTGTATTTTGTGTATCCTATTCGTGTAATTATTCACAAAGTGTATTAATTAAATAATGTCCAACTCTGCTAGGAATCTTCGGTTCGTTCCGATTTTCGATTTCCAAGTTCACGGTGCCGTCAAGTTGCTCCCGGGAATTCCTTATTTTTTTCATTTGTCGTCGTAAAGTTTACAAAATCGATAATGTTCCGTTCAGAATTACTTCTAGATAAAGAGAATATCATAAGGACGGTGCCGTTTGTTCTTTTCCTTTTTTTTATATCGCGAGACTCGACCAGGAGGCCGATCGTAGTTGAACGTCGAGAATATAATTTTATTATTGCAAAATTAATTATTTGTTTCGTGTATTAATTCTTGCAAGAAAATTGAAGGGAATTGTAATAACTCGTCGGTCTCGTAGCGTCGAAGGCTCGATTCCTTTTGCACGTAACATACGTAGGGCGATCGCGAATGCACTTGAGCTTAAAAATGCGAATGTTTGAACGGCACGTAGAATCGTTCTTTATGAATTCCCGCGAGATATGCACCTTAGAGGACACGCATGCACTACTGACCATAAATTTGGAGCCAACGAAACAGTAAAATCAACTTCCACACATACTTCGAGCAATTCCATTAAACTGCGATCGTGTAAAAAAATGAATCCGTAAAATTCAAAGAATCATCGAGCTCAAATTTTCGATGATATTGAAGGCGAACTAACTTGAAGTGGAATGAAGCGAAGAAGCAGGAGAAAATCGACGTGAAATTTGCAATTAGAATTAACAAAGATTTTATAAATTATTATTCCAAACATTCTCTGCTTCGACATAATTTAAGTATTTAATAGGACACGAAATCTGCACCAAGGAATCTCGGGCGACTTACGTCCAGACCAAGTTCCATTGAAAAATTTGCGAAACAGCCCTCCAAATTTATGAACAGCAGTGTAATTAGACATAAGATCGATCGACTAGCCCGAACAACGTGCCTCATTTGTTTCAATACAGCTATTATAGTCTCTACATACTCAAAACGCAATCAACAGAACACGTATAATGCCAACATATACATATTACCGACTTGTCCATACGGATTAATTAAACAGTTTATATCTCGTTACAGACATAAATGATTCTACATTACTGTAATACAAGGTCGCTGAGATACTGGGCGTAGAGTTACTGTCATGCCCACGCCCTGACACTATATTTTATCCCAATTTTATTATACAGTAGTTCGCAGCTACTATCTTTCAGCATTGCCTATCGGCGCGTACATGTATACTATTCTTCTGCTTCCCATTGATCTTGCGATTTACTTACCACTTGCATGGAAATTGTTGTTCGTCACTCAGCATTGCTTAAATCCGCACGCCGTATTGGAGACACATAAACGAATGCTTGAATGTTACGCTTGTACGTCACTCTGCTTGCGATCTTCTTCTATCTTTTTTTTCATTATTTTTTTTCCGTAGCATTCTATACACACCTTGTAGCGTGATCTTGAAGCAACGTTGTGTACGCGTCACGTAATATCGATCAATGATCAGGCGAAATAATAATTGGTCCTTAATGTAAATTTCTTTGTTTTTTCGTTTGAAATTAACTTGATTGGGTTCGATGAAATTATTGGAAAACGCAGAGGCATTCTTTGTGTACGCTGGTTGTCTTTCATTCTTTTAATTATATACTTTACATTCTCATTTGTTTGGGGGTTTATGGTTTCGGTGTTCTTCATTGGTATATAAATATATATGTACGAGCGATGTAATTGTTTGAGAAATCGAACGTCGTAATCGACGGAGTAAGTATATGGGAGTATTACCTCGGTTTACTGTTCCATCAGAGTAGAAATGAAAAAATTCGGTTGGGTCGAATCTCTTGCGAATAATTGTCGAGCTAGCTAGGCGAAGGAAAATTTTGCAATCGTAGAAAATCGCGCGAATCAAGCAGGAACGCTGTCCGTGCCTTACAAATTAATTACTGTTTCCCAGTGATTGATAACACTGATATTTTACTGAAATACTGAATAATAATAAATGTTATATTCTTCTTATCAATTTATTAATTCGACTATGGTGAAATAACGCAGCATTCCTAGCTTCTTTCCCATCGTTTCATTTATTTGACCGAAAAAACGAGAGATACAAAATTAAATTGCACATACTCGAGTACATAACTCGTCACACATCGCATAGTGAAATAGATAATTGCGCGCAAATATGCCTAGAAACGCATACTAGAGCACATAGAAAGAGTTTCAACAATACAGGCGGTCTTTCAAATATTTTAGACGCCCGTTTTGTCCCGCAGGTTGTCGTCAACGCTTTGGTTCAAGCCATTCCATCCATTTTCAATGTGTTGCTGGTGTGTCTTATCTTCTGGTTGATATTCGCCATTATGGGTGTACAGCTTTTCGCCGGCAAATATTACAAGGTTGGTATTCTTTTTCCACGAGAAGAGCAAAGAAAATAGAATTATATAATTGGGCCTCATGAAAAGGAAATTCGTCATTGAGTGAATTCATTTGAACGAGCATTGTGTACCATTTAATAAATTGTTCCGTTCATCGTTTCAGTGCGTAGATGTGAATAAAACAACGCTCAGCTTCGAAATAATCCCCGATAAAAACGCTTGTTTGGTTGAGAACTACACATGGGAAAATTCGCCGATGAATTTCGACCACGTAGGGAAAGCGTATCTGTGCTTGTTTCAAGTGGCCACGTTTAAGGGATGGATTCAGATCATGAACGACGCTATAGATTCTAGGGAGGTGGGTTGCATCAAATATTTGTCGACTCGAATGATTTTACAGAAGGCGCAGAAATAATTGGGAATAATCATTTCGTTCTCGTAGATCAACAAACAACCAATTCGCGAAACGAACATCTACATGTATTTCTATTTTGTATTCTTCATTATATTCGGATCGTTTTTTACCCTTAATCTATTCATTGGTGTGATCATCGACAATTTCAACGAGCAGAAAAAGAAGGCAGGTGGTTCCCTCGAAATGTTCATGACGGAAGACCAGAAGAAATATTATAACGCCATGAAAAAGATGGGTAGCAAGAAGCCACTCAAGGCCATTCCACGTCCAAGAGTAAGTTTCTTCTACGATTGTTTTAAATCAACTTGTATTATATTCTGTATTCCTTCTGTACAGTCTTCGCAATTATTCGTAAATATTTATGTATTGCATTTACACCGAATCTTGTCCTTCTTAACAATTCAAAGGGTTAATTAATATTGATTTGTTGCAGTTTCAGCGGCGACTATTTCGAATTGCAATATTTCAATAATCGTAACATTTTTGTATTTAGCCATTACATATTATTAAATGCTAGGATCAATTCTTATCAGATTAAACAATTTAGCAGATAATAAATTATAATAATAGCTCGCTTAATACCACGATTGTTCTCCTTGTTTTTTTAATTAAAAAGTATTCCAATTAATCTGCTTTAACGTGGCCGTATTTATTTTCTGTTTCCAGTGGAGGCCGCAAGGGATAGTGTTTGAAATAGTGACGGACAAAAAGTTCGATATGATAATCATGTTGTTCATCGGACTGAACATGCTTACGATGACGTTGGACCATTATCAACAGACTCAAACATTCAGCGACGTTCTTGACTATCTGAACATGATATTCATTGTGATATTCACCAGCGAGTGTCTCATGAAGATCTTCGCCCTTCGTTACCACTATTTCAAGGAGCCATGGAACCTCTTTGATTTTGTTGTTGTTATATTGTCAATATTAGGTAATGTAATGTAATGATTAGTTCAGTCGTATGGCACAAGTGAAATTGATACGCGTTGATCAGAGAACTGTGCCCTGTTAACTCTTCAAATAATCACACAACGTACATACTTCTTTCATTCTATCTTTAGTCCGTACAACCTATAGAATGGATATGGGCATGCTTGATTTATTTCTACTGCACGCAAAGCTAGATCACATTTCTCGAAATCGGAAGGTTGACAGGGTAAATATTTCACGTGTGCCGCAACGACTGATCAGCGTCATTACGTTATGTAGCCTTACATTGATGTTACGTATGATGATCCTACGTGATCCTGTGTTCCCTTATCCTGTACGATCCACGTTTCCATGTATGTAACTATAAACGTGTGTCCAGTCGCCATATGCAGCACTATAGAACTGAATTTTATTGAACAAATCGTTCGCTTTTTTTCTTTCTTCTTTTCTGAGAAAATAATTTCTGCAATTCTGATAGTTAAATAATTTCAATATTTCGCATAAATATATACGTACATATAGTGCTGTATCCGGCTGGGTTCGCAGACATATTGATTGATGTAAAGACGATCATTAGTCAATGAAACGGGTAAGAACGGGTCTGTATTACGAGAATTATTATTTGTTTCAAAATTATTAGAGAAGGTCAATCAAACCGCTAGCCTGCTCTATTTTAAACCAACGAATGCTTAACACAGCTGTCTAGGACATTGATACATATTTTTCTTCTGCAGCACCGTGCGATGTAACAGTGATCGAGCTTTAATCAACTTTTTCGATTTTTCGATCAATCTGAATGCATGCTCATCTTCTTGCAAACTAGGCCGCGAATAGATTACACGACACGTGCTGATAGTCCTTAGGACTGCGATGCATGGATTTTTTTTTAATCTTTTCTAACTATCATAAATATGTTTCATGATACGAAAGAAAGGAGAAGGAAGATCGAATTATCCCCGATATAATATCATTCATTATAAAGAAACCGCTTAAAAATCAGATTGCAAATGGGAATGCACAATCTTTTTATTTTTTAGATATTTTTCACTCAGTGAATGAATTAGATTCAGTGACATCGATAGTTCTGCGTGCAAAAATCTTCCCTTTCATTGATACAATAATATTGCATGGGACTTTTAGAGTATCCCTGAACCTAGATGGCACCACCTTAACCTAGATCGCACTTGACTCTGATCCCCTCTTGATCTCACTCAATAGCGTTACAATATTTTCAATAATCACCGGTCCATTCAATTAAAATGTGCACACGTTCCCCGCAGGTCTGGTTCTCAGCGATATCATTGAGAAATACTTTGTATCGCCGACGTTGCTCCGTGTAGTAAGGGTGGCAAAAGTCGGCCGTGTGCTTCGTCTCGTAAAAGGTGCCAAGGGTATACGAACTCTTCTCTTCGCCCTGGCCATGTCGTTACCAGCTCTCTTCAATATTTGCCTACTGCTGTTTTTGGTGATGTTTATCTTCGCGATTTTCGGAATGTCGTTCTTCATGCACGTGAAAGACAAGAGTGGACTGGACGATGTGTACAACTTCAAAACGTTCGGACAGTCCATGATATTGCTATTCCAGGTAGGAATATTAGTTCGAAACTGCTATTGTATATTGTAGACAGAATTCAAGCATCAGTCACTTAGTCTTAGATCAAGGCTGAACGAAATTACTCGGTTAAATTGAAGAATAATGGCAATTTTTATTAATCAGATATTGATACATTAAAATTACACCAAATGAAATTAAGTAACGCCACTTAATTCTGTGCATTCTATAGATGTCAACGTCCGCCGGTTGGGACGGTGTCCTCGACGGTATAATAAACGAGGAAGACTGCCAGGAGCCGAACAACGAGATAGGATATCCGGGCAACTGTGGCTCGTCCACGATCGGTATCGCCTACCTTCTCTCGTACCTGGTGATCAGCTTTCTGATCGTCATAAACATGTACATCGCCGTCATCTTGGAGAATTATTCCCAAGCGACAGAGGACGTCCAAGAAGGTTTAACGGACGACGATTACGACATGTACTACGAGATCTGGCAACAATTCGATCCAGACGGGACGCAGTACATCAGATACAATCAGCTGTCCGATTTCCTGGACGTGCTGGAGCCACCGTTGCAGATACACAAGCCGAACAAGTACAAGATCGTCTCCATGGACATTCCCATATGCAAAGGGGACATGATGTTCTGCGTGGACATCTTGGACGCCCTAACCAAAGACTTCTTCGCGCGCAAAGGTAATCCGATCGAGGAGACGGCTGAAATCGAGGTTCAGGCACGTCCGGGAGAGACAGGCTACGAGCCGGTCTCTTCAACCTTGTGGCGTCAACGTGAGGAGTATTGCGCGCGTCTAATACAGAACGCATGGAGGAAGCACAAACAGCAACGTCTAGGCGGGCCAAGTGAGGAAAGTGACGACGCGGACATGGATCCACGAGTCAGGCAGACCGCGGTGCTCGTCGAGAGCGACGGTTTTGTGACGAAGAATGGTCACAGAGTAGTCATTCATAGCCGATCGCCTAGCGTCACTTCGAGAACCGCGGACGTCTGATCGGCGACCATAATGTCTCTGGCACCGCCACCGTCGTAGCTAGCGCCACCACGAGCCATTAATTAATTATGGCGGACGTCCGCGCGACGATAGCTTCTACGCAGGATCGTCAACGAACTGCTATAGAGTACCACATTAGACGCGTCGTTATTACAGAGCGTCTGTCGTTGATACTGCTCGCGAGGAGCAGCGGCCTCACGGACCTCGCGCACGCTTTCCATCGACAGCCTTATAGTTGTATAAAGAAACAAAAAAAAAAAAATGAATTACATTCCTCCAACGAGTTGCCTTTAATCCACTGTAAACGCTACGATCGTTGAGAGATACGTCGCTAGCAGATGAAGACACGAGGGACACCGCGGGAGAGAGAGATGAAACGGAAGGACGAGATTGCGATTCGGGCGAGCCGTTCGTGAGCGAGACGCGATTAGTGAGACGACAAAGAGAAACATAGACTGCTACATTGTCCGTGCTCGTTTATCGATAATAGGTCCTCGGTTCTCTCGTTCGCGGGGCTAAAGGAATATGGATGAGAACTGTTCGCCATTTCAACGAGGTTCAAGGCGGATCTATACGAAGAGGAATCGAAGGACAAGAAGAGCTGACGAACATATAAAAAGGAACACACACGCCAGTGTCGGCGTATAGAGAAGTGTACTCGACCACGGTCAACGCAACCTTCGAGTGGACTTCCCCCCACTTCAGAAAATAATTCAGGACTCGAAGGTGGCGTTGCCGTCGCGCTCAGAACTCCTGCCTTCGATGGATTTCATTACGCACCTCTTACCGGTTCTATTTTCTTTTCTTTCTCTTTGTTTTTTTTTATATTTTCGTTTTAGAGAGATCGTACGATGACGATCCGCGCCGGCTGCGTTAACAGCACGCATACTCGAGACGCAATGAAACGAAATCATGTTCCCACGTGGCTGATAATAACACGAAGACCTACGTTCTCATGACGGCGGAACATTGCCGTGTTCGCAACAGAATGAAAAATGCAAAAGCAGCGATCGTTTACCACATCTTACTTCTAGAGAGAAGACTAACACGGTACAGCCGATTCGTATGAAAACAAATTCTATGCGCGTATATTGGATTTTGTACATGGTTTTGAAACAGCGTTTGAAGCACGACGAACGAAAATGTTTAAAAGATATACATATACATATATATAAATAAATATATGTATATATATAAAAATCAATGTTGATTCGTTGCGGTCGAGGTTCGTGGGTGACATTTGTTCATTTCTGATCGGTTATCCTGGTCATCGTACTGTGGTGTATTAAAAGAACAAACGAGAGAGTTTTCTGAACATTAAAAACTGAGAAATAAACGAGACAAAAGAAAAAAGGAAAGAAAGAAAACGACGGAACAACGGAGAAAACGAAGACATTGATGAAGATGCCGATCATAGCTGACGATAATAGTGAGGATGATCATAGAACGCTTAAGATAACGATTATAATTGATGATGATTATGATCATGGTGAAAAAGAATTGACAATGTGAAATGTACGCGTAGTTTACTACATTCGCTCAGCTTGAACAAATTTTACGCAATACGTTGCGCGAATATCCGGTCGCGCGGCTTGGTTTTATCTGGACCCTCTTACTTCTCTGTTCCTCTTCTCTATTTCGACATTCAAATACAAATGATTAAGGCTTTCGAATTATTCAATCTATATGTATTATAATAATCTGCCACTTTTATAATCATACCGATTATTCTTTGAATAATATCGAGATTTATTTGCGACGTCGAATCTAGGGAGAAAATGGCCGGTCGCACCCGATCGATAAGGCAGTTATTTACCTAGCAACTCTTTTCTTTTCTCTTCCTCCAATACAAATTTCTGTGTGGGACAAGTCGTTTTAGATTCAACTGTATCGTTTGTTAATTGCAAGTAGTAATGGTGCTTTGTCTTTTGTTTCTTACTACTATGCATAAATTATTGCCGAAAAGGAACGGAGAGAAGGGTGTCGACTATAAATTTCGCAATCATCATCGGCTAGAATACTTACACAATTTGCAAAACTTACACGTGACACACAATTTTACACACGACGTAGTGATGCGCTTTGGAATAAATGAATATACATAATAGTGTAACGTTATTCGAATAATTGTAATCGGCAACCGTACGCCCGTAAACCCGTCTCGCAGTAAACGAGTAGTGTATCGTTTAACGAGTGAAGCGAATTAGAGGATGCACAATTAAATACGCTAAAGAGAATTCACGATTCACTCAGTTACTAGCGTGGACATCGGCACAATTTCTTTTCTTTCGGCAGCTTACGCGAGCAGCATTCGTAACAGATATTTAAACGTTGGCTATTATATTGATAAACATATGATAAATTTATTTATTTAATTATTTGTTAGGTGACTGTAATCTTGTTTATAGTAAATTGTTACCACTTTATGAATCATAGATTTAACATTATGAATGAATTTGAATTCGATTTATTGTGCGTTGGTTATGTGAAATTGTTTACATTGTTTGAAATTTTAATACAGTTTTATTGTTATTCATAGTAATTAGGATTAAATTAGTAAATGAAATATTTAATCAACTGTTAACTATATATTTGACGAATTCGGGATTACGAATGAGGGTCGATAGACCTACAAATTAGGAGCCAATAATTTATATCTTTAGCAAATTTTAGTGCACTCGTAATTTTGTCCGATGATAAAAATTCTTTATGGAACTTTTATTAATAATATATTATCTTGACCATAGTCTGTAACGTCTATAATTTCCGTCTGCTTAAATAGACTTAAAATCAGATGAAATTGTACAAGGTTAATTTCAATTCGACTGTTCATCGTTTTCAAATCTCTGTTACGAATAACTTGGGGCAAGAACATTGTGTCAGTCTACTTAGCTTAATCATGGATGCCAAAATGGCAGTTAAGTTTTCACGAAAAACGAATTGTCAAAAATGTAAAGGATTATTTACTTTCTTATTTCAAATATTTACTGTACAGTTTCCGTTGAATTATCAAAAGTGAATGATCTCTCTAAAAAAAAAGAGAGCAAAACAAAGGATGCAGATATGGCTAAAGAAAATACATTACATCGTACGAACTTCGCTTGCGATTCGAGAAACTGCACGATTGTCCGTGGACAATGGCGATTAACGGCAGCCGACGAAACAGTCGCGCTTCTTCTCGCAGCAAAATTTACCATTAACCAAAAATTCGGCACAATTTGCAACAGAACGATTAAAACAATCGATGCTACGCGGACGAAGGGGAATCCTTCGAGTTTCCAGAACAATTTCGAACGGGTTTACGTGCTTAATAATACATCATGGAGGAATCGTGTTCCTAACTTCGCCTGTTGCACCGCCCTGTCCGCCAGATAGCGCGGACAGGATCGTCCAACGATTTGAAAAGATGCAAAATTCTGTACTTCGAATAGTCTCCAATGAAATTACCTGCGATCCGTGGATCGTCAATTACTATCATGGCGCACGATTCTACCACGAGTCAACAACCTCAAATCGCAACGTTCTCGCGCAACGTACGTACGCATAGATCGCGCGATACAAACCGGCGGAGCGCGTTGCAGAACGAGTATGCACACGAAAATAAAGAGGAGGGTTCGTTGATCAATCTATCTACGATTACGGCAATGCAAGGTTCACTTTGCCGTGCATAGCGCAGTTCAACGTATATTATACACGTAGAGTACTAACGCGAGTGGACGTTATCTCGAGCCGGCACAATCTCGTAATCGTGCCGGCGTCGCGGTAACGATGCAGGGGACAAAACGAAGTGTACATGCGTGCGGGTGTGTGTGCGTGTGCGTGGTATGTGTGTATTAACGCGGACTGCGCGATCGTTATTTTTCTACGTTTACATCCGCGATCAGAGAAACGGGCTTGAAAAGTATAGAGACACAGGGAAAAGGAACGAGGAGCGGCACCGAATTATCATTCAGTGGGTGCATACGAGGGTTTATGCGCGCCACGTTTGAACAGGTGTCGCCGCTGGCGACGTGTAGCGGAAACGCGGTGAACAAACGAACGTGGAGATCGTTCTCGCTGGTCGAAAACGGATTTAACGCGGTGGGATGCTCGCGGCTCGCTCGAAGGACTGTATCTGGAACGTGTTGTTGCATACGAACGGCGACGAGGACGCGACGAAGACGACGGTTAACGGACGTTACGTGGGCCAGGAACGATACAAATTTCACGGGTAAAATACGAAGGGAGGGAAATATACGTGAAGATCGTTGGATCAATACGCTGGATAACGCGGGACAAGTGACCGGTTAATATGGAAACGGAGTAAAAAAATTGTTCATTATTTTAAGCTACGAAGGCTCAAAAGGAGGGTGAGGATCATTGTAAATTATCCGTACAAATAATTCACAACACTATCGGTGTCGAGTCCGCTTTGTCAAAGTATTTTAGAGAGGCCTGCCCGATATTAATATCCTCGTACCTTTTCTACGTATATTATAATTGCATTTCACGATTCAGCGTCGCGGGCCATTCGATGATCCTTTCGTCTCGATGAAGGTCGTCGTTCTTCGTTTCTTCTCAGACTCGGCTTTCTTACGCTCTGGAATCTCTTTTCTCAAGGGATTCTGGGATCCCAATCTACTTACATATATATATATATATTATATATATATATATACATATATCCGCACGATCATCAATTACAATCGGGTTCATCGCGTCATACCTATTGTATCTCGGTAATAATGCTCCGCAACGAAAAGCAGGGGCACACGGTTCACGCCTAAACAACAGAAATATTATAGTGCCGTTGCTGTTCACGCACTTTTAGCGAGATCTCGACATTTCTTCTAGGCTCACGTTGTTCGTACGTGGTCCCCTAATGGAAAGTTCGATTACGATCTCGGCGACAATTCGAAACGACACCGAAACGTGTAACTGGTGTAAACACATTCTATGAGTCTATACATAAATCTATACATACATTATTGTACACGGAGCACGACGGACGACGACGGTTACGACGACGACGGTTACGACGACGACGGTTACGACGACGACGATAACGACGACGACAAGGGAACGAAACGAAACGAATCGAGGCACGGGATCGATCGACGACCGTTCATCTTAGTTCGTCGATCCTTCTTCGATCGAAGTACGACGTATCTGATGGTCCGTCCGGGCTCACTGTCTAATTACTCCGATACCCCCTCTCGCCCCTTTTTACGTTTCGACCCCTCCCGTCGCTGTAATATGTGCAAATAATTCGATAATAATCAAATGGTTTGTACGCATATAATATACATATATATTTTCGATACTACTTTGTCGAATGGGCAACCGTGAACTTCTAGAAGCAATAAAAACTCGCGAGACACGCGACGAAACTGTTCGAAGGTTTAAAAAAAAAAGAAATGAAAAAAAGAAGAGATATAAAGTAATAAGACGTGTATACAGGGCGTGACGAATGAAACGAGATGGAATCGCGTAGCAGAAAGTGTCCCGAAACGCACTGGCCTCTAGCTAACGATAACAGATCATGCGGATCGCGTTAGGAAAATCGTTCTTCCCCGAGATGCGTAACAAATGTGCATCATTTCTTCTTCTTCTACTTCTTCCTCTTCTTTTTTCTCCTCTTTGTCTGCAATGCTTTTTATCGGAACGCGGAGACTGTTCACGATTTTTCATAGCCGAATGCTCGACTGAATCGCAACTTCCCCGGGTTTTCAGTCGCATTCGTGACATTCGGTTGTGTCGAATCTTCCGCAGTTGCGGCGAAGGAAAAAGCGTAAGAAGGTCGGGAGTAATACGCGCCTCGAAGGATTGCCTGGAGATTCGTTTTGGGCGTAGATGCTCGGGAAACGGAGGGAAACGTTCGTTCGATCGGCCAAATTTTGCTACGGTTGCGTGAAAGAAACATGGGGGAGGGGGTTGGAAGAGTATGCGTGGTGTGCTTCATTGAATTTTCGTTCGTTTTATCAAAAACAAGGCAAAGAAGATAAAAAAAAAACAACGTACCATTAAATACCAGCTTTTTGCGCGACGACAGCTGTAAGATATTAAATGAACAAAACAATACATACATTACATACATATAGGGCTTTCCTTCGTTAAGCGAGGTAAGACGAGATTTAAACGTACTCTCTCCGTGGATGATACTGCCGTTACGCATTGTATAAAGAGAAATGAAACTAAGTTAACTAATCGTAAATGCACGAAATTTTCTTAAACGGATAGCGAATAAAACAAAAAATTAAAAAATAAAAGGGCTTTGTAGTGTCTCGAAACTCTCGAAAACTCATTAACCTAAACGTCGTCAGATAATAATAATAAATAAATAAATAATATTAATAATAACAGCAACAAAAAAAAGAAAGAGGGAAGAAGAACGATGAGTACAGAAAGGCTATTAAATAACAAAGACGATATAACGAAGGTTAAACAGAAGCAAACATTCTAGAGCTGATCTATAACAAAAAGGAGGGTTAAGTAAAAAAATCAAAGAGAACAAACACACTCACACAGAGAAATCATCGAGTAAAGTATCAAGCTGCGGAGCCTGTCGGCCAGTATAATGAACAAGCAACTGCCATGGGTCAACAAGCTAGATAGACGAAATGTGCTAAGAAGTCATTTAAGCGAAAAAACCAAAAAAATACAATTTTAACGAGCTAGCTGTCGAAAAAAGAAAACAAAGAAAAAAGTAAACAAAACATTACACGCGAAGGATCGTCCATTCAAATGCGTGCTCTGTGAGTGCTTTGTGCGCGCATGCGCGAACGCTTGTCGCAGCGGGCGATTCGCGAGCGATGCGCGCGAGCAAGTAAAATGAGAGCCATCGAGACAGAGTGCGTGCGAACGTGTGTGCGTATGCGTGTGCGTGTGAAAGAAAGAGAGAGCATAATACCTAGGGGAGAAAGGAAGCAAGAGAGAGAGAGAGGGAGAGAATGAACACGAGCGCAAGTGGGAAACGAGAGAGCGAGAGGGATTAGCGAGAAAGTGAGGGAGAGAAAGAGAGAACATAGAAGAACTCCTCCGTTGAATGACATTCATTACTATTAAACAGAATAAAAATATGGATTATTTGCACAATATTATAAATAATTACTATGTTTACTACGATTATTAAATTAAAGAGCAAATAATAAAAGGGATAAAAAAACTGTTGTTAAATAATTAATACGAAAGTGGGGGATGAAGCGAAGAAGATAAATAGGACGAAACGATTTTAGCTGAAGACCGATATCGAATTCAACTGAAAAATTATAAAAAAGAAAAAATGAAAAAAACGAAAAGAGAAGGAAAAACAGAATGGACAAGAGGAAGTGAAATCTGAAGGATAAACGAAGTAAAGGAGGTGACAAGGATAATATGATGATCTAGATACGAGGAAAGGATGGAGGAGGAAACGATTCGTTTGTTATCGATTAGTTAACGATCATCCTTACATTACATTATTGTAATTATATAAAGTAAACGATTATTACCGTAATAGTTACAATTAACAAGTTGTTACCGCTTTGTTATACATAATATAATTAATATACTAAGATTAAAGAGAAAAAGAAAGAAAAAAAGAAAAGTAAGCGAATGCATCGTTGATTCGTCCTTTACTTATGTAGATAACTAAATAACGATTCGACTCTATTATTGTTTTCAATGTCTTCACCGTATTCCTTCGTTTGCTACCCGATTTCGTTTCGTTGTCGAAAAAAAGATTCGGTTTTGTCGGCTTACCTCGCCCGGCCACAATATACACACGTTTTACAGAGATATTTTCAATAAACGAAAAAGCTTAACACTCATACGGTTGTTGTCCTTATCGTCACTTGAACCTGCGATTCATGGAACGTCCGCTATTTTTATAGCCTTGCACAAAAATCACGTCCCTCTTCAATTCATTTCACGACACAGGCTCTTGCAATTTGTACCGTGAAAAAATTCATCTCGAATCGAATTCATACTAACTGCATATAATTTCGAAATACATAGATACAGGGTGTACATCGGCTTTTGGTTAATTTTAAATCAACTTTATCCAAAGAATTAATTTGTCCTATTCTCTTGCATCTTATCCCAGTCATTCCTTGTATGTTAGAAACCACGAATTTTCACAACCACAAATGTGACACAACAAAAAAATCTTCATGAAGATATTTTATTCATCTTCCGAATCTCTATGAATTTATACTGCATCGGTTTTACACAAAATCGTAACAAAACTGCATTTATTTTCATGCAACATACATTTGTGTATGTATAAATAGACCGGAAAACGGGATATCAAATTATCCTGTCAGCTATTTCAAGCGTTAATCGACGATTTCGTTTCGGATATCGGGTTTTTTGTCCCGCGCAAAATAAAGTCACTTGCCCTGAATTAATACTGAAAGCGGCTTTCTCCTTGCTTCACCGATGAGGTACGTTACGTACTTACATACATCATGTCCCGTGTCTTTGGCGAACCGTATATGGTTCTCTGGACCGAAATGATGCAGCGTGAATACTTAATTTCGAAAGAATAATCCCCTTGGTCGATCTGGACCTTTGAACACCTATCGTACTCGTAAGGCACATGTATACAATATATTGCAGCACAAAAAATCCCCAGGGGGATTACGACTTTCTCGAGTCGCGCGTTGCATTATATTTTTCTTAACTCTCTCGCTTCACCTTTTCCTGAAATATCCGCGAATATTATTGCACGTTTCGATTGGCGTGCCCGTGAAAACAAACGGAATTGGTTCTTTTTCCTGTGATTCTTTTTTTATATAATACTCGGTTTCGTAATGCTAATTTTAGATACTTTAAAATCGAGCTTCAGGTCCGGAAGAGTTATTTCAGAATCTGATGGTGGACAAAATTAATATTCCATGTGATGATACAATTTTTGTAAGTGGACGCTTGAACAAGAATGATAACATATTGTGCGATTTTTATGGATTTTTTTTGGATCCATTTCTAAGGCCTACAAAAATAAAGCAGGAAGTGTTATAAAGATCTGAAGGTTCCTCATAAAATATGTATGGGCTTTGTAAGATTTGGCAAAAAAGAAAAAATTTTGATTCCAATTTTTCTTTCATATCTTCTTCCAGTTGAGAAATTTTCAATTTCTTCAACTTCCATATTCGTCGATATTTAAAACCTTGCATTACAATTTAATGTTATACTTTGTAAGTAATTATACTTTATTTGTTCCAATGAAAAATATTTATCTTGTTGCCGCAACAAGATAAACGATTCAACTCTCTAGTTGTAAGAGAGAAAGAGAGCCATGTCGCACATTCCAACGGCGTTAATACACATTAAACGTGACAATTGCAAGTTTTTTCTTATCTTCGCGGGAGTGCACGTGCAATAGTACGAATATTTTAACGTTTTTTAATTACTTCTTACTACTATAATTTTTTTTTTATTTTGTTACCATGTACTTGTATTTTTTGCGAATTGCTTCTTACTGTTCTAGCAACAACTAGTCTCTATTAAGTGGATTATTATCTCAATTTTAATATTAATTGAACACTTTTTAGTTAAAAGAAAAAGAATAATAAAAGCATAAGGTCAACTCAAATTAAAACACGTCAGCTGGCCATAAGCAGCGGGGGAATCTCTATTTATAATATTGTCTCTTACATTCGCGATGTGACGCATAACTTCAGTCTGACGTAATCAGATCTGGAATGCAGCACAACTTAAAGTTTAATCCCAAAAAAAAGAAAGAAAAAGAAGAGTACGCATGCAGTGTCATCGGTTCAAGGCCCCTATGACTCAATTCAAACGGAGAATTATCGATTCTTCCCTTATCAATAAATTGTTTACAATATGCAAACAAAACAGAAAATCTTGCTCACCATTATAGCAAGGAAAGAACATTTCATATATATGTAATAAACGAATAAAATACTTAACATTCAATTGTATAATTTAAATGAGAATAACAATTGACGTTAAAAGAACCGCCACCACAAGTTCCTCCACTTCCGTTTCCAACCGAAGAATGGCGCCTTTCTACCATACCATCAGAGTTTTAACAAAGAGAGTTTCTATGTGATGCGCATTGCAATAAAGCAGTGCCGACCGCGCTGGAGCTCCTTACCTTTTCCCCTCCATCCACTGATCTTAGAGAAATCAGGTATATTCTTACAAACCTAATTCTACCTAAAACCAAGCATCTGTCCTATGTAACATTAGCAATACTACAAACATCCCACAGACTCCTGAAACTTATATGTTTGAGAACTACCGATTCCAAAGCCGGCGATATTATTCCTAGTCACAAACATTATAATACACCTCATCTGTCGTGCGTGGGTGCGTAAGATGCGTGCACGATTTACCGTGCGTGATTCTGCGCGACAGTACGGGGGAAGTCTAGGGTAATGGGTGGGGTCTAAACGATGAATCCCTTCTCTTCTCATATCAGATTCGATCTGATTCGAGTGAGTTTCGCGTAGTCCAACGGCATCCTTTGTCTACGACAAAGGTTTGTAATACGTATTTGAGTCGATGCCCATGTAATGGCAGCGCTAACGAAGCGCGAAGGAAAGAACAATTACAAGATCGTACCAAGTGTTTCGAGGCTGATCGGACAATTACCGTGATTTTCGAACGCGATCGAATCTCACTGTTCCGTAGCGTTCAGAACCCAGAGAAACGAGTACGTTTAAGTTTAAACGAAAGCTTGGTCGGGACGCCGCTCTTTAGAGTTCATCTGTCAAGATAACGACCGTATTGCGAGAGCCTGGGGGAAGAGGTGTGAAGATCTTATCGACATTATCAGTGCAACACCGGATGTATTCGACTTTAGTCGTAGCTTGACAAGTTTTTTTTTCTGCCATCTGCGATGTGTACGAATTGTTGTGACTGACTTGCTCCGAGTCTCGAGAAACTTTTTCGTTTAATTATTGGCAAATGTACAGAAAGCTTCGCCCTTCGCCCAATACTTAACTGAATCACTCGCGACTCAACGTCTGCAGGCAGGTTAGCAGCAGTATTATTCTATTTATATGCGTACACGTAATGGTGTATAATTGTTTATAATGGAAGCCCTGTTTCAAGGTGTTCACTGTGTAAACATATCGGTACGAATATAATCGAAAAATCGGTCGGTTAAGTAAAATTTAAACCGACAGACGATTGTGAGGAAGTGTTTCCCGTTCGCATATTTTTACACGTTCCCCGCATTTCTATACGTACACATATATACGTATTTGTAAGTATAATACTAGTTCATTCAAATTAACGATGCGCTATTAATTTTTGCTGCGGACAATCGCGGTTTAAAGTGTCGTATGCTTATTTCTCAACGAGTCTCAAAAAATTTCCATGGTTTGTATATATTAATTATTGTAATCTTTGTTCTAGGTAGCACAGTATACTTAAGTAGATAAATTATTTATTCTTCATGGAAAAGAGAAGCATCAGTGGAAGAGACATCCTAAGAATGGATGGTCTTTTGCCACCGACTCGACACTTGCCTGTTTGTGATGCAGTGACCTCTTCTGTCAAGAAGAAGGAGAAAAAGTGGTCGCTCGGTGGAATATTGAAAAGAATATCTTCTATAAGGGACTGCGATAGTTCCTCCAACGACGAGGAAATAGTATACTGTACAAGGCAGTCAAAGCCTCGCACAGTATTCAATAAGAAATCGCATAATGTGATTCTGCATCCAGTTGACAGGAGCTTGAATCCACATTTGCATAATAACGATACAAATGATACCGCTTCTAGATCAATAGATGCATCGAGCTTACAAAGAGAATCTATAAATTCACGTAGCAGTGATGGGTCATTAGAGGGATTAAGTAAAAAGGCACGAAAGAGCAAATTGAAGGCTCGAATAGAAGCAAAACGTGACCGTATTTGTGCAGACAGTAGCTCAGACGAAGGCTCACGTATATCCAGCAACTCATTGACAAGATATCAGAATGAAATTGCTATGCAGAGTGCACAAAAAAATACGTCTAACAATAGGAGAACTCGTGCTGCACGAACGGAACGTTACATAAAACGTTTATCCAAAGAAGAGGCCAACAGGTTTCCTGAAAATCTGAGTAACATAGCTAACAAGCGTAACAGTCTTGAGTTCATGAACGAAGAACAATCATCTATAGGAATCGATGCAGACAGATTGTCGCGACATTTGCAACCATCGCCGCGTTTTATTAGTTACTCTAACAGTAACACCTTCCCCGTTCAAAGATCCGTTGAAGTCTCGCGACAATCTGGAACAATTGCATGCAATTACCAAGCAAGATCGTCAAATGATCTCGTCAAACATCCGACGAACGAATATATCAGAGATATGAATCAAAATAATACATACGCAAAACCAAGTATTTTGCACAAAAGCAAGAATTATGTGAGCCAAGAGGAAAAGAGTTATGCTTTCAATACGTCCACAGCTAGTGCAAGTTATGTTGATCCGCACGATTATGCGAGAAATCATGAATTTGCGAGTCGAAGTTCTTTACCCCCCGAACCACCACCAAGGGATCCGCGTTGTAGAGTTTTCGGTTACAGTTGTAACTCTTTTCCATTTAATGGAAAGTACAACCTGACAAGGTACGATGATACCTTGCGTGCGAAAATGAACGACATTCACGAGGTGACAAAGGATCACTTAAAAAGCCTTAGAACGTACGAATCGAATAGCGAAATCGATTGGTACGGGTCGGCTAAGCAATGCCCTCGACGGCCATTGTCTTTAACCGTGAACTCAACGCAGCCTTGCAATTTATCAGAGTGTACAAATAATAAACATAATTCAACTGGTAGGCACGTCGACGAATCGATATTTACAGAAACAGAAGCGATGAAGTGTCAGAGGAGGAATGATCGCAACGATCAGCTCACTTCTAGCTTTAAAAACTACGACAATAAAATCTGTGGAAATAAATCATCAACCACTTACATTAAAAATATGCGGAATAATAATTCCGTGCCCCCTACTCTCAGTAAATCTATAGATTCCTCGAGCACAAGGTTACCAGCGCGATCAGTTACGCAAGAACAGACTTACGAATTAACAAGTAATACATCCACAGTGGCCACTATACCAGAAACGGCGGAAGAAAAACTGTCTCCTAGCGAGCAAGAAAAAGAAAGGAGAAGAAGCTCAAAGAACCTGGAAGAAGCTCTCACAGAGTTAGAAGCAATTTACAATAGTCTTCGTTTAGGGGATGAAGATCTCCTTGACAGAGCAGAAAGACGTAGTATGGAGGAATACAGTCTTCGTTGTGCACAAGCCAATACTGTTCCCTTCATTTCTGAAGATTCAATAGATCGAACGAAAGACGATATGGCTTACAGACGAATGCATCCAAAGGAGAGGCCTGCATCCTTGTCAGAAGTTGTCGGTCAATCTGTATTCTCTAATATCAGCTACCTGATAGCTTCGCCAGTCTTGTCACGTAAGGATCCAGCCGATGATTATTTATGCACAACGAATTATCCAACACGTCGAGATGAGCCGGATGTGACACGTGACGACGTCGTTTATCGTAGTTTTCATCACGCCAACAGCACGTTAAAAGTGGTCGAACCACAGCCACCTTTTGGTATACCTTTAGGGCCGGTCACAAGCGCCACTGAAAGCGACTATTTGCACACAACACCTACTAAGCCAGACCATCCACGTTCATTGTACATACCACAGTGCGAGCCAGACATCGTTACGGACGATCTGGCCTTTAGAACACTCAGGAAGGATGCCAACACGTCGAAGAGTAACGTTGAAAAGAAAAGGGACCAGGAAATCACTTTCGGTGCAAAGAAGAAACGAGCGGTCAGATCTTTGTCCGCTAATTTGTACGGATTAATTAATCAAGATACGATACAACTTCGTAGGGAGCCCAGTTTTCAAGAGATCAAGGATGGGATGTGTAACACAATTGTAGATATTAAGTCTTTGCCAGTACGGTCCGATAGGCGTGTCGTTAGCGATGGTGAACTTTCCGATTACGACACTCGATGGCGTACCGATAGTATATTAAAAAACACCAATACCGATATTAATGGGAATCATCCGTTTACCAATGCCAATAGAAGGAAGCTACGCGTTTATGTTTCACCCTCCAGCAAAGTACAGAGCTTTGTAGAGGAGGATGAAATAGGCAAGGTATCAGAGAACTCTACGGCATCCAGTGACATACTGTCAAAGGCTCTGAACAGTGAATTCTGGCAAGATTGCGTGCAAACTAAATCTCATGATGACGATTCAGCCAATCAAGATACCGAAACGGATTTCACGGCTTACACTCGGCTATGCCAAGATTTGGTTAATCTCATTGAAGGACAGAACGATACGGAAGTAAATCCGACTGTGGAAAAGGGTGTTTCGAACGATAATAATAAAATGAAGGAATCCTCCATTCTGTCCATTCAGTCTTTAGGTAGTCATTATGCCAAGAGTACTAATGAGGATGTTAAAGAAAACGTCGATAAGAACGATATAGACGAATTAACGGAATTCCTCACGAAGCCTAATAACGAAGATTCCGAGAAGACTGACGATAACACGTTCGATTTCTATCTTCGTGTCGCGGACGAAAATGTTAAACTAATTGCGGAGGCGTTCAGCAGCGTGGCAGATCACTTACGTGATAGTCGCGTAAGCCAAAAGAATTCGTTGACGTCGCGACGGTCTGAAATAGAAGCCGATAGTACGGTGCCCAATACTAGTACTCGTAGCTCCGTTACTTATAGTCTAGACGACACGAATGACGATCTTTCTAATTCATCAAAGACCATCGACACATTGGATGTAGTTCCTAACCATGAAACAGCGTTAACCGTAAACGGGAATGGTCAGAAAGTGGTGGAATTGGAAGAGACGAAAATTGATTCGAATATAGACGCAGAACTCGATCTGTCGAAAGCTGTTCATGATTTACAGTTAGCTGCGGCTAGCTTGTGCCAGCATGAACAAGAAATCGATGAACTGGAAGCGTTATTGAAAAGAGGCACAAGTAATGCTAATACGGCTTGTGTTGGTAACGTCAAAGAGGATAATAAATCCTTATCAAATGGTGAAAATAAATTGGTGTCGCGCAACGAAAACATAACAGACGATGATGAGAAAGAAACTGTAATATCGACCGACGATAATTCAGGGACTGATGAACATGACCCAAATTGCGAAGGTGAGAGCACAGAATGCAAGGATAATTGTGAATCGTATGGCATCTCCCGTTCAACTGAAATGCGCATTTCGTATGTCACTAACCTTATAACCGTATTAATAACTACATATTCTATGGTTTTGCTGGCTTGTTTTATTGCACTGCTTTTAGCGACCGTAGCAGCATCATGACTGGCCCTTTAACGACAAGTGTCTTAATGCATTTTGTGATTAGAAAGGTTTGAATTCGATGCGTTCTAATTATCTTGAGGCTGTTATTATTTGAACCATGTTACTAATGTCGTAGGTCTCCCGGCATATGATCATTCATGATGTGAACCATTCTATACGAGTGAATAACTAACTGATACACAACGCTGTTGAGCGACATGCAGCAGGACTATTGAGTTTTGTGTAAGATCGAGTTTCTGTGGACTGTTTCCGAAGGAATGATTTGTTCTTCTTGTTCTTGTTAATGTTGTTGGTTTTAATAAAGTTTAAGCGTTAACCATGCTGTTGAACTTCATTTTATATGTTCACATTTACGTATGAACGTATGTTTTACTCTGGAAAAAATTATATGAGCTCCTTGGTTCGAAATCGTTGAAAAATAATTCCCTGCCCAGACTTTATAATATTGTATTATCTCAAAATTAACTTGATAGATTATAATATTTTCATCGTTATATGCCCCAGAAGTTTCTTAGAAATCAGTATGGTCGATAAAATTGTTTCCTTACTTGGTGGTAACTGCGTATTTTTTTATTGAGAAATTAGTCTATATCCTCTTTTTTTATGACTAAGGATATAGACCATGTAGATAGAATAACGCCGTAACGATTTTACCAAAGTAATGAATCTTTTTATCAGGATATGAAGAGTAGGATTATACTATAAAGGAAGTTTCGTGCATTGAGTCCGAACATTGATCGTATTTAGTACTACCGTAGCAGGGTTAGAAGGGGTTTACTAAAACGTTGTATAGTTATCGATTGCAGACTACTATGACGTCACCGTGGATCACGCCACATCCCCGCCCATTGAAACTCAACTTCTGATTGGTTCACGTGTAGGCCGGTTATCTATATCGAAAGCATACCATTGAGATTGCAGGTCAAATCCTTGAGTTCTTACATGTACGTAAGTTAACTTCTACTTTGTTATTCATTGTTATTCGGCATTATTTAGGTGATATAAAATGTTTCTCATCTTTGTTCTCTCATGTTAACTCAAATTATACGGGTATAACACTAAAATTCCAAACCGCAAGCTATTAGCTTCGTCGTGAGAATGGCGGGAAATTTCAAATCGAAATTGTATTCGAATTGAATTCTTACTTTTTCATAAAGTGCATTGCAATGTTCAGATGATTCTTGTTGAAATTTATAGATTGTAATATCTACGAAGCTTCCCTAGAACGTAATGTAATAGATTGCATCAAATTATGCCGTAATTTCCCCATTGATTATCTCAGTTTGAAGCTCGTGAATATCAAGATGGCCGCTACAGGATCGAGCATGTATAGAGTTATCGGTGGCTGCGCTGGCGTTGTTAGTCTTGTGAGAGTAGGGTACGTTCAGTTTCGTCAAAATATACGCAGTATTCGCGAAACCTCAATGTGCGAGAGGTTACAAATTTGACATGTGTATTAGACGTGTCTTACATATAAAAGAAATGATAACATTCGTGTTTTTTCCTTCCGAATACTGAGTTGTGCTGCTCCAGTGTGCGTTACGTGTTAGCACCGCAAGTATAGAATCGACTAACGGTGTATTCTATTAAGTTCACAATACAGAAGCACGTGGTGTATTCCTTTATCTGGTAGCAACGAGTCTACGGTGATAACCGTCCTGACCGAGGAAAGATTCACAGAGATCCGATCATCACGATCGATTATATCCTGAGGAATGTAAGAACAACAAAATCATTTGCGAGCTGCATGCTTTGAAAGTAAAAATAGTTTTCTGTCCCAGTTTAATCTGTCATAATCCGTCTGTGAGATAAATAGGATCTCGTTCTCGACGTACAACACACAACTGATACTGTCATAAATGATCTCTGTCGAACAGCTGTTTCACCGTCACATGTATATACGTAGATTGCGTTTACCCTGTGCCAGTGTTAGGCAATATCAAGCCCGAGTGAGTTGGGCTTCGTCTTCGTGAAACGAGGATCAAAGATCAAAGATCGCCAGAAAATTGTAACTCGTGTAACTTCTTGTGGTAATCACAATTCGAATTCAGTCGTTCGTCGACCGCTTAGGAGCACGTCACGCCGTACATAGGTCGTCCCTCGTGTCATTTTCTCATCCCTCTTCTTTTACGTATATATGTATACGCACGTGCATACAGAACCTACCTACACAGATACCTATATATACTCACACCATTCTCTACCCTTGGATCGCGTATAGTGATAATTTCCTTTGCTGATCGTCGTGGTGGGAAAAGCGGCTGTTAGTCGACAGGAATCGTCGAACTCGTTAGGGAGAAGTTACGAGATTGAGAACTCGGGATAATCGTGAATAGTGTATCGAGAAGGTAAGACATGAATTTTCCTTGTCCTTTCTTGTAAAACGATTGTGCTACTGATATTCGATTGAGGAAGTTTTAGAAAATTGAATGTCACACGATTTTCTTCCTTTTACATTTGTAATTGTGTGTGACGCGTGGTGTGTCTTCATGTGTGTGTGTGTTACACGTATATTTTCATGGTGACAAGAATCGCGACGTACAGTCGGCCCGCAGTGGTTTGGTTGAAATAACTTTGAATTAGCCTCGATTTAAACTTCCGGGATGGTACTGCTTACCAAGCACAATAAAATACGTCATTTACTATATTAATCTTCGTTTATTTTATTACATATTATTGTTTGGTCGTAGTTACGGGCTTCCGAAAGTCATCGATCCTTACACAGGATATCGAATTCATGGTCAAATTATACGCTGTCACCGATCAGGCGATGTTATCGATGAATGAACAGATTATGCAAGCGGCCGCATTACCTATGCGCGCGCTTACTTTGTGACGTTTCAAATATTTAAAATAACTTTACCACAAACGTGTCTCATTTGTATTCTTTTGATTATCTATAACACGTACCACGTTGCGAGATATATCTCTGGTAATGTCAGAATAGGGAAAGGAGGTACGATTGGTCGAAAAATCTTCTTCAAGTTCATCTTGAAACGTACTTACAGTATGTATATATTATAGTTTGGCAAGTTTCACTTTTCAATTAAATTTTTATCACATTGTGAATAATTATATAATTAGTGCTTTTTACATTGGAGAATGACATTGCTGTTTGCAACATCTTATCTGACTAGTCTTTGCAACATCGAAATTTCTATACCTGGGTTCATGCTCTCATTCTTATAAAAGCAGCTACTGTGATCTTCAAAGTTGTGTGCGACAGTATCCAGTATCACTCGATAGATAAATATGTATGTATTTCGTCCGAAAATATGGACCACTTAACTGCCTATATTAGGTACACAACACGTCGACAGTACACATTATAAAACAATAATTTGTACCAAATATTAAATTAGACATTACACCTCGTTCGCGTCGATCATCATTACGCTTGTCACAATTCGTGCGACGTGTGCATACACGTAACTATATTTGCAGGACGATTTAATCAGACCTTAACACGGTTGACCAGTACGAGTTCAAGTAATGCTTTAAGCGTGATTGAATAGTTTCAATAGCGTGCCACAATAATAAACAGAACATCACCCTGGTCAGTAGTACACGTCGACGGATACTTACACGTAGCCGGCGTTCACCTTGGTACAACTTAAGCGTACCACGAGTTATGCAGGGTCCGATGTTCAATGCCGTAAACCTCGTTATCTCCACGTTAACGGAACAATCTACACGTTGCTTTTGGTACACACAAACACACACACACTCTATATTCACGTGTCCCTCGATGAATTTGACTGTTACCCATTGTAGGACGACCATGAACCCATCGATGGATGCTCATCCTCCGTTGGTAATTATTGGACACGATCTTTGACTTTAACCTCAAATTCAATTTTCGTTGTATTTCTGGATAAATTAGTACAGGAGTTCATGGGTGGATTATTTGTGCACATTTATTTAGCAAAAATGTTGGGTGAAAAGAATGTTTGTAGGATGTAGGATACTTTAGTTCGCTATTCGTTCATCCGGTATCGCAGGGCAGTGCATAAAGTAACGCCGCCCTATAAGGTTTTCTGGTAGGTGATTTGTTACAGGTCTCTGTAGAGGAATGTTGCGAAGGTAGTATTTATCAGATAAAGAGGATCTCTATGGAAGATAGAAGAACCAGATAAGTTAGTTTGTAATGCGAGGAATGTTCGGAAAGTATTTACCCGATTTGTAAAATAAATACTGGGCCATTCAGTATAAACGAAAATTATGATACGAGTCACTGATATGCTCGACAGTTTGCAGCGCACCTAAATCCTGTATATTGCCGGTTAATTGATTTATTGCATCTGCTTATTCCTATGTAATTTACGTTTTAAGTTATTAGCAGTTAAGAATCCATTTCCATGGTGGTCCAACGTTGTTCCGCATAATTAGGTCGATGACATGTTCCCGTTTCCTTCCCCTTGCTTTCTACTTCATAAGCCTATTCGAAGTGAAAGTAAAAGTGCCAAACAAATTGTGCCGCTGAGTTTGTCTTATTATTCACTCGATATAATGAGCTCATTGGCTAAATCGGTTAACTCGACAGAACAAAAATGTGGAAATTTATTTGAAATACAGAAAGATAAGAGTCAAACAAGCGCTTCGACGTTAAAATTTAAAAACATTCAAAAGGTGTAGTTAACCGACTTGACTAATGTGCGGCACATATCATTTGTTAATAGAATGCTTTCCGACTTGTGCAATGTCTGACTGAAAATGCGCAATTCATTTCTATCATTATAATTACAAAAATTGTTTCTGCAGTTCTTGTTCAGTGATAACAAGTTCATCAATTACAGTCAACTTTTATTACTGATTATTACTTAATCGCTATTAATTGGCTAATGAGTATCATCTGAGTTTCTTGCCTTGGTTTTACATAATGATTACGATATGATTCCTGTAGCATAGGGTAATTTTACTTTAATTTTCCTAATTTTCTTCAATACCACACACTAATTACCATCCCTGTATACCCTTTTTCGCCTTTAGAATCATCACCTAGCAAATGGGGTTGTAACGCGATACTTATTGTTAGTGCTTCAACGATCAGATGGTAGCCTTGGCATAAACGGCTCAGAAGCCTGACAAACATTGAGCGAAATAGGAAAGTAGGAATCGAAACATTCTATTCCGCGAATAGTAAATTGCACATCATCAAAAACGAGGAATATTTTATTTCTACGTTATATTTATGTTATAACGTTTCTTTTTTTTGTACATGAACCACAATTGTATAATTATCTCAGATTGTTGATGATCACGAAATATCACTTGTTTTGAAGCTTAATCGAGATTCAATGCTCGACGCGTTATCGGGAGCAATACCGATCTTAGATCTCAGTGGCCAAAACACTTTCGATTGAGATAAATACATCTTATAAAGTATTAGATACCACATTATTGCGACAAATTGATGGCACGACTGTATCACACGATGAGTCCTGTGTCACGTTGATAAGATAATTCCGATGGTGTCCAACAGAAATCCGTTTCTTTCTCGTTTACATAATTCGACCTAATATCAGAGGATACCGGCTATTACAGTTTCGAACGAGCATATTTGTAACACGTATATGTATATGTAAGCGGCCAAGGGACATGGACGCTTCCCAGACCGGAAGCTGACCAATAGGAACTTTCCAATTAGGATGTGCACAATTTGTCGACACTGAATTTCATCTTTACTGGTAAAATTCTAATTACATACAGTCAACGAGGGTTTATTAAGTCTCTTTACTTCTGGTCCACTTTATGGGTAAACTTTTCTGTTAGGATTGCATACTTCTAATGAAAAACCTTTTCGTAAGTTATCAGGGATGAAATTAGGACAATAATATACTCCTTTAGTTTCGTTTCGTTTCCAATTCAGGTTAAATTTATCCGTGCAAGTACCATTGCGAAGAAATTTGTGGTTTATGCTCCTTTGGGATCATTTACCGTGTGGATTTAAAGATGGTCTCACTCTTGTGGGAGCTGCTGAGTATTCGTAACTAGCAATAGTTAAGGTTATCGAGATTCTTTGCCGCTTTGAACTGTTCGAAGCTGTAAAAAGTATGATTGGAGTTTTGGAAATTTAATTCCTACTCCGATTGCAAACAGACTGTTGAAAGTCAGAATAAAATTATTAGTTAACCTTTGTACTGGGGAGAATGATTCTCCAAATACTGTCTATTAATTTGGATAATAAGGACATTTTCTTATCAGATAATTAGTTGTAACGAGTTAAAGAAATATATTTAAAAAAGACGAAGTTTAATTCCATTCGAAATTCCAAGCTCTTTAGCAAAGGACAGGCACACGGAGTTAAAGCCTTCCAAGGCTAGTTTTCCGCGTATTGCCTTCGAATAACTTAACCTTTCAAGTCACCAGCCACATATCTGTTAATGTATGAAATAAAATTGGCATTGAAATCTTGTTGGCAGATGTTGCTAAAAGTCTTCACTATTTGGAAGGCAACAGTTGGCTGGTAAAAAATTTCTTTTTTATCGCAGAATTTTTTTCTCGTATCAGTTATTTGCATGTTTTAATACGAACGAAGTAATATGCACGTATGGACCTAAAGGAAATATTTGCGTTTACACAAGGCATAAATCTAATGATTGACGGTGCTTTTACCGATAACTCTTGACTTAAGCCCGTTACTACGTCAGTCTGCTTGATAGTTCATATTAATAAAAAATGCATCTAATCATTTCCTCATTGCATTGAAAGTCGTATCATGCATAGATCATATAAAAGCATCTACATTTGTTGAATAAATTGAAGAATCATTTATCTTATTGTTAGTGTTTTGTATAAAAAAAACTTGACATGCAGAAAAACATCTTGTTTCCAAGATGTGTATATAGGTATGTTTTTACTCCGATAAAAGGATTGACATAGTGGTCATGTGGTGCAGGTGTCGCTACAGTTTAGGACTTTGACTCTAGATAGCTGATAGGTCTTTGAAAACTTTACAACAGGAAAGATGGAATATCACGCATATAACTCTTCAGTGTTGCTTGAGGCCGACATCGAATTACTGAACAAGTGTACTTTTAGATATACATATGTGTACATATGTATGTGTAACTAGTCTGTACATAGGTATACGCACGTGTACTTCGATATGTTGGTCGCTTAGTGATCCCATTGCCTATTTTCAAAGGCATCGTTTTCTTATATTGTGTCTTTCCTACCTGGTTTGTCATTTTTTTCTCTAATAGAGGCGTTGCTCTAGTTATCGCAACTGTGTTCTACAAACCATCTATTATGGATAGGAACATCCGTGGAATATTGCGTTATATCTACATTTTTGTCGTCGTTAAAATTTACATTTACAAGAAGTAGTTTTATTTGCAAAGGTCGATGATAATAATAATAATGGTAATAAATCATTAACCCTAAAGGAACTTTAATAATCTTGAATATTATAAATAGAAATACAAATGTTTATATACGACAGTTTTAGGTGTACTCTATATCACTATTATTTTTGCGTTGCCTGCCTCTCATCTCAAATTAGATACTCGAAAATATGTATACTCTATGATCTTTGTTCGTTTCTTTTTATCTTCCTTATCTCCTGCGATAAAAAATTGTACCTTTAGCTGAAGTTGTTGTGACGCAAAAAGATCGATAAATAGAAACAAGACTATGGACTATGGAGGTCGTTTTTAAACAGTCTTCAGGACCGAGTTTACGACATAAGTAAAACTCGACGTAATGCAGGTTATTTTAAACATTGCTCTGATTATAGACTGATTACAGGGTATTTTTAGAACGTTTCCCGATAAGACATGTTAAAATTTGTGATTTAGTTTCGATAGCACGTTTCGTTCGATATAAATCGACATGTGACGGCACGTGCAGGGTAAAGTGCACTTAACCAAATGATGTATTTGCTACATGGTTGAGAGACTGGGAAGGCTTCAAGTGAATTCAATGCCGTCCTAATAGTCTTTTGTCGTCCGCCGCAGGATACTTTTTTAATGCAAATACGACGAATAATTCAGAAAACAAAAATTATTGTAGTATTCGTTAGGAATTTTTTGGAGTACAATTAATATATACAGATATATATAATTTAATTTCCAATTTCCTTTCGATGAAGAACTTGTATGAAGAAATCTGTCATTAAAATAGAACTAACAGGGCTAGGGATTGATTGCGGCAATCTTCTATGACAAGATCAAAACTTAACCCAGAATCGAGAAATATTGGAAACTGTCTATAAATACATATATATATGTATGTATGTGGTCGCTCCTAGAAATAAGCATAGGAGAAGACTAAGAACTGAGAGAAGGAAGTTGACACAATCTTCCATTGTCAATTACTGTTAATAACAGCTGTCACTTCGTTTGTTTCTACTTTACTGAACAGTTATTGTCAATAATCCGTAGATGAAACATAACGTCCATTTCGCTACTTCTGGTAGTTCTAGTTATTTTAAATAATACATTTATCTTGCAACTATATATCTTTACAGTTCAATAATATTTGAAGCACCTATACAGTTTACATAATAAAGCGATTTAATTGACAGATTGTTTATGACTTTTATAAAATATGTTGATAACGCGTATCAGATTATTATAATTCAATGCTCAACTCTCATTGGGAGGCACTTGTTGTTCTTTAAACGTTTAATAATCGGTTACTTCATTTAAAAATCAATATCACGGATTGTTTCACGGTTCAAGGTCGGAATAAATGATATACATTTGTATATTTAAGCAAAGAGGCAAAAGTTGATGTGCGCGTCGAGAACGATACCGATGTTGCTTTGAATGTGGTTATAAAAAATGAGAAAGGACGCATGCTTTCTGAAACTTCGTTAACCATATCGATTTTGGAAATGGTTTTTCTTGCAGTGCATTAATCCGCAGCAAATTCACTCCTGTTAAAGCACGGGAGGTACAGTATCTCTTGGAAATAAAGGTGACCAGATAGAGTGATCCACCATGATCGTGGAGGAAAAACAGTGAGTCATAGTAACATTAGAAAAGAAAAAGGACTATCACTAATTTACTGTTTTTATATTCTGCACTGTTATGAACACGTTAGCTAATAATAAGCATGTATGCGCACTGTGCATGGTCATGTACAAAGTAATCACACCTTCTTTCCTCATATATATTTAGTGTAAATAGCAAGCTTATTTTGGAACGGAGCTGTAAAATGTACTTAACAATTTTTGTAATAAACAGGAAAAGAATATTGCCACGATTGCAATTAAAATATATTGTCCAGTGATGTAAATTTCAGAATACTCGTTAAATTCCGATAGAGGCACTATGATACGCCTATACGGTAATTAAGAAAAGAAAAATTAGGATACAGAAGAATTTTATCTCGCAATAATATACATAGTTTCCTCCTGGATAATATATTTCGTTTATCACGTATTGGCCAAAATTCTAGCTGCTCTACTAGCGCCATCTTCGTCTCCCTATCTTGTAATTCTAATTGTATATAAGTCCACTTGCTTCTCTATCTTCTTCCACTTCTACACTTACCAATTTACATAAAAACAATACTCGCACTTACCAATTGAATCCCCATTTATATAGATATCTAGAAAACCAGTATTTATTTACTGTTTAAAGAATACAGATTTTGCAATTGCATCTTTATCGAGGATAACATATAATACAATGATTCCATCGTACGACCGTTGGTTTGATTAGCATATCTTTGCAAGTCACCCGTATAATTATTTACATAATCCGTCATCCGTTGCATCAGCTGTTATCAGACTTCTTTTTTTTAAACACACAACACAATGCAAACCTTGATCTTCACGCGATGACTAGCCTGCACTTTCTTCACGTCCTTCTGACCAGACATACGACACGAGAATGTCCTTCACCGGGCATCTCACGATCGGATGACGAAAAAACCATGTGCGTGGCCTCCGGACTACTCCGGAGTCCACATATGTCACAAGCCGTTCAAAGTCCGTGGTGGAGAGATTCGAATCTTGTGTGCTCTTCGTCGGGTTATAGTCATGCCAACACTTTCGATTGTGTTTGTGTCCAGATGCATATAGTATATACATATTTGTACTGCATATAGGGTGTTGCGTGGCGAATTCTGTTGTTTCATGCGAGTACAAAGTGTTCCGAGGCACGTTTTAATCATTTTGGGTGCTCCATTTTCCTCGGGATTTGTTTGTGCATTTCTGCAATTGTTTTCTATCTTCTCTGGGTATTTTTTGGCAATCAAATACCTACTCTCTATAGTTACTGTACCCTCGGGTGTTTCTGTATGTATATTGATGAAGATACCGTTGATTGGTGTCCGTTGGAAAAATATTTTAAGATCAGTAGAAAAGTGTATAAATGTTCGAATGATGCGATTCCACTCCTTGGATTTATGGTATTGTATAGGTACTCCTACGGTACACCCTGTATTTAGTCCAACACATATGCATATTCAATAACTCAGTCTCGAGGCAGTGTAGCCTGTTAAATTACGAGAATGTGGAACATAAGAGTCATCTTTAGTTGTATCTTGCCCTTTGCATGTTTATTCAGACGGAATTGAGCTTGAATTAATAAATAAATATAACACATGCTCCAATGCATTTGACCAATTAATTTCATATAGTGCTTGCTTTGGTTATACGAGCAAGGAAGGTGGTTAATTAAATAATAACGACACCTAATTGCAACAAATTCATAACAGAATATCCGTATCAGATGCCCTCAATTTCTTGATAAAATTCATTTTAATATTTCAATTCTCTAAGAATTCTATATAGTTATACGTTTTCCTTGTCATCAGAAAAAATGAAAAACCCAAAGATATTAATAAATTCCAATATATATCCACGTGTATATATGTATATATACTCATATTCACTCAGAAAATTCCAAGTACGTATTTTCCAAGTAGATTCCAAGTAGATTCCAAGTAGATTCCAAGTATCTTTCGCTATTCAATCAATATCCATCTAAACTCTACACACGTGTAAGTCTAATGTACTCGTAATACTTACCACAGCTATGTCCACGTAAACTGAACAAACATTATTACAACAAGAACTACTTCTGTGATTATAAGTCGACACTTCATTATAGCCTTTTATCCGTTTCTGTTTCTCTTTCTTCTTTCACGCCTTCCTTTCTGCACGTTCTGGATCCACGTTGCTGTTCGTTCAGCGTTCGGGGATAAACACGCCAAAACGTGCCGCCATTGTTTTGGCACTATCGAATCTCGGGCTGTTACGAAATCGTGCGATCTGCCCGCACTATTTTTGCACGGTGCTTGTTTCAGGCCGATAGCCTCTGTTCTTATTTACGCTTCGAGCCGACCCGATCTGTTGCAAGGATATAAGGAGGAGGCGGGCATGCAAGCTTGAAACAAAAGACAAAACGGTGAATCGAACACTAACTGCTTTAATAAATCGTTCGATTACCAGACGCAACGATTCCGTTTCATAGATCCAATCGTTTGGCATCGAGGACTATTGCTGGGCAATTTGTTTGCTTCAAATACTATTGACTACATTACATTTCAATCCTCAACTGGTAAAGCTGCAAATTTCGTTGCGCAATCTGAAGATGAATAATTATTACTACGATAATTTGTTCTTTTTTACACAGAATGTTAATTTGGTACCTTTACGATTTTTGGAGCTTTGTGGTATAATTCGTAGAAGAAGTTTAAGATAATTTGGGATTAATGGCGAAATAGTCAGATCACGCCATTTTAAGTAGCAATAGTGTGTTAATGTGACTTCATTTTGTGATCTTATCAGTTGAGGGTTAAGATACCAGTTAAGCTAGAATCTGAATGATCTTTAACCCACCAAGTAATCTTTCTTTCTTTTCCCTTTTTTGCACATATTTTCGTAAAAAGAAAGAGTACGATAGAATCTCTACATACAGCCTTGAACAGAATATCAGGGTTGATATACGAATGTGTGGAATGCGTACAGTGGAACTCGTCCAGGCCTATGTGGAGTTTTATTTTTGCCACGAATTTGGCTGATATTGTACCCGAAAATAATGTTCGGAGCGTTAAAAATATTCATGCTTTTCTTGAATGGATTTACGATGTTTCAGTGGAATTGCAACTCACAGAACTTAGCACACGAACATTATCTAACTAAGCCAATCAAAGTTAATTAGACTAATTAAAATTATACACATTTAAGTAAGATTAATTATATTATTTACTCCCGTTAATAAAATTTCGTTATCAAGGAAGGCCCATAAATGCAAATTACCTATTATAATATACTTGCCGTATCATTAAATCCCCAAAGCGATATTTATTCAGCATTTTTTTTTCTTCTCCGAATCACTTGCCCGATTGACATATAAATTTTCGTTCGCATTATATAATAGATGTATACACACCCTGAACCCGACAGATTCAGCACATATGTATAATCGAACCGTACCTGGGAAGAAACAGTACGGTATTACGTAAACCACAATGACATAGTGTTATCATCAACGATAATTACCCCTTTATACACTACCAAACGCAAAATTATACAAATCTAAGAAACGAATATCTTCTTTAATAGTACACAGGGTCCCCAACACTGGCGAAGCCATTTTCAGAAGGATACCTCGGTCATACTGGATACCATTAGCCGACAAGAATCTGACGAATAACAACGTTCGTCAAACGCAGGCTTTTTCCTAACCGTTCTCCTGCTTTACAGGGAAATGGAAAGCTTCTGGATCACCGGCGCGATCAGCGCGATCAAGGCAATTTCCTATGTGTATGACTTGCTGACGTTTCCGGTGTACCTCGTGCTGCAGCGACCCTGGGAGAAGAGGAAAGCCTCGAGGAGGATCAAGGCTCGGCTGGTCTCGAAGGATGAGCACAGTATCTCTTGTAGGAGTGTTGACCCTCCCGGGCCGATACACATCATGCTTAAGCGTGAGAATATCGACACGCTGGAGAAGATGTTGTCCTGGGTCGCTAAAATGCACAGCGATAAAAGGTGCCTCGGCACCAGAGAGATACTGGCCGAGGAGGACGAACTTCAGACCAATGGCAGAATATTCAAGAAGGTACAGTGAACGATAATTATATCATTTGAAATCGCTTGACTTATTTATTCGAAGTTATCCGACGATAGAAGTAAAATGAATATCGAATTCTCTTTTTCGCAGTACAAAATGGGAGACTATAAATGGAAAACCTACACAGACGTGGACAGACTTACGACATCGTTTAGCCGAGGCTTAAAAGAATTGGGTCTTACGACCCGCAAGAACATTGTGATCTTCGCCGGGACTAGGGCCGAATGGATGATCGCAGCATACGGATGTTTCAAACAGAATTTAATTGTGGTTACCATTTATGCAACCTTGGGAGACGAGGCTATCGCTCACGGCATCAACGAAACTGAAGTCGACACCGTGATCACCAGCCACGATCTGCTACCAAAGTTCAAACGTCTTCTTGAAATGACGAAAAGTATAAAAACTATCATTTACATGGAGGATCAGCTGAAAGCAACCGATACAACTGGTTACAAGGTGATTACATGTACAATATATTTACGGTCGCACGCTGAAACATGCTAATCGGTCGACATTTGTCGTTAATGAATACTTAAGTGAGGTAATTAATAAATACATAGTTAATTGACAGCTTCGGATGAATACTAAATTTATAATAACGTCGCGATGAATATGTAAATGTGCCTAACTTTTTTTGTAAATACTCACTTACGTATCTCATGAAAGGTGTAGTAGTAATGAATTGCGTATTGAAATATGTTAATGTGAAAAATGGTACGACAACCGGAGGAAATGATTGATTATCCTGATATTGTCGTGTGAGAATATTGTTTGAGGAACGATTGCCTTTTGCCTTCTTTCATTTATGTACGAGTTGCTATGCAAAAGTTAATATATTCTGTGCTTTGAGGGCCTTTGAATCTTTAGAAGTGTACTATTTACATTTTCTTTTTGCATCACTATTTTTATTACTCATTTCATTCTACTTTTCTTTCCTATAATAGCATGAATAATTGTAATTCTAATTATTATTTTTCCACGTATATTTCAGGATGGCGTTAAACTGCTACCATTCTCTGAAGTTATAAAAACTGGCAACGCGTCGACCACGCCAATTCTACAACCGAAAAGCGACGACACCGCGATAATAATGTATACTTCCGGTTCCACCGGAGTGCCAAAAGGTGTGCTTCTATCCCACATGAACATAATATCCTCCTTGAAGGCGTTCTGTGATGTTGTAAAAATCAAAGCGGACGATGTATTTCTTGGATTTCTTCCCCTGGCCCATGTATTCGAACTTCTTGCTGAAAGTGTGTGCCTTCTCACTGGTGTGCCAATCGGTTACAGTTCCCCTCTCACTATGATCGATTCGAGTAGCAAAATTCAGAGAGGATCCAAAGGAGATGCTTCGGTTTTGCATCCGACTTGTTTAACCGCTGTGCCAGTACGTTTCGCAAAACCATATAACCATATTGTATCAACAAAGCTAGTTAATTTCACCCTTCAGTTTACGTTCATAATTTTTCTTTCACCGCCCCTATTTTTGACTTTCAGCTTATTTTGGATCGTATATCCAAAGGTATCAACGAAAAGGTGAAGAAATCGGGTCCATTCAGGCAAGCCATTTTCAAATTTGCCTACGACTATAAGTTGAAATGGTCGAAACGGGGTTACGACACACCTTTCTTCGACAAATATATTTTTGGTGCCGCGAGGCAAGTTCTCGGTGGAAAGGTACGGCTCATACTTAGCGGAGGTGCACCTCTTAGCCCTGATACGCACACTCAGGTGAAAATTTGCGTCTGCGTCACAGTGACTCAAGGCTACGGCCTCACAGAAACTACTTCTTGCGCCACTGTTATGGACAGTACGTACATATTTAATTTCTCTATTGAAAGTCTATGAAGTTACCCTTCTCCGGTAACTTTTTTTCTCTAATTCTTCCACTAATGACATCGTGGATTATATTTGCAGCATACGACAGGAGTACAGGAAGAGTGGGTGCACCTACCACGGTTTGTGATATTCGGTTAGAAAATTGGGAAGAGGCTGGGTATAGGATCACGGATACTCCATTCCCCAGAGGTGAGATCGTAATCGGCGGTGATAACGTTTCCGGTGGTTATTACAAGCTACCAGAGAAAACGAAAGAAGACTTCTTCGAGGAGGATGGAAAACGGTGGTTCAGAACTGGTGATATTGGCGAAGTTCATCCGGATGGATCCATAAAGATCATAGGTAAATTATAAAATGATCGCCTTTATTGTATTGCGCTTAATATTTCCAATTAATATATTTGATATATATATTTGTATAGATCGGAAGAAGGATTTGGTTAAATTGCAACTCGGCGAGTACGTGTCTCTAGGAAAAGTCGAGGCAGAATTGAAAACGTGTCCCGTCGTGGAGAACATTTGCGTCTACGGGGACTCGCATAAGACGCACACGGTGGCACTAGTAGTGCCAAACCAATATTACTTGGAGGAAATTGCCAGCAAAATTGGAATCGTTGGGAAAAGTCTGGAAGAATTGTGTAGTAATCCACGAGTCGAGAAGGCGGTGTTACAGGAGTTGGTCGAACAAGCCAAAAAATGTAAATATTCGAAAGATAATAGGTTAAAAAGAAAAGAGAAATTAGAAGCATTAAATGTCATTACGATACTAATTCACGTTTCTTTTCCTTTCGTTTCATTCAGGTAATCTGCAAAGATTTGAAATTCCTGGCGCGTTAAAATTGTGCGCGGAACAATGGTCACCGGACATGGGATTGGTCACAGCCGCGTTTAAATTGAAGAGGAAAGCGGTGCAAGAACGGTACCAGCACGAAATCAACAGAATGTACGCCTCGTGATGTGAAAAGAATTGTTAAGGTGTGGTATATAGCAGAAATAACGTCGAAGTTGAATCTTTCCTAATTTCAACGAGGTGTTCACGTGAGTTCTGCGACACGTAATCGATTTCAATTAAAGAACTTACTTCAAATTCGGACACGCGTATTTTTTCCTGTTCTATGTACCGGGAATGGTATTAGTCGATTATTCTTTTTGTTTAAGCACCGGAAATACTATTCACGGTATGGCCAAACGGATATTAGAAATTAATATATGTATAAGGAGACCCCTCGTCTGCTCAAGGGTGAACTTAGTCAAATTTAATCGTTCGTTCCAAATGGAAACAAGTTTGATCTTTAATCGCTGGATATTGAAATAGGCGTTACACGTTCGCTGAAAGGGACTGTGTGCGCGTCTAATAAAGAGCGTTTTGTAACATAATCGTTATCGTGTGCGATGCATGGTGTGAGTGAGGGACAAACAAATGGTGCAGACGATATTTCCGTGATGGAATGTCGGCAATCTTCTTTATATATATATATATTTTTTTTAAGATTAGGATATAGCTTAACGATGTACTCATTCCTTGTAACTATTCCTGAACTCCGTGAAGAATCAATCAAAGTTAGTTCGCTTTGCAGTTGCGTTAATTAATATTGTAAGTTCATAACTCGTACGGTGTACTTATTTCAAGTATTATTTGAAATCGTCGAGTTTCCTTTTCTTTTCTTTTTTTGCTATAACATTATAGCTCTTCGAGTGGTCGCTCTGTTTTATGTATTAAAAGTTATATGTACATACAGGAAAATTGAGCGGCGAATCTTCCGCTTTTACTTACTGTAAACGTTCAGGCCATGTGGCGTTTTAGATTTACTCAAGTACGCTGAATTACATTCTCGTATAAATTGGACTTACGTTCGGTTCGAACACCTGGACATTTTATTTCTTTATTTTTTTTTTGTTTTTTTTTTGTTTAGGATACCCGAACGAAGCTTATTCTTCGTTCAAAAGATTGTACAATATTTGTCCATAAATATTATACTTCTCTGCTGTTTAAATTATTATCGCGTGCAGACATCACAAAAATCTTCCCCTCGTCTCAACGGACCGGCGTTTTTACATGCGTGCGTGTGTGCGTTGGTACGCGTATGCGTGTTTATTGTTGCGTGTGCTTGCATGCATATATGTCCAAGAATGAGGAAATTAGAAGATAAACGTACGGTGAGCTTATAAGCAAAAGGAAGGAAAAGAAGTTAATGATGTTTACAAATTGGATATTATTCTGTTAATTTTTCTTAGTCTTCCCTTTCGCTGTAATCTGTAAATTCTTAAAGTAAAATTAAGCGTAGATAATTCATTACTTTCTTGTCTCACTTATGTAGGTATGTACATTGGGTTTATTGGGCCGTGGGTTTATATCATTTAGGAATCACTCAGACGAAATTCTCCACCGATTGGATCAGCCTGAGTCATGCTATGGTTCGCACGGATTCCATTCGTAATTTAGTAGTCTTCCTACTGACAACTGTGCGTTGCGCATGAGATTAGCCCCAAAAATAGCATTAAGAATTGAATCTTCTACAAAATGCTTCTTACCGGATATAGTTGATATGCGTATATCTTAACAAATGATCGAATTGTTATGCTTATTGTAAATTCTGATCCATTCGTTTTGTTCGAGCTTTGTTTTTTCGAAACGGAAAACGACGAATTTGGATGCAAGGGTATTGTGTAACATACAAATATCGTGTTGAGTGGGCATTTCTGTGCTTAGTATCTAAGTATTGATATTCCAAATACGTATGAGATTGTTTAATATTTCACTTATATTTAGCGATTTGTTGAACCGCGACTGCACAAGGAGAAGGAGATCGTTAAGAAAAAAGTGCGACAGTTATTTATCAATTGAACATTAAACAATTCTCGCTCTCTTTTTTCAATCGTACTGAGAGTTCCTGCGGTATGGTCGAACAAATATGCGTTACAAGTTGTTACGAGCCCGTGTTCATTTCTATAAATTAAGAGCTGTACAATATTAGATAGGAGATTACCAATTGACGTTTGGATATATTCATATCACTGGTACCTACTTATTATGATTATCATTATTAATTATAATTATCATCTTGGAATTATGGCATGCAGAAATAAATGTACAGATCTATACTACACTTATGTAGTATTATTGTGATTCATCTATTCCTTTCGCTCTCATTTGTGTCCGTACACAATCATTGTTCTAACTTGCCGGAACTCGAAATAATTGCATTCGTTTATTAGTATCCTTAAACAAATTCAATTATCTCGGCTTCTACTGGGCCGGTTTTGACCATCGGCGGCTTGAATTAAAGCTATTGATTCGAATAACAATTCTTCGTTTGAGAATGTCACAGTAACTATACATGCGGCCTGTTCTGAAATTGGAATACATTGTTCCTTCAATTAGTAGCTTTAATTTAAGAAGTTATTAAAATCGTGGACATGACATCGCGGTGTGGGCTAGGCTCTCGCGGCGCCAGTATCAGCAATAGCGTCTCGGGTTTTACTTTATTGTCGCCTAAGCTCGATTATCGCATGAGAACCAAAATCATCAATATATCATGATTGTTCTTCATAAGTATCTTGACATTAGTGCAATACCTAAGTGCAGAAATCGATGACGGCAAAATGTCCTTACGTGCTCATGTCAAAGTATAACTTGATAGATCGATGTATGTACTACGATATATTACTTCTTCTGGTGCATTTGTAACAAATAAATTATTAAACAGATGTCTTGGAACGAACGTTTTCTATCTTGTTGACTAGAAGACAGGATAACACCACAATTCGGCCCCCTTAAGTGGGCATTACTGTCCACTGTAGTTATTTGAGCGGAGAGAATCTTAAGTTCTTATTGCAATTACTTTTGAGTTCTCGTTTCTATCATTGTATCTATTTGCAGCTGTAAATAATGTGTATTATTTATTGCCCTGCTTCCCATGTAGACCCTTCTGTTTTCTGACGCTTTCGAGATAATTCGTCAGTAACATAAATCATATATGTTCTAACTAGAGACTTACATATTCTTATTCCTCAAGAAGCCTTCTTGTTTATAAATGAAATACCCATGTATATATCTTTTAATTCATAAATTAATTAATATCTGCAAAGATATACTTGAAACTACGCGGGTCTCTACCATATCTACAGTGCATGCTATGGATTCGCCATCTATACAGAACTCCTTGAAGCTACTCGCGCCTCTTACTTACCTTAAGTGTAGATATGGCAGAGGCCCGAGTAGTTTCGAGGTGTTCCGTATAGATGGCGATACAAATGGCTTTGATAAAACAGGCATACGTGGAGTTTCAAGCATTTCCTTATAGATGGCGAAACTAAAGTCCACCACTGGGTGTAGATAAGACAGGGATACGAGTGGTTTGTAATTTCAAGCAATTCTTTATGGATAGCGGTATTATGGATAGCAAAATTCCATTAATAATGCTTGAAAATCGTTCCGTACTCTCAGTTACATTTCAATAAAGTGGTAGCATAGGCAGGATTACAATCTACGTTAAAATTAGTATGTGTAGTAACATTATAAGTTACATCGTTCATGTTATTGTACAAGAATCAAGCTCTTTAGCAAAGGTAAATACTTCTATGAATATTTTCTTCTTTAAATCAGCTTTCTAGCATGCAATAAATACATACTAATAGTAGTAGTATTCTTTATTTCGATCTCACAGCAATGACATTTCGGCTTGGTGTGCATATAACCTAACTTTATCATTTAGCATCTGAATTCTTGCATTCTCACCTTCTCTTTCTCTCTTCCTTTCATACCTACTCTATCTTACGTATTAACCTCTGTCTTACTAGCCATTTCTTATCTCTTTATTACATATCTATCATACATCTTTATGTTTCCTCTCTTTTTCATTTCAAATTCCAAAGTCATTCCTATAGCCTTTTATCTGTTTTCCCATACATTCTCTTACTACAGGGGCACCAAGTTTTTTCTCCTCCAAGAGCCACCAAGTCCCCACTTCCAGTTAAACATGCCTTACTCCTTTGCAAAGCCACAGAATGACTGGGGCACACGAACGAGACGCACATGACTCGAGAGCGACCACTTCGTTGTCCGCGGCTTACTAGGTGCTCTAACGTTCCGAATTTGTGTAGGTATAGGTCACATCTTTTATTCTTTTCCTTCTCCCAATATATATTTCACTTTTTAATTCTTTCAGATCTTACCTGCGCTATTAATTTCTGTCTCCTTCCTGTTACGCCTTTACTTTGGTACTGAGGTAATGTTGATGTTCTATTATATCTAAACCTTTCATTATATCTTGCTGCTTTTATTATTTTCTTCTTCTCCTGCTGTTGTATTTCGTAGTATCTTAATTTAAGGTTTTCCATCATTTTGTTTCCTTCCTTTCATTTCAAGTTTATTCCTGCTTGACTTATTCCATTTCTTTTTAATTAATCCTTCCTTTCTCTTATGCCTCTGGTTTGGCCCTTGCTTCATTCTTTTTCCTTTAAATAACCCTTAACAATCTTTCCCTCTCCTGTTACACACTTACTAATATATTTGTTGTGTGTGCAGGTTTCCCACGCAAAGAGGAAGCAGCATTGACGGCCACTTCACATCCCGCATAAAAGCAAGAATGAAGAAAGAATAACTTTTGCCGAACACTTTATGGCATGCAGGTTTCCCATGCAAAGAGTAAGCAGCATTGACAGACACTTCTTATCACGCATAAAAGCAAGAAAGAAGAAAGAATAACCCTTGCCACATACTTTACTTATAGTAAATTGGTTTATAAAAATAGTTTGTAACTATTAGCGCATAAGATTAATTTGGAACAATTGTGTAATTAACTGTTATGTATATCTATTATATATTTTATTTTATATTCAGTTTATTCGGTAGATTTGATATAAACTTTAATATTACGTTTACTACAAGTTCTACTGAATGTGCTAAATAGAAAATGAAAGATATAATAAATAATTTACGCATGGAACAAGTTACACAATTGCTATAGTTCAAATTGATAGGCTTCTGCATATACAGTACATAAGAATTTAATTTAAGTTTTATCTGTAAGATGTATTTTAAATTAACTTCAAAGAATAGTTTATAAGTATTAGATTATTTTTGATATTGCATAAATGTTAGCGTAGAGTTAATACAAGATTTAGTTGTACGATGTATTGTAAATAGATATAAAAGACTAGTTCATAAGTATTGGCTTGTAAATTGTATTACAATATTTTTGTAACTTGTATCTTCATTGATTTTTGTATCTATTTGTAGTTCCAAATATTATGTATTAGATATTATTCTGCTTCTTATGTATATTTTACTGTTTTCTGACGCTCTAGAGATAATTCATATATGTTTCGTTTTGAGAATTACATTTTCAAAATCCTCAAGAAGTGTAATTTTAATTCATAAATTAATTAATATCTGTATAGATTGGCTTGAAAGTACGCGGGTCTCTGCCATATCTACAGTGGATGCTATGGATTCGCCATCTATACAGAACTCCTTGAAGCTACTCGCGCCTCTTACTTACCTTAAGTGTAGATATGGCAGAGGCCCGAGTAGTTTCAAGGTGTTCCGTATAGATGGCGATACAAATGGCTTTGATAAAACAGGCATACGTGGAGTTTCAAGCATTTCCTTATAGATGGCGAAACTAAAGCCCACCACTGGGTGTAGATAAGACAGGGATACGAGTGGTTTGTAATTTCAAGCAATTCTTTATGGATAGCGGTATTATGGATAGCAAAATTCCATTAATAATGCTTGAAAATCGTTCCGTACTCTCAGTTACATTTCAATAAAGTGGTAGCATAGGCAGGATTACAATCTACGTTAAAATTAGTATGTGTAGTAACATTATAAGTTACATCGTTCATGTTATCGTACAAGAATCAAGCTCTTTAGCAAAGGTAAATACTTCTATGAATATTTTCTTCTTTAAATCAGCTTTCTAGCATGCAATAAATACATACTAATAGTAGTAGTATTCTTTATTTCGATCTCACAGCAATGACATTTCGGCTTGGTGTGCATATAACCTAACTTTATCATTTAGCATCTGAATTCTTGCATTCTCACCTTCTCTTTCTTTCTTCCTTTCATACCTATTCTATCTTACGTATTAACCTCTGTCTTACTAGCCATTTCTTATCTCTTTATTACATATCTATCATACATCTTTATGTTTCCTCTCTTTTTCATTTCAAATTCCAAAGTCATTCCTATAGCCTTTTATCTGTGTTCCCATACATTCTCTTACTACAGGGGCACCAAGTTTTTTCTCCTCCAAGAGCCACCAAGTCCCCACTTCCAGTTAAACATGCCTTACTCCTTTGCAAAGCCACAGAATGACTGGGGCACACGAACGAGACGCACATGACTGGAGAGCGACCACTTCGTTGTCCGCGGCTTACTAGGTGCTCTAACGTTCCGAATTTGTGTAGGTATAGGTCACATCTTTTATTCTTTTCCTTCTCCCAATATATATTTCACTTTTTTATTCTTTCAGATCTTACCTGCGCTATAAATTTCTGTCTCCTTCCTGTTACGCCTTTACTTTGGTACTGAGGTAATGTTGATGTTCTATTATATCTAAACCTTTCATTATATCTTGCTGCTTTTATTATTTTCTTCTTCTCCTGCTGTTGTATTTCGTAGTATCTTAATTTAAGGTTTTCCATCATTTCGTTTCCTTCCTTTCATTTCAAGTTTATTCCTGCTTGACTTATTCCATATCTTTTTAATTAATCCTCCCTTTCTCTTATGCTTCTGGTTTGGCCCTTGCTTCTTTCTTATTCCTTTAAATAACCCTTAACAATCTTTCCCTCTCCTGTTACACACTTACTAATATATTTGTTGTGTGTGCAGGTTTCCCACGCAAAGAGGAAGCAGCATTGACAGACACTTCTTATCACGCATAAAAGCAAGAAAGAAGAAAGCATAACTCTTGCCAGATACTTTAGTTATAATGAATTGGTTTATAAAAATAGTTTGTAACTATTAGGGCATAAGATTAATTTAGAAAAATTGTGTAATTAATTGTTATGGATATCTATTATATATTTTATTTTATATTCAGTTTATTCGGTAGATTTGATATAAACTTTAATATTACTTATATCACTATTACAAGTTCTACTGAATGTGCTGAATGTAAAATGAAATATAATAAATAATAATAAATATAATATAATATAATGAATATAATAAATAATTTACATATGCACAAGTTACACAATTGATGTTAATTAAATTTGATATGCTTCTACATATGAAGTACGTAAATTAGAGTATATGTTTTATCTGTAAGAAATATTGTAAATTAACTTCAAAGAATAGTTTATAAGTATTAGATTATTTATGTTTATAGTGTTAGTTTTATTACATAAATGTTGGTTTAGAATTGATACAAGATTTAGTTGTACGATGTAATGTAAATAGATATAAAAGAATAGTTATTAATGATGTGTTTGTAAATTTAATTACAACATTTTAGTAACTTGTATCTTCATTGATTAGTTTAAATAAATTTGCAATGAAAAGAATTCCACTGCTCTTTTTACTTCCATACCTTCCCAATCATTGAAAGAACCTAATTCCGATTCCTTATACAAGAAGTACCGTGGACGAACTTTAAATGCAAAGTCCTAAAGCGAGAAACTTGTCAAAATGGCCCTATACGTTATTAAAATAAGCGCTGAGAAATTCCTGGAACGTGACGTCATTTCGAAGAATTGCTGCGATGAAAGACCTCCTCGCATATCATATTCTCCTGATACAAATCCACGATTTTCAACGAGATATTTTTGCCAGAATCTCAGAAATTTTGCGACCTGAAATTCCTGGAACGTGACGTCATTTCCAAGAATTGCTGCGATGAAAGACCTCCTCGCATATCATATTCTCCTGATACAAATCCACGATTTTCAGTCAGATATTTTTGCCAGAATCTCAGAAATTTTGCGATCGGAAATTCCTGGAACGTGACGTCATTTCCAAGAATTGCTGCGATGAAAGACCTCCTCGCATATCATATTCTCCTGATACAAATCCACGATTTTCAGCCAGATATTTTTGCCAGAATCTCAGAAATTTTGCGATCGGAAATTCCTGGAACGTGACGTCATTTCCAAGAATTGCTGCGATGAAAGACCTCCTCGCTTATCATATTCTCCTGATACAAATCCACGATTTTCAGTAGAAATTTAAGTGCCGAAAATCTTGGATTTGTATCAGGAGAATATGATATGCAAGGAGGTATTCGTTCTCAGAAGTGACGTCACATTCCAGGAATTTCCGAGCGCAAAATTTCTGAGATTCTGGCAAAAATATCTGGCTGAAAATCGTGGATTTGTATCAGGAGAATATGATATGCGAGGAGGTCTTTCATCGCAGCAATTCTTGGAAATGACGTCACGTTCCAGGAATTTCCGAACGTTTAATTACCAACCAATTTTGCAACAAGTGAAGACTTTGAAGATGATGGTATTTCCAAGAATTTCCTTCTGCCAACTTTAATAACGTATAGGGCCATTTTGACAAGTTTCTCGCTTTAGAACTTTGCATTCAAAGTCCGTCCACGGTACTTCTTGTATAAGGAATTGGAATTAGGTTCTTTCAAGGATTGGTAAGGTGTGAAAGTAAAAAGAGTAGTGGTATTCTTTTCATTGAATATTTATTTAAAGTAATTAATGAAGATACAAGTTACAATAATGTTGTAATTAAATTTACAAGCAGATACTTATGAACTATTCTTTTATATCTATTTACATTTAATTATTACATCTATTACTATTACATCTATTTACAATACATAGCACAACTAAATCTCCTATCAATTCTAAACTAACATTCATGTAGTATGAAAAATACTATAAGCATAAATAATCTAATACCTATAAACTATTTCAGAAGTTAATTTACAATATATCTTACAGATAAAACTTATACTAAAATTTACACAGTTCACATGCAGAAGCTTATAAATTTAAATTGCAGCAATTGTATAACTGGTGCATATGTAAATTATTTATTATATCTTTTATTTTACATTTAGCACATTCAGTAGAACTTGTAGTAAACGTACTATTAAAGTTTATATAAGATCTACCGAATAAACTGAATATAAAATAAAATATATAATAGATATACATAACAGTTAATTACACAATTGTTCCAAATTAATCTTATGCGCTAATAGTTACAAACTATTTTTATAAACCAATTTACTATAAGTAAAGTATGTGGCAAGGGTTATTCTTTCTTCTTTCTTGCTTTTATGCGTGATAAGAAGTGTCTGTCAATGCTGCCTACTCTTTGCATGGGAAACCTGCATGCCATAAAGTGTTCGGCAAAAGTTATTCTTTCTTCTTCCTTGCTTTTATGCATGCTGAGATGCACTGGTTAATGCTCCTTACTCCTTGGATGCAAAACCTGTACACACAAAAGATATATTAGTAAGTATGTAACAGGTGAAAGAAACATTGTTAAAGGATAGTTAGAAGAAAAGAAAATAGGGAAAGACCACACAAGAAGTATAAGAAAAAAGGGCGGATTATTTAAAAAGGAATCGAATGAATCAAACATGAATGAATTTGATGTAAAGAGAAGTAAAGAAAGTGAGGGAGAGCCTTAAAGACTAAATGTATAATCGAAATGAAATAAGGGGATAAGTAATGGGATAATGTGTAAAGTAGAGAAGGTTTGCAAGAAAGAGTGGAGGAGAAGAATGCATAAGTTAAGATAGTAATCTAAAGTTAGGTTATATGTACGCTAAGTCGAAATTTCATAGCTGTGAGGCCGACATAAAAAGGAATACTATTGTTAGTATGTAATTATTACACGCAGGAAGATTTATTGAAAGAAAAAGATATTTAGACACGTATTACACTTACATCAGCCTTCGTTGCATACACCTTCCAATCCCACAAAACCAGTTTAATATAACTGAAGTATATGGCGAGAGTTATTGTTTCTTCCTCCTTCTTTTTATGCGCAATGAGAATTGGCGGTCAATGCTCCTTATCTTTTGCCTACAAAATCTACGCACACAAAAAATATATTAGTAAGTACATGACAGGAGATAGAAAGATTGTTGAATGATATTTAGTCGAAAAAAAAAGTAGGGCGGGCATAAGAGAAAGAGTCTTTTAAATCGAATGGAATGAGTGTGACAATACTAAATTTGATAAGAACGGAACAAAAGGATCTAACGGAGAGCCTTCAAAGAAAAATAAACGAAGCAAGATATAATAAAAGGTTTGAATGTATTAAAACGGGAGCAATACGACAGTACCAAAGTAAAGAGGGAACAGGAAAGGGTCAGCAACTAGTAGCGCAAAAATAACTTAGGAATTTGAAATGAAACATAGAGGAAATGGAAAGATGTATAATGCATGAGCAATAAAGAGATAAGAATAATGTGATACGTAAGGTAGAGAAGGTTTTAAAAGGAAGAGCGAAATAGATGATGACAGTGCAAGAGTTAAGATAGTATTGCAAAGATAGGTTATATGTACACTAACCAAACTTTCATTGCTGCGAGACCGAAAAAAGAATAATACCGCTACTAGTATGTATTTATCACATGCTGGAAAATTATTTAAAATTATTTAAGGGGAAAAATATTCACAAATGCATTTATCTGTGCTAATGAGCTTGATTGTTGTAGAATAAAGTGAACAGTGGAACTGACAATGTTACTGCACATATTAACTTTAATGTAGATTGTAATACCGTGTTTGCTAACACTTTATTGATATGTAAATGAGTGTACGAAACGGTTTTCGAGAATTATTAACTTAATTGGATGAATGAAGACATAAATAACCAAATTTTATGAACATTATGGCACCGCTACTTATAAACAAGTGCTTGAATTTACGTACCACTCGCATCCCTGTCTTACCTACACTCAAAGTGGGCTTTAATTTCGCCATCTATACAGAACTGCTGGAAACTGTATATATGTCTGCTTTATCTAGAGTCATTAGTATCGCCATCTATACAGATGTGACTAAAACTACTCGGGCCTCTGCCATAACCACACTTATGGTAAGTAAGGGGTATGAGTAGTTTCAAGGCGTTCTGTATAGATGGAACGACCATAGCAAGCGCGAGTGGTTTCAAGGAGTTCTGTATAGATGGCGAAACCATACCAGGCACTGTAGATATGGCAGAGACCCGCGTAGATTCAAGTATATCTTTCAGATATTGATTAATTTATGAATTAAAACATATATACACGGGTATTTCAATTATAAAAAAGAAGGCTTCTTCAGAAATAAGAAAATGTAATTCTCTAGGCGAAACATATATGATTTATGTCACTAACGAATTATCTCGCAAGCGTCAGAAAACAGAAGGGTCTACATAAGAAGCAGGGCGATAAATAATACACAATATTTACAGCTGCAGATAGATACAACCATAGAAACGAGAACTCAAAAGTAATTGCAATAAGAACTTAAGATTCTCTCCGCTCAAATAACTACAGTGGACAGTAATGCCCACTTAATGTTCGCTGCTTCGAAGCTGCCTAGCGAACACTATCCAGGGATGTGATTTATAAGGAATTGTTCATGCTTATCACTTTTCGTGACTGACAATCCACTTTCCGTTCAGTGACTGACTCTAAATTTCCGTTCAGGCCGCGTCAGTCACCGGTGACTGACAATCCACTTTCCGTTCAGTGACTGACTCTAAACTTTCCGTACAGGCCGCGTCAGTCACCGGTGACTGACAATCAACTTTCCGTTCAGTGACTGACTCTAAACGTTCCGTTCAGGCCGCGTCAGTCACCGGTGACTGACAATCAACTTTCCGTTCAGTGACTGACTCTAAACTTTCCGTTCAGGCCGCGTCAGTCACCGGTGACTGACAATCCACTTTCCGTTCAGTGACTGACTCTAAACTTCCCGTTCAGGCCGCGTCAGTCACCGGTGACTGACAATCCACTTTCCGTTCAGTGACTGACTCTAAACTTTCCGTTCAGGCCGCGTCAGTCACCGGTGACTGACACTAAACATTCCGTTCAGTGACTGACTCTAAACTTCCCGTTCAGGCCGCGTCAGTCACCGGTGACTGACAATCCACTTTCCGTTCAGTGACTGACTCTAAACTTTCCGTTCAGGCCGCGTCAGTCACCGGTGACTGACAATCAACTTTCCGTTCAGTGACTGACTCTAAACTTTCCGTTCAGGCCGCGTCAGTCACCGGTGACTGACAATCAACTTTCCGTTCAGTGCCTGACTCTAAACTTTCCGTTCAGGCCGCGTCAGTCACCGGTGACTGACAATCAACTTTCCGTTCAGTGACTGACTCTAAACGTTCCGTTCAGGCCGCGTCAGTCACCGGTGACTGACAATCAACTTTCCGTTCAGTGACTGACTCTAAACGTTCCGTTCAGGCCGCGTCAGTCACCGGTGACTGACAATCAACTTTCCGTTCAGTGACTGACTCTAAACTTTCCGTTCAGGCCGCGTCAGTCACCGGTGACTGACAATCCACTTTCCGTTCAGTGACTGACTCTAAACTTTCCGTTCAGGTCGCGTCAGTCACCGGTGACTGACACTAAACATTCCGTTCAGTGACTGACTCTAAACTTCCCGTTCAGGCCGCGTCAGTCACCGGTGACTGACAATCCACTTTCCGTTCAGTGACTGACTCTAAACTTCCCGTTCAGGCCGCGTCAGTCACCGGTGACTGACAATCCACTTTCCGTTCAGTGACTGACTCTAAACTTTCCGTTCAGGCCGCGTCAGTCACCGGTGACTGACACTAAACATTCCGTTCAGTGACTGACTCTAAACTTCCCGTTCAGGCCGCGTCAGTCACCGGTGACTGACAATCCACTTTCCGTTCAGTGACTGACTCTAAACTTTCCGTTCAGGCCGCGTCAGTCACCGGTGACTGACAATCAACTTTCCGTTCAGTGACTGACTCTAAACTTTCCGTTCAGGCCGCGTCAGTCACCGGTGACTGACAATCAACTTTCCGTTCAGTGCCTGACTCTAAACTTTCCGTTCAGGCCGCGTCAGTCACCGGTGACTGACAATCAACTTTCCGTTCAGTGACTGACTCTAAACTTTCCGTTCAGGCCGCGTCAGTCACCGGTGACTAACAATCAACTTTCCGTTCAGTGACTGACTCTAAACTTTCCGTTCAGGCCGCGTCAGTCATCGGTGACTGACACTAAACTTTTCGTTCAGGCGTCGGTGTATCACAGTGTTAAGCTACGCCGCGCCGCGCCGTCGAGCATGTCGCGCCGTGTGGCCTAAACGGAAAGCGTGGCAAAACCGGCGTGGCACTCAACGTGTTAAGGGCCATTGCTGATGACAAGTGGAGATAACTCGGACGCAACCTACATCCTCGATACATCGGAGCAGGTCCAAAAATCGGTAGGGATGAGTCCGCCAACATTAATTGTGGTAAAAAAACGAACATTAAGCGGCCATTATTGTACATTGTATCCTAAGTGCAATACGCAGTCAATTAGCTCGAATTATTTTCCACATAATTATCAAACGTCTGTTAAACGTTTAATAATTATGCGATAAATAATTGATTGCCCGGGTCTCACCACGTGGAGGTTACTGCGCATGGAGATCCACCCTAGCCGCGGCCCTTCCACCCTCCAATTACGCGAAAACTAATTCTAATATAACATGTGACAAATACAAATCCTATTATTGTCAATTTGTAGAACGTTCAGTAATTGATCGTAGTACAAGCAAGAGAACAAGAGGAGTACTTGGAAAATACACGACCGAAAGCTAAATGGAATATCAAAACGAAACCTGAAAGAAAATCAAAAAGAGGGTCCAATTTCCTGAAATAAAACTTTCTTAATAATATATCCTATGATCTTAGAAACTAGGCAACGAAATATTATCACAGCAGTGTACACTGCTGTCTTAAAAACCAAGACACAGTTTAAAAATAAATCCTCCTTTCTTAAATACTACATTAAATTATAATGCGCCCTGCCTGACTAAAGATCTAACTTAAAACTAGAATCAGCCTACCTAATATAACATCTAACAGTTCAATTGAAAGAACAATATCAATAATATCCTACCTACATAGGAATGTAATAGATACTTTATCATATTCGCGTAGGTATAAGTATGCATATACTTAATTCCTCTTCAATTAGTCCATATTAATTTCGTGGTCCATGCCAACAGACAACTGGCAACAATTTTTGGTTTCATTAACCCTGCCTAATTAAAAGTCTAATAATATCAAATCGTGTAAAACCTGCCTGTATAAAAGGGCAGCGACAGGGGCACGGGTAGGGGCTGGGCACGGGCAGGGCAGGGCAGGGCAAGGACAGAGTGAGAGTGTGGTCATATTATACATATTTTAAAAATTCCTCTTCTTTAGCTGAGTCCTTTCCATCCTTCTGAAACAAAGACAAATTGGAAGTAATTAGTAAAGCATTATGAAAGTCTTAAACTCACAAGTGGGATCAAATGGGAGGCAAGTAACGAAAGTGACTGCGACCGAGCAGCCCGCGAGCTCACGGTTCAGAGTCTGGACAGTAAAACGACTTACAATCGACACCAGTTTCGATACCCAGCCACAGCAATCATTGAGGAACGGATATGCAAGACGGCAACCACGAATCCAGATTATGTCCCATATGCCTTCTGCCACCCCAAGGTGTGCTTAGCGTGGTCTAACGGGCAGGAATTTCCTACTACTTGGCGGGTCACCTGTCCAGAACCGCAATCACAGCCTCACACTCCGCTCGTCGCTGAAAGTGCAACCCAAATATCGTAACAGGTGCCAAAAGCGCCTTACCATCGGTCCTCCAAGCCGAGAACGGAAAAGGGAATGAAGCTAATAGGAGTGAATTAAATAAGAAAAAAAATAACGAGAGTAACTGCTCCCGGCGGAGAGTAAAAAAGGGAATGAAGCAGAAAAGGGAACGAGAGGGGAAAGTGCAATGCGCAGTCAATTCGCTCGAACTATTTTCCACATAATTACAAAACGTCTCTTAAACGTTTGATAATTATACGATAAATAATTGATTGCCCGGGTCTCACCACGTGGAGGTTACTGCGCATGGAGACCCACCCTAGCCACGGCCCTTCCACCCTCCAATTACGCGAAAACTAATTCTAATATAACATGTGAGAAAGAAAAATCTCCTATTATTGTCAATTTGTAGAACGTTCATTAATTGATCGTAGTACAAGTAAGACAACAAGAGGAGTACTTGGAAAATTCACGACCGAAAGCTAAATTGAATATCAGAAGGAAACCTGAAAGAAAATCTGCAAGAGAATTCAATTTCCTGAAATAAAACTATCTTAAAAATATATCATATGATCTTAAAAACTAGACAACGAAATATTATTGCAGTGGTGAACACTGCGGGCTTAAAAGCTAAGACATAACTTAAAAATAAACCCTACTTTCTTAAATTTTAGATTAGATTCGAATACGCCCTGCCTGACTAAAGAGCTAACTTAAGACTAGAATCATCCTACCTAGTATAACATCGAAGAGTTCAATTAAAAGAATAATTTCAATAACATCCTACTTACATAGGAATGTAAAAGATACTTTACCAAACTCATATAGGTATAAGTACGTATATGTTTAATTCCTCTTCAATTCGTCCATATTAATCATGTGGTCCATGGTGTCCTAGAATAGACTGAAACACATACCAAAAAATTGCAGCACCTGCCAACAATTTTTGGTTTTCTAAACCCTGCCTAGTTAAAAGTCTAATATTTTCAATTCGTGTAAAACCTGCCTGTATAAAGTTCTAAGATTGCGTGTTCGAACAAATCCTGCCTACATAAAGAGCTAAACGTATTGATCGATCTTAATTGGGCCTACCTAATTAATTATCTAATAAATGTAGTGAGTTAAAAGGGCTGGGGTAGAGGCAGGGGCAGGGGCAGGGCGGGGATGTGGTCATATTATACGTATGTATTATCATGAATCTTCTTCTTTAGCTGATTATTTTCAATGCTTCTGAAACAAACACAGACACGAAATAATTAATAAAGTATTATAAAAATGAATTCTTAAACTCAGAAATTGAATCGACGAGGCTGGCTCTTTAATTTTATAGTTTCCAATCGTGCCTTTGATAGTATTTCTGGATCTGTATTGTATATATTCCACTTTTCAGCCTCTGACGTACTTCCATTTGTTTAATATATCATATTTGGGTTCATCTGTGAATCTGTAACAATCTCAAGCATTGGATTAGTGACGTCCCCAAGCCTCCCCATTTTATACTGAAATACAGCTGCTTTTAATTCGTAATAACTGAATTTTAGCGAAGTTAATAAATCAGAATTGATATGAGAAATGCAGCTATTTTTTAATAACAATAGGTAATTGGATTTCGGCCAAAGTGACATATTCTTTTCTACGTTCTAGATAAAACTCAATGGTGGTATCACTTTCATTAAAAACTCCAAAATGAAGTAGTCACATTTCACTACAATTGATTCTATTTTGCTTCTACAAAGAAGCGACAAACGATTATTCGGAAACAAAATATCACACTTCTTCCACTATCACCATGCCGAGGTCCAACTACAGCCAAGAACATTTTTCGTGCAAGGATTTTTGTTCAAATATTTACCGATATCGCGAGTGAATTTCAATTTCTACAAAGCAAGCCCGAAAAGTTATAAAAATTGGCTCTACTAAAAAAAAGGCGAAAATAAAATTGCAACGATTAAGAGAAAATATTTAAGAGTTAAACTCCAATAATGAACAGTCACTAGTATTGTCTCTAATTGAAATCTACTATCTCGAGTTATCATAAATTTATCAAAGATTCTACAAATTATTTCTATTAATTATTTCTCTTTTTTCTTTTCTTATCTTTCTTTTCTTTTTTTTAATTTCGTTCACAAAGTAATTTACTATTATGTATGCAAATTTTTAGCAGTATTTCCATCAACAGACATTCCAGGTAGTATAATTATTAAGAAATAAAATAATAAGAAAGGCAAATATAAAACACGGAAAAGAAAAATTACACCATATAGAACAAGAATTGGTCAGCCATGATCTTTGGCTGACGATGATGTGCCACCCTCCAGGGTGGCTCCAGGATGGGGACTGGTATTCGCAACTCTAATTAAAAACGCGATCTTTAATCGACGCAACGCTTAGTGGAACTCGCGATGCAATCATTTCGCAACACTATTTATTAACGCTGATAGAAAGTAAACAGTAAATTATCAGTATTTGTAACATTAAAAAGCAATGTAATTGAAGATCCTCTGAAAAGTTAGCTGAAGGCTCAAGACGCGAAAATAATGTCCGCAACACTAGAAACTTTCTCATGTGTAAAATATATTATAAAATACTACAATTTAACTAACAATAAGAACAGCGAAATTGCAAGAACAATCGCGTTATCATTGCGCTACGCTAAATCAATCACGATTTTCATTTGCTCGCAACTCTAATTAGAAACCGCGAGTCACTTCGCAACTCTAATAATACGCGAGACTCGTTTTCTTTTTCGCGACTCTACTTGAAAAACCGCGTGGCATTTAACGCAACTCTAATTCGTCCCGTTCTCAAGTTTTTCGCAACTCTAAAGCAACGCAATATTTTTGGGAGGGCTGTATCGTTGGACCGGAATGTGCGTCGGCCAAGTACAAATAAAAATTCTACAAATTAAAGTGCAAGCACAGTGACAAAGTAGTAATATAGAATGATTCCCCATTCTTATAAAGAATGCGGAACCATTAGTAGTTGCCCTCTTGAGTGACAGTTTGTCGGGCCTCTTCGGCATATAGCCTCTTCTTTTCGTTGGACCCAAGGGCCAGCTGAAACTTAAGCTAGGCTCGAGGCTCTAATCGAAAACCAAAGAAAAACTTATAAATGTGAAATAAAGAGTTAAAATCGCGGAGCTAAATGGAACACACGTGGCCGAATCACGATCAAATAAAATCGTAAAATTGTGATTACGGAAAATCGCAAAGATTACGATTAAAATTGTAATCGTTCTTCGTTCACACGTGCAGCCTCGAGCATAATGTAACACGTTTCGTTTCGGAGCCTAAATCGCGACCACGACCGCGAAGGACTCGAAAAATCGGTAGGCAAAGTCAGAGGCGAACGCATTTTCGTTCACGCCACAGCTTCACCGTCGACTTTTCAAATCAGATTTCCTGAAACAGGTTGAACACGCGAAATAGTGCCTACCCGATCAGAGACTGTGTCAACCTGCCCGGCCCTACCTACTTATGTCTATCAATCACACCAGAAAGTATGCTACCTATCCTACTTGGTCCTATATTTAAAACATGGCAAACAGACACACCAACACACGACACTCCACGGTTCTCAGTCAAACACTTGGGCGCAAAAGCCTACACTAGGGAGGCGTCCCGGGACGCCCCCGACACCCAGGTGTTGTCACAACTTGCACACTCTAATGTACGTACCATTTTTCTGAAATCGACTGACAGTGGCTGGGATCTTTGCGTTTGCGTGGAAAAAGACCACGCCGCGGTTAATATTTAACAGAATAATTAAATAGCACCCATACATAAGGTACTTGATAGCAATAGATAAGTATATTCGATTCTTTTTGGCATTTGAACAAAATGATGACAAAAATGATGTCTGTTTTAAATTAATGGACATCTTGTCTTGGTCATAATAGCTACATTTTAATACGGAACGACGCAAATCCACATCCTAACCACACACACAATGCGGATATTACGTCGTGCACGATACACCAACGCACTGTCAGTCGCCAACAATAAATCATTTTATGGCTTATAAACTAAAGAAATATCGTCGTGCTCCACCACCGTTTTCCCACCCAAGTAGCACCGAGGCACGTGAGTGGGATCCGGGCAGTAAACACGGAAAGGGGTTAAACCTGAAAATCCTCGTCTAAAAAGATGATTAAGACAAACTGATTTTCTAACGGGCTAAATATATATACATATGTTGTATACCAGATCAATATATGATTCTATTTTATTAAGGAGAAAATTCAATGAATCTATTTTATTAGAAAAATTAATCAGTGACTCTACTTTAATAGAAAAGTGATGCAAAGACTCTACTTTATTAGAAAAATGATGCAATGACTCTACGTTATTAGGAAAATTATGCAATGACTCTACTTTAATATACTTTGAATTAAATTGAAACATCCTCGGGCGTTCCCGTCATCAAAGCATTGTTTCTAAAACGCAAGGTTGCTTTAAAAGTTGATTGCCTTGATTTCGAAAACTACCCGTTCGCGTATTGTCTTCTTGTACATTCAGGTTTAATTAACATTTTGTACGGAAACAATGAACGTATCGATATCTTTAAACGCTAAAGACTAATATGGATATCGAATAATAAAATTATTCGATGGTTCCAACAAATTGATAAGGTAAGTAAGTACCTTTACTTTATATATAATCAAAGTAGAAAAAAGTGGAACGACTACACCCTCACTAACAATTTATTATAACTGTGCAGTAATTGCAATTGACAAGTAAACGAAGTCGAAGGGTGTTCGACTTCTCCACTAAAAACTAATGCACGTATAATACTGGACGTTACTTTATATTCATTTAATAATTAATAACTATTTAAATATCGTTTCATAGGTATTCAATTAAAGACTCTATTATAAAAAGATATATAGTGATATATTTTATGATAAATATGATCTCTTTTAAAATTATCAAGCCATTTAAAAACGCGTTGTACAAGAAGACCTATCCTCGTATAATATAAAACAGTAAGAAAGTTACTACTCATGAGTATATTTCCATATACGCATGGTCACAGTGCTTGCCAGAAAAATCTACGTAATTACAACCAGTCACTCGTGTCGGTTCGGACCTTTCGTCCTGCGACATGATTGAGTGACCAGAGGAACTTTAAAGCATGCCACTCACCGGTTGCAGACTCACCAGGTGTGCGGTCAAGCTCGTCGCCATCGAAGCCATGGAAGCTGCTGAAACATTCAAAAAGAGCAAACAACATTAAAATCTATGTATTTTCAGTACTTTTGGAATGTGTTAATTATCAATGATTATTGCAATACAAGATTAAAGAACGAAGGAGATACTTACTCGTCAAATTGATGGCTGAAAGCCCGAACTCGCCGAACAGGACACTGACTCTAATGAAACACTTATGATTGACGAACAAAGTGATTCTAATTTCGCGACAGTATTTCTACTGTTTTTGTGACTGCTACCGAGCAGCCCGCGTGCCCTCGGCTCAGAGTCTGGACAGTAAAACGACTTAGCATCAACACAAGTTTCGATTCCGAGCCACAGAAATCATTAAGGCACGGATATGCAAAACCACAACCACGATTCTAGATTATGACCCGTATGCCTTCTGCCACCCCAAGGTGTGCTTGGCGTGGTCTAACACATAGGAATTTCCTACTAGGCGGGCCAAAGTGTCCAGAAAAGCAATCACAGCCCCACACACCGCCCCCCGATGACACTGCAACCCGGATATTGCAAGAACCGCGACCACGATTCCAGAATGGTGGATGACCTACCCAAATTAGAGATTATATGTGGTCTAACAGAGGGCCTCGTGACCAGGGTCCAGAACCACAATCACGCCCCCGCACATCGTAACTCGCTGACACTAAGTCCCTAACCATCAGTCCTCCGAGCCGAGAACGGAAAAGGAAACGGAATAATTGTGATCGACGAACAAAGTGACTCTATTTTTCGCGAGAGTATTATTTCGGAGCAAACACTGACTCTAATTTCGCGTCTCTTTACTGTTATTTATGTTGAATTATTATTAAGAGCGGCTGCGCTCAAAAACTAATAAAAAGAACTTTGACGGAACAAGCACTGACTCTACCAACCGCATTGCGCGCGGCCAACAATATCGTTATGGTGATACAATTGAGCCCATGGCAGCTTCTGAAACATTCAAAAGAACAGACGACATTGAAATCTTTGCGTTTTGAGTACTTTTCGATCATGATAATTATCAAAGACCATTGTAAAATAAGATTAAAGAAATACAGAGATACTTACTCTTCGAGTTGATGGATGAGTGCCCGAACTCGCCGAACTGCATCGGTGCTGACTCTAATACCGGAATACTTATTGCGAAAGAAAAAAAAAAAAAATAAAAGACTACTATCGCGCACGTCAATTGTGATCGACGAACAAAGTGACTCTAATTTCGCGAGAGCAATATTTCGAAGCAAACACTGACTCTACTTTCGCGTATCTTTACTGTTATTTATATTTAGTTATAATTATTATGAGCGGTTTCGCTCTAAAAACAATAAAAAGAACTTTGACGGAGCAAGCACTGACTCTACTGACCGCATTGCGCGCGGTCATCAAAATTTTCTGAAAGAGAATCTGTACAAGTTAGTAAATAGGGTGAGGAGGTAGAAATTGAAGCAATACACATTTGATTTTATTTATCTCTTTCTTATTTCTTCATCCTGTCAAACGTCTGTTGAGGAAATACTGCTTTGTTTTAATAAAGTACTACCGTATTATTATTCTGATATAATTACTGTTAATTGTCTATTCAAGATATACTATTATAGATTAATATAAATGATTTATCAAAAGCATACTGTGACTGTTCTTTGTCCGAGTTTTAAAGGTGATCATGATCTTAGTTAGTAAGCAATATCGCGCATTTATAAGTTCTCGTAGCTGCTTGTAGAAAACAAGACTCGAAACTATTTATCATGCTTCAAGTGCATGGCAACCAGTACGTAAGTACGCGGACAATGCTGCATCGAAAATACAATTTGACCGTACTTGTGCCAAGTCACAGAGATAATAAAAGTTTTTAATAAATACTAGTGAAGCTATAATAGAAATCGCGACCGATATGCAGCGAAACATGAAAGTATTTCAATTTTTCGTTTAGAATTAATGAAATTTACTGACTCTATTTTCAATCGCGAGTGGCATATTGTAAGTCCTACTTAAAATGTTTAAACTGCTCAATAACTTTCAACCGAAAGAAAAGAACTTGAGCCAAAATCCAATCGCCAGATAACAAGAAATATATGTAAACCGTTGGGATAATAAGTTAAATGTTACCAATCCTTCATCATACGTCATCGGACTGATTGTTATGCATCGCAGTACTCCATTCCTGCAGCCTCAACATATTATTCATTACCAACCAATCATCTATTGTACCTGCAACAAAAAGAAAAGCAACGTGATAAACCTGTGCTAAAATCAGAATGGAATGCAAAGTTGCGAAGGGACATATGTAACTGGGTATGTAAGTGACATTGCAAAGGAAATAAACGCAACCTTAACACCGCATTGAATCCGAGTAATCGTTAATAAAATATAATAATGATTCGAAATACCGTTCAAACTAATGAATTAGTTAATCCGATATTTTAATAAACGACTAGTTACCCGCGTATCAAAGAATCGATGGTACCGGATGACCGGTCAAGCGTCCAGCAAAAGAGACTCGATAAAGACTTTAATGTACATCCGCGATAGTGAAACGATCGTTAAATAAATGCGTATTAATTAATAGAAGCTAATAGACAAGCGTATGCGGTGGTAAAGTAAACCCCGAGATGCTATTGTATTGTAAGGTTATGTATGTCGCTAACCTTCGACAGCATAGACGACCCGTACCGTACGACGCTTGAACTGATAGTGACACCGCGTGCGCCGCGCACCGTCATCCCCACTCCGCGACGCGCCGGCCCGTCGGTAGCGCTCGGTCGCGCTCGGTGGTATTCGCAATTTTCGAACTCTCCGAAGGTCTCCGACCGCGGTCGTGCGTACTACTGTACTAAGGTCATACGTACTGAAATTTTGCGGCTTCTGACCAACTTTTAGCTGGACCTACGACTCTAAGGTCGTGCCGTCTGGACTTCTACTGTTTCTAACCAAGTTTTAGCTGGACCTACGATCCTAGGGTTATACCTACTGAACTTCTACGTTTTCTGACCAACTTTTAGCCGGACCTACGACTCTAGGGTCGTGCCGACTGGACTTCTACTGTTTCTGACCAACTTTTAGCCGGATCTATGACTCCTAGGGTCGTGCCAACTGGACTTCTAATGTTTCTGACCAACTTTTGGCTGGACCTACGATCCTCGTTAAAGAATTCTTTTGTTCTTTGCCGCGCAATGAATACGGGTCAGCACAGGCGGGACGCTTGACGTGACACTGTCAATTTCATCGCCCCGATGCATCGCGATATGGTTTCGACTCAACTCGAGCCTAGCCGAAGTGCATCACGCGACCAGGCATCGTAGCTCAATTTTTCTACCGAAACGTTGCCCGAGAAATAGCTTTCCTGATCCCCCCAAAGCATTTACATATATTCAACAATCGCATGAATCCCGTCCCCGCTACTTCAGTAAAGAATAGTTTTTTAAGTGATCACTGTCCATGAGCAGAGGACGTTCAAATCAGCGTGGGATTTCTGAGTCGGTATGACAGTCACGTTGGGCTACGTAAGTCCATAAGATGTTTTGTCTATTCTTATATCTCGTCGGTGTCAATAGATACATGCATCGCAACATGTTTCATTGTGTAGTGTAGAGTACTCTTTACGCTGCGACGCTCGAACTGGCACTGATGCCACACGCGCTGCGCTCCGTGCATCCGCACTCCGCGACGCGCAGGCGCGCCAGTAACGCTCGGACGCCGCGGCTACGATTTCCTATGATTCAAACGATTTCCAAAAAAATCAAGGCTATGGTTTTTCCTCAAGGTTTTTCCTCATGCACTCTGTGTCGCGTTTTCTTGGAAAACCAATGCCTCCTGGACATTGTCCACTACAAAAGACCGGGATAAGGACCTATAAGAATTTCTCGTAATTGCTAGCATAGGGTTGGTTAATATCGTTCAGTAAATCTGTACACTGCGTTGCAATAGTGGTTTACTTTATTGAACACAACTTATTTCTTAACTCGAAATTCGTCGATGTGAAACATTCAAAGATGATTAATTCTTTCCACTTTGTTCTTATTTTTTAAGGCAATCTGCTGCCTTGTATATAGCATCGGAGGACGCCGCGCTAACTCCACTAACAGCTTGGCTGTTGCAACTGCGTACCTGAGACTCTATATTGCCTTTGTTTCTCAGTGAATTCTGTTCCAATTCTTTAGCCGTATTTTGGTACTCTCTGATGCTAAGGTTGATGCTTCCTAAATTTATAAATATGCAGTTCGCCATTTGATTAATGTTCGACGTGTAGCATTGTAAAGCAAGGCCGTCCAATTTATTGTTCAATTGCTTGCCAGTCTACGAGAACAAATTTAAGTATACGTATCAATAGTAAGTTTTCTTCAGAATAGTAAATTAATTGTATATAAATTGTATTATAATCTAGGTATTATTGCAAATATAACACATACCGCTGTCGCTGAGTCATACTGTTCCATCACCTGTGCAACAAGTTGACCTCCATGTGCCGAGCACTGTTTCAGATTTTGGTATCCATATTGGGTTTCAGATCTCATTTTATCCATAACACCATTCAAACAGTTAACAGCAAGCTCGCTTTTTGCACCTTGAATTTGTTGCTACAAATTATTAAAGTTCGAATTAATAATGACATATATAGTTAAGGAAGAAAATATTTTTATATTGCATAGGCACTATGATTATAGTTTGCGTATAATTGGACGTAAATTCATTGCTGGCATTCCAAGAAAAGAAATCTAGTAAGAAGTGCAATTCCTGTTTTTTTACAATGAAATAAATGGTACATTATTTATTAAGTTTCGTCGCCTTTATAAAAATCAGCATATCTTTTATTTATTAAAGTAATTTGTTAAAAGCAATGACTCACCTTGATATCATTAATCCTTCTAGTTTCAATATCGGATATGGCTAGAAAACTTTGGGAATTAATACTGCTTAGTGCATTGTTTGTATTCATCTCAAATGTTCGCGAGCTGCGTCGGATATCTGATGTTGTAGAATCCACATTTGATTTAGCAGTTTTTATGGCTTGTGTTGCTTGGTTTAATATGTTAGATGGTCCTCGCTGGAAAGGAAACAGATAAATTCAGTGATGGGGATGAATTTACCATATTAATAAACTTTCTCACATAATTTCGTTAGCCAATATTTATTACTCAGGTTTGGAGTCGAATTTGAATATTTAGATTATATATTCAGAAAAATTAGAGTAAACATGTTGTTCGACTGAATTACTTTGGGACAAGCCTACTCGGTAATTTGAAACTATAAGTTTATATAAATATGATTGATTACGATCATAAGAACAATTTTTTAATAATAAAACCCATTGTGTAGTTTAATATTTCTTAATAACAAACTTCGCGAAACGCGCCGTTTGAACGCCTGGCAGCGAGCAACCCGTCGCACGTTGAACTTGTTCGTATATAATCATTACGGGGCTTATTACAAATAATTCTTGCAATTCTGACGCAAAATCGTACAGAATTATTCACAGCGTTTTCGATATTAATATATATTGTGATTTTACGATAAAATCACGTCGGTTACTAAACTCTGTTCAAATTACATTTTACAACATATTCAATCTGCAATTTCCAATAGGTATAGCAATTGTAAAATAAAATTGCTATGAGCTGGATGATATTAATTTATAAATATTATTAATTAGTTGTGACTAAGATTTTCTTGAATCGATCGAGTTGGTCGACAATTTTAACAGATCTTAATAGATTTGAACAATACAGCGCATATTTACCTGTGCATAGCAGAGAGGTACCAAAATGCAGATAAAGATGAGCGACTTCATGATAATTGGAATAAGTAATCAAGTTCCGTTAGATAACAAGTTTTTCGCGAACTGATACTCCAGAACGAGCCCTGGCTGCCTTTTTATATGTGCCTGCGAGTCAAACTAGAGGGGGAAGAATGATAACACGAAGAGGAACGTCCTATCGCATCGCCTACATTAATACTTTCCCGTTAGGCTATCAATGATTCAATTTAGTTTGTATCATTTGGTTTCGAGACTTCCCCGTCGGGAATGCCATTGAGTATATACTTCATCTTTATCTTTAATCGTTTTAAAACAGATTTTCGTATTGTTCACATCGGCATTATTCATCGGCAAAGTTCCTCTTATAAAAAGAGCTGTGTTAAACGTGCTATCAGATAAATTTGGTACGAAAAGGTTGTATGTAACATATATCATTTTTTAATTGACAGTAAGTACAATTTGTTTAATTGTATAACAGAAATGCATTTATCAAAATTTTAATAATATTCTTCTCGCCAATTAAGTGTCTAATTTATTTCTGTTATTACTGTTTAATTTATTTCGACATTGCTCAGTGGAACGAATGAATCTGACGCGCTTGGGAATTTTAGAGACAATTAAAAAAAATGAGGATGTTAAAGATGAAATCCAATTCCGTGGAAAGATAGGATGGGTTGGACTTAAATTATGCTTTACGATGATAAAAATGATTTCAAACGATAAGTTTGATTTTATTTTTACACGGGTGTTTTTCTGGCCGCCTGAAGAATTTATCGAAACGAAATATCAAATATGGCGGAAGTTATCAATCAATTGGATGGCACACATTAAAATGTGCTTGTGTACGATTAAATATCAGTATCCATTCTTTACTTATCATGATTTTATTGAAACACGTATGCCAGAATTCTTCGAATCGCGGTTGTTTAATACGATAATGCATGTTTCGCTTCTGTCAAGGCTGTTCTTCTAAGGACCGCAATCAGTTTTCGAGGATGCACAGAAATACATTCATCAGTTTGCTTTTGTTTGTTTCTTATTTGGATTTCATTGTCCTCGTAACCTTTTAATTCGCAACGAAATAAAAAAGCGCAGAAAAAATTGGAAAAATGTGTAACCGTTATCTGCATTCTGTGCCACGACATGAAGTTACCTTAGAAAGTGGGGAAAATGTACTCGACACCATTAATCGAGGTACAATTGTAGACAGTTTTTGTCAAGATTCCATTGAATTTAAACTATTTTTATGATAACCTGTAAAGGGTATCCCCGCAGCTTTTATTTTTATTAAGGAAGAAACTGTATTGCATACTGAGACACAATAATAATAATAATAATAATAATAATACTAACGTGAAATTATTACAGCATATTACACCTGTTATGATTATTTACCTACTTATTCAATAAGTATTTAAGATAATTTTTTACTATTTAATACAATTGAAGTTATTTAATTATTATAATATTTCTAGTGTCCATTAAGAAACAATATTTCCATACAATGAATAACTGATTAACGTGTAAATTAATGAAGCAACAAATAAAGATACTGTTTAATCAATTCGCGTATCAGGTGCTAGATAGCAGATACTTTTTAAAGCGATAAAATTTTCGATCCTTATCTAAGGAAATACGTGCATCATCGAATAGCGAAAAGTGTCATTTAGGAGGAACATAATTATTGCTACAATTATTTACTTACTGACATCCCTGGACAAATTGGTTTATCGCCAAGTTAGGCCATATAAACTTTTAATCCGTTGAATATAATTTACAATGAAAATACAATGAAAAAGGATTATCAAACGAACACTGGACACTGTTATTGGTGGATTTAATATATTTAAATAATTGTCGTACACTGGTACTAATGATCATTACTACATTACCCTTGTGCTGGCAACCAAAATGGTGAATAAGTTTGATGCTTAGTTATTTAAATTACTTTGTATACACCCTTTTTCCCCTACAAAACGGGAATTGACGTAAAAGTGTCGAAAGGATGGAGATCTGTATCGGTTTTCCGATATTTTGTCAAGAGCATAGAAAAATTGTTAGAGGAAATATAGAAATGTGTAGCCGGTTGCCAACACAAGGGTTAAGCTATACATTAATGGTATTAAACGAGATACGTGCTAATAAATTATTAAACGCAACATCACCGCGCGTTTTCGCCGTGACAACGTCTAGAACGTAGAATTTATCCTGTGCTCGACGACAGTTAGGACAAACAACAAAAAGAAACGAAAAAGGTAAAGTCTTTTAATCAACTGCGGATTTCGAGATCGCGAATTCGATTATCCCATCGAGACTTTATACCTTTAAACGAGAGAATCCATAATAGATTTACATACTTTCTAAAATACTCGATTTATTAGCAGTGCAAGGACCATTCGCTATCGTCCCAAAGAAATCGTTTCAACGCAAGAAAATAGCACGAAAAAGAGAAGAAAAAAATTATACGAGAATACAATGAGGCGTATATCGAGGATAAATAAAAAATTAACGTAAGAGCATACCTAAGAATACGGGATGGGATGGTCACGTGTTAGTTCGTAAACTTATTATATCGTTCGACTACAATCAATATACAATACAAATTGAGATACATTCAATCATGCCACGTACTCTATGTTTCATTTATAAACAGTCGTTTGGCATTCATCGACATGTACCGTTGTCAATGGAACATTGATAAAAAAAAAAAGAGAATAAATAAAAATAGATGGAATATTACAAATCGTTTACGTTGAAACGTTATTCATTAATAATACACAGACGAGTCGCACGATTCATTTTCTTTTCTCGTTTCACAATTCTGTTCTTTTCTACCCAAAATTTGCGACGCAAATGGAAATTCGAGCTTTTCCTATTTCAAGATTGCGCGCATTATTCATACTGTTTCCCTCGAACCATTTAGGATGTACATAGTAGTCTAACGAAAATTTTGATCATACGGCTGTAGAAAAAGCTGGCGCAAAACATTATTCTTTCCGTTTTGTGTTACAGTCTTCCGTGATAAATATGCATTTCCCGAGATGTACGAAGAAGTCAGACCTCGTCGATTCGTTTATCGTGGGAAACGCTGGATCGATCGATACAATAATTATTCTATTCCACTGTACAAGATGTGTCTAGAAGTTGGGACGAATGACGATTTTCTTTTGGTGAAAACAAGAAGGTGGATGCACGGAAATTTTGTACATTTCAAAGAGCATCATTTTATAGTAATAATACTACCCCTTTCATTTAAATGCAATTACCACGCTCTGCATTTATAATATCTTCGCCAACCAATGCGTACTTTACTTTGAAACATGCACAGAATGCTATTAAAAAAAGTTTGGTGATTTTATGCACGGAAGGGGTAAGAAATAAAAGAAAATATCTTACTAGGGCCCAATTTCTTTTCTATCTTTGTTCTTCTATTTTCCCATTTTCTAAAAACACTTTGTACACAGCGACACAGTTGAATCGGTCGCGACGGCTCGTCTTCTAACAATACGATAATTAATGGATGCACTAAGTGACAAACATTAACCATTGCAATTTTTCGAAACGTACATATAAATTCTAATTAGCCTAAACTTCCCTTCTATTTCTTCATTAAAAGATATATGTATGTATGGCCCAATGAGAAACGGGCACGGTGGTACATCAGGCCAAAACCAATTTGTACTTCGAAATTTGATTTTTCATATTTTGGTGGAGATACGACAGCCTTCGATTCCTCTTCCTTTTTTAAACTTCGTTGCGAATCAGGAGCACAATGACGACGATTGAATTCGTTGGATAATTATAAGAAAAAAATTCCGAGGAATATCATTCTATTAAATCTCGATCCAGATAGAATATTGGTATGCCAGTGTTATTTATATCACTTGTATAAAATATTTCACACACGGGCCGTTTTCAATTCGGCCGTCATTGACGTTAATAAGTTAATTCGTTCGCTGAAGTTCAGAGCTTCGATCAGGTGAATTAGCCAGCTCGAAAGAGATACGAGTTTTCAAGTCTATCGGGCTAAATAATTACAGCTCGCCTGTGTAACGTTTTACCGTTTACCATTACGTGTTACGAGAATACTAAAAATGTTCGCGACGCCTGGTCGTTCGTGGTTACACAGGTGTTAACTGCGATATCTCACATCGAGGCGACGTTTTAAAGGCCATTTCGACGTATAGAGAATTCTAGGTTTTTCGTCACTATGCGAATAAACATAATGAAATAATGAAGGCATGAACGTGTCTGACAGTGGCAGAATACATTACTGTGTTCTCAGAATCTGTCTTATTCACATAATTGATTTCATGGTCACCATGGGCATTATAATTCTCTTAACGATACTTAGCTGATAAAGGTGAGAATTTCCTTTTTCTTTCGTTGCGTACATGATGTTGCTCTTATTTCCGAGCGACTACATTCTGTTCATTTATTGGACTCACGAGAGGAACGTTTTCTACGATATTAATTGTCATTAATATTTTCCTCTCAAAAGTGAATGATAGAGAAAAAGATATATATAGTTATAAATGTTCGATTGTTCGTGTATATGACCCGACGATTTAGAAATAATTTAACGACGAATATTATGTAACTATGGTACACGAAATTAAATCTCCATGGGAATAATGAAATATTGGAAGATACTTGACGCGGTGTTCTTCTTGTGCAACAAGTTATGAACAGAACAACAATCTCATTTGTTTGTCAGAGGTAAATGTATCCATCGTCAACTTGGAAAATGTTTCTACCATTAAAGTATAATTCAGGGACGAATTAGACCCCGATTTGTTTCATTCTTATCGTATTTTCCAGGTTTATTAATAGCACCACATGTGGCGGCAGTCTAAATTTGTCGATCGAATCGAGGATCAATGCTCGATGCGATCGAAACGTTGGATCTCTTGGACTTGACGCCGTTATTTCTTGTTTCTTAGTTTTGTACTTCAGTCGTGTGCCGACATCGACGTTCGTTTCGCTACGTTACTTTCGTCACTCCTCCCTTTCATTCGAATTTCTTTGTTTCCTCGAGAGTTCTCTTGTTCGATAAACAATAAACATTTTCATTCACGGGCAGTCATGTTGTTTTAACGAGTATAAACAAAACGAATACTGCAATTATTGTCGATCATTAAGTTAACTTATACACCTAAACGGAACTATCCAAAACTGGATACAAAGTGTTAGAAATCGACGAACAACTTGGATAGACGAGAATTGAAACGCGGCTCTATCGATCGAACAACTTTCAACCAGTTTCTTAATGTATTCTCCTCGTTTCTTTTTTCTTAAAAGAATCGTTCTCGCTACCAAATACATTTCGTTACTCGTTATCCTGAATACAGTGTCTCGTTTCACGAAATTCATTATTCGATTAAACACTTTCGCGATACGCAAGTTGTCACTTTCTCGTTTGACAACGTTTAAACAGCATCTGACTTTTCGTTAAATAGTTATCTTAGTAAATATTGAAATTTATACCTTTCAAACTTACGCGCCTAAGTGTAATATTATTCCCTACGGACAACATCGCTAAATGTTTAAATGCAAATTGTTTGAACGATCAATTAACGCGATATTAATTATTTCTTTACCCTATTGCATCGGCAGCTTCTTAATTTTCTAGGCCCCGGTCCGTCACGACAGTCGACCCTCTTTCTGATCTCAATGTGCGATGATCATCGTTAAAAATCACGCAGACTAGTAACGATTTAAGCAAACGAATCGGAGCAAGGCTCAATGTGAAGGGTAGCGGATCGCCGATTTCATCTTATGTTCGTTGAACCAGTCTTTTGCGACATGCTTCTAAGTCCATTTAATGGAATTTCTACCTGCTGAAAGCTGCAACATTTTACGCGTTTACATAATCAGAGATTTCTGTTGTCTTCGTAAACATTATTTTCGTAATTCGATGCAGGAGAAAGCTGCCAGTTACATGATTAAGAAAAAAACAATTGAATGAAATTGGACGAATAAAATAGAAACTATGGAAAATAGTATCGTGGTAAACGAAAAAAAAGATTCGACATTTAAGATGTGTTGTATTACTTGCTCACCTGTACTCCACAGGTATTTGACGATTATTAAGCCCCATGGATCCAGGACTAGGGTGGTAAAACATCTAGTTTTAATCCGGTCTTTGGACTAACATTACAAAAGCCACAGTAGCCTCCACATCTTCCAATGATATGTTGACTACTCTATAAATTCATATAATAATTCAACGTTATATATTGGTGAAGAAATAATTAGCATTGTATAGAAATGGAATATTTAAATACTTAAAAATCGCCACGAGTCTCAAAGTACTGGCAATCATCTATTCGCTAGTGTTACTAATATTTAATCGTAATATTGCATTGATAATTGTTTCATGGTGCAACGTTACTTACAATATTATCGATTATCACCGATGTTCCTCGCGGCCTCGTCCAAGTAACATCCGACGATAATTTGAATTGAGTTCCAGTTAAATTAATACTAAAACGACCCTGGGGACAATTGGCAAGACTATAACAGTCACCAGCTTTGCCATATTCAACACGTCTCGCCCCTCTGGTTCGTGAAAATGTATAATCATTCTCTAAAAATATAGAATAACTCTATTTTAATTTTTGCCATGGCACACAGCGCAGTTAATCCTCTTAGAAGTTAGAGCTGTTTCGTTTGCATGAAAATTTTTATCAATTTGCCGATCGTGCGGATTCGAAACAGGGGAAGCTCTAGCATTTTGATATCCATATCGTGCGGAATGTAACTCACCTAAGATATATAATTTTATGGGGTCGAGTCGCACCCTTGCAAACGACGTTCTCCCCGAAGTGCTACTAAAATCTGTGGCACAGTCGCAGCTGTCGTTCCTTTGCCCGTTGTACGGGCAAGTTTGTGGATTCTTTAAGCTGAAAAAGGCGAAGAGATTTGTTGAAAGATAATCTGCTTGATTATGGAATATAGAATATAGATTGATAAATTAACTTTCGTATTTATAGATCCTTATAATATATGGATTATAATATAGATATAATACAGATCCTTATTATTATAGATCCTCCACTATTCGTAGATCAAATTTCTGTTACTAATAATTATCGTACAATTATAGTTAACGACCGAAAACATCCTTTTTATTCTGATACCGACCTTCTATCGTATACTTCAGCATAATTCTCCCGCGGGCCAACGGGCAGTGTTAAATACTCTTTTGGGTCGAAACTTGACATCTCGTGACAATAAATCGACATACTTCTTCCGCCGACGAGTAAAATATACTCGTTATCCTTGGAGGAATTGTAATACCTCTTTGCCTCGAGGCAGGACATCGGGTAGCATTTTCTTTGGTTGCACTTCCGCTTCCGTTGGGGCTTGAACTTCTTTGGACAATTGGAACGCGCCACTTTTCTGCCGGTTCTGTCGTGACAGAATAGTCTTCGCGTTTGACGACCCTTTTGTCCACAAGTGTGACTACACTGCAATTTAATATGATTATTATTGTTATTATCATTATGTTCAAATTATATTCAATGCTCACTTTATCCTTGTTAAATCAAACCCACCTTTTTCCATGTACCAGCAGTCCAGTAATATTTATCGTCGCACTCTCGTAATTTACAGCTCTGCTGCGTGGCTGGCTTTTGATCCATCGGACAATTGTTGCTGGATCTAGGATCGATTAATCCGAAACGATTAGTCCGATGGCATGTTACATCTCGCCGTTGCATTCCATCGCCGCATTCTGCCGAACACTACGAACAATGATAAATTAACGATATATTTATAGAACATAAATAGTGACGACACATCTATACAATATTTTTCAATGGTATTTTATTGCACGATATTAATTTAGAGCTGTGTGTGTTCATTTTAAACGCTTTTTAATTTTACTATGATAATTATTAGATAAAATTCTGTAATGAAACGTTGCACTATATTGTTTTTATGGTGAAAAATTAATGGTGCCTTTTTTTTATTATTAAAGATGTCGGGTGGATTGAACGAAAAAAAAATTTGACGTGTAGAAAGCATGATATTAAATAGGATTGATTGCATGCCCATGCATTTTCCGTGTACATATGAGATGCATATTTAAAAACTGACGTATTACTGAAGTATCATATTGGAGAATACACAACGCGTAATCTTTCTTTTGTTTTAGTTACATTGTACAAGTGGATGCGAATAATAATCACGAGAAAACTCATTGATATTTATTAATGACGCGCATGTCGCAAGTTTTTTCAAACTACGCTTCTTCTATCCGTTTATCGTCGATAAAACAGCCGATTAATTATTAATCGGAGAAAAGGAAATATATTGTTTAGTTTCCTCTCCAAGTAAATCAGACTGAAAATATTTCAACGAAACGATATGATCCCTCGTTCGCATAGTACTGCGACACACTGAAATATAAATAAACGTGTGTTTAATTAACAAACAAATGCAATATGACTTCTCAGATTTTCTATTATATTGCTGATGTTGCGTCGATGATACAAAATATTCCATTAATATGTAAATAAACGTAAAAGAACGACACCAATTATTTCGTGCCATGCATATCGACAATTTCCACATGCTTCCATTCACGGCAAGGAATTTAATTTCACGAAGAAAATCATTCAACTCGCATGCCCGTTCGACCGATAAATTGTGCATAGTGTGAATCACTTGGATCGTAACAAAGTTATTAATGTTGTTAATAGGATGAATCAAGTTAGGGTACAATTGTTCCGTTGGATGAAACACGATGAAACGATACAAGCTTCTCTTGCAACATGACCAATCCATCGACTTCCTTGCATCTAACATTCGCAAAATGATTCTGTATCAATTATGATGATTATTACACACGGTGTTAAAGTATCATGGACTATGGGGCCCCTGTATACATATTGAATTAATCTGTATGATACTGGAAACATAACAAGACCTTCTTCGATCAAAGTTAGCGTTAATTAACGTCGATATAATACTGCTATGAATTGATTAATGCTCTGCAAATTCGACAGATCATCAGTTGCACAATGATCAGCGAAGATTCAATTTTTCAACTAACTTCGATCGTTACGTGCATTAACCCCTAAACCACACAATGGAATACGATTTTCTAATGAAACTCTCCCTTTCTTTATCCACAAAAAAACTTGCAAATCGAGCTTATGGATGAAGGAACGAGAAATTTTTTTGCTAGCTGTACAAAATTTTCGATTATAAAAGAAAGCTGTATTATATTTTGCTTGCACCGTTTAACTATTGGATTCATTTGGAATGCTCAAGTAATGTGACGGACAACTGGAAGAAAATTATCTAGACTTAGACTAAATAATAAGAATAATGACAATACATTTCCTTGAAATTCAAATTTTCACCAATAAGCTCGACAAAAAAAAAAAACACTTCAACCAAGACAATCCAAAGGAAATCAAATTCGAAGTGAACAAATGGCAGGCGATGGTGTATATAAAACATGATCGATAGATCGTGGATCATAGCGACGAGGTATGAAGGTACCTCAGACCAAGGTCCCTCCTGCCAAATATAGTCGCAGGCAATTCGTCGGCAGGGTCTCTGCGATCTTGGCTTGTTCAGGCCGAGCCTCGAGCAGTGCTCATCCTTTACTGTCACTTCCGGCCCATGGTTTCCTCTCCTCATCGTACACTCCACCCTTCGCCTCTGTAGTCCGCTACCGCACGATTTCGAGCACTGTAAAATATTTTCGTTCGATCCAAACTGCGATTGCAACTGCTAAACTACCCTCGAGCTATCGAGCCATTACACTTTCGTACATTCGCAGAAGATTGCTGGACATTTTTGTATCTGTCATAATCAAGACCAGTGTGCTACGAGGATCAGACAATTGGGGGCACAAAATTTGAATGAAATTCTGGATTCTAGCAGGTTGATAAATAGATCGATTAATCGGTCGTAGCATTTATTTTCAATCAATTAATCGATTGTATTATTACGTTGTTAATTGAAAGTTAAAGGTTCCTTTCATTTATTCAGACCTGTCTGTATATCCTGTGAGTCATTCAGCTGAAAGCTGTTGAATATTGTATTAAACAATTCACATGCTAGGCAGTGCGATAAACAACGGCGAGACTCACGGTTCACAACATCCATAGGAAAGATTGAATAACAATTTATTACTGTACCTTCGTAGGAGTTATATTTAAAAGAATTTTAGAGATTATTTCTGTCGCCGTTCTATGGTGGAGAATTATCGATTTTAATGCGATCATAGATCGTATTTGCTCAATTATTTTATATATCAAGGTTTTCTTTTTCATTCGGCTTTTACGCATGGAATAATCGGTTACGATTAATTCAAGTTTGACGGATAAGCGACACAGAAAGAAAATGTATATACATATACAGAAGGATCATACTTACGGCAGTCCAATTAGATACTGTCCATTTGCGAAGAATATTCGTTTCCGGTCTGTTCTTCTGATCCGCTGAATTATTCACGCAGGGGCTCTTCCAGCACAATTTCACTGTTTCCGGTCTTTTGCTGTCGTGACACTTGTCGTCTGGCAAACTTTCACCATTCGGACTCTGACAACCGACCTGTCGTTGCTGGAGGCCCATGCCACATTCTCCTTTGCACTAAATTAATAAATAGATAGATCGAACGGGTACACGTGACTGGGCATACGTTAATTGTACCAGTGATATACAATATATCATATATCGACTCAAACAAAAAATTCGATTGCGTCCGAGATCATTTTTTTTTTACGAGAACCCTACGCGATTATGAAAAATAATTTAGATATCGCCTTGAAACAAAGTTACCAGGGATGCCCTGGCATACAGTTTACATATTATTTCAATTGTATTAAATAATTTTGTTATTTTACAAATCATTGCTCACTAACCGGACCCCAATCACCGGTGTTCCACATGGGACACCGATGACGATTGCAGGCAACCATAGGGGCTGGTTTCTCCCTTCTGTCGCAATAATGATCAGGCGCGATAATTCCGGTAACAATGGATATACATTTCACCTCTATGTGCATGTAACCCTTTATGCACGGTCTAGAACACTGAAACAATCGTAATAAGGTGTTCTTAAACAATTATTTGAAAAAGTTTCGAAGGATGTAGCAGTTCAAGTAGATCAATTTAATAAAGATGTAGTATAAATTATGGATCATGGAAATACCAACCTCCTTGTACGATCTAGGTTGCCACTCGTATCCAGAACGGAAAGTTATATCATGAATTTCGTTGTCTTGTTGAGAAAGGGTTTCGTGCGGTGTATCCGAGGAGTATTTTATTGGTAGTCCACTCACCTGTAGAATGTCGATTTTGTAAGTGTTAGAAATTAAACGATAAACGAGAATAGACGAACTGATCGAAGGGAGATTAGAAAAATTGATGTACCACTGGCGGGCAAGGTTTTGCCGCGCAAATCGTGATGTCCTTTGGTTTGTTCGACGAGGAGCATTTGTTATTTATCATTCCGTCAGAGCTCTTGCAAATAACTTTTCTTCGTTTCGTACCCTCGCCGCAGGTCACTGAACACTGCGGGCAAAAATGAACCAAACAATTCTACTTAGTTCGTGCGTATCGTGCAAACGTAGATAAATTATTTTCAAGGTGTTTTGTTTTTGGTTTAATCTTCTAAAATTCATTTGAAGTACAGATTATTGTATATTTATAATGTAGCTAGAATTTTATTACATACTAGGCTCCAATTACCAGTGTGCCATTGGTACCTTTCGCAAGGTCCAGCATCGCAGTCTTCAACAATCCTCGACGGCGCATTGCCACAGTAACTGTTTGGCACGATGCGATTTTCTATGTGGCACAAATATTCACGGTATCGTTTCCCCATACCGCATGTTACTGAACACTGTGGCAATAAAATTCCAGGTAAATAGTACAACAGGAAATGATTTCGCTTGTTCATTTCGTGCAAACAGTTAAGCAGTTACATACACTTATCGCAGAACGAGGAACTTTCATTGTAAACGTGATTCTGTGTTCCAGCTTTTTAAATTTGGGAATGTGTAGTTAAATTTAACAGCCACATAAATTGTATTAGGAAGTAATTTGAAGGTAGCTATTTCTGTATTGTCGTATTAAATAAAATGATTTCTCGAACACGAATTCATTAAATTATATGTTGCTCGTTCTGTATGATAATTTAATAAATAATTCAGACGAATAATTACAGCGGTGCGATTTCCCAATTCCCACGTGGGGCACGGTTTCTGTCCACAGATTCCCTTTAAATGTCTCTCTTGTTTCATACAACTCTCCTCGGACACCTCTCTCGAGCTCCAGTCTACGCAGGTAGCTGTTCTATATTGAATACCGCCGCCACAAGTGGCGGTACACGAACTCCATTCCCCATAGCTCCAGTGGACGTTCTCACACGGTCCCATGCAGAATTCTGTCTCGTTTGGTCGTGGCAGATGGGCACAGGCGTGCTCCGATATTCTACGGGCCGAGTGAATCGAGTTCAGCAATTTCTGGACACAGGTGGACGTCACTGTACGATTTCCTGGACCACAGTGACTGGAGCATTCAGAGGCGGATGTAATTTTCCATCTAGAATAGTTGAATAGAATACATACATCATTTTGTACATATTAACTTTCGTTGAAAATTGTTCTTTGTCAATTAATTCCGGGATAAATAGAGGTTTGAACGGGGTACACAAATATCGTGTACTTACTCCAGAGTACAGTGGGTGTTGCAGATTTGTTTCACTTCTCGGGGCTTCTCCAAGTCGCGACAATAGTCGTCGGAGACGACGTCTTTGTCCTCGATATTTCGGCATTCAGCCTTTCGATACTTCATGCCCTGGCAAGCGTGGCTGCACTCCGTCCAATCGCTCACCCAGATGTAATTCTTCAGAATTTTTTTCGGCACCGTAAACTTGTAAGTGATCTGTGGCGGATTCAAATCTTTCACCGACAGAACCTGAAACACCGTCGTTGAATTAATAAAACAGATTTATGATGTTTGTTTTTTTCCAACGTTAACAGTGTAATTATTCTTGTAGCCAGACGTAATTTCACAGACTTACTTCCAAGATTAAATCAATGTCTATCGGTCCGGAGGTGTTCAGACGTTCAACAGATTTGGATCCACTGTAGTTCATAGGTATCCCGAAAACATTGATTTCCTTTTCGGTCATCACCATAAAGTTCCCGTTCAGTATATAAGATCCGTTTGTAAGTCGCAAGGCTGAATAAAACCAACAATTTAATTTTCAATCTGTACAAGATTCTCTGCTAGATATAGTCCGCACAAAATGATCCACGATTTAATAAATATATCAAGAACTATAATGGCAAGAACAATGCTAGTTTTGCTTTAAGAAAGTACTATAATCCATTTCATGCCAAAAGAAAACAAAAAAAACTGTTCTATTTTCAATGTTACGCATAGAATTAAATAATCCCAAAAAACGACACCGTCCACCCTAAAGAAGAATGACTGCTAATTTAAATCCCGTTGCAAAGCACAACAGTTTCTATCCGTCCCCTCGGAGATTGACCACCTTCTACGTAAATACACGTATACATCAGCAACACCGTCCCAATAACCATCGTTTACGGGACAACGAAATATCCCCCTCGTCCCCGTTATGTATCGTCTACATACACCCCATTATCGTATTACAAACCGAGGCGAGTTAAACCAGTAGCAGGAGCAACTGCGCATACACGACAGGTATACACCTTGAAAAAGTGCAGGACGTTTCAACAGTTCTCGCTACGTGTCAGGTTTCGCACTCTGAGGGCCTCGAGCGTGCAACGAATCGTACCGAGATAATTGTGGTCGTTGTGCATCTCCTTATAACTGTGCTGCCTGATGTCGATGTTGTTGCTGCCCGCTGGGATCTTGGTTATCCTTGTGTAACCGTACTTCGTGGAGTTGTAGGAGCCCGTGATCCATTGGCAGGTGGAATTGTCGCCCCTGCATACACCGCAGATATCGAGTTCCGCCGTCGAGTTTAAAGCGTGATCGCATCCCGCTGGCTTACAGTGGCCGTTCACGCATATGTGAAAGGTGTCTCGGTCGCATGGCGTTCCATCGACCACCTTATCCTCCAGTTTGTAATATTGACTGCTGTCCACTTCGCAGAATAACTTGCACCGGTCCTGGGGCAATACTGGAGCGAGATGAAAGGGTGGAGAATTGTAAGTGCACGGGGTGTGCCGACGCGCGTAATTCTTCTCCAATCAATATTCAAACGAACTGCGGCATTACTGTTTCGCCCACGCAATAATATACTCACTTCGGGAATACTTGGCATGCCATATAACGTCTGCCGTTAAATTTCCTATGCTGTGGTTGTTGTGATTGTGTTTCGAGCATTGCACGTCTCTGTTGACGAGAGAAAAGTAGACGACGCTTATTTATCATTCCCCAACAGCAACAAATAAACGGCGCATATAAAAAGAACGACAGCCGTTTAATTTTAATTAATTTCCAAAGCGAAATAACCGAACGCCAGGGGTAGCATAATAATCGTATAAAATATTGCGATATAATTAAATAAATTATATGCAAATACATTCTCATTCGCAAGCAAGGGTTGGCAGTGACTATTTATCGGCTTCATAAATACCTGAAATCAATACTTCCTGGTGGACATTCCCTGGTACTGCAGCTACGATATTTGACACGATCACCGACACAGTACTTGCCACCGTTTTGTGGAGGGGGATTATTGCACTCGCGTTTCCTTTTCTTCACACCGCCGCCGCAGGTCCTCGAGCATTCACCATACCGTCCCCATTCACCCCATTGGCCATCCACAGCTTCGAGATTCCTACGGGAGACGCACTTGCCTTGATGACACCATTTGTCTTTGTCGCAGGGGGTCCCATCGGCCCACGGCATGTGCTGGGTATGACACTGATCGCTATCATTCCACTTCGACGCGGTGCACCACAATTTCTTGCATACTGCCTGGCCGATAACCAACCAACCGCTCAGTTTATCTCAATTCTTAAGTATCGTCATGGTAGACAGAAGTCTACGATGCTCGGAATAATTAGGAACGGGTTAGTCATTCTGTGAAAGTTTTGGACGATCATTTTTTCCTTTTTTTTGGCACAGTAGAATCCCGATTGACCGGATGAATGGAAAAAAAACAGAGACAGTCTGAACATATTTCAATGAATAGCATTTTCTTGATTAATTCTAATTTTTTAATCAATTTCGGACGTAGAATAATATATCGTGAATATATTATTACCTGGTAATCGAGATTCCACTGCGAATGCTCGTGCAATAATTCTATCAAAATTTGTTCACATATTTCAGCCTGAATATTTGACGACAAGACGAATGAACCTCGGGACATACGTTTAATAATCAAACTACCATTTCTTTTTCCTTCTGGATATTTGTAATTAGACGAAACGATATTCTATTCCAAGGCTGCAGATAAACGTCTGTACGAAAATGTGTGACTTACCATCATGCGGCATCAGGGTACAAATTCTGTACCCCCGATCGAACACCAGCTCGCACTGTCTGTTCACCGAATAATCCTCACCGGGAAGCCTGGTCTCGTCTTCCCGTTCCATTGTCGCGGCCGGCTCGTTGAGCAGACAGTTACCATGGCCGGCTCTGAAACAAATTTCGACATGTTTCGAACGTTGTTCGGGACCCTCGTGCATCATACGGGGGACGAATTTTCGTAAGAAACGTAATGGCAGCCACGGCTCATTCAGAAATCCAGCGGGACCGGATTCCTAAGCGAGGAATCGTCTTCCGAGGACGTTGCAGAAAAACTCGCGCCACCACCTCCTTCCTTCGAGTCGAATTCGTTGACTGATGTCCGAAGTACATATGCATTTCTTTGACGGGACGACGGGCATGGCAAGTCTCGGATGTACTTAGTTCGTCGAATTTTGTAATGCTTTAATTAAACTATTAACCCTTTGCTGTCGTACTAAGTTTATACATAGATGTATGGTAACATGGTCACCACAATATCTCAAATTCTACTGAACCGATCAGGACCATCTTTTGCACACACCTTCAGCAGATGTGTCGCTATCGTCCCTAACAGAATTAGGCCAAGATATTTTTCCGTTCTAATTTCACAGGACACAAAAGACGAAAAGAATAGAAAAAACGAGAAATCGATTTGAAATCGCTGCCATTTTAAGAAAATTTAATACCTCAACCCAAATCTGCTATCTGCGATAGCCAGAGCCATATAACTTTAGAATCTTTTCGAATTTTTCAGTTCCGATGACCAGAACGAGCCGAATCATTGTTGCCAACCAAGCCATTTTTCTCGAGATGATCTACTTCTGTGCGCTGTAAGATGTGGTAAAAACACAGTAAAAAGTATGGTTCTTTGCTGTGGTGGCTGAGAGCAGACATACGACTGGAACGGCAAAAAAGCTCTGGTGGCTGAGAGTAGACATACGACCGCAAAGGGTTAATTATATCAATTAAATCGCATCGTCAATTAGTTCAAACTCGTAAGGATCCCTCACTCGTCTAGTCGCCAGGACTAAGAATTGTGCGCGATATTTTCAACGGGCTCGTTAACCCTTTCAGTGCGATTGAATCGTTCTAATTCAGGCTTAACACGGAAACATATCAGTCACTGAGCGCCTTCGGCCTTCTGCTCGTCTGTTAGAAAATAAACTTCTTCTGACTAATGGACGCGTGGCTGATTCAACAAACACGACCTTTGCCCCCACAGTTAGCAATCAGTGTTTCAAGACCCGATGCGAACGATTCGAACGACGAGGGGGCCATCTCGGGCTGGACACGTGTTAACGCAAGCCAACTTTATAATTATCTTGACGAGGAAGAAGTAACAAGCTGACGTGGCGGACGTGATACGAAATATCGTTTGGGAAAAGTCTCGATGATTCTAAAGGGTTGACTTGTATCTATCGGAGTGATACTTTTTGTAATGACGTCGGCGTTGGGGGATTCGTTGGGGGGTCGATTAACTCACTCGAGGAACTCGGTGACGTAGTAACGAGAGCAACTCGACCATTCCCAGGGGAAGGTGTCGTCGTCTAGCATCCTGGACATGATGTTGAGTATGCCGCTGTTCTCATAGCTGGCACATTTTTCGTCGTCGTCGTGCGGCATGTTTAATCTGTGCAGGAAATTTAAAGAGGACTCTATGTGAGTGGAATTGAAGTTATTTATGCACACAGTGATGAAGAAAATTAAGCAACTCTGTAATGAAAATTCATTGAATCTTCTATTTAAATCAGTTGATAATTTCATGCATTAGTTCGTTGATAAGTTCCAATATATTGTTTCATGAATTTCTTTGTAATTCTCACGAGACGTATCTTGTTACTTTAATCAGAAATAGAAACGATATTGTACTGTGTGTAGCTTGTAATTTTATGCGAAGCCTGTATTGATGTAAGATGACTTATTGATTATGAATGCGAACTGGACGAATTGTAATAACAATTTAATGGAGCTTAGAATAACAATGTGTTCGTCTAAGCGTGCAAAGGTGATGGTAGATCTTTTTAAACTTAAATAATACTACTCACACGTGGCCGATTTCATGGGCGATCGTAAATGCAGCAGCCAAACCATTGTCCTGAACAATGGCGCAGGAATTTCCTGGAGAACACATTCTCCCCAGCTCGGCTAAACCCAATGTATCGCAGGTCTTTTGTGCGGAATCGTGACACAGATTTGCCCTGAAAATATTTTTTTTCCGCTTGGAATTAGTGAACATTTTAATTTAACGTTTTGTTTGTTTCACATTCAATCACCATTTAATTCACAGAACCACTTATCAGTTAAATTAAATCTAGAAATAAAATCATCTACAAGATCGATAATGTATAGGTCGAGTAAAGAATTGAAGATAAAAGTTCTGCGATACACACCAGCGTGACAAATCCATTCGTTAAATTCCTCAACAAGTTAGCTAGTGAAATATTAGAAGATCTTTTTAAAATATAATATCACGATATGTCGACGAGAGTCTGACATGGTTTTCAATCACTCGCAACTAATAATCACCTGGTTAAAAGGAGAGCAGCGTCATGATGTTGCGGCGATGATTCATTTGGATTGATACTTTGCTGCCAATGACAGAATTCGGTTAACATTCGTGTCGCCGCTATTCCCTTGTCGTCGTATCTGCTGCCATTAGAAGCGAACACTTTACTGAGTGGCACGATCTTCATCACAGAAATGTTTATGGGATTACCGATCGATTGGTGTTTATAGATTCGCGAAACCTGGAACAGATACATGTCACGGTTGCAATGTGAAAAATAATTCAAGCGATTAACTTTTCTCTGTAAATTGTAATTTATATTTTACAGCGATGTCGAAAGAATTCTTCTCGAATACAGTATTTTACTATATCCTATTTAATTGAAACCGTACGATAAAAATTAATTGTCCGATTGGAGACTGTACCTACAGTTTCGTTTCCCCGAAAAAAGGAGGAGAATCGATAAATCGATAAGTTCTGTCGATAAAAGAGCAGAAAAGAGCGAATCGACCAACGAGACTTCAAATTTGCATTTTCTAATTTACAAGGTATCTAATTTGCTGCGAAATTGAAGATAACGACCCGCGATTACTCTAACGACCACGAGGTCGTCGTACAAATTGTCGTATCTGATAACCACTTTTAACTTTCTAAACGCGATAACGGCCTATAAATAACTCGATCGAGAGTTGTCGCCTGACTAATAATAAATTAATGCAAAATCGTCTAACAAAATTCGCAGGCCACTTTCGATACACCTAGAAGTTATCCAATACTCTGGAATAAATTTTCTGCCCCGTGATCGTGCAAACTATTTCAACTTTTCATTCCTTTTAAAGTATACATATACATATATATGTAAACATATAACAACTTCCCGATTGAAATTAGTGACCATACACGTTCTCGCCATTCAACAATCTATCACAGATGATTTTTACGAAACTCGAGTTGATTGCATCTAAATGAGACGCTCGAAAAGGAAAGGAACAGGCCAGAGTGAAAAGAGGAAAAAGAAATTGTACCGGAGAGGAGAGCAGAAATAAAAAAAAAGAAAAACCCCGAGGATATAACCGTGCATAAACAATGCAAGACACAGTCGACTCTTAATTAGTGGCGTGTCTCGAATCCCAATGTGCATCGTCCAATACCTCCGGAACGAATCCATGGGATGGACGATAAAACGGGGAGAGACGCGTGCATCTTTTTCTCTTGCACTTGTGCGACCCTCGTGCCTTCTCCGTTGCTTTTTAATTACACGCCGCTTATTTTGCATTTCTTTCATCGTTCCTTTTTGCGATTTGCTCCCGACACGCGAACAAATAACTCCGATATGTCCACTGTCATCCACTTTGATTGTAAATTACATTTTATAAGTTAACTCCGTGCGTGTCGGATGTCCGATCGGGGGACAGATTAATTGGGATACAGTGGGAAAAGATATTGTGCCTGTGTGCGGTCGTGGGTTTACATTTACGAACGTGTTGAAGAATATCGGAGACTTTCAGTGGATATTAGAATGTTTAATAGGCAGTCAAACGATAATTTAATGACATTTGTAGAAGAATCTGATTCCAATATTTTCTGGAATATTCTACTCTACATTTATTCTTTCATATATTTTTCTATCTCGCAGAAATCTTTCTCCAACGGTACAAAAATCGCCTACGAATATTCCCGACGTCTTAATGTGTCTATTCATCCCAAATCCCATCGGTGATTCGACCGCAGAGACTTAAACTGATCCCCGTGTCGCGCACAAGTTCATTCGTTCCAGCAGCCTAAGTGATATTAAGCGAATTGCGCCATAACGATTCATTAGAAACGACAAACGCGATCTAGCCGAAGGGAACAAACGAGAATTATGCGTTTCGTTCCAACCAGCTCCCTGGTCAATGCCAGAAAATCTTCATTCGGCCGATTAACAACGAGTCTCGCCTCGAACGAAACGAACTTTATTAGATGAAACGAGCCGAGTCTGACGCGTTCAATTGGAATAATTTCTTCAGCGGGGCTCAGTCTGATGTGTTACTCCGGCTACAATTTTCCCCGACGATTTGTCTCGGATTAGACACGATTACAACGGATTCGCGTACTCGGAATCGTCCGTTTGCCCGCAATTGATTGATTAATCGCAGCCACGGAGTGTCTTGAGCTTGGCGTGGCGTGATTTTCCTGGGTTTCTTTTTTTTTTGCTCCGTCTTGTTTCGAAATGGAAACGTCCGATAGGCCATGGACGTTGGTGAACGGCTTCGACGGACTTTGATACGATTCGAAGCAGGTGATGCTGTTCTAGGTGTACGGGATCCTGTCGATCGTTATCTGATTACTAATAAACTAATAACACGTGTGAAAGTAAGAGGAATTAATTGGTCGATTTGAAGCGCACTGACGAGGAAGTTGTTGTGTCTCAATTGGATTTTGCTGGTTCCCCTTTGTTTTATTTTTTTTCATCGTGGTATGGTTGAAGGGTTTTAATTTATTACAGAGTGTTGGAATTTTGTATGTTTCTTTGTTTGACGCGATGTTTAGAAATGCTATTTTAGATTGCTGTATTGAAAGTTTGTTTTAATGTGGTCTTAATAAATATGCTACACTCATTACGCGAACTGAACTTTAATTATATTTTTCATTTATGGATTAATAAAAACGTTGCAGGTGTTAGGTATTGCAAGGTAATAAAATATACAGTGTCTATATAATTTAAAAGCGACTGTTACGTTATGTTATTATAACTTTACTCGCGGAAATTAGGTCGAAAGGAGAGAAAAATGAAACTCCGTCGTAATAATTGACTCTGTTGAAATAATAAGTATCTGTTGCATGGCATATTCTAATCATGAGATCAATATTCTCTACACTCTTTGGCACATAATTTATAATCCAACTAGTTTATGTTGTATATACATAGAAATTGTATATGTACCAATTGCATTCAAGATAAAATATTAATAAGAATATCAGCTAAGTTTAAAGAGAAGTGAATATATTAAAATTAGACTATCATTAAAAATACCGATTTTCGATTATTTCAATCTTATATCTCCAAACTTTTAATTCAAAAATACAGTCCAATCAAACTTGATTTAACAATAAAATTACAGATTGCCAAATTACTGCACCAAAATTGTTTTACACTTCGAACACTCTTATCGCCCATTCAACACAATATACTTCTATTGAAGAAGAACAAAAAATTGTCACACTTCTTTCATTTCAATCCCTCGGTTTTTATTACACCCATAATAATTCACCGCGGCGCAGCCATAAAACCTCCAACTATTTCTATCCTCTCGATTCAATTAATTCAACCATCGTCCCTCCAATAAATACCAATCGTCCACGGCACAGAATTATCATTAATTTTCTCTCCTTCGTTCTATGTAATACTTCCTCCGTTTCTCACGAAACAAACAAAAAAATACCAGCGATTCAATCGTTCTAATAAATCACGCGCACCGCTCTCGAAGAATGAGCAAAACCCACAATGATTCCAGCACACCGATTCAATTAATTCAACGTCGTCTTCTATTTAATAATATCCGGCTACTACAACAGAATGTCGCGTCGTCGTGATTCTATCCTTTACGATCGATCGCCGGGCCGATCGATCTTCGAATCAGAATCAAGGCGGACACGCGATAACGCGCGGGAAAAGGTTGAAAAAAGGAGCGTCTCGCTGGACCGGTTAAGAGGAACCGACCGAGAAACACGGCAATCGAATCGTGTCACCAGGAGATCGCAATGTCAGGCGTGCGCAAGGAGGCAAGTTTTTCATTTCCACATCGGAGGTGGTCAGCCGTGAGCCACGTCGCTTGCGCACCGTTCACACACACCGCGATCCTGTTCCACACTGTACAGGTATGGTTAAATGGGTTACAACGACGACAAAAATTCACGTTTATCGGCCAACAGCTGCCGACAGCTCTTCCCGTCGCCCACTTTTCGTTCATTGTGCTCCGCCGTCGACGTATGTACCATGATCTGACGGGGGATATCGCGGTGTGAATGGATCATTTATCGGCCACTTTGTATGCGAGGTATTTTTGCGTACAGTGAATGCAGGTTTCTGTGTACATTGTAGACTTATGTGTGTATATGATTATAGGGAAGATGTTCGGTTCAGGTGATTAACAATTGGGATTGGAAACTTCGGATTATTGTAATATTTGGAAAGGGGAAATTTAGGTAATTATTAAAAATATTTTTGCTTTCGACGAAGCGGGTAATTCGAATTATTGTTGAAGAAAATTCGAACCATCGAGAGATCGTGAATGGGAATGTTTCTTTAGATATACGAATAATAGTTAGTTTCGAAGATCGAAAGTCTATATAATCAGCCCACCGTGTTCTACTCCAATGTATCTTCGAGAAAAAGCACGTGCGTCGTATCTTCGTATTTCTTTCTTCTTCTTTTTTGCAACATTGGCAGCATTTCACCCATAGAAATCACTTAAGCGCTATTAATCTCGAAAACCATTAAATTTTACAACTTTAAGCTTCGCTACGACCTGTTGATAAGATTACACCAGCAACAGGACAGCATCCACTGGTCTTGTGTCTCGTTTGAGAGGTTCACCATGTATACTTGACGGCGTCGATCAACGATTGACCGAGTTTCAAACGAATTTATGCCCGATGCACTCTGCCCAGCTATCCCACAACAGCGATTCGATAGTGGGTGTAAACAGAATTAATTAAAATGCAGATTATTTACGGAAAGAAGCTGTTGTCTAAGAAGTTAGAGTAATTTATCGTGGCTCGACAAATTATCACGAAGCACAGAAACTCTTTATTTGATTTTTATTTGATTTTTTCTGGGTATTGGCGCTGCAGTAGTATAAGTCTATTGTTGGTCAGACGCAGGGAAAGAAACGTGGCGTTGGATGTCGATTCCCTGTTACTTTATTTCTACTAATTCTACTTCAATGGAATCGATGAATAATAATATATTAAGCGGAAAAGTTGGTATGGCGATAAATAAATTATTATTCTCGATTTGGCTCGTTCGAAACAGTTCAAAATTAATTTCACACAAAACAATTAACCTGTTCTCTATCTTTGTCCCAACAAAATTATATCGCATCGAATCTAAATACCTATAAATTCAAATCTCTCGTCGTTTCATTTACTGTCAACGTTCTTTGGCAAGCTATCGCACATTTTATTTATTTATTGTCGACGCGGCAATATTGTCAACGTGCCCGCAGAAATATTTTACTCGCGATCATAACTGCCCCCGTTTCTCTCATTCCGCAACACGTTTCTTGCACAATGTTTGCGGCGATCAATAAGGAAAGACCGAGCAGTATCACGAAGATCGCGATCGATCGATAATCACGAGAGGCTGCACGGCTTATCGACTGTTCCGCTCGGCGCGGTGTCAAATTAGATTTCATCGATTAGCAAAAAAAAAAATCATGAATATCAAAAGGGGGATCGACAGACAGGGGATGGCTGATTGAATCGTCGTATGAATGACGGGCGTGGGCACGTGAAAGTGAGTTCTGGACGCTTCGTGGGATGTTGCCCTCTTCTTCGAGGTGTGGTCCGTCTCGCGTGGGATATGCAACCGACCGGATGGTAATGACCTGGTTGACAATCGCGACGCTAACCATCAAATTACATGAATCATTCATTTATCGGCGAAGTCGATCGAGTTTCCTCCTCCGCCTGACTTTATCTCTGTGGACGTTTCTCTGTTCCTCGTTAAGGCATGATTGATCGGGTTTGTGGATTTCGCGTTTCAGAGAATGCCAGTCGGAATATTTGTGATTACGATGGGCATGTTATTAAGGATTTTCCGTGCGTTTGATCAACGATATGACTTTTGTTAACATTTTCCCAAAATTCCATGACATTCACCACGCCCACATTAATCAATTTTTTACTGGTAATATTTTTACACTCGTGCAAGCATTATCGTTTATGTATACATATATAGAAATATATTTTCTGCTTTATTTCACTGATTTTATAAATACCAGAGCAAACGTAATTATTACGATAAAATGAGATCGATGTGCGCGACGAATAATTTTGATACAGGATCTCTGTGACGTGATTTAATTGTCGAGCTGGAATAATACAGTTCGAAGTAGCGATAAAAAGAAGAGAGGAATAGTAATCGTTTTCCGTTAGAACGATTTTATTGAAAGGGAAGCGCGGGAATCGAGAGGCCAACCCATCTAATTTCCATTCGATCAAAGTGAAAAAGGCATTCGAACGAAACGATTTTAAGCCAGTGAAAGATCGATCGGTTTAAATAGGCCTGTGGCATGATCGATTATATAATCGACGATACTCCAGAATCTTTAAATAGCGCGGAAACGTAGCACGTGGGATGTGCCACGATAAATTACTTACGCGTACCGACTTGCTACACTTTTCTCTCGCATCGTGAACTGTATCAACGGTGTAATTTATTCACCTTGGTCTGGTTTCGCAAGCGGCGCCTAGCGGAGCTGGTAAAATAGACGAAAGAACGCTGATTCATTTCACCTGGGCCCACTTGGCAGCGTTGGCATCAAGAGTATCGCGAACAGAGGGATTTAAATTGTAGGGAAAAATTAGCGGAACAAAGTACGCGAAGCTGGTAAATTATTGGAGAATTTAATTAGCGACTGCGAGTTTATTTCGATAACTGAAATTTTTCGCAAAGGCGACGGCGATTTTTGTAATTCGAACATTAATTATATTTAACACTAGAACTACCGATAGGTTTTGGTACTACATTTATATGGTACTGTATTTATACAGTAGACGTTAGACAGATTATGAACACAAAAATCGTTGAATGTACATTAAATAAAGATATGTAATTGTCATTTTGCCTTATTGAAAGTCATCATAAATTGCTGTAACAATACCTATATGTTATTAATTTTAAAGCAAGAAATCTGAAACCAGTCATTTTGACTGGCTTGGTAGTTCTAGTGTTAATATCATATATAACCGAATATACATATAATAATATTATTAACATAATATCATTACATATTTATATACACATATATTTAATTCATATAAAATATTAAATACTGTAATTTATCCAATCTCGGAATAATAATGATTAAATGCTTAACAAGAACCCTGATCGAACTATAATAAAAATAATATTTCCGAGCAATATATCGCACTATTACCCTTCAAATACGTACACTGCCTTCTCCATCATTTCTATTAAACGTGCCTCGAATTTTCTACGATACACTGTCCAACACCTATCGTTAGCAAAATGTCAAAGCCTCGTTAAAGGTAGTTAAAGTTAAAGGTAGCCCCTCGTCCAAGATCCTATCGCCGCCACCGCGGAATTTACAATCCTCAAAGTGCAACTTGCACTTTCTACTCATTCGACGATGAATTGTTCGAGGTGCCCCGAGCACCGGTCAGTTAGGCCCTCTAGTCGCTTTTGAAAATTTATGTCCTCTGAATATACGACTTCTAAATGTCTGACATCGCGGTTATCTCGCCGCGGACCAACGCAATCCACCTTCGTCGACGGATCCCCGTTCCCCTCGACAAGGTACGTCCATTATGTCAATCGATCTGGCTAATCTCCGGCCCCGTTGAAAGTTCGCCCGGTACAACACGATCATACAGAACCGGCAGGTTAATTAAAGATGACTAATGAGTCTATGGTGCCGTGTTTGCGAAACTCACGTCCCACGTATGTTACGTTCGCCGCGTGAAAACGAAGCTTTCTTACGTCGTTTCGAATTTACTGGGCACGAGGTTGGCTCCGGGCAGTGTAATAAATAGGTAGAAACTGATGATTGGTGGGCTATTGAAAGCGAAATGGCGGGTCTCTTACGGGGAAATTGCTGCGGCAGTGTTCTATTCAATGAGCGCCGAATAAGTAGCGTGTTAAATTGTTCGGGTTAAAGGGTTCGTAGGTTTTTATAGTGTCGTGGTGTTTCCAATTTGATGCGGAATTTTTATATTGGCAGGTGTATTGAAAGGTGTAGTGATGGGTTGAAAGAACAAATGTTTAGTTCAGCAATTAATTTTAAAAACAAGTGAATTAATAATTGAGAAATGGAAGCCTCGGATTTGAATATTAATTTTAATTCAGCACTCTTCAGCAATTAATTCATATCTTTCCAAATATCAAGACAGGCAAACAGTAAGACATAATTAAAATTTTATAGATACTATGCCAAATGTTTCGCCAATAAAAAATTCACCTTCTCCATTCCCTTAATATAATTAAAAAAAAAAAAAGAAGTGGCTGAGAAAATGAAGAATCTTCGTCGCCCGCCGTAACTTTCCCCAAATTCCTAAGCCACGTACCACAATTCAAAAGGTCAAAGTTCCACTGATAGATCGCTGATTTTCCAAGTGATAATTGAATGAAACAGCCTCGAAGGAACACTTGCCAAGCTAGAGATGAATGATGACCGAAACCTGCCGCGCTACCTTTTCGACATTGGAAATTATAACTTAGGAACGCGGCGGTCGCGCTGTGCATAATATTTAATGCTCGCGACAGATACTGCCGGCTTACAAGATCGATCATCCTACGTACACGACCTCCGCTGTTTCGAGGATCCTCAGCACTTTGAATCCTATCCCCTACGTAGCCTACGCTCAGCCACTTCTTTTTGCTCGAAACCGAAACCGTGCTCGAACAAACTGATACACCCACACGGTCTGTCGACCTTTGTCTCTATTCTGTTTTTTCCATTTATCGTTTCCCATTTTTCAATGTCAAACGAATGGACCTATGCGTTGTAACGAATACCTGGGCTTCCTGTGAACGGTGACCGCGAGACGAATATATTAACAGAATTGTTTAGTATCGGGATAATTTTGAGCAATAACTATACGATGAACATAGAATTCAAGCATTAAGTAAAAAAGAAAGCAAAAAGGCTTCTGTGTTGAATTAGTTCATTTGAAAGCCACGAGGAAAATATTAAATACATATATCATATATAATTTCAATAGAAAGTAAGATTTCGAATAGTTGAATTGAGTTCACGCAGAAAAAATATTGGTGGAAGTAGAAAGAAGATTCTTACCGTGCTCATCAGGACCAGAATGTAGTTGAACAAATTTGGACCGTGGTACTTCACCATTTCTGCATCCGCCGCCACCATGATCTGGATGAAATATTCACGTGGCAGAGCTCTACGTGGTCTCCAAGTCACGAAGGGATCCGATTCCATTTCCGAGTCCTGGCTGTACTCCTCGCTCGGATCATTTTGCCTTCTTTCCACGGAATAGTATCTGCAACAGTTTAAATCGCCCCTTCTTAAATTCTGACACACGAGAAGTAGCATACCGTGGAAATATGTTGAATATTTGTATGAACTGTAATTTGATTTGTTTCTTAAGTTAGAAAATTCTTGCGAGCAATATTCTGTTTCAAGAAAGAATTTGTTGATTTCATCGATTTATGTTCATGTGTTACTGTTTAACTATTGCGGAATTTTCGGTTTCAAAGTAAACGTAGAAATTAATTTTTAATCGATCTCTGAAGCTTTTATAAAATAATTAAAGTCACAACTCTCCCGATTGTCCTAAATATTAATAATATCATTCGAAAAATGATAACAAAAACGTATATATTGCCTCTTTCTACTCGTGAGACTTAAATAATAAATTGAAAGGATAAATTTCGCTTTAATTGAATAAAGTATTTACGAACAAATCTATAGATATTCCAAGTGGAGCAACCTGTGACTGCAATCCTACCTAACTTTGCACAACGCGAAACCGATTTTTCATCCTGACTGAATGGTACCGCATTTTGTTCGCGGACTATTGCATACCCAATATTTCGCGAGAAAGTCGTGAAAGTTCGTCGAAAGAACGTGCAATTTTTTTCTCGTTACAACTGATGAACGTATCGCCTACCAAAAAGTACGGGAGACCGCGTGATGTATGATTTCTTCTTGTGATGCAAACGGGCAAGGATTAATGCGATAATCAGTCTCTGCCTGCGTTGAAAGTACTCATTTAGTAACTGTTTCTTGATGATAACTTACTGTCATATCAGATGCTTCATTCAAACGTATCCTTAATTGACTATTTGTTAGCTCGGCCAGTTTGTTACGCGTGGAAGGTACTATCTGAGTTATTGAAATCTTTCATACATTTTAATTTGTCTGTTATTGTCTAGCACGATCTATCAATGCACAGTGTTTGCGCAACCTCATGTTCGTCGACGAAACGTTCTGATTAAATTCTATGCCTCCTTTGCTGCAATGAAGTTAAAACGTTTCTTTATTGGCCGACGACTGAGTGTATTTCAATTTAAGTAGCTACTATATAAATATGAAGAATATATAGGTAATATGGGCTGTGCAAATAGCTTTCTAATTGCGGTGTTTTTGAGAAAAAAGAAAACTGTGGAAATGGAAATTTTATGCGATATAAGCGTAGGAGTAAATGTGTAATTGAAGGATTCGAAATGTATTCCTTTCTTTTTCTTTTTATTATGTTACCTTTTTAAGGTAAATCTTCAGAGCGTTCGTGACCGAAATTGCGTAAATTTATTTTTATTTAGCAGCTACTATATTTCCAATTGTGCCAAGTTTTCTTCGAAGTACTTTGCTTCAAGTATTTCATTTTATTTTTCCGATTTCGTTTTAAACACTTACTTGATCGTTTTGTGAGACCTGCTGTTAAATTCTTTAATTAGTTCCGTTAGATTTGATATTTCTGGCAATATTAATTCCTGTCTTAACAGTTGCAAGAACAATTCTTTATAAGCTGCTTCGCATTGTGCAAAAATATTAGAGAACAAAAGAAAGGAAAAATGAAATAAACAAAAATTCCCTCATTAATTTTTGCCATCACCTTTTCAATAAAATCTCAGGACTCACGTTCCTCAAATGATCAATCACGTTTCCCAAAGTTATCTCACAGACTCATTATTATTGATCCTTCGCGAGGAATCACTATCAACGATTTTTAAATTATAGCCACAAATCATTTCCCACCGTCATCCATCATAATCAACATTTCGTAAGGGACCCCCTTCATTCATCTCTCCCCCGTGCTACATCAAATTGCATTTAAACCTCGCTGCATATCCGTTCTTTAGAGCTTACTGTGTACAACGGCCAATCAAAGAAACAGCTTAGAAAGAAACGCTTTATCACCTCTCGTATCTGTTGTCGTTCCGTAACAAATATCGACGATCCACACCGTGGCCCACGAACTGCTCGTACTCTTCATCATTTCCAGAATGGTTCAGGGTCCTTTTTTCGACGAGGGATCTGCGTTCACGGCGTCGACCGTCCACGTAAATTTGACTGCCGGACACGACGTCCAAAGTGGAAGTTGACTTTTTGTTGTCTGCGAAGAAAGCAAAGAAGAAAATAACATCGATTAGTCAGATTCGTTCAATGAACAATACGAAGGTATTGGCAGTTGCGAATTATACGTTGAAGTAGCTATTCCATTTTAAATTGTGCTACTTCTGACCGATTTATGAAATTAAAAGAATTTTTCATTTTCTTTTTCACATATAGAAAAATGTCTGGCGATCCTTCTACATATTCATTGAAACCTTGAACATTGAAATTTCCTAATGTACCTATTATAAATTTGATGGATTTCTAAAACACAAAAGTTCTGATATTTCATTAGACCAGGAAATGTTTCAAACATATGTATGTACTTAAAAATGCAAATATTTCTACACGTGAAAACAGTATGCTCTTTCTCTAATCCAACCAGTTTAACGTTCTACCATTTGCTAAGGCATCGAACGTCTTACGCCACGTGTAATCTTGGACGACGATGAAAAGTATAGGGAACTGGGGCAAAAAAAAAGTGCCCTTGTTTCTTGGCACATAAAGAGTCGATTTTGATTAACTTGATACAAAGCAGAACTGTTCACATCGGAGCGCAAGTGTATAAAGTGTATCGCGATCAATGTATCGTGGCAACGATCGTACGCGTCTAATTGAGTGTGCAGTTGACACTTTGAGAGAACTCGATACGTTCTGACGGCTTTGCGTTCCGCGATTCATCATGATGTCCTTCGCGCCTTTCATGCGCAAATCTAAATGTCCGATCTTGGGAACGCGCGATCGAGTATCGTTTAATTCTTGTACTGATCGACTGTATAGTTCTAACAATTCACAGCGGTTTAATGTTGATTATAATATTTTTGTTAAATTTTTCGATTCTAGTCGCACGCAGAGGCATAAATTTAACCAAAATGAGTTGCTTAAATGAAACATTCAACGTCTGGCATCGTGGCTTCAATTCGCGTAAAGGAACAAATTTTTTAAAAGTATTGGAACAGCAGGCAACGCACCTTTGCACGTTGCGGTAGGTCCTGCGAGGAATGCACTTTACTGCAATCGTAATGACAGCTTTATTGCACGCTGTAATTGCCATTATTATGTCCGGCGTGATTGCCTGTACATATTGTTCCGCACGGGAATCGTTCGAGGAAAGGTAACATCTTTCTAATTCTAGCGATTTCTGTTCTGCGAGATTACCATGATCCAAGTAATTGGAGTGTTATTAGTACCCTACTGCGAATCATTAGAAGCATTCCCTTCTATTGGCGTGAGAACGCGTTTTAATCATCATTTAGTCTAATTCGAATATGTAAATTGCAAATTATCTGCACCGAATGAAAAGTGAATTCACCACTCTCAACGAATAATTAACATGCTTGGTAGTAAAAGCGAGAAATCCACAAGAGATTAAAGCTGTTCATAATTAAATAGTAGAACGACATAATAAAACCAATGTATTACAAGAAAGAATTTCCTCGAATAAATCTTGTCAATTAAAATAATAATCAGAAAAATATTCTTCTCTATTAAACGGACAAGAATACAATGTATTCTCACTCGACTCATTTCATACAATTTATTTGTTAGATCTCCATCGCGTTCCAAACTACACGCATATACAATAAATGTATTAGAAATTCAAAGGGGAAAGGTCCACGAGTGCATCCAGCGAGATAAAGTCGTCGCAGGAAATCATATAACAGAAATTCATAATGCAACGCGTCGCTTTAAATGTGCCTCGATAAAATTCATGAAAAGCTAATCTTCGATCACCTTCGACCAGGTAGCCAGATTATACCACTAGTTTCGATGGCCAAGAGTCATGTCTCCGCGATGCGTTAGCTGGTTCCGGTACGTCAGACCTTTTAACGACCATTAGGGCGCGGCCTTTGTCATTTTAATTTCAACCGTGCATTCCATCGTCGATACCAAACGCGATTTCGTTGGCTCCCGCCTACGCAGGGTGTGCCCTGTGACGCTGTGTAACAGTGGCAACGCGTGTAAGAACGGAAATGGCAGGATTATTTCTGGCCCGGGTGAAAGCGTTCCGGATAATGGTCGAACGAAAATAAAGACAAAACGACTTCTAAATATTTCAAATCATAAAACAACGATTTCTTGGGAGTGCCACGACGTTTCTAAATGATAAAATTGTAATCACGAAAATTCGACGAATGCCCGAAACTTCGATTCAGTTCAATTCTCCGGAATTTCACTGGTCACAATAAAAAGAAAATCTTCCAGACCCTAAATTTCTTCGCTCCACTTGTAAAATAAATTTAACCGGTCCGCGGGCAAAGGAAACCTATCTCCCCGATCGCTCTCGACGAGTACCAAAGAAATTCTGTTCTACAAGAAAATCACAAAATGTATAAATAATTCGACAACGAAAAAGGGGCGAATTCCAGCGGTCAGACCTCGCAATTATCACGAGAGATATCTGCGCCCCCAAGAAACAATATATTTCTATAAAGTTCTACGAGAACGAGTTCCAACAAGGTCTACTATATACGTATCTAACCGGCTGCATCGCGACGCCCACGTGTCGCGCGTCTCTGAGCCGCTCAGAGAGAAACGGAAGGCGCCTCTTCTACGAGATAATAGAAGTCACGGGGTACGTGCAGTCTATTTGTCGTTCGTTCGTGCCCGTTGGACGCCGCTCTTTTCCACTCTCGGATCGAGATCGGCCCTCGAAAGACTGGCGTGCACTGCCTTTATCCGCGTTATTGTCACGCCAAGCCTCTCTAACGTTAGTCAACCGGGCAACATTCATGGAAACCGCGAGAATAAATCGCGAAGTCGGACGTAATCGCGATCGCTGGTGGTATTCCGGTTCGAGGAACCGGCGCGGCGGGAGGATTTAATTGACGCTGGAATTCCACGTTCAGGCCCGTGTTGTCTAGGTGGAAAAAGCGTTGACAACTACTCCTTTCCGGCCTGAACATCGATACCGGCTTCTTCGTTCGCCTATTATCTTGTGGATTGTTAATTGGTCTATTTTTTCATTCTTGCGGCGCGACCATGTTGGCTCGATCGATTGGTGTGACGTTAATTGTTCTTGAACGGAGTTCTCTGGGTTAGATTAACGTCTTTAGACTGGCTGGAGGAAATGGCGATTTGGTGGTTGATTTAAATGGGAGATTTCGAGAGTTTCTTTCTTTATGGCTTGGCGATTGGTAGAAATTTGGAAACTCGAGGAACTTTTTGCCGTGCTAGAAGGAGCTAAATTTTTTCAATTTTCGAGGTTTGCCTTTTAACAGCTTGGTTTTAGCAATGTCTTAAATTTATCACAAGATAACATTTCACAAGAATTCCCGGTTGTGTAACGTGCCAATTATGAAATATTATTAAACATGCAACTTAAAAAAAATCCCATTAAATTAGTATAAAAACAATGTCTTCATTACTTGTCTACTTCATTAAAAATATTAGGAATAGAGAAACTATTTATCCAGTTTAGTATTTGACCTAATTCTATCATTTCGTTTTACCCCCGCGTTTTATTAAATTGATATTAAATTAACCCCTACAACATTCTCGAACATGAATCGTTGCCATTAAAAATATTAGAAATAGAGTAACTATTTATCCAGTTTAGTATTTGACCTAATTCTATCATTTCGTTTTACCCCCGCGTTTTATTAACTTGATATTAAATTAACCCCTACAACATTCTCGAACAGGAATCGTTGCCCATATAGCGCATCGTTCCTTTTCTCAGCGTGCACACTTCGAAGTCGATCGGAAGATGTTGGAATACCATGGCGAATGCTCGGTCGGTTCCATACGGGCGCGGTGATTTATTCGTAGATTTGAAGCAATCGCCATAGGGGTTCCGTCGCGTATAAACCTGCCTCCACGTGAAATTTATTAAGCGTGCACGCTCGACTGGCTTCTTCCATTCGACGCCACAATGCAGAGTGTATTCGTAGCGACTTCTGTCGGAATCGATTCCGCTGAATCGCGTGAAATTATTCGAACTCGTGTCGTTCAAACGTGTCTAGGATGTCTCATCGTTCCATGTTCTATGGGGGGAAAGTGAAGCGACGAGGAGGTGCAGGTAGACTGCCGTGATTCTGGAAGTACTCAAGTTACGTTACGTTTGTCTTGCGGCGACAATTTCGTTATCGCGAGTGCAATGATTTTTTCGAGATGCGCCAAACGAAATATAATAACGTGAACACGAAGAACGATCGTGTAGATGATAGATAATTTCATTTCACCGTGATGAATCCTTCCTGCGTTAAATTGTTACTAATGAGTGAACACGAACTTTCTAATTAACCTCGATCGTGCACGCTCCTCGTACATCGTACAATTTCATACGTAATTGGACGGACTGTAAACGTTCGATTTTAACCACGATCAAATTGCCAGTCGTTTCACGGGATTAAGGAATCTCGAAACCCTAATTTTTTTCGACAATTTCCTCGTTTCCCGAGTTTCTACACGGCGATCGCCGCAACGAACGGAATTACGGATGATGCGAACTTTCACCCGAAATTACAGCTTGCAACGTTACTTTCCAGTAATTATCGGACATTCAGCGGGTAACATAAGTATCCGTGGATAATTTGTATAATCGAAAGTTTCGTGATTCTCGCCTTCGTGGTTACGGATTTAAAAAAAAAAAAAAAAAAAACGAGGAATGAGAATGAAAAATGGGGAGAAAGAAAAAAGAAAGGACTGGCTGGGTAAGCGTAACCTTTTGCGAATTATTAAGTCATCACCATCGCATTGGTCATCGTGATTGAGCGAGGCACGACGAGGGAAATCATTGATCGACCGATCCGTTCGTCGATCGTCAATTAATAACACGGAAGCGGCTCTCTAATAACATCCTTCGTTCAAATATTTTCCCGCTGCAATTACGTCGCGTGTGCATCGGCGAATCGTTAAATCTTTCTATTAAAAGCGATTTAGAAATGAACGTTGCAGAAGTTGGTCGAAACTGATAATTAACGTGACAATTCGGATTTCCAAGACACTTTCGCGAAGTTATACGAAATAGTACAATGGAATTGGTGCAAGATTTTCGAACTAAATTTTGTATTTATTTATTTATTGCTTTATGGAAGAAAGAAAATTAAATTTCTTATATGGTAAATATTTAATTGTTATTAATTGCAACATGTTCCTTTTAATTTCTCATTGAACAAAGTTTTTACATTTCTTTTCAACCATTTATTTATTCCAATTTATATTAAGATAATGTTTTATGATATATGTTTGGATTAAAGTATTGCATTTAAATTGTGTTATTGGAACATTCTGGATTGGTTGACTTTAACAATAAGTTAGTTTAATTTAGATTGAACTTGGATGGAAGTGAAATGTACTTGTTTATATCTAAATTGATTGAGCCGCGTAATTATTAAATAAGCCCAACCATAAATCTAATTTCGATAAGATAGAAATGCAATTAAATCTATGTTCTACTAATTGGGCTCGATTGAAGTCAGAGTGGATGCAAATTAAATTAACTTTCTATTAGATCAAATCTACCTGAGCACAGATTTGTACACAGAACTGGGTCCTAGATAAACATGAGCTATATTCAGTAAGATATCAAATAATAAATCAAATTCTTGTCGTCCCAGTAAATTTCAGACACTGTGCATCTGTTCCGCATCGCCGTCAATTAAAAAAAAAAAGGAAAGAGATATATTCAAGCGTCGATTTCCGTGCATTTCGAACGTAATAAAGCCGATAAGCGAGCAAAAGTTCAGATGGTAATCGAGAAAGGGTTGCACGTAATGCCTGTCATTTCGCTGCTAACCCGTAATAACACGACTTCTCCCTTCGACCGTTGGATCGTGTCGCGATCCATGGGATCAAGGTTCTCAAGAGGGAGAGAAAGAACGGCCATGGGAAGAGGGGGTGAAGGGGGAAAGGCGTGTACGTTCGATCTTGATCACCGTGCCCGTTATTCCGGGACGATCGTCGGCGAGTCAATGACTTTTGCATATCGTCGGATCGATCTCTCGTTCGTCGTTCAACCGCACTTTACTTCGTCTTCTTCTTCATCCTCTTCTTCGCGGATATCCACGTGATTGGCGCCGAGCGGTCTATCGAATCGTTTCAGTGAATTTGGTAGACCATTCTTGGATTCTGTGCCAGCTACGTTCGATTCGCTGAGGGGATGGATTTACCTTAAGAATTTTCCCTTGGGGGGAATTGCTTGGTTTTATTTTTTATTTCCCCCACTGCAAGGTTCAGCTATCGGTATTTTTCCTGTCGTACAATTGTTCACGAATCAAAGCATTCTAATTGCAAAAGAATACCCACCCCATAACCTGTTATTTCACCTCTAAATTTTATTCTCAAATTTCTCCACCGTTTTTCATTTCTCTCGAGCCACTTTTGCATTCATTTACGTAAAATTTCGTGGAAAGAATAATGGTTTTTGTAGAGCGGTATAAAGTAGCCAATAGACAAATACAATTGTACTTGAACAACAAAAGGTATCCTGTGTCGTTAGAGATTGGCTATTAGTTCGGTTATTGACTGTCTTCGTTTTATGAGACGAAATTAGAACACAACCAAAGTGCAATTATTAGTAATTACCGGGATACCTTAAGGGGCATCGTACGATCACGTGGCCGCACCCTTTCGCCTTGTCGCGCTACGATCGTTATTAACCCTTCGTTTTAAAACTGAGGGACGAGTTCGTTCGACAACGGTTTGCGTGGGTCTGCAACCTCGAAAGACCACCCTCGGAGGGTACACGCCCTCGCTGTGCAAAGAAATCTTCGTATCTCACCACGCCTTCCATTTATCCGGACGCTTCTTGCCCAAGGTGCTTTTTACAACTCTGATTCCATTTCGTGCGTTACTCTTTGCTTTTTCCTCTATTGTTCGACCCGTCTCAGTTTTGTTCGACTGCCTGTCGATTCGGCTTCAAATTATGGGGAACAGTGTGAAATAATTGGCACGAGTTTTAGTTCAATCGCATATGAACTTAATTGTCTGACAGATATTGATGATAATTAAAAAATCACAGGAAAGCTGATAACATTGTAGAAAATTATATTATTTTTCTTGGAAAAGGAATGGTTTGTGTATTTTGTAACAGAAGTTTCTTTGCATTGTACTATACTTTGCTACTGTTTAGACATCAAATCAGAACGATAAACCTACCGTTCCAAATATTAATTTGTTGAAAAATTGTGAAAGCAATAAATGAAGGATCGTAACCATCGAGGCATTGTTCGTGAAATATTTAACGTTAAAAATATTCCTCATTTGCATTATATGAAATATTATATTGAATTTCCCCTCGATTTTATACGAAGGAAAGGAAGAAAGGACGAAGGAAAGAAATAAACGTCAATTATGCCAACTATAGCGATCAGCGTTCCTTCCAACGAGAAAATCATCTCGTCCGTTATCATTTCCATGCGTCACGCATCTTTTCGTGTTTGCCAGCCCCTTTCTTCCCTAGTTAATCAGGCGATTTTATTTTGTTGCTCGAAGGTGCAGGAGGGTTAGTTTCTCGTTCGAAATTCGCGCGTGATTACAGGTTCATCGGCTTAACAGGTTTAGCGTGCCCGAGGGCCGATTCCAACCAGTGCCAAAGGAACGAACAAACCATCGATCAGAGAATCGGGCCCTTCACTGGATCGTGAATCCTCGATCGATCGCGATCTACCGCCTACGTGTTTCTATCGAGCACGTATTTTTCCCTCTCGTGTACTTGCTGTACTCGCATTCCTTCGATACCCAAGAGAGAATTCCATTTGAATGATCTAAGAAGTTTTGCAGTTCTTTTTTGTTAGAATACTTTTGGTATAACTACTGCAGGTTTGAGGTTACTATTATTGTTTAATAAACGTGATTGAATTAATTTTATTCATCCCTCCCATTCAATAATTTTAAGCGTGACTTTTAACTAAATTTGTTTTCGATAATTCCTTAATTTACCGCAACATTGGTTACAGTAATAATTATTGGATCCAAGGCAGAGCCACTTAATCTAGCTAGATCATTGATCCAAACGACCCACACTATTCTTGGTATAAATGCTGTAACTCACGGGGGAAAGGTAAACGATCTATTTAAAGTGATCGATGGAAGTCTGCTACTTCCGGGTCAATGAAATTTCAAATCGAAAGCTAATATTTTCGCTCTTACATTCTCACGATTTATTATATTATTAATCTGCTCTTCACACAAATGTTATATCACATTCTCCGAGTCAAAATGTTTTCGTTCCCTTTACGTTAATCATCGAGACTTCTAACGCAACATTTATTACTTCGCAAGATATTAGTTCTCTATTCAACACTAGTACACGTCATTTGTGCTAATGATTGGTGTTCTTAAGTAGCTCTCGAAAGATTCTTCCTCTATCTTCTAATAACCGGACACGGCAATAACAATTCCACTCTTTCTCCCTCGAGAGAGCAAGAGAGAGGGAGAAAGAGACTCGTTCAAGATGATTCGATGAGGAATGTAAAACTTAATGCGTCGATTCGATTCGATATTTCTGGTTACAGGTGCTCGTCGGCACATTTACTGATTTCAGGGTCTCACTTGACACGGGCGACTGGATGTCGCTGTATTCAATACATCGCCAACTCTCAAATGGAAATTGCCTTACTGATTTTATCGAATATGAAGAATAATTGCCAGACAGATAGTGTTCCAGGAATTTAAATCACGGGAGATTAAATTTGATGCCAAGTTCTTGAAGAGCTAAACATATTTTTTTTTTATTTCGATATGACGTTAATAGAAAGTTATGAAATTATTATACAACGTACTGACGCGTATTTTTTCTACGCCCGATTTTATGGCTGCACAAGTTTATAACATCCAACTTAAACAGAGACATAAAATAGTTTACTATCTTTTTTTTTGCTGTATGGCGACTTCTTCATAAACTCGTTATTAATTTCGTAATACTGTAATAGTTATAACGAATTAAGTATATACCTGTTTCCAATGGAATAATAGAGTGTTTTTTATTTATTTAATAGCAATGGGAAGAAATGATATTAATAAGTAATTCCTGTTTGGTCACCTGAACCGCTATATATTTTTCTAACTCTTTAGTTGAATAGCAAAAGTTCAATCAACTTCGTTACGTCGGAGGAAGTATGAAAAAAAATGTGAGTTGTCATAAGCAACGTAAAACCATAAATCAATTACATCATTCAACTCTTTCCAAACACACCTACATTACTATTAAAATCTCATTCACACCATACTAACAACCCACTTAAATGCCTACTATTTTCCGCATACTCATTCTACTGCAACGTTGTTTACTTGACACCTTTCTTTCGTCCCTACCTTAATTCCAGGTGGGCACACTAATTAGCCGTAGTAAATTTTTCATTAACTGAAGAAAATGCTGCTCCACTAATTGCTCTATATATTATTTTCGCCAGGAAGAAAGTATTTTATAATAAACGGCAAGGGTTCAATTTATTACTCGAACAGTGTAATAGCACTTCTCTGCAATTATTCAAAGAAACAAAACATAATAACTTATATTCATTCATAGAACTGAACATGCAAATGGAAAGAATTCTGTTCTTCCCATTTTTTGCTTCAAATAAGACTAATAATAACATCGCCCTCAAATATTAAACACCACCAATTACCAATATTCCAAAATCACAATAACATTGCCTATCATTTCCTTGTACGATCAAAAATTAATGCAACAGTGCCCGTCTGCTCGCAGTGTCACCTGCTCCATTTCCATATTTACCCATAAAATTTTCAGTTACGACAAAATCAACCCCTCGAAGCGTCTAATAGTGCCAAACTATTAATCTCGTAGAAACAACGTTTCCTCGAGCATTCAGTCAAATCGTAGAAAATCGACCAATCCATCGTCCGTTCTTCGGTACACCGTGACAATCGTCCCAAAATACCACGCACACGTACACACACACACACAAAAGAGACCAGAGGTGGGCAGTACACGTGTGCAGAGGCAAATTTGGACAGCGTTGCTCACCGACGACGAGGCGAGCACGTCGCCAAGCTGTCTCGATGGAACGTCAGAATTCGCCCGAGGGGATCCGTAAATGGCTGAACCTGTTTCGGTACAGGTGGTCGTCGCCGCGAGACCAGCTCTCTTAATACTCTCCTCTCCCTGTTGGACCAGAGTCTTGGATACGCCCTTCGCTTTGAAACAAGATTAGGTCACGATCATGATCACGTCGCGGCTAAACACGACTTACCGTGACTCTCCACGACGATATTGCCCACCTTCGCTTTGGTAGAATCGTCTTATCTCGTTATACGGCGTTTAATGGATACCGCAGGGTTCTTCTTTCGTTCGGTCCTTTTTTATTTCTTTGTTTGTTGGGCGAAGGTTGGAGGAGTTTATCTGTATGAATGCTTCAGGTGGATTATTTTCTATTGAACAGTCGACGGAGGCATTGTGAGAGAGTGTATTATACGTATGCACGATGATTTGATTTGGGTACGATTTTCATTGTATGCAGATGGTGTTGTGAAAGGTTGAAAGTGATCGTCAAGAGCTTCCTCGCGGATGGATCAAGATTTCGTTTGCTCATGCTCCTTCTTTTTTCATTCTAGAAGAATTCGGGGATGTTCGTTCTTTTATTCCGTTCATCTCTGCGGGCTGTACTATTATGTGAATTATTTTACAGCACGATGAGCTGCAATTTAGGATAATAGATGTCTAAATAATTGCTGTTCCGTTGCACACCTTCACTATGCATTAGCTGTAGAAATTAACTGTCCTTTGTAATCCCCTATTTTCATTAATTAAATTTCTCTTCGTTCCTCGATATCTCGAATTTCCCTCATCAAAAATAATCACTTTCTTTTCCATAGTGTTCTTCCAGAATAACTAACAAATTTCACAGCCTTTTATCGCAACTTATAAATCCACCCCGCCCTTCGAAATCTCTCGGATAAACACACAAACGGTCCAGTGGAGATCGCACAGTAATACCAGTAGAACGTGCTGGTCCATAAATTCCTTCTGCAGTCGAACACGCTCCATTTATTTTTCCTGAAAAATGACGAAAGCCCGTGGCTACTCCCGAGGCGAGTCTCGGTCTTCGACCGCGAAGGGTTAACGTTCTTTAAATTCGTACACACGCGTTAGGCCCCGCGGCAGAAAAAGGGAGATACCAACGACGAGGGAACCGGGGGCCAATAAGAGAAAAAGGGGGAAAAAATACCACTAACCATCAATTAAGCACGCTGCTGATTCCATAAGCAGACGAAAGCGTGTGTCAGCGAGAAATCTTCATCTCTAAGGAGAAAGGGGGCACAGTTGCGAGATCTTTTTGTTTCGTTGATGATCTGATGCGGGGGTGAACGGGTTAATTGAAATTCGGGTGTTTCTACGGGTTCGGAAATTTTTGTATTTTAATCGATTAACGTATTGCAAGGTGTTAGTTTTACCTATAACGGGTTAATTGTCGCGAAATATTGCGGATATTTAAATAAATACTGTTGCTAAATTGGATATAATATTGCACATAGGTCTTCTTAGTATTGTAAATGGAAGTAAAAGCAATGAGAAATTAAATATCTTTTCAAACGTTCCATGCCTGTTTTTGTGTAAGGATATTCAGCTCATTTAGTAAGACAGTGTGGGTGCAATTGGTAAACCGAATTGAACATAAAACTTCGAATTTAATGCATTATTCCATATCTTTTTATCGAGGAATGAACATACGTTCATAAAAAGTCAGAGTCGAAAAGGAATATCGAGAAAGCTTTCTTAACTCCAACAGAAACAAACCCTTGCCTCCCAGACACCCCAACATCAGCCAATCCTATACTCGATTGAATTTCGCAATCGATTCGACGAAGAAAGAAAAGAATTGATGAAAAATCGGTATGCCAGAATAATCCCTTCCGACGAAATAATTATAATCCCAGGGCTCGTGGACAATGTGATGCCTCAACAACGGAATGTTAATCGAGTTGTCGAAAAAACCGGTTGCGGAGCCGAGAAAACGAGAAAAAACCGAAAAGAAAAGAGAAGCAATAAAATAAAATAAAAATAACCAGAGACAAGGCCTGTCCGTTTATTTATTCGCGATTCCCCGCTCGGTCGAGTGAACTTTCGCCGTGCGACACACACGTGACGCGTCGCTCTTAAAGAACGAACGGTCATGAATAAAACGATACGTATCGTATCGAGTCACCTGGACATTTTGTAGTACTACAACCGCGGCGGGCTGCGCCTGTTCGATGCACACGTGTGCACAGCTGTCCCTCCTAATGTGCGCTGCTCCAGGCGCATGCATTATTAATACGTTTTCGGCGGAGGGGCCACGATCGCCCCGGGAAGCTTCATTTTGGTTGTTGTGGGACTCCCAGTGATGTACCGGCAGACGTGTCGGCTCGCGGTCGATGAAATATGCATACGTTACGTTACGTTACGACGGTAATTATTTCATTGGTATTTGATAAACCGCGCGGTGTGGTTGGACGATAAAACTGACAAATAATCGACACGCGAGCCAACGCCGAGGATAAGTTACAAATAGTTTGAACACTCGTATCGTATTGCGAACAAATGTTCGGCCGGTCGAATGTACTGTAAAAAAGGAAATAACGAACGTCCGGGTAAGGATTCCTGAAATATTTCCCACTCACCAATTACGCCACAGCCCTGCGTTTTAGCCTGATCATCGAAGTAGTTCCGACGTTCAGCGTCCACAGGCGAGGCTCGTATCCTTTGGATGGAATGTTGCAGCGAGAATTCTAGAGAATCCTTGTCACTCTGTGGCCGCGGCGCGGCCGGTTTAATTATATAGCTTGCCGTCGACGTTCTCACGTGGCCCGTCTGCAGCAAAAAAAAAAAGGTATGCCAAAATTTTGGTGAGTCACCGCGGCATGATTGGCCTTTATCTCGTCAATGAAACGAGCTACCTACTGGCCAACCCTTTCTCTCATTCATTTTTCTTCCTTTTCTTTTTTCTTCGCGTCACGATCATCGAACCGTGAAATTTCGACCAACTGTCCGAGTAATTCTTTAGCCAGACCATGTTTGATCGAAGCGCATCCGAAAGTGATCGATCACAGTTTTTAAATACCATTTTTATTTTATTTTTCTTTGTTTTATTCAATTGAACTTTTCAATTTTGTCAAAAGATCAATTCATTCGTGGCGAAAGGACAAATTCTATTTTCAGAACATCACGATAGACGGGATAGACCACTTGGAATATTGATACAATTTAAAAGAAAGGAAAAATGGAAAAGGGAGTACCGATTTCAGTGACGGGAAAAATATTATCAGAACAGTATCAAGAGTGCGAGATTTTTGTACAATATTAACATTTAGATATGCTAAAGAACGCACGTTAACAAATTTTCAGCAATGTTTCAATTCTACACGGGAGACACATGAAATACAAAACAATTGTCCGTGATTAAGAAATCATTCAATTTCTTCGTTGGTTCGCGAGCTTATCGATCGTTCGAACACGATCGCGATTCAGAGGTGCAGATAGCGAAACGTTTCGCGATTTATTTATACATACAGCGCTGCCCTGACATAACTTCCCCGATTTGAATGTGAAACACACCAGCCACAAGGGACGCCCCCGCTAAATATATACCACCCACGTGAATTCCGTGAGAGGGCAAAGCCGACGGGATCGCGGTCGAACGCGAGTGGATCAGGTGAAAATAATCGATTAAAAGGCAGGAACGATTCGGGACAAATTATTACGCTTGTTCTTGTCGCGTGAACGTGGAGGAATTTAGGGTAATGATTGTGAGATAGAATTGAGATCACTCGACTCGAACAGCTGTTCCCAATAGTAAATTAATTAATCTAAATTGCATATTTAAAGTTTTCGATCTTAAGTGTTCTGTACTTTAAATAAAAATACAGAGATTACTCATCTAATAATTATGCATGATAAATATACGCACAATAGCAAGTATAACTTTTTAAATACTCTAAGCTGTAAAATGAAGTTGATTAAACAAAATTCTTATTATCGACGCCTTTAATCAAAAACACCTTGCGACTGCTACTTGCACCGGCAATTTCCAATATGGGACTGGCAATAAATGAAAAAGGGAAAGATCGAAAAAAGCGCAGGCTGCAATATCTTCAATATAATTAAACAGAGGGAAAGGTATCAATCTCGATTGCTCGAGTAACATTCCACGTAAGACTTAAACAAACAAGATGTTTATCGCGCGGAAATTATCGATACATCTTGATCGAGAAAGGGGAACATTGTCGGAAGGCGGGCAGAAAAAATGCACCGGTTCCATGTACTTTCTGATCGTCCGTGAAATTACTTATTGATCAACGAGAGGTCTAATTAAGAAGCTTATAATTATCAACGGACGTGTGCGTTTCAGAGAAAGTCAGCCTAATTAATTATCGCTCCTAATTACAGGAATCTCGGCTTGTCGTCGAGAAGAGCAGAGCAAAGTTACAATTCCAAACCCAACGGGCAACTGACGGGCTACTTATCGATTATCGACGCCTCATTGACGCACTTCCGTTTGCAATTTCAGTGATCCCAACATAGACGGTGTATGATCTACGATATACAAATTAAACCAGAACAAATTTTTGTAAGTGGACAATAATTCAGCCCTGAATCATATCAAAGGTGCGATATTAGGTTTAATTATTACTCCCTTAACGGGGGCAATTCATTTAGCACGATTAAAATGAGGTGTTTCTTTATCATTTGTTTTAAAGGGCAAAAATTAACGAATCTATTTGAAATTTTGTTTAGTACTTCATTTAACCGATGACCCCTTCAAATAAACCCTCTGTCGCGATTCCACCGCTGTGACAGAAACGAGCCCTATCTCTGTTCCAAGGAATTTCGATGGTCCGCAAGCTGGTAAATAGAAAACCAGCTGCACACTCACCGCAGAACAATGGCGGCGAAATAAAAACGCGAGGGCGTGTGGATAGACTCGGAATAACTCCCGGTGCAAGTACTTGTATATACCTTGGCCGTGTGTTTCGCTATTCACCGCCGAAAGACAACGTGGGCTTTCAGCTGTCGCGGTCGTCGCATGGATTACGACAGCCATGAACGGCCACTCTGGCCGCGTGTAAACCGCGTCGCGAAAAAGAGGTTCACCTTTGCGAGTGTCCCTTTCGGTCATTCAGAAGCCGTACCCTCGATCGATGGCTCGCGAAAGCCCGCGCGAAAGGGGCAAGAGGGGGGAAATTTATTTGGCCAGGTGGAAATCCGTCTTGTTGTAGATCCTCGTTTCCTCTCGCGATCGTTACGCGCCGGCGATATTTTTCGCCTTTTACTAGCGTGCTTTTTACTCGCGTGCCTTCGTCACGGTCGTGTCCAAGACGTACGCGAGGGAAGAAAGGGGAAATAATCAGGGGAGAGAGGAAATTACGAGACCGTGCTCTTCGTCTACGACGACGGAGAAAAAGGAAAATCACGTGAATTATGGATGGAGATATGTATGTGCATACATAAGTACTATATGCGGTTTTGTTTGGATGTGGAGGCTGTTGAAGATTGTTGAAACAGATCGTTCAGCTTGATTTATGGACGATGGATGGTCAATTGATTTTGAGGGCGATTTTAGGTAAACTAACTTCACTTCGTTAATTATTTCTGTTTATTGTTCTTTGGCAACGTTGAAGTGTATATTTTTTGTTCAATTGAATTCTGAAAATGCGACGTGTACAGCAGAGCGTAATTAATATGTTGGAAATTGTTGAAGGCAATTTCAATTATTTCGACGTAAATTTACTCGGGAAGATTCAAAGGGTATCGTGCGCTACTAATAATAGGCAGGCAAGTGTGGCTGGCCCATAGGTTGAAGTTTTGATAGTGATTTCAGATTGAAGAAATCCGCGTGTAAGCTGCCAATATTTACGTACTCCGTGCGTAAATAGAATTTATCAGCGGCGTAAAATTAGAAAGAAATTTTTATAGCGCGTCTAAAATTATTATTGTATCGAGTGCGGTATTTAAAGAGTAAAGATACCCTTTATATAACACAGATGAAAGATTCAATTTCCATGTACTGTTTTCGATCACAAAAGAAACCTAATTATTCCTGGAATTTGTTCCCTGGAAAGTTAGTAAAATTGAACGTGAGATATTCGTTCTTGCAATTTTACAATTAAATTGCGAAATTAAAATTTATTAAAGTATCTTATATGTCGTTAAATATTCTACCCTTATATTATTATATAGAATTATTTAAAACATTGCTTTTGGTGCGTGATTGTTTTATCAAGAAAATTTAGCATTTATTGACGCAGTATGTGTAACAAAATTAAACCCCCCAAAATAAAGAAACAAGGGTAGGAAGCTTTTACAAGATACACCTGATTCCTGTTAACATATTCTTTGTATTCGCGAGTGTTGGCGCCCCTTTTCACTTTTCACAATCGTTTGGAAATGTTTCATCCTGATTCGTGGGAGAACAAATAAATTTCTCAGAGTTTCTTCAGAAGTTTGATTAATAACTGAGTAAACAAATCGAGAGTGTAGAAGGAGCAAATGTTTTTTTGTTCAACTTCTTAATAATCCATGCAATGCTTCCAGAGATATTTTTGTACACATTTAAATTATTATTAGATATATGCAATATAAAGAGAAATCGTGGATTTCTTTTACTATTAATAAAAAGATTATTGTATTACATATTATATATATGTATAATTAGATTATTTATATTCAAATATCTTTCGCTTTAAAGTGAGTACTTGCTTGACAAGAATAAGACGAAGCATACTGGAATTGATTATATTCGTATGGAAGTGAACAAAAAAAACGAGACTATGTTTGTTCTTATAAGCAAGCCATTATTATCACTTATGGCGTTACTGCAGTTGGTCAACCATTCCTTACGAATTAGCACACTTGCGAATAATTAAGCGTACTTAACCCAGATTTTCCAAATGCAATTCGTCATGAGATTAAAATGGACATGCTGAATTTAATTTCGCAGTGTGTCAAGATGGTGTTCCAACAAAAGACTAGTTTTTCATTGGATAAGATTCCTCGAGAAGAATGTTTGCTGTACATTTATGGCATTTTTTTCTGTTCAATGAAAGTTTCATTTTTTCCACGTCACGCCGAGTTCCGACGTGTACACATGAAATTATTTCCTTTTTCTATAAAAGTTTCGAGAAGGTTGCTTTGATAATGAGAAGGTGAAACCTATTATGGCATTGAACTCCCTTTTACGTTACTGTACCTGTAAAAGCTTCAGGGTTTTACCTAGTCTCATAAAATTGCATAAAATATACTTTGAAATAGGTTAATACAGCATTTAGAAATGTATAATATTTTGAAATAGGAAAACTGTTTATTATTTCACGTGTGAGAAATTTTTTTTTGTTCCTCGTTATAATGAGGCGTGATATTACAATGTTAGAAAATAAATTAAACCAGCAGACGATAAACGTCAGAGTTTTATTATACTGCCTAAACGAAGTAATAAAATTCAAATGCGTTACCTATGTGTTACGTATCGATGCCATCGACATCGATATTTTACTTCCAGCGAGATCTTACGCACCTCTCAGGTATTTCGAGATCGTTTACAGCGTTATTGCCCATAAAGAATATACGAAGCTGTACGAAGTTTATTCGAATCTCCTGCATCGGGTCAATTGTCTGATTTGCGGTAACGAAGAGTTCAAAGGGGTAAAAGAAGAATCGAACGGTCGTCCATTTCTTCCTTATTGTCAATTGCAATTATAATTTGCACTTCTACAGAGAAATGACAGAAGGTGTTAAGACAGCTTGTGACGTGCATAAATAAGTTCTACTTAACTCGAATTACCAAAGAAAAGAGAAGCGAACCTTGCTCAACCTGTTAAGGTTAATCGATTTCTCATATTCCCATAGTGCCATTCAAACCGTCGTGTGTACAGGAAATAAAGCTTAAAAATAATTTCATCAATCTTTCGAGAGAAAAACCCCCCCAGAAAACTTCACACCCATTCTCCCCACTCCAAAGTTTCAGCAAGGTAAAACGAAGAAAGGACCGAAAGGTAAAAGTCTTGGCCCTTTATCGCGGCCACTATCGGGACCGTTGGTATATCTCTATCGGGGCGGATCGTCTGAAAATGTTCGACAGCGATGGCCTAGAGCAAAGGAAAGAGAAAAGAATCGAGCATCGCGTTGTACGCCCGGTGCATTCGCGATTTGCATTCCTGCAGGCGTGCACCTCTACGTCCCGTGGCTATTCGATGGCACAAAGACTGACTTCAGGGTTACCGAGAACTCTTGGCAAGAACGCCGTTTTTCTCTCTCCCCTTCACTCCTCCCCATCCTCCCTTGGCCTGTCTCTGTTCTACCAACTGGCACTCTCTTTTTGCCTTTTCGACCGGCGAACGCTGGCAACGACCTCGAGAACCACCGCTGGAACAACTCATCGACCTTTCGGCGAGTACAGCTGATCCCTCGCCAGCTTCCACTGCTTTTCCTTTCGATGTCCCGGATCGTCGCTTTTCCTTTCTCGAGAAAATTCGGACGACTTTTCACGTCACGTTCGGGGTCGCAAATATTGCAGGCGTACGGTGTCAGACAGACTTGGTCCTCTTGTCTTTTATTTGAATGGAAGAAGCACTCGTAATTTAATCCGTGGACGGTGGTAATTAGATTGAGGGTGGTGTTTAGAGACGTTGATGGGACCGGTTGAAATGTGAAGTAAACGAAGATGAAAATGACTGGATTGCTTTGAGGAACTTTGATAAAAGAAGTGGGAGAGACTGGAAAAGTTTGAATGCAGTTATTTTATTACGTCTGGCTGCGAAGAAATTAATGACCATGTATTTGTTAATTTTGTACGATTTTAAGTAATTTGTATTTTGCGTAGACACTTGTACAGTGGAATTGTGGAATTTGATTTTAATTTTGTTAACCCCAAGCTGGAATTTTGTTCGAGTAATTTAGTGTTAATTTGAAAATACTTGCTCACGTTCCCGTACATGTAATGCAATATTTACGCGCCGTTTCGGCTGGCACGTGTTTCTGAACTGCGGTTAAAGTCGAAAAGACTCAATCGTGAAATTACTACCCTCGAGACGAAAGACCTGTTTGCTCGCCTTTAAAACACAGTTTCACTTTCTCTACTCGAATTACAGTCTGGCTTTCGCCACCCTCGGCAGCCATTTGGGAATGTCGTTCTCTTCGAATTACAAATATAACCAAATTTTGTCGTCAGACCCGTTCGATTTTTCCTTCGCCATTCGGTTGGAATTCATTTTAAATGCTTCCGCGTAAATCCATAAATTCATTTCTCCCTCCCCTGCTCCAAAATTTATAATACTTAATTGATTTTGAGCGCGTAATAAATCGATGCACCTCTTTTATATATCGGAGTGAAATTATTACAAATTTATTACAAGAACGTTTCTGGGGAACACTGACCCGTGAATTACAATTAAAAAGAGCTCGGTGATTCGGCTACGAGATTTTTCATCGAGCTCCTTTCCAAACACGATTTTATACGATATGGTTTATGCTTTCGATGGGTAACGAGGATACAATGGCGAGTTCTGGGTGGGCTACCGGCCTTAAACTTTTCAATGCAAGCAGGAGCAGGTCTTTGCATCTTGTGCAGCACGCAGGATACATACATACCCTGTATGGAATCGACAGCGACGTGTGCGACTCTCGAATACAGGCGTACGCCTCTGTGCAAGCTAGTGCAAGTGAACTATTCATCGCGAATGAAGTGTCGAGGGTGTTTCACTGTCATCAAAATAAAGAAAAACGAAGGAAAGGATGATCAAAAATTCACCCCCGAACGGAACAATAATTCCGCGTCGTTCATTTATTTCTACGCCCAAAATTTCGACCAGGCTTTCTACCGTATATTTCGTTTCCAACTACAAAAGTAATCGTAAACTTCGACACTTCGCGCCACATAATTGCAACTCGAATCGTTAGGAAATTCATTGCCATGCGTAACGAATACATTACGAAACGGTCGTAAACCATTTATGTACATACCTGCCAAAGGAAACGCAATAACCTCTCACCGGTTACATCTTCGATTTTCATTACAACGAGCCTTTTCACTATTCTAAACGCCGGCGGATTCCTTTCGTTTCCACTTTTAACGAGGCTGCTTCGCGCGTAATACAACGAAGTTACGCGTTTCCATTAATCCACGATCGTACGCGGATCCAAAGGTGCCTCTGTTAATCAGCCGAGTGACATGCGGCGCGTTGTGCAAACGCATAATTGATTAACGACGGCTAAACGAAACGGTGCATTGCCCACGGCTGACCCAATTGTCAGCGAGTTACGACTTTCATTCGGCCGCAAAACTATTCCCGCCGACGATTCTCCGCTCGACAGAGATTGAAGCCGTTGTAATTGAACGTGTCAGAGTACCCGTGTATACGTACGCGTTCGTGTCGATAACGTTTAATGCAAACGAGATAAGGGAGGAGTGAAGGATGAACCGCGGAATCATCTTTCGCGTGTATCGAACTGCAACAGAGTTTGTTTGTATATGTTGAAAGTGTTAGACATTCCTTTTTTTATGTTTGCCGGCCGCTAATGTCTAAATAACAGTAAGAACAATTATGCATGCGAATATCCATTGATTTACTGTGAACGATATAACCCAAACGAGAACCGAAAAAGAGCGCACCAAAATCGCAAATATATTTTGATAAAATGAACGGGAAGATAATAAATTCCTGTTTGTAAATGTTCGTAAAGAAACGGCACAAAAAAGAACCTAAATCTATTCGTAAAATTCACCGATAAATTCTTCGGAGTGAACCGGAAACGATGTTGAAGTCCCTCGAGAAAATGGACCGATCGGAGATTTATTTGAACAGGTCTACGTGAGAAGTTCCAATTAAAAGGACGTTCACGTGGCACCCAGTGAACGTCATACAGCGGATTCACCTGGCAAAAATTTCCAATTAATTCCGCCTATTATGTTACGGATTTTAACCAAGGACGGCCAGTTCGTGGGGAACTGGTCTTGCCGGTAAGATTCGATGGCGTCCAGCTAAAATGCCAGAATTTTATTATTCTTTTCGTCTGTCTTTTTGTCGGAAGTTCGAACGAAAAGGAACCGGCAGACGAAGCGAGAAAACTGCCTGGCGTTTCTTCACTTTAGAAGGAAGATTTAATCTGACAAAGGGACAGGGGTTTTAGGAACTTGTCCATTTCCTGCTGGCTATTCCACGAATTTCTTCTGTTTAAGTAGAATTGTAGATTGAACGAAGGATCAAATTGATTTCGTGAATTCGTATAATTCAGATTGATGACGAAGTCTTTCTAGCGAGGAGATTGGTGACGATGATTATTAGTCGTTGGTTTGGAACAAATACTTTATAATAAAATTATGTTTTCGTTTCACCTTTCTCTTTTTTTTTTAAGAAGTGCTATATTAATTTTGATTTATGTTAGTATAATTTGGGCAGTGATCTGGGCTCTTTGAACTTTGGTAGATCATTTTTATGATGATAAATTACTAATTACACTTGATTGGTTCATTGGAATGGGTCATTTTTATTTTCTTTTGTGCTCGCAGCTTGGAGAACTTCCGCTATTATTACGGCGCAAGTTATCTCTGTACACTATGGTGTAGGAAGCAGGAATTGTGATTGACGTTTCACGGGTGAGGAATATGCATTGGTGAATGTAATTGCTTCCTGTGGGAACGTGGCAAAACCATGTAAGAGGCTCGACCCATAAAGAACACTTACACCCAGGCCATTGTAATGTTAAAATTATCGTGTATAAATTATAATAAACGTTTCAGTCACGTCTACATACTTATTTACACCCTCCGTTTTTATCGTACGAAATTCTTGACGCTCGAATGCATTGAGAAAACTTTTAAACAATTCAAAATTGCAAATAGATTTATGTACACAATATTGCAAAAAAGATCAAGAATACAATTATACAGCTATCCCATCAAAGAAACTGCACGTTTAAAAAGACTCGTTATACTAGATTTCCCTCAGAATCCCAAAATCTTAACGATCCAATCGCCGCCAGACAGTGCAAAAATATTGGAGCACAGGAACCCTCGAAATTCATCGATCGAATATAATGAAATCACTCGATTCGAACAACGCTCCATCGGAACGTCCATTTTACACAAAAAGATCCACAACATTTCCAAGTGTACAAGCTATTGTATCTAAAAGTGAAGAGAATCGAGCCTTAAAAAAACCATCAGACGCCCTCGTGCACCGATTACTTCTCGCGTTCCCGTGTTAAAGTTCCGGAATTTATTGTCTCCCTATGGAACTCGAACGACGAACACCGTGCACGCGATGATCCCCGACTTGACCATGGTAAACGAGACTGTTTTATTACGAGGAATATACACCGTCAAATTTATGGTATACGGGGTGGTACTGGAGATTTGGATTCGCTACTCAAGGAATCCCGCTACATCAACGGGCCCAGTAAATTTCGACAGTAAATTTCGGAGGAAGAAAGGGGAAAGAAAGAGAGAGTGAGAGTGCCATCCCTTGTATTCTTTTCCTTTTACCTGCGACTCCTTTGATTTGATAAATCGTACACCTGGGCTGTCCGGCCCAGCTAGCTTTCGGTATCAGGCTTTGGATTTGTATGACGTGAAAAATGGAGCAAGTGGATCCTTTGGGCGGGTTCAGGTTCTACAGGATGTTTCAGGGATTATGCTAAGATTATACTAAACTTTTTTTGTAACAGGCAATGGGGTTTTGTCGGTGTTCGGTTACAATTCGAAGATTCAATGCCTTTGGGCTTATTCAAAATTTGATAGTACGATTATTTATGTATTTATAGTTGATTTTTAGGTTGCTTAGAGATCTCGTTTTATAATAGTTGATTTCTAGGATTTGCTGAATATTGGTGAGCGTTTTTTAACAGTTGTGCAGTGTCCATAAAGCATATCTGAATAATTATTATATGTATAAATTTATTAACCCCTTACATTATAATTATTTTTCTACCTTGTTCTCGGTCAATTCTGATTTTATTTACCTCGTGATTTGTTTGATTAATTATGTGATGTGTCATAGAACGTTTAATAATAATAATAAATGAATCATTCACCAGAGAGTTCCTGTGTGAACAAACGTTTCATCTTCCGAAAATACGACCTGTGGTCCAGCGAATTTAAGAATGATTGAAAACGAGAGAAAAAAGTCCACGATAAACGCGAAAAATATCTCTGAATTATGACACGTTTAATTTTAGATGTCATTCCAATTCTGTTGCAAACGAGGTCGAACTCGACGAGTATCTTCCTCACAGTGGTATATCGATCGTGAAACGTGTTTCAGGCAGTAGAAGCTGAGAATGATATACGATTGACTAATTAAACACAATCACCGTGAAAACGAGGGCCGATTTGCCGAGGGGATAAAAGAAATGGTACAAAACTACGGTCACACGAATAAGTTTTTTGAGGATTTCTGCTCGACCAGTCAGAGAAGATTGGCGATATCTTCAGCTCATTTGAGCAGATAAGTCTGGATTAAACGAGGCTGAAGACTAGCTTAGATACTTTGGAGAAGCTGCCTAGACTTGAACTTTTTTTTTTGATCGAAGATCTTGATTTTGCAGGACTTTCGAGGGGATTAATTGCCAATAAAAAAAAGTTAGATTTTATGTAGCCTCAGGCACTACAGGTATTACTAAGTTATTTTCTTTATAACTAGAAAACAATTTGACTTTTCAATTTAGTAAATTATTAAATGAAGTTCGGTAGAAATTAAAAGTGGAATTGAAGAAAATATTGAAACATAAAATTGAAAATTCAATATTAGAATAAATGCTAATGGAATAAAAAATTAATCGTTTTAACCGTTATCACGTGTTACGAATGGCAAAAGGAAACACGAGCACCCCGATTCACTTCCGGATTTAGTTATAAACGGACGAAAATTCTCGTCACACCTGGGCCAATGCTCTAACGAGCCGATAAATAAATAAACCGCCTGCTATTTGGTTGTCGTAACTATCAATCAACCGGTTCGATTATGTAGCTACGGTGTTTTCACTTTCTACCCACACCGAAAGAATAAACATTTAACTGCATAAAGAAATTAACGATGACAGGATGAAAAATATCGAACGAGATATCAGGAAAAGGAGACGTCGCTTTAAACTTTTTAATTAAGTGGGCTAACAATATTTTGGCCGAACAATCCACGTTTTTTTTTCCACCTTGAATAGTTTGCCAAAAATATACGATCGTATATTTGTATTCGAAAGTAAAAGAAAAGGAAAGGAAAAAAATCGTCGTTCCCCGTCGGTGAGAATGAGACGACACGTTGAATGAAATATACAAACGAACAAAACGTACAAAAAGTGTGTCGACGCTTGGTGATTTTCATAATTGAACACTGCAATATTAATAACCGCACGAAAATTACGAATCCCTTGATAAACTGTTACGGCCACAGTGAAAGTTATAATGAACGGACAAAATAAACACCTGACATGAAAATTATAGCGTTCACCTGTCGCTCGTATTTAGCGCCCCGACGTTTTACAACGAAAATCGGTATATCGATAAGCACGTACACCGTGTGTACAATGGAAAATCGTCGGGTATTCATGAGTCACGATTGTTATTTTAAATATGACAAGACCCAGAGGGTGTTTGAATTTTAGTCACGACGAAACGTCTTGCAATCATCTTTGTCTTCACCTTCGAGATGGTCGCCGTAAATCGTACGTGATCTCGATGACGGGGTATCTATTACGTGAGGAGTGCACGCATTGTTAAACGTTGTCGATGCATCGTGTTTTCACGAAAAACGCGAGAACCAGGCTCGTTGAAACGAGATTAGCGAAACGCCTATTGTCTGTGGCGCGATTATTCGTTATTTAGCAGAAATTCCGGAGGAGGGATTAATCGAATAGAACGTGAGAAAATAAATACTCTGCGGAGTTGATTAAAAAAAGTTGATTCAGCACGATAGAATAAATACAATAAAATTGATTCAAATATTTGTAATGTATTATCATTTTTCTCACTTTTTTTTTTGAAGAGCTTTGTGCATAATTTCGTTTGAAAAAACTTTAATGAGCAAACAGAATTTGCTGAAATACTTGATAAACAAGCGCCCGAGAATAAATGTCATTAATCTGCGTGTGTCTAACTTAACAATGAAATACGATTTGAAGGCAGGAGATCAGTTTCATTAAAGGATCAAGCTGTTTAATTGCCACGGGAAACGTTGGCAACGAACTGGACGTGGAAACGAGACTCGACAATCCAGCTAATATAATGATCGACGATCGAGGAAACTATCTAATCGTAGGGAAACGATCGATCCTTCGAGTGAAACTAATTTTCTGGTAGGCGGCCTGTTATTTGCACGACAAAAATGCAAACGGGACTCTGTCGGATCGGTTAGTTACCAGTGGCAACTAGCAAGTCAGTTACGAGACTACACGAAATGTTAATCAAGCAATGACGTAACTGACTCTCGTAAACTTAATGGAAATGAATCGAAATATGTAACCTGACGTAACCGCGATCGCCATTTATGTTAGAAATTGGTATCGTGTTCCAGTAGAACAAAGTGTTCTCTTGTATTCTAGTCGGTGTCTCTAACATAATCCATGAATTAGCGTAGTCGTCACCAGAATCGATTAATTATTGCAACGGTAGATGTATCGGAATTGATTTTTAAGTCTCGAGGAAATCATTTTATTCGTAGCGATTTATTAAAAAATTTGTCTATCGATAGAAAATATGTGATATAGCTTATTTTGTTTAGTTTATTTTTTCGCGAAGCTTCAAATTGTTTCAGAGAGTCTGGAACATTTTGTTTATTCGATTGGAAAGGTCTGAGGAATTCGACCGTAATTTTCTTCAATGTCTATTCTCTTTTTTCTATCGACAAAGGTGGTATTGTTTTACGTAAGATAGATCTGCCATTTCTTTGCCTTCCTTATTACTTTCGGCCTGCTGTTATTCCGCCGACACAATTGCACGAAAAAGTTTTACGAGCACAGGTTATACATCGTAAACACGTGCCCGGAAATGCTTCTTTAACGGGGTAGATGTCAAGTTAGCCGCAAATGCTTGACACGTGTTTTTCTCACAGCACAATAATTCGTAAGACGATATCGTGATTAAGCAGTGTCGTCTGGACACTTAACAGCATTAAAAAAAACGAATGTCTAACCCGTGACTTCCTATTATGCCACTTTCTATTTATTAATGAGGCAAGTAATAAAGCGCTTCGTTATTTTAATGTCTTGAAATAATTGAACGTCTGGTTCATTGCAATAAAATTAAGGATGATGAAAATGCACCGTCGATAAATTGCAATTGTGCAATGCAAACAATCGCAAAATAAGAATTCTCATAATTTAAAGCCGCTGCGACGCGGCGCATAATTTCAATATTTCTGTAAAAAATACATTACCATAGTGTCATTACTTAAAATATCGACGAGTCGAGTTAATCAATAATTTTGCTGATCAAATTAAAGCAGATATGTCATGCATCATCTCGATAATACCATCAACAGTAAATTACTCAAATTTTCCGAAATTTCCAAGCAAAAGTTCTGCATTAATTATAAAAAGAAATTATGACTTGCACCGTCCAAGGGTCACAATTTAAGCGCCCCTTTCACTTCAACAAAAGCAAGCACACTGAAACACCGTCGGTGCATCAAAAATAGAAGTCTAAAAATGGATTCATCGCGGAATCACCATTTCACCGAGCAACAGCATCGAGTGTACCATATATAACGCTGCAAATAACCGAAGGACCATTCGAATTGCATATATAAATCGAGCCATCGATCGAGAACAAATCCATCCTGTCTACGCGCACAAAGGGTTACACATTGAAATTTCAAACGAGCTGCCTCGTCCTGCGAATCGTCGCGTCGTCAACGAGTATCCCTCGAATCTGGTTTACGATCCACTTGTCCGTTCATTATATCCCGCCCGTGAAATTTTACGAGCTGTCTGGCTAAAATTGCGACTGCATCCACAGATTTCTCTGTTCGTTTGCTCGGCAAGTCGCTGGAACCGCCTGGACTAATGGACAAGGACAAGGGTGCACGATAATCGGCCTTTATAAAAGTCTCCCACGCGAGACCATAAATCGTCCCGTTTCTTTGCGAGACGTCAGCAACGAGATCGTATCGTCATTCTGACGATTCGACCCGCGATGATGTCATTACGACTATGGAGAATTCTTCTCTTGGTTATTCTGGTTCGCGAATTTCTTGCTCGAACGAGGGTTCATAAGTTTTGAATTATTTTGTGGCCGTCGCAATTTTTCAAGATATTGTTAATAATTCGCGACTCGTGTAATGCAATTCCACTCTTAAGATATTCTTGGCGGGTCTCTGCGATCGCGGAAAAATGAACAGCACGATTCACGGAAGATCTATGAATCGGAGGCGTGATAAGAACACTAATAGGATCGTGATTGCGATCCGAGAAATGCTCCGCGATACTCTGTGAATAAAGATGCAGGGAACCTCTGCGATTTTATATTACTTTTAATTAGTTGCCCACATTTAATTGAAATACATTCGTTTGTTAATTATTAAGCCGCGACCTCCACAATTTTTATACCGAATGAATCGCAACAAAACGATTCCGACAATTTCACTTGCACCAATTTATCAATCGCTTACTTAAATATAAAAAAAGAGGCGCCACAGGTATTCGAATGACTAGTCCACAAACTTGAAGAATTCGAAACCATAATTCCGGTACCCACCATAACACAAAGTAATCCCCGTGAACATAACAAGCTTCGACCACCCTAGAGAAACCTATAAACTCGAAAATCGAGTAAATCGAACGGAAAAATCGTTCTCGGCCCTGCAAAGCGAACCAGATCGGAAACGAGACGATGTATACACGCAGGTGAGTAACAGGAAATACTTTTCTCTCTACCTAGAAATCGTCCAATCGATGTCCCCCCCCCTCTTATCATTCGATGAGTCGTTTAAAGCGTTCGCGAGAAGAAAAACGGATTCACGTGGGTGAACATTCTTTCTGCCGCATTCTCGATAAGGATGCCCAGAGTCATGAATATCGAAATGTTCGCACGGGAAATGGTACCTGGCTTGGAAAAGAATTGTGTACGTGGGTCGATAGTAAAGTAAATGACATCCAGGCCGTCGTTTCCTTGGGAAATCACTATGTTAAAATGGAGCTAATTTATCGCGGATAAATTGCGAAATAAATAAATCGAAATATTCGGGGTAGTTCGTTGGTTCATCTAATTGTTTGACCAACCAAACGGAGGAATCAACGCCAGCATTGAAATTCAATCATTGCAAAAACCAAAAGAACGTATTCTAAAGCATGTTTAGACTGGGTACGTTGAAGGAGGATCTGTTTAATTTTATAAGATATCTCAGACTCTTGGGCTGTACTTGCCTGGCGAACTTAGAAAACCTTTGGAAGCCAACGTTACGTACATACTGAGACTCTGACCCACAAAACTCGATCTCGCGATGAACAGGGGTAATCCTGCATGCTAGCAAATGCATATTTATCGGCATGAAAACGTTTGCCAACAATTTATCGTTCTATTTACTGCTGTTCCGATAGAAACATGTTCAACCTGTTCAGACATCAATTACCACGTCTTCACGATCGCACTTCGAATTTCAAAGCATTAGAACTAGATTCCTAGGTTGAACCATTCAAACTCCATTAATCCGAGCTATTGTCGAGGCAGAAGAAACTGTTAAAAAATTGCTAGTCTTATTACTGCAATAAATAAATCACCAATTCAATGAATTATACCGTACACACTTAAAATGTATGAGAGCAGAAGAATGTTACAAGAAGTTTCGTGAACCATCCCCAATACATTAAAATCAAAACTAAATTCCATATTCTAATGTGCATACGCTATCTCAAAGTTATACAAAATTTATTCACGCTTCTTCAAACACTTATCCATTAATAGAATCCAGGCAAGAGCAAAAAATTGTTAATCAATCCGAAGGCATTAAAAACTTTCCAACCCGTCGACGATTCCGTCGCGTCGGACCAACGAGACGGTGTATTCTTGGCGCACAGGAAACTCATTGTAGTTCCGTTTTCATAGGAAGCAGCGTCCAGAATACAAGACCTCGACAGACCACGGTACATTTCGACGGTTTCATCGACGAAACGCGGGCGCATTAGCGCGAAATCGCACGGCGTTCACGTCCACGACTGACTCGATCCCCGTACCTGTCCGAATCTAATGGGACGAACGGGTTAAATGGGCCTCGTGCCCTGAGGCATCGGCCACGGGACGAAAATAGACCCACCTTCCAGGATGTTCGAGCTTAATTGCACGTTAGATCGATCGTTATCGATCGTTTTATTTAGAAAAACATATGGACGATTTCGGTGCACGTGGCCGGGGCTGGTCAAAGGATTGGATTTTAATCGGTTGATTCACTTTGCGCGATATCTCGAGGGGGGGAGATAGTTGTTTGGCTTCGGATGCTAACCACCCTCTTTGATTTGTTTAGCGGGCACCTCTTTGGCGGTTTGATTCGTGTATTTTTAATGAGGATAGAGTTATGGGGTGCACGGTGGGCGGTATATTTAGTCTTCGGCGTTGTTTCGATCTTCGAAGAGTGTCCGAAGCGGAGGGTAATAAGTTGAAGACGCGATTTTGTTTCGGGCGTTAATGGTGCGCTCTTTTTATATTTATTTTTCTTTCTTTTTCAGCGAAGATGAATTTTGTGGCATGGGATAATGGTGCGGCGAGGTGTTTTCAATTCTCGGAATTCTTTGCGCGATTGATGGACAATTAATTAGTTGCGAGCTTTATTGCGAGACATTCATAGATTCAATAGACAATTATCTGTTAAGCTTTACACGTGATATACGTGATTTTAACGAGGAACATAAATAAAGATCTGGACTTCGGAATTAGCGTTAACTGTCTATTATCTTCTGGGTGTACTTAAGCATTTACCTTCGAATATTAGGTGTATACAATAAAAGAGAGAGAAAATAATCTATTGTCAGGTTCAAGAGCTTGGCTGATTAAATGCTCCAGACTCATAACGAACGTTCGGTAAGCTTCTATTTTCTAGCAATGTTCTATACCTTATCGCTATTAGACTACCAGAAATGTGATGGTGGAAATGTAAGGCAATATGGTTAAAAAATATTTCACTTCCTCAGAGGTGCTCCAGATTTTCAAAGATACTATTTAAAGGTGCAGCAATTCCCCGAAGGAAACTATTTAAAAGTGTCTCATCCCTTCAGATATCTTACATCTTTCCAAGAATATTACGCGCGACTGTAGAATATTTTTAAACATCATTGATAGGTGTTTGATTTCAGGAAAAACTATTCTTCATTCGTCGAGTCAGTATCAAACAAAGGTGTTCCATTGTTCCAAAAAATAATTTTAAAATAAATCCCATCTACTCACCATCCATTAACAAAACTCTTCCACCCCTTACGATTAACCCCTAAAAATTGCCCCACCCATACAAAATCTATTCTCATGTATAATACATATATTTCATCGCAAAGAAATATACATCAACATATTTCCGCTCCCACTGAAAATAATTTCTTATATTCCAGACAATCTCCTACAAATTTTACTACCCCTTCAAAATCACTCTTCCCATTTCTTGTCAAAATCTACAGTATTTCATTTCCCTGTCCGCTCCTTTGTCTTACTCCCCCAAAAACGAACCGTAAGACAACTTCTCCTCATCCAACAGTTTCAAATACAGTACACCACCTACGACACCAACTGTACGAGTGGTCCACGTGTGAAAACTGGGTTAAACGACCGATCACTTCGGCACGTGTGGCTCTCTCGGTTAACCCTCGAGAGGAGCACGAGTCTGCACAACGTTTTTGAAGTCGTTAGACGATCGTGCGTCGTAAGCAACGGTCAGCAGGGAGTCCAATGCCTAGATACGTTTCTGCGTCTTTCTCCTCGGTACACGCGTGCGAAATCTAATTTTGCAAAAGTGGGTTACGCGCTCGCGAACCCTGTGTGTTGTAGCCTTGCTCATCGCCGTCTGGCCCGGCTTAACTCGCGCGTCTCTTTGTTGCGGCTAAATTGTTATTAGGAACGGTTCTTAAACTGGACTCTTTGTTTCTGGCGAATTGGAGCTGAAGAATTTGTTTATACCTCTGTGACGTTCTTGGCAGATTTCATTGGATCTTGGTGAAAAATGTAGTAGAATTCTGAGTGGAAAGTGAGTTGAGAATTATGTGGTAGGTCGAGGGATGGTTATTACTAGAGAGAATAAAGGGAAAATAATCTACTTTTTGTTTTGATGTAACGAGGCTTGAATTAGTGAACTATTTTTTTCTTCAGAATTTATTGTTATATGTGATTAAGTTAAAGGTAGATAATGCTGTAAATAGATGAGACACTTTTTAGTTCACGGGCTTTTGGGAAATGTTTCAACATTTGGGTGAAGCTGGACGGTTAAACGGAAATCATTTATGAAAGAATACATGGAACGTGGTGAAATGAATGTCTTATATATTAATGACGGCTCGGATAATTTTATTGACTGTGTAATTAGTCTAAGTGGGCAATGGCTGGAAGTTTGTCAGAATTTGTTAAGCATGAAATATGATCTTGAGTCACCGTGCTACCATTGTACTACTTACTTGGACAGTTCCATTTTCAGGCATGACTGCTCCTCTGATATTATACTTTGCGTGCCAAATTCAGACGTTCCTGACATGAAAGTCTCGTTTATTGATCTGCTGTTTATGGTATAATGATTCTGTCGAATCTTTGAATCTGCTGGTTTTCAAATTTTTCACGCTGAACGAATGAAAGAGAAAGAAATTGAAACAGTTGACAGACAGGTTCAAAATACATTGATTACCCTAATTATCGGAACTATAAATTGAATTATTGTTCACAGAAATACCTCACAGGGATAAAACCTTAATAGTTACTAATTATTAATTTATAATTGCCATCCTCGTGAGTTATATATCAATAGAGAACAGTTTTCCATTAAATTATGAATAACTCGAGTATCTTTGGGTAGAGATCAGGAAACGAATAAATGAAAAAACTTTCGATTGCGAGGTCTCCAAACTTATCTAAGCGCAATAAAAGATTCGTATGGTGTTACAGGGTCGGGTAATTAGGTCGAGAGTCTTGATTCCGTATCGAGAGTAATGACGTTGGGGACTTGGCCTCTCGGTGTTTATGGGTTCCTATTTCTATGTCTGAAAACAGACGTCTGATTGACTATCGGAACCTTGGTGCAGCTAAGTTAAAACGCGACCCAGATGGTCCGGAACAGTATTAAATGAACGATGGATAATCGAGTTAAATGGTGCACAAATTCCAAACAATGCTAAAGTCATGAAAATTCAACTGAATTATTTATTCCTTCTCGTTTCGAAATGGGTTATTAATATAGCGAGTGCAAGGTACCATTAGAAGGGTTACAATGTACAACATTGCACACGCATAATAAGTAGGCCACGAAATATACTTTCAAGCAAAAATATCACACTTATCGCATGGTCGAAAGTAAACAGCCACTGTCACTCCACTATAAATACAAGTGATGAAACTATCGATCATACGTGTGTACGTATAATGCATCCAAAGATTCAGATCACTTCTTAAAACGGAAAGCTATCCCCTGTCGTCCAAACTGTGCTCCGAAATCGGTTCTACACGGTGAATGTAAATTAGTGTCAATTAAAATGAAAAGGACACACTTGGCCAATACTTAGAAAAATATATAAAAAAAGTACATACAGCTGATAACGATTCTCAGAAATTGAAAAATTCTAGATTACCCGAAAAATTACTGCAATTTCTAGTAACTCGAAAAATCAAGAGTACAATTTTAAAAAAAATTTCTAACGTTCTAAAAGCCATGAAAAATGTTTCAATATCCCAAGTTTGCAACGATATGTTTGAAGTTCCCATTCCTTTTTTAAAGAACTCCAGCACTCTAAGAGAATACGTACATACATACGTTTCAGCGTCACGTTGTCGCGGGAATAAAATATCTCCACCTATCGTATTATTTCACGACACGTTTCCCATAGAGTAACGCCACTTCCTTGACGCGTCGTTGGTAAAACGCACAAGAGACACAGAGGATATGACGTACGAGGCATATTGGCAATAAATTCCTGCGGAATAGTCGCAAATAATTCTCACTCTCTTTCCCCATTGCCGGTGGCCAAAGGGTATATTGTGCCGCAATTTAAAATCCAATAGCAATCACGCGCCTGCTATTTCAAACCAGAGGTTCAATCTACTACGTACGTATACACGTCTTCGTGCACTATCAAAGGGTAACCGAGGATCTCGAATAATCACCACACAGATATGCATTTCGATTCCACCCGCATTGTAAATTCATAGATAAACTGATACTGGATTAATAGAAATTTCGACGACCCTAAAAGAATGAGCAAAAAATCAATATTCCAATAACTGTTTTCAGCTTCCATAATTACTTAACCAATTGCAGAATTTTTATACTGTATCGTTTAGAAGATAGCTCAGGATTTATTTTGTACTTAATCTCTTTCATTGAGACTGGTGAAATATTTTGACGAATCAATGTCGAACTACACTTGACTTGCTTTGTTCGCTGCGTTACTTGGGCCGATCGATAGATCCAGCAACGTTTGATATACGATCGAGTCCTCGAGATTTTTTAAGATACCCATTGGAAGGAGATGGCATAACGCCCAAGGCTCTTCCGGGTAATGTGCAAAGGCATTTGATGACTTTCAGTCAGCCGCATCAGCAGGTGAAGGGTGTAAAAGTCTCGTAAAACTGGTATCACCTCGGTGTGCTTCCATCACGTATCCCCCTACAAACCTATGTGAACCTTGACTTGGGATTATTTTCACGTTTAGTTTCTGGAAAGTCTGTTTTCAGTTCAGTTAGTATACCGCGGTGTAGAAGTTTCAATGAAAAGAAAAGAACGATGTTACGGCTATGGTAATTCTATTAATAATAAACAAATAATTAACTTGCATCACCGTCGCGAATTTGTTATTATAATATATTTTGCCAATTTTGCGTCCAACATAAACTGAGGTGTTATTATTATATTGCGGCAAAGAACAACGTGGCCATTTGTTGAACACAAAGAAGTAGCCAGACCACCCATGATCGTTTCCGAGAAATAATTCCCATCGATTCGGGAGCGTTTTTAATTAACGTCGTGGTCACACGAGTGTGAGCACATACAAGGTGTAAATGACAGGCGGAACGCGATAAAGACAAGAAGACGATTCGTGCTTGAAATAACCATGACTGCGTATGACCCAGATCCATGTGGCCAGCCTCTTTGGCACGGTCATGGTCGTGAACGATACCGATTACAGGATGAATGCAGACGTGAAATCTGTCTGCTAATTCGTCTAGATAAATCTTCTTCAAAGAGGCAGGCTAATTGGATAGAATATGGTAAAGTTAAACTTAGTCTAATTTCTATTTTTAATCTTTCGTGTTACTAGATAACATGGCAATCGTGTATGATTGTAACTACATCGTAAACATTATAATTCAAAATATATTATTATTTTTGTTATCATGTTACATTGAATTGTTCATTTTGTTTTCCGATTATTTAGAATCAAATCTGTAATGGATTTGTTTTATGAAGTGTAGTTTTGCAATTTGCGAATAATGACGAGATATGACGTTCGGATAACAGAATGCAGTTGTTCAATATAGTTACATTCATTTTAAAAACGGTCACTGTTTACTGTTCTAAGTGTCGATCCCCGTTGAATACAGATTGATCGATGTTACGAGCCTTGAAGCGAACTGCGAAAGTGAGTGTAATAGCATTGGTACATAAACGGTAATATTGTGTACCTTTATATTTTTAGAAACGTATATTACAATATATCTGGCCGAGGAGTCAAACAAACGCGCTAGTTTATAAAAGTTTGAGTGGTCGATCAAATTGTATTTAATATCGACAACGATCAACCGTCTGAGATTATACATTTTTATTTACTTCTTTTAATATTAATATAAAGTATCTTTCAATTTCATATTTACTTTTTCATTGAAATATATGGTTCAGTCTCTTTAAAAAATTCGACAAATAAATAAATAAGAAGTAAACTAAGAATAAGATCCAAAGGCTGAGAGAATTTAAGCCAAAATATTTCTCAGAAATTTCCCATATTTCTCACATTTTCCCAAGGAATTCGCCAGCATCGAAGAAATACTTTTCCCAAGGAATTTCACATTTTCCATCAGCTGGTTCACATTTACAGTTACTTAACCGGAAACAATATGCACTCAACGGCACAAATTAAGATAAAGAAAAATAGCAGGGGGCTTTCATGAAATTCCGCCAAGATTCACCATACTCGGTATTATTTCAAATCACCATGCCGCCTCTTGCTTAACGCTGAACATTAACATTCAGCGGACTACTGTCAATAAAAAGCGAGAAATACGAATGTCCTCGCTCGCGCCGCGTCGTCAATCTTTCTGTTGAAAGTCGACGGTAAATGCGTTTCGTTTGCTCCCGAGAAAAACTCGAAGATTTAACGCCACGCGAGTATGAGTTACGATTACGTCTTTTTCCATCCGTCACAGGATTTCTCCCGCTCCATTTCCTCCCCATGTACCTTTTTCTACAACGCGTCTGGCTTCAGCTACCGTTTGGAATGATTTATCGTTCAGGTAGAACGTTTGCGAATATTCTTCCATTTCTACTGCAGGGTGGAAAACATTCTAATTCAAATAGATCCACATATGAAAACCATCGAGATTCGAATCGCAATAATTTAAATTTCAGCAGTTCTCGCCATATAATTAACATTCTATCGAAACTAACATAAATATAAATTGCAAATCAAATAAATTCCAATATCCCGAAAGTGTCCTCTCAAACTACCCCCAAAGCGATAATATCACAGAACTTCCAGGCAATAAATTCATTTTACTACCAATTCCACTCGATCTTCCCTTGTTACGTGTCCAACATCTATCGGGATCTCACTGTTCCCTTTTTATCCGCGAAGAAAGAAAAGAAATTCACGCGGTGCCGATGGACGAGGCACGAACGTGTGTCGTTGAACCTGAACGAGCCGCGAGGAAGTTCAAATTTCATTCATTAAATTGCCAGGGCCCCCGGCGTCGCGTCGAAAATAGCCGTGCGAAAGAATACGAGATGCTCGTAAAAACATGATCGTAAAGCTTTTTCTGCCCGCGTCATGGGAATGTGCACGCGCGTGAAATCCAGTGGCATCAGTCTGTGCAACTTCCATCCATGAAAATCCTGTCCCTTTCTTACATGCATTCACGGTGCTGAAGAAAAGAAAAAGAAAAAGAAAAAGAAGGAGGCGAGGACGATGAAACGAAAAAGAAATTGGTCGATCTTCAAACTGTACGAAAGAAGGAAAGAAAGAGGTCGTTGGGCGGTTCGATTTATTTCCCATTAACGAGCCTGCTGACGACGGTAATTAAATAACAAAGATAAACCCCATGGCTGCGTGTGACAGTCTATTGCTGACGATACTTTATGGCGAAGTTAAAGAAAGAAAAAGTTACGGCCAGAACGATCACGATTGATAGTCAAGCTGAACGCATCCGCAGTTGGCGCACCTGGAATATTTGTTACTTTCTCTCGGTTGCCCGTGGATCCAGGGGCAAATAATTGTAATGGAAACTTATGAAAACATCTGACAGACTAGTAGAATTCCCCGTTGGACTGTGGAACAGAAATAACTGAACAGGAAAGTACGATTGAATGAAATGAAATTTTTTGTTCAATTGCTTAAAAACGTTCCCGTTTGAGAAATGTATTTCATATCAAAAAGAATGTAAGGAACACCGTAATATCCTTCTTACTATTTCTAATTTGCCGCTCGTACGATACGCGAGTAGATCCGAGTTAGATTGGAGGGAAAATGCAAGAGTGTCGATAAATCAAACGTGTCTTGTATGCTTTGTGCCAACCGGGCGCCAATTAAACTTACATCCTGTTACGCGATTTTCTGCCTTGTCCCCCGATTCGTTTGCAGCCACCTAACACTCGTCACGGTGTACTTCTCTAACGAGGAGAGCGTGGTATCGCGAGTTACAACACCCCTTTCGTTACGTTTCTTCGAGCGGTGAAAAAGAAATTGGAATACAGGAATTTTTGTGCAATGTAAACGCGCCATCACGCGTCAGACAGAGATAATGAGTATGTGTCGAGGTGCGAGTGTTCAATTCATGATTTGTTCTCTAGGCTTTCTTCCCTTTTAATGGAAAACCATAGCGAGAAATATGTTTACAAGTATTTTAAAGAATTCTGCACCGAATTCGCCAGAGTGTAAAAGATTTACGTATCGATTCCGTTGCGCTATTATTTTCTGACATCGATTAATTCGATACCGCGCACTGGCATTACCAGCTCGTTCAAATATCGTTGCGAATTTACGTCGATTTCGAAGAATCGAAGGATATTAAAAATAGTTAGCTACCCACAGTGGTACGTGTCTGGCTGTGGGCAGCCAGAGTAACGCAACTTGAACAGTATCAATTTTTCTACCAGAAGCATTTGAAAAGATTCGTCTAATTTGTTTTTAATTCAAACGTGAAATGCAAGAACGAAATTTTATACAAAACGGACTAAAATAGTACTTTTAAAAATCTTAAATTAAATTAAATGTAAAATATAAAAGCCTCAATATCTAATTCAATCTTTCATATAAAAAAAATTAAGAAACAGATGATTACAATGCAACTCTATTTTCAGTAATAACATCGAGACTTTCAAATTATTTCCAGATTACAAAGTTCTCGATGAAACAAAAATCGCAATTTTTACATACAAATTCTGAGAAATTCTTATCCTTCAAAGTAATAATCTTTACGTCACAAGTTTCACGGTACTAAACGAACGTCGCATATATTATTAATTACATCGAATTGTATACTCGCTCCAACATCGACGAAATTCTAAAACGCAATATTCCCTGTTTCCCTTCGATCTTTTACCAGAAGCGTCAAGTTTTAGAGGTGTATAAAGAAATCGTAAATCTCAGATCTTGGAACGCATGAATAACACATAAATATCGGTTACTGTTCGCCCGCCTTCGGTTATTATTTTCCTTCCACGGAAATTCACTGTATACCCCGACGTTGCAAAAAGTTCGTTTCGCCGAATTGCATCTATCAAATATCGATGTGTAATCAAACATAGCGATTTTCGTGTTTGTCGCGAATCCCCGTTTCACGTTTCGCGCGCATCTGGTTGTGGCTTTACAAATTCATTTTTGGATAATGTTACGCGGCGAGGAAAAACGATCGACCGATGTTAGAATCGTCGAGTTGAATTTCTGCAATCGTTAGAGTAGAATTTCGAAGCTACCCGAGGTAGTTTTTATCGCGCGAGACGAGCCAAATATATAATATATATTATTTTTTTAAAAGTCTGCCTTTAAATTCGAAATCCCATTCAGTTTCAGTCGATCGGATGGAGCGAACTGTACGAAATAAACTGAGGAAAGTAGAAGTAGAAATGATCAATTTTTTCCCGTCATTTCTGATTCGACGTTATCGTGGAGGCATTGAAATATCCTCGATCGTAAGTAGTGCAACTCGGCGCATTGTCAGACGTGGTAATATCAAGACGCCGCGACAATATTCATAGGTAATATTCGAACTTTACGAACCATTCGATTAACTTTATTATTCCTGTATTTCAAACCTTAAAACTCTCTGGCAAAAATAGTTAGAGAATTTATTCACTTCATCGCAATTATGGAAAATCGCGCCAAAACTTAATCGATACTTTCTAGTTTTAATCTATACTTGCTTTTTTCTTATAATCGTTCTACAGTTACGATAATTATGTTCAATGGAAAAATAAATCGGTAAAATTGATCTGGCTAACTTATTCCACGAGTGCAGTGTTCAACTGAGGCGTCTTTGATTAATTTCGCTCGTTTCTCTGCGTCGTATTCGCGGAATCGACAGAAAATACGCCACGTGCGCGCAAAACCGTACGTGGACTTCTCCACCCAGTAACTTATGGAAGCAAATTTACTAAAGCTGCCGTGGTCGGCTCGCTTAACCCTTCCGCTGTTCGGTAGATCGATTCACAGGGAAGCACGATAACTCGTTGGTGTCGTGCTTGGTCACTTCTATTGGCGAGGGGAATACAGAGTGTCAAGTTTAGACACTTAAATAACGTCATCAATTACCTGGAGGCTTGAGGGATAATTTATTTGCAGACTTTTCCAAGAGTTTTCAGAGTCGAGAGTTTATTGAATGAAATTGTGGAAATGGAAAAATTCTCTTTCACAACTCGTAAGTGTGTTTTTATAACTCTTGAGCATAATAGTTTGGCGGGGGATTTATTCATCTTTTGTGGTTATCAAAATTCTCTTTTATCTGAGATAAATATTGCAAATGTTCTGTAAGAATGTCAAATCAAGTCAAGCTTAAGTGTGAGAAACAAAATCTTGTCTTTGTATGACACCATTCTACACATAGATTATTTTATTCGACAAAGCAAGTTGGTTTATAACTATGTTACGATTTTCGTAATGCAAAATAAAGTTTTCTCACGTGTTAAAATTATGATGAACAACAATTATACATGGACTCAGAAGTCGCCCCGAAAAGACCTGCCTCGTTAACGATTTTAATATTTTCAAATTACCTTTCAATTCCGATGATTCCAATCTGTCTTTCAAGAACGATATACAATAATAATCAACGTCGGTACTAAAAATCATGGTCCAGAGGAACTATGCGATTTGATCAGCCTAGATCCGTCGCCTTTCTAATTCTGAATGTTACCCACAGCTTACAGCACAAGGTCCCCCGAATTCCACGGGTCGAAAAAAAGCCTGTCCTCGCCTTGTCACCTGACAATTCGATACCTCGGAGAAATCGATTGGCAGGGAACACGCCGAGATTCATTGCCGAACTCGGTCGAGGTGTTTCGGCGCCACTTGGCCACTCGTTTGCCAAGATAATCCGGAAACTCGTTCTAGCATTACCATGGCAAATGTCCAATCTGGATCGTGTGCCATCCTAGTTGGGCGTCAGCTATGAAATGCATCGAGAATGCGGTCGTGAAAACACGCTGCGAAATTCTATAAACGCGTACAAGCCGCTTTTTCTGCGTGCTTTCACCCTTTCGAACTTTATCGTCACGATTTAACGACCGATCTCTCGGCGTACACACCCACGGCATTTCATCGTTTCTCTACATAATCATTTTGTCGTTTTTGACACGATGATCCTTTCACAATTATTCGCTTACTTAAGAATAATTGAATCATAATTCTTTTTCGTCAACCACATCAAAGTTAAACAAAGCTCTGTTGCACCTTAATCATTCAAGAGGTACAACACCTATTTGGCCAGTGTTCCAGCAACCTCAAGCACTGACCGTGCTCAGCGTAATCTAACTTTGGTTTACCAGACAACGATCTAAGCTTTCTACACGCCGCGCACAAGAACGCGGACGATCAATTATCTCCCACTGTCGACCAATACAATGTCTAACCTTGTTCGTGGAGAATTCGTTCCAATATATCATCCTATCCAAGATATCTAAATTTTGCTAACAATTATCTAGACAAGATATCTCGATAAATCGTTAATATCGGTTAGAAATCGTTTCAAGTGGAAGAATGTGCGATTATACAACACGATAATAATCGAGAGTTAGCCAGGGAACGATCGTACGATCAACTGTTCGGATAATCGGTGTCCAGATAACGAACTGCTCGTTGTACTTATCTAAATCAGAACAGATTTAGTTGTGTAATTAGACTGTCGTCGACAGTCGAGTGGTTTCGAAACATGATTTGTAGAAAGTCGACACGATCGTAGACGAGAATTCTAGAATAATATGTTTATCGATACTTCATCGTGGGAAATGAAAAATATTAAAGCAGCGGTATTTTTTAGGTATATTAAATAAATAATAAATAAACTTCTCGATCAATATAAAATGATTGAAACAGATTCTGAAATAATGCAGTAAGATACACTGAAAATTGCTTAAATCAGCTCACTGCACGATTAATCGTTGAAGAAGTGTAATAATTAAAATGATCATTTTCCTTCAGCATATTCCTAATGCACACCCGTTTTCATGAAAAGTCCTTAAAACGTGTCTTAGCACGCTTGCTTGGCCAGAAACGCGCCGAGTATTTTCGCAATTCTGTTTCCCTCGGGCAGCGCGACTTCTAAGAGGAATTCGCGAAGAAACGCGACCCTGCAGAAGTTATTTCTTCGATTTCCAAGGAGAATGTAGAAAAATCGTTTTCGAAAGAACGCGATGGAATATTTTGACCCGTATGCAATGCCTTGAAACTGTTACGGGAATGTTGCGAATTTTTGGAATTATAGTAATGAAAAGAGAGGAAGAAAAAAATCGCAGTGAGATTATTTCACCGTCGGTCGAACATAAAATAATTGTCACAAAAATATAAATATGTAAGTCTGTACTTACCATGCCGTGGCAGAGGCTGACTGTGACGGAGGAGCGTGGATCGTCATCGACGGTTCCGCTATAGAAACAACCAAGTTCAGGTCCCGGATGTTCCCTTCTGACAGTATTCTCACTCATGTGAGTAATCTGCGCATTAAATGAAAGAAAGAAAAACTTATGATAACACTTGATTGGAGAATAAATAAATAAATCATCGTCGAAACGTTGAAACCAATTTATAACTATTTATAACGAATTGATAAAAATGTGAAAAAGTCTAAACCACTCGTATAACACATCGCGTTGAATGAAAGTATCAACCATTTTATTAACAGAATGCAGCCGTTAATACTATGGAATTATTACGAAACATATATGATACAATCAAGATCAGGTGCAATCAAATCGCGAGATTTGCGTAAAGTGTTTGCAGAGAAGAAGATCTTTTAGTAGATTTTCGAACGAAATCAGAATTTCAGGATAAATTATTCAATCGACGAATAATGCTGTTCTCGATGGGGCTTTTAACGCTTCATCTATCGTGTTCTACAGGACAAGTATTATGGAATATTCAACGTAGAAGAAACGGCGATAATATCGCATGCATTAGCATAGTAATAACGCGAGGAAGAGGGTCATTTTTCTGGAAATTGTAACATCATTAGCGGTAATATAAAATCATATCTTCAGATCAGGTGTGGAAACATGTTTTCGTTAACACTTTCGTCCGTAATGATTTTCATAATGGTGCGATAACTGGTGGGTAAAACGTGCTACAAATCGATTGAAAATGTTATTGCCTACCTTCATGTTGGGCGATATGAAACTGGAATCGTGTGCCAAGCGTAAACGAAAGTGTCTTCCAAAGGCAGTGAACTCGTATTGCGGATGAGGATCCCAAATTTCAGCCTTTGCACGCCGGAAATGACCGCTATCGTGCCTCTTGGCCGTCGAAAGTTCGTCACCTGCAAAGAGAAAAAATAAATTAGAATGATAAATTAGAATTCTCTACGTGATACGGTACACGTGGAGATTTCTCATTCTTATTTATTTAACGTAATTAAGAGCACAATGAAAGTGCAATAACTACCTTCCTTTATATATAACGGAACGAGGGTAGAAGTGAAAATAAAGTAAACGGAAAAATAGGCAAGCACAAATTGAAAATATAGATGTATGATGATTAGGTTAAACTTGTTTCGTGTACTTGATAAACGAGGATAGTGATAGATGACAACTAGTTCACTTGTTGCTAATAATCGCCGACAGCCGCGCCAAGTTGGCAAAGCAACGAGTGATTTGTGCGCGACAAAATCCGCTTGTCGTCTCGTCTCGTCGCGTTAAAACGCGTCGCTTTACCGTTCAAACGATCCTTTTTCCATCGACCATGCTCTCGCCTATCTAGTTTCTCAGCCAGCTGGGAACGTGTTTTACCGTAAAGGCTACTGTTTCATTAACTGTTCCCGGCTCGCGTGACTATTCATTTTCGCCGATTATTCTTTCGCCCAGGGATAGATATGAATCATCGGTATCATTCCGCTCCGCCAGTCGCTTCTTCATATTAAGCGTATCCTCCGAAGCTATGCATCTCTTAGGATTGTTACTTTTGCACAGACATTTTTTAATCCGACTGGAAACCACGATAAATTATCATTCACTTACTGCATTGATTAGTAAAAGTATTACATTTAAATGCAACCGGACAGGAAAATATTTCGAAGCAAAGAAATACAATATATACAGTTTAATGAATCGTGGAATATTATCCTTGAAATGTTAAAATGTTTCTCGCAAATTGTTTGGAAAAAAAAGAAAAGCTTAATCAATTCGTCGAGACTATAATAAATATTATCATTTCTGAAGTGTTACTATGTCCGAATATTAATGCAATTAAATTACCATGTCTATTGTGTATGATGTTTAAAAAAGAGATGGAAGAATTTCGATCGGAGGGAGGTGCAACGCATTCTTCAGCAATGGCGATCTGGACGAGTGGCAAGCGTATTGCATCCGATTTAAGCTTCTCAGAATGGCGATCGTAAATCGATGCGAAACGACGGTGTCCTTTGTAAATATCTGCTTCCCGTCTCGACGTCTGTTATTTTTGTCTTCTTTTTTTTTTATTCTCAACTCATTGACGAGCCGCCACGTCTCGCACAATCGTGAGCTTAACGAGACGAGCGTGATCCTGATAAAGGTGGTGTACGCTTGCAACGTACGCGACGATGGGATCGATGATCTCGAGAACGATTTACAGATTTCATGTGTACTTACTAGTAAGTGGAAAGATCGAACGATTATACAATTGTACAGTTCGAACAAATTTTATTTGTACTTCCACCAGAATATTTGTATATCAAAGGTATCAAATGTGCCACTTGCAAATACGAATATTTAACCAGAATTTGTTTTTTCAGCAACCAGCAATTGTCTCGAGTTTCTTGCAATACACATTTCCCCGTTTCCGCTGTCTATATTAATATATTTATACAAATAAGTTTGTAAGGATATGTTAAATAAGTTTTTGCATCCTCGATGTTTAAACGACACCTGGATAATTTCTGTTTTACCCAATTATCCAAGAAATACGATTCGCGGGCCGGTCCCTGCTATAACGAGTTAAGTAGAATGCTCATCCGAATGACACTTAGCAATTACCCGGCGTCGCGAATGGCATAAGGATGCCGGAATGGCAATGCTACTTATTTATTAACAATCATCTTAACGGTGTACTCTGCACGCGATCCATGGAAAGCGTTACATAATTTCATTGGCCGAAACTTCCGGGTTTAGATCGTATCTGTTTAGAGGAAATTTATTCCGACGTTTGACCTGCATTTCGACCAGGTAACGTCTTGGTACTAAAACGTAAAGTCTGATACCGTGAATGCCTCGAAGACGCGTTGGGTAATTCTTTTATAAAAAATCACCCTGGCCAAGACTTTTTATAAACACGCGTAGGCACCGAAAATTTGGATGCGAACCTTGTAGATCGCTTTTAGATTCGCAATTAAATGATCGACAGTAAATTATAAATTATAAATTGTATTGCAAGCAAATGATTGAGATATTGCAGAGTATTTATTCGCTTTCTTCTTCGAACTATGAGTGAATAGAAAAATTAATTCAATAATAATTTAGAATTTGTTTCATAGTAACGTTGCTAGTCAAATTGCGAGTGCATATCACGAATTTCATATTCAAAGTTTTACAGAAGGGAAAGTTATCAAAATTAAGATACTTGTTTATGTATTTCATTTCTTTTCGTCGCACCATTCATGATTCTTCGATAGTGATCTACGTGTACACACTCGAGTGCTGGTATTTAATCATACGATTTATAGTATGTAATTATTTCTCGTTATTATCGACACCGTTATTACAGTCAATACCTTCACTTGAGATAACGCTTGTTGACACATCGAGTGGCGGTCTTAACGTAATCGATTTACGAGATACATGTTAGGTAATTAATAGATATTATCGACTCACGTGGATCCTCATACTGATTCTCGCTGATCTTCATCAGCTCCACGTACTCCAAGTCTGGATTCGGTGGAAACGATCCACTTTTCGTAGATTTATTCCGCTTTTTCGAACGCCTGTCCTCTCTAGGAATCACTGTAACTAAAAGAGAACAAGAAATAGTATTAATGTCATGAACTATTTTTTAATTATATTAAGAGGCTTAACTTCCACCCTTCTTTCACTGCAAATACAATTATTATGTTTAATTATTTCATTGCCAACCATTTCTATACAATAACAAGAGTCAAGTTAACAATGCCAGAATAGCAAGTACTAAATCGTAGCAGTAACGAAAGTCTGACCTAAATTTGCAATAACTAAATTACGAACACCTACACGAAAATCTAAATCCTTCGCCTTTAAATAATTATGTACCTACAACCCCAGAACGACATCAAAATCCCATGCAATAGAAACAACCTTATCTATAGGATACTCTTGGCATATAGTCCTATCTGATCCTATCAATAGTTATAAATTATTAATATAACAATTCACCAAGGAAACTAACCACGAACAGGAATTTGATTTCCAAAATTCTCCCATCCTTGCTCCTTACTCTACGACGACAATGCACGTACTACGTCAAAGTCGTGCGCACCAATGTTACTATTCTCGAAATCGCAGGACCTTCAAAATTGTAAACACCAATGTGGCTTCGTGGAAACCTCGAGTTTAAGCAATAAATCAATCACAGGCGTGACGTTGACGTTCTGACCAAAAAAAGGATAACAACTCCCAATTTCAAGTGGCCTACAACGTTTCAACTGCATAATGTATAATATTGCAAGTCGTGGTTCTTAAAATTCAGGAAACGACTTGTTTTTCAGAAGCTTACACTGGACAGCGACTACTAGCTCCATTTACCAACCACCATGGACTCAACCCTTTCGTCGCGGCACAGATAATAATAAAACGTCCTCGATATTAAGACAGTACAGATTTTATTAATATTAAAGAGCTGTACGTTTAAACCTTTAGATACTCTGTTTAATTACCTAAGGTATAATTGATATAAATAATTGCAATATTGATACATTGCTCTAGAGAAGGTTTGCATTAATTATTAACGAACAGTTTATTGAATATCCGAGGACGTATATAATATTGTACGGTCTTCGTAGCGAAAGGATTGATGTATTTCGATCGAGAGCTCATCGTACGAGATAAACGTATGTATCGAACGTCCTAAGTACGTTCTCCATGAACGATACGACAGTCGTTGTCTTATCTTAAGTCGATTCGACATTAAGATACCGCGGTACAAATTTAAACGTGAATTTCGCGCGATAACCTTACGTTTCTGCGTTTGGCATTAACATTAATCGCTGGTTTATATATATATATTATTTTTTCTTTCGGCATTGAGTCAGATAAGGCGGCAAAAAGAAAGGAATCGATGAGAACGGCGAGTTGCATTGCGCAATCCAGCTGCTTAGAATCGATTAACCGACCTTCCTCCCGCGTGAAGAAAAATCGAAATTCTTTCCAGATATCTCATCGACCTTGATAATTACGACGCTGCAAGTGTGTGCATTTGCGAGTGAAACGCAAATGAGGTCTCTTGTCCACTGTATTGCTTCTGTAACTCTTCCGGTTATAAAATGGATTGATCTTTATTAGCCGAAAATGTGGAACTTCTTTTTTGTTTTATTCTGTTTAAATGAAATAACGTACATATTTGGTTTTATATTTCTTAATATTGATCCGTGTTTTTTCTTTCTGATTTCATTTTAGGTGTTCAGAATAGAAATATTTATTGCAATTATTTTATGAAACAGACATATGAGAATTGTATCGAATTTATTTCTCAATATTTCTGTGATTTTTATTTATTTTATTATGGAAAATTGCGTACTGCTTATTTCATAAAGTAAGGTAAAAATATTTCCAATTGGCATCAATGTATTATTAATTTTCATTTTTTTCAAGCACAGAAGTGTTATCTTTTATGGATCAAAGGAAATTCTTTATTTCGTAAAAAAACAGATTAAATTAATGGAAAAAATGGTTAGGTATGACACTTGTATTTGCATGAATTTTACACGTGGGTGTTCGAAGTCATAATGTTAATGCGATAGGTATTGCAAATTGGAGTATGGTGCCTCGTAAAATGATTTCATTTCACCACCACTCGAAAGACTCGAGTGGCCATGTGTATAAACGAAATACTGTAAATAAACAGTGAAGATACATAAGCCAAACTAATCAATTTGATTCTCTGTCTGTTAAAACACGAGACATCAGCGAATTGTTGAATTTATCCTGATCACGAAACCTTTCCCCATATCTGTGGTGAATTTCCAAAACTATAATTACAAACTTCAAATCAACGACTCAATGTAATCCCCTCAAATAACTAGAATATTTATTTCCCACTTCACAAGCAATGAACAAATGTGTTAAATATCATACAATGCAGTGTAATAGTCGTAACTTAAATCAACGATTGTAACATTTTATTGAGAATAGAAGTTTAAAATACAAAATTAAAAAGCCTTCAATTAATAAACCAAAAATAACTGCAAAAAAGAAATAAATATGTTATAATATAACATAAACCATTAAACTCGTCACAGAATCAAAATCTTACGTCAACAACCGTAATCTCCTATTTTAAAAAAGAGCAAATTCAATCATTACGTCAACAATTATTACAATATAACATTGCAAATCTCCCAGCAATATTTCACGTCACGTCAACTCTGAACTTTTGCTCCATACGTGACCACTCATCTCCCTACGTCAAAAGCAACCAACCAAAACAACCAAACACCTCACCCTGCCAACATTCCGCTGACCAAACTGCAAGAAACAAAGACAGATCTTCGCTAACCAATAATGCCGAGCAATAATTAAAATAAAAAAGGGCGAGATCCTTCCCTTCCCTCCATCATTAAACGCGTATAAATAAAAATGAACAAAACGGTCGTAAAAATTGTCTCGGTCGATCGATAATCGATTCATCCGTTCGACGAAGCAGGCCGATCTGTGCGTTGAGTTACGCAAGCTCATTAGGCTGATTCCAGCGACAAACGTCAAACGGTTTCCTGATTTTCAGATAACCGAGTCGATTCAGCGGAAAGGGATGCGAAATTTCACGAGACGCCAGGCTGATTAAACGTCAGTCGAACGTACCGATCGGTGATTGGAAGAATTATAGGGAAACAGCGATCGAACGGATCATTCGATAAAATATCGTGCCGCGAATTGTTTGATACAATGGTAGCAAAAGTGTGCTAAATTAGAAAGGCGTTCGAGTGTAAAAAAATGTTAGTTATGTACGGGCACGATTGTTGCATATCCTCTGGCATTGGATGCTGTGGGAAAAGTTGTTACATATCTTAAACTGCCCGTGAAAAAAATAATTCCAACACGGTTACGATGAAAATCTCGCGGAGAAAATGGTATGGTTAATTGTTACGAACATGGTGTAAAATATTGAAAATGAAAAGACTCTGATGTAGAAATTTCGGTAGAAAAATTGTACTATGTACTATACGCGGCAGTTCTGTTAGTAATTCTGGCAAGGGTACAGTGGAAAGAATGTTTAGCACACTGTGATGAATGTTTTAGTAAAAAATGATAATAAGTTAAAAGTTCTCGGGAAAAAATACTGATCAATTAGTAGGATTTTCAAGCTGGAAACTCTTGGAAGTATGTACATGTACTAATTTATATGCCCTGTCGAGTAAGCTAATTACGCACAAGCGGATGACTGTATACAATAGAGTTGAGTAATTATCGATGGCATTCGACTTGGAAAAACACTGGATCTGATTTTTTTCTGTATCGTTCTGTGAAAACTGGCGGGACGAGGAATTTTTCATTAACGTTAAAAGATTGATGGGGATCGATCTGAATGATTTCTCGGAAATTCTAGATCGACTAGTGCTGACTTTGAAATAATCATCGTTGATCGTGTTTTTAATGGATACAGCCGCGGTAATAATTTAACTAAATAATTGTATGTAGGTATAATTAGTAGAATGATTGGTTTAAAATTGTTCCAAATTAAGTACCTGTTTGCATGGTTTAGAGTAATTAACATCCTTCAATGATTACGTTAGAAATTAATCATTGGATTGTTCAACTACATACATACGTTTCAATAGCTTCGAGTTTGTATATTCAGTTATGGATATTTTCTAATTAAAATTCTAATTGCAAAACAGTAGAGTAAGATCAATACAAATCAGTCGAGTATTGGATGCTTGAATCAACGATGGAAATACAGTACCAACTATATATACTTAGCTTTCTAATATCGCGTATGTATGTACGTACTTCTATGTTTGAACTACGCTAATGAGCTCAATGGTTTAATGACTCTTGCAGTACACATCTGGTACAGAGTAATTACAAATAACCCTTGTGTAAAACGATTGCCCACTACCTTTTTATGAAAGCAATATCGGAGCTCGAGGTAACATTAAATTGTAATACTAGTACCTAATTTAATACAGTGCGAAATAATTTGAACACCAATTTTGGAAATAAAATAATTTATGTTTGTGATGAGAACGATTGAGTATTATTTAATTTTCATTGTTCCTATTACTTTAATGTACTAAGTCGTTTGGCTTCATTTTGTATTTCTTTTGTAACTCTTAATGTTAATGATAACAGCAATTATGTATTTGGTATTTTATGGATAAAGGCATATCTGTATTTCAACAACAGTTTCAGAAAATCTTAATATCAAGTATTGCGATGATCTTTCATTCTCGAAACAATATTTAGACACAGCTCGATAATCCGTATATGAACGTTTGTAATACAGAATCGAATTTACGTCGACAGATACGTCGCAAAACTAAAGCAAATACATCATCATTCAGCTCGCGTAATTAATTACCACGATCATCGACGAAGAAAAATATCGGGGGTCAGCTGATAACCTGGTCATTTTTTATTCGCTTTAATGACACAAGTAGTGACTCTTTCGCGCATTGTTTCACAAGCTATCCGCGAGACAGTAGACTCGTGGCCCCTATACTCGCGAGTAGCTGAAAACGTTTTTAGATAAGGCAGCCTCGTTTTAATGCACGTCAATGGGCAATCGCGTGCTTTACTTCTTACACGAAGTGCACTGTATTCTTTCAATTATTTTCAATATTAAAAATTCCTCCAATAATCTCCCCTACTTTCACGCCCATTAATTTAATAACTCTTCAAACCCAACACCCTTCATTTCAATTATACTAACTCTTTTCCTAATCCCCAGTACACCCCTCCCAACAAACATAACATAAAATCGAAGACACCTAAAAATCTATACCTACTTCCTAAACCTTCTCCAACTTTCTGAAATATATTTTTCCAGATTATTTTACGGTCGCACCATTCTACCGCAATTATTACAATTTATTTACCACGTCCCATTATCCATTGTGAATTCAGTATCACAGTTATCTCCGTTGCAACGAACTATTTCAAATCTTTCCAACTGATGTTACACAGAAACGAATTATCCTCTTAAGGGTTAAATTGTTCGAGATATTCAACCACGTCCAACGCTTTCGTTGGTGTGCCGAAATTTCATAAAATGGGATCGTCAAGCACATTTACTTTACGCTGCTGCTCGTCAACCGCGATGTCCAGCTAAAAACCAACGCGAGCCTGCAAACAATAGGAGAAATTTCGACGTCCCACTCGCACAGTATCGTGGCCCGTGTCGCGGAACAAAGGGCCTTTACGTCATGTCCGCGGAGATTAAACGCGGTTACTAAATGTCGACGCGTGGGTGGCGCACTCGACACCGTGCACATTGTACGTACAATTGCATAACGATACACGGCAATGCTCCAGAGGTGAAAAAAAGGGATTCGACTTGGACAACGTAGACCACGGGTTCGGTGCTCGAAGACCGGGGACAAAGATACATACACGCTGACGACAGGGTTCTGTTAACACATGGCGCTGATGAGGCTCTCCGTTTCGTGGCAATTAGGATTCTATTATAACAAACGGATTTGCCGTGAATTCGCTGGAAACAGAGTGAAATTAAGCTTAAAATTATGTGCTTCTGTTGTTACGGATTGCAAAGGGATTTTTGGGTGTTTCAATTTTTGTTGTATGGTTGATAAAATACGAGATTGGAAACAGTGATGAATTATTTTCATTTTTTTAAATCTAATTACGCACTCTTATATTCAAATGTGTGAAATGTACTGTATGATTCGATGATTCAGGAAATTTTCGAACGCGAAATACCTGTTCAAATATCGAGGAACGACGTAACTTGTATTTCGAGGAAAGCTTACTCGCCACCGCGCCAGACTTTCCTCGAAATCTTTCCGGAAGCAGCTTCCCCTTGGAGAAACTTATCGCGTGAAAGGATGAAGGGGCTACGGCCGCGAGAAATATGCGGTCAGCCAAGAAATCGAATACTTTTCTTCCAAGACACTCGACCTTTCTTCCCGCGGCCTTGACGTCCATCCGTGAAACCGCGTCTCGTTTAAACGCCATGAAAAAAATGAACCCTTTTTTCTTTTTACAGCTATGCGCATACTTTCATTTCAGAAGCCCTCCTTGACTCGCGCGAATATGCGACAGGGATTTATCGAATATCGCCGTGCCACAAAAAGACACAGGTGCCACAGGTGTCTGATTCGTTGCCTGTTTAAATACAAACACGATACATTCGATCGTAAAATAGAAAACGACGATTCCCTTCCGTCAACCTATCAGCCTTCCCAAATTCTCTGCAACTCTTGCGAAAGAAAAACTGTTCCCGTGCAAAGGGCCCCCATGCAAATGTGAATAATGTACGAAATGTAAGACCAACCTAAAGGGCCTAATAAAAGATGATCGCGTCGATGCACGTTTCTCGAGGGACCAGGAAATATTACGTTAGGGGCATGATAAACGACAAACGTTAATGCAGAGGCATGAAACAGGAGAAACGAGACGTTTGACGAGCAGCCAAGACGAAACGGAGTACCTACGCGACGGGAGAATTATTCTAAAAGGACCTGGAGGCGGCAACGCAGAGCCACAGAAAAACGCTTACCGCGTGATAATCCGATATCCCGACACAGGATACAGGATATGGGGTGAGCGATAGACGATATATAGTTGTACGGAGTACCAGACAGAGTCACGCGTTGTCGATCACGTGAATATAGGGAAGGTTAAGCAGTTCTCATCACTGGACACTGATAGATGCCTTGTCCGACAAAATATGATAAAACGAAGACCAACTTCTCGGAACGTAACCAACGAGAGCGCATTCTTGCGTCCGAAGGGATTACTTGCTGACCTCGGGGAGATAGCAAAATTTCGATCCAACGTTACCACGTGGAAACGTCCTGGTTCAGGTAAGCGATCGATACGATCGTTCGCGTGTAATTGATTATCTTTTGCGGCGGCGAATAGGAAAATATTGAATACCTCTAGGCTTATTCATTTATATTTATCCCGTGCAATATAAAAGAATATTGTTTATTATTTAAAAACAACCAACTCTCGGGTGATCCTTCGAATTTACAGGTAGAGTTTTGTTTCGATGTTTCTTAATACGGTAAAAGAGATTGATCGTCCCTGGAAACGGTACTACTTTTTTCTTTCTTTTTTGCAAGCAATTTTGAAGCACGATAATACGATTGCAAATATATTATTAACAAATTCGAACGTCCAGGAAACTTGCATCCAACTAAAGAATTTCTCTCTCCGCGCCGTGTAAAATAAGCGAAACAAATTCTCATTCGCGTCGAAAATACATTTCACCCGTTGTCCCAAAGATTTGTCCACTTCCGTGGCAAGTATTCCGCGGCAAAAGGCATCGCACAAATGCCACGTGAAAACCGACCCCGTCGTCGGGACAGAAGGGCCATTAATCAATCGATCGGGTATGAACACGGCGTTGCAACAATTAGCCGCCTCTTGTTTTACGCAAGGCCTTAACGTCCCGTGACGCTTGCTAATGATCGAGAGCCCCGCGACGTCGACGACAGACGAAAGGAGGCGTGGAATGCCGGTTAGAAAGGGTTTTCTGAACTGTGTCGTCTGCGTCGTGTCGCACGGCGCCAGAACGCCACGTGTCGTTGAACTGGACGACATTGTTTCACGTGTAAAAGGCCGGCCCTTGTATGCATCCGACTCTTCCGTCGGCAGTCTTGCATAAACATTTCGTCTTCCACGGCCAGACGAGTGCATGCTCGTGTTCGTCAGTTACCCTTAGACCGCCCCTGACGCGCGGACAGAACGGATGTTATTTTGGGGAATAAAAGTCACGGACCGATCGTTCGTTAACGCTGTAACGATCGGACAAAGGAACCGGGGTGATCGTACCGGATTGAAGGGGAAAGTGTGAAGCACTGCGTGCATCGACGAAAGGGGGAGAGTATGTTTCCTTGGTGAATAAAAAATATTTTACAGTCGAGTGCGAAGGGGTTTGTTTGGGAGGTTCAATAAAGCCTTCGAGGGACACGTTGGTAAGCAGGACGTTGGTTGTTAGTCGGTTTGGCTTTTTTCTCTTTTTCTGGTTCAATCTTGTTGCTTGTTTTAGAATTATTTAGTTGCGAATTATTTAGAAGAAGAAGAAACTAATTTCGCTATTGAATAATGGAATAATTAAAATACTGTACTATTGGTTGTGTCTGTCATTCGGTTTAATGCTCCGAAGCAGGTGTAATTCTGGGAAATATAGAATAACTAATAATAAATGACCCACTAAAAAAAGAAAGAATAACAATCATACCAACTAGTTATCGTGAAACTTGCACAATTATAATCCCAATACAAAATTCATGAAAAATTCATAATCATACTAAAGATCAACTTCGAAGGTAATCTTTCATTCACAAGGTCTCAGGGTGACGTGCAAACATTTAAACGAATTCTTAAAACGAATTAATCTTCTTATATAAGGTGGACAATTTATTTCCACGATGTCATTAATAGTATATAGTACCTACAGTATTCACCTGAGCACAATGAGAGCTTCATTTGCTGCGCAAACACTGTTGCACCTGAACTCTATCGTTATATCAACCAGAAGCGTCGACAGCACGATGTAGACACGTTTTCTACAGAGCACAGCTTCCGGGCACACCGATGTCGCCACGGTTTTATCCCAGGTCAGGATAATACGAGCGGCCGGCCAAATTGCGCGGGTACAAAATAGAACGAGCAGACGAGCCAGTCGCTTTGGAATTTTCACGTGGCCCGCCTTCAATTGTCCAGGCCTCTGTTCCGCCTTTAATTCTGAATCACGATGGAATTTCTCGCGACCGAATAATGCCAACCTACTTGCCCGCGAATGAAATACGCTCGAGGGTGGAGAGCGAAATATCTCACGCTATACATATGCGCATATTTCTGCGTGCAATTGGCAATTGTCACTACGCACAGTGACATAAATCTTCTGCGCCTGCAAAGAATTTTAATCGCGGACATGAATATTCCGAAGAGATTTTGTAATTATTTGATTATTTTCTCTGGGGAGAAGTTAGTGTTATGTTAAGTTTCGTTGTAATATTTTTAAACGGCCCGACTGTTAACGAGGGTAAATCGTGAATACGATAAATCGGTTGGAGCAATGAGAATGAAGGATTTTGATACATGGGATCGTTATGCTCGATTTAGGAGTTTGCAGTTAGGTATGGCAAGTCAGGCCGCGACTATTAATATTCATTAAGCTACGTCTAATAATAGTTCCAAGTGCTTCGCTTGCGCATTAGGAGATAAATAATTTTCGTTTACGTTTGCTGTAAATTCGATTCATTTCCAGTTGAAGCACACCAGGGCCAGTATTCTTCCTACAATCCGACAGATGCCCACGGCGAAAGAAGAATGCAAAGTGAATGTGCATGAACGCAATTCATATCAAACGTATATTTAATAATATACCGTTCGACCTAAAACTATAGGACTAAATAAATCTAACAAACCGACACTAACCATCGAATTATTATCAGCGAGAAGTATCCATTTTCATCGAAACAGAAATAAAAATCAATGTCTCTTTCGTTCAATAATAATTCGATCCTCTCTTAAAACTATAAAACTCCTTCGATCTTCAAAGGACGTCACTTTCTCCCATTAAAAATACACCTATTATATTCTATTAAAACGTCGACTTTATCCCAGTTCGTTTTCCCTGGCGCAGTTCGTACGATTCAAGCGAAGTGTAATAAAGTAATAACACGCGCGTTACAGAGAACGCATTAGCGTAAATTTCAAGAGCATCGAACGATATCGCGCGATTCTGATAGACAGCCGGCCGTGTGCGTGTACAGCTTCGGCTATTTTCGCCTGAACTGCCGTAGAAATAAATTACAGGCGAACGACGAATATATCCCGCTGCGAGGTGGCGATCCGCAGCCTGGAAAAAAAAGAAAATGTTTACGGACCAAAAGTTAAACGTCTGCCAGCAATATCTTTTGCCAGCGGAGTTCGCCGTTTCGACATGTTTCACTGTAAAACGCCAAGGTCGCGGTAGATATTCATTTCGCGATTCAGATCGCTTTTTCCCATGGATGGCACTCGTTAGTATTGTACAGATTTTGCGGGCTGCTTTACGAAAAGGACAAGGAATCTGCGAGGGTAGAATGTGGCAATTGAATGTTCGCGGTGCATTGGTGATTAATGGAAATGAAATTTAAATTTGACTTGGATTCATTGAGATATTGGTAGTTCGTTGTGCATTGTATTTATAATGGAAGAATCGAAATGCGATTTTTGTTATTTATTGCACGATCATTGGTAGGAATTTTTTATTATTAAAAGGAATTTGGAGTTTGATACGACAGGATACTTTATTTCCATCGTTTTATATTTTATTTGTTATAAAGAGGGATTCAATCATTCTGAATTTTAATTAGTATCCATTTCTTTGAAACACCTCCCGTGATACATAAGGTAAAAGAAAAGAAAGTGCGCGACAGTGGACTTTCGAATTAAAAGTCAAACAATGATTGACCTGTACCACTAGGTATTTAACTATCCTTTTCAAATATCACCTGCCCCTTTTTACCAGAATTTTTCTAAGACAACTAGATATCATATTAATCCTTACAAATGGTTTAATCGATGATTGGGTTCGATTTAAACACCATTAGCATCATTCAAATATATTTCTCACGCCTTAATATCAATTAGAACGTCACGATAACTCACAATCAGTTGTTGTAATCCTAATGCAATAATACTTGATACTGTCGAAAACGTGAAATATTTCACTCCTGCCATAATATTTAACACTCTACGAATTTTCGAATGGCAAGATTACCGTGTTAAAGAGTCACACGTGTCCTGGATATTTTTCTTTACGATCACTCGTTTAGTTAGACTATCGAAACTCTCCTGTCGACCCAGCCAGAATGTCTCCAGCTGTGTGGCTCAACTTTATTGGCTTCATGGGCCAACAGAGACGGTTTTTGAACGTACTAGAACCTGCCGGTATATTTGTAGGAAAGTTTATGGAGTCGGGACTCGAACGTGAAATTTATTGTTGATCAGAGGAACCATTTGTCTCTAGTTTATATAAGGTGCCTTATTTCGACACCGAAACTGGTTCTGGTATGGTGAGATTTTCCTTTTTTAATTACAGGATGTGCAGGAAGCACTTGGATTTATTTTCTTTAAAATAAAAAAGATATATTTTCGTGCCTGATCGTTAGGGTTAAGTAATTCACCCTTTGGGCATTTCTTTTTCCGTCGCAGAGTTTTTGTTTTTCTTTCGAAGAAAACCATTCGCAGCGCCAATAATCGTCGTGCAAGGCATTTCACTGCGACTTTGCGTATCTAATCGCCCCAAGGCTAAAATGCGTACAGAAATTCACGATCCCGAACACTGCCCCGAGTCATACATTATATCGGCGGGCTCTTTCAACCGCGACGAAAGGAATTGATCGACCGGCTGGTGAACGATCGATTGTCGTTTAATGAATGTTATAATTTACGAGATCGCGAGGACCTAATTTATTGCCAGCCGAACGGACGTGTCGTCGCCGCTAATAATGGCCAGTCGAGTTTGCGTATCGGTTAATTACGGCTAATGATAGAATCCGTGCAATTACCTAGGCTGAAATGCACCCGATTGCTATTGGCGATACAGTCTAATGGGGGAAAAGGAAGGAAGCATAAGGCAGAATCGAAAGAAAAAGAAGAAATGATTTGGCAAAGAATCAATGCAACAGGAAAATATGCAAATCAATATCGTCTACATGGAATGGATATAAAAGAAATTCCTATTTAAGTCCCACCCTAGTTTATCCAGTCTAATAAAATTTTCCCAGGAATAATTATCTTGAGGAAAATATATCACGAATATAATCTAAATTCGAATAATCGAATCTGTACTGCATCTTTATCAGATGATTTGAGTACGCAATAATAAATATTATGATATATTTATAATTTAAAAATATTATAATATTTTTTGTGCAACATGCAATTATATTATACATAATCAGTCCAGATATGTAACTTTAATTGTAAGGACACGAATCTAGCGATCATTAAGAGGCTGAATCTCATTCTGCAAGTCCACTCGTCATACGACAGTGACGAATGGTGTTCAGAATGACGATTCTCCGTTTAATGTTATGTATCTCGAGAGGAGAAGGCAACAGTCGTGTCAGTCTTTTTACCTTCGTCGTGCATGATTGCGCCGCGTTCGCGATACACTTTCGTGTATAATTGTTTTGACATACTTAGCCGGAGAAATGACAAACCGAACGGCGATACGGCAGAGATAACGAAGAGGGATCGACAGCAATTTCCGCGCATCGAGCATCTCGTATCGATAAATCATCCGGGATTGTAGCCGAGCTTCTTCGTCACTGATTGTGAGCAGGAAGCCTTTTCTTGTCGGAACCGAGAAACCGCTTTTAGTATATTAATGCAGAGACACGCGCAGTAATTTCACATGCATACAGGCTTTGAAGAGTGTTTGCTGATTTATTTATGAGTACGTGAATTTGTGTATCAATTGTTGCGCTGCCTATCATTTTTCTACAAAGGGCAGCATTGCGTTCGAATTTTTTTTAACGCTGCTATGCTATCACTGGAAGCAGTGATTTTTTATTCAGCCTAGTTTGGGAGAGTCGTATGGGAAAGTTGTGGGAAAATTTGGAAAAACCTGCGAGAAATTGTGATACTTTGATTGCACTTTTTTCATTCCTACATTGTTTCTCCAATTTTCTCGCACTTCTCCAGACATTTTCCTGCACGCTTTGCGTAATTTTCCTGTAATTGCAAACGAAAAATCGTCCACTGCTTGCCCTTCTCGTTACTAAAATGTTCGATTGATACAAGCAAGAGAAAATTCTTCGACTGCAAAATACAAGAAATCGGGTGTTAAGTAATTGGCAAACAGAGATTAATAAAGCGTTACGCAAGAGTTTGTTTAACAATCTCGAAAGATGGTGATAAAGAATCGCAACAGGGGCAGCAGTTTGCAATCATTATCTGCAGATTTATTTGTTGGACGTGTAAACAAAAAGGGAGAATCGTTCGTCAGTTATATTTTGCAATTTATTCTTTGCCATTCCATTCTCACTGTGTCGAGAGCTTCAGGCAATTGCTGTATTAATATAAATACTTAATAATCTTATTAAAAGTCTACTTATATACAGCAAAGGAAAGGTAATAATTTTAACCGTTCATTTAGCCCAAGACGAATGTCCGTTGCGGATTAATAAAAATGTTTATTAAGTCATTTTATTAATCGATTGAAATATTTTCACCAAGGAATGGGCGATAATGAAAATCTAATTGAATGGAAAACAGGACTGAAAATAACACCGATAGTAAAATTATTTACGAAAAAAATTGTAAAACGTCGCAATGCGAAATATCTTCTCGCAATAATTGCACTCCGATAATGCAGCTAACAAACGAGTTCACCACAACAATACTATTTGCACAATTAAAATATTTCTCCAATTATTATAAAAACAATCAATACCACGTTTAATAATTTATCCTTCATTCGCCTGGTAATAAGGCTTACTAGAGAACTGATTTTTATTTTTCCAAATGAATTCAACAGCTTTCTTCTTCAATAATATTATCATTCTTCGCCAAGAAGAAAGCATCGCAGTCAGTGGCCTGAAATTAGCGATTCATTTGTTGGGTTAATCGCGCTTGATAAGACAGGTCAGTTATTCTCGTTGCTCGATTAGCTCTGGCATTTAAGAATTTGGATCAAACGAAAATCCTCAATAAACATGCAGTACAAATAGACGTTGCAGCAAATGAAGGTACAGAAACGAAAGGAAAGGTAGGGAACAGAAGAAAAGCAGGCTTTGCAACTATAAACTACAAATTAACTACAAATTATTTTGATTTCTTTAGAAATGCATTAGCAGAATGTTAAAAATATTTCCTCTAATGTAATCTACAAACTTAATAACCGCTTATCTATAATACCATTTATCGTTCATTAATTTGTATGTACAACGAGGATAACATTACGATTATCATTATTATTAATTGACTGTCCAACGACAAACAAGTGAAAGGCTATTAAAGTCAATGGACACTAGCAAGTTTTTTCAATGAAGAAAATTTGCCTCAAACGAATTATATACAATTGTTTCTCCCTGCACATTTATGCATTAATTCGAAGATAGAAGATGAATGAAAATTCGGCAACGTTCGCAAGATGAAAATACGAATTCGATCGAAGATAGCCTTAAGGCTTAACACCTTCGTGTTCCACGGCTTACGTAAAGGTAAAGCCGACTTAATGTAATTCATTCGGACACGCTGAGTTATAAATTATAATCGTGGCCTGTCCACGATATTGCGATATCTAAAAACGATACACGAACGATTATGTAATTACGTGGCTGTGCGTGGATTATTTCGTGTACGTGCGTACACGTTAGATTATCGCTGGCTGTTGCCGCGTGTCCCGCGAGGAATGTAGGAAATGCAAAACGACGGTAAAATGTCGGCAAATATTTGTCTCTGTCAACGACTGCGTATTTACAAACAAATTAGGAACGAAATGAGGAAACAAGTTCGGGAGAAAAAGTGCAGGTGTGAGACGTGATTTATCAGTGGAAAGTGAAATAAGATGAGTAATGTTCTTTTTTTCTTACTTCTTTCTTCCTTTTTCTTTTTTTCGTAATGAAGAATTGCTACAATACTTAGCAGAGATTACTCCCGGGATCGATATAAAGATTATATAATTAAGTTATTAAAATTATGTAATATTTGATTTGATTAAGATTAAGGTCCGGGCGAGTTCTCATATTATTCTATAAGTAATTGCGCGAAGGATCCACGATTGGTATTAAGAGAAGATCTGATTAAATTTTACGAAATTATTTCCGATTTTGAGAAGTTTCGACGAAAATTGAAAAGTTCACTTATCTTGAATGCATACAATTATTACACTTTCATGTTCTGCCTATGTAATTGCAATAATTTTTTCAGATAATTATTATACCTTCGTTCATCGGATTTTCCTAATGATATTATGCAGTAAATTTTATTAATACACAGCAATGAATTACCCGTAACTCTTGGAATTTTTCTTTGATCATTTAAGGAACAGGTTCTCACTATTCATACTTTGCGCATCCGGCTACGACAGTGTAGTGCGCAATAAATATCATTAATATAACTAATTAAATACTGAAACCTGTTGGTTCCTGCCGGCTGTAAAATGAAGTACCGAGTAGAATGGGACATTGATTAAGCAAAACCATTAAATTAACTCCATTAAGCCTGAATTTCACTGCCGTACATTTCACTAACTCCACTCTACATTCCGCTATCTCACAGAGTGCCATAAAATATGCAAAGTGCCATTTCAAGTCGTTTACATCTTACGGATGGAAACAATCTAATGGGTTTATGCTTACCAAAAATAAACTACGATCAACAGAACGCACCATGCGCAAATTCCACGAAATAACGAAAATATTAAACCATTGTTCCACTGCAATGCATATATAAATCCAGCAAGGACAGAGAAATTCACTTTTAAACACGAAAATTAAATAACATTCATTCGCCAATATAAATAAGATAGATGCAAATAACGGGGAATAAATAAATGATAAAAATCCTAAAATTCCATACATAAAATGCCTAAAACATACCGATACACGTATGTATCTCGTTTCTGAATCGATTCTGCGTGCGTATAGATTCTACCGGTTCCAGCCGGCAGTGATTCACAGGAGCAATCGTAGACATGGCAGATTTCTATTTGAAAAGCGACGTCGTGGTACAGAAACGCTCGCTAATCCGAAGAGGCATGAGAGCGTGCATGTAATTTCACCGTAGTCGCACGTGCGTGCATGTCATTCCCTCGGTTGTTGGAACGCATAAAGAGATCCTATTAATAGGTCGCATGCTCGATTGACGGAGCTCCTGTGTAATTTATAAGCTGCACCGTGACAGTTATTAGGAACGGGCCCTGTGCAATAAGGAAACCGATCGAACCGATAAGCTGCCTTCTACATATACCATACATCAAAAACAACCCCTTTGTGGACTCATTGTACTATCCTATTTGTGTTCCCCCTTTTTGTTTCGTATATTGACAAATTCATGATTTTCCGGAGAAGTCTTTGCTTTTGTGCCAAACGAAGTATGTATTCGATTTTTAAATTAAATGAATTTTTCAATGGTTTCTGTGGAAGACGGATTTGGATGCAATTTACGAGAAATCATTTATTTATCATTTCATTTGTCGACGCAGTAGGCATATTTTTTTTACTGGATCGCAATCTTCTGGTCTATCAATGCAGCCTTCGAGTTCTATAATTGGCACGCAACAAAGGTTCTGATTTGATTGAGAGACAGTTATCGGAGAGTAGAATATATTTAGAATGGGAAACAACGTTATAATTGTGTAACATTTCGCAAGGTAAATAAAATATCCAGACCGCGGTGTTGAACTAACTGCGCTCCCATAATAGTTTTCAAAGGTGGGATTTACGTTTGTGCTTTCGCATTGAGTTTACATTGAGTTTTCAAATTACAACGAGCTTCGAGCACCGTACGTGACGGGAATCTGGTAACTTCGTGAAGCTAACAATGCTACAGGTGGCAAGTGTTTTTCGAATGCTATACTCATGGAAGCGTGAATACGTAAAGGAATTGAATTAAAAAATGTCTTCCTGCCTATAAGTCAATTCCTACCGATAATAACCTTTCAATACATAGAATTAATTTCGTTATGTTTTGGAGCACCGAGAATTTCGATTTAATAATAGTCACACGTGCTATTCTATTTTTTCACCCCTTTTATTAGCTATTGCAAGTTTAATTAAATATTCTTTCTTTTATCCATCCACGGAGTACCTTCAAATAATATTTATTAATATTGCTTCATCCAATGCTATTAATGAAAAGCACACACACGAAAGGGTTAAGCTAATACAGATACCTAGAATCAGAAATATCTTACTGCAAAGCGTTCCTTCCACCACAGATTCCGTTCTTCATTCCACTGAGATACAGATAACATTTTCTGTACTCGAATAAGAGCTTCGATCGGGCTTGATCGATAACGATTGATAAATGATTCGCACCGATGCATGTATCGGTTGACAGGCGATATGCATAATATATCATAGCTCATGAATCGCGTATGAATGCCGTGTGTGGTCTAATCGTGGATTCCAATTCACCTTTGTTCAGCTCATAATTCACAATTTTTATATCGTGCATGAAAAACCAAAATCATGTTATCAATTTAATCTCATAATATTTCAGTCGTTCAAAAATCAATACAGTCCACTTCACTGCGGAGGCAGTACTATTCAACACAATCAATACATAAACCTAATTAAGAATTCAACATTGAAGTATTTATCCTAAATTCTATTAATGAACAATAGCCAACAAAAATTCACTCATAATAAATCCAATTGCTTTACAATCAGCACGGCAACACTTCCCCAGGACAACAATATTAAATAACAAATAAATAGATCTATTTATAAATTCATTTCAACATCTAAGTCTAAGTGAATTTCTCCCAAGTTCAACGAAATTGAACCAAAAATAAATCAGAAATTTATTACTGCACGAAACGAAGAGATATCGATACCCATCGTTGTACACCAACTTTTCCTTTTCGAATTGGTCCACTTCGGCTCTCATCCCATTTTATGCAGCGCATAATTCCCTTTCGTCTGTTCCCCAACTTCTCCACCCAGCTACCCACGCAAGCTAAACAACATCGATCCAATCACGATGATCTAATCCGAATAATTTCCGACCAGAGAACTCCCGTTCATCCACGGTAACTCTTACATCGCTGAGAACAACCATACCACGTGGAAATGCATGCACGCGATCAAAGGTTGCGCTGCTCGAACAGCCGCCTCGTGTCGTCGACGATATTAACGATCGTATGAATACGATTCAAATTGTACATGCGACGGGGCTCACGCAAAGAACATTCCATACGTATCGTCCACACCATAAAGCACGAGGTGGGCACAACCCCGTGCGTATGTGTACACGTGTGTGCATACGTATAATGGATGTAATCGTTGTGAAAGAGATCGGGATAGATCTGACCGGGACGCTGCTGACCTTTTCGATTCTCTTCTTCGATTCGCTTGATTTCAAAATTGCCACGATTCTTCTATTTTCTCCTCTCGCGTATGAATCTACGGCGTGGCGCAATCGTGCCCATGGTGTCACTGGCGCGACAATTACACATGCATTTGAACCCCGTCGACACTAGCTCGGTTATATTTAACGCGGTATTGTATACGGTGGAACGCGTCAACCGTGCTTCTTTCGCAAGCGAAGTCTTCTCGTTACGCGGTACTTTTTATGGAGATAATTCTCGCCACGGAGCTGTCGCGAGATTTTTCTATTTCCGAATTGATCGTTTCTCTTTCTAAGAGGAAGAAATGAATGATGGAAAGCTCTAAAAAATAGATGTACAATTTTATATGCATATAAAATATTTTTTAGAGCTTTCGATCATTTATTTCTTCTTCCCAGAAAGAAGAACGATCAACTTGGAAACAGAAAAATCTCGTGACAGCTAGCACGCGACAAAGATACCCAAAAGGACAGAACAAGACGTTTCTTATTTTTCGCAGCTCGAGTTTCCGATTTAAAAATCTGCAAAAATTCTACAATGTGTGCCTCCATAATTGCAATGTCTCAGATTTTTTCCAAAATTTTGTATGCGCTAAAATGGGAGATATTGAGTAAAAAGCAGATTTTTGTTTTTTCGCTGTAAACTACCCTCCCAGTCGTGCTACAGGGTTGAAACTTGGTACGAATTGGTTCTTCTTTATAAGCTATCGAATGACACGTCACAAGTTGAATTTGGTTTAGGGGCACATTTGACCCTCTTATCCGGCCTTTCTCCACAGCGAAATAATCAAGAATGTTCAGAAAATAAAGTACACCCCAACCATGTTAAATGTATGAAACAGAACGCTTGAGTTGAGAGAAATAAAAACAATTTGCTCAAAAAACGAACAACCCCTTCGTCCTTTTCATTCGTCAACCAAGAACTACCCTCATAGACTGCAATTGTTCCACGGTATTACACGAATTGCGTCCAACTATGTAGAACGATTCGATCCAGCTAAAAGAGGAGAACAAGTTTCGTCTCGATCGACTTTTTATCGAGTCACCTGTCTATCAGGGGCGCCTCTGAACGGCACCTGGCGTGTCGTCGCGACGGCACAAGCACACAGACACGTCGTTCAATTGAATTTAATGTCTCCTCGTTCGACAACCCGTGCCCCGATCGCGACACTTTCCCTCTCGCTGTATCGTTTAATCCGCTCGTTATTCGCGTCTGTGCATACGTGTGGGCTTGGAATCCATTACGTTGCCCTCTTCTTTATGCGGCGCCACGCGATCTTCCCCGTTTAGTATCTAGGAAACTCGTTAGACTACTTAGGGAATATCTAACCGCGTTCTATGGCCGTGTAGTCGGTGGAAATGATGATTCTCGGAGTTTTACCGTGCGACAGGGACCGGTGTTCGCGATTAGGTGAATGTGCGAACGCGCGTGCAAGAGTTAGTAACTTTGGAGATGGACGAGATTTATTATTGGTGGAGGATACTAAAATACGGTATGGATTTATTCAGTTAGATTGCAATGTGCTGTATTTGGATGTGGATTTATAACAGGTGTTTCGAGAGTAGTGGTGGTAGAATGGGAGGTGGTAATAGGTGGAATTGCAAGTAACACGAATAACTGAACATAGAATACTATTAAGACAGATATTATTAAGTTTAACCAATGAACGATTTATTATCCACAGTGCCAAATAAATCCTCGTATCTCTTACCCGGGTAATATTTAAATTCAAGAATTGTAACAACGTAGACGTTCGTGTCTGAACAATCGAGATACCCTGTCTGCCATTTAAATGATATTATTCAAACCATCGCGATGCATCGCCAAGACTACAATTGGAAAGACCGTGTGTGTAAAAAATGACGAACGATACGTGTGCAGCTTCGCGTGAGTCAATGTATGACAAGGAATGACAATCAAGGCCCCAAGACTACTAATTACAGGACCCTAGCCCAAGACAAACCCACGAATGGAACTCCACTCGATCCCGTGGACTACCCAAGTTGAAACGAATAATTGCCTCGTTGATTGCGAACTCGTGTTTTTAACAAGGCAACCATGTGGCAACTTCGGTCGAGATAATCGCGACTTTCCTTTCGCACGGGACGATGGTTAAGCGCATTAGAATTTCAAAAACTGACCTGCCTTCGCCGATGCTGGGTTAAGTGGGTATCGAAACGGGGACGGTCTTCGAACAATCGAAATCGAAGGTTTCCTTTCTGGCGAGGGTTGTTAATAATTATTCAGAGTCAGTGAACGTTCGAGAATTACAATTGGCGGGTATTCTTTTTTCTCCTCTCGGTTTGGAGAGACTGATTCCTTTTTGTTTCAGACTATGTAATATGATTCATCATAGTATCCCCTGTATACTAAAGGGTTCTCTAGCCCGTTGATTAACGAAAATATATTATTATTATTATTATTGTCATAAGGAGAACTCGAAGACCTCCGTTATTCCTTATTTCGACAATTCTCTATTTTTCACCAGGTTGTTAATATTATACTGAAACACTGTCGACACCTCGATCCTGACATTTGCGTTCCCCGCCATCCTAAATACTTTACGCAAGGACCCTCGAAAACGGATCATAAATTTTAACAGACCAAAAGGTAGAGGCGATAACTTCTCGCCAGATAATCTACTAATCGTCTTCGATATAATTAAAATACAACGTGTGCAAAGAAATTTGGTGGTGTCGTTTCTATTCGGTAACTTCCAGGGTCCTTTTGAAATGTCTTTAGGACCGATGATTTTGTGGAAACGGATCGGTTGGAAGCGTGAGAGGATCTGTTCATAAAAATGTATATTCCAAGCAGATCGGCCGGTTTTGTTGGAGGTCGTCGCCAGGCAGTCTACCTGCCGTACACCATCATTCAGATATCCCAAACGATTTGCATTTACTTCACTTTTCAGCACGTTTATTCCCCCGTCCTGTTATCTATACTAGTTTGCGGAAACGTGTGCTCGAGGACAGGTGTTGCTCGATGGATTGTTACAAAAGACGACGTACGATTCTAACGATTCCACGTAGAGGACAATTTTGTGGAATTTGTGGAAGAAATTTTGCCGTAGAAAATATTGAACAAATTAATGGCAAAATTAATTTTGAAATATAATCGTATCCCTAGCATACATATAAAAAAATTAGAAAAAAGACTAATTTCTTTCTTTCTTCAATTTAGATAAGATATGAAATAAGCAGCCGCTATAAGACTATAGCGAGTTTATTTTAAAACCAATTCAGTATTAAAAACCTTTAATTATTATAAATTCGAGGATCAAATCTAACAAATTTCGCTCTTCACAGTATCATAATACCTTAATTAATAGGTTCGTAAATTATATTTAAATTCGGCTTAGTTAAACGAAGGATCGCGTGCTTCATATTTGCATTTCTGTGCACGAATCGAGTTGACAGCGAGCTGTCGATACGTAATTAAATGAAAAAAAAGATGTGAACGAAAGGGTTTTGTGCTCAGACGTGGCGGCGTGTTTTGTTAAACACGTGATATCCGTATCTGCTGCGCTTTGCAGAAATACGAACCATCACGTCGTACGCACTTTTCGCATCGTTCACCATCGACCAGAACATCGTCGACGGTGCAGAACGATTAGAAACGTCCGTGACGATCGTGCGCGTCGTTTTTCCGATTAACTTTTGTAATCTGGTACAAAAAGGAGAATAAAAAATACTGAGAATGAAACATTCAGTCAACCACGGTGTTAACGCTGTTATTAAATTTGCAAAATTCGTGATCTCTCTTACCTCGAAATTTAGATAAATCTGTGTCACCATTAATTCAGTGAACAGACTTTTTTTAATTAATTCTTGTAGAATTTAATTTCGTGTTTCTCATGCAATTCCATAGAAATATATTAAAGTATTAGTTTTATTTGAATAATGTTCCTTTAATATAAAACATACGTAAACGATTAAGAATAAGAATAATGGGTTCAGAGAAATTCAATCGTGTTTTTCAAGCAATTGATTGTTTAACGATTGCCGTGCACAATTTCGCAAATTCATAGATTGATAATTGATTGGAATATTTTGCCATTTGAATCTAAATGTACGTCGTTGCGCAAGTGAACGAAGTACTGGCGTTGCGATTGTAATTAATATTAATTAAGAAACCGCAGGAATCATTGATGCACGATGGAGATAATTTAAACGATTCCTTAAATCTCCATTTATAAAGGAGAAGTCACTTCTATTTAACGAACCCGTTGAATTAGAATGGAGCGAATTAGAAATATTGTCCAGTCGTTATTCTATTATTCAATTGATAAATTCAATTGGAAGGCCGGCATGCAAATGGAGGAATTAATTTGCTAATCGAATCACGAGAGAAGCGACACCGGATTCCCTAGCCGTTCCAAAGAAAAGACAGCACGAACCAAGAGGACTCTGCCATTATGCAGCGAGGGAACCTATTTAAGTATTTCGTAATCGAAGTTCCATTTAAATTAACCACCTTCAGTCTACCTCATTTGCGTATCGATCAAAGTTATTCTGAAACGTCTGGATAGTAGAATATTTTGGGAATCCTTCTGAACCATCGGCTCATAGGTACTCGAGCAAATTATTATCGGAATAGAACTTCTATTCCCAATTGAGAGATTCGAAGAGGTCAAACGCGATTGAAATATGCTGACCATTTAACGGCAATATTAAACAATATTAAATATATTTGAATATTCTTACAGTATATCTTGTTAGTTAAATAATTAATGTCTCCTTCATGAAAGAAGATGACAAACCAAATACACTATGTATGAGTAATAATAAAATTTTGACAGAAATAAAAAAATCATTTCTTCTGCTCAATTGTAATATTTCAATTACGCTCCGTTCGAGGAGAATTATTTCAACCCCCTTGCAATTTAATTTCGTTACCGAATACTTTCACGTTGCCTTCTTCATCGAAATACGTTCGATCTGACGTACGATCGAGTTACTGCATCCTTGCCATACAAAAGTTAATCCAACACGCTGAATGTGCACGCGTGCCTACGTGCACATTCGTACAACGTTACACGCCTTCGTGGCATACGTGCTTACACGCGGCTATGTGCGAGGCATTATGCACGAAAGCTCGCATAAAACAGGCAAGATAAGTCTAGAGTTAGAGACACGAACAGCCACGATTTGATAAAAGCACCTATCCCCGTCAGCATTATTAGAATAGAATCGTCAAGGGCATATCTTCGTGAAACAATGGCCGACTGTTGTAAAACATCTAATTGTAAGTAACACGTATATCTTTTTCAATGATATGAATAAAAAGAGGTGCAAAGAATTGAAACAATAGATAAAATGAAAATAGAAAAATGTTTTTTCTATTCAGAAAGAGTTCAGGTATGTAAATGTCCGATGTGCTCCGAAAAAGATTGAAAAAAAAAGACGTGTGCACACAAATAAATTCGCGAACCGAATATGCAAATGCAAATGTCGATAAGTCAACGCACGGCTTTGTGATCGTGCCGGGAAGATATCGCGCCAGGGTACCGCTATCACTAATCATTAAACTCTTATCTGACGAATTAAAAGCGACACGTTACAAGATTAAGAGCATCGAGTCAGACAAACGAAAATTAAACACAAAACCAATAACCCGGCCAATTACGTTGCACGGTACAACGTCTAAAATTAGAATGCATAATTGTCTCCGTTTCTTTAAATTACGTAACTCTATGCAAATGTCTTCCTTTTAAACGTGTCCGATACACGTGCGAACGATATCGCCGAGATGAAATCGTTCGATTATCGGTTCGTAATGGATGTGGTTGCCGCCAGACGACAAATGTAGGAAGCGGCATATGTACACTTACGTACATCGTAAACATTCAAACACCCATTGCTCTTATCTCGTCGAGTTATCACTACGATTGCAAGTTCGTCTATTCTGTGACGTCAAGCCACGTTACACGAGGTACCTATAGGATCCAATTTATCTGGCGTTCGACGATTTCTTGCCGCCTCTGCGAGAAAAATAATGATGGCAGCGGTGTGCATACCTGATACAGGTACAGCTGGCGCATAAAATTCAATATTTTACAAATAAAGGACGAAAATAATATTTTCCCTCTTTTTTCTTCTCTTTTTTGCTAAAAAGATTTGTGCAATTTTTCAGTCTGCTCCGAAATCGAACCGACAACTTCCTGAGAAGATCTATTTTTTCTTTAAGCAAAAATGGTATGCACGTTTGAAAAAAAATTAATTCTCGAAACTCCCAGCCACGGACACGAGAATTACTCAGCAAACGAAAGAGCCTCGAATGGAACAATTTACTATTTACTGTTAAAACATTCCTCGGTATACAACTCCGGGACATCCACTGCCTATCAAATCCCATAACATATCCCAGCCATCGAGCTTATCGAATTAACGCTCGGGCTTTCGTTACTCACTCGACGAGACAATTTCACGCGCTGGTCGCGCGGCAACAAGCGAAAGATGCGCCCGGCAATTTCCTCCGGGGGATCGTTTCGCGCTCGGGCATTAATTTCCGTTTCAATTAAGCGAGATACCGATCGGCCAGCGTAAATAACGATTCCTCTTATCGATGGTGATCGAAGACCAGAGACGCGACGCGTCGTTTCCCACCAAAGCGAAGGAAAAGCAAGAAAGAAGGGAAAAGAAGGTAAAGAAAAAGTGAATAAAAATTACGTCGAGCCGGGAGAACGACGCAAACGAATCGAGGACAATGACGGGGAGAGAAAATTCAGCGAAATAATCGACGACTTGGGTCAATTAGCGTTCGTTTAATGATCGACGAAGGATCGAGAGGCGGCGTGGAAGATGCGGCGAGATAACAGACATCAGAGAAACTAATAAACCTCGCGAAATTAGTGTTCTGCGCAAGGATCAGACCCTGCGATCGGGAATGAAGGTGTAGGTGAACGTTATGGTAGACGGTGCTATCTGTGAACCCGCGGGAATAATTATGCGTTTATACATGAAGATAGAGTCGTTGGAACGTGTACATTCATTATGGGACTGGTCGGGAGATTCTGCGTTGCTTTACCTTGGGAATGTGTGCTTCGAGCATGGGGTATATCGTGATGGGTTTTCGTTATGGGATCGAACGAGATCGTTGAGATTCGCAGTCGGTCTGGAGGCAACAATAATTTCCCAGCTGTTATATTTTCTGTGCCAAGGAAACTGTTCTTGAAATATTTCATTATTGAATTCGAGGGACTTTAATTGAACGAAATAGGGTTACTAGTTTCTTTTTCTTTAGATGTAAATAAAATGTATGCAATTGTGCAGAAAGTTCTTGTTCCCTGTTGGCAGTGAAACGAGCGTTTACTGCCTAACCATATATTCTCACTAACGTTGGAAATAACATCGCGGAAAATAATCTGGGTACTATTGCCGCTCTAAAAATTATTCGAGATATTATCAGTGCGATAAATTAACAGTTTCATTCGGACATTGATATGGAACAGCTCTTAGAGTACTCGAGCCATTAAACTAATTATTTGAAAGGAGTAAAAAGTCACCACTGTGTAAACAATTAGAAAGTTATAAGCAGACAGAGCAGACAATTAATTACGAATATAAAGTTTTACCATAATTCACATCCTGCAGCAACAAACCCAAAAACGTACCAGTGACTAATTCAAATGTCAAGAAACTCCAAACCTACGATACTAAAGAGAACTATGTATTTCCCTGCGTCGTAACCAGGAACCGCAACTTCCCATTTCATTCCGAATTCCTATCGTCGAACAATTCAGCGGATAAAGATCTCTCGCTACAACCAACGTCGTGCTCCCCAAAATTCCTGTCAAAACGCGAAAGCAGGTAGAAAAATGTATGAAAGGCTTTATACTTTCGATCTGTCCTGTGATTCTTCAGCTACGTCAGAAGAATTCCGTGCACGATTCGTCGAAGCACCGTCAGGTGCACGACGATACAAAACGAGCGTCCGCCGGCCGACGAGTACCTAGGACGTTGCCACAGGTAAGGCAGGAATATGAGTACAGTCGGTTCCGTGAATAAAGGTTTCATGCTCGCTACATGAACGACGCATGTGTGTGGGTGTAAGTGTGGGTGTGGGTGTGCTTTGGAGCAGCGGCCTTACAAGGACGTCTGGACGTTCTAGCTTTCCCTGAGAGCTGTTGCACACCTCGGCTGTGAGACTAAATGCGTTAACGGATCTTTCGCAACTTTGCCAATTTCTGCGCGACGTTGCGCGAATTAATGCGACCGGCAATGACGTATACATTGACATCACCTGGACGAACAGTTCGGACCAGGCGTGAACGAATTGTCGCTGACAGTAACGGGGATCGATTTGTTACCGATACTCTTTTCTGGGTCCCTAATGATAAATTGGGACAAGATATATAGTTTGCCTAAAATGGGCCTGCTCTGTGGAATACCTTGACGATCTTCAGGTGCTAATATAATATCTGACGTTTCTAATATCAATCGAATCCTATTGTCAGGTCGATCAATTATCGACACCCATCGAACCCTTTCTCCTTCAAATTAAAGGGCTCACAGAAATTGCATTCGCCGATGTTTATCCCAGCATAACAATATGCACCAATCGCTGCTTGGTTAAAAAGCAACGAAACAATTAATCCGGGGTACAAAAAAGAATGAGCAATCCTACCTTCATTCGAGAAGCCGCCCTCGTCGAACACAATACTGGCAGTGGTGGACGTCTGATTGCCTCGTACCTCGGGGTACCCGTTCAATCTGTTCGCATCGTAGTCGATTCCTCCACCCACCACTTTCTCGATTACCTCCTGTTTCGTGGTGCGCACACCAGTCCATAGTATCACGAGGAATATCACTAGCAGCACGATACTCAGAGCCGCGGCGATAGTCGAGGCGCGATTCGAGATTCGCGTCATGTCTGGCCAGGTACATTCACTTCCTCTGTTGTCCAATAGTCCTCGCCTCGTTAGCCCATAAAAGTATTTGTCGAACGATCCTGCCTCTGAACGCTCGATCCAAGCGTCGACCACTCCTATCGCTCTGTCGATCAGCCGATCATTTTCGCCCCTTCGAGCTACGAAGGGAGACGAGGTCGATTATCGCGAGGCACCAGGTCATTCGCCACACTGTGCCACCCTCTAGCGCCCATAGAGTCCTCTCGCAGTTAGAGATCTCAAGGTTCCTCCTACTTCACGTGCCCCCTCGTGAATCCTGTTTTTCATTCGCGAACAACCAGCCGGTTGAATCCAACCAGGATACGCGGAATGCCCATTAAGAGGCTCCACGGAGGATCTTCGGAAACGTTTTGCAACCACCGCCTGCACACTGGGATATTATTTTTCCCCGTTCGATTAGGATAATTGACGATCAAGAATGGTTATTTGTCGCGGAGGGAGCGTGCTGGTTAAGAGTAGGGCATTTTGAAACCGCGATGCAGTAGAGAGCAGAGTGTTGTACATGGGCTACGAGAGAAACGTGGAACTGATTGATGACGTTGGATGGTGTAACACTGTGATCACTGGAGGCTGCTGACGAGATCCATTTTGGCTCCGACCTGAAAGCAAAAGGTGTGAATATTTTAGCGCCGGCGATGACGGTAGTTCGTATACTATAATTGCTGGGGGCGTACATTTGGAGGGTGCGAAATTACTTGCAATGTTCGGTGGAGAATAATTATTGCGGTATTTGTTTAATTGTTACTGATTGCTTTTTATTATGCTATCAGGGTAACTAAAGAAATATGTACACGCATCTCGCAGATGTTGATTAAATGTAAATTTCCGTTATAAACGCTATTATTCATTAACTAAAAAGCACTGCCGCAGTTGAATAGTATCCGTTCCAAAGAGACGAACATCTTTTGTCTCGCATTGACAGCAAGTAGCTGTTAAGGAACCGATGGGGAGGCGTGAAGAACAGGTAACTGGAAAAACAATGCGAGGACAAAGGAGAGGATCGGAGAAGAAAATTGCGTGATCGTGTTTGACGCAGGGGAATGATTTCCACGATGAGATCGTGTCTTCGACAGATGATTCCACCCTGTCGGGCAATTTAACCGTGCGAATCACCGTGAAACCGATTCGTGACGCGTTAAACATTTACGACGCGGAGTGTCGTTTTCTTATCGGGCGACACGGGAACCGGCGAGCAAATAAATTCGCGATGGTATCTGCTGAAGGAAGAGTCGCGATTAATCGAGTCGTCGCTGATTGGATCGAACAGCCGCGTTAATTCGGAAATAATTGACTGAACTCCGAGTGATAAACCTGACAATATCGCCAGCAATGATAAAACGATGGTGGAAAATGGCGGAATGTTTTGTTCGTTTTTTACACGTGTGCTCGTTAAGAGAACAAACATAGACGAATTCGCAGATGATGAGTAATCGTAGAGAAAAAGCGGAGGGAAAAATTGGATATACAAATTGCAAGATCGCACTCAATACAGGAATAAAACAAAATCGATTATGCAAAATCTGATTTCTCCATTCGATTTCTATTTATCGTCATCTCTATTCACCGCCTTGTCACAATATTTTTACAATAATAATCAATCATCCCTGGTTTACTCTACGTTAATTATTTTATATTGTCAGTCATCCCATACTCAATATACCTATCGCAACCATCATTCTTTTAACAAAATCAAGAACAGACGATTCGCGTACAAGTGGATAAACCACGAAAAAGCCATTCGACAAAAATAACGTCGAAATTGTTTCCTCGCTTGCAGAACAAACGAGTTACGTCTGAATCGCGATTCGCGATGTGGTTTCAGACGTGCATACATATGTGCCAGCCCTTGAGCATACATTTACGACAAACGCCACGAAGATCTCGGAGGCGAGACAGGAGAACAAAAATCGCGTAGAGGAAAACACAGATCGTGTCCTGGAAATTGGTTAACCATTGAACCAACTTCATCCATGGAATTAGGCTGTCTCGGCGGTACCAGTAGATATGTCTGATTTTAGTAGTACGTTGACTACCAGCGTCGGGAATCGGTAATTAGATCAAGTCAGACGGCGTATAAATAGCGTCTCAACGATTTCTTTCATGCGTTTCATCGAACGGTTCTTCGAACTTGTCGACCGACTCTCTCCCTTTAATTACACGAAAATAGTTTCGCATTTATTGTATGTTTTTTCGATCGAAGACGATTTTTACGCGATGAACGTTTCAATTGAATCATTCAATCCTAGGTCCATGTGGAACCAAGAGATTATTGTAATGAATAGTGGTGGTATTTTGGAAAATGGTCCACTGATTTTATGTATTTCTGGATTTAATTGGATTTACGTAAACGGAGAAGAATAACGTGAAGTTTTAATTGAAATTAGATGCCGAGATAGATAAGCACAATTTCTGCGGGATAAATTATGGAATATGTTCGTTGTAAATTACGACGATAGATTTCTTTATGGGAAGAAAAATAATGAAAGTTTATACAGATGTTCGTGTTACGATCTCTTTCTGCAAGTCAAGCCTGTCTGTCACGAAATTACTGGGACACGACAAGTACATGTATAAGGAAGCTATAAAATTCTAGAAGTGGACATTAATAACGTCATCGGTAACTCGAAACTGTGACAAATAATATTTGCACCATCCAGGGGACACGAGTTAGCAAATTTTAATGCCCAGCGTCGTACGAAGAACGATTATGATTAAACTATCCACTAAATCAAACGAAGTCAATCAACAAGATTGTAAAATAGTTCTCAATTGAAATGGGAATGAATTATGGAGCTCGTGATATAAATAATATTCCCAACAATTATTGTATCGAACTATCTCTAATAGAAGAATGGAAAGTTGTATAATTATGTTTTTAAGAAAGCAATGTAACTAATTAATAAAATATCAAAGTAGCCATAGATCGGAGTACCAATTGAAGCCAATTCTTTGCATATCCGGTGTGCACAGCGAGCATTAATAACTCTGGCTGGCATTCATTAACATTTATTGATGAAAGAAAACACCATCAATCAAGAATCCAAGAGCGGATTATTCAAGGAGCAACGTTAGCCATGAACAGACCTAACAATCGCCAACATAGAGCTTCGAGAACCTTCATCGTACAATCCAGACTGATTCTACATCGTTCAATCATCCCAACCATTTTGCTGGTCAACGAAATTATTGTAAATGATTTGAAAAAAATTCCCGCTTCTTCATCATTGCAATTCAACGTTGCTTATAATAAATTATAATAAAAAGTGTTCATTGTTTTCATTCTTTGTTCTATTAACGACTAGATTTTCCAAAACAATTTCTTCTACCATCCAGAGGAATAGTAGCATTCGTTATTATGGCCATTTTTGCAATAATTGTACAGAAATATCAAACGGCAAATTATACCTTTACTAAATTACTAAATTAACGATACATAGACGTTTGAATAGAAGTATCAAAAATCTCTACAACACAAAAATATGCCTCCTCTCCTTTTCTAAATAACAAGAACCCAGTATAATCAACATGTGCGAAATTATTTAGCACGCACAAAGCAAACCCTTAATTCCACTCGCACCAGTATTTAATCTTACTGCCACCAGACTAAATAACTTCGTTTGCACGTTCCGCAAAAGTAACAATAAACAGTGCGGTGCGTTTCCCTTCGTCCTAACTTCTCGTTTGCTGGCCGCGATGAAAAATCGAAGAAAGCAACGCACGCGAGGGAATAAGAGCAGCTGAAACAAGTATATGTATGTACTTCTGCGGTTTGCGCGCAACATAGTGGCCACTATATTCGCCGCGAAGGTATCGCCGACTACATAACAAGTAACATAAGCGTGCTTGGTAATGAAAGTTAGAGGGAAACATTGCAGAGGCGTACGGCGCGTTGCGAGTCTGCGGCCACGAGACGTTCGTCGTCGACGTCGCGTCGCCGAGTGAAATATAAAAGCGGCGCTCGACGTCGCTCGGCTGCTGACCTCACCAGTCACTTAAGGTCTGGGTCAAACTATTCTTGTCGCGTACCTTGCCTAGCCCGATCCACCATCGATCGATCAATCGTTGTCTGCGAATTTCTGTCTGTCGCCTTAACGTGCTGACACACGATTCCGTGGCCACACGTGTCATTTCAAATTGTCGAGGATCCCCAAGGAATAAAGCATTGGGTATGGTGTAAGTACGTACACGGTTTGCTGATTCGCAATATACCTACTTGTTCCCCGTTGTTCGAATTGTGCTCGGACACGGTACCGCTACGATTGTTAACGCGGCAAGTAGAATGGACGAATTGAATTACGCGCACGCGTGATAAATATTTCAGGGAATTTCTTAATAACAATAACGAAATGGGCCTGTGACTTTTTAACACGCGGCGTGGAATTTCTTTGCGGAAATCAATTTGACGAAACGAGGTTCGTTCGATTTCAATTTTAATCAGACTAGCAGAGTTCGCGGTGGTAGGTTGTCGGGATTAATATGTGATACGTGTAAATTGCTTAAATAATGCGACGATGTATTTATATGCAATACGATATACGCACATACTGTGCGCAATAAACTTTCTCTGTCGTTAGGAAGATCGACCACTTTCAATATTCATACGACACATTCTCGTAGACGCAATTTACATAAGGAAATGTTGCCTGGAGAATTTACGAGGATATACACGAGGCCCGCGGTATCTTCCGTCAATCACTTACCCGTTCACGAAGCAATGAAGCTGCAATTTGCACCAACTTCTATCGTGTCGTTGCACTTTCAATATTTATTTCTCCAAACTTCCGCGTAACAAGCACGCGTTACTCCTTTTACAAGCTCGGGTGTCGGCAACGTTTATAGAATATGTACTGTTTAATTGTGCACGCACGACCGTCATTAATATTCAATTAACAACTTTGATTTATAACTGTGCTCCGATCTGTCGACTGCGTTCAATCATATCCGATGAGTCGACTATAATTATCAATTACAATCATCGATTCAATCGTTCCTTATCGTTAGTTTCAGCCGCGCTGAAGAGTAAAGAATTGTTGCTACCTCGAGAATCGAAATAAAGTGAATAATAAATCCTTCTTTATATTACTAGCTTGTATTGTTAAATCGAAATCTCTGTTAAACAATTCTACAGTATATTTACCTGCTTGCGCGAAACACCGCGCACCTGAAATGTTGACCGAAAACATTTCCGATTTATACTCTGCGTATACAAATCGCTTAATTTGTTAACATTAAAGCGTATTTATGGACGCGATACGGTATTGGAATTTATTTAAAAGTCAACGAGAATCCCTGCAACGAGACACAGTTTATTTAGATGCACCGAGTACGAGATCTCCCATGGACATTGCGCCTCTTGATCACTCTCGATTGAAAGAAGCCCGGTCCGCCCGGCCTTGAAGAAATTCTGACCTGGCGGCTTCGAGATTTTCATGATTATTATACAAAAACGAGAAAATACGGCCTCAAGCTCTGCCACGGAATAAAGTATCCTGCAGTTGCAGTGAAGACGATTCGAGATTCGCATCCTATCCAGACGAAAAAAGAATAATATACAATGCGATTGATCGCCTGTCCGAATTGAGTAAGCTAGTTTCCTCTTTCTGTTTGAATTTGGTATTTGGTATTGGTTTCATATTTTCTTGAGAAACATTTCCGAATTTTTCAATCGCAACATTTGTTTTTGCGTTACGAAATTGTTACGGAAACGACCGTGTACTTACGCGAGGTAATTGTTAAGAATGTGAAATATTTTGGAGCGATATTAACAATTAATATTGTCACGATTTTATTGAAAATGGTATCAAGTTTAATATTTATTTACAGCAGGGCACAAAAGTTGAGACCCCGATTAGACTGATAATAATTTCCTTAGTAATATTTTCAAAGTAATTTTCAAGAAAAAAGTAGCTTCTATCGTGTTTCATCTTTTATGGGGAGAATATATCAAGATCTTACATAGGAGAGAAAATATTACGAAATCGTTTGGGATCATTTTAAATGACAACTCAGTTCTTTTTAACAACAGGAGAGGGGGAGAGAGAGAGGGAGGCTGATAAGCAACGCGATCGGTTCAATCGTATCATACATCGTACGACACTCACGGAAGACTTTAAAAATAACGCGAACACATTCATCTGGGCCTTAATATAAAAGCTCTCATAGATAGCGCAATGTCTCCTTATCGTGCGTTAACCCTGACATCGGATTAAATTGTCACTAGAGATCTCCCAATTTCGGTCTTCAACTTCAATCTCAATTTCACAAAAGATTTCCCCGCTTACTTGAGCAACATCTATGTGTCCATGTGTACATACGAACAATATAAAAGCTCTGAATAAAAGTTAATACGAATCCCTGAAAGCTACCAGATACCCAAAGCTATCCTGGAAAGAAAAGAAATAAATAATTGCCTACAAATAAAGTTCCTGCAATCCTGATGTACGTTTCAAATAATTATACCGGTGCCAATGTATCCCAATGTTTTTTCTCCATCAAACTTTCAATATCCATGTGATTCGCAATAAAATAATTCCTGCGCGGGTTCAATAACAATTTCCCGAACGACTTCGATTGGCAAGGAGAAGAAATAGAGAGGACGGATAGTCGCCGGGCGATATTAACGAATTCAAAACGGACACGTTCGGATCTAAGATCGGCAACGAGTGTCACGTTACTTCGCAATGCTACGGAATGCAAAATCGACGACGAACGCGGTTCGTCTCGTTGCTTACGAAGGCCTCTCTTCCGTCGTCAATGTCGAAACGTCGAGATCTGATCCGAGGAACCGGAGAACCGACACGGTGCACGGATTCAAATTCGCACGCCATCACCTTTTCATTTCTTTCTGTTTCTTTTTTTTTTCAAGATTCTGCTCGATTCCTTTTCACTTCGTAATCTAGTTATATACCTAATGTAATTTGTTTAAGTAATATTGCGTCAATTTTGTGCAAGTGAAATTACGATTGCACTATGAAGGAACAAATTATTCTTGCCGTCCAGTTCTTCGATTGTATTCACCGTTCGTTTGAAATAAATCAGGTTTACCCTTGGAGGCAACAGGTAGAAATATAATCAGCGCAGGCGACGTTTCGTGACTCAATTTTACAAGGAAACGAGAAACACTTGTTATCCTTCGTTTTAGGAAAAACTGTTCAAAGTGCGAAGGCGTTTGTAAAATAAAATTCCAGGTAAATTGAGTAAATTTGTTTATCTTAAATGGATATATCATCACCATCAATTTCTGACAGAATTTTCTGTCACGCACGAACTATCAATCTATTTTTATCAGGGTTACGACAATTTTCCATTGAACATCCAACAGTCTATACGCTGTGTATGAAATAATAAAAATTTCTCTGAATTCCACGCAAAATTTACCTACGTATTACTATTAAAAATGTTACGCGCGTGAGTCAACTAAAATAGCATGGAAGTCGCGTATTTCGAGGACCGACAAAATCAAACAGGAGTGTTTTCAGAAATACAAGCACCACTCATTGATAACTTGTTTGCTGAGTGCCAAAAAAAAAGAAAACAAACAGAAGCAAACAAGAAAAGAAAAAACTAGAGTGCAACATTAAATGACACGTGATTTCTCATTTGAAACCGTGCCGCCCAATTTCTTTTTACCCGCTGTTATCGATTTTTAATTAAGTTCGGAGAGTTGACTACAAGAAGCCACGAAGCTCGTTTAACCTTTATTCACGGCCTTCGGTGTTAATGTATGTGAATCCGAATAATTTAAAGACGGTGCTGCCCGAAACCAAATAAAAAAATACATGAAAGTGTACGCGACACCAAGATCAAGAGAGGAGTAAATAATTTTTTGGGAGCCAGCTACGATTTTTGTCTCCTTTGGCGACAGGTTTTTTTGCCCCTCGAAGCGACTTCTTGTAATTCTAAATAAATAATGTTACGTTATTTGAAGTGACGACAAAGAAGCTTGAAACAAATATTTGCATACATATTTGTGTGAAATGGAAAATTTCGTTTTAATTTCCTCTGTTTGAGGTATTGAAGGTGTACTGCATACAGTATGATATTCATTAAAAAATTCTGTATTTATATAATGCACTGTGGTTAGTTAATGTACCAAATCGAAACATATATAATTTCGTTCGACCATTTTCTTTGATTGCGATCAGCGAGAGAACTATTATATCCTTCCGTGTAACGCAACCTTTTTTAAAGTACACACATACCTACAAACTACCTTACGACACAGTAAAACCGTGTACCAATGTTAGCTAACATTATGTGACACTATAATCTTATCTCGTACAATAAAATTGTTCTAAATGCTGCAAGAGCAATGGAGGCCCAATCTCGTTACAACTAGGCTACAAATTAGATCAAGCAGTAGAATAGTAGGAGAAATGACAGTAGGAAATCAAATGAAATTGCACGAAGGAAAATATTTGTCGCGTATACGTCCGATCCTTTTTCGTTTCTAATCTCGCTATGAAAGTAAAGTATTAATAAAAGATCTTTACAAGATGTGTACAGAACGTTCCGCACAGTTTTACTCAATGAGTGATAAATAATTATCTGGCTTTCGCGTGGCGTATCATCGCTGACCTTTCATTTAACGCGCCAGGCGACTCGTGGCGATGGTAAAATTTAGAAGAAATATACGAAGGAAAAATGAGAAAAAAAGGAGAAATAGGAGAGTTTACAGAGATGTGGTTCGAACGAGGAATACCAGAACGAAAATAACACCAACGAAAACAGACTTAACTCAACCATCCTATCGAATATCTCCCTTATTTTTCAGCACGCAGCGAAATGTCTAAATAAAACGGAAAATCCCTCGATTCGCGGGTAATCTTGGTTTTCAATGTTACGAGGTTGATCTTCCAATAAAATTGATACATGCGCGTATACAATTCGTCGGATTCAAATGTTGAGAAACTGGAAAAACCAGGGAATATTTCGAATGAAAGAAGTTCAATTTTAAATTGTTCTATTCTAATTAACCCTTTGGTTACGGAGGGTGTATATTGGTAATATGAAGTGCACATTGCCCCTCAGATATCCATCAAATCGTCAGCCAAAAATCTGATATATAAAACTTCTCTGCAACGATTTATCACTATTATATCATAAATTCTAAATAAAGTATATCTCAGATGATTAAACGTGGCATCTAATAAGTGTTTCAAGTGTTCAGCCCTTTAACTGTTTCGATGAAATTTCTTTTCAATTGTTTCCTCTCAGATTTCAATTTATTTAACCCGTCTATGTCTCGATAAAGCCGGTTAACCGAGGCCCTACTGTCGTGAATAAGTTGTTTTTCTAATGAACATTTTCGTTTTTGGTTCGCACTTTACCGGATATACAGGAAATTGAGTTGAAGTTCGAAGAAACGACGTATGTACTGGGTCTTTGTTTTGGAGTATCGTGAATGAAGGCAAGATTAGAATTAGACTTGGAATGTTTTCGTTATTCCCTGGGTAGAGTGCTAGCGTTTTTCAGAATAACTTCGTTGAATTGAGCAATGTAAACACGAACGGGGCAGTTTTTGTACATAGAGTCATGCTTACGTACTACAGCCATCCAGAGCACGAAGGGACCAATGTGTGAACGATTCATTCGAATTTAATGGAAATTCGTAATTTCGATTAAAAATTTCCTTTTAACACCTCGACGATATTTTAAGTATTAATAAACAAGTCAATCCTCGTTGTGCAAATTGAAAAGCTTGCCTGCTCCAAAAACATGCTAATTATATTTGAAGCATTTTACAGAAATTCTGGTAACTTTGATTAATTATTCTACGTTATAAAAAAGGTATCCATTTGTTTAATAACACAAGGATCGCTCTGTGATTTCCACAACGGATTAATGGAGCACGTATCTAAGGCCCTCGCAAGAGACATTTCGATATTTCGTAATGCTCATAATATTAAGCAACACATAGTAATATACAAATAGTATAAAATATATCCAATTATATTGCATAAGATATATACGGAAAAAAACAAAATAAAATATCAAACGGAGTGGGCAGAAAATTCGACACCTGAAGTTTTCCAATTCTATTCGCAGTTTAACATAAATAATATTAATGTAACTTATGCTCGTCTGAGCCGGACGCGACGTACTAAAAATAAAAAAAAATTATAAATATTACATAAGGCGTCCGCGGACAACGAAGCGTCGAATCTAACCGCGTTCACGATCGATTTCTCCCACAATGGATCTACAAATTTTTCATGCGATTGCATGCCCAATTTCGAATTGCATAAGATGCACAATAAACCCTATCCTCTACCCTTTGCTACGTCAAACTTGATTAGTTCTTCGAGAAAGGACGCTTTCGAAACTATCTTCCACCAGTGTCGATCTTCTATTATTTCAAACTAAAGCCGCGAATAATTACAAAAGTCGCGGTAAACTAATCCCCCGTAGAATGTGAGAAATATATATCCAAAACGAGTAACAAACTTTGCTATACATTATACTTTTCTGTGACCAATACATAATATTCACTCTAATTCTCACGAGCTCACAACTACCAGAAATATTTAAAAAATATGCAAGAGAACTCATCACCATTCATTTTAAATATCGCGTTACCCAACATTTAATTAAATCACCGCCCTTAAAAAAGCGCACGGTGAATTCTATCGCAAAGGGTGGCTAGTACACCCCCTCAATATCGGTAACGACTAATCTATACTCAATTCTCTCGATTACGCACAAATCCCTGTCAAGTTGACTTGGAACAGTCAATATATATTATAAATATTTCAAGCTTTTCAACATTATTATACTCCTAAAAAAAATAACCGGAAACCACTGTCATAATGTAACAGATAATCGAATGGGCCCACGTGTTCCTCCAACTAGCGTGCCACCTGCTGTACTTAATTAAACCTACCTATTCAACGATCCCAGGATAGATAACCAGTGTCCAGAATCGTACTTTCCTCCCTGACACTTGTTGTCGCACAGTGCTCACCCGGCCAGGAACTCGCCGATTACATAAGGCGAAACGAATCGTGCAAAGAAACGCACGTGAAAACGAAACGAGACGAAAGGAAGCGGCGAAACGTGCGTCGGGGACGACGGCGACGAGAGAAATGAAGCAAAGACACGCGACACGAGCCGCTACCACGCACCGACTGAACGCGAGAACGCGAACAGACCTCTGGTATCGGCCACGAGCAGCGGCGATCTCCCTAACATCATCCCCACCATGGCGGGCCACGGTGTTGCGTGCTGTGTAATTCAGATGAATTTTTATCTATGCCGTTGTTCGAATTGAATTACGCTTGTGTGCACAGAAAAGCCGGGACGAGATTCTAGCGTTCGCATGGATCTCCTCTTGTTTTTCCCTTACTTTTGCGCGAGTCGTGCGGCTTTCATTTCTTTTTTTCTTTTTGGAGCTACAGGGGAAGGTATACGCACGGGGTGGTTCAGATGTTTCTTTCGGAGCAGTTCGATGGGGATATTTGATGGGAAATTGGATATTTTTTTTTAGGTAAAACGGTGCGGGTTTTGATGGTGTGGATATTGGTGGTATTGGTGTTGGGTGAGTTGTACTTTGTTGCAATGCATGTATCGTTGTTGGTATTATTGTGCTCTGCGTAATTGTACGGGATTTATGTATTAATTAAAGATTGCGAGTGTAGAGAATTAGTAAAGGACTTACTGTTGAGGGGAGACACCTGCTGCTTGTGTGCTTCCTAGATTACTTGTATGTAATAGAATGATGTCTTTGTTCTTTGTATGGCAAACGTATAGGAAACACCTGTCTTTTTTATCCGTGAACAATTAATTGTTCAGCAGGCGTGTGATTAAGAAGAGCGAGTTTGAAGTTTATATTTCATGCGATCAGAGGTTTAATAAATCTGCTTTAGAGTGGTCAAAGTGGATTTTTCTAACGATACTGAATTTATAAATAAAATATTGCCTAGATAAATATCGATTCTATCGTTTCCTCTGAATATTTGTTACTTAAAATCTGTTTCTAAATGTTTGTCGATTCACGATGATTGGATAAGCCGGTCTATAATCTAGCCCATTCGATTGTAATTATATTTATTCCATGTTCTACCATTTTTTTTTAAATTTACTTATCATTTAGGCAAAATGATTGCCGAAAGCAATTCAAATCGGGCAGCGTGCAGAAGGAAGAACTATCGTGCAGCCATCTAGTAACGAATACGAAAAGTATACTTCGGCTAGTGTGGTAAAACAGTTTTAATTATTATGATTGTTTAAATAACTACACTCCACTGTTGTGAAACTATTTAAAAAAGGATAGGAAATTTCGAGAGAAAATTTTCAATTGTTAAAATTTATTTTGTATCCTCGCGAAATTATTTTTGAATGATCGCGGGTTAATCGCGACGTGAAAAATCGATACTCGAAGAACGAGTTTGCGAGATTGCGAGAGTAATTGGGCGTATCGAGTGCCGGGGATAATGAATGGAGAGGGAAATTGCGTATGAATCGGCGCAAAAGTATGAATGGAAGTCCTACGACTCAAACTATACAACTTTGCTACTATCTGTAATGATTTTTCCATTGATAGGAATTTTTCAATTTTTTAAACAACTGGAGTACATTGATTAAAAAGAAAGTGATAATTACAATAAGTCGGCAAGATTATATTAATCTACTCCTGCAAACGATAGATTCAAAAAAACAATTCCTAATATCTATATGTAAAGAAGGGAAATATTTTGTGAAAAATGAAAGTAACGTAGACAGACTTGACGAACAATACAAATGAAATTGTATTTACTAATAGATAAAACCTGCGCCCAAAACTACTTGAACAAACGATTTTATTTTAGAACACAATCAATTTTTCATCTATCAATAACAGCCTTTTCATGTCTATTCATATATATGTATATAAACATATACTTAACAAAAAATTATGCTTAGCCTGCAGTTGACGATCGTGCTCCTATGGAACAATGTTCCATTGACGTTCCAAGTCAGGCTCTTCGATCTGCAATATAAAGTATCATAATATTAACACCTGTTATACACATTTTTCATAAAATCGTTCAAACCTTCGACGTTAGTTCATCAACGCAAGCCAATCGTATACGAGCCGCAGTTGCTGGCGCGTCTAAACGAAAGTATCCTTTAATTCCAAAATCTTCTCGAGCTGATTTAATAGCCTCCCTTATCGCAAAGAAAATGGACGATGCCAGAAATAGTGGAGGCTCTCCGACGGCCTAAAATGTTTATAAGAAGAATGAATACATACATTCAACTACGTTTCTCTCCACCTCGAGAATAATATACCTTGGACGAATAAACAGCTCTAGGGTTCGGGGCGCCTTTCAATAACGACACGTTGAATTCTACAGGGATGTCTGCGAAACCAGGTAACTTATACGCACCCGGGCCTTTACTACAAACAGCTCCGTTTCTTAAATAAATCATTTCCTCCAGCGTGAAGAGGCCGTATCCTTGAATAAAACCACCCTCGACTTGTCCTATGTCGATCGCAGGATTAAGACTTTCGCCTAGATCCATTACGATGTCAGTTCGTAGTACCTGTAGGTGAATGTTTTATTCATAGAAATAATCAGCGAGGAAAGTTTCATTTAATGTCGGATGAAATAATTCGGGAAGTAATAACGAATTTATCAAGAATTGTCTTACTTGATGATCACCAGTTAGGCAATCGATTTCCACTTCTGAGCATGCTACGCCATATGTGAAATAATTAAATGCGGTCCCCGTGTTGGTTTCGAAACTGTATCCTATACCAGGTGTCTTGTAAAAACCGGCTGAAGAAAGGCTGATTCTCTGGTTGTAAGCGTCTGCTATCCAGTCTTCCCACGTTCCATTTGGCTTTTTATCCATCACCGGCTCCAATCGTTTCATAATTTCGTTGCAGGCGTTCTGAAAATTTCCATCAAGTTATTTCATGGATGATTAGTCGACGATCATTTTCGTTTGAAATCGGAATAAAGTGAAGTGGACAATTCTACGCACCATAACCGCCATACCGTTCAAATCTGAACCAGAACTGGCTGCTGTTGCAGATGTATTCGGTACTTTGTCTGTAGAAGTTTCCATTATGTGTATTTTATCTGGCCTTATTTTTAATACCCTACTTGCCACCTAAATGTGAAGAAAAAAGACAGAATATAGAACTGTTTTATGCGAAAGTGAAGAATAACTAGAATTAAGTGACTCCGATTTGTATAGAATGAATGAGACTTGTTAGTAAAATGATTGGTAATGTTAAAGTTATATTAGAAGCAATTTCCAATATTTAAAACATTGATCAAATTTCATGTAATATTTCTAACAATAGCATTCTCGATAGAACATGCATTCCAGATGATAATTTCCGAACATTTTCGTAATCGTATGATGTTGCAATAAAATAAAATAGTTATATGTGATTGTATTAAATTCAATTAAACGAAGAGAAAGTATATGAGAAATGAATATGTTAATTGACTGGTCATTGCAATAGGAAAGTATATAAATATTACTTGTATCATTTTTGTATGTAAACCTTGTCCCATTTCAACACCACCGTGACTAATTAAGACAGAACCGTCCGTATAGACGTGTACAAGTGCTCCCGATTGATTCAAAAAGAGTACGGTGTAGGCTATACCGAATTTCGTCGGGATTATTGCCAACCCCCTTTTCTTGTATCTATTTTCTCTATTGAAATATTATTCATTAAAATCAAGCGGAATAAAGATTCATTATAGTGTTCCCTATTTTTCAAACTTTCATATTTTGTTCGATAGAACATTTTAAACACGATGTATATGTATAATCTTGTAATATTCGTGATAAATTAATCGCTCCCATTTGTGAAAATAAAATAAGCAGTAATATACCAAAAAAAAAATAATGAAACCCAATGATTTTAATTTTGTATAGATCGTGAAAGAAAAAAGTGCAGTAGAATTATAGAAATCTAAATAATATATAAAAAGAACAAATGAAATGCTTGAAACTCAACCTGTTATATTTTTGAACCTGTGCAAGTCGTTCATCGTAATTCGACGATGAAACACACTCGTCCCAGCAACGTTGCACTGTGCAATTGGTTAATGTCTGATTGTAATGAGTAGAATCCCCTTCTTGGTACAAATTCAAATTCGATACCTGCGGACAATATACATTTTTCTTATTATCTCGAAGTTTACTCAGAGATTTATAAACATTATTTTCTTCTAATTTGAAATCACGAGTATACATTGCTGGCTTCTATATTCAAATACTCTGCAATGTGTCTGATCATTGTTTCGCCTACGAACATTCCCTGCGGCCCTCCAAATCCACGAAACGCCGTGTTCGAAGGTATATTTGTTTTACATACGTGACCGTACACATCACATGCTGGTATGTTATACGAATTTTCATAATGGAACATTGCACGTTCTAAAACCTGCAACAATTAATGCACATACATATATTCAAATTTAGGCTTTCCAAATATTCAAAATTCAAGCTTTTCAAATATTTATTATTCGACCTTTTGAGATATTTAAAATATATAATTAAAATATTTAATTATATATATAATTTTTAAGATTTAATCCTTTAAAAATTAATGGACGAACTAATACAAATAATTCGAAACGTACCGCGGGAGAAAGATCATGAGAATAGCCACCGTTGATATATATATAAATTTTCGCTGATTTAATTAAACCACTGTCATCGACGCCAACTTTATATTTCATCAGGAACGGATGCCTCGATCCAGTTATCATTATATCTTCGTCTCTGTCCAGCATACAACGTATTGGTTTCTTTAATCTGCACAAATAAATATTGGGAGTGAACTGTTTAATACCATTTGTTATAGTTTGTACTATGGTGCATTAAAACGAAAACAATTTTTTACTTGTGGGCTGCGAAAGCAACTGGCAAGGCGAGTAACGAAGCACGAGACTCCTTTCCACCGAAACCACCCCCCAATCTTTTCACCCTCACCACAACTTTATGTGCGTGAAGGTTTAAAACGTGTGCAATCAGTTTCTGAACTTCTGACGGATGTTGGGTGGAGCAGAATACTTCTATTTCGTCCTCCTCTTTCGGAACAGCTATGGTAGCATTCGTTTCCAAGTAGAAATGTTCTTGCCCACCTGTTCGAACTTCACCCTCGAGGATGTGTGCCGATTCTTTGAAACCTTTCTCTGCATCCCCTCTACTTATACGTTGCGCGGTTTCGTTGAAATAGGAACGATGTCTAATGGCATCCTAAAGTTATTGGGAAAATTGAATGATTAAATTGAAATGTTCGTAAGTCTGCAAGAATTCTTTTTCAATGCACAGAACCTGCAACAGTATTAATCATTCAAAGTCACAGGAATGATTTCTTAACCGTTTATATTTAATCTGTTCTTACTCTCGAAGGGATTTTAATTAGTTCAGTGTAAGGAACAAACAACTTGTTGCACTCGATTTATAATAAACGATGGAATATAACGAATACATTGATTATAATAGTTTCGTGCGACTGCGAATTACTTTGGCAAATTATTTAAAGCAAATTAGACAAGGTTTGTACATCGACAGAATGATCCATATTATTTAGTCGTGTTACTTTGAACAAACCTCTATTGTAATTATTAGTGGCTCCAAGTCTTCGTACTCGATTTCGACCATCCTGGATGCATTCTGCGCAATGCTCTGATTAATAGCTACGATTGCTCCAATTATTTGACCGTGACAAGTCACCTTACAGAATAATATAAATAAACACCAGCTGTAAATTCGCAAGCAACCTACACATTTTATTTAATTATTTCACCGAAGATTGCTCACCTTTTCCGACACAAACACTTCCTCGTCGTGCAGCAGAGGACCCTGGAACCGATGCTTGTCTGGTATATCTTTAGCGCTGTAAAATGCTACCACACCCTCCGCGGACAAAGCTTTGGTTGCGTCGACTTTCAAAATTTTCGCGTGTGCTCTGGTGGACAGAACCAAAGCTAAATAATACTCCTCGACGAACTTCGGCATGTCGTCGCAATAAATTGCTTCACCTGTTGCCTGTTTGTACGCGCTCGCGTGAACAATAGTCCTTCCAATTAGATCGTTCGCCTCCTGCTCCTTTCGAACCTAATTCATCCACGCAAGAAAAATCCACTCGGTCAGATATTCAAATTTCAGCAGAATTTTTAGAAAATATTGTTTAAGTGTCGGGTACCACTTGATAATATTGCGAGCTACGTGGTTCCTTCGAATGAAATCCATCCGCTGCGCATTCGATTTCTTTCGGCAAGGATTGACCAGTCGATGCCGCTTGAAGTTTCTTCGATATATGTAAAAATCCTTTGAGAAATAAACTGCAAAGGCCAAAGAAATAAACACCGATGAAGAAACGGTTATTTCTTTTTAACGATTCTTATCTTTTCTTTGAAATCAATGCGCAAATTGTTTACCTTAATGTTAACGATTTACGGTACTTGACCATACCACCTGGCACGCTATCTGGCAAAGGTAATTCGCTCAACAGTGAATCGTATACATTTTCTAGAAGATGTTTGTCCCATTTTCTGAAGCAATTTCAAGTGAACATGTAATTAATATCAATTAGCAGGGAAACGTTAGAAAGGACTGAATTTTATTTAAACACCTTCCAATCATATTTTCACATGTTTTTCTGACTAGAACAGTTGTTGGAGCCATTCCACCGTAAGCCAGATACGCTCGCTCGACAGTGTTAGTTTCCGGTTTGAAAAATACATTCAACGCCATGTTAACAATGGCGATGTCATCGTCCCGTCTTCTAGCTTGTTTATAGGCAATGAAATGTTGATTCTGGAAGAAATGAAAGAAAAATATACAGATTTTATATTGTTATGAAAAATTCAAATTTCAAATTTTGCGGAATTTTGTTATAAATATTTGTACTTTTTCCGTGAAGGGTATTTGAATCGAAAGTAAAATTTCTTCCGGCGAGACAACGTTTTGTCGATATCCCTTGAAAAATGTGTGATCCATTGGGATAAGTCTGGTTCCGTTTTTCAAGCTGCAAACATTTAACTTCACTTCTGCTGCCATTAATATTGGATTCAGATCTGATATGGGACTTCCGGTCATTACGTTTCCACCAACCGCCTGTGAACGAAATGAAAACATTGATAACAATGAGAAATTCGAAATTAGAAATAAATTGGAGATAAGAACTTACGGCGACGTTTCTTATTTGTTTCCCAGCAAACCAATGGAGCATGTTAATTATTTCATTGAAGATTCTTGTTCTGTATTCTAAGATGGTAATAAAATAATTAGTATGCAATGCAAATAAAATATTTGGCAAAATTTCACGTTTGAAATATAATAAATATTTCACCAGGCTTGTCGTCAATTTGATTTTTCAACGATTTCTCTAATTCCATAAGTGTCACGCTACCACCCACGTTCAATACTTCCGGATATTCCTCGATATTACGCATTTCCTTAATTAAAGTCGGATGTATGAAAACTGGATAGGATAGATGTTTAAACTTAACTTCGACCCCTAAAAGCATATACAAGAAATATAATACACTTCCCACGGTTATTTATATTAATGGACAATTCTTCGATTGTTAAATAAACTTTACCTATCTCCGTATTCCCCACCACAATTTTTGCGTTTGGGTACTGATGTTTTAGGCGAAGTAATTCGGCGAGAGATTTTGGTCGGTGCCAAGTAACGTTTTTGCCTTTTATTATTAAATATTCCTCGTCTAAATGCGATGAAAGCTAAAACAAAAACAGAAAAGAATGTTAATTAAATGATAAAATTTGTTGGTTTCATTGCAGAAGATTAACTAGTTTCAAATAAGTAACATACATGCAGTTTCGGTGGAAATATAACTTCTTGGGATGGATCGTAGGGACGGAATTCATTCGAATCAAAAACTTCTTCAGGCTCCGCTATTCGTATCTTTTTACAACAATTTTCACCCATGGGACATCCTCCATTGGGCAAAGATTTCTCTTTATCTTTTGACATTAACTGCAAGGTCTCCCATTCCTCCGTGAAGGTTCTATAAGCTTCTATAATTGGACGGTACCCTGTACACCGGCATAAGTTACCTAAAAATAGATCGTCAATCAAATAACTGTGTAAACAGGAAGAACGTTAGAAAAGTTAACGCATCGAAGAATTGAAGTTTAAACATTTTTCAAATATAGTTAGTTGGTGCATAAAATTGTTCAAAGAAATTGGGTACTGAAAATTCTTTTTGCTGGGACCTTAAAAACAGAAAATTATTGGAAGCTCAATAATTTGAATAGCTCAAGAAATAATCTAGCCTAATTATTTCGTGTCTGCAGTTCTATTTTTATCAAATGTATCGTAGAAAGGGTAAAAATTAGGAAGTTGCTGAAATAAAACGGTGTACCCGAATGGAAGGAATATCTACACCATTTAGTACAAACGATTTCACTATTTATTATTATAATGTACAAGTACACAATGTATTCGCATAGTTATAGTTATAAGTTATAACGTGAACGTCTTTCTAATACTGTCTTCAGTTTTCTAGAAATATTTCTACCTTTAGAATGTTTCTCAGATCTTTGGTTTCAATCTTCTTTTTCTTTTTTTTTAGTATTTTAAGCATTTTGTAAGAAGACCTTTCTACTTCAATACCAGATAAAAATACAATATTACGAATTATATGTATTCTTCCCGGAGAAGATTAATCTTTTTCATCGGCGTGAGTACCATTTAATCGAAATAGTATCATCTCTGCAAAGCAATTATTCGATTTTTATTAACCCTTTCAATTTTTACCAGTTAAGATCCCACGAAATCGGACACTCTTTTTTATTTATCAGCAGTTTCGTTTCTCCATTGATCTCACCTAAAATTCTAACAATATACTTCAGATTTTAAAATTAGAGAAACTCTGTAAAGCAATATCGCAACTTTAAGACAGTATTGCTTGAATTGCGAATGAATTTCGTATGTAAAATTTATACAAATGTACAGCACAGAGTATAATAATATTGATAATAAAATTATTAATGGTGCGCACACGTGTTGAACAAAAATTGGCAAGAATAGAAAAAGATAGAGAGGGAAGTTAAAGTGTTCTATCAGCAACTTCGTGGTTATTACCGCCAAAAAATCATTTTTTCTTTTCTAAATTTTCAGCTGCGTTCTATAATTTTACCTTGAAACGCAATTTCAAGATCCTTCATGCTTGGCTTCGGACTTGTCCGCAGCAATGCGTACATGGACATCACGATTCCAGGTGTGCAAAAACCACATTGCGATCCATGTGCTTTTGCTATACGCTCCTGCGTCGGATGTAGTTTCGTTTTAACACTTCCGATACCTTCCACTGTGGTTACTGCTAAACCGTGCACGGCGCAGACTGGTGTTAAGCACGCGTTTACTGCTAAATGTCTGATTTTTTTTTATATATTTAATCAAGGAAAATTCTTCGGTACAAAATGAATGTATTGAACATTTTCTACTAAAAAAGAAATACATGTTTAGCTGTTTTCCATGCCAGCCCATTTATCTCTTTACTGATATTTATTATAAAATCCTCCGAATTTGAATAAGTAATGTATACTTTGTAACTAGGTAACGAAGTTCTTAGGAAACACAATGCCACTAGTCGTATTGTAATTTCGAAAGATTTAGAAACTTTCATTTCGCTGTGGCTTTAGAAAATTCTTAGTGCTGTCCACTGACTTTGATTAATTGAAAAGGATACGTTACTGTTCCTGTTGCACGGTCCAATTTTGATATCATTACAGTACAAGCTCCGCAACCACCTTCTGCACAGCCCAGTTTGGTGCCAGTCAAGTGTACTATAATTACTCTGGTTAAGGATCGTAACTGACAATAATATTTTCTTCAAACGCGTACTTTGTCAACCTAACATTTTATAATAATGTCATATTTTTTTGTATCCAATTTTTAATAGTTCTACTTTCATTTTTAAAGGATTATGTTTTTCAACGCGTTGAAACAACGAGTCAGCTCCTAAATAGACTAACTAAACGACAAGCACGGTTGCATGGGATAGTAGCTATCGATGATACGTTCTAATTTATTCAAGGTTTTAGAATACGAGTATGGTTTATAGTTATACAATTCTAATCCTACGATCTCTTACTATCGTGTAGTATAATAAGTGTGTAGTTGGATAAATTGAAGACAAATAAAGCTTTAATAATTAATATTCATTTCATATCTTTCTTCTATGACGATAGTTGACAATAGCTTGCTTTCGTCGTCGTAATATAAATATTACGATCGATTGTAAAATGTGCAACGACCATACATATGTATATTAGTTAGAAACATTTTCCGCTTTTTTTGTAATATATGCGAAAATATTTAATAGCATTATTTTATTTAAAAATATTTTGTAAGTACGTACCTATCTGTACAGTTCTTAAAACAGTAAAAGGATACGCTTATTTCTTAAATACCATAGTAAAGTCCATTCGGGATCGACTTCATCGTCTACTACCTATAATATTAAATGCCGAATTACGAAATGAAAATTACGATATTAATTTATTTATTCTATTTCGAAAATATTTGTGTCTCGTGAACTGTGCGATATTTATAGAGCACAATATTTATTTAACGAGCACTACTGTAGTGTAAACAATTTATTCCGAGCAAGATTCCTGCTCGCTAAAATTTGATATATTGTATAATATCAAAGCAGAGAAAAATATAGTCCTGCGATAAATAGCGTGCAATAAAAATTTAATTATTTAACATAAAATTCACAATATTTACATACCTCCTTGCCATTCACATAAAACGCTAATGTATGCGATATATTATTATTTTCTATGTTATTCGGCATCGCAGGTTCAGCTTGAACAGTAGTTCCTTCCCTTTGAACCATTCTGCAATTTTACGATACCTATAAGAGCAAAGATAATAATATTCCTTGTTTTCCTGTTCCGATGTAATAATATTTTTTAAATTAGATATAAAATAAGCAAATTTGTATTATTCAATTTTGACAACTAATTGTAAGCAGCAAATATCCATTAGATTAATTTCTATTCCTCATCATCACGAATTTTGAAGTTAAAAATTAACTAGCTTTCGGTCTGTTGTCGACAATAAAATGGAATTTATGCGGAGAAATATAGTCCAAGTGTATCGTATGGTGCAATTTAGGGCATGTTAAGTGAACATCTAATATAATTCTTTTGCAACGTATGTATTGCTTAAGTGAATAAAGATAAGACTGACCTATGCCTCCCATGGAGCCTGCAGTAAATAAAAACAGATAGACGGAACACAAGAATTAAGTGATATAATATTATTTCATGTAATATAACGTTCATAAGAATTCTTAAAAATTAAATATGATCGCATTGAAATATGTCTATATAGCAACTATGTAGTTGTTTATTAAAAACAATTTCATTACACTCTCTTTTAGAACAGTCTATTACTGAATAAATTGACAAGACTGATTACATTACATTTTATAATAATATAACTATATTAAAGTATCAATTAAACCTAGGTTTAATAAAAAAAAAGAGTTAGCATTTCAACTTACAAACTGACTGTAAGAATAATCTTTGACGCCATTTTATTTTTCATCAGCAAATATATTTTACCATTAATTACGCTTTTCTTATGGCAAAGAAAGTACTGTTTATAATACGACAATTTTTTAATCAAATGACGTAGAGTACGTTTTGGGGCCCGATGGAACCAGCAAGTACATAAATATATTCGACTTGCCACACCACTATCGCAAAATTAACTCTGTGCAACGAGGAATAATTGAAATCTTATATAAGGTCAATGTAGATCTTATTATACAACTTACTTCTTTTCGATAGATCTATGAAGCACTCGCGTGAAACTGGATCAAATAACAACGAACGACTGACCACTAGGTTATCAAACGGTATATGTTTTCTGTATGACGTTTTATCCCGAAGCCGTATTAACGCGACTGGAGTAATTTGTCCCTACCACATCTCATTCCTCAAGTCCCTTCTCTAAACATAAATATCTTGTGTACACTTCCACCAATAAATTCTACCACATTTTCTTACAGTGGAGGGGGTGGTGATCCATAAGTTAAACGAAAATTATTATTATTGAAAATAAATACCTTTCTTTCGCACAGTTAACATTTTTCAATTTAATTTTAATATTTGATCTTTCCGAAACACAACGATTTTGGATAATATTCAGCGTCCAAATATTTGGGAAATTTTAATGAATAAAGTAAATAAAAGAATATACCTATATTAATTACTTTATACGTTAGTAATTATTTAAACGATACGAATAAATAAATACGCTCCTTTCGTAGATGTTTGGAACTTTTACTGATTGAGAAAATTTATTCATCAACGCATTTATCTGGGAATACACTCATTTCTGTTAAATCTTTATCGCGTGTCTTGTTAGATAAGATAGTAATCAATTCAATTTGGAGTGAACCATCGTGTGTGTATAAAATGCAGTAACGGTCGCAGGTATTTTTATTTCCCGTTTTTTGTCAGACGTATTATTGTGGAATTTTGATTATTTCTTTTCTGCCACTTGTTGTATATAAATAGCAAATGGATTAGTTCCGTTATTTCAATTATTTTTACGTCCAGTTACATTAATACGAAATCACACAAATCCTATCCATTATCGTGTTATAGTAATCGTAATGGAATTTTTGTATAACACTTTCCAGCAAACTAAAAATCTTCGCAACGATTTTAATTATTCGATAATTTTTTCATTGCCGAAGGATACCTATTTTCTTGCAGCAACATCGTGAAAGGATATTTTGCAAGATATCCAACGATCCGAACGATACATATCTTGTTTCACCTGAAATATTTAACTCGATAGTACCGTGATGTAACTGTACGTGCGCATAATGAAAGAGATATCTATTAATGAAAGGAGTAACTTAATGCAGTATAGAGACACGATATTTTCCAATGCAATAGTTAATTGGCGTAAGTCAATTGTTTATATAAGATTGCAAATATTGTTGCGATATAACAACATAGCTGTTACAGGTGTGTCGATCAAGGTGTGTTCGATCAGTAGATAATATTCTTATGAAATATAACAATGACTTTTATATATTCTTATATCTTATATTTCATTGTAAATCTAACTTATAATCAGTTAAATGTTTCATTTCATGCAAACCGTAAATATATGTATATATTATTAATAATTTATACTGTATACGATTAGTATTAAGAGAATTATTGCACCATTTTACTTTGAAAAATAATACGGCTACTATCAACTGCGCTGTTACTATTATTATTATTATTACTATTCGTACATATTGAAGATAAGTTTTTATTTCAATAGAAAGATACGTGGTAATGGCAATTGCACTATTGACTTAATCGAGTAGATAACGATAAGATTATTTTTAATTCCCACAAGTTTTGTTTAACTTCATTTGTTAATATTTAAAATAGAAGATCGAGATCATTCTGTGCTGTATTCGAATAAAGAAATTGGTTTGCGAATTTTATGTCAGAGGTTGCTGATATCGCAGGTATCACCTATCTATAGAAATACGTATCTATTTTTCATTAGTTCATGCAATCAGCTGTATTCCACGTTGGATTGTATTTCGTAAATTGATTGCATTCGGTGACAATGACTTTCCTCACAGAAACTGACAGCGTCCTCGTTCTTCTGGACAGTGAGATTTCGAATAACGATGTCCTAGATTTTTCAGACGCAATTAAGAAGCAACTTAATAATGCCGAGCAATTGACAATAATATCAACCAAGGAATTAGAAAGATGTAAGTATACAAGACGCACATGCACCTATATATCGTAAATAATTTCTAGGAAAATCTACTTTCAATCAGCAATTTCTCCTGTCAACATCGTGTACGAATTATTATTTTATTCTTCGTCTAATAATACCACTGTTTCGAACCCATTCAGGTACTAACTCAACTGCGCACGATACAATTATTTCTATTTTTAAACGATCGTGCCCAAACCCAGAGATACTTCTGGAAGAATGTCTGCGATTGTTGAAACCAGCAGGCACATTAATTATTTACGAGTCGTTTCAAGCAAAGGAAAATGTGCGTTCCATTTACGATAAGAGGGTGTCCAATTTGAAATTGGCTGGCTTTAAAACGAAATCGCAAGACGACTTGGACACGAAACAGTTCAAAGATCTTCTGCTCGGCGTATATAACGATCTAAATAATATCTGCGAAGTGGTAGCAGAAAAGCCGTCTTTCAACGTAAGTTAATCACCTAGTTCTCAATGTTAAACTGGCGCAGTTATGTAAATGTACATTCAAACTATGATTGTTATAGATTGGCTCCAGCGTGGCACTCAATTTTGGAGAGAAGAAGCCATCCAATGTGTGGAAGCTGGACAGCGCTATGGACGAGGAATTAATCGATGAAGATGATCTCTTGGATGATAACGATATTCTTAAGCCTGATACTAATTTAAGGGGTAAAATTGAACCTCCTATTTTCTATAATAATTCGTCGAATAATTTCAATTTAATTCGTAAATTAATTCCTGCTGCTTTTTACTTCAGTATGCAGCACGACTGGCAAACGAAAAGCATGCAAAGATTGTTCCTGTGGCTTGGCTGAAGAATTGAGCGGGAAAGCTGCACCGGAAACGGCGGTGAAATCCTCCTGTGGAAGTGTATGCAATTTATTAGTTTTTACGATTGTTTGTTCTGGTCGAAAAAGATTAAAATAAAATGCAATTACATTTCATTCTGTTTACAGTGCTACCTTGGCGACGCCTTTCGATGTGCCAGCTGCCCGTATCTTGGAATGCCTGCGTTTAAACCTGGCGAAAAGATAGTGTTACCTGAAAATCAATTAAAGGCAGACTAGCAAAATATTTGTGAGTGATAAATATATTCTATTTTTACGGTTCATATTTTACATGTAATTGTTTGAATAATAATTTCACGATAGTTAAATGCGTTGATTTACACCTGGATACTTTTATTTAATACAAAGTAACATCTTCGTTTTATTTGTCTGTAGTATTACATAAAGGATCACATTGTTCAATTGGAAATAAGCTTGGGGGTTGTACTTTGAAGAAACATACAATAAAAGTATAAATAATATGTACTGGTGCTTGATTATCTTTATTTATATACTATAGCGATCAACATGTTAATCGTAATAGAATGATACAAAATATTCTATGTCTACGTACGCACGTTCGTTAAAAAAAAATATCGAGGCAGCGAAATTTCTTATTAAAACGTTCAAAATAATTTAAGTACCCTTAAATTATGATTTAAAACAAAAGAGAGAAAAAAATTAGCGCATTCAGTAATATATCACCGAAGTACATATTTAAATAATATTGACACAGCAAAATGCTTTTAATGCCGATGTCAATCGCATTATGTACATATGCAAACAAGAACAAAAAGAAACTAAAAATTGCAATTTGGTTCTATTTAGAAATGAATGAAAGCTTACTCTCGAGGGAATGTAAGCCTTTCACTATAAATCCACTATCCCTCCTCTGGGGATGAGTGCCCGCGAAAGGACTACATTCCTAATATGATATTTAACACACACATCACTCGTATCATTCTATGTTAACGTATTCTTGGAATTCAACAAATGATGTAAATATTTTTATATAAAATAACCTACTAAATTCTACAAGAAATGATCGCGACTCCGCAAGGGGTTGATGATATTTAAGTTATTCGGCTCTTATACAGGAACAAAATAAATCGTCATGTTCTTAATTTGTCTTATTCAGAAGACACGAGGAACATTATTCCGTAGTGTGAAAAGTAGAAGTATACATGAGAAACAAATGGTAACGAACGTTTCTTGAATCATTACTTGCGACTTTTTCTTTGTTCTTTCCTTTCTTTCCATCAAATAACAAATAATTAAGTTTGTACCGTGACAACGAACGGTACTTTGTGTCTATATATATTAACTATACACGTATAGTTAAATTAATGACAGTATAGTATAGCCGCAATTACGCCTTTGCGCCATAATTACTACCGTGTTACAAATTGCTTTCTTGTTTCACTTATTGGTTTTTTTACAATCTTGGCGCGAATAAGGCGTTTCCTTAATCACCAGAACCATCATCATCGTACATACGACGTTCTCGAAGCTTAATAATTACAAAGGGGGCTCGATTAACCGGCTGTTATAATTATAAGGGAGGCTGAATAAAAACTTCAGATGCGACAAGAAATTAATTGTTCTCTAAATAAGGAGAATTAGTTTCACTAAAAAACAAAATTGTTGTTCCATTTCTTTATATAATAATTAATATTATAATTAATAAAATACGATTACCACTATGTCATTCAATGAATTCGAGACCACGAATAATCACAAATCACCGGTTAATCGATGTTCCACTGCATTGTAATTTCGCAATCATTTTTTAAAAGAAATTACACTACTATACTCATTGTTGATTATGTTACATATGCCTTTGGTATAAATTTAAGTTTCTATTCTAACGTAAAAGGTAGCTACCATTTGCCGTGTGAACAATTGTATAGTTCGTGTTATAAAGAGAGCGATAGAAAGTACAATTCGATATATGTATAACTGGAAGCCAGTGGAAACAAAAGGAACAAAATAATAATGATGCACATACAGTGCGACAATTTCAAACAATTATCTCTCTTTCTCTCTCTCTCGCGTTTCATTGTAAAGTTACATTTTCACTTAAATGTATATTTAGTCATTTGTACTCTATTTGAAATATTAAGAGATTACGAGGAATCCTCCAGTCTGCGTTGGATTTTTTTTCAATGGGTTCTGTACGTTGTACTTTCTACATGCATTAAAAGGTTCATAACTTAATCGTTTTTAAAATTCATATAACTTTGCTTATGCCCGACCGATGTAAATATATCATTTACTCTCGGCGAAAAGTATCGATTGCACATACTTTGCACAAATATACAAAATCGGCGTTACACGATCTTCGTTATAAATATCTGTAATTATTTAAACAACAAAACCACTCACGCCAATTTTGAGGTAACGAGTAATTATTCTCTTTCCTTCTCTCTTAAATTTGGCAGAGTAACATGTTTATATATTGTAAAATATATAAAACAGTCAAGAAGTTCCATTTTCTACTGAAACGATATGTGAAGACATAAACATGGCGGAAATGAAACGAGAAAAGAATGATTCATTTAATAATTTGATGCTTAAGAATTCTTATAATACGAATTATTAAGCTCGATGATGATTTCGATTAGAAACGTTCAATTATTTCTTCCACCGAAAAAGACAACAACAAAAACAAAATATATAATATAATTTATTACCATAATCTTGTATTTTATTATTTCTTTTAGAAATATACTCGCCGGTAATTTGAGCAATCATTAAGCCTAGCAATTTAAGGCAAGTTTCATGTACACCTCAATTGCAATCGGAATAAGCCCGCGGTGCTACTTCTTTCGAAACGTATTCCACCGGCATTTAAACAGCCACGAAATATGGATAAAAATAAACGAGGTATAAACGAGAGAACTAAGAAATTACTTAGAGAAAAAAAAAAATCTTATATCAAATTTCTGTATGTTTATCTGTATACATATACATGCATGTATATAAATATACATACATACATATATCTGTCTCTTTCTCTGTATTATTATTATATGTACATCCAGACATCAGAATAATGTCATGGAACTTAAGATTTCCTGTCCTCTTATGAAAAAATATATAACTGTATATCTTTTAAAAAAGACTGATAACCCCTTTAACAGCTAGACGAAATAATTTGTCTCTACGCGAACACAGCCCTACACATCATATGACGTAATAAAAATTAAGAGTCCACGAGAAGACCTTTGGCTTTTCTTACTTTTGACTGTATCATCGTCACGGTGTTTCCGTACATTTTGCAAGCGCCGTTACTAAATATAACAATAATACTACAGCATTCTGTGGTATTTACAGACGTGCGGCCACGCGAAGCTAAAGTTTCCACGGACTTCGCGTCAGCTCCACAAACTCGTCGCCAATCGACATGTCGAATTATTAGTCTATGCTACCACGAATTCTCCTCCATGTTATCTAGCAAAGAATTCTTCTCTTCTTTCTTAATGCCGTTCGTACCCGGCGCCGTGGTACGCAAGTTTGGTTCGAAACATGGCTGTAAAAGATAAAATTGTTTAAAAATAATTGCGTGCTCCATTCGATTGACTTTCTTTTAAGGATTTCTTGGATAATGCAAAAGCACGATGAATGGCGATGAAGTTTGAACATTTTTTCGTTTAGATTCGATAACTATCCAGTTGGTAGCACATCGCTGAAGTAAGAATATTTTCTGCGAAGGCAAATTTTTTAATTGTAGAAAATTTTTCCGGTGTTTAATTACTGTTTAAGTACAAAGTATTTATTATGTACGGTTCGTTTTATATGCGCGAGTAAATTGTACACAACGCTTGTGTAAAATACGATTGAAGAAATAAAAAGAAGTTTTGCGATAATTAGCGCGTCAGTGTTGTTACATTAATGGCAGTAAACATCTCTTTTTCGTTTTATTGTTTGACCAATACTAATCTGCAGAAGGGTCACTACTAATTCCAAATAACTTTGTTATATTTGAAAACTTGTCTTTATTTATCATTATAAATTTTATTCATTTTGATTGCAGTTTTCGTAATACAAATATCATTTCTGAACTTATAGTCAGCGAATGATTTAGAAAAATGTATTTTTATACCGCTGCACCTATACACGATTGGCTATCACATGACGATCACAACTTAAAGAAAAATATTCTATTCAAAATAACAATGAGATGATACGTGTACAATAGCAACTCGTACACCGTTAAATCATGCATAACAGCATATGAAACAGGATCACAACTAAACAGCAAAATTATATATTAAAGTAGCGTTAATGTTAGTCGAATGAATATGTAATTCTTTCAATTATAATTAAATATTAATTATACCAAGTATAATAAAGCATCCTTATTTGGAATTAAGTCAAAAGCGTTATTTCTGAAAACAAAACATTATCCGCCTCGATTAAAACGGAAAGAATAATTGGAAAATTTCGTTCAATTTATATCGATCAAAAAAACAAAAGAAGCCCAGTATCTTTCACACAGTGAAAATGAAAATGGTTCGTTCAACTGAAATTATTTTCTTTTCATCTTTGAACCCCTTGATCGATTTCTCTTCCCCTCGATATTTATATTGCCCAAAAACGTAAATATACTCTCGTTAGTATATTTCCAACTCATTGCACAGATCATTATCAACCGTACTCAGCATGCACGCGTATGATTCTTAAATTTTATATGTTGGTTCACTCACAGTTTCACAGATATTCATGTTGCAGCAATTCTCTATGGTTATTTCACACTGACTGTCCGGCAGTTGTGGCCGAGATGTTAGTGGTGTCACGCCACCTTTGCTGACAACGAAACGCTTTCTAATTCGCGGCCGTCTTCGGAATTTATTCACATAGTAACTAAGTACAGCTATCACGAGTACGAGTACAGCGATGAATGCACCAAGAATTGGTATCAATAATCTGTACTCGCCGTTCTCTTTGGACATCACCATTTGCGCAGTTCTTTCATTTTCTTCGGTGCACCTGTTAAACGAAAAAGAATAGTTGAGAATTATTTCAAGCGATTTCCTTACGCTGAGTCCGGAAAGTTCAATTAGCAGGTCAAAAATTCGAGATACTTAGAGATGTTACAGAAGATAATGTACCTGCAGTTAACAGTGGCGACATTGATAGGAACTGATTCGTTCTTTGCACAAAATATTTCGCATAGTTCAGTACTGTTGCTTATAGTCTCGCAACGAATGCCCTCTGAATATTTACATTTACAAATAGGCGTTTCGTTTTGGACGGAGCACTGGCCACCGTGCAAGCAATAGTCTTTGCACAAATTTGTTTCACATCTTGGCCCAACAAATGCTTCGTTACACTTACACGTGGCCAGTCCATGGCTGTCTATACTGCAGCTTCCTTGGAAGCAATAATTGCGACAGAGATCCGTCTCGCAATAAGTACCAGTGAACCTGAAACAATTCGATTCAATCTTACTCTGTCTCCGACATAATTTATCAATATCATTCCTCTATCATTCGTCGACATTTATTCAACAAAGAGAGGCCAACCGACCCAAGATTTGGAGAACATTTTACTCAGAATTATTTCTTCGACGCAAAAGAATTCTACAAAACTATTTTCCTCTTTACATACACCTTGTTTCGAATTTAAGAACCACTGAGATCTAGGATCAATCGAAATGGACTTTCACCAAAGAAAATGAATGTCAACCCTCAATTGCAAGCACCATACAAAGTACTAAAGACTGACTAACCCAGTCTTGCATCGGCAACCATTCTCGTTGTCATCCACGACTCCCCCGTTCAGGCAGTACTTGGACGTCTCGGTGGTCAATTCCGATTCCTCCGTGCTGGTTGTTAAATTATTATAAGACTCTACGGTCTGGACCAACGTCACGTTACCCAAACTAGTTTTCTGTCTGTTCTTTGCAATAGCCGCGCAATCTATCCTGCCAACGTTGTCACGCGCAACAATACCAGCAGGATCAGCGTCGTCGTTCGGCGTATGATACGAAAAGAACATAGTCGGCGTAGCGTCGGGTTTCGAGTCATTCGGCACCGTCCAAACAGCCCTGTATACCACATCGGACCAATATATGGAGTTATCGTCAACAGCAAGATAAACCGGCTGATGGTGTTTGGGATGTATCAAGAGTTTACGTTCGGTACCATCGAGATTACTCCTTTCGATTTTAATTCGTAAGCCTTCAACGTCGTCGATCCAATAGAGCTTCTCCTGAGTGTGATCTACAGCCACTGCCAGTGGCATGTATAAATTGTCTTTAATTATAATTGTTCGATCGCTTCCATCTAGATTTGATCGTTCGATACTTGGATTTGTATTGTTACTATTTACCCAGTATATGTGGCTGAAAATAATTCATTTCGATTATTATATTTGTTTGATTTAACTCTGTATATCTGGGCACGTAGAAACCGAGGCGGAGTCTACGAGATTTCTCAGGTTTAATGGAAATTAATGAACGCTCAGATTTATATGGAGCAGAAAGTATTTGGGAAAGTAGAATCCCCGAGACTTCCCCTCGATAGTAAAGGATTTAAAAATGTTATTTTTAATATTTAAATTGGCTCACCTGTTACACACGTCCAAGGCGATACCACGTGGACTTCTATTAGTCAAATTATGCAGCATCGTTGGCGTTTCCGGTGGTCCATCCAGTGGCACGTGCATCTTCATTATTACACCTTGCAGAGGGTCGCTCCAGAATAGGGTCCGAGTGTTCGTATCGAAGGCGAGCCCTACGATGTGACTGTTCCTTTGCCCTGGAGATAGTGAAATGATAAGTGATAAGTGACTGATAGGAATCTAGTATTTGGCGGATATATAAAATTGAATCGAAGAGTGCGCGTTATCAATGGGACGATACAGAAGGTTGAAGATCTGGCGTTATACAATTTATTAATATTATTTATTTTTTGTTTTTGGTGTAAGTTTTCAAGGGAAACAAGTGTAGAATATATTTGGAGCACTTTGTATTCGTTCAACTTAATTTTATTGTTTATTGTGAAACTAACGATTAAAAAATGTAGAGACAAATTTTGAATAACATAGTTTGAGATTTGAATACATTTTAAAAATGTATTACACGTTTTCGTTAAATTAAGTGAACAGCTATCTACAGCTATCCTTCTCTGGTCATGAGAATTGAGAGTAAAACGAAAGTCTATGAAAATTTGTAAAGGCTTTCACCTTCGTTCGAAGGTTGAAAAAGGACCAGTCCAACGATCTGTATAGATTTTTGCCCACGTTGAAATTTTGGTGTTTCATCAGCCGTGAAATCTATTTCAAGGTACCTTTTCTTTAGGAACCATAGTGATTAATTGAAACATGCAAACTTCAATGTCGACATTCGAAAAACCTTGTTCTGCTAAAACCTTCAATACTGTCCTTTGGTATTAATATTTTGTAAATAATTTTTGTAAATAAACAGAACGAGTTTAACTATACCCATAGAAGAATAATAAATAAATACAAGTAGTGTTGAACTTTAGAAAAGAATTATTAGTAGTTAAATGGGTCGTTAATATAGAGATCCAATATGGTGCAAAAATTATCAGGGAATTATTAATTATGTGATTATATACCATACTTCTGAAAATAAGGAACCATGCATTTGTGACGCTCGTTCGTGCTGCAATTTCATTTCATACAAAATAGTGCAATGAAGCAGGTAGATTTTTTTTATTACTCATTCAAACTCGTTTCGTTAACTCAAAGCGTAGCAATGAATACTTTATCATCGTAAATGAAGTATTTACTTAGATTAAGATACGGCAATTACGAGGCAAAAGGCATGTTATACTCCATCTCATGAGTACAAATCCGATAAATGGAAAATCTCCGCGCAATATCTTCACTTCGCCTAATCTAATCATTTATTTTTCTAGTTCCAGAAAGGCATGTACTTAGATTAAAACAAAAAAACGGAGGCGGAAGTAATTATTATAATTGATTCTGCTTACCTTTAAACAATGGTTTCGAAGTGAAATTTTTATCAGTCAGGTCACTGCTAAATATGGACATGTTTTTGTTACTTGGGTCGCTAAAATACATCGTTCGAGTAATATCATCATAAGCCACCCCCCATAGGGACACAGCATCCGCCAATTTTGCTTGCCCGATCAACGTTCGATTTTGGGCGAAAAATTCGACTTCACGCCCTATCACTACTGCCAAATCTGCAAATAAAAACGAGAATATTTAAATGCACACACAAAACAGCATCCATAACGCCTTTATCATTATCTTTCAAATGCATAAAAATTCCCCCCAATTACGCGTATCTCACTGATTGACAATGCTACATTCAAATTTTGCTGAATGCAAGTGGAAGAATCTAGGATAGTTTACACTTAAAGTATGCACGATGTAATGAACTGTGTTTGTCGTTTCAACTGCATAAAACGTATAACATCGAAGAAAATATCTAAACAATTTTTCTTCATCTCATTTACACCAACAAAGATATGTATATGCAACATTGCCATTCAAATTGTAAATAAAAAATTAATTGTAAAATTAATTCCTATCACGTACAAATGGATTGCTACTATTTTTACTCTTTTTTTCGAAGCTCACGAAGTAAACTTATTTTTCTCGAGACATACGAATAGCATTCGACACGATCTCGCGAACCAAAGATAGTTTGGCACATTGCACTTACGCGCCGCGTATTTACAGTAAGATATGGTTTAATTAAGGCCGATTAACTTACACTCGTCTGTCGGCGTGCAAGTTGTTGTTGGCGAAATATTTGTCATAAATACAAAACGGTTATTTTTAAAAAAGAACGAAAATTGAAACAGAGAAACAAAGAGAACAAATGGTATACAGAAATAAAAGAAGATAGGCAAAAGAAGAAGAGAAATTTCTAGATCAATTCTCTCGTGGTTTTGACATCGAAATGCAAGCAATCAGCAAGATTTATGCGGGAGCCTGGTTCACGACGCGAAAACGTCGAGTAATACGACTCGAAGTTTACATTATCTTGGGTTGTCGAGTTCACTTTGATATCGCATATTAAAATTGAAAACTATATTATTAATAACTGCGGCGGGATTATATTTGATAAAAGGTTTATTGCTTAAAGTTTGCATATAAGGTATAAGATATTAAAATATATCCACTGCATGCAGCAGTTCGCCACATATTTTTGACGCCGCATGTGAACTTACACACACTCTTCTCTATGTCCAAAAAAGTGATAACACAAGAATATTGACATTATAATTGTCTGTATAATTTTTAATTACATTTTCTGCATAGTCCCTTTAAAATAACAAGTTAAATATCTCTGAAATTTCCTTTTAAAATTCCTACGTATTCAAATTGTAACCATAACAGCTTCTTAAAGTTACAATAAAAAGAAGCTTCGATATTTTTATCCTTGCATAAATTCCACAAATGTGTTTTTATGATTGGAAAATGTGTACTTTGGCAATCCCCCTGGCTTTACTACAATATTATATTTCTTCCGCTGAATAAATTATGACTCACTGTAATCGCACGTGCTTCCGAATTACGTATGTTTTACCATGCGCGCGCAAACTCTATTTAAAAAGTGCGCATCGAAAGGTGGCGCCAGATAACATAATCCTAATATGTATTTCGAAAACGAACCTTCTAATCGAAGTATTTTATCAAGCTTTCTGCTTCCCTTTATCATGATCAACATTTATCCGTTGATTTCCCTTATATCCCTTTTACTATTACAATTTATTTATACTATTTTATCATTACTCGATGCTCAAACAAATTTCCAGGTTCAATAAGGCGACACATAAATGGTCAATCGAAATAAAAGAAAGATTACTCAACAATATCTATTGAACAGTGATTAATACATGTAAGACAAGATCGATTATACATTACTAGCAGATACAATTTTTGGCAATGTCATAAGAGTACGAGTGCTGATATGTACGGATGGAAAAAAATGATACGTACCTAATCTAGATATAACGCGGAACAATTGCTATTACATGAAATGAAATGTTAACCGAAAATAATACACGGCATGAATTGTCGCTCATTCGATAATACTTGCAAGATCATCGAAATAAACTGTACAGAAATTCTTTAACTAAATATTATTCCCTGTCTTTTCTTGAACCGAAATATTATCTTTCAATATTTTTGATATTTTGTCACGAGCATTTCCAACGCGTCGTTAAATCGCGATCGACTAAATAAATGAATTATTAATAACACGGTAATACGATAAAATATCCGGGAAATAAGGAGATCGATCAAGAGTTATCTAATAAGAGTCAACGACGATAAATCGAATCGAATGTCGAAGATCACCGAATTTTTCCCCCTTTTCTTTTATCCAACGATTGACCTGGCCAGGAGGAAATGGAAATGCGCAATGAGTTCGTGTATCGTGGAATAAATTGCTGATGTTTTCGCAACATGTACATGTGTGCTCGTATCCAGGAATATGTTAAGTAACGCATGTTCATTGAAATAGTGTTCCGCTGACGGAATCGTAGGCTCAAGAAAGGAGACTTTGTTTGTGCAAAATCGTCAATGTTGATAATAGGCGGAAAATATGTATGTTTTTGTCGAATGTTCTTTACGTTTTTAACTGTTTACGCGATATTAGAAAATCTGCTGCAATAAAAACAGTCGAACATGTTTGTTGAAGATTTCTCTAGTATCGTGAAGAATTTTCTGGTCGTTTTCTTTCGTTTCAGCGTGTTGTGCTTGAATGGTAATCATTTTTTTTTGCGTTTGTAAAGCGTAGGTTAATGAATATTCAATATAATAAATGAATATTCAATATAATAAAGTTAAGAATTGCAATGACTACACAGTCGGTACAATAAGAATCGTGTCTATGTGTGCATTGTAGAGGATGTTAAAGGAAATTAAGGAAATCGATTTTAACAATCAAATTGATTATTTAATAAATATCCAACGGATCGACGATTAATTTTCAGTAGACACTTAATTAACTAATGTTTGAATAATCAATGATACACCATCCTACTTAACTCCAATGTTAAATACGATGATTAACTTTTTATTAACGATGCCGGCAATCTTTTTTTATTTCCGTATGTATCCTGAAAGTGGGATAACCGTTATTCTTTACCAAAAACCTTATCCTTTCGAATCGCAGGATGAAACAGGAACGCGAGTGTTACTTTCTTAATTCCTCAAATATTCCCAAACTATTGTAATAACTTTAATAACCATTATTTTAACAAAATTACTCCAATTTTGTCTGTAATGAAAAATTCTTATCAATATCATATTTTTCTTCTAAGTGGCCTCGTTGTTCCATCGTATATCATGCGTGTAATTAACACCGATACAAATGAAATATTCATCGTAATTTTCTTATCGCGGTGCATGTTACTCGAGAACGTTCCGATCGAAACACGTCTCGCGGTGAAAAGAAATACAAAAACGGAAACGAGCAACACAAAATTACAATAGAAAGCGAAAAATGATATACAAAGCTGACTCATCTTCCGCGATTATTATTCCAGGTTTCAAATTTTCCCGGAGTACTATCAACAGCTGGTCTTGCATTACGCTGTGTCGCCTACTTTGCCGTCTTGAATTTCCCGCCTTAATAAACGCAACGCAAGAAAATTATCTACTCTTTTCTTCGCGAGTCGAAACGCTCTTGTCATGCTTATTCGCAACAAGAAATTTCGCGTGTGCGACTGATGAGTCAAATGGAAATTCATAGAATGAAAGATCGCGCTGATTTATTATCGCACTCGTACAAGTCGTCGGGGGCCAACTTCGATACGCTTTATATAATCGTAATAAATATACGTGCAATGTAGTTTAATGCAAGGCAAATATCTTAAAAGACCCGAAACGTTCTCTATACTTACTGGATCAAACGAAATGATAAATTATTAATTTCACTTGTTACGTAATCCGTAATTTTGCTCTCGTTATCTCTAGCCGCGCAATTAAAACGTTCAACGCGTAATTGGTCGGGATATTGAGTCCAGCGGTATTAATAGTACGATGGGTACAATTTCTCCACACGTGTCCGCGGAAAGCGTGTGGCGATTTGGCCGAAACCGATTGACGATCGTCTGCCGCACGGACATTCGTGTGACATGATTTGCGAGACCGGTCGTTATTTTTACACTCCCATGCCACGCGGGCTTCTTCCGATGCATGGCAAGCCGACACGACGAGCTTATATACATGCATATGTGCGTGCATGTGTTACACATAGATAGGTCACGAGGGACTATGCAAAGAAATCCCGGTGTATAATCCCCCTTTCTCTCTCTATGATGAACGCGTGATTTACGATTTCACGGGTAACAAGGTGTGCATCAGAACATTATCGAACTCGATTAACTGACACGCGAATTCCCCGTTATTGACCAATCGTATTTTTCGTAAAAACGTTGACCATTCGGTTGCACACTGATTCTGGTGTACGTGCACGCATATGCAAACGCGACGTGCACGATTTGACATTCATTACGTAAACAGGTGTAAGGACAAGCTGATGTACGGACTCGTTACTGTATCGTTAGGGATCGTAAGGGTGCTGGGCAGCGTGTCAATCGAAAGAAAAGATCGGTTTCATTCAGCTTTGCGTCGTGTTTCAACTATTCTGTATGGTAAAACAGTCGGAGAGAAGTGGCGTACGTGACCAGCGAGACCGCGTGAATGGAGACAGCGCCCGCGCGACCCGCAACGCGCTAGCACTAATACCTCGTGTATATCGTTATATCGCTGTTACTATGGTATTTCGTCACATAAAAGAGGATGTACGTGGATCACTGTACTCACCCCAGGATCTGGCGTGCGTGTTAATTGCGAGAATTCCCAGTATTATCGTGAATGAGAGGGCCAAACATTTACGGGATGTCATGGTGTTCGTTCATTTGTCAGCCGCTGTATCAACTTGGGATAGATTCTTGATACACAGTCGACGACAGATAAAGGCGTATAGATACACGACAGGCCTAATTTCCCTCTGTTTCTTTCACTGAGATAAGGACCGAGCGTTACAAATCATCCTTACGCTGTGGCGGCTCTGCGCGAACTGAGAGCTCGTGACTTTCGATGGGAAGGTAAAGAAGGGAGAGGGCAATGGCGTGGCAACGGGAGTTTACGTGCGCGTAGACCTCTTCCATGCCGTGATAAATGTTCTTCGAGTTATTGTCAGCTCTGAAGAAAATTTTTATAGGGATATATTTATTGATAAGGTTGTATATGTACTTTTATGTTATTTAGCTTGTAAATTAGAATGTATTAAAATTTCGGGATTTCCTGTAATTTCTAAAAACACCCGCACTTGTTTAAAAACGTTTTATGCTCGTTTAACTTAATAGCGGTTGTGTAGCATTTAAGGCTTCTTGTTTTTGTAAAATAAATGGATATCTTGTTAAAAATTGTTAAATTGTGTTTCAACGGCAGTGCTTAGATGATTTATTTCATTTGAAAATGGAAATATTATTTGAATTTATTCTAAACGTGATAGTAGTTATGTTACATTGTAGCAAATGAAATAAATGAAGATAATTTAACAATCAAGAATAATAAATCATAATTTTAACTGAACACAAATTAATTGCAAAACAATTAATACGATTTTCGAAAGAAAGGTTCATTTTTACCGCGAGTACTTACAGTGCCATCTACAGATAGCGAGATGCAACTAAAGGTACATATAATTTAGAGTACAAACCTGTCTTGCCTACATTTTCTTTATGACATACTATAAATGTTTCCGGGACATTTGTAATTGTTTTTCCGTTTTGATCAAAATAATGTAAAATTAATAATGTGAATGCAACTCTATATCATTACATATTTTCTATCTCTAAATTTATGTTACTTCGCAGTAATGATCGAAGAAACAATGAAACAAACAATTTTTTGATGCTCTCATTACGTTAAACCAACAACTTTCAACAATATAGCAATCTAAATGCAATACCTATTAAGTCAATTACAAAAGAAGCCATTCCTTATTGCACATCTCATTCCATACTTTTCTCGCGATAATAAGAAAGCAACCATAAGTACATAAGCAACCCCAACGCTTTTTATATTAGTCTTAATTATACCACCCTAATGGGGTCTGCGGTGGAAAATGAATGTACCCATTGTCCATACATCGAATACATCCCTCCAATAAAAACAGGTACGACCCCCATAAAATTCGACTTCCTTGCGGAACAAAAGGAAAAACGCCGCAATAAAGTTTCAGTCTTCGAATGGGGAAATCAGCATGGGTGCAATATCCATAGAAAATCCCAGAACTAACGGAAAAGCGCGCGCGAAACGGGAAAAGTTCTCTGTGGCCCCGGAGCGACGACGCCACGTACTAGATGGCTGGATGGTATATTATTGATCAATAAGAGAGGCTAACATGGGTGATCCGTGCCGGCACAGGCAGCTGTTACTTCCTTCGTATTTTTACTGTACGCGCGTGTATCGCGACAAGTCGATTTCAATAAAGTGCCCACACGATCTCGGTTTTCCTTCGGCTGGCTTGGACAAAGTGGGTGCGTACCGCGGGACAAGAGGAAGTAGTACCGACCGTACGTGAAACGCACCAATCTAATACTTCCGTGGAAATACGCGAATCAAGGGAGACAGAGGGAGTAACGGAAAAGTGACGGCCAGCCAGGATAGCCAAAGTGGCACGAGTTGGGCTGCGGGGGTAAATGGGAACAAGAGTGGGAGAATAAGACAGAGATAGAGTGTAAAAGTGTGAAAAGGAGAGGAAGGGAGAGGTATAGAGGCAAACGAGTGGATGGATAAAGGAAAGAACACGGCAGAAAGGGGAATCGTAGAAACAGAGGGAGGAAGAGACGTGTAAGCGACATGTGTCTGTGTTGAGAATTTTATCCACGATAGTGCGGCGGCCGAGGCGAGGGTGCGCCGAGAGAGAAGATCGGTAACACTCTCTTCTCCTATATCCGATACTCTCTCGTTGCCTACACGGGACTATCGATGCAGACCTTACGGAAGAAAAACAGTCCGTGCAAGTGTAAGTAAAAAAAGAAAAGAAAAGATAAAGAACTACCCCCGTAACGAAGTCGCATGATATTTGAGTGGATATCATTTAAATGGTGCGGTACCGATGCTGTCTTGTGTATGTACGGTGTGTGTACGTGTGGTACGAATCGAAGAGTTAATGTGACTGTGAGGGAGAGGTCTGGAATGGTTCGTGGTATCTTTGACATTATTGGAGGAATTGCGTTGCGATATCACCCTGCAGATCGGTCAGAGGGTGATTTGGAATATGGCTTCCCCTCCTTAAGTTATAGTTCGATTCGGGCTACGCAGATTAATTTAATACGTGACTGTTCCATGGTATATGACATTAGTGCGTGTCGCGCATTGTTCTAAAGGAACTGATAAGAAAAATCGGCTCTATGTTGGAAACGGCAATGTTAATATCGTAATTTTCGCGCGAGCTTTTGTTGCAGTTTCATATTATCGACTGGATTAATCCAGTTTGTTGACGGTCTTGGTAGTACACGTTATGGCTGGTAGGTGGAAGCATAGTCTACTTTGTGGAGCTTATATTAAAGCCATACTACTTAATCTGTAGAACTTTGCCTATCCACTATGATTTACTTATATATATATATATTAATAATTGCCAACTGGGCATTATATATATATATTTATATATTTATTTATTTACTGGAGTCTTCCGTTTTAATGTGAATGTGTCTGTGGACTCAGCTATCGAAAGAAAATCTGTTAAATAATACCCTAACATAATGAACGAACGCTGAATCCATATTAGAATGCCAAGTGCATACACAACAGTTATCCATGTCTGAAATTTAATAAAACGTCGCACAGCATTGCTACTATTCTGTTGCATATATATTATAAATTATACAGCTTTTATAGTCAATTTTAAACGTACTCCATGCGTAACAATCAGACAAAGTATATAAGTAGTATAAGTCTATCAATTGCTGTTCTCGTAGTAAAGCGGCCCTTGTTTGGCTGCGCCTAACAACAGGCAACCGTTAACGACGAATTTGCAGATGACAATAAAAGCGAAACACTGCTACTTAACACCGAACTAATGAAACACATAACGATTTCATAGTTTTAAATAAATATCCCAGAACTATAATATAATATCTTTCTATCTATTATTTACATTTCAATATATTAAATATATATGTAAACATCACAATCTTCATGTTCTATGCACTCGTTGCATACTTGTCCCACCCAAATCTATCCAATTACAAGAAATAAGAATTACCCCAACCAAATTTCGTCTCTTCACGCTACTTTCACTACTTTACTACATCTTATCGACCCATTGTTTCCTCGTTTCCGATACACCCTGCGTACAATACGTATTTATAGTTGTGACAATGTTGGGCGAACGCGGGCACCGTCTGACAACGGGGAGAACGAGGAGAACGAGGTCGTAAAAAGGTGACCGTGAAAAAAAGAATGGAGGGAAGGGCATGAATTGGTTATCCGGATAGAGTCTCGAGTATCGACAGTTGGCGTTCTCCACTTGAGGCGCACGAGTACGTTCAAACAAATGCACCGGTGTTCTCGTGGCCATTAAAATCGCGAGGGGTTGTCGGAAGTGTGCGTTAAAGAAGCTCATGCTGAGGGGTTGCAGGGTGATTTCGATAAATTGTCTGTGGAAAGGCAAAACGCGAAGTTACGAGTACCAGAGATTAAAACTCGCCGAGGGGAGTGTGTGCACGAGCTTCTGATGATTTGTGCAGAGAATTTTCGTTGGGGGTGGGGAAGGGTTGCAAGGTGGATACTGACGGTGCAAGTGTGCAGGGGGTTGTAAAATTTAGTTAACTGTTTGATAGAGTGATGAAAAGGTTGGAGGACAGAGGAACTCGAGTAAACATTGTTCGAGAACAAAAATTAGTTCTCATCTGATTCAACATTCCACAATATTCAATACCACAAGATGCCTTGCCTGGTATTTAAATTAATTATCACCAATTCGTTTCCGAATTCATCACAACTAATATAAATTTCAGTCTTTACAAGATCAATCTTCCACGAGATAGACAACGAATTTGGCGGTGACTAACAAAGTAACGCGAAATCTGTCGCTGTGGGTGCTCGGTTTAATGCCCCCGCATGAGGTCTTATTCAAACCGGGACCGTGTTGCGACTCGTTCCACGCGAACATATCGAATTATCGAATTCGACGCTGCAGGGGTTCGAAACGATCCGCCGACGATGGTTTCAAACCTCTTGAATCTAGTATCGGTCGATTGTGCGATCACATTCGCCTGGTGAAAGCGTAAAACGAGAATTCTTTCAAGGGTACTTTCGCATAAGCAATTTAATTCTGTTTCCTGTTGCTCTGTTCCCCATTTCTACGAGAAACAATCCAATCTCACCCCTTCAATTGTTTTTATTTCACTTCTTTTACATGGGGGATGCAAATAATAGAAATGTCATTCTATCGTTAATAATTCCTTGCAAGGAACTGTGATTCAACGAGTGATACAGTATGTCATTTAATTGTTTGCTGTATTTAATAATTATTTATCTTGCAGTCAAGAACGAACCAACCCGATTTCTTGGGGAAGGTGTATCGTTCAAGGCGAAGCTGATTGGCATATTGGAGGTATCGGAAGCACGAGGGGACCGGATGTGCCAAGCAGCTTTGGCGGATCTGAAAATGGCGATTCGTGCTGCCGGTGAACATAAACAACGAATCGCCGTTCAGGTCAGCATCGATGGATTACGCTTGCGGGACGAAAAGACTGGGGTAATGATGCCAATAAATTCTAACTATTCCACATTTTATAATATGGTTATCCAAATATTAATCGTATGCAGGAAGAAAATCACAATTTACTAGATATCGGAATTGAGAGAACACAATTTTGTTTGCCTTATATATTCGTCTTGGCGAATTGAAGAAAAATTGATCGTTATTCTAATTGAAATTTATTATGCATTATTATTTTGGAATGTTTCAGGACTGTCTGCATCACCATCCTGTGCATAAAATATCGTTTATCGCGCAGGATATGAGCGATTCGAGAGCTTTCGGTTATATTTTTGGCTCACCGGACAGTGGACATCGTTTCTTTGGCATCAAAACCGACAAAGCAGCGAGCCAAGTAAGATATATACAGTTCTCCAATTCGTTGCAATAGTATATATTGATTGTCTCAAGTATAAATATAATATTTTTTGCTTTTCTCATTTCTATAATAAATAGATAACTTAAATTACATTCATTTTATATTTTCTATTAAAACGACAATACCTAAATTATTTATCTCCAACGAAGATAAACAATTTCCCACAATCCTCACGTAAAATTCGACAATGACAAATCTCAATCAAGAAGTTTCTATGGGAAACTACCACGATTAAACTGCCTTCACAATTTCTGCTATCTGATGCACCAATTTAAGCATTGAAATTAAATTCAATTAATAGAAGATACCAATAATTAGACGCCACGCCGTGTATCGGATCAAAAAGGAAAAAAACTTCGTTTACTCCCGAATCGATAAAACGCGAGAGGCGGTAAACGCGCGAACAGAAGGGCATTATATATCGTCGGCAGTACGGATATTGCTTTTGAGAAACAACAATAGAACAAGCTTGTGCACGATGATTCGATAGAAGAGCCGTTCGTGTGCGGGTAGGATCCTTAAACGTGGCCAGAGTTCGGTCATTTATCGAATCGCTTTGCCGAGGCAAGGGGGTCTAAAATGATATTTGTCCAATCCGGAGGAGCAATATCGAACTCGGTAGCTCGGTAATTCCGCAGGGGTATGTAAATAATTGCATTATACGATTCAGCCTACCGCCCCATCGATGCACCGCGGGAGATTGTTGTTCGATTATACGCCGTTCCCTTTGTACTCGTTCAAAGGGATTTTCTTCGTTTTCGCCTCCCATTTGATTCTCATTCTTCTTTTATTTATTCTTTTAAATTTACTTTTTACCGGGATAGTACGTGGCTTCAGAAGAGTATGCACATGGTGTTCCGTTTAACTGGAAACGGTGGAGTATCTCGCGAGAAATTAAAGTTAAGAAGAAAACGTTCTTAATACGAAATAGAGGATTGAGATAAATTGTTACTGATAAAACAAACGAACTTTATTGTTTAACTGGACAGCCATGATTTTGATTTTATTGCAGGTGGTAATCGCGATGCGAGACCTGTTCCAAGTGGTGTTCGAATTGAAAAAGAAGGAGATCGAGCTGACGAAGCAGCACTGGGAGCAGAATGCCATAAATGTTATTAAATATCATACCAGTGGCATTTTCGTTGAGCCAACTCCCGATACTAAAGTAATAATAAATCACGCCCCCGGTTTTCATTCATTCCGCATAGTAGCCGTTAATTGAAACGAAATATTAAAAATATTTGATTTTCTGTTCGCAACAGGGCGCAGCAGAATCAGAAACCTCTCTTCACCGCGTAAGAAACACGAATTCAGACGTAGACAAAGCAGTTGATAAACGAAACGAGTCCCAAAGTGGCGTAATCGCGGATCTGTTAGATTTACAATTCGAATTAAACTCTTTGCAGCAAGGAATCCATCATATGGACAAAATTACCCCCGAAAATCCGGCGTCCTCCACTGACGATATTTTTGAAGCCGATCCATTCGGAGATTCATTTGCAAATATGAAGGTGCAGTCAAATTGAATAATTTTAATATTTAAAAATTCATTAATTGTGTATCCATAGTACATCCATTAATAGTATATATATAATATTAATAATACAAAACGACAGTAACTAAATCTGTGCGTGTATTATATATTATATGTATATTAGAAAACGTCATTATTTACCTTTATTATTATAATTCATATCATTCCGTCATATTATTTATTCATATGGCAATATAATCACAGCTGGAGGACACAGTCCGACCAATTCTACCACCACCCCCATCATCTTCCAAAAGAGGCCACCTAGAGCGACAGCAAACCATTCCAGGCGCCCAAGCATCGATCACATCGAGCCCAGCGACCACTTTAACAAGTAAAACACCACCACTCCAAGATTCCATTCAGTGGTTCGACAAGGAAACTGAAAACCTCTTCAGCGACAGCGAGCTCTCGAGCTCCGCCAAAAATACGCCGGTTAAAAAGGAAACGGAAGAGGTGAATATTAACATCTATATTACATTACGAGTGAACTGTATTAATTCGAATTAAATGTTAAATCCTGAGGGAACATTATGGTCCCGATTAGTTTTCAATGGCTTCTGACAAAATTAAGTTACATTGAACTTTGTATAAAATGAATATTAATATTTAAAGTCTTAAGGCATTACGAACTTTCATCACTTTCATCGTTGGAACATTCAATTTTAAATGAAAACAATGATCCTAGCTAGAACTGACCAAATACTAAAATAATTCAATGTATTGTATTTTCTAGATGTTAATGTTATTTCGTCATTATTGCAGCCACAAATAGACGTCTTCACGGAGCTGGATCCCCTAGGAACCGGTCTAATTAAACCATACATAGACAAGAAGGACTTCTTCCAACACCTGAAGAATCCACCTAAGAAAGTTCTAAAGGACTTAGTCTCCACCAGCACGGCAGACAATTTCCCAACGAACTTCACAACCCTCTCAGAATCTGTTGAATCCCCAGCAAAATCTCGCAACGATTTAATCACGAAGGACAATAACTTTGATGATAATAATTTCGCAAATTTTGACCGTTTCGATGAGGATGAAATCGTTCAGTCAATGTTCACGCGTTCTGACTCGTCCAAAAGAACAGAAGGAACTCCTAGATCGGCTCACCATCAACCACTCTCCGTTTCCCTGCCTCCGGAAGATGCTGCCACATCAAAAGTTCCCCCTTCAGCAGCTGCCCCCGCCACTACAGCCGCTTCAATACTGAACCGAATGGAAAAAGATTCTGCAGAGCCTACCCATGGTCTGGTTAAACTTCCCAGTCCCATCAAATCTACGCGAAAAAAGGAATTCGATATAGATATATCCTCCAGCAAGACTCAATCCATGGATAAACAATTTCCAGTCGATTTTTCCACGTCTAACGACTCACCGGCCTCTCCGCTCAAATCCTGTTCTTCTGACGCGAACTCCAGATTATCCAGTTCATCAGCCGAGTTGGAATTCGCACCTGAACCACCTCCGCGAGGAGTTTCCAATATATTAATTAATCCCCCACCCCTGCCTCCAAAGAAACAAGGAGTTAGAGGCGCAGTGAAGCCACCTCCAAGGCCGCCACACAATGACAACTACTTCCACTACGATTTCCCTGAACGAGAACCGATCGTAGCCAAAGACAGAAGCAGAAGCCCTTCAAAGGAAGTGAAGAGTCAATTCGATGACAACTTCAGCCCGCCGCTCCAGTTGAATAGTAAAACAGATTTAATTGGTTCAATGACCACGTCGACTTTTGAAGATTCGTTTAGTTCCATGGTGCCTACTACAAACTTGTCCACGTTTTTCACGTCCACGAACACTTCTGCCGGGTCTAAGAAGGCCAAGCCCTCGCTGGACATCACTTTGAGCCAATTAACGTCTGCGAATTTAGATGAACTGGCTAATAGTTTGGGCATGACTGTTCAAGAATTGACTAGTCTAACGCTTCAACAATTAACCGAATGTCTAGCTACGTTGTCTACTAGAGAAATTGCTGTTAATGATACAGAGGAAACAGTTACTGTTAGACAGGAACAGGTTGGCGTTGGACAATTACAAACTGTATCACATGTGTCTTCAACGAAGAGTTTCAACGAGTCTCAAGCTTTCGTTAATTCTGGTACTGAACTAGAGACCAAACAGGATAGCACGTACGATAAGTACGCAGTGTTTAGGGAACTGTTGGAACTAGAGCTGATTGAGAGGAATGAAGAAAATGCGATGAAGGATGTGGTTGAAGATGAAACTTCTTCTGTGAGTAAAGAGGAGTTTGAGATAATTGGACAACAGCAAGAGAACAGTGATGATAGTAGATCAGAGACTCTGGCTTCTTTAGTAAATTTGACTGTGAAACTGCCGCCCAGTAACGAGGATTTGACCAAAGAAGAACCAGCGAATGATATTCTCGACGATACAATTGGAAGCTCTTCAAACTTGACGTTCGAGAGTGGTCAGACAATAGAACCAGAAATGGCAATGGAGTCGATGATAGAAGCTGAAGGGACAACTGACTGCTTGGCGAAACAGGTTACCGTGGGAACTGAAGAAGAGATGGACAGATCAAAGTTTATAGCAGAGGTAGAAGAAAAAATAGAAGAGATGGAAGCTTGTGAAAAACTCAGCGATTTCAACGAAGAATCTGAGAGGAAGCAAGCAGAACCGATCACAGAGGAGGCAAACAGTTCTCTAGTAATAGATAAAGTCGAGGTGAAGTCTTCGACATCGACATCTAGCGACAAGTACGCTGCTCTTCGTGAAATTATAGGCGAACCAGAGCCACCAGTGAAACAACCCGACGAGGAACCCTCAAGCTCCGCTAGGATGTCTCCGAATATTATCCAATTGAAGATATCAACAGAAGTGGAACTGTTAAATCTATTTTCTGACACTCCTCCTTCATCTAGTCCCAAAAAGCAAAAAGAAGAAGAAAGTAAGTCAATGGGTATGGATATTTTCGAAGAGATCGAGATGTTAAGCACTGGCAATCATGCTGCAAGGAAGATCAAGTCCCTAATTCCAGAAGACGTCTTCTATCCGTTCACAGAATTAAAACAAGAGAGGGAAGAAAGCAAAGACGATGGAAACTGGGCGAAATTCGACACCAGCCTCTTTGTACCAGACAGGCCACCCTGTGAAGTTCCACATTCGAGCAGTGGCACTTCACCTTGGTCTCCGGACGGCAAGGAGTTCCACAAAGAAGCTTCTTTCAAAGGCAGCGTTTACAGGCAGTCGGGGGACAGTGACAATGAATGGAAGGACGACGAAGAAAGCGAAGACAGCAATGGAAGAATACGAGACGGTAGATTCTGGTGCACCCGTCATCCCAGATTCGACGTTCCATTTGAAGCCAACAGCTTCTACGAAGAAACAAATGGGGGTCCAGCCAATAAAAGGGACAGAAGCTTTCGAGATAGAATGCCGGAAAAATCCAGGGAGGCTGCCTGGATTAAAAACTCTGGCCACAGATCTAGAGATCCATCTCCGTGGCACGACGAAAGCCAATGGAAGAAGGAGGCCAAGAGATATCCCCACAGGAAAATGGCGTACAAAGATGAAGAGGAACCGTACGAAGGGCATTGGAAGTGCAGGCCAAAGCCTCAGCGTTGGAACTGGCCGCACGAGCATGGTCCATTCTACGACGAAGAAAGGAAACGGAAAATGATGCTGTGGAAGGAGGGAAGGTTCGGTAGCCAAGAGAGTATGGGCTACGATGACGAAGACAGATGGTCTAGAAGAAAATACGAGAGAAGAAGATGGGAGGAAGATGCTAGATTTTGGAACAGAAGGACAGCTGGTCCACCGGAGTCTGATTATCCCAGCAGGGAGAATTATTATTATTATAGAGAGGGTAGGGAACGTCCGCATGATTATCCTTCGGGCTGGGACGAGGAGTATGGTTCAGACAGACCCAGCGACGATTCTCCAAGGTACAATCAGTCGGGTAGAAAGAGACACTGGCCGAAAAGACCAAACAGTGCTAACGAAGGACGCAATGCTGATATGGCTTACACTGAGTCCAGAGGAAACTTCGGCACGTCCAGATCAGAGTGCAGCGACAACGACTCCGACCCGTACACAAGATCCACGCAGAGGTCTAGGAGTCGTGAAAACTACTGGGGCAGCGATCAGGAGTACGACAGCTGGGCAGAAAGGCCGTACTGGTCAGAGGGGCCGGATGCTAAGAGTGAAAATCTGCACAGGAAGAGAATACCAAGGCACAAACCTAGAACAACTCACGCGAAGACTCAGAGTCCCTTCGAGGATGATTTTGCACAGAGTGTGGAGGACGTTGATCCTTCTGCCGCTGAATCAATGGCCACGGTCGATTCCCGCATTAGATCCGATACGAACGAACAGAAACCTACACCACTCAGCCCCTCTTTTAATAATAGATACGTTAAGACACCGAGGAGGGGTATGCAGATGGAGGACATTTATAGTAAAAGGTCTAGCTACTTCGAGGATGAGTTAACACCTACAGCTAGCGGGATGAGCGACACCTCAGATAGACAACGATTGTCTTCAGAATTGAAAACGACACCGGAAGAGATGCCTTGCGACGTTAAGGAAGCCGCTCTGGTCCATCAGACAGCCGACGGATTCGTTTCTGAAGACAGTGGACGTGATTCGTTTTTTAACGGAGATCTGAGATACGACGACGACGCGTTTGCATTTAAATCGGAGTTGGAGGACAACGTCGGGGAGCATAGAGCTACGACTTTGCCTCTGAAGAATCACGGTAGACAGGGGAAATACGCTGGCGGGAGTAATAATAATAATAATAAATCTAGGAACGACCAGTATATCAGGAAGTCTGAGTCGGTGAATATATTCGCCAGGGAGAATGATCCTTTCGATGATGATGATTTCTTTAATTGATACAGTATCCAGGGTATGTGATACCAGGGTGAAAATGGTGCTGGACATTTTCAGCGTGTTTCAGGCGAAAGTTATTTTGGAGACTGATGGTGGTAGAGGGGGAGGATTCGAAGAGGTGCGTCTCCTTTTTCTGTCCATGAACGTACCAGGTGTTGGTGCCCTCATTGATCGACCGGGAGTCTTTTTTCAGTGTAGTCCTCGAGATAGGATGGACGAATATTTTCTTCCTTTTTTTTTAATTGGGACTACGGTGGGATAATAAGTATTGGTCGATGAAGATGACTGGGGGATAAATTTGAATATTATTTTGTGATGAAGGGAAACATGTTTACCGGTTGTAAATGTGAATAATATTAACTGTAGATTATAGGCGAGGATGGATTTCAATGTGCAGGCGCGGTTGAATTTAAAAGAAATTTTAATATTGAATAATTCGAAGGTTGATTTAGTAATTTGTTTTGTTTTTTCTTTTTACGAGATACAAATTTAGGGAGAGTAAAAGAGTGGTATATTTAAGAACTCCGTGAATATTTGGTGGGGTTCGATTATAGTAAACGTTCCGACTGAAAATTTTCTATGCAAAGAGTAATTATAACGGAAATCCCTTTTTAATTGCGCTGAATTACAATAGCAGTTCTATCCATACATCTTAAATAGAGAAATTTTATTATATTTATCCTATAAAAATATTTCCATTGAGAGAGATTAGATAAGAGCTCTCGAGACTGCAGAGCTTCACTTGAACTTTATTAATTTAATTAATTATCAATTATACTCGGGCAGCTGATACTTATCGACTTTCTTTTATAGCTGTGTTATTTAACTGCGTTAGTATCCTTCGCAGAAGTGAATTAAAATAAGAATGAATGATGGGGTCGTTTATGGTTATCCACGATGATGTCCATTAGTGAAGAAAAGGATTCGTCTTGACGCATCGATAGCGAGATATCGATGAGGTACGATTGCTGAGGTACCGACTGCTAGTCATTGTTTTAATAAATTTGTACATAATGTTATATCGGTGTTAGCGTGAAATTGATCCGTCAATTGGGATATGTGCGTGCAGTTTGTAAGGCCAATTGTTTAACGTGATATCGTCGCGTACTTTTAATTTCTGGTCAGCGTTCCATCAAGTGTCATTATTAATTATATATTGGTTCCAAAAAAAGTGAAATGTTTGATGCATCTTATGTAAAATATTAATTACCTATTCGGAATTTTTTAAGACATTTTAAATAATCTATTATCGGTAATAGTAATTTTGTTGTCAAAGGATAATAGCAGCGAATTTATATTCTACTTGTATAGGATATTCCATTTAATTTCATTGCTTGAAAGAAATATTTTAATTATTATTAAGACAATATTCGAATAAATATTGTATCTTCTGTTTTGTATTAAGTGTTTGTGTAATTTTATTGTGAGAGATAGACTGTGCTTTATCATAAAATCGAATAATTAAAAGTAATAAGAGTGGAGAAAGTATTTCATGTGAGAAATTTAAGTGGGATATTCTGTACATTTAACTTGTTCTTGAACATTTCACTTCTTTTGCACCTGGATTAACCATGTTCACGTGTTCTTCGTTTACTATTATACTTTCACGATGCTAGTCATGTTCGACGAGTTAGTGTATTAGAAAACACAGACTTCGAGTAGTGGTTACTGCAATTTAAATTATAAGAAATTTTCGAATGTCCTATTTATTCCAATGTGACATGGGAAAATAAAATTTCGAATTGTTTCAACTGCAATAGCCTGGATTGTGTAAGCCTGACAAGATTTTATTTAACATTTACATTATTTAGATGATCGAGGGATCAAAATGTAAATGTGTACGCGTTTTTGAGTGCGATCGGTTTTTCATTCGCATATGAAATCGATAATATATTAAAAACAAAATAGATTCTATTGTCGATCGAAAACTAAAAGCGAAACGAGACGAAGATATGGAAAACTCCGTCAGTCTAGATAGTTTATAATTATAGTTTATTTATTACTAGTATGAACGAACGTTATGCAATATGTTTTTTGTATTCCATTTTATTTGCCAGCTATTTTTAGCTTCTGTATTTACTTTAGTTTCCTGTGCGTAGATAGATGTTGATATTTTGTGATGAATGTATTATTTATCATTTAACGAATTGTTTCATAGCAACAAATTAGTCAGAGTTGTACTGACAATAATAGAATTTCAATGCAAAGACACTCACCGACTGTAAAGTTCTGTTTAATCACTTGCGCATCTTGTAAAGAACTGAATTGTGAACAGAAACGAACGGTTTGAATTAATTAGATGAGTTTATTATATATGCCAGCTGTGAATTTATAGTTAAATGTGTAATGAATATCGTAATTAACTGGCAGAACAGATTTTTTCCGTTGCTTCCGTAATATTGTTGCTTAATTAAACGGGGTAACGACAACGTTTAATGGCAACAATTGCATTTAACACCTTAGATTACGAAGTTTATTTTTAAAGAAATTGTTGGACGCTTATCTGCTGTTAAAAACACAACTAGCGTAAAATACGAGGACTAAACACGACACGAAGAAAAAAAATAAAAACTGCGAATATATCTCTAATGTCTTGTATTGCACTCAATTAGTCGAAACACCATTTCAGCCACGAGAAAAAAAAAGAAGGAATGTCCACATTCGGGGAAGCAACCATTCGTACTGAATTTGTTTAATAATAATCGCAGCTGTGCAATCGTGACCATTGAACAATACATTCAGGTATTACAATTAACGAATTACTAACTAACGAATAAACCTTTTTACACAGTGATTTGTGTTTTGGAACGAAAGATTTGCTACGAAAAAAAAGGACCGTGCAGTTTTACAATGAATGTAGTTAATACGTTATACAAAACGATGTTACAAAAAAAAAATACGATAAGGAATTATTTCCAAATTGCAATGGAATGTAATATTTCTGGTCACCATTTGTAAGTGATTAGCGGAAACGGAAGTCTACGGGGAGAACGGAGCACACGCCATTAAAAAACACAGTAATCATGAAACGATAAGAAATAAAAAAAATGATATTTAGACAAAGTGCTATGCATTTGCTGTAATACGATAGTACATTGGCGATTTATGTGTGTGCACCATTATAACCGCGAGAATTGTCATTTTTACTCCGATCTATTCCGTGCATTATTGTCAGCCTCCCGGCGAATGTCACAGTACCACCGTAAAAACGAAACCGTACGAATAAATTTTCACTTTAAAAATGTTGGAACAGAATTACTTTCTTTTGGAAGAAACCTCCTTTTATGCTTTTGATCGTTTGCATCCCACTTCTGTTCCATTTTCGTATTACCTTGCCAGTAAGTATTGTACAGTTTTATTTGATTATTATTACTATTTACTTTCATATCTTTATGGGCGATTATAAATTTTTTTCTTATGATTCAATAAGATTCAAGGTATTGGATGGTTTTATATTGGATCATGTTCTGATACTTTTATATCATGTATTAATCCTGATCTTAATTTCATTTCAATACGCAATCCCCTATGATTTTCAATGTTAAATAAAAACTGACATCCCATTGAAACTAATTTCACTAATTAATTCAAGCAAAAGAAAGATAATTCATCAAATCAGAATACCCACGATCGAAAATTTATAAATTAAGTATATTAATCTCCATCAATTCCTAAATCTAAAACTAAAAAACAAAATACTAAAAACAAAGTAATCAGATGGCGTGTTAATAAAAATCCTCCGACAAACAGAAGCCACGGTGCTACAATGCATTAATAAAAACGAAAACATCTAAATTGCATAATGAAAAAGAAAAAAACATTCGAAAAACCAAAAGATGAGAACAGATTAAGAGAACAACAAGAAAAAGGAAACACACGCTACACTAAAGAACAACGTTCCACCGCGAACTGAATCGATCCCAGCAACGGGAACAGCGTAAACACTGGAAAAACGTGCACGATCGCGAAGACCTCCTCGACGGCGGGGGGGTTCTCTTTGTTGCGATCGTCGGTGGTGGCTGTAGAGGCGCCTCCTCACCCCTATCGCATCGAAACGGGTGGAGATCCCTCGGTTAGCGGTGTTCCCCGTTCCTTGATTTGGCCGAGCACAATGCACAATAAAAGAGCATTAGATCGTCGGCTTTGTCGAGCGGTTGCACGACTTCTCGTAACAATGGCGTGGCCCCCACTCGGCCGGAGCACTCGAAACACCTGGCAAACAAGGAAACAATGCGCACGAGCCGCACTTCGACGGGATTTCGCGCATTTGGGGTGCGCGCATGCTAACAAATTATCACCCCCTCTGCCGTCACTTTTCTCTGGTTTTTTTCCCCACCGTCCTTCTACGCCACCTTCCGCTGTGTGAAATACCTTTCCTTGAAGCTCGCGATTACGCAGCGAACTCGTGTCAGCTAGGTTTAATGACCGCCACCCCCCCGGACGTGATAGGGATGCGGAGCTCTTATTTCCGCCAATGTTTCTCCGCGTATCGAGACGGATGTTAAACGAAACGAAGGAACTTTCGGGTGAACGACGATGGTTGCTTAGGGCCGATTTATTATTGTTATTATTACTGTTGTTGAAGGCGAATTGGTATAGTTACAGCAGATGGGGATCGGAGTGAAGGAGTGGTATCGATTTGAATTTTTACTGGGTTCGGGGCATCAACAGTGACGTTGGGGTGGTTTCAAGGGGGTTTTAGGTGTACTTATCTGGGCACAACTGCTGATTCAATTTTCAAATCGTTTAATCACCGGCGATATTTTATCTTGGCAATATTATTTTCTATTTATCAGAATCGAACGTTAATCCGGTTTTATCGTTTTCAAATGACTTCGGGTTGGACGCGGCCAGTAAATATTAGTATTCAGTTTCGTACTTTATCTCGACTGTACTTATTAATAATATTTCAATTCCGTCCTCGTTATTCATTTATTTCAACCGCCACCTGTTTTCATTTTTAATATACAAGCGCAGTTCCAGTGTTGCGTTCGTTAATGTAATTGTCCCTTTCAATTTAATAACGCGCGTCATTCGGATTCTCGATACGCATTTGCAAGAAATTTATTATATAAAAATGGGGAAATGAATGGAAGTAAACCTTTGACACAATACTAGCCGCTGACCTATCGTTTTGAAACAGTGGTAGGCGACGCAACGAGGGCGAGAAAAAAAAGGGGAAGAAGGAAGAAAATCAACCCGCATGTGCTCGGACGCACTTGAAAACGAAAAGTACTTTTGGACCAAGAGCGATATGGAGGCGGTATACGTCGGAGAACGTGAAGAGTGTACCGAGGGTGCGTGAACTATGAAATGCACCAGAGCTGTACACGTTCCCTCTTTCGACGAATGTAGCTCTGAAAAGCCACGAGAAATGTTTATAATTGGGATCGTTGGCCCGTTGCGCTCTCTTTCCTCGATGCTCACACTTGCGCATGAACAATGTACGTGCACGTGTTTCGGGTAACTTTGCTCGCGTGTCACGGGCTTTAATATCTCATTTAATATCTGCAGAATATGTAGAATGTAGTGAATAATTATTTTAATTATGTACTGGATCTGTTTTTTAATTTGTTTCCAATGCTTGGCTTCGCAAATTGTTCGTAGTTATTTGTAATGCATTATAGATACTGTATTAATGCACGTGTCTTTATTTTGTTGGTCTCAGCAAGATACCAGTGACATCTGATATTTAGAAACGATTGACTTCAAATACTGTAAAGATTCTTTTTGCATTTTGAAGTTGATTCAGCTTGAAATTGCTCGGTGGGTTCTTTGCATTATATGCGAACAATTATTATTACCTAACGATACTAAACTAATCTTTCTAAGTAAAGGAAATATAACTAACACCTGTATTATAATTGTTATACCAATGATAATATTATTAAAGGCAAAAATGGCAATTGTTCAAGCACAATTCTTGCGACGATCTACCTTCAAATTAAACACAACCACCACAATTTTCGCACGATCACGATTATCAACATTCATATATAAATTCAAGAATCTAGAAAATAATACCCTCCAAAATATTTACGAAATACATGAGCCTACAGCAAGAAATTAAATACCTGATTTTTGCATCATTCCAAATAAAACATAATACCTCCAATTTGCTATATTTCTCTTATATCTTTGCATTACGGAAAAAGTTTAACTTAAAGCAAGGCGGTCCGCTTTGAAATTCCGTTTTGCCGCGGCATGTACCACCGTGTCGTTTTTAGTCTCAAGCGACGACATCGTTAGCATCATCGAGGTGAAGCTCGTTTCGCGCGCGCGTGCACACCAAATGGAGGCCTATCAATATTTCATAAGCCTGGTAAAAAAGGGACGAGTGTTTACAGCGCGCTAAGCGACGAATCCTCGATCTTGTTCGCCGGTTAGCCGTAAGTATCTTCCCCGTCGGGGGATTTGCATACGATTGAATTTCAAATTTCGCCGCTATTCTCGTAACCGAAGTCTCGAGTATCTTCGCCCGACCCTCGTGCTTTCGATTCCGCGTGAAATGAAATTGTTATTAATATAGCGTCGCGTTACTTCTACGCGAACACACGGTGTTTCGTTTTGGTAGTTCGACAGTGGCAAGTATTTCAAGGAAAATGGATATGGCAAATGGTAAATTAACTTCTATGTTAACGTCGATGGTGCAAATAAAAATAAAGAAATGTAACCCTCGAGGTAAGTGTAGAGAAAGCAACAGTTATTACGAAAATAACTTTGCAAATAAATTCCCTAATAATAAACTATCTGGAGAAAATAAGATATATAAAATCCACCACTTTGAAAAATGCAAAGTTACAAAGTAACTTTGTAAAATGCAAAACTGCGGTGGGCAATAAATTCCTCAATAATAAACTATCTGGATGAAAATAAGATATATAAAATCCACCACTTTGTAAAATGCAAAGTTACTTTGTAACTTTGTAAAATGCAAAACACCGGAGTGCAATAAATTCCTCAATAATAAACTATTTGGAGAACATAAGATATATAAAATCCACCAAACAATTTGCACGATCAAACGGTCGCTTGAAATGTCGTAAATGTCGTTTCAGAAAAATCGCGATGTCGTTCAACCCTCGCATCTTAGAAACGTGTTCCTGTCTAGAACGTTCTTAACAATCGTCCAAGGAAATTGTATACGAAACACGTACACATCCATCTGTGTAAAAAGAGCGACACAGGGTATGTACAGCGATTACAGTGACACTTACGAGAGGAGAAAACCCGTGGTTCTTTTTACTGAAAGGAAGCTTCAGTTTGCCGTCTCTGAATCGCGTAGGTAAATGGCTGTTCTCTTTAAACCGCATACGTGAGAACGTTGCGACCAAAAAGATCTGAAAGATCAAAAAGGAAGAAGGAGAAAGTGGGAAAAAAGTGTAGGGGGGAAAGATGCCAGAGGAACGAAAGAAGGAATGAAAGGAGCGAGAAGAAGCTTCTGGAAGGTTATGCAATAGAAAGGGGGTAAGGGGGATGAAAGCAGAGAGGGGAAAGAAAGAACGAAGGAGGCTTGTCGCGAAACAGAGAGAGGATCAGAGGCTCGAAAGAGTGGAGTTCTCGAGGTGGTAAGCACGACGAGGTAAAAAGGAACAAGGGGCAGAGAAAAAGGCAGAGAGTTACTGGCGGGAAAAACGGTGTCTTGGAAAAGGTGCAAAGCCGACAGTATTCTTTGTAGCGGGGATATTCGCCTTCTGTACCCAAGACCTCTCGCACTTCTTTACCCTTTCCACCCCCCTGCTACCCTACCTCTATTACTACCACCAGTAAAACCAGCTTCTTCCCCACCTTTCTCTTCTTCACCTTTTTTCCCCTTCCTCGTTTCTTCTTGCGTTTTCCCATATTTCTTACTTCTTTCTTCTTCTTCTTCTTATGCTGTTATATATGTACCTGTTACTTCTTTCTATGTTTTTCCATATTCTTCTTTCTTTCGCACTCCTCTTACGTTGCAACATACCCCTTATTTCTTTCTACGCTTTTTCATATTCACTTTTCTTTCGACCTGTTTCTTCTTCTTACGCTGTGGCATATTTCTTACTTCTTCCAGCGATTGCCAACATTCCTCATTCTTATTTTGCTTCTTCCTTTTGATCGCGTTTCTCACTCGACGATTTCCACTTCCTTTGCTCGCTCGCCTCCTTCGTCTTCTCTGTAACGATCACAGCGCGGCTACTGTAGCATGGAAGGCTGAGTTCTAGTAGTAGTGGCAGCTTACTTCTCCGTCCATGCTGGATCCCTTACTCGACAGCCTCTTCTGCCACGAGATATTTACCAACATCCAAGATGGCGGCATAATCTTGCCGGCTTTTCGTTGAAAGTCGACGAGTCATCCAAAGCGGACCAGTCCCTTTTATGCCCATAAACACTTTCATCGTGCTCCTTTCACTGACTCCGCCCTGATGTTCACCCCCTCGCTCCCTTTCTTCTCGTTCGTCCCTTCTTATTAGTCTCGCAGCCTTCCAACAGCTCCTTCGACTCCTACGATGGTGGTTCTTTTCCTTGGGATCGATCACGACGTGGTTTCTACCACGCGAATCCTTGCGACATCTGCGCGGTGTAATCCCAGGAATTTTATTGGGATTCGACATTTCCGGGGTGATAGTAGCTTGTCGATTAAGTTTCGCTTTGTTGTCTTTGGTGGAATTGTCTTCTTTTTTATTATTAATTCGTTGGGATTTATTGTGCAGAACCGTTTGATTTGAGCATTGAATTTGATAATTAGAATTGAATGTTTTTGCCTGCTATGCTCGCAATTTGGATTTTCTGTGATGCTTTTCTAATGTCTTTTATATAAATTCTGTGTGACATTGATTTCGAGAAATACAAGATTACTTTACTCTCCAAAATTCCTATGAATATACTTGAAAAGTATATAAAACCTGATTCTATTTCATTTTGTCGAATTCAACCCACGATTATATAATTAATTAAATATAAAGTGCCCTGTCCACACGTGTACACATCTCCTATTAACAAAATCGACACTTATTTGCAGATAAATGTTAGATTCCGTATCTAATGAAACGATTTTGCTACATTCCCTCGCCGTTCCATTAAGGCAAAAAGTAAAATGAATTCAGCCAACTTGCCACTTCCGTCGCCGTCGTATGAATTGTACCAGCAAGAAGGTCAGAGACGAGGGTTGAAAACGTGCAATAAATCGAAGGGACCGCCTCGACAGATTTAACGGAAGGAGATCGAGAGGGAAGAAATCAGGAGAGGTAAATACGTGTGGTGAGAGAGAGAGAGAGAGTCCATGGATAAGAAGCAATCGAATCGAATAGTGGAACTCGTGGAATCCGCAATCCGTCGCGAAGTGAATGGTGAACGCCTAAGGGTTTCTATGGCCTGGTATACCGTCGCCTGTTCCTCTGCCCAACGACCTAACTCAAACCTATCCGGAACTTCAGATTAATGTGGTAATCGCTGAATCAGCAAAAGACACGGCAGGCGACGGTGAAAAGGAAGAGGGGCCCCACTTCGTCCTTCCAAGACATTACTTCTTCAACGAGTAGCCAAGGGATTCTGCGAAGGCTGACGATAAACAACGAAGGTGCATAAGAAATGGTGGAAAAGTTTCCATATTATCAGATATTACTTTTCCTGAAGACAGTTTCCACAGTATCAATTGATTTCCCGAATTTAAATTTCCACTCTTGGACGTTATCATCTAACTGATATTCCCTTTCGCATTCTTAAACAACACCTTCGTCTTCCAATTATCTCAATGAAACGACGAATCCGCGCCACACGCGTCGCAATCCTTTCGAACGCGCAACAGAGATATCCAGCTTTCTTCTACAAGAAAGAAAAGAAGCTACAATAGAGGAAGAAAAGCAGCAATAACAGGATCCTTTTTCGATACAACGAAGCCTGCACGTAAATGCACGCGCGTATGTATATCGTGCAAATAAATACTATGCTAAGGGAGGAAGGAAGGAAAGAAGGGTTGATGCCTGTGCTAGTCACGGAAGAACCTCGCTGGCACGCGGAGTAAGTGCAATAATACCAGATTATTTGCATCGCAAAGCCGTGCGTATGGGTAAACACAATATTCGCTCTCTGCTCGGCTCTGTGAACCGATAGTGCGCTCAGGTAGATACGCATCCGCCTATACTACTCTTCCCTCCTCTCTGTATCTCTGTCACTATCTGTTCAACCCTTTCATCCCCTCTGTTTCACTTGCCGAACGTTCATAGCACTGTCCTTCCTTCGCCCACTGTACCACCCTTTGTTGTATTCTGTCTATCATTATATCCCCTGCACTCTCTCACTCTCTCTCACTCCCCTTTCCCTCGCTCTTCCTCCATCTCTCTCTCTATCCACCTGATCTTCTGTTTCTCTATCTCCTGTGACTCTGCCTTCATTGCACGCGCTGTGTACCACCGCGGCGTAATACAGATTCTATTTGAGCTGCCTGAGGGAAGTTAACTCGTGATGCGTGCAGCTCGACTCGCTCTGTTGGCGATACTACGGATCCCATCGTTCTCCATTTCGAGGCTGCGAAACCAAGGAACTGACTGGATCTCGCGAAACATCCATCTCGGTCACAGATCCCTGTCGATTTACGAGAGTCCCATTTTTTACCGATTTCCAATCACTCGATTTATCACTCATTTATTCCAACGAGAGTAAACCTTTGGACCTCTACCATCTGATAATAATTAAATAATATAATCGCTGTATGTCTTGTGACAAATGAAACGTTCCTCGAAACCTACTATCGTTAAACGAAACAGCAGAAATGAGAGGCAAGTTTTCCTACCGCAAAAGTACACGAGAATGTTTATCAAACATGTATCCAGTGATCTACCCATTTCCAAGGAGTCACGCGGCAGCAACGTAAGAGGAAGTTGCCGGCAGGTGAGCCCGGAACATTCGAAAACGAGTATCGATATCCAGAGTCAGGGATGTAGGTTCTATTAGTACGTAACGCCTAGTCCTTTTGTCGTGCCGCTCAAAGCAAAGCAGCCCCCGGAGTGTTACAATTTCGCCCTTCTCTCCACCCCAGCCCGCCTCGAAAGTCCCTTTATCTATCCCGCTATTTTCCTAACTCCGACGTCCCCTCCGGGGCTTTCTCCTCGTTTCGTGGTGACGACAACGATTCCTCTTCTCTCCCGAAGGAGAGAGGATATGGAGGGAGCGTACCGGATCCAGCGTGGTGGGATACAGCCACCCCTTCGCAAGGGGTTGAAATGCCCGCCCATTGGTCCGCCCATGTTGGACCAAAAGCAGTCACTTCGAATCAATTCGACCCACGATTTCGCCCCGTAGACGGTCCTCCACTGTGCTGGCACACTCGCAATCGCGCCTCATAAGCTTCGACCGCATTTCGTGCATCTAACCTCGTCGACAGTGATACATCCGTGGGCTGTGGTCGCGTAGTCAAAGTGTTCAACTGCGGCGACCCTCTTTCGCGGAATAGATTAACGTTCGATCATTGCAGTCATTTCATTGCACGTGATCCCATGTGAAAGTGGGTTCGGTTGTTATTTGCCACGTTGATCGTGTTTTTTTTTTTCGTTTCCCCTTTTCGATATTGGGAGAATAATTCGTGACGATTAACGGAGATGCCAAGATGACTGTTAATGATAAAATCGAGTGCGTCACCGTGAGACGATATCCTTGAGCCACGGAGAACGGTTAACGAGAGAAAGAGAGAGAGAGGAAAAAAGCTCTCGTTATCGTTGTGGAAACAAACTATTAGCGTCTAAGATAGCATTTCGTCGTAGATCGCGTGTGTGACAGTTGCATCGCGAAAATATGTCGGAGGAGGAACGATCGTGGCATCTCGCACAGTGATATATACGGATGTACATGTATGCACTTTGGTAGAATTCGATTGAATTTCGGGTGAACAGACTTTTTCCTGTACGTTAATGTATAACTGTGAGTGAAACTGCACGGAAATATCCCAACAGAAATATAATAAAACGTGTGCAACTTTTTCGTGCATGTATTACATAAAATTACCAGTGAAACGGGAAGAGAGGTAACAATAAACAGTAAAATACAAAGGGAACGATCGCAAAACGTAAAGCAGTCGAGAGGAACTATACCAACAATCACACGTGCATACAGAGTTCAAACATATCAATGGTATCTTCGTCAGCGGAAGAAGAAAAATAATTTAGCCATATACACGTGTTGAAATATTCGCAGACTAAAGGACAAATTAATAATTTCAATATCCAATAGTCACACCTGTGCAGTATTTCACACCTGTTCACGCAACACCATCGTCAAAAGAAATAACAAATAACGAAATCAAGGCAACGATACATAAAACGTACATGCGTAACAAATGAACGCTCTCCAGTGAAAGTCGAAGGCCGGCCAAATAAAAACAGCCCGCCATGAAGGATATAGGGAACTTAAATGAAACCTCCCTCTCTACAAATTGAGGTTTTCCAATAAACAACAAAATTCTACGAATGTGCCGATGAAGGGATCACGATGGAACCGCATGGGATGATGATGTCGAACCTGTCTTGCGACGGCTGCGCGGACAGCGACCGTGATTCCGACAGCAGCAGCATGATCGTGGACCCGGTGAGTCTCGACAAGAACGACCTGTCCCCGTCGCAATCGTCGTCGAGCCCCATAATCCCAAGTTCACCAGTACCGCCTTCCACCGCGCCGAGAAACCGTGGCGGAAGTCGCAGCAAGAAGACCTACTCAATGATGTCGGCCAACGGCCAGCAAAAGACTAATTCGTCAGGCCAGGCGTCGTCCTACGGCAGCGACAAGATGTCTTCGTCTTTAATCAAACCACCGTACTCCTACATCGCCCTGATCACCATGGCGATCCTGCAATCACCTCAGAAGAAGCTGACCCTGAGCGGAATCTGCGAGTTCATCATGTCACGATTTCCGTACTACCACGACAAGTTCCCAGCCTGGCAGAACTCCATTAGACACAACCTGTCCTTGAACGACTGCTTCATAAAGATCCCCAGGGAACCGGGGAACCCTGGCAAAGGGAACTACTGGACTCTGGACCCGCTTGCCGAGGACATGTTCGACAACGGAAGTTTCCTGAGACGCAGGAAGAGGTACAAAAGGCCCCCGCCTCACTACGTCCTTCGCGATCGTGCGATCATGGCCACATTCGCTATCTGCGGCGATCGAGGACCTTGTCCAGGTGGCGGTGGCGGTCATCCGGGCGCGCTGGCGTACCCCAGTGCGGCGTATCTATCTCCGCCACCCGGTTTGCCATTGCTGGACTTTTCTCCGTCTACGTTGGAAGCTCTGAAGCTTGGAGGCTTCCTGGAACCACCGCCGCCATTGTACAAACCGGTACCAATCACCGCTCCGCCGATCAGACAGATCGACCCTGCGCCAACGAGGACCACTACGTTGCCTAGTAGCCATCCACCGATTGACAAGAAGAGGAACTTCAGTATCGACGCGCTGATAGGCAAACAGGCGGCCAGTGATCAGAATTGTGGTGGGCTGTTGGATCTTAGTCCGTCGGAGCATAGGGAAATCAGGAGTCAGGCGTCCGCTTTTTCGCCCTTGGTTTAGAGGATTTTTATGGGGGTTTTGGTACGTTCGAATTGTGGTACCCCGCGGGGGAAATTTGTAGTTGTGCCGATGGACGATGAACTTCGAGAAAGGTAGACTATTTTTGTCGTTTCTCCGGAAGGGAAAGTGGTGCCGCGACATTGGGTTTCTCCTTATATATTTGAGGCAACGACGGATCGGAGGGAATGAATGGGGATTGTTAATGTGAAGATCGCCATTGGTAAATGGTGACGAGGGAGTTCAGAGGTAAAGGGTGAAACGACGGACGTTCGGAGGAAGGGAATGGTACCAAAGGAGAGGAAGCTCGCCGGAAACCAAAGATTAAAACTACATTATACTTGTGTAAAAAGAGAATAGGACGTGGAGAGAACGGAGGAGAATTTGAGTAATTTGTAAAAAAGGTGTAGTGCAATAGTGTAGTGCTTGGTTTAAGGACTAAAGAATATCCCTTTGCCGCGTTGGACGATTTTAAAGGGGCTCTCTCAGACTTTTGATATTTATTCTAATAATTTTAGTACCGCACAATATTGAATGTATAAATAGTAGAAGATTGGACGAAGTTGCCGAAATTATTTATCAGATCATTTCGTTATCATTTCCAATATTATCGATCATACATATGTTCGCGTGTTTAATAACTTTATACAATTCTATAACATACGAAATGAACAATCGTACGATCACGGAATGTTACAAAATCTATTTTTCCAGTGCGAAAACTGATCGAAATTATCCAATCGACAGAATCATTGAAATTTGCAAACACATTGATCGTATTGGAAATTTTAAATTGCCGTTAGTAAATAAATATCGACGCTCTGAGAAGCATGTCTATCGACGGCACGTCCCAAGAACGATCGAGCTTGATTACTTCATCCCCTAATTTTCATTTTTCCTGCGTTCTGTTCGTAGCTAGACTGAAGTAGCTTGCGCGTGTTGGCTCGTTTGTAAACGATCGATTAATATCGCCATTGTAAATACACACACCCCGAACAAATCTTTGCTCAGCTTTCTATTGTTTGCAAGAGAGATAGAGCGAGAGAAAGGGAAGAAGAACGAATGCGCGAGTGAAAGGGATGGGGAGGATGATGGGGAGCGACAGAGATGGGAGGTCAGCTCTTCTCATCGGATTTAATGTAAAGCTCGGCCGCGTTTTCGGTCAAGTAGACGTTTAGTGTACATAGTGCTGTACGAAACATAGGAAACACGTTCCACTACGAGCGTTCGCGTCCTCGTTCGATCGGATTTCCCCAGAAAACGAAAGATGAAGAGAAACGCGTCAACGAAAGTAAACCATCGTCGGAGAGCCATTTTATCGGTGTTGTTTTATTCGAAATTGCGAATTATATTTGCGTGAATAGGAGCGAAATCGAAATGGAATTTTAAGAACCCGTTTAATTGAGAAGCAACGATCCACGGGAAAGGAGAATGGAATTATTTACAATTAATCCCCACGAAGATACGCAACCATGACGAGAACGTATGGACGCGCACACGCGCGCTTAAACAAATCGCTAGCGAATTTACCTCGAATATTCTACGATGACAATTGCGAGATAAGAGTTATTGCACGAGAACGTAACGCGCCGTTGAGTTTGTGCAACGAATCAGGCCGAATACACGCATTATGGGATAATAATAATAATAGCATTATTACACTGGCAAAATGATGAAATTGATTGAATCATTTTTTTGTTTTTAATTTATACTTTTCGCAGATGATTCCTTGTTCGACTTCTGTCGGTGTTCAGATTCGTATATTGAAGAGTATGAACGTGTCTAGTGTTGAAATAGGTTGATCATACAGGAATAATAATATTTCACAGCATTACAGAGTGACAACGAATACTTGAAATTGTTGAATAAAATTAGTAGTTATAAACACCCAAGCAAGATGTTCAATTGCAGACTCTTTATCGTCTTATCAAAGTTTTCGTAACACTATTGCAGTTCGCAAATTTTCATTTCAACATGGTACAGCCAATAGTATTTTACTCTGCTGAATAAGAATGGTACGTGTGATCCATTCAACACGCGACACGTTCAGCCAGAAGCAACGAAAATTGTTCGTATTTTCTGTTCACTTCGAGGCATCGCAAGAAAACCAAATCTGCAGATATTTTCGTTATCATTCACGTTTATATAGAGCTGATTACGCAGGAGATTCTTGCATGTTTCTCGAACGGTGAATAATATTCGCCATGATAACGAAAAATATTGTTCTAATGATAGAGCTCGAGGTTTGTTCAGAAAATGGAACCTCTAACGTATGGAACACGAACCAGCTATGAAAGGCTGGAATATTATTGAAAAATAATCCTCCTCGCGTACAAACTCATTGTTACATATGGAAAGAAAGATATATATATATAAAAAGAAGGATGCTCTTAAATTATTTCCAATCGTTTGAATAGATTTAACTCTCTATACAATTAACAAACTAATTTTATCGTATTTAATTTTTCCTATAATTATATACTTAATCGACTATAATATATATTTGGAAAGTACTTCATTGAACGTTAGTTTGGCATTTTTCTTAACATAATTATTATTTCTGTGCAAAGACAAATTCTTTCGATTGGTAATACTATAGTAACTGACTTCCACCAGCAGAAATTTTCCAGTGGTTTCGTAGATTAATTTTGATATATGCCAAGAAGGAAGCGTTAAGAATGGAGGAAAAACAGCGATACTGAATCGCAAGGACGACGTTTGGGTACAAAATGGAACAATTTACTTAATAGTCTTTTATACTTGGAGAAACTCACGGCTGATCGAATCAAGGGGCGTAGAATTCTTAACGTTAAGTCGTATGTATTATAGAAATATCCGATCGAGAATATTATTAATCTATTCCTTGTGTAAAATAAAACGAAGAAGAAAATTGGGGAAAGAACGGGAGAAAATGACAGTGTCGAGGAACGATCCAAGAGTATCATTTGAACGGTATAAGTATATTTTATTAATCACGTCGATTCAGAAGACCGTCGTGTGTCAAGATATTGCGACGAAAATAAAGCGATACGTCTGTTTGTTCCTTTACTAAAATAAGTACCGATGCCATAATGTATGTTTAGTTATAGGTTACCGTTACACTTGTCTCCGTAGATTTAGCAAGTATTATACGTGTCAAGATGATAGATTTATAATAACGTGTAATAATGTCAACAATAAAGTACTGTTAAGTATAAAGGGTATCGTACATGTCTCATTTGTTCTCTGCGAATCATTTATTCTTCTTTTACCTGCGATAAATAATGATAATATTGATAAACAATTCTCCCGTCGCAGCGGGTATCCCAACGTTCGATCGATTATCTATTAGCTCGGGTCCTGTAACGAATCTCTTTCCCATCGTCCTAATTGTCGACTAGCGGCACGTTATTTACTCGAACGAGCGTGGAATTATGAAAAGGGGATGCTCTCTGTTCCGTTTCTCTGTGTACCAAGCCAACGGGGATAAAACGGGACACTTTCGTTCAACGTATCCGTGGCGACAATGCAAACCGAAACAAACACTTGGCGACACGTGAGCGGCACGTGTCGGCCAGGATATATATTACATTCCGAATGCACACACACTTGACGAACGATTAAAGGGGTGTACACGGTAGATGAACCACGATCGTGACAACGATGAACACCCCGCCGGCCCTTTTCTTCCCACTTCGTAGAACGATCTCGATGAGAATCGTAGATACTTGTCGCGGCTGGGAGAAGGAGGATCCTTTTTAGATCGTTCAGAATACTTCGACTATGGTTTTGTTGTTAACTTTCTATCTGTATTTGAGAATAATTAAGTGAACAGATTTGGTACTGTTTGTTACTGAATTTGCTTGCTACTTATTTCGTAGTATCTAGCTGAGGCATTATTTATATTTTATTTATGGTAATTATATGCTAATCGCTTAACTCTAACTAGGGGAAGTATTCCATATGTGTTTTAATACAGTTTCTATATGCAATTCTATGGGAACTTTGTTTAAAGTAAATTCTAAGCAACAGAAATCAGAATGCTGAACGAATAATAAAGAAATAGTGTTTGTCAGATCACAGTTGAAGAAATCCGTTCCCTATTACATGGAAACTTTTGGATACTCCGCGTCACCTCGACCCTGAATAAAAATACTAGCGTTTAATTTACGACGCATTATCATCCACAATTCGCTGTTTACCTATGTGCAAAAAGCTACAGATAGCGCAACAATAATTGTCTATTCGAGCGATGATATTGTCGGCGTCGCGACACGTGCGTCGCGAGTTCCATAAATTTTCTCGTCGCATCGCGAGAAACGAAAGCCCGACAGGGTTGATGCAAGAGGCACAGAGTAAAAAGGAAAGAAATAAATAAGTCTCTATCCAGCAAACGTCTTTTCACGTATACACCTCTTCGTTCCCTCTAAATCTTCCTATAGGCAAACTAGAAGAACCTTTTTCCAACCGTGTCACAATTACTGTCACGTAAAATGCATCACATTATTATCATCGTAAAGGAATCACTTCTCTTGACGGAAAAACAATAACAATAAAGAGAAGAAGAATGATCTACAACAAAAACAATCACACAGAACAAAGTAAATGTAGAAATGATTGGAACAAAGGAAATACAAATGCATCGCGCGAGAAGTGGCTAGAAGTTAGAGTTTAGAGCAGAGAGGAATTGAAAACGCGTGCAAGGAGTGGTGGGATGGCCGACAGAGACACGAAAAGCTGCCTCGGCCTGGCTGTTTTCGTCACGATCGAGGAATGTAATATCGTCACCCCAAGCGACAAGAGTTGCCTTCGAGAGTATCGTCGTTTAGAATAGCGTGACGGGGGATGTAGGGGTCTGGATTAAACTGCAATGAAAATCCACTCATTTCCTACTCCCTTCGCTTTCCTTCAAGTTCCACCCTGCACAGACACGCCTGCATCGAGCCGGGTAAACAAGATATTACCTTCATATCTGCCTCTCCCGTTCTTCTATCGTTAATCGTTTCACTTTTTACGGCGAGGACGCTATTAATGAACTCATCCACCTGCATCTCAAAGTGAAAATATAATACCCTTGCGTTATTAAACAATACAGCGGTGCAGTAGTAAATTATTGCTAACAACTTGTTACCATTATCGTTGATTTGACTTCGATATTTTATAATTAAGGGATTCGTGACTGGATGTAGAACCACTTAGTATTTATCGATTAATAAATATTAAATAAATAGTTCCGAAAGTAAGAACAAAATTCTAATTGATCTCATCTCTGTGGCATCCTCGCCCTGAACTCACCCCTAAACTCCCAACCTCAAAAACAGCAACTCTGCCCAAACGTTTCGCAAAGAAAAGGGAAATCTTAACAATTCGACAACTTTGAATTTCACAAAAGACAAAATATAAGCCCGTCCACGTTTACGCCCGCCATTTCGTTGACCGTGAACCACAAGAAGAACAACTACCCTCAAGCGACACGTCCTCCCACGTGTGACAGATTCCCGGTTGAAGCATCGCTACTTCGCCTCATCCAACGGAACAAGCAATGACCAATATTATGATAATTCCAACCCTCTCCCTGTTACGTCTCTAGTCGTTTTATCTTTCACCGTCATAACTATCCTCTCACCCCCTTTTAACCATCCGAACCCCCTCTCTTCGGCCGCGTTCATCCTTTGGCAACATCAAGGTGCACGACTCGCGGAATATGGGCAGCCATATTTGAGGGTGCGGGCGTGGCTTTCCGGTTGCCCGGGGTAACCGGCGTCGGCGTTATCTCGATATCGACCTGGGAGCAACGAGAAGGGTGGCTAGGCTTCTGTCCGGGAGGGAAAATGTTATCACTGCTTTGTGGTGGCTAAGATAGCAACCCACTTTCCCTCTAACCCTTCTTCGTCCCTCGGCGAATCCTCGCCACCTGCCTGCACCGCGCCACCCCCCTCTTCGTAACCCGTTTCTCCTCGGTTCACGTTTACGAGCATCTTCAGGACGTGGAGAATTCTGGGGCAACGTGTTACCGGATATGGCCAATGTCCGTCGTTGACGGAGCAAATGGTGGAACAGGTTTTTTTTATCAGTTGGGGTAGATAGAGATGAAAAGAGGGATGGGGGAAGGGGTGTTTGCGAATGGATGATGTAGATTTGAGATTTATTGTGGGCTTTGGTGGTTAGGTTAATTATAAGGGTGGTTGGGGTGGGTTGAATTAGAGGTGGTTTTTGGTTCTGAGTTGAATGGTTTGGTTTGGTGTGGTTCTGTACAGGGAAGCTTGCAAGTTAAGGGTTGGTAATTTTATGAGTTTTCGAATTGGTTTTGGAAAGCAGGAATAATTGAGGGATGAATTTCTAGAGTGCCGTGGACTAGAAATGTAATTTTAATTGTGATATTGGAGTCTGGAGAATTTTTCGAACTCGGATAGAATTATTATTATTATTGTGTTGGTGTGAAAATGCAATAATTTAAACCGCTCAAAGGAAATCCTTTAAGTTTTAACAGTAATGTAGGCGAATTAATTGATTAAAAATGGTTTAACAAGCTGATATTTTATAGTGTCAAAAGAACATTTACCTGTTTAATATAAATACAGAAGACCATTGGTATTCCCTTGAAGGTTTCTCCCCTGGAATTTATGTGAACCATGACATATTTACACCGCAGATATGCATCTGAATTTTCCCTTCGTGGATTCCGAAGGGAATTTGTTATTTTGCCTCGGAGATACATCAAATTTCCACTTAACATTACCACCATGAAGATATGATGCAAACGTCCTACAACTTTGAAAATGTCATGGATTGAGCAAACAATATCTATTCAAAAAGTGAGCTACATCATTCAACAAGAAAAACTCTATCAGTCACCAAAAAAAATTCATCAACAACCCCTAGAATTACGCCTACTTAAAATAATCCAACCACCGAAAAATGTTACACTTCCACCACAACAAATAAATTGAATTTGCACCGAACTTCTGTTTTAATTCCATCGTCGTTTAAACCAGTTATTTCGTGCCACTAAAATACCTATAATTGCACGGCATCCAATGAAAAAAATAGCTCGGGTATCCCTATTGAGAAAGGGCCATTATTAACACAAGAAGATCACACGCGATCCACGATATGGTGTAAGGAGGGGAGAAAGTGGTGGACGTGTCCTAGCGAACGAAGGAATTTTGAGAATGTGTGCGAACCAAGGATGATATTAGATTCTTGGACAAAGTTTTCGCATGGTCGAGGTCTCAAGAGCTGTCCCGGAGGCAGCTCGTCCGTGAGGAAGAGAACGCGTGTTAGCTAGCCTTTGGCATTGATTTCTTCTTGCTGCTCTTGTCTTCGTCCTCGACTATAGAATACCGCGTAGGTACCGCGTTTTTAAATGAAACCACCCCCTCGTTACCCTCTTGATACCAATACCGCGTATTTTACCAAATAATATCATCAATTTATTCGTTCACTCCCGTTTCGTGGCTCTTTTTACGCCCTTAACGAGATACTGACTAAAGATAGTTCAAGGGAAGAAAATTGTATAGCTTAATTCTTCTTATTACAGACATACGATTTAATTAATAATATTTTTCTTTTTAAAGAAGATGGTAAGTGTCGATTTAAAATGTTATTGACTAGCAATCCTCTTTAACTTCATTTTCTTTTCAAACTCTGGACTTTCAAATAATTAGTTATGCATAGTTATTAAGAGATTTGCAACAGCCCGTGGAGAATTGTAATATAAATATTTCGTATGCGAAACATTTATTCGTCAAAGTCTAAATAAGCCGTCGATCTACACGGGAGCAGAGAATAGAAGAATATATATATATTTCACCCCCGGCGAAAGGTGGGAACCGATAGAGATGGATAAGAAAGTACATTTATAATGTATAGGTTTCTTGGGAAGGTTCAGGGATGTGCCTTAAAACTTTTGTCCGCTTTTGCGTCTCTACCCAAGAGTGGTTTCGAACGAAAGAAATAAGTGTATAAGAATATGTACGCAGGTCTACATGTGTTCCCCACGGGAATATAGGTAAAACGCGATGCATTACGATACATCGTTCGAATACTTTTCTTTCCGTCCACTTGAAAAATCACCCAACCAATTTACAAACCTTTTACAAACGACGGTAAAACACAAAGGGACTAGCGAGTAACAATTCATAAGAAAATAAAATAATCTCTTTCCCTTTAAATTCACCCTCTGTTCATACAAGGCATCTACATTTTCTCAATCTTATCTAAGCTTCCTCGATAATTTTTCTGAATATTTGTATAACTTAATTGAATTCAGCGTGCGCCATAGAATCAAATGATTTCAGTAGCTTTTGCAAAAATGAATACAATATCGCCCGTCCCATTCGCAGAAGAAAATCGTGAACAATAATTCCTCAGTTACATCAGAGTTCAAACGCAATGAGTAAAGTTGTTTATGAAGAAAATTCTAATGTATTCGGTACAGCACAGTGTCGTGGGTGGAGGCGCATCAAAGTGGAAGAACACGTAAACACGGGGACAAACGAGTCCAAATAAAAGCGTAGCGTAACTCGCGACAATCCCCGTGGGAATAGGCACTTGGCTTTACGTTTAGGGACACAGGACCCCATGAATGGCCACCGTTGTACGCGTGCACCGTTTAATGCACTGTTTGCTGTTTGCACTTCGTACTAATGGCCGAGCTTAGCGAGATTTAAATTTGACGGTTCGTGGGCACTGCCCGCGGGGATGCTATAAACTGTCCCCAGGACGATTCTAAACTTCGGCCTTCCGTAATAATTCGACCAACTTGCACAGCCCGCGGCCGTCCTTTTAATTCCGTCTTTCCTTAACCCGCGCTTCCGCCACCCTCCCTTCCTTTCCGCATCCCTTTCGTTTCGCTGTCCGCGGCCTGTCTTATACAGCTCGCGGTTTCGTGGAATTTTAATAGGTACATTAACGCCGGCGGAAGCTGAACGAGCCGACGACGAGTTTACCTCATTTTCCCTACTACTATTTCTCATCTCGTCGAGAAGTAAATCGCCGCGATTTTAACGCGCTGCTGTAGTGGGAAAAGGTTTGCGGCGTGGTCGTTTACACGATCCACGGTGTGTGCTCGTCGTGGGATGTAGGATTTATTGTTTGTACCTGTAATCATTGTTTGATAATTGATGGATATTTGGGTGGTTAAGGGAAATGACAGGTTGAAATTTTCTTTCGGCACGGTGATAACTGTATCGTATTTAATTAGTGGGAATGGTTGTAATTTTTCGAGAATATTTAATTATATTTGTAGATATCTCTCTTGGGGATAGAATATACGTATTTCTATTTTAATTAGAAAATCAATATTACATTTGGCACGATTAATTGATTTTTTTTTAATGCGCTTTTTCCAACGGGAACAGGAATGTCGATTTTTTCATTAACGGATAGGTTACTGCAACTGACGAATATTTAAAATACCGTGGCGCGGTTGGATGGGTTTCAAAATCAATAAAAATGTTTATTCCAAGAGGTATCGGAGTTTTATTCTCGTTTCAGTTTTATAGGTATCGTTGTAAAATCAGTAGAATTGTTCAAATTATAATCACGAATTCAAATAATAATAATAATCATCATCATCATCACCAAGAAAATAGAAAAAAAGAAACACCCTCTGGCTTTTCGTTTTTATTCCTCGGATTACAGTAGTTTTTAATTTTAAAAAATCACTTTGCAACGCAGTTGAAAGGGAAATAATATTTTTTTCCCTTTGCGTTTTATTTCTGCGTTCTAAACTATCTTCTAAGAAATTCTACTACATGGTTTCGAATGCTCTACTATGGTATACGGTAGCATTAAAGGAAAAATCCTATCATTCCTCACTTATCCTAACAGTTCACAGTAATAATTACCATTTTCACTGAAAGAAAAACTGTACCACCCCTCAATTTCAAGGAATTTTAAAAGATCATCCGCAATATTTATCAACACCCTGGACGAAATTTTATCCATACAACAAGTTAATGGAATAAACTATTTCATCGCTGAAAACGTACGCGAACTCATCGATGGAAATTGTAACAGCGTACGACTTGAACAACCCCCTAATTTAATCGAATCCTCCTTGGTCGTCAGCCATTTCGTTTCGTCAGAATATTTTACAAACTACCCCCGGGCTGTATCTCACGACCAGAATATATTACAAAATTTCCTATCGTAATTAACGAACGATTTATACGTGGCAGTATTGCCGTTCTTTCTCGCGGCGGATTTTCCCATCGAAATTTCGTCCATCGATAATATTTTCGTTGAATCAATCGAGGGGTGAGAGATTTCCGATTTCCAAACGCGCCAACTCGTCGAACGTCGCGGCCGCAGCGTAACGCGAATGGTGTAAAATGGTATAATTATTATTGCACGATTGATAAACTCTGTATATATGCTTAACTTTATGATCGCAGCGAATTACTATTTTCGAAAACGTCCACGACGATATTGACTCGATCACGCGCGAAACATTCAGTATGGTTGATAGTAATCCTTGGCGTACAGCTCGCCAGCGACTACCCTTTCCAATTAATTTCCATCTGGAAATGATCGTATTCCATTTTACAAGCATTAGCGACAAATTCGATTCGATTTGACGAAGTGAAATTCGACGACGTAGTTTTTATATAAAAAGAAAAACCGGCGATGGAAACGTGAATTATCTGTACAAATAAATGATTTCTAATGACATCAAGATTCAAACGAAGACATGGTTGTATCACAGTACCCAATAGTACCAGATTTCTTTCATTACCGATTTCGCAAAACTTTCCCCCGTACCTCCCTTGTTAACAAGATCACACCTCCAGGAATAGAAGAGCTTCGCCGTCACGTCCATCCCCTTCCATCGATACCAAGGAATCGACGTCGGTAACCAAGAGAATCCAAGCTGTCCGGCCTCCCTTTACAAAATATTACTCGGTCAGAGCCGGTCGAATTGGCGCGTTCGAGGGTGAGAAGCAATAGAATAATCATGCGAGACGTTAACCTGTTAGAGCATTAGCAGCGCATGATAGGCGCTGCGGGTGGCGTCACAATGAAATGAGAGTAGCTGCGGGGATACGGTTAAAATAGATTGAGAGAGCGAGGGGGCGGGATGGAAAGAGAGGGGAGACAAATAGAGAGACAGAGAAAGGGAGAAGGAGAACGGCCGAGGGAGAGAGATGGAAATGTAGAAAGGGAAAGAGAAACAGAGAGACAGAATAGGAGAGAGAGCGGGACAAAGATAGATAGATAGAGTGAGAGAGGGAGAGAGAATGGTCGGGAGTAAAACAATTACGGCTGCGTCGACGTACACTCGACCGAGCACCCCTCATCGTGCTCGGCAGCCCCCGCATTAGGGGCGTCCTTCGGCCTTTGCACGACGAGATCCTACTTCTGCCGCGTTGCTACGCCCCAATATTTGGCCGCATGTGCGTAGCCTTCGCGAAAATTCACGTCGCACGTCGCACGAATTCTTGCCGCGGAGAGGCTTTTGTAGATTTAGTACAACCGACGGCTAAATCTTTCCAACCACCCAGGGGGTGGAGGTGAATTGTAGAACTTATTGTGCAGCGCTTTGTTAACGATTCATTGATTCGTAGTTAATCGTGTGGAAGTGTCCCGAAATTTTCTATTTGCCAATTGCTAATCGTCAATTCAAATAAATATAATCGTCAATAAAACTTTTGACCGGCAGTAATAGATCTGTACATTTGGTACAGTATAGTTTCTATTATACGGAACGCGCTTACCGATGGAAAGTTAATTAGCCAGGGGTAAGGTTGATAAGGGTTGGTTCGGTGTAGGTGTACAGAGATATCTTTCGTGTGGGAAATTAGTTGTAATGGAGGTGGGTCGATTTTGAATTGTACGAAAAAGATGTCGTAGTTTTTTTATAGAGTTTTTGATTAGGTTGGATTAATTAGATCGTGCTTTTGCGAACGTTTCATTAGCCATTCTCGGCTTTGAGTCAGAAATGCAGGCGGGACTGTGACTCTCTGTTGTAAACGTAATCGTGAAGAAGGCACGGCTGAATTTGCATCGTGCAATTCCCTTGTTTGGATCGAAATGTGAAAATGCAGCTTCCTATCCGACGGAACACGAACGTTACATGTTTTACGTAAATCTGTTCGTACTTGTATAGCTTTGTTCCTGTTTCCATGCAAATTAAGATTGCATGACAATATATGATCCAGAAAATGTATGATCTTGATTATTTTGATTAAAGTTATTCTTGCAAATCAAAATATTGTTCTGTCTTCAGTAATCGTTTCAACAATTTATCAATGTATCCTTCATATATTTATTTTGTCAGTTCGCATTTGCTATTAACAAAATCAGCTTCTAAAAAACATACCACTTAATTGAAATGAAAATTACCAACAAAATCTTCAACGACACGCAAATAGATAATTACAGAAAGTTCAAACAGCGAGCAAACATTCTACGAACTAATAAACCACCCCAAAAAGGTCGCCAGCTTACCTTCTAATAACAAGATCCCCTCAAAACGTTCTCTCACATTGAACTATCAAAAGGAACAGAAAAAAAGGAAGAAAGAGACTGAACGACAACTTTTACCCCTTCTATCGCCAGAAATCCGTTCAGAGAAAAATAAAAAAAGTAAAATAAAACCGTCGAGAGCGACGCAAAGGAAGGAACCCACCACCCTCACCCTTGGAGTCACATAGCAGCATAGTCTATATTTTCACAGGCAAGTAATCGGAAACGTTGAGGACGCGTTTCAGAGAATGGCGAAACAAGTTGCCACGATACCTCTCCTCTTCCTCTACGGGGAGAAAAACAAAGAAGCAGAGAAAGAAGAAGGCGCAGACGGATGAAAGTGAGGCATCCAGCGATGCATTTATCGATCCGTTTGGCTTCTTTTCACTCCCCCACTTGTCGCATTTAATTCGTTAGAAAATACTTGGTGTGCTTGGGGCACTCTTTCCAGTTTAAAACTGCATCGCGTTTAATTCGAACAACAGCGAGAAATGGCACGGCAGCATGCAGCCTCTCGGAAAATCGAAGTGGAAAACTTCGCAATTAGTCTACCCCTTGCACCACTCCATCCGCGGCCCTCTCGCTTATGTCTTCCTTTCTTTCTTCCCGTCCATCGTGCTCCCTTTTTCTGTCTTACTCGCTTATCCATCCCTGTTATCCCTGGCGTCTTTATCGATGGTAGACGGAGTAATTAAACGTCGTCTAATTAAACTCCTCATAACATTTTTATAAAGTTCCGTTCACCTGAATAACCCACGATTAAAGGGGGCCCGATTGTTGGGCAAATTACTGATAAATCCGCCTCGTTCGGTTGCATCGTGTTTTGTCAGATCTTGTGGATTTGGCTGCGTTTGAATTAATTTAATTACGGGCTGCGGGGTGGATGTTATAATTATTGGTAACCGATAGCGACGATTCGAGTAGATTGTTACACATGTATATAGATATGCAGGCGTACAGTGAGAATAATGTGCGAGAATATTTGTTGCACGTAGGTGAACTCTGAATGCTGTTAAACCGATTTAATTATTTACGAATATCTATACGACTTTTATTCATTTATTTTTCTTTTATTTACGATACGTACGTCGAGAAGCTCGTTTGGATTACAAATGATGATTTCATTGAGAAATATTAATGAAAGGAGTAATGATAATGGCGGTTAAGTAATCCTAGCCAAGTGAACGAATTACAGCAGTTAGGCATCGTATCTAATAATTTTTTTTTTCTTTCATTGAAAACATATTCTGAAGGCATCCATTGTTCCGGCAGCGTGCCTCCGAATTAATTCGAATAATGAAGCCGTTCCTGCGAGCTTTTTTTCGCGAAAATTTACAAAGGCACGAAGAAACGAAGGACGATAACAGTCCATTAAAAAGTGGAGAATTTCGTGCAGGCACACGCCGTATATTTTTGCAGTGCTCGCATTAGATGCACAATGCTCTTTGGCTGGAAATAAAAGAGGAAACGCGTGTGTCCGTCTTTTGTTCCATTTTCGATTACTCGCGCGAGCATACGAAATAGAAATCGGTTAATTAGGGTAAAATGTTCCCGGTGAAACAAGCGTACGGGATGTTTGGTAAACAAAAGGGAATTTAAACATCTTCTGCGTGGCACGAAACAATTTGTACTTCATGCTTGGTGAACAATGCAACGAAACGTAATGAAGTTTCAGAATTCAAAGAAGAATTCCGCGCTTCAGGATTTTTGTTTAATATTATCGGAGTCAGGATAAAGTAAATCCACTGGACAGTAAAATTTTGCGTAGCTGCAGATTGAATAAAAATCCCTAAATACTGAATGAAAGTTTATTCTTTAAACATTTAATTTTTCACACATTTAGGACTGACTTCGAGCAGAAACAGATTATTCGCTGAACAAGCGCCATTATACATATTACTATCAAACATTTCCCTCGTTTCCAACACCATAGAGACAAACTGGTGAAGAGGAAAATAGTCAATATTGCAATAGTCTACTTTTTAGTTCATAATCGGATGGGCGGAATTGATCGGTAACCCTGTAAATCCGATTACAAGAACAGATTTATTTTGTCTGGAGCACGTGACCCAACAAAAACTTTCAGACCCTTGGTCTGTCTCTTTTATCCGAATTGAAATGCAACACCTGCTCGCGACAGAACAGATGCGTTTACCGCAACAGATTATCGTTCATTCATAAAGGGACCTGTCATCCAGCCAGATATTGAGTCACTTTATTACTTTTCATAATGTATTCCTGGGCACGACTTTTTATCCTATCCCTTTCAGTCACGTGCCACTCGATTTTAAACCATTTTATTCTATTAATCGAAACTGATACATGTACAATTACATTAATCACATTACTCAATTCTCTGAGATAATTATTATTATTCTTGTACGAATTCTGTGATTCAAAATAATTTCTACATTATAATTTACACTTGTACAAAGTCAAAAAGAGTGGCAATATAATTTGTTGCCCAATGGAATCGAAGGAAAATTTATTGCAACTAACTGGCACTGTAACAAAAGGAAGAAAAGATGCAAAATAATATTGAACTAATAAAATGTAACGCACTTAATACCCGCAAAAATTTCACCCAAACATATACGTACAATAACACGGCTAAGCAAACAGAAATGCCCGTAGTACATATGTATGTATTTACCTATAATGAAATCAAAAAGAAATTCCGCTGTACCGCAAGCAGAAGTAAGAAGGCAAATGGCAAGAATTCAATCAATATATTAATTTTCTCCATGCTGGCACAATAAATTCCCCGAGTACAACAAACGTTCCCTCGCCAATCGACGGGAATCAGAATTCTAATTATGCGGCGAGTCGCCAAATCATGGTGGTATTAAGTAAATCCTAGCCGGATACAGAGGATCTGTTCGTATGAATTGCTGGTCTCGACCCATGGCCTCGCACTCTAATATCGGTCATAATTTATAGCCATAACCCTGTCGTCCGCATATTTGTCGTATCGAGGGGGATGGTCGTTGCTAACACCCTAAACGGTCTGTCGTTTACTGGATAGAGCCGCGAAAATCATCGATTCGACGTGAAACTTCCCGCAAGGGTCATAAGTCACCCGTTGAGCCATGGCAAACGATGACGGCGCTCGGCTTTCGAATAATGGGGTTTGCGGGGAGAAGAATATAATAATGCTGCACCTAAATACATATATATATAAATATACGTGGCGCGTCTACTCTGTTTACCAAATATTGAGGGATGACTAGGCGCAATAGTAATAATCGTTTCGAGAAAATATTATCCGGACCCAGCCAACGCGGTATGCGGTCTTGTGAATGAAAATCATTGGAGTATTTGTTGCGCGGTTTCAGTAGGTAAATAAGTCATTAGGGGGGCGTAATTATTGGTGATATTATTTGCAACTTTGGAGAGAGTTTGGGAAACTTTGCGGGAGAATTTTCGAGGGTTTTAAACAAGGCTCTGTTTAAAGGGCGAGGATCTTTGTATTAATAGGAAGCTTGAAGGAGTATTGTTAATAACTATTTTCTGCTGCATTTACGGTATTCTGAAAATTTGCGATTAATATAAATTGTTTCTGATATTACGTGTAACGCTATTTTTCTTATTTTCTCCACCTTCTTGAGGACTGTATTACAACCATACTGGTTAAGTTACTATTATTATTATTATATTTTCACAAGCACCAAAAATCTATACACCCAGCAAATATAGTGTGGATATTCTTTTATTGTTATCCCGACGAAATCTTTCATCAGGCACAACTAACAAAATTAAATTAAGTTAGACGTATGTTTAGATCGAAAAGAAAAAGAATAATAATTGGAAATATTAAAATTCAATTCGTACAACGAGAAATTTAGTGTCGTCAACGAGAACCTGTGCCTCTGAAAAGTCACAATGGCGGAACACTCAGTTTTCTTGGACTTTTCCCTGCTTGGTTGCTCTTAGGGGTAGTGGATAAATGGCTACCCCGTTTCTTCCACACCCTTGCAGTTGATTGTATCAGGGAGAGAGAAGAGGATGGAAAGAACTGTTGAAAGAAGGGACGCGAGCAAAGGACGCGAAAAAAATCGCAAGCCAGAGACGTTGTCCTCCTTAAAATTATGATCACGTGTACACACGGCCACTAAACTTTCTCATTACATTGCGTTAATTGCGTGTTTAAGCTTCTCCGATATTAAAAGTAATTACGCTGTATTATATTGCTCGTTTAGGGAGGGAAACGATCTACCTTGAACGGGATCAAGTTGCTAGGTACTCTCGTCGTAATGTGGCTCTTACTTTCTCAATTATACAATTCTATTCCACTCTGTTCAATATATAATTATATTATTTTAATAGAAATTAAACTAGGATGAAAAGTACTATTTATGAAGTGAAATTACTATTTCAATACTGTATGCATGTTGCACATAAAACATTTCTATTCATTCACGCTACTAGATATTATATTTCATCCCGTTTTTAAAACTTATGCGAGAGGAATTACGTCGAAAGAAACAATAAAGTTAATAAGATAACACGATTTTTACTTAAAAGAATTACCACGTTTCAGAGATTTAATCCTGTAAAAATGGCCAACGTGATATTCCCAATTTCTACAAGACTATCAAGCAAATCGTAAAATAATCTAAACAAATATCTAGCATGACGTGATCGAGAGAAGAAATAAAGAGAAGAAATAAAAATTCCATTCCCCCGGAGAAAATATCTACTCGCCCCAAATTTGTGCAATCCATGCATTTTTCGACACGCACAGACACACATTCACTAATCAAATAAAATTCAGGCGTCCTGTAAACAGGCGCATAACAATTATCCAGAGACATTACAGAAACTGAACGCGACGACGGCAAACAATAGTTCTAACCCGTTCTGACAGGGAATGGAATCCCTTCTGGTTACCTGTACCTGATAATACAATTCTCCAAAGGTGCTCGATTCTCTGCTACCGAAGCAATTGATGCGAACTCTAGGTTCCAATAATTCACAGTTTACACAGTTTAAAATTATGAGGATATTATCAACCCTCTCTGAGCCAGTGTAACTTTGTCAAATACTCGGCAACTGTTATCCTTTTAAATAATTTGCCAAAGTATATTGCAGTTGTGCTACTCCATAGAAATACCCAGTCATTGGTTCATTGTGAATTCAGAGTCACAAGTTTATTTCCTACAATAAACCGTTGTAAAACTTTATCAGGGAAGCACATGTACCAATTGCGGTATAAAGGGTTAACAGAAAAGTGTAAGAACAATACACAAAGTATGGACTCTTCCTTGCGTATAAAATGACGGGATCTTAACAACAACGCGCGAGGGACTCGCAATAATGAAATTATCATCTATCTTCCTAGAAGATAAGACGATTTACGAAACGGGCAAAGTGAACGACGTGGAATCGTTCTTGCCGCGGCATTGTCTGCGTCTATCGTCGCTTGTGTACGTAGCTTAACGCCCACAATATCGGGTTGTCGAGCGACCCGTCGCTCTAGGAGATAAATTAAATTTCAGCTGACAACATCCTGTTTCGCTGCACACTGTGCTCAGCATTCTATAAAATCGCATGCGAGACGATACGGACTCGTTGGTGAGCGAGCCGCTATCTACGATGACTCTAGATTGCTTTCGGGCGAGATTTTATCAGTCGTTGATCAGTCCCTAAAGTAGTTTATCATTTTTTTTAAATTTAATTAAATTGAATGTAGTGAAACTAAAAACCAAAGTAACACGATTTACCAATATGATAAATGAAACTGATTGAATCGCCTCGATTTTTGCTTATTCAATCTACTGGATTGCTTTTAGTCAGATTTTAGTGAGATCATCCCCACAAATGTCTTATCTTCCTCCTTTTCAATTTTCCTTTGTAGAACTTAATTAAATTGAATTTGTTGAACCTAGAGACCGAAGTAACACAATTTATTCTTTTTATAAAAATAATACACATATATTAGTTTTGTCTACGAAAAAAGCGATCCACTACGTGTTTGGAAGCCATCGGATTGCGGTGCGAAAATTTCCGATGATATTGCAAATGGGCAAGACAACGTACGATTAAATTCATGATTTTTCCACAAGCCAACGTGCATATATACGTATACACACATATATGTACGTACAGTCGTACCGTCCAGAAACACCGATGCGATGGTTCGAACATTTGCCAGTACCAACGCCAGAACCACCACCACCTTCGTCTAGCCCCGACGAAAGCCACGACACGGTCTGTGCATACAAACGTTCCACGGTTCGCCGTGAGCGTGGCTATATACCCGTTGTTCGAATGCGTGCAACTCGCACGAGTGGAAAATACCTCAGAAGCTGAGGATGGCTACAACCACTATTTGTTCTAGTCTAGTCTCTCTAGCATCGCATAGCCACCCAATTTCCCCTACTCCAGCCAATCTTTCGTCCCGTTCCAACACCCTCGCCGTCTCGTTTCTCCTCCTTCACCCTCCGTCGAGGTAACCCTTGCCGGGTGCACGACCCTTTCCTCATTTCCTCCTCCTCTGATCCGCCACCCTTACCCCTCCCTCCACTTTGCTCGCGTGTCCATCATCCTCTGGTTACTCTTTTAGCCAGGCATAGGCACCTCCGTCCTCCCAAAATGCCGTCCCCCTAACCCCTCTAACCCTTTCTCTCTCCCTACATATATATATACATACCTACATATATGTACCCCGTTCGTTACTCGTCCACCACTAGTTTCGTGCGTCTATTTATCCACCTAGCGGTATGATATTACACCCCGGGGCACACTTCTGCAATTCCCCCACGCGGGACACACACAGCACCCTCCTGAACGCGGTCCCTCAGGCTCGAGCCACGCCCAATCGCGGCCCGTCGTATACCACCCTCGTTCGAGCCAGTCCATTGGCCCACGCTGACTTTGCGTCATCGCCACCCCGGCACTTGCACCGCGTGTTTCACGGATACGCCGACTCCACTTTGCCGGCTGATTGCGAGGGCATCGGCTCGCAAACAGAGACGGAAAGGAGTGGAAAAGAAAAGGAGCGGACGCTGTCGAGCTGCGGAGCTTTGGCTGGTGTATCGAGGAAACGGGACGGGAGGGTGGCGAAAGGGAAGGAAGAAGAGGGAGAAGACGAGATAGGGGTGGGGGATGGAGAAGAAAGAGACTAAGAAGGAGGATAGGATGGCGGCGGAGTTGACGGAGAGGGTGTTGAAATTTAGGATGCTTCATTTGGACCATTCTTTCGCTGCTACTTGTACGGTGGTAGTTAGGATAGTGGAAAATGTTTATTGTATCGGGGATGAACTTGTGTCGGAGGTTTTACTTTGGTTTTCGTTTGCAGAAGATGATTAATGAAGGGATCGGGGGGTTTGACGTTCTGGGTGGAAACGAAAGAGTCACGGGATAATGCGAGGCGTTCGAAGAAAATTCTACACAGACTTTGATGAATTTCGATAGTATATCGAATAGAGGCAATAGTACTGTATATAGTTTGAGTATCTGTACCTAACTGGGGAGAATGACTAATTCGATACCGTGGGTACAGAGCGATTCAGAATCATGATTCTTAATGATATCCTCGTCACGTTTACCATGATCAATGTTGAAACAGAGCCATCGAAATAATAACTAATACAACGACGAAAAAGTCGTGGCATGCAAAATGTTATTCTTTGAAGTACCCCTGTAATTTATATTTCAGCACCATGATGCCTGAGCTGGATTATTATAGCGACTATAATAATCGTAATATCAAGTGCAAATATTGCATGAAAGCAAAACTGACATTTTTCACTCTTTCGATAGAAGTTTTTAACAATCTGAACGAAAAGGGTGAAATAAAGTAGGAACGATATAGCATATTGAACATTCCAGGGATGCAATAAATATTTTCAGCAAAATCTTGCGCTTGCAAATAGTTCCCTTATATTTTTGTCTTTCCTTCTTTCTCTCCGTCTGTTCTATGAACTGAGGGTTGATTTCGTGAAATCACGAGATGGATGATGGTTAGGGGATTCCTAGAATTGAGCACGTTGATCGTGTGCATAGTAGAATATGCTGTCTTCTCGCTTTCCGTATGAGAATCTGGGTTAAGAGGCTGACCTCGAGCTCGATGGCTTTTGTCGAGGAAACTGTTTTAACGCGCCACCGACCGACCATCCCCGCGTTTCGGTTCGTTAGTGGTGGAAATGTGGCTGGAGAACCGAGTTCCTTTCGTGAAGGCTTGGAATATTTGTTATTCGATACAATCTTATAACATTTCGGCGTACAAAGGAATCCCTCGTTCCTCCTAATATTTTTAGCAAGCTGGGGTACAAAGTTTTTCTGAGTAGGGGTTAAATTATTGTTCCAATCGAGACACGTATTCAACTATAAAATATAAATACTTAAGATCGATGTCTATTATCTCTACGAATATTTCAAATTTTCAGAGTATGTATATAATTTTTGTATTAATTTGAATTCTTTTTACGAATTCTTGAAAAGTCTTTTCAAGATAAGTTGCTATCGCTGTACTACAGAACTCTCGATAATTAAAACGATTGAAAAACCAATTGCAATTCTATGGAAATTCTCACGAAAATAATATACAGAGTGAAGCACGACAAAACAGAAGATCTCTACCCCATGAAATGAAACGTCTACTCGTATATTATACTCGAAAGGTGTAACGAGCCACTCTTCGACTTATGTCGTCGAAGATACACGGTTTTTCTTGCGGATGAAAACAAGTCTGGCCGCTCCCTGTACGCTACTTAGGGAACAGTAGCTTTGATCAGCATGGCAATGCATCGGGTGCATGAAAAAAAGCTCTGAAATTGCGACTCGTTGGGCGCTCGATGATGAAGAGGAGTAGTTGGAGGCGGACGTGAAGGAGGAGGAGATTTAGGGTGAACAGTTGAGCCTTGAAAGGCCTAATCGTTCCGGCAGCCTCTTTGTACGCAAAGTTAATAACGTGTATTTATGTATTTGCCACGTTTAATTGCCTGTGCGGCTATTACATTCGCTCTGAAATGCTTCGCTCCCGCCTTGAATATACCGGGAGGGTAGTATTAAGTACTTACTCGAGTGCTACCCGAGTCTGGCAATGACACGAGACCTTCGTGTAACTGTTCAGACCAACTACTATTCCACTATTGTTGTTGGGTCTTTCTGAACGTCGATACCTTTCGAATTTTATCGCTGTACCTTTCTTGTGCACGAACAAATATTTCTTGGGGCGAAATAGAAATTCGAATAACTTTCAAGCTCGTTAAAATACCCTTCGTTGATTTGATATGAATAAATGAACAATTTGAATCGCTATTACGAAAAACTAGATAAAGTGGCAGCAACGAGATAATTACAGCTGAGTAGCTTATTATTTTCCCAATCATTTGAAACCTCATTTATTAAAAAATAACCACCTACAGTTGGGATAAACAATTTTAATTTTATTCAAAGCAAAAAACACGTGGCCTATCGTTTCCTATAATTTTCTTGTAAAGTTGCAAGTGACATGGTAATGGTAACGCCACCGACGAGATATAGGAATAGACAAGACATCCAATGTATTTTTTCGGCCCGAATTTCTGGGTGCCTTAGGGACCCATACCATTTCCATTTAGCCTACATTAGTAAATATTTTGTGTAAATTATATGTATAGGTGTGTTAATGTTTAACGGGATATCTGAAACTTTTTATTTGAAATGTAGCATATTCGGGATGTTTGAAAGAATTGATTTATGGACTAAAAAGTATGTAAATGATCCTATATATTAAAAAAGTATGCTATACGCATCGCGCGACCAGGCACCGTAGCTCAATTTTTCTAACGAAACGTTGACCGAGAAATAGCTTTCCTGATCCCCCCCCCCCCAAAAGCATTCACATATATTCACACAATCGCATGAATCATGTCCCCAACACTACTTCAGTAAGAAATAGTTCTTCAACTGATCACTGTTCATGAGCAGAGGACGCTCAAATCAGCGTAGGATTTCTGAGTCGGTATGACAGTCACGTTGGGCCACCAAAGTCCATAAGATGTCCTGTCTATTCTTATACCTCGTCGGTGGTAACGCGTCACTCACAACGTTACCAGCAGATCACAGAAAACGATGTTAACGCTCTCTATCGTGGATGCTGAAATTAAATAATTTAAAAAATATGCCTTTATATGTATAATATGCAATAGAACACATTACAGCAAGTGTTGTTATTTCAGTTGTAGTATCAATAAACGAAATAATGCTGAGTTTTAATGCTTGTTTTCTAGTAAATGACAGTGAACTGCTGCCACACAACAATGAGCTGAACCTACGAGTCTAGGGTCATACCTACTGGACTTGGTTAGTATTCTACAATCTGTTGGTAACGTTGTTAGCGGCATGAGAATGGTAAGGGGTGTTCAATAACATACCTCGGGAATTCGGGCCGAAAGAATACATTGTACGATTGATCTATTGCTATATCTGGACGGTGATAAGATGAATCAAACGAATTTGTAATGTTGCCCATACGGGAAATCTAAAAAAATCGCAGCCAATTTGCTCGACAATTTTAACATATAAATAACAATTGTATCACAACAGAATAAGTGATAGAATTGGTAAATGTATGATAAACAACATCGATTGCCCAGGTCTCACCACGGGGAGGTTGCTGCGAACGGAGACCCGCGCGGCCCTAACCACTATATATTTAAAAAAATTATTATTTACAAATTAACCGCTACTTCCTTCTGATGTATACTTGCAGCACGCTTAATATGCAAGCGTTGTGCAAAATAACAATGGAAGAAAGTGTCAAAATAAATGATTCTAACGAAAGCTGAAAATCGAAATTCTGTTAAACCTAAATCAATTAAAAAATCAAGATCATAATTCAAATAGTCTATACATTGTTTAAGTAAGTGAAACGTATTAAAATAAATAAGTGTAACGAAAGCTGAAAAACGAAATTCTGTTAAACCTAAATCAATTAAAAAATCAAGATCATAATTTCAATTAGTCTATACATTGTTGAAGTAAGTGAAACGTATTAAAATAAATAAGTGTAACGAAAGCTGAAAAACGAAATTCTGTTAAACCTAAATCAATTAAAAAATCAAGATCATAATTTCAATTAGTCTATACATTGTTGAAGTAAGTGAAACGTATTAAAATAAATAAGTGTAACGAAAGCTGAAAATAAAAATTCTGTTAAACCTTTTGAAGTAAAAAATAAAGATAATACACATACACAATACACATTAGCTTATGTGTAATATAGTATTTCGTATATATTACAAAAAATATGGAAAGAAGAAGTTTAGTAGTCGTTGGAGGTAGTCGCATCCAGGACTACCATCGAAGCAATCACCTTAGGCTACGGTTTCAGTGGCTGCGTATTCTGAGGACTATGTAGTTCGTATCTCTATGATGCACGCCGTATAAAATGGACGTGGAATTGGCTAATTATTATTATTATTGCGACAATCGTTTATTAACAATCTTATTAACAAATGATAGATTAGAACGAAGGAAATTTAATTTTCCCGTTTACGGTGTATAAATATTTGAATGCAACTAAACGTTTCGCCTCGACCATGGGGCGAAATCTTCCGGGGAACTAGATACCGTGCGTATACATATAAGATACTTAGGCTTTCTGAAGTAAAGACAGATAACAGGTGTGAAATAGCATTCGATTGTTGTACATGCAATTTCAATCGCATTTATTTGGATGGAATATGAACGTTCTCGCCGTATCAGCAGCCGGCATTGTCTAATGGAATATGTGACGTTTAATAAGATACATTAATAACGAAATGTGCTGGGGAGATTTGCTTTTAAAGCGACAACATTTCAAAGAGTAGATGAAGATAAGAGGAGAGGAGAGAAATTGATATTACTTGAACACTGTGTTTGACTTAATCATATGATTACATACAAGCAGTCAGCAAAAAAGGTCCCTGCTAATTTCCCTTTATTCTGAATCGAAAGGTCTGATGAGCGTTTGCAGAAAGCCTCCCTAAAACGGATATCGATTATGGATGTCTATTATTGTTTGCCAATTTACATATTTTGTAGTAAAATAATTTATTGCTCTAAACTTTCGTCGCGCTAATGAACAATTTATTAACTCCCACACTAGAAAATAGTTGCCAATGACATAGTGCAGACATAGATTATCATGAACTTAGCGCTTGCTTGCAAGCATGTGTATTGTGGTGTACATGTGTATTGTGGTCAAGTATGCTTTATCGCGTGTCAATTTTTTTTTCATTCGCACCGAAATACAAGAACTTGCAATTACATATTATCATTACCACGTCCAATCGTCAATTTTCTTTGCGCAAACCTTTCTTCTCATGCGTGCGTAATTTATCGAAGAGAGCTCTGCGCAATTACAATAGGGTTGACAATTGCACGAGGCATATAATAATTGGAAGTCCCAGTATAAATACAAAAATTGGCATGCTATGGCTGGCATGAAGCGAACCTGGGCACAAAATGTATAGCACGCTTTAAGAAGCAACCTCTTTACTCGTTAAACAACAGTTCCTATTCGCAAATATTTGTATCGTACAATAATTAATGCTATCTCTAATTTTTAATGCAAACTAATTTGACGTAAAAGTTCTGTTATCTGAATAATTCAATTCAAATTTATAGGCATAGGCAACCAATATAAATCTGTTTCCCTTGTACCTATAGCCGGTGCTAATGAACTAACAATAAGTGTCGTACAATAAGAAGCATTAGCAACAAAATTTGCTGGTGACTGAAAATATCGAAATTTTCTTTTCAAGCGACAACATTCGAAACAGTAGAGCAACCGGTTCTATCAGAAAATAATAATAAAACGTCGTAAGAATATAAAAAGGAAGAACTGAGCGACTGAAAAACAGAGTTAGACTTTATCGCATGACGAAATAAAACCACTAGGAAGAAGAGAATCCTACTAATTTCTCCCACCGTGTAATGAGTTTTTGCAGAGTGGCAAATACTGTCGTACTAAATTTACTGACATATGTTTTAGGTGTCTATGATTACTGGTAATTTGCATGATATTTTTTACTAAAATAAGTTGCAGTTCTAAACTTTCCTCGTACTAATGAACGGTTCATTAATTTCCATATTATAAAATAGTTGCCAATAGGGGGCTGCAGGAAAGCTTGAAACATGCAGGAAAAGCTTGAAACATGCAGAAAAAGATTGAAACATGCAGAAACATGAGCAAAGTGCTTGTTTTCCAGCGCGCTATGTATATGTAATTTATTCAAGTACGCGTTTTGGCATGTCTATTTCTTTTTAATTCCCACGCAAATACCCGGACTTGCTATTATTATCATTACAATGTGCAATCGTCAGTTTCCTTTGCGCAAACCTTTCTTCACATGCGAGCGTAATGTATCGTAAAAAGCTTTGCGCAATTACAATAGGATTGACTGTTGCAAATCGTATATGATAATTAGCAGTCCATGTATAGATAAAAAAATTGTCGCGTTAGTATGAAGCGAATCTGGGCACAAAATCTATAGCTCGTTTTAAAAAGCAAGCACTTTACTCGTTAAACAGCAGATCCCATTCGCAAATTTTTTAATCGCAAAGAAATTAATGCCTGGCTCTAATTTCAAGTGCAAACTAATTTAATGTAAACCGTCTACTAAGTGAATAATTTAATTTAAACAAATGACTATAGGCACCCAATATAATGAACTTCAGTAGGGTAGTATTAGCCAACCGACGAAAACTCATTACCCACAAGGAGTAAAATAGTAGGTACCTCACCTTGTAAATTCAGTACATAAGTTACGAGACTATCATAATGGGCTAGGGAAAAAATGAACTTATTGAAAAGTACATTGTAGAATATAATAGTGGATGGGAATTGTAGTGTACAACTGAAAACTCTTTTCAACAATTACAGTGGGGTGCAACGTCAAGTTGAATAAATGCAATATCTGTTTACATAGATTCCAATGGGTATTTTCAGAAGAAATTACAATCATTGCATGACAACAACCGTTTTGATTTGGCAAACTCGATGCTGCTCAATTAGCCTACTCCGGCCACGAGCACTAAAGAAGTTAATGACGTGTCAGAATCATACTTGCAATACAGTTTTTAAATATGTCCATTTAGCAAAATGCGAGCATCACGCCAGTCAATTTACGTTAGTTGTATTAAAATATTTATACAGCATAAACGCAAAAATTGAATTTTCCCGTTTTAGGCTACGTTTACGGTGGATGCGTATTCGTACGAACGGCGTTCTGGCGAATACGCATCCACCGTAAACGTGGCCTTAATCTTTCATTTTTTAACAAGGTTGTTAATAAAAGATTGTCCCAAACATAATAATAATTAGCCAAATGCATTTTACACGGCGTGCATCATAGAAATGCAAACTACATAGTCCTCAGAATACGCATCCACTGTAGCCGTAGCCTTATACAGCTTTAATAGCTGCCTTTGGTGAGTCAGGAACCAATTTGGGCATTTCATTGTGGTCGCTACGCTACTCCAAAATCGCGATCATTTATCATCGCAACACTACTTCAAAATCGCGATCGTTTATCATCGCAACACTATGTGGAATTTAAGAAAAATATTCACGATGGAAAAATATCGCAGTACTGTAAATGCTAATTAAAACCTGTGTAGAAAAGGAACGCGAAAATTATTATCGCAACGCTAAATGCAAGTACATACGCAAGTATAACATAATATAAAAACAACTCTAATTCAAACCGTAATTTGTCTTAATTCGCAACTCTAATTCAAACCGCGGTATATTTAATAGCATCTCTAAAAAAATGCCGCGGTCTGGGTTTATCCGCAACTCTAATAGCAATCGCGATTTGCCCAATACGATGACGGTGGGCCAAGCAATGCTGCTGGCCAAACAATAATCTACAACTACAGCATACAAAAGCGAGCATAGTGACAAAATAATAACAAAAAATGGCTCTCCATCCTTTGGATGCAGAGCCATTGGTAGTTGCCCTCTTGAGCGACAGTTTGTCGGGCCTCTTCGGCATTTAGCTTCTTCTTTTCTTCGGGCGCCATGCCCGCTGAAACTTAGCCTAGGCTCGAGACTCTATTCGCAAACAAAAAATAAACAAAATAAAACTCTAAACCGCGTAGCTAAACGAAACACACGTGGACGATTCACGATCAAATACAATCGTAAAAATTGCGATTACGGAAAATCACAAAGGTTACGATTAGAATTGTAATCGATCTTCGCCTACACGTGCAGCCTCGAGCATAATGTAATACGTTTCGTTTCGGGGCCTAAATCGCGACCACGACCGCGAGGGATTCGAAAAATCGATAGGCAAAGCCAGAGGCGAACGCATTTTCGTTCGCGCCACAGCTTCACCGTCGACTTTTCAAATCAGATTTCCTGAAACAGGTTGAACACGCGAAATAGTGCCTACCCGATCAGAGACTGTGTCAACCTGCCCGGCCCTACCTACTTATATCTATCAGGCACACCAGAAGGTATACTACCTATCCTACCTAGACCTATATTTAAAAAAGGGCAAAGCATTCACACAAACACACCTCATTCCACGTTTCTCAATCAAACACTCGGGTGCAAGAACCTACACTAGAGAGACGTCCCGGGACGCCTCCGACACCCGAGCTTGGCATACAATCATTCACACTCTAAGGGTACGTACCAATTCCTGAAATCGGCTGACAAGGGCTAGCGACCATTGCGTAAATATGCGGAAACGTATATGCTTGTGCATTACTTTCGTGTAAAATATTGATTGTTAAAATATATTGTACATTTTCTTCCAACCAAGTATACTTGGTTCGTATAGTACTCTATTCGTTGCCATATTTCCATAATTCGTTATGGTATTCAATGTGTATTTGCAATTGTAAAACATATTGCTATTTATGAAATCATTGTATCGGTATTGGAATAAAAACGTTTATAATTTGTTATAAACTTCGCGAGCCGACGCAATTCCACGGCCTAACCACATACACACACAATGTGGAAAATACGTCGTGCACGGTGCACTAGCAAATGTCAGCCGCCAAACATTGTTATATATTTAAAAACCATATGATCATCGTGCCCATTGCCTTTCACTCACCCAAGTAGCACCTGGGCACGTGAGTGAGTTCCTGGCAATGAACACGGAAGGGGTTAAACCTGAAAATCCTGAACTAAAAAGATGATTATTAATATACATAAAATTGCAATAGCTAATAGTATACGTTATTTTCAGTCTCTAAAAATGACTCGACTTTTTAATTTTAGGAATATCAATAAAAACTCGAAAATTACTGATAAATAATTTATTTATTAAGGAAAATCACTGTCATTGAAACTGAATTTATTAGAATAAGTAATGCAATGAAGAAATAAATGCAACTAAAAATTTACTTAAAAATTGACAAGCTATTAAATAAGCCTCGGGTGATTCCTTAATCGAAGTAAATTGTTCAAGATAGCTACTCCGATTTGAAAATCTACCCGTATACAAAGTGCCTTCTTGTACATAATGTGTAATAAATTTCAGACGAAAAGGACTCGACTATAGCACATGCAAATTAATATTAAATGCTATCATTGGCTATGCACATTCAGTGCTGATTTTAATATATGCATCGTCATATTTATTTTTTTAATACATGATTACTGTAATCATGAAACACTGGCAGTAACGAAGTCGGAGGGTATCCGACTTCTGCACTGCTCAATAGTGAAAACAAATTTCAATTGATTATAAATTAAATTATAAATTTAATATACAATGTCCTCGATCTATATATATATTTATACAATACATTTGTTCAATGTATTTACTAATGTCATCATATATATTTTATCGAAATAGAGGGAACGACACGAAATATTAATTTGAGTAAGAGATATTTCTATGGTTGTTAATTTTGTTATACTAAAAAACGCGTAGTACAAGAAGGCAGATCTAACCTAATATAACAAATAATATACAAGAAAATAACATTACAACTGACGGGTATAAAAACTATACCCACAGTCACTATGCTCGCAAAACTACTAAAAAATACAACCAGTCACCCGTGCCGGTTCGGACCAATCGTCCTACGGCATGATTGGGGACTGGAGGAACCAAAACACATGCGACTCACTACTTCGTTGATTCAGAGACAAAGGAAGCACTCGTAGAGGGCATCAGGAACATCACCGAGACAGCTCAATTGAATCCCACCGTCACTAAACAGCAACGCAAAGAACATTAAAATCTACCGCTAATCTACATAATTCAATTCTTCATAGAAAATTGAGAATTGTTTAAAAGATACTTACATTTCTCGCTTTATCAGTGACGCCTAAAACATCCCCTTCAGTTATGCACTGACTCTACAATCGCGTGTAGCTAAAATGTAAACAATAATTTAAGCAGAGTCACTTGCTCTGGAAATACTAGAAAACTGCGGAGCAAACACTGACTCTACCGACCGCATTGCGCGCGGTCATAACATTTACTAGAAGAAAACATGTGCATCCTATTGAGTGTTTGTTATGAGTGATATTTATGCACAATAAATATGCACGAAAAATATGTAAATATGCGTAATAAATATGTATATATGCATTAGAAATATGTAAACATCCATTAAATATATGTAAATATGCATTAAAAATATGTAAATATGCGTAATAAATATGTAAATATGCGTAATAAATATGTAAATATGCGTAATAAATATGTATATATGCATTAGAAATATGTAAACATCCATTAAAGATATGTAAATATGCATTAAAAATATGTAAATATGCATTAAAGATATGTAAATATGCATTAGAAATATGTAAACATGCATTAACGATATGTAAATATGCATAATAAATATGTAAATATGCATAATAAATATGTAAATATGCATAATAAATATGTAAATATGCATTACAGATATGTAAATATTCACGAAAAATCTGTAAATATGCATAATAAATATGTAAATATGCATTACAGATATGTAAATATGCACGAAAAATCTGTAAATATGCATAATAAATATGTAAATATGCATTACAGATATGTAAATATGCACGAAAAATCTGTAAATATGCATAATAAATATGTAATTATGCATTACAGATATGTAAATATGCATAATAAATATGTAAATATGCATTACAGATATGTCAATATGCACGAAAAATCTGTAAATATGCATAATAAATATGTAAATATGCATTACAGATATGTAAATATGCACGAAAAATATGTAAATATGCATAATAAATATGTAAATAGGCAAGGAAGATATACCACAAGAAAGACATATACATGGAAAATAACATATGCAATAAGTTATTGCATATGTTTTTAAATAAACAACAAAAAACATCTTTTTTCTATCTTTTTTCAATAAAAATATGCATTTGCATAAACATACGGAGTCCAGTTATCACAATTAACGAAACATTCCAATTCCAATAACTCAATTGTAATTGATATTGCAAATTGAATTGTTTTTGTAAGTATTTTAACTGTTGTTGTTTCATTTTAGTATCAGTTTCAACTCATAAAAAAAACCAATATGGAAATATAATTAAAACGCTTACATACATACTCCTTGGTTGAAATTAACTATTACGTGTGAGTGTAGGTATCAAGTACGAGCTTACTCTGATCCGTCTAATCAACTCTCTTTATTCTCCTGCAACAAAGAGGAACAAAGAAATAAAACAATTGCACGGAAGTAATGATAATTGTGACATACTAAAGCAATAATTAAACTCGAATTCTGTAGCAAATATGAATATTCGATTTACAAATGCATAGGCACACGATGTTAACAAATGATTAAGTATTGAAGCAACAAATCTCGAATATTCTTTAATCGAATCCAGTAATAATATGCAAAGTGGTTATTATAATCGTATTAAATAAGCATCAGCGGTAATATATCGCAAATAATTGTGGCATAGCTGTTATGAGCACCACGGTAAAAATAGGTAACGATACGTACCTCACTGATGTCTTCTCATGTTTTGTCAGCACGGCGTCAAGTAGTAGGTTGAGAACCCTCGCCATCGTCCGTTACGGTTTGGCTATATTAGACACCCGATTAAAGACAATGACCATTTTTGTCTACGATCGCTTGTGTTTGCGATCAATATTTCAATGTATACATTAGTTGATAAATATATCGTAATGCTTCGCGATAAATTAACGAGATTTTCGAGAAAAAACAAGCTTCCTGACCACAGGCGGGAAGAAGAAAGAAATAGTCGCGAATAATTGCTTGTATTATGTTACTAGTTATCTTCAACGCGACTGTATATCATACAAGTATTATACGTGGTAGGAATTATACTTTAATAGAGATATATTGCTAAAATTCTACTTATTTCAACGAGAAATTTGAGGAACGCTTACCAGTCAGCGAGAAGTTGATTTAACAATATGGCGCGGCGTTAGTATGGTCATGCGCATTCTCGTCTGTCATCGCCGGTTCCCGCCATTTCTCATTTGAAAAAAAGCAAAAAAGACGCCATGACACCGAATCCAACTGAAATTAGAGATACGTGTATTAAGAATCACCAACATTATAGTAATATTGCTAGAAACTGTAGAATATATTGCAAGATAAGCGGATTCAGAACTGAAATACGTATACGCATACGTAAAAGATGATACGTATATGCATACTCGAGTCGATTAGAAAATGCACGCCGCGCGACGTGATTCCGTTCACTGAACAATATTTTCTTAATTTCTCGCAAAATATTCATTAACATTGACAAGGAAAGTAGAGAACACTTGGAGGAGAGGGAAACGAAAACAATGTATATAATTCCGTGCCTTCAAGAATATATTAGATTATGTGACATACCTTAATTCGACGGACACTCTGAACACGTCTAATCACTGCGAGATCCGTTGGGCGAAAGAGTGAGATTTTTGAAATAGATTGCGCTAATTGGCTAGTAACTGGGCGGGTGGTGGGGGGTGGTGTTCCTTCTTTATGGCCGACGTCTTTCGAATATCATGTCGAACTGAATATTTTTTATTGCAAGTGTTGCAGTATGAATAATAGTCGAATAGTGGGATACAAATGTATTTAATAGTAAAAATAAATACGTCTGCGTAATAGAATGTTTGTAACGTTTTTTGCACTGTAGAATAAGTAAGCTATTTCCATCAAACTAATATTTGTCTTGCCCTAACTTTATTTAAATTACAATTCCTACTGCAGTGATCGTTTAGATCGTTTTCTACAATCTTTTGCCATAGACACGGACGAGATATTAGAGCTCAAATATCTCGTTTGTAGAAATTGCTTTCCTATATCTCCCAATAGCATTCATATATATCAGAAATCCCATTTGTTTATAATTTCTTTAAACAAATTCAATTATCTCGGCTTCTGCTGGGCCGACTTTAATCAACGACCTCTCAAATTGAAGTTCTCGGTTCAAGGAACAATCTGATTTACCATTAGATCGGCCCTCGTGTATAGCTTCGGTGCAATTCTCAAACGAATTGTTAAATTGTTTATAAAAAATAAACAGCTCATGCAGCATTTGTAAATCGTTTATTGCTGTATAGCGGCATCCTTTACTTTCATTTTAAGCACCCGATCATTAATCTAGCGCCTCCAGAAGTCGAGATAATTGCAGTGACCCGGAGTGCATTTTTGCGGATTTCAAAATAAATCGAAATAAATGCATTTCTTTACATATCCTCAAACAAATGCCAAATATTGGAGATAAATACAAATTTTGTATTGGAAATAATGCAAAACAGCGGAGCCAATGGGCAAAACATTGAAGAAAAATTCATAATATTGCAGAAAAATGCCAAAATATAATAGGGTCCTGATAACCCCAGGTAGTCTGGCTCATAAATACAATGAATCTACTCTTATATTTCGTCTGTGGCCATCAGCGCTTTACACATGGCGCTCTCCTAGACAGAACATTATGCATTAAACTTAACCTTGCTCAATGTCGCTATTATTTCAATGACACACTAAACAATAATAATGTTGCTAAGAATAATAAAAAAATATATAGAAAACTAATTAATTTAGTCTATAAAAATGTTCCAATTATATCGAAACCATTGTAAAATACATGTAAAACATTAACATCAGTAAAAGTTATTTAATGACAAGTTAATTATTATTTTACGAAAATGTCTATACTAAGAACAGTGCTATTTAGACCTCACCTTAATTATTCGAAAAAATCAAGGTATCGTTCGAGACTAATAATACTTTATTTTTACTCCAATTCAATAATTGTTCAACACACGTATTACCATCTTTTTATATAGGGATTCATTGTTGTCGCTTGTATCGAAACGAAGGGACAAGCCAACGAGTGTCATCAAACGAAAATTTCATAGCAAGGTCACAGAACCCGTTCCAAATGAGACTGGCAAATTCAACACGTTTCCAACAATTTTTAAATTTGGTTTGGGTGCCTTGGGTAGTATAGCGGTAACATGTTTGATAAAATCTCGCTATTCCACTGTGGAAGGCAAAGCAGTGAATGTTTCGGAAAGTACAAAGAAACAGCACGAAAAATTGAATTTCATGTGGAAGACATTTTTTAGATATTTGTATCCATATATATGGCACCTATTGGTAGCTCTATCGGTAAATATTTAATTGCAAATATGCATTCATAAATTGTAATCTCCTACAAATCTACGTTTATAATTTCAGAGCGCAATGGTAGTGGCTGTATTAAACATTTGGATACCGCAGAACGTAGGAAACATTATAAACGTGCTGACGAGAATTTGTCAAACTCAAGGAGGAGCTGTTATGAAGAATGTGCTATTGCAACTACGAGAACCCATATTTGCATTAGCACGTATGTATATAGCGCAAGTATGTAATTACTAATGCACTAAATTTGTGTAATTGATCTCGTACACTGAACGAGAGTGAAAAAAGGAAAGAATTGTATAAATTTACAGAAATAATGAGAAAGCTATTTTTCAGGCATTTTTTACATTTGTATACATCTATATGCTCACGCAAGTGGGTGAAGGAATAGCAATGAATTTGAGGCAGGATTTATTTAAATCGATTATGATGCAGGATATCACGTTTTTTGATCAAAATCGTAGCGGTGAAATAGTAAGTCGATTAACCAGTGATATTCAAGAGTTTAAAAGTACCTTTAAGATATGCATATCCCAAGGCTTGAGAAGTATCACGCAAATTATCGGATGTGTAGTTTCCGTAATAGGAATTTCACCGCAATTAACGGCGGCTACAGTATTATCTTTGCCAACTATAATTCTCATTGGTACAATACTTGGAAGGAGTTTAAGAAAATTATCCATGGAGGCACAGAATCAACTCGCGAGATCTACAGCTGTTTGCGAGGAAGCTATACAAAATATCAGAACGGTAATGCTTCATATTACGACGATAAAATTATCTTTAGGATTTGCAAATATCTGCGTTTTTATAGGTGAAGGCATTTGCTGCTGAAGAAAAGGAAATAGAAATGTATTCGAAGGAAATTGCAATAGGAAGTAGCTTGTACGAAAAATTGGGTTTTGGGATCGGATTGTTTCAAGGTGGAACAAATTTGTTTCTGAACGGTATTTTACTGTGTACCTTATATTTCGGTGGCCATTTATTGTCGACTGGACAATTATCCCCAGGAGAATTAATGGCGTTTTTAATGGCCACACAGACGATACAAAAGTCTTTGTCGCAATTATCGTTACTATTTGGGTCGTATGTTCGAGGTATTAGCGCTGGCGCTAGAGTTTTTGAGGTACATATTATTCTACGAATAATGCTAACTAAACTGAGAATGATTTGGCCCGAAATGTTGAAGCTAATTTATTATAATGTTACAGTACTTGGATATGCCACCCTCGCCAATGATGGTCAGTGGTGACGTAATTAGAGATAGATCGTTGGCAGGAAATATCAATTTCAAAGACGTGAAATTTAGCTACCCTACCAGGCCAGATCACGTCATTCTAAAGAACTTTAACTTAAACATTCCAGCTGGAAAGACGGTAGCTATTGTTGGATCTAGCGGTAACGGAAAATCCACGATAGCTGCTTTGCTAGAAAGGTATGTATTTTATTAATAAACGATGAAAATTCGTCGCACGCTTTATATTACGAAATGCCGTGAATTATTTTAGATTTTACGATGTTATGGGTGGGTCAATTACAATTGACGGTAAAGATTTAAGATCGCTCAATGCCGGTTACCTCCGAGGTAATGTTTTAGGATATATAGATCAAGAACCTATTTTATTTGCTACTAGTATACTGGAAAATATACGGTATGGAAAACCGGATGCTACAAACGAAGATGTGAGTAATAAGGTTACATTAAAATTCTAATACTAACTTTGCGAAGGTTATCCTTTAAAATTGTTAGGTCATGGAAGCTGCTAAAGAAGCAAATGCTCATGAGTTTATAATGAAATTTCCGAGCAAATACGATACGCAAGTAGGTGAAAGGGGGGCTCAACTTTCTGGTGGACAGAAACAGCGTATCGCTATTGCCCGAGCTTTGCTCAAAAGGCCGTCTATTTTAATTTTAGACGAAGCTACGAGGTAAGAGTCACGAAGGCACAGTTTTGTTGAAATAGTATATACAGAAAAAAATGTTTATTTAAAATATATTTTGTATAAAAGTGTATAAATATGTTTCAATTTTCTTAATATGTATACAATTATTTACAGCGCATTAGACTATGAAAGTGAAAGAATTGTACAGAAAGCGCTTGATAACGTTATTCAAGGTAGAACAGTTATAGTGATCGCTCACAGGTTGAGCACGATCAAAAACGCTGACGTTATCGTTGTATTACAACGGGGAGTAATAGCGGAAGTACGTATTCAATCAGACAATCTATTAGCACATTCATGTACGGATAATTATTACTATACTTCATTTTCAGATGGGAAACCATGCAGAATTGATCAAGAAGAAAGGTTTATATTACACCTTAGTGAACGAGCAAGATAAAGAAAATACATAATGATAGTTGAATTTGAAAGTATAGTAAAATTAACGAAAATATTTATTTTATTATAATAATAGTTATTTTATGATAATAATCTGTAGGAATTTTCAATGGACTATCTCAGATATTAACACACAGATAAATATATATATGTACATATATGTATAAATCTAAATATATATTTACTTTTGTCATTATACTGATTCTAATGCAGACTATTTTCCATCGAACCAATTAGTATGAAACTACTTGAATAAAAAATTGTTTTCCCGACAAATGCATATTATGAACTACTTTTTCGGAACATTTCTCCGAAAAGGTATTGTAGACGTTGCTCGAAATTTTCAGTGAGTCTTAATATTGATGCCGCAAAGGGCCCTATGACATCTTCCTCCAACGGCTTACTAGAGTCATCTGTAGTATCTTCACTCACCTTCGGTGTTGTGTTCTCACAGGCAACAGAAGTACTTTCTGGAATATTTGTGGGATCTGATTTCGGATATGTTTTGAAACTACTTGCATCACCTGATTCTGCAAGTTTTCTGGCAGCCTCTGCCAAACCGAATGCTTTACAAAGAGCAAGGAACTCTACCATACTCGCAGACTTTGTTGATCGCAGTATCTCAGTACTTCTTGTAGTCGAAACGCCGCCTCTCGTAGCTGTAGAAAATTCATCCGTTACATTTTCATTATTGCCTGTAATTAAGTCGCTGGAAGTTGTAGTAATCGAAGGAACAGTAGATTCAGCAGGATTCTCTGTCAGCGATAATTCATTTATAAAACTCATAGATTTTATATCCTCAATGGTGGTACTTTTCAGTTCCGCTACAGTAGTACTGGTGACACATGGTTCAGTCGATGTTACTTTTGCTTCTGTAGTACTGGTAGCACATGGTTCAGTTGATGTAGCTTCCGATTCTGTAGTACTGGTTGTACACGGTTCAGTCGATGTTACTTCTGCTTCTGTAGTACTAGTTGCACATGGTTCAGTTGATGTCACTTCTACCACAGCAGCATTGGAGGCAGGCAGTTCAGTTGATGTTGCTTCTGCTTCTGTAGTACTGGTAGCACATGGTTCAGTAGATGTTACTTCTGCCTCAGTAGTACTGGTTGCACATGGTTCAGTTGATGTAGCTTCCGATTCTGTAGTACTGGTTGTACACGGTTCAGTCGATGTTATTTCTGCTTCTGTAGTACTGGTTGCACATGGTTCGGTCGATGTTACTTCTGCCTCAGTAGTACTGGTTGCACATGGTTCAGTCGATGTTACTTCTACCACAGCAGCATTGGAGGCAGGCAGTTCAGTTGATGTTGCTTCTGTAGTACTGGTAGCACATGGTTCAGTAGATGTTACTTCTGCCTCAGTAGTACTGGTTGCACATGGTTCAGTTGATGTAGCTTCCGATTCTGTAGTACTGGTTGTACAGGGTTCAGTCGATGTTATTTCTGCTTCTGTAGTACTGGTTGCACATGGTTCGGTCGATGTTACTTCTGCCTCAGTAGTACTGGTTGCACATGGTTCAGTCGATATTACTTCTACCACAGCAGCATTGGAGGCAGGCAGTTCAGTTGATGTTGCTTCTGCTTCTGTAGTACTGGTAGCACATGGTTCAGTAGATGTTACTTCTGCCTCAGTAGTACTGGTTGCACATGGTTCAGTCGATGTTACTTCTACCACAGCAGCATTGGAGGCAGGCAGTTCAGTTGATGTTGCTTCTGCTTCTGTAGTACTGGTAGCACATGGTTCAGCAGATGTTACTTCTGCCTCAGTAGTACTGGTTGCACATGGTTCAGTTGATGTAGCTTCCGATTCTTTAGTACTGGTTGTACACGGTTCAGTCGATGTTATTTCTGCTTCTGTAGTACTGGTTGCACATGGTTCGGTCGATGTTACTTCTGCCTCAGTAGTACTGGTTGCACTTGGTTCAGTCGGTGTTACTTCTACCACAGCAGCATTGGAGGCAGGCAGTTCAGTTGATGTTGCTTCTGCTTCTGTAGTACTGGTAGCACATGGTTCAGCAGATGTTACTTCTGCCTCAGTAGTACTGGTTGCACATGGTTCAGTTGATGTAGCTTCCGATTCTTTAGTACTGGTTGTACACGGTTCAGTCGATGTTATTTCTGCTTCTGTAGTACTGGTTGCACATGGTTCGGTCGATGTTACTTCTGCCTCAGTAGTACTGGTTGCACTTGGTTCAGTCGGTGTTACTTCTACCACAGCAGCATTGGAGGCAGGCAGTTCAGTTGATGTTGCTTCTGCTTCTGTAGTACTGGTAGCACATGGTTCAGCAGATGTTACTTCTGCCTCAGTAGTACTGGTTGCACATGGTTCAGTTGATGTAGCTTCCGATTCTTTAGTACTGGTTGTACACGGTTCAGTCGATGTTATTTCTGCTTCTGTAGTACTGGTTGCACATGGTTCGGTCGATGTTACTTCTGCCTCAGTAGTACTGGTTGCACTTGGTTCAGTCGGTGTTACTTCTACCACAGCAGCATTGGAGGCAGGCAGTTCAGTCGATGTTACTCCTGCTTCTGTAGTACTAGATATATATGGATCAGATGACACCACTTCTACTTCAGCCTTGGTCAATACTGTGGGTTCAGTTGATACCACTTCCGCCTCAATCGTACTCGTTGCAGGCAGTTCGGTTGATCTCACTTCTGCTTCTGTTGTACTGGTTGTACTTGGTTCAGTCGATGTTACTTCTGCTTCTGTAGTACTGGTTGCACATGGTTCAGTCGATGTTACTTCTGCTTCTGTCGTACTCGTTGCACATGGTTCAGTTGATGTCACTTCTGCCTCAATAGTACTGGTTGTACTTGGTTCAGTCGATGTTACTTCTGCTTCTGTAGTGTCGGTAGCACATGGTTCAGTCGATGTTACTTCTGCTTCTGTCACACTGGTTGCACATGGTTCGGTCGATGTTAATTCTGCCTCGGTAGTACTGGTTTCACATGGTTCAATCGATGTTACTTCAGCTTCTGTAGTACTAGATATATATGGATCAGATGACACCACTTCTACTTCAGCCTTGATCAATACTGTGGGTTCAGTTGATACCACTTCCGCCTCAGTCGTACTCGTTGCAGGCAGTTCGGTTGGTGTCACTTCTGCTTCTGGTGTACTGGTTGTACTTGGTTCAGTCGATGTTACTTCTGATTCTGTAGTACTGGTAGCACATGGCTCAGTCGATGTTACTTCTGCTTCTGTCGTACTCGTTGCACGTGGTTCAGTTGGTGTCACTTCCGCCTCAGTCGTACTCGTTGCAGGCAGTTCGGTTGATCTCACTTCTGCTTCTGTTGTACTGGTTGTACTTGGTTCAGTCGATGTTACTTCTGCTTCTGTAGTACTGGTAGCACATGGCTCAGTCGATGTTACTTCTGCTTCTGTCGTACTGGTTGCACATGGTTCAGTCGATGTTACTTCTGCTTCTGTCGTACTCGTTGCACATGGTTCAGTTGATGTCACTTCTGCCTCAATAGTACTGGTTGTACTTGGTTCAGTCGATGTTACTTCTGCTTCTGTAGTGTCGGTAGCACATGGTTCAGTCGATGTTACTTCTGCTTCTGTCATACTGGTTGCACATGGTTCGGTCGATGTTAATTCTGCCTCAGTAGTACTGGTTGCACATGGTTCAATCGATGTTACTTCAGCTTCTGTAGTACTAGATATATATGGATCAGATGACACCACTTCTACTTCAGCCTTGGTCAATACTGTGGGTTCAGTTGATACCACTTCCGCCTCAGTCGTACTCGTTGCAGGCAGTTCGGTTGGTGTCACTTCTGCTTCTGTTGTACTGGTTGTACTTGGTTCAGTCGATGTTACTTCTGCTTCTGTAGTACTGGTAGCACATGGTTCAGTCGATGTTACTTCTGCTTCTGTCGTACTCGTTGCACGTGGTTCAGTTGGTGTCACTTCTGCCTCAATAGTACTGGTTGTACTTGGTTCAGTCGATGTTACTTCTGCTTCTGTAGTGCCGGTAGCACATGGTTCAGTCGATGTTACTTCTGCTTCTGTCGTACTGGTAGCACATGGTTCGGTCGATGTTACTTCTGCCTCAGTAGTACTGGTTGCACATGGTTCAGTCGATGTTACTTCTGCTTCTGTAGTACTAGATATATATGGATCAGATGACACCACTTCTACTTCAGCCGTGGTCAATACTGTGGGTTCAGTTGATACCATTTCCGCCTCGGTCGTACTCGTTGCAGGCAGTTCCGTTGATGTCACTTCTGCTTCAGTAGTACTGGTTGCACATGGTTCAGTTGATGTCACTTCTGCCTCAGTAGTACTGGTTGCACAAGGTTCAGTTGATGAAGCTTCCGATTCTGTAGTACTGGTTGTACACGGTTCAGTCGATGTTACTTCTGCTTCTGTAGTACTGGTTGCCCAGGGTTCGGTCGATGTTACTTTTGCCTCTGTAGTACCAGTTGCACATGGTTCAGTTGATGTCACTTCTGCCTCAGTAGTACTGATTGCACATGGTTCAGTCGATATTACGTCTGCTTCTGTAGTACCTGATATATATGGATCAGATGACACCACTTCTACTTCAGCCTTGGTCAATACGGTGAGTTCAGTTGATAGCACTTCCGCCTCAGTCGAACTCGTTGCAGGCATTTCGGTTGATGTCACTTCTGCTTCTGTTGTACTGGTTGTACTTGCTTCAGTCGATGCTACTTCCGCCTCAGTCGTACTCGTTGCAGGCAGTTTGGTGGATGTCACTTCTGCTTCTGTTGTACTGGTTGTACTTGGTTCAGTCGATGTTACTTCTGCTTCTGTAGTACTGGTTGCACATGGTTCGGTTGATGTTACTTCTGCCTCTGTAGTACTAGTTGCACATGGTTCAGTTGATGTCACTTCCGCCTCAGTAGTACTGGTTGCACAAGGTTCAGTTGATGAAGCTTCCGATTCTGTAGTACTGGTTGTACTTGGTTCAGTCGATGTTATTTCTGCTTCTGTAGTACTGGTTGCACATGGTTCAGTTGATGTCACTTCAACTTCAGTAGTACTGGTTGTACATGGTTCAGTCGATGTTACTTCGCCTTCTGTAGTACTGGTTGCACATGGTTCAGTTGATGTAGCTTCCGCTTGGATAATGGTAGATATTTCATCCTGAATCGTGGTATCTTCGGTGCTCGGTTGTAGCGTTGCTATAGTTGTATCATCGATAGCGATATTTGTAATACGTGACAATTCTAAAGCACGTTCTGTCGTCCAGATGATACCATAATCCTTATCGGATAGTGTTTGTTCAGAAGTAGTTTGTGTACTTTGAGTAACAGTTGTCGACTCAGTCTGCCCATTTTGCTGTGAGATCGTAGTAGAAGGTATAGTACTCTTTTCTGGAGTAGCAGTCGTAGTAGTATCGTAATTAATAGTGGTGGCAGTTTCTTCTTGTACATATGCTGTTTCGCAATATGTATTATTATTTTCAGCTGCCTCTAACGTAGTATTGTCTTCATTAACGGTCCATATGCACGGTGAATATAATAAGTGTTTACACGTGTTTGATAACTTGCACATTGTTGTTTCCGGATCGTAAGCCATATATTTTGGACAGCGGTAGAAAGTTTGTCGCATCTCACGACCATTCCAAGTGCAAGTATAAAATAGGGCACACTCCCCATGTATGGTAAAAGTACCTACATTTTTACAATTTGGAATTTCTATAGGATCATGTAAATCCGATGTAGGCAAAGCTGTAGTGCTAACGTACTCCGTATTAGGTATTGGCATGCACTTTTGCTGTATTTGCACAAATTGTTTACCAAGGCCACATTGTGCTAAAATTGTTTGATTTCTTTTGCAAATGTAGTAATAAGTAGGATTGGTGCAATGAGGTCTTAATAAATTTACGCCACAGGAGTTTGTGTTATTTATGTAGAGAACTCTGCCACCACCCACAACACTCAAACATTGCTTCGTTTCTGTGTCGTAATATTGGTTCAGGTTGCACGGTGGAGTCCCAGGGATTGCGTCCCGACTGTATCTGTGCCGCACTTCATTATTTGGGATATTTGTGTCATTATTGCCCTGTAGATAAGTTATTTTATGTATAAAAATAATTGACTTACTAGCAATAAATGGAAAATCAAATGAATTGTATATATCCTGTTATGGCTTGCCGTATTTTAATGTGATCCTTTTGGAAATGTGAATGGTATAGTATGCAAATTTTCTTTACACATTTGATTGTTAAAATTATTAGTGAAATATTAGAATTGCTATAAGCAATAATTTGTGGCAAATTCCAGTTGAAAAATATTTCGAATGTAATAAATATTAGGTAAATATGTAGTTCTTTTGTACAAACGGAATAATTCATTTTTTTAAATTTCGTTTACCAACGTCGACTACCATCGGTCCCCAATCAAAGTCGGTAGCGCGCTCGAATGAAGAGTCTATTACTTTAACTGATGACAATTTTAATAAAATCTGACAATGAAAATATAGTTAGATGTATAAAACTTACATTTAGTTTTTTCACAGGCTGGCTAAATGCGATTAGTATCAGGAATTGAAATAATAAAACTAGGAGAATATTCTTCATATTCGATGTTTCACATGAAGCACAGGAGAAATGTATTAAAAATTCGGAGCCTGCACCGTTTTATTCCCGCGGTTGCTAAAATTTTTATGATTAAGGGAACACGTGCCTCCACTTTTATATAAAAAGTGGTCCCCGATAATACCAATGGTGTGATAAGCAAGAATAACGTCATGTTTAGGAGAACGGTGGGACCAAGTGCGTGCAATAAATTCGAAATCGTTTATCCTGGCAAATTGATTATTGTTCATGTGTAAATAAAGCTTTCATGCTGAGTTCATTATTGTGGTTTTCGTAAACAACTGCTTCCTAACGCGTGACGAAGCACGTTCTATAATTTTGAGGATTGATAACGCCTTATTACATTAACACGTTCCCTGTCCACTGTCCACACTTTTTAATTGTGCACATTTGGGTATATGCATCGTCATCCATCATCGTAGCTACTTTCTTCAGGTACTCAGGAAAGTACAAGAAATATGTAATGCTATGGCTCTTCCGAAAATATGAAAAGCAGCGGTAAATACGCTCGGAGAAAATCCAATCAAGTTCGATAAATAATGTAAAATTTATGAAATTATTAATTCTTGTTGTTAATGAATAAACCGATTTCTCTTCTTTATTAAATGTGTTTTATTTCATACATAGCTTAACACAATTTATTTAACACCGACTGTACTTGTGCATCGAATGTGATGCATGGAAATGGAAAAAAGGTAGACTACAGCACATACGATGCACAGGGCAGTGATCGTGTTAAGCATAATTTACTTAATGGAGTGATTGAGAGTAAAAAAACACAATTATCATAGTACAACTTAGGGGAATATAAATGTAGGTGAAAAAAGAAACTTAGAAATAGAAACAAATATTTATTACAGAATTATACTGGCAATAGGTAGTAAGGTCAGTAACAAATTTTTATATACAATTTTTAGTTGAAATGCATATCTACAACATGGTTGTTCTTTCCTGTTCTCTCTGCTTATTCTTTAAAATAGCATACATAGTAATCTGTTTCTGAGTATGTTAAAATAGGACTCGCATCTAGGATTGCGTATCGTTGCTCGTGATTAAACCAGGGACTGCATAATGTTCAGACCGATCATCCTCATTCTTGCATTTCGAAATTGTTCAACAATCGTACTGCGGCACTCTGTATGTAAAGTTATCACTTGTTACAATATGAATTCCTGCGCCGTAATATGGCATTACATAATGCGAACCATCCGCCGGGCCTACGATTTGCGTCGCGATAAGTATTACATCGGCAAATTGGCCGAGAAAGAGAAATCCTAAAGTACTCAGCTTCAGTAAGCCCAATGCTGGGTACCCTAGGTAAAACCTATCTGCCCCGAACATGCCCAAGAATATAGAGAGTAACAACGATGTTTCAAACGAATATCCATTTCTGTAAAGGTAAAGTAGCATGTAATAAAATTCTAACATACACTAATTTATTAGATTTACATATGTATGTATACTTACGTCCATTTACAAGGAATATCCTTTTTGAATGTATTATTTTTTGTTTCTGTACAAACGAGGCCATCCGCAGCCAGACATAACACTGGCAACAAGATAACAAAATACGTAATTTTAACTTTATTGTATACAAAATACAACTTTAGCTCAGGTGCGTTACACACGTAACACGTAACGCACGCATGAAAAGGTATAAAAGTTAAGCTGGGCAGAAGGGATTATCACTGACGGAATCGTATAAATGCTGTTAAACATCGAAGGAATTCATAAACAGAAATGACGCGGCTCGAAACATAAAGTACATGCATCTCAAGTATAGGTTATGTCGCATAGAGTTTTCATAATGCAATGAAGATAATACAGATAAGTGTAGGCGTTTATTTGCCTTTCCCCATACCTTTGGCTTTATTTTCTTTCGTGCAACCCTTGGGTTGCTGCGTTTTTGTATCTATGAAATCATAATCGGGATGAGGACAGATATACTGTCCCATTCGTAGGTTATTGCAGTCGATTTCATACGTGTAATCCACACCATTACTCAGCGGTATCCAGAGGAGAAATAAAAGGAGTCCGCTAAGGAGTTGCATCAGATGGAACATACCGTTTCATTTTACAACAATTACTTCGAATACCACACTGTCACTGGATCCACGATCTCTCATAATTCCGCGACATTCCCTTCATGTTTGTTGTATTTTGAACGCACAGTCATTGAAACGCGACTTTCCTCTAGCGCCAGCTACTAGAAACGTCCGGAAACTAATATTCATGTACGTATAATTGCATTTCACCTGGCGCCAATTGTACCTGTAATCGCGAGCGCGTAACATCGGCATTTAAAAGATTATTAACATCCTGTTCAGTGCACGGAATTTTTCATGTTAATCGAAGCTGTATCCCTTATTTACGGTTGAAACTATTAGAATAAGTAAAAGGAATTGATTAGCGTTAGTAAATGATGTAAATGATTACCGTGTTATAAATGATTTGCGCGAGTGTGACACGAAGTTAAAACAAATATTGTTTTCAGTTACCATAATATTGTATAATATTATTTGATCGCCGCGTACTGATTGCGCGAAAGAGTTTATATGAGCAACACGTTCGCCGTATAAGTCGCGTTGGTGGCAAGAAACAAACAGTGGAAGACCGCGATGGTTGTTTAGCATTTTTTCCGCGCTAAAATGGCTTCTTCGTCGTTGAAAAGCACACGGAAAACGTATAGCTTCGAGGAACGGGAAATTCTGATAACCTTGATAAATAAATACGAAGATATTGAGGATAAAAGGTCTGACCCGATATCGATGTATAAACGAAAATCGGCATGGTCACAGTTAGCCAACGAATACAATTCGATGGTGGGTCCTCAGGGGATGCGTTCAGCTGTCCAATTAAGACGCTGTTGGGAGAATATGAAAGCGTGCAAAAGAAATAGGGAAGAAAAAGAGTTAAGGTAAATATCAAATATTTGGAGTAAATGTATCACCATGTTTTCATATTTCATTTTGTAAAAACGCGGGAATACTGCCGAATTTATAAACAGGGTATGTCGTGTATTATGATGAATGCAAATTTTAAATATCGTTAAACTTTTTTCCCTATTCATTTCACTTTATCATTCAGTTCTCTTCTTTCAATTTGTAAATGCACAGAGATCTAACAGTTTAGCGCAATTTTGTTCATATTTTTGTATCTACTCTTCAAGGGTGAATAGAAAGTAATAAACTGCTCGTTTTACACGATGTAAATGGGAGAAGTAGTTATATATTTTTGGTGGTAATAATTTTATTTTAGAAATATTTCAAAGAGCATTTGCCAGTCGTCTAAAGTCCCCATACGGATGAAAAAATGGGTACATATGAATTTTAGAACGGAAGATCCCATTCCTACAGGAACTATAGGCTTACCCCCAAACATTGTTTTCGAACCGAAGGAATCGGAACCATTCACGTTGCAAAGCGTTTGCACTATAAAGCCCACGAATCAAAGCTCGAAGGAGGAAAATAATTATAAAGATTCAGGTTAAATCCTTCTTTATGATTAATCATTTTAATGAAACTTTCTTGAAGTATGAAGAGATTGAAGTATTCAACAATTTTTCTTTTCTTCTTTTCTTATCTTTCAAAATCATGGTACACCTCAAAGGTTGCCACATTCTTCATGTTTCAACATACATATGTACATATACATATACATACTTCCTTTAAGCGAATTCTTCTAAGAAAAAACAAAACATTTTACGCATTCCAGATGAAATGTATATTCAAATTGAAAATATTATATCGTTCGATAATTCTTACTGCTTCAGACTCTGTCAGTAGCAAAATGGATACAACCTCTCTATCGCACGGTCCGATCGGTGATTTCGATAAATCTGGAAAGGATACAGGATCGCCTGTGGCCGAGCAATTGGACAAAGACGAAACATCCGAGAAGAATCAGTTGATCTTCAAATCGAATGCAACGCAAACGTTGATCTCCCCCTCGATTGTCCACGAGCAGCCCCGTAAAACGAAAAGATCCCACCATAAGGAGGAAGAATTACACGTATTAGCTTTATCAGAGGCACAGATGAAGGTAGATATCGCTGCCATGTTGAAAGAGGAGGCCAGGATTAAATTAGAAGAGGCCCACTATCGTAAGGAAGAAGCTAGACTGAGGATGCTTCTTTTTACGTACAAGCTCGATAGGATAAAGGAAGATTGATTGAAAAGAGTAAAATCGATATAATCCTTCATGCCTTATGCTGTACTCCTGTTCACCTTTTCTTCCTACTGGGAATAAGAGAAGAAGGTGCTCCTCAGAAGATTAGATTAAGACGCTCTTACAGAATAAACACACGGTACCTTGCACTCTGTTGTATCTGTTTATTAATAATAATTTTTATTTCTCACTACAATTGAAACGAAATCGTAATAAATAGGGGCTCGTAATAGTCGAGCAGAGTATGCTTTGGTCCTTGCTTCCGTAACTATTATTATTATTTGTCGTAATTAAACGTAGCTAGTAATATAATTTGCGAATTATCGTAGTAGTTACGAGAGCATCGAACTTTGCTCCAAGTGAAATTTCAATGCAAATCAATTTCTGTTTCCTATATAATATGTAACAATTGTAATAAGCAACGTAATATAAAGCAAAGAAGATTCCTGACTTTTATTTCTTACGAGAATGTAATCGATGATTTCAATAAATTGTCTTGCTATACTCGTATCTGACAATGTAAAGTAACAATCAGAATATCTCTGTCTCTGTTAAAAACGTAATACGAAGTTAGTCTTGTTTCAGCGTTATAGTGATCTCGATCGAGACAATAGAAGTATGTATACACGTCTGTTTTTTCACATGGCAGTCGTTGCTGGCAGTGGTCAGTGAACTTGACTAGCAGTGTTCAAAATCATAAAAAAAGAAAGAGAAGAAAAGTAAGAGAGAAACAGACCAGAAAATCCGCAAGTATTTTTAAACATACAAGACATAACTAAGTTATTATATTACTGAGATCGAAATCGAGGAAAAAGAAAAATCGGGACATTAAAATTTTTAATATCGTATTATAAATATCTGTCGATAGTTTCTACTTTTCCGTTTCCATATTCCAAACCTTTAATTAAGTATAAGTACACATGTTTGAAGCGAATATTTAACGAGATCAGTTTGCCTGTGTGTGTGTGTGTCTCAGCGTTAGCGTATTTTTTAAAGAAAGGAAAAGGATGGGGTAGGGAAGTGCTATTCGTTCCGTGAAGAATTTATAATAGGGACTTGACCTGTTGGAGAGTGTTTTGGGAATGGGCAATCTGGGCGACAGACGATGGTTGGTGGCAGGATTGACTATTTATTGGGGGTTTTGAAAGTGAATGAATGGGACTGAACATCCTGTCGACCGACGATGGCTGGCAACCACTTTGGGTCCTCCAACTATCGGGTGTCGAGAGTTCAAATATGGCAATCGGCCTGTCGCCGTATTACCAAGGAACAGGGATTCTGTTCCTGGAGGATCTGGCCACGGGGTGGGGAAGGTTATGCCTTTTGGTAAGAGAACTGTGATTGACCGCTCAGTCCTGACCCCAGAACTGTCCTGGAAAGAACTATGTACCTCGCTTACTCTTAAAGTCATTCTTAATATGTGTGTGTGTTTTTTTACATGAGATGGAAATTATCATCGATCGTGGGTTTCGGCGACGAGCAGCGTGCAACTTCGAAAAGTGACGGATCGGTATAAATCGGTTCGCTTGGATCGAAACCAGTTCTTCTGTTGGATGACAATCCTACAGCACCTTCAAGTGCGTTCGATGATGAGCTCACTCTTTGACTTATCACGTTGCTCACTGATTGGGAAATTGATCTGCGGAAAAGAACGTACGTACATCAGCATTGAGGTGATAAATTAATAAATAACGATAATAATCAGGTGATAAATTAGGGTATAAATCATGCCGAACGCCAAACGTGCTAAAAGCACTGGGCCGTTGGTCAAATTAAATTAATAATATTAAATTGTTAGATTAACAAGTTTTGTATAGTAAGTAGTGGAATTTGTTTCGGCATTACCGAACCGCGGTAATTTTCGTTCAGTTTTGATCGAATAAATAATAGGTAGTAATTATTTAATTTTAGTCTGTAATTTAAATGTTAACAAAAATAATCTGCAGGTGATTCCGTGTTGAAGAAAATGGAATTTAAATGGAAAAAAAAATTTCCCATACCGGGAATCGAACCCGAGCCTCCTGGGTGAAAGCCAGGTATCCTAGCCACTAGACCATATGGGAGAGATGTAAACTATTTGCTTTTAAAAATTAGTTAAATTGTTATTAAATTATATATTTGATTAAATTAATTGATTTACTGATTATATATTTATAGTGCAAATAAGTTGTATTAAATTGTTTAATAATTAATATGATATAAAGTAAATCGTCAGATGATCATGAATGAAATACAATTTAAATTCAGGCTTGCTTAAATTCGGGGCGAAATCTGCGAACGCATTTTTTAATAAAAATTTTACTAATATTATTACTTAAATTATGAGCATTAATTGAAATTCCATTACTAATATTTCTAAATAATTATTATAGCTTGTTCTCATGAATATTATTATGATTATAACATAGTAGCAAAGTATGTGCCACAAGTTTCACACAAATTGTATTAATAACAATAAAATAATATATCACAGTAAAGGAAACAATATTATTTATTATTTCACTACATATTGCTAAATATTGGTCGGATGAAATTCTTAAATTATTCTGATATCTCAAGTTTGACCCAGCTGAGGTATATTTAGCTACGATGGCAGAGTGCAATTTCTTACAAATTATATGTGCATTAAGGAGAAATAACATACGTTGATTGAAACGGTTTTTGAAGACCCGTTCTCAGAAAGGAGAAATTGTTTGCTCGGCTACTGTAAGCATCGTCCGAATGGCTGCTCCGATTGTGTGCCTTATCGACTCTGCGGTTCTTTGTGATGACTGTGTAAGCATATTTTCTGAAACCGTTTTACGTGTTAAATTGCATTCCGCAAATACGCCGAATTAAATGCATCCAACGAATGTATGTACCTGTAAATCAGCATCGATAACAATACCACGGAAGCTAATAAAACCACCAGCACCGCGACCGCTGTTACTAGTCCATAATACTCGTTTGGAGTTATGCAAACGTTCTCCATTACTATAGTTTGCCTTTCGACCATTGTTTCCTCGTCTATATCCATCCTTGAATCCAGTACCTGTGACAAAATTTTCATTCAATTTCTATATTCCATTTTGTTTCGGTTGATCTTTCTTTCAATCATTTTTTAGATCTCTTTAATAAAATATAAAACGGAAACGATAATGTATACAATCTAATGGCTCTTAGAATATTCGATAAAAGATGCATAGCAAAGAATTCAATTAATTTTTATATTTCCTTTCCTCTATATATACATATAATTAAAAGGAAAGGAAATATCAAAATTAATTGAATTCTTGTTGTTGAATGGTTGTTAGAATATTCGATAAAAGATGCATAGCAAAGAATTCAATTAGTTTTTATATTTCCTTTAATATTTCCTTTAATAGTTTTTATATTTACTTTAATATTTCGTTTAATAGTTTTTATATTTACTTTAATATTTCCTTTAATAGTTTTTATATTTCCTTTAATATTTCCTTTAATAGTTTTTATATTTACTTTAATATTTTCTTTAATAGTGTTTTTATTTCCTTTAATATTTCCTTTAATAGTTTTTATGTTTACTTTAATATTTCCTTTAATAGTTTTTATATTTACTTTAATATTTTCTTTAATAGTTTTTATATTTCCTTTAATATTTCCTTTAATAGTTTTCATATTTACTTTAATATTTCCTTTAATTGTTTTTATATTTCCTTTAATATTTCCTTTAATATTTCCTTTAATATTTCCTTTAATAGTTTTTATATTTACTTTAATATTTCCTTTAATAGTTTTTATATTTCCTTTAATATTTCCTTTAATAGTTTTTATATTTACTTTAATATTTTCTTTAATAGTGTTTTTATTTCCTTTAATATTTCCTTTAATAGTTTTTATATTTACTTTAATATTTCGTTTAATAGTTTTTATATTTACTTTAATATTTCCTTTAATAGTTTTTATATTTACTTTAATATTTTCTTTAATAGTGTTTTTATTTCCTTTAATATTTCCTTTAATAGTTTTTATATTTACTTTAATATTTCCTTTAATAGTTTTTATATTTCCTTTAATATTTCCTTTAATATTTCCTTTAATAGTTTTTATATTTACTTTAATATTTCCTTTAATTGTTTTTATATTTCCTTTAATATTTCCTTTAATAGTTTTTATATTTACTTTAATATTTTCTTTAATAGTGTTTTTATTTCCTTTAATATTTCCTTTAATAGTTTTTATATTTACTTTAATATTTCGTTTAATAGTTTTTATATTCACTTTAATATTTCCTTTAATAGTTTTTATATTTACTTTAATATTTTCTTTAATAGTGTTTTTATTTCCTTTAATATTTCCTTTAATAGTTTTTATATTTACTTTAATATTTCCTTTAATAGTTTTTATATTTCCTTTTATATTTACTTTAATATTTCGTTTAATAGTTTTTATATTTACTTTAATATTTCCTTTAATAGTTTTTATATTTACTTTAATATTTTCTTTAATAGTGTTTTTATTTCCTTTAATATTTCCTTTAATAGTTTTTATATTTACTTTAATATTTCCTTTAATAGTTTTTATATTTCCTTTAATATTTCCTTTAATATTTCCTTTAATAGTTTTTATATTTACTTTAATATTTCCTTTAATTGTTTTTATATTTCCTTTAATATTTCCTTTAATAGTTTTTATATTTACTTTAATATTTTCTTTAATAGTGTTTTTATTTCCTTTAATATTTCCTTTAATAGTTTTTATATTTACTTTAATATTTCCTTTAATATTTCCTTTAAATAATAATTATATATATATAATTAAGAGGAAAAGAAATATAAAAACTAATTGAATTCTTTGCTATGCATCTTTTATCGAATGTTCTAACAACCATTAGATTGTATACATTATACATAATCGTTTCTGTATACATAATTCTTTGCTATGCATATATATGCATTGTATATATGCATGGCAAAGAATTATATATACCGATATTGTATATATGTTTTTAAATTAATTGAATATCGTGCAATTAATTGTGACAAGATTGAGCTATTACCTCGATCATTTCTCTAACGTGTTCTTCCTCTTCCTCTTCGACTGTACTGTTATCATTCTCAATAATCGTCGCATTTGTAGTAGCATTCGTATTATTTGCGTTATTGTTCTCCGTCACGATGCTTATTTCGTTTTCCTCGGCAACGGTGTCGTTCTGCGAGACGTCCCTTCGTCGTCTTCCAAAGGATGGCTCGCTTCTTCCGGTGCCGCCGGAACAATAGGCAGGCTGACAACCATCTCGACAGCTTCGTACATTTGCTTCGAATACCAAGAAATTGGATTCAGGGATTTTGAAGGCATTGAAACGGGCCTCGAGGCTATCTCCATCACGTAAACGATCCAAACCGGGGAATACGTAATTGTCCACTGGGCAACTGTGCGGACAAATCATACAAATATCGTGTGAATCGTGCCCTGTCGGTGTATCGTCTTGAAAATAATTATTTCCATTTTCTGAATTACTTCAATCTCATTTAAAATGAAATAAATGAATAACTGTGGAAATTTTGTATAATTCGTAAATAATGTATAGGAATAATACGATGATAGAGGTTCTCTTTTATCTGATTAATTTAACCATACGCGGGCATACGGAAATGTTCTTGCAGAACGAAAGCAAATTATAACTAATATAATCACTTTTACGATACTTACCCATATCTGTCTATAAGTTGAACGCTTCTTCCCGAGTATGGATCTCTTGCAATGACGTTGGTAGCAAAAATGTCGGTCACATAATTGTATCTGTAGAAAATGTCAAGAAACAAGCGTGTAATAATAAGTAATTCGCAGTGGAAGAATTTCTATTAAAACTGTTACACACCCATCTTGAGCTTCCAATCTAAAAGTCAATGGATCACCAACGGCAATAGTTGTCGTAGGCCTGCCCTGGTACAGAATTGACAAACGTACTCGAGAACTTAGGGTGTTTTCTGCTGGAAGATATTCGATGGGGATCGGAGACCCTGATCTGAAAAATCGAATTGCACATTCCACTAGTGTTTCATGGCGAATGAGAAATAAGAATACAAAAATCACGCATTAATTCCTCGACGAATTAACATATTATGAATCGTGCCAATTAACTTTGTTAGTATATCAAGAATTCGAATCTAATATTTTAATTTTTATAAATTTACTATTTTATATTATATCAATGCTTCACTTTGAAATAATAGGAGACTACTAAATAGGAAAATCTTCCTGCCACTATACAGGAGCTGCAAATTTATGACAATATCCACTGGCGAATTCGACATGAATCGATTCGCACAAATCAGAGACAAGCGAAGTAAACGTATCTCTTTTTAATTAATTTATGAACTACGTTCGAATTGAGTGAAATTCAATTCTCCGGCCAGTTGACTTTCGACATAGAAAATATAAATTTATCGACCGCTCTTGCACCAGGGGTTAATACCAAGCGAATGCTACATAATTTGCATTCTGTACTCGATGACGGATTGAACTGTTTAATTAAATGCACCGGGTGCAAGCCACGGTCTCTCAATCGATATGACCTGGCATACCCGGCACCGATGTAGCCGGATGTGACGACAGCTTCGCCAGGGCCTCGAAATAGACAGGTGAGATTGAAACGTTTGTCCCTTCCTGTCTGCACGTAGTCCGAGAATTGTACCACAACAATATTGGTCATTGTGTCGCCATACTGCAATCGTGTCAATAGACATCGCTATCGTTAGATATTTAACAGAACATTTATTAACTTTCTTTTTTATTAGCAAACTAAGCTGGACTTTGAATTTAATCACTGCTTTCTTTTTCAAATACTACTGACCGAGGGGCTCGATTTTGTCGATAAAATAAATGTTCTTTCTTTCTTTTGTGGAAACAGGAACAAGTGTCTTACTCTTTGAGTGCCGCATTCGGGATAACCCTGAGGACCACTGATTCGAAGAACGTTCACCGTTCCCCCATTCCCACGGAAGAAGCATCGATCGTAATAGCCATAAGTATAAATCCTGCCAATGAATCCTTCCGGTGTTCTCAAGGTAAACTCCATTCCGTCCTCGCTACACGCTTGGCTCACTGGAACGTGAAGAATATCGATCCTCGTGTAACAACAACAAAATATAAAAAAAACGAAGGAGTTGTTAAAGCACACCGAAGCAGTCAGAATGATATCGATAAGATTTCATTAAAGTATTATATTTATTCTGCATTCAAGCTGGTCAAAGCTAATATATTTCCTCGAACCATTCATTTCCAAGAGCCCAGTCAGCCTGATTGCTTCTCAGTGATAAATTCAATTAATTAACTTCGGAAGACGTGGATAACTCAAACGTATAATCTCAGAACAAGAAACGAAATATTAAACAAGAAGGAACGACCTCTGACTCCGAATTAGAAAACGGAGGTAGCTCGATATCATCGGAAGTGACCAAACGAATAGTAAAAAAAAAGAAAAAAAAAGAAAGAATCATCTTGGAGAGAACAGACGGTTTATTTCTCGAAGCTCAGTCCAGATGACAATGTCTGTACAATATTTCGAAGTTTCATCAATAATATCTATAATATGGACCGGCCGCGTAATAGTCTCTCCACGTGACCCACGTAGCAGGTGTCCAGGGTCTTCTACGACGCTTACCGTCGAGACACTCCGCGTCTGCACCTTGCCGTCCGTTGTTCCTCTCGTAGAAATCATAATCCGACCCAGTGTCGTAGTAAACTGGATTCCCCATGTCCATATCTCTTGAGTCACGATCGCTCAATTCACAGTTGTCCCTTTCGGCACCGTAAGGGGCAGCATAGGGGCGATAGTTGAACGATCTGCACACGAAATCCCTTGCGTCAGCGCATTCCCTTTCGCACTGTGCCAACGACGAAGCCGTGGTGTAACGTCTGACGAAAGGCTTTCGAACTCTGGTATGGGGGCCCACTTGACGGAAATTGTCTTGCTCATCGCATCTGGACACCAAGGGCGGCCGACCGATTATGGGACCACCGCTGGTACCGAAGGGCCGTGAATTGTAGACACCACCTTCGCCTATGTAACCACCACCGATTATTCCTCCCTCGTTGCTGTACCCCCCGTAGCCCAAAGGTCGAGACGGTCCTGCCACGGGATAGTGGGCACGGTCCGGGTGAGTTTGGGGACCGTAGATGTCATCCGTAGGATAGTTTGAGGGGTAGCCAGCGTGAGACGAGGGCGGGATGCTGAGAATAGAAGGCAGAATTATGGTGCGAACTGTGGTCCGTTTTAATTTCTTCAGGGGGGGCTGTTTAGGGTATCTCAGTTTAGGTTAAGCCAATGAGGTGTTCGTGGATGATAGAGCATTATGTATAAACATTTTTCTTCTTTCACTTACCGATTAGGATAAAGATCCTTTTCCGGATATCTCTCGCTAATAGGATACCGTTCGACGTGAGGTCTGGCGCCACCTAAACCGGAAGGGTATCGATCCAAAGGATCGTCGGGTATAGGATACCGATCTATTGCGTTGGGATACCGATCATTGTCAGTGGGAAAACGACCTGCAGATATCGGATATCGATTACCAATCCCACTAGGATATCTACTACCAGTGGTGGGGTATCTGTCTACTCCTGGATCAGGAACAGGATACCGATCAGGATGTATAGGCCGACGATCGCCACCTCTAATTGGGAATCGATCGGACACAGGATACCTGTCTGCAGAAGGAAATCGATCTCCACCTGGATAACGATCGTTCGTCGGATAACGATCATTCGTTGGATAACGATCGTTCGTTGGATAACGATCGTTCGTCGGATAACGATCGTTCGATGGATAACGGTCACTTGTTGGATAACGATCGTTCGTCGGATAACGATCACTCGTTGGATAACGATCGTTCGTCGGATAACGATCACTCGTTGGATAACGATCTATCGGATCTGGAAATGTATCTCCTCCTGCGCCAATAGGGTACTGTCCATTCAGGGGATATCTTTCTGGGTATCTGTCTCCTGGATAACGATCCGGATATTTGTCGGGATATCGGTCTGGATATTTATCTGGATAACGATCCGGATATTTGTCGGGATATCTGTCCGGATAACGGTCCGGATAACGATCTGGGTGACGATCTGGATAACGATCCGGGTGTCGATCGGGTTTTACACTGCTGCTGTAACCTTTGTCATAATCTTCTGGATAACCTGTGGACAACAAAGAAATTCGTTTATTATTCACTTGCGGTTAATTAAACGAATCATTTCTTAACCATAATTAATTATCGTACGACTTATATTGTTAGATATGTTACTGAAATTATTAAGTTATGGTTTACCAGGTCTTCCTAGGGATGGTCGGCCAAAATTTGTATCTTGTCCCAAGGGATCTGGTCTGTATCCTGGACTATCCCTGTCCCCATCTAAATATTGATCTGTTTGTACAGTTTTATATTAAGTTATCATTTGTCAGCAACAGTTTCGTATCGTATATTACAAAAGTTTAAGTAAAGTAATAATTTCATTTTCTGCTATTATTATTATTATTATTATTTTCTACGTTACTGTACCAGGATTGATACTAGAAGGGCAAAGTTTATTCGCGACACTCACGCATAAGATTCTCGTAGTAATCATAGTCAGCGTCGTAAATGATCCTGTGTCCATCACGCTGATTGAATCGACTTAATCGACAGGTGTGGTAATGTTCTGAATAGACGGCGCTACGGCATTGGAAGCTGGTCTGTCGAAGACACTCGTCAAGACACTCGCTCAGGCTACGCCCCGTTATCTCTGAATGAAATTCACCGCTCAAACGTGAGTTTCGATAACGTTGGAACGCGGTGTCAGGTCTTCGCCCATCGGAGAAAAGGTGCGACGTAGAGCTGCTGTCCGGGTATTCGGAGCCACGTGCTATGGACGGATCTACGTTTCGTAAGTGGGTATTGGTAAAACATTGTGAAGTACTAATTGATCGTTTCACTGTCACGAAGTCTTTGGTATTGAATAAAAGTATGACTGATTAATTCGCTTCATAATTATTTTATACCAGTAGAAATTTAAAGTCTAATAAAATATAATTTATGTAATAAAAATTTAACTTATAAGTCCGATTAAAAAATTACAGAATTTAATTTGACAACGAAGAAAGTTGGTAAAAAGATTGGGATACAGTATCTGACGGCACAGGAATCAATTATTGGCTCCGTAATTCGTTGTACAGTACAGTTAAGTGATATTTATGATTTTCCATTGTTGTATGCACGAGTTATTCATAATTGGAAGTGTCATGAGATTGTACTTACGGTTGTCCAAGCAAACTAAATCGTAAAAGTGGTGACTGGGGCTGCTGCTGATTCCAATATCGTCCTTCTGAGAGACGGAGTCTTCTTCGGAAATGACGCATTGACGCGTTTGCTCGTCGAATTCAACGCTGCGACAGAAATACTTTTCTGCTCTGAGGCAAAGGGCTTGACACTCGTCTAAAGTAAGGTTCGTATAAATGTCCACTTCGAATGGACCACGGAGACGTTTGTTCTCTTCTTTAACAAACACGGCCAATCCATCGCAGCGACGTTCAGCTGTAAAACGAATTTAAATAAAATAAATAACGTAATCGTTAATACGTAGGCACTTTTTTGTCGCGAGCTATTCAGACTATGTGCAAAACAGAGAAACGATGATATCTGGAATTAGTGTAACTTATATTAAGTAGTGTACCATTGAGACAAGTATTTTCGAGATAATCAGAATTCGGGTCGTCCTCCAGTAACTCAGGATGTGTTCTTCTAGTGAATCTACTTAGGGCACAGCTTCTCAGAGCAGTATCATAGGTTGCAGATCGGCAAATGAAACTAAACTCGTTCAGGCATCTATAAAAAGGGTTGTTATAACAATGTCACCTCTAAAATAATTAATTGCAATTATAAAAAGCAATTCGTTAGAACTTTTCATTCTACAATACCTGTCTTCGCAATCTGTTCTATTCGCCGCGCTGACTTCTTTTATATCAGTCAACGGCAGCTTCAATTTTTTTCTAGGATGTCTCTCGAATACGTAACGCCGATTAGGGCATTCCCTTTCTATTCTGTCAGCTTCGCGAAGAAACAACACGGTTAAATAATTTTTCGAGTAGAATAAAATACCGAGTGGTCGGCGATTAAAACAGGGTGAAACATTCCAAACATTCTTGACAAATTTTTACGAAAAGGATGAAACCGATTTTGAACGTCTAAATAATTTCACGCAGGCGAGTATAATTTAGATATTAAAGTTAACATTTGAAAATAAAATCCAAACGGATATACTTACAACCAAGACAGACTTCAGTGAAGTGAACGCTGTTAGGTACCAGCATTAAATTTCCAATTCCCTCTGGTTGAGCCTGTTCCCTCGTTAAATAACAAGTGCTTTCTTCATATTCAGCAGCCCCGCTGAAAGAAGCAATTCTGCTGCCAGGTTGGAAATCGAAGCTCGTGCAGGCTCGAACTAAATTGTTCGTGGCCGTTCTATCCCGCAGACATAATTCCTGACATTTCTCCAAGACTCTGAAGGGTGGTGCCGAGTCTCGTACCTAGGAAAATCAATGTATAATAGGTAACAATGATAATAATCTTAACCGTTTAATCAATTTACATCGCCTTTATAAATAATCAAGATACTAATATAGAACAAAAAATAATAATGTCACAATTCAAATGTTGGCAAGTAATTTAAATTCGAAGAAAATTATTCCCACCGCAGCTTCTCTTCGATTATAATTTCAACGAACAATGGAGCAGAGAATCACTAAATTCAATTAATTCGAGATAATCAATTTGTCCATAGGAATTTGAAATTTTCAATACGGTATTATTTTTTTTTTTTTAAAAGAAAGCTTTGACAGATCGAGTTTCCAATTCGAAGTTCCCCTCGACTTTATCAGATTTCCCATTTTATCGCTGCGGCGGCAGTTTTTCAGCTTTCAGCACAGTTTCTCGAGCGAGATTGAATATTTGAAGATCGCCGGCACGAACTCAGGAGATAGGTCAATATTACGCGAAACATTTTATACCACATCGTCGTCGAAGCCCTGAAGCTGTTGATCCGGAAGTCTTTCATAAACGACTCGCCCCAAACCGCCATTACACGTTGTTTGCCCTGAAAACACACAGGAACAGGTAGCTTAGTTATCGTACACCTAGGAATGCGTTCAATGCTTAGCATTCTCCCCTCCCCTTTCCCCCCTATCCTGCGTGTCTCCTCGTAAATAGATATTATTATTTCCTGTGCGCCCCCCTCCACCACGTCAAAATCCATGTTACTTCCTGTGAGCGATGATAGTCGGAACAATCTGATTTTATCATCGACAAACGTGTTCTTCTTTTTCCTTTTTCATTTTTTTTCACGTGCCATAAAGCGGCACATATAACGATACAATGGGACGAAACGCAATTTCGCAAGCGAACAAATGACATCACTATTCTTTGCTGCGTTCCGTCATTAATTTGCCGGGTGGAGAATTCTGGGAAATATGTATGCTGCTTTCGAGGCTGCACAGAGGGAATTTTCTGGGGCGTACTAATAGGGCTTATTAAATTAGAGAGATAAAGGGAAGATAGGGGGTATGTAGTTCTTCGCGTCGACGATATTTTGTTCCAGTTTTATTTCCGGCTGTATGGGGCATTGTGAGTTTAATTATAGGAAGTACCGCGAGTTTGTTAGTCGGAAGTGGTTTGCGTGGTGGGTTCGTGTAGTTCTATTTAATTGGTGAATTATAAATTCTGTGGAATTGATTCGACGATTTGTTGAATTATTAATGCCTTACCATTGACGACCACTTTTAAAGTAGCGAGGACGGAAATGGACTGCAGCAGATTCGATATGTTGCCTTTCTTCATTTTAGATTGATAGAATTCACCATCAGGTAGTCATCCCAATGAAGATTTAGATTCTGAAATGAGATATTCTTGTTAATACTATTGTAAGAAGGTATTATAAAATTAATTATTACAAAGAAATAATTGGTAAGATTAATATAAGCAATGGTAAAAACAAATGTGAAACTTTATAATCAAAGCAAGAAAGATCGCATTATTTAAAGTAATCCATATTAATTACTGTGGACATTTGCAAAAATTGGATATGATTAATAATCACCTAACTTCCTCCTAAATAAATAGTTTTAACAGATATTTCAAATAAATCGGAATCATCTGTAGATTACTGTTGCCTATCAATTTGAAACAATTTTTGTACAGTTAGTTATCAATCATAAGTCGCGTGTTCTGCGATTAATGAACCTCAACAATTGCAATTGATTTTATCCGTTTTTCTGGAAAAGCGTACGTGGACCAATAACAGTAATCGGAAGAATACCGGACAACTAATAATGTAATGCTTGAAAGTTGGAAACACGGTTCGTTGCCTTTACAGGCGTGTGCTTGGTCCTTTACCGCTTGTATTATACGTGCACGCCAAGCGCCAGAGAAAGGGTTCACGGGGGTGCGAGCGTGTGGAAGTGTTCAGGGTGAGTGCAGCTCAGGAATTCTATAAAACCTTGTCTCTGTTGCACTCTGAATACAACGAAATGTCCACGGGTCTGAATACACATCTGTATCGTGATCCTAAATGTTCAAAGTTACTATCTCGTAAGGTGAATGCCGGGATGCTTTATACCTTGAGTCTTCTCTGCTTTCAATTTGCACAAATGCAAAAAGATCAGAGATTTTTTTCTTTGATAGGGGATACACAGAGGCTCTTCGAATAATTACGTAATTTAAGTTTGGCGAAGTAGGAGATAATTTTAAAGGAAATGAAGAATTGCTGAATTACACAGATTTCTTTGTTAAAAAAAAACTTAAGAACTTTTTAATACAAAATAATAGAAGAGGCTGTAGTAACATGATAAGATTATTAGAAAAAGATTAGTTCCTGCATTTATTATATATTTTCAAAGATACTATTAAACTTCTTTTTCTCTTTTGGAACCTGCAATTTAATAATTGCCCACCATTAAAATTATTGAATATTTTAAATAATAGTTTTAGAAACAATTTCCATTTATCAATGAAACGCTCTAATTTCCAAATTGTCGGCCGTCATGCACATGCTTATCCATTAGATGCATTGAGTGTTTCACATGAATTGCACAGGAACACTGCTTATTAATTATGTTATGGTTTATCGCCTCGATAACTATAGCTTTCTGTCCAAACAGGATGGACGCTTGTTCGGTGATTAACGTTACGTTTAACGAGAGAAAATGATAGATTTGGCCATTTCAATTAACTATATATTATAATGTCACGGTGAAATAATATCATAATTACAATTACTTATCGAACTCAATAATTATATGTTGTTTTTATAAATATACGAACTGGTACCCGTTTGGAAGTTATAATTACAAAAGTTTGAAAGAGCGATTCGATTTATATAAAATAGCTTTTCACAGTTATTAATTAAAGTTTGATCAAGCCTTTCTTGATTATTAAACATTAAGTTTCGTACAAATATTTTCCGCGTAATGAGATTTCGTTGCATCATTTCATTTAACTGAAAAACTTCTGTAGGCTAGAAATAATTATTTTACAGGTATCTTGCTATGCATTGAAAAACATACACAGATATTATCGCGATACCTTGAGTTCAAGATGATATATGGATAACATTGTTGCGTGTCTCGGACAATTTTCATATTCCTGATTGCACGATATTAATGCTCGCTCGTAGGACGTTACAAAATCGCAATTATTCACTGAGTTAGTTTTTAAAGGGCATTCTTATTGTTAGATTGCTAAATAAAATTTTCAATAGAGAGTAACACTTATGGGAATGTTTTTGTACACAAATTTATGGAGTGCCTCTTTGTTTCACTTATTCCATCCTCTATATACTACATTAGCAATGTCTTTAAAAAATATGCATCTATTTTGTCACACTAAACAAAACGTTCTGATTAATCTCTAATCTTCTTCAGCAGATTTTCATATTCCGTGTGCTTCACACAATTTTAGCTGATCTACATTCTCATTTAACATTCAGATCATAGCACGGAGATAATCATCCCAGATAAACATCATTAGATTCTAATAATAGCTTCGTGATTTTACTCCTTTACATAAAAACTCAAGGTTCCCCATTCAAAAAAATTAATCTCCAGAATTTGCAAACACTCGGTACATCAACAAAGCCGACAAATACCACCCCATGAAACGTTCGTCTCTCGGGCAATTAATTAAACGCTGCGTACCAGTAACAATTATCTCGCGAAATTAATTCATACCATCGAAACATACCCAAAATAAGCGACAAGTTTCTCCTTAGCCCGTTCACTCGGCGAAAGCAATCGATCCTGGTAAGCACAGTTTCCCTTTGCCTATCTTCGATTCTCCGCGACCGGTTCTAATTTACGACCGGCTCGACCAACGATCTCAACGATATGCACCAGAACTGTCCATCCAACGCGAATGGCACCTGTAATCAGACTGACGGTCAAAATCGGCGCAAACCGTGGAAATAATGGATAACACCTAACCAGTCGCGGGGATCGGAAGGGGGAGAGGCGGTGATGGAAGGATCGTTTCGATGAATGATTCTCGCATAGACAAGCCATAGGGGGCAGAATGCGGAGGAGAGATAACACAGGTGGTACACGGGCGCGGTGGGATCCCCACGTCCGATTTCTGGCCTTGTGCTCGCCGGAAGTAGCTCCATTGTGTCCGGTTTCCGTGGGGCCATCCGGGAAAACGTTCGACGTGCGTGTAAACGATGGACGGGACCATGGGTTCTCAAGTAGCATTTCGTCATAATATTACAATACCACTCGTATTTCGTTCATTCGTGTTTAATTGGACGAAACAATAAAATGTACAATTAATGAAAGTTCCATTGATTCAATTGACCGAATTAAAGTGCTGGTCATTTGTTGCTCCGGTTCATGTTGCGAGTACAGGATTGCGTTCTTAGGGTTCAACGTTGTTCGAGGGGTACGGAAGGTTTTGTATGGCGTTGACGACCCCCCTAGGAGTTCGTGGTTCGTCGATTGAGAATCGATGCACCAGACCGTCGCCATGCCGCGCCGGGTTGATTGTGCTGATGGTCGATCGTTTGTAGCGGAATCATGGATTAGAGATTCCTACCCGAGGTCAACTAGGATGACCAAAGAGCTGAGATACATTACATGCTTGTCCTGATCTGTCGACGAGGACAGACACGTTTTGTTCCTTTATTGCTTGGCTGTTTTTTGTTTTAGCGTGATTTTATTTTTATTCAAATTTCGCCCACGCAGAGAAAAGGGACACGTCGGGTTCGTGAACGCTTTTGAGCAATCTCGATAGTTCGTCTGTCTGTTTTGAATATTAGAACAAAGTGTGAAAATTTTGTATGACGCACAGTTAGAAATAGTGGCTGACGAATTTCTTGTACAGTAGCGTTTAATGGATGTTATAATTTAAGTGAAACATTATAGAATTTTTAATGATTTAGATAATTATATCGGCGGTCTTCTTTCAGTAACATTAGTTAGTTTAAAATATGCATTCACCCCTTAAATGTTTCGGTTATTTTTGGGTTCAAAATGGAAAAATAAGGGAGGACATATTTTCGTCATTTTATCAATACGATTATGCAAATTTATTATCAACGTTTTTATTATTGTATTACTTTTTAAAGAGAGTCTTAGTTTTCGCCTTACAACTTCCACCGATTTTTCCAAATAATATTTTCTACTATTCGCAAGTCGCACAATATATTTCTAATTTTAATTATCCCTTGGGCGTTAAATTTTCCGAACTTTTGCTTCATCCCACATTATCTAATAATGCATTTCTTTGTTTCCCACTACTTTTGTATTAAGCTTACATTAATGGGAACTTTTATAAGCTAGTATTAATGGGAAATTCAAAATTTTCCCGCGTTTCGAACGCGCTTTCATTGGAGCGCTATTTGCAGGGGGTGCTAATCTATATTGTCTCTTCCCATGCCATGAACTGTCAAGCATTCAATAGTTTGGCAGAGTCAGCTGATAGCAAAATGCAATCAAACGTTTCCCGTGATTTACCACGAAATCGATTGTAATTTTTCGTGTGTTGCCGTGAACTTTCACAAGGTTCGACAATTCCTTCATCCGCTCGTCTTCTGTGGAAAATTCACGGATGCGTTTAGGTGTGAAAAATCATTATTATATTAATGTTATTAGTCAATTCTATACGTACAACCGCATATTGATTTACCATAAATTCACTGTAAAGCTAAAGTTAACAGCGTTCAATACAACGTTCAGGGACGTTCTCTTAGCATTTGAACAATTACGTTCTTTTTTTATAAAAGAATACGACACGATACATTAATCTTCGACTTTCGCACGCTATAGAGGTTATGATACACTTTCCAATAAATCGTTCCAAACATCGTTTTGCTAAATGAACGTATAGTTTAATAAATATTATATACATTTATATTTCTGCATATTTCACAGGTGGATATACAAGACATTTTATACCGGTTTAACTGAAGCGTTTCGACAGCAACAAGATGCCACTAAGTGCGGGTAGATAGAATAATTTTTATCCGATTATTTTATTCATTAGCGTTTAATCTATAAACCTTTCCTTTCTGCGGAATTCCAGACATATCCACGGCTCTCCATTTATTGGAGCACGTGCAAGAAAGGGTAGAGGATTGTGACGATCCGAAGCTACAAATGCATACATCGCAAGACATAAAGTCCTTAATCTCCCTCTTGGAGGACCCCGTGTTTCGGAGCATAGTAACGATTCAAGATTCGCTGATCGAACTGAATACTCAGTTGGGACAACATCCGTCCATTATCCCTGGAGACTTTGATATTAATATCAGCGGGCAGCTGGAACTTTCCGTTCCAACCACACCAATACAGCCGCTTGGGTCAAACGTTTACCAAGATCTATATCAAGACAGTAGCGAGCTGGAAGATCAAAGGGTTCCGGTCGTTCCATTGGTGCACAGCAGCAGCGAAGATACCAGCGCGCAGGTAAAACTATATTCCAAGTACGATGTATGGGCGATGAAAGAGCGAACGGAGTTCCACGAATACGAGGTTCTTGCGTTGTTACAGGTGACTAGCCCGAGCCTGGTGTCAGAGGTAATGGGAATGCCTCCGATTACGACAACAACCTATGCCAAGGAGTTCAAGAAAGTTATTGAAGCCGCAGCAAGAGGTCGGCAAACATTTACTGTGCAGGTTGGTAGAACGCAGTTCTTAAATATATCGATGTTACTTTAGTTCATGGCGGTGTTCAATGTGTTCATTATTTCTCACAGTTGTACAAACCAGAAGGTACCAGTTTGGGATTCAGTGTGGTCGGTCTGCGCAGCAAGGACAAAGGAGAGCTTGGCATATTTCTGCAGGAGGTGCAGCCGAACGGAATAGCTGGGTGGTGAGCGAATTTATTCTTCACCTATTGCTAGATAATTAATAGTAATAGAAACAGCAGGGACAATTATGGCATTGGGTTACTCATTTACATTCGTACGAGTACCTTTTTGTGTTTCACTTTTCTCCAGCCAGAGAAAAGGAATATAAATTGTATTGCTTTTCAATAGACGGTACTGTAAGACGTGGCTGTATGAGTAATGATGGCATTTTTCGTGCTTATTTTCAGCTGATCCCGTATATTTGATTTTCCCTTTTTTTATTACTATCAAACCAAATCGTTAAAATAGTTTTTACTCCGCGAAAACATTTCCTCGAAAATTTTCGTACACCTTCTAATCGCCAGCAGCAGCATATACCTGCAAATTCGATCGACTAAAAGAAAATATCCCATATTCGGGATTCGTGGAATTAAACAGTACACATATCGTAATACGTGGAGTTAAATGAGTAAACTTTTTATCAGTAAGGATACTCGAGCGTTCGCTATCTCGCGTAATACGGTTCGTGTGGCGTGTTGATTTTCCACTGTTGGACAAATCTTGTGCATACAATCGGGTTTCGTATTTACATTAACGCTTCTGCATTCCAAGAATTTACAATTTTCATTCCTTGTGCTGATACATTTGCTTCATATTTGGAATACCTTTATGCTGTTTATATTACTTGCGACTGGTATCTGAGCCTGTCGGAGACTTTTGAAGCGAATGCATCGTATAAATGTGAATAACAGTGATTTTGTGAAAAGGTTGTGGAAAGTTTGGCCAGTTGAAAGTAGAATTTTATCTTATAAAACGAGAGAATCACTGGAAGGAAAGCGAACACACATTTATAAAATAGAAAAAATAACGGAAGGAAAGTTTGCTTCGAATAAATCGCTAGTGGACCAAGACTATTTTCAATTACAATAGTGTATATAAATACACCATAGTAAACAGAACAATTGAAAGCAATTGAAACTATAGCGCAAGGTGTTCCAATTGCTCGGTGTTAATTAACGCGATATAACTACGACGAAGGAAACACGATAGAGAACTTCAACTTGGAGTAAACAACCCATTTCTAGAATCGAGAGAAGCACTTAAGAATTGTTTTGGTAGATACAAAGATATCTCCATATCAATAATTCTGAAATTATTCCTTTTTCAATTACACAGTTCAACGATCAGTATATCCTCGCAATATTTTCAATTTTACATTATTCTGTAGCCCGGATTGTACATTGCCAAATAGTTTTTCAAATCACTTAGGCCTAGTAAGTCTAATTCTAATTTATTAAATTAATTTATTACAGTTCGAATTCGATACCAAATGTTTCATTGGTAACGTATTATTAGTTTAACTTGGCCATTTTTCAATGAGTAGAAACTGGTTTAAAATAGCATATGAATATGCAATGTCAAGTCGAGTACGATTACAATATTCAGTATCGAGGCTGTACAATGAAAATGGTTTCGGTTCCATGCAATAAATTAATGCGAATCAAGGTACATGAATATTCGTTTGTTTTGCATCACGTATCGTAAGCTATCGGGGGCATAGAAAATATGAATATCAACGTGAAGGAGCAAAGTGTGGAAATTACATTTTGGTGATTAATGGTATGCAAATATTCGCGAAAAAGGTCAAACATTCGTCAGCGTATGCCACGTGGTTGACCTCACAGACTTGCTGTGTAAATAAAGTAGATGTAAATTGAAAGTTTCGAATACTAGAAACTTAGCATCGCATTTTATATTCTGATACGAGCTTTTCGACCCCATTAAAAAATTTACCGAAAAATTCATCGAATTCACACGTTAACAGGTGTACTAATCCACATTTGCAATGCACCAAGTTTCTGCCCGGATAATCCAGCACGAGAATTTTGCCAGAAGGACTGAAACTGATTTAATTAAATATAATGGATAGAGGGTGATATTAATCCCATACTCGTATGCACTACAGGGTGTTAGCTCTTGAACAAATATACTGTGCACGTAAAGTATAATCCAGTATCACTAGAAGGCGTTGCTCGAAGAAACTAAATTTCTATTTAATTCTTAAACATTTGCAAGATCCTTTACCTACTACCCTTATCATTATTTTCAATATCGTCAACTCGTAAAGCCCTCGAACATTACCACAAAACGAACAGCGCTCCCAATTCGAAAACCAATCGTTTCTTCTTTCACCCCTTCTCCAAAAACATCCCGTCCTCCGTCCGTCCAACCCCCTCTGCACACTCCATAACACGTCACCATACACCTTAATTCGTTTATCATACGTTGATCTTATACTTCCCTCCTGTGCCACCCTTCCAAAAATTCATCCCCTAATTCTTGGAACACCCTGTACACGTTCAATGTCCACGCCGAACCCCGACGACACGCTTCCCGGCACACCTACTCTATGTTCATTGTACCCAGATCGTCTACCCCGATTCATCCAAACCCTCCCCACCGCCCTTCCCAAATGCACCCCCTTACTTCTAAAACGCCCTGTACACGTTCGATGCCCATCCAGCTCTCACGACGTGCTTCTTGGCACACCCTGTGTGTGCACGGTGCGTTGATCGGGTGGCTCGTGGCACGCATGCCCGGTTACCCCTGTCCGGAAGCTTCGCCACCGTGGAGAAAACGATGCTTTCGAAAAAGAGGCCTCCCATTTTCGGTTGGCCAGTCTTCGACTGATCCTCGCGCGAGACAGATCGCGTTTGTCGCCGCGCGAAATCGCTTAGGACACGCTCCCCATACTAAATCGTGCATCCGGTGGATGTGCGATTCGATTCGATCGTGGCTTTCGCAACCCCTCCAGTTCGAATGTTTTCGTTCGTTGGCGCGATACCGATAGCGGCGTAACTTTGTCGCAGGTGAACGGCGAACAGAGGAGGCTGCGCGATATCGCGGGTATCTCTCGATTGTCATCCGCCTCTACCTTTCCATCGTTACGTTTCAACTTGTTATCCCGCGCTCGTTACCTCGAGCGTGTCGAGGGTTCGATGTTCTTTACGGTTCAACGAATCGTTCGCGTCGGTGGAACAGGCCCCGCGATAACATGCGATCCCATGGACTGATGCAGATCCGCAGCCGTTTGTTTTCGTTTCGCGCCGCGTAAAGGCCGACCCCGATGGTTTAACCCGTGTTATGCCCCTTTGATGTTTGGTGATTTGCGGAGGGGTGAGTGAACAGAACCGCGACCAGAAACTATGCTACTGTGAGGCTTGACCCGCGGCCTCGTTTCACACGAAATCTTCAGGTGGTATGTGTCGAAGTTGGTTTCCTTTTATTCGTTTGTTTTTAAATTGGGTCGTTTTTAAGGGACGCGATTAGGCGGGATCTTATTTTCTAGTAAAATGTGTTCAATGCACGCTAATTATTAATAATCGTTCAAACTTGTGGAATATTTCGTGCCCTGTCAATTATTTATTTATCATAGATTTCGTCCAATGGATGATCCATTTGGATGTTTTCTATATTGTTTTTTAAATTATTAAAGAAGTGCTCTGCGTAGGTATATTACGTGATAACAATATTATTCCAATATTACCAATTGAATTTTGATAAACAAGAAGTGCGTATAATAACACGTATCGTGGCGCATTGTATTTGCGATAAATTATGTTTTCCATTTCCTAATTGAAATGTTCCGATTTTCGAATTGAAATGTTTCGATCTTCGAATTGAAATGTTTCGATTTTCTAATTGAAATGTTTCGTTTCCTCGGACGTTGATCTTCTTACACTGTCAGGGGGACTTACTTTTCGATCTTTTCGTTCACGCTGATTTCCGTCGTGACGTGGTGCAATTGACAAATTTAATCTTTGCAGAATTTCATTTTAGTCACGTTCGTTATTAGTACGACGATCGTTCTGCTCAACTCTGAAGAGCAACTTCTCGCGTGACGTATTCTTTTATGATGTTTCGTTTACAATTTGCCGGCCAGTTATTTTTCGATTGCCGTATTAGATTCGATTTTACCTTATTCAGAGTCTGTGCCACTTGGCTTGTCCGTTCATTTACATTGAACTTGTAGTTCATTTATATTGAACAGCTCCATTCATGGACGACAGATTAAATCATCACTTTCGTCTGATTGAATGGTGCACATTCGACGTTTTAAACGGAATATTATTATTATTATTATTACTGTTATTATAATTAAACTTGAAGCGCCCGTTTCTCGTTTAAACAGAAAAGAATTTCAGCGTGGATAAATTAACGAGGGAAGAATAGTTGCAGGGAAAAAATTTGCAAGAAATATTCCGACGAAAGTGGGTCACGTTTTCCTACTTCACAGGCTCATTAATAAATCAAAGTTCGAAATGACGGCCCGTGTTCAAAGTTGAGGTATTAATTTTCTATTGGCCTCTCGATTCTAAATTCATTTCAGTTAAATTCGAGCCACGTTTATCATTTATACTTGCACGATACGACGGGGACAGTTCGATTTCTGCCCGGGACAATTTTTCACGGCACACTGTTGCATGGAAAATGCGTTGCATGTCAGGTTTACTGAATATCCAATTCCTTTGTACGTTCAATCGTTGCGAAATAGGGATAGAAGACGTGAAAGGGAATTTGAACGAGAAACTGGTGTGCGTTACGCGTTTGAGAGACAGAAAGTGTCAGATCGATCAGAATTTACGTAAATAGAGTTCTCGTGCATGCATTCATGGCCGAAGAATTCGAACGTTTGTTAAGAAATTCATTTTCGCAGAAGTCAAACGTGTTTTGCGTCAGGTTGAAGTGTTGCATAAAAAGATGCTTCTTCACGGTTCCCTTGTATATTGAAGTACGATTTTATTCAAGCAAAAAGAAAAGATAAGAAAAAAAAGCGAGATATCGCTGCAGTTCGTACGTTAAATAATATATCTCGCGCAGCTTTGAAATTGAAATAGGTCTTTGAACTTTTGAGATGGAAAGTAGTAAACAGTTGCACGTAGATGAGTCGAACACCATTCGCAACGAATGAAATATAATGTGCAGATCAGAATGGAATATCTCGGTTGTAGATTGTTCTTAAAATCGTACTCGAGACGAGAGCAAACAAACTTTACGAGTTTATGCGGGCGATAAACTTGCGCGCAAGAAAAATGTTCTACCCGCTTAATTGAATTTGATTTGTGAAGTATTTGTGCGCGGATAACGCGGAGAAGATACAGTACATTTATTTTCTTTCCTATCACAACGGTAGGAGATTTTAAGTTTAAGTTTAAGTACTGGAATTTTTCACTCGCTGGTCGAGACAAAAAGCAGACACACGTTCGACGGGCTAAAAAAAGAAAATCAAAGCTCCACGGATAAGTTCAGAGTTGAGTAAGGCTTGAAAAAATAATATTCCAATCTGAAACGTGAATTTTATGTTCTTGGATTCGTTTTTTTCGTTCCCTCTGCCCTTGTTAAAAGCAGTCTGTTCTTGCCTTGCAAGCTAGTAATTATTGAAATTATTAAATATAAAAGGCAGTTAAAAAGGTTCGTAATTTATTATTTAAGCCGACCATGAATTTTATTCGCGTAGAACGAATAGAGAGTTTTATAATATTGAAGTGAATGACAAACTATGCATAGCCTGTCGATAGGAACGATGTAATTCTCAAGCTCCATTTCGATTTAATCGTCCCATTTCCATGCCACTGAATGTTATACATACTGTTCTTTTTTCTAACACGTTACATCAATATGCTGGATCGAAATGGAGGTAAAAAGGAATCGCGCAACAACATCGGCCGAAATATTGATTTAAGCACTCTTTTTTCACGAGACGCAATAAAACGGACGCAGTAACACAAATTAATTCAGACAGAAACGAAATGATTAGTACGTTACAGATAAATTCAATACATTCGCATGTAAAACAAAAATAAATATTTAAAATAAATCTGACCCCCACTGTGGCATTTAATTCAAAACCAAAAAGGAAAAAACGACACTCGCATCACTCGCGGTCTATTCAGATAAAAAGTAAAAAAATGAGATATTCTTTCCAAAAATTGAGGACCCCACAATAATGTAGAATCACATTCCGACACGTTCACTGGTTTCGACGACGCAGAATATTACTTGCGAAATTTTCAGCAGGCTAAAGATTTATCGTATAAATATCGTAATGCTTATTTTTATTAGGGAGAAATTCAGTCTATATCGGATGCACGTATTTGAAGCAACGAAACCTAAGAATAAGTGGTGGAAAGTGTAAGATCGTGTGTTTTTATCGACCAGGCTTCGTTCTGCGGGAAAAGTGGCGGCATGTACACGCCTCGAAGGTGAAACTGGGTTAGATCGTCCGTAGGTGTAGGCGTCATCGATCTCAGATTCGAATTCAACGCGAAATTATTCTTCTTTCTGGATTATTCATGGCCCGACAGCCGGCCGGTCACGATTCAATCCGTACCGTGTTGCTCGATCGATGTTCAGGCATTAAACAGACAAATATCTTTCCACCACTCCAATCTTCGCTGCTCTTCCTCTTTCTGTTTCTTGTTTCGTTGCTCTTTATTCTTGTCATTTTTAATCAACAACGAAATAATCGAATCTTTAACCAATATTGGTATATTTATTTTTTTTACTAAAATTGCACTGTACCAGTGTGCATTGTAAAAAGGGGATTTAATATTCTCTCAGGATATTTCTTATTTCCATTTCGTTCGATTCTTCTGTGCAGGTCAATAGTATTAAAAATGGTAGGATCGGAATATATCTTAGAGTATTTAATGTTAGTGGAGTTTTTAGTTGTGGCATGTAGTATTAATTAAGGAATATATAATACATAAGAATATAATTTTGTAAAGCAAATGTTTATTGAGGAGAAAGGAAAAGTAAACATTGTTAGCTTCAGAATGAGTTAGAAAGGGATAATGGTGATAAGTGGGCATGTCTGACTACACACGTATCGTTTCTACTGACTACTTTGTCCCACTCGTATTTCATTACTTTTTTTGTTATCAGTCATCATAGCGAATTATTCGGCCAGTATTCTGTAATGATATTCAAGATTTGCACATTCAAAATTATTTATAATCTTCTACCCTTTCAACATTTATGAGGAGATAGGTTATTCTTATTCAATACCTCCGCGTGAATCCATAATTTATCGTATCAAATCAACGCGTACCAAGCATCGCTCGCTGTTGTTGCTTTGTAACGAAAGTTTATTCTAGAATTTACCAGCGCATCCAAATGAACGTGCAAATATTCAGGCCGAGAGTCGTTTCCGTTATTCAAACTAAGTATTCATCGAGAATATTCCATGGTATTAAAAATCTAGTACCTCTCTAAATCTACGATCATCGCTGTAAAATTCTACGACGAGGAAAGATCTGGCAGAAAAATTTCATCTAAAAACCTATACTTCGATATAGTTCGCACGAATTATTGAATACGGATAAAGGGCGCAGAAAAATCTTATTATATTGGAAAAAGAGCTTTTGTTTCTCTTTCATAAAACCACACAATTCTGGTCGCGAAAAAAAAAAATCTGTGCAATTTATTTATGCTTAAATTGCAGAAACGCTCGGCTGCCTTTAATATCGACGCAGACATCGAAGCCCGGCGAATTAAAACAATGATTTTCGAGTTCACTGACTTCGCATTGCGGACGCACTCGTTATCAAAACGATTTCCATTGTTTCAATTCAATTTATGCCTCTCTGTGTCCATCGTGCGGTGAATAAAAAAAAAAGGAAAAGGCTTCTAAGTTAATATCAGTTAATACCATATTTCGTTTTTGTTATTCGACGCACAGTGTGAATATAAAGCTATCGGGGTCGTTTTATCAAGTTATGCCCGATGGAATTTTCATTATAAGTATTGCAATATTTACCTGCCCTATTATTATATCCTGTTCTCTGTGATTTTGTTTCGCTATAATTACCGATCTTCGTTCGACATTAATTAATTGGGGGAAAAATCTGTACACCTTCGTGAAATCTGTCCATTTTAAACGCAACAACCTGAAAATTACGGCTCCCTTTCATAGTGGAAGTCCGTGCTCGAAACGTTACACGGGGCTGCCTCGTTTGCTTTGCAATTCGATGGTTAAGGGTGGAGCAAGTGTTTCGTGGCAAGGCTAATGTCGTCGAACAAGTACTTGGCGTCGGTTAGGCGTACAATAGAGATCGGTATCCCTGATAGCACGGTCCCTCCGTGAAGTCAGCACGGTTCTACTTCATTCGTTCGAATGCACAGACGACAAATTATAGTTCTGCCTTTTACCTCGATTCAGCTTCTTACGGTGCGGAATCGCGACTGCTCTTTCAGTTTCATCTGGTGTACCATATAATAAACTATTAATAATGAATTACTAATAATAAATTATTATCCAGTCTCCAGAATTGACGAACCCAATTTCACAATGTTATCGATATTTTCCATTTTCCAAAAAGGTTATGAAAATAAATATTTCTTAGAACAAGACGATCGTAGTTATACTACCTATTCATCCACGTAATAGGCTAAACCACGTGCATCGAGTGAATTATTGTAACGGATAACGCAGTGTTTCTGACACAGTCGACATGCCGCGTTACCGCGTCGTAACTCGAAATTGATTAACCCTTTACCGCTTGTATACCTCCGTCGAGGAAGGTAGATCAATACGAGCCTCGTCTTATTCTAGCCGGCGGACAATCGGTATCTCTTAGGAACTTCCTTTTAAGGAAGCTTCAGAAGCCTCGTCTCGAGTAACACTCGTGATTCTGATCGAGTCTTTCGTGGATCATAAGTTTAGGAGGCTTTAATGTCTTGTACTCTTGGTGCCCTCTCACGTTCGAATTGCTTTTTAATAGAGTATCGGGTGAGAAGGGGTTGAAAATTGAGGAGAACGAGGACGGAATAATTTTCCGCGTTTCTTTCTACGTTGTTTTGGCTCTCATGGTTCACCTGTGCGAAATAAATTGTGATTCTGTGAACTGTGTAATTAATAATTACATACGATGTTTTATTAAGTGCCAAAAGGAGCGTGAAGAAATAATTCTGTATGAAGTATTCGTTCAGATATTTATTAATTGGACGGTATGATGGCTCGGATGAAAGATGAAAAATAAGGAAGGTTATAGATAGAAATTTCCTCTCGTACACAGTGATTAATCAGAGCCTCGAGAAGTTCAAGTAATTAAGAGAGAAACTTCACTGGTTCAGGTCGTAAATATTAGAGTCGAACATAATGGACTAGCTTCATGGGATATCTATAACGAAGCCCCTTCTCAAATTTCCGTATCAGTGTACTTTAGACTAATTTAGACCACGCATTGTCTACCAACGTTGCAATTATAATTTCAAGCGGTTTACATACACTCAGTCAGGGGTAGAGGATCGATTTTCAAATAAATGATTGTACTCCAGGCTATGGTAGTTTTACAATATATTTAGGAGCCTTCTACAATCTACACAATCAATAATAACTAAGAGAAATACTGTTCAAAAATTATAACCCAGTTTTTCCAACCGAATCAAAAATTTCAATTCCCACTGAATAATCAGCTCGTGAAGATACGAACGTTTCCTTAAATAATCGCAGTCGTTATCGTTCCTTTCGAGGAAATATCCGGGAGAACTCGATCGTGTCGACGAGCACTTCAAACTCGAAGCTGCGGATTTTCATGAGCCGGATGATCCGTGAAAATGTGACGGACGCGAAGCTTGCAATGTTCCAGATCGCGCTAACGAATCTCCCCACCTTCAGCATCGCCCCCTTTTTTTCCTTTTTACTCGAGGCACGTATTATTTTCACTTACACCTACACTGGAGAAGTTGAACTTAGGCTCGATATATGCATTTCCAGATCAACGACACCGATATAAATTGATCGTTCGATCGCCTGCTAATCGAGCATTCAATGCACTTGGCTTGGTGAGTCGTGTACAACGATCTGTTAGTTTGAAACATTTCCAACCTTCGAGTTACTATATTTAATTTTGCATGCTGCAAAATGTAGTTTGTATATTCAGAATGAAATTTCATTTAATAATATTTCACCAGGTACAGCGTTTATAATTAAAATTTTAGTTTATAAATAAATAAATTGTCTGTCGTCCAAGCTATCTCACATGCAAACCCTTATATGATTAAAAGAAATATATACAATATTTTTCATTTAGTAGGGGTATGTATAAAGTTCCGTTTATGTCGTTACATTTGCCCATTACCTATTTGGTCTCAAAGGTGATACATCTTCGAACAGTGATTCCCCTACAAGATCCAATTCGTCTTTGGGCTTACTTTAATACCCAGCCGGGCTAGCAGCCGTAAAAATGTCACGGTTGCGATTGAAAATCTCGTCACGTTATCCGTCGGTGTTTCGAATGTCTGTACAAAGGGGAGTATAGATGAGCACGATTACTGACGTTTCGATACTGACGTATTAGGAAGAAAAAATAGATCGCCGTGCAATTACGCGAACGAACGTGTCACGAACATGTCTCGAGTAATTAACGGCTCGTCAATTTAGGATAGATCAAAGGATAGATGTTCAAGATAGGTGCCATGGTGCTTGGCTTCCAGGCAATCTTTTGCACCGTGGATTTTGATACGGTTTGCGTAGAAATTGCAATGCAACTATAGAAAATTGGTTTGCTGATTTACCTCGATGCTGGTTTCGATTCAACAAATGTTAAAAACAGTTTTGAACGAATTTCTGGAGTTTTGTCAATGACAGCTTTCGAGTTTAACAATATAGTTGTATATTATTTTTGATGAAAGATATTTTAATAAATCACTATAATTCTTTACTGAACAGAAATATATATGATTCACCGAGTTTCATGTTAAATCGTAAAAGTGTACGCGAGTAATTCCAGTTAATTTTAATAATTGTCTTCGAAACCGCATACTTTTCCGGGTATTTCCTGCTGGTTCTTAGACAACTTGCACGGTACGTGGATGGTTAATGAGTCAAAGGTTCCGTTTCTTGGGTCGTTCATCAGGGTAAACGATACCGTGTAATGCAGTTTACGGAATGTATCCCCGCTTTCTGCTCCGTGTAGCAAAATATTTGTCCCGGCGCGAAGTTGTTGCGATAGTATGCGAACTATTTGTTCCTGTTCACCTGCTCGAAGGTAAGTTTCTAGATAGATACACCCACCCAATCCGTCTTCCTTGACTCGGCAAGATTGCGCGTATATATATTCTCGATTGGATAGCTTCTTGGGTTGCAAAAGCCACCGTTGGTATATGGGTAATTGTGATATAATAATGTTGCATCGGTATCGGGTTCCCAATTGTTATTATATTACTTTTTGACAGAGTGTTCAGCTTCGCTGTAATCGGTCGATAATAATCTTTGTTCCCTTTTGGAATTGAAGGAAGTTGTTATCGTTCACTGTATGTATTTGGCATAGAAATATTATTAATAAAAGTGTAATAATTTTCGTATTGGTTAAAAATATTTCCCTTCTTTTCTTCGAGTATTTCAATGTTTGCTAATATTTTATCATTTAGTCTCACAGTTAGTAAAGTTTCTTATCTATTCTATTTCAAAAATTTCATTTCTACTCCACCTTTATAATATTATTTAATCACTTTGTTCAATTACTTTCAATTTCGTTTCACTGAATTATATTGTGTTTAAGTTTTCATTCGTATCGCGTTCTCCGTGCAATTTCTACTTCTCCGACCGTTTTCATCTTGATCTTTTATCTCCCCTCGATTTTTCATCAAATTTATTTTCTATACAACAATGAGACAGTTGAGCCGACAATGCGCACGCCCTTTGGCGAATTTAACGACCGCTTCTCTTTACGCCCGCACGTTGGTCAACGACCCTACAAACGGGGTTTGTAGAGGGTCACGCAATTGAAAGTGCTATCAAGAAATAAGAAGCGAGCTTACTGTTAGTGTCACTCGCGGACTTGCTATAAGAAAAACGATTTCCAGCGATGCAATTAGATCACGACGATCAGAACGTTGCAGAGTATTTTCAGTTAATTCTTGCTTTGTCGTCTAACAACTGCAGCAAGCAGTTCCGTCGCTACATTGCTAATGGCGTTCTATATACCGTATCGAACAATGCCATTCAAGTTTCTTCTTTCGTGCAAAGTGCCACGAGTGGCTACGATTCGACGTTTCTGTACGCGTGCATATAGGAAACAACGGGAAGCTTAATAATTCCATTACCTATATAACCCAATATTCTTCCTCTCCTCAATTAATTCGACGGGTGAAGGTGTAATAGCTCTGGTTGAAGCAGTGTAAGTGACGTATATACGTGTGTCTGTTGAATTGGGACACAGTGTATTTAAACTGATAGTTATAGCCCGTTTGAATGACATTTTCTTTTTCGTAGTTCTGTTTTTATTTTATTTTATTTTACTCTTTTATTTGCATCGCTATGTATTCTTCCGTTGTATTTCTTTTCTTTTATTTCGAAGCATATAGCTTCACATGAAGGGTTTTTATGTTTCTGATGTTTAGTTCTTTTAATAAGTTGACAACAAAATAAGGTGTTTTCTGAGATACTATTAGAGATACTGAGATATTATTATTATTATGTTTTCAATTCGTGTGTTTAAAAATCTACTTTTAAACATAATGTATCGTTAAAATCGTAGCAATATATTTTCAGAATAAATGATTATTTCCAGCCAGGCTATATATTCCTTCCGGTATTTGTCACATTTATTGCGTAATATTTATAAAATCATATATAAGGCAGGAACACGACATTGTTGATCTAGATCCGAGAACTGTACATCTGTCACAGTCACAGACTACAAGCGGAGTGTGCCATGCTGTGGCTTATGATACATGGTTGGTATTGGAACTGAAGGAGTAGTAATGCTAGAACTGGGTGCAAGTTGAAACATGAAATTTTATTGAAATGGAAAAGCTCACAATTCTTTGCCAGTTTTTGCGTCCGCAATGTGGTTGATGGATTTATAGAGATTTCCAATAAATAATCGTACGTCTGGACTTCGACAACCTAATAAAAGCGAACATAATAAAAATAATAGTAACTATTATTATTATTATTATTATAAAATGGATAAGAAGTACACCACGAATCTTCGTTCATCTACCAAACAATTATAATAGCCGAGCTTATAAAATATACTTATTAAATTTACAGACTGTAATTTGGGGTGCTGATGAAACTTTTAAGATTAAAGTTACAATGTTTTACGATAATCATGGGGGATGTTTAATAATTTCGATCAAACGTCCATATTAATATTCCATTTCGATTTCAAAAGAGAGGAGGGGCTCGACTTGCAATTCCCGGGGTTTGCTGAAACGTTTCACCGTGTATTTTCAGTCGTCACTCGACCCTTTCCACTGTCTGGCTAATGGAATTTTAACGAGACACAAAGTCGGTCATATCATAGTGTGACTGGATGGTCGACGGCTCGTTGCTATTACACGTTGCTGGTTCCTTGAACGAGGCTGACGCTCGATAGTTTCCCTCCTGCTGCTCGAACGAACGATCGATTCACCCTCTCCACCGCTGTTCGAGGAAATCGACACGTTCGATTACGGGCAATGGACCGTGGTGTCGGTGTGTTTCGTTTCATAAATCCGCTGTGCAACTTGGTAACCGCGAGAGGGTGGTGTCTCGTAGATTCTTCTTCTCTTGAGTGCAGAGAGGGGAATGCTTGAAATCACTTGGCGAAATTATTTTGGTATCAATGAATCTTTTGGAACAATCAAGTTGCCGTGTTGCCCCGAGGCGCGTTTAATGGGCGCAGAAGGAGACAGGGGTGGATTTGTTTGAGCTCCAGTCGAGATGGAAACAATCTTCAAGCCTGAAAGATTCGGGATTTGTGTATTGTTATATCTTTTTGTATGGGGATCGTGGAATCGAATCGCTAAAGCCACTTTGAAAACGTTCAAATACTTGAATAGGCACTGGGGATTTATAGGAACGACTTTGCTCGACAGCTTTCAACTCTAATTAGGGCTTGGATATTTTTATTCATTACACATACAAAAATGAATCGCATTTTATTTTTATATAAAACATTTCAATACGTTTTTTAGTATAAAAGATGCAAAGGTCATATAAAGTGGTATCTTCTTACAAGATTTTTGCACCCTGCAAAATTTTAATACACCCTGGCTCTGGTACATGTAGAGGAATTGATATTTGATTGATAAACTGTTGACACTCGTCCAAAATACAGTTTCCTTATATCGTTTTCCCCCAAGCCGTCCAATGCAATAATAATACAAAAAAAAAAAAAATATATATACAACACGAATTGCATAAACACACAAACAATTTCTAAATCATCCCTCAAAATCCACAGCCCACATCCCTCAAATAATATTCTTCCTACTCGCATCGTGTCCCCGACTTATCCCTCATCCTCCAGGATATTTACCAAACTACACCTCCATAAAAAATCAAAGAGACCATTCCTACGATCCTCACCTGTCCATAACCGTGATTCCCCTATACCACATGCACGCCGCAAAATCGCTTATTGCATAATTGTCAACTGTCAACCCCCTGCAGTGGGGGTTTGCGAATCCCCCGGGAGTCCCTTTCTTCAAACATGATTGCGTAATCGTACGTGGCTGTCCACCGCAGAATGAACGTTGCGCAATCGGCTCTCCTCTTCTCGATATGTCGACTCCAGTGCACTTCGCCAACATCGAATCGCAGTATGTACCTCTCTGTCCAGATACGATGGGCATTATTCGGTGGAAGTGGTCCAAAATGAAATACACTTCCAGCATTCTCGTTTTGGGGCGCTCCCCGCTATTACGGATTCGAGTGAAACCTCGTTCAGTGTTTGGAGAGAAAGATAAGGGGCTATTGCTGAACTGCTGCGATATTGCGATGCACTTTTTCCGAATTATATCTGCCAGCTGAAAACGATAGGTGGGAGGCATGGGCGGCCGATGGAAAGGCTTCGACGAATATTGGAATTATTTAAAGCTGTTTCCCTTTCGGGAGGATCGATGCTCTTTTTCCGTTCCGTCCTTCTGTTTGGCAGGTGCCTTTTTGGAAATTGTGCATTTCAATGCGATGGAATCGAATGATTTGGCGGAACGTTTAATTCATGGAGGTTCTGTGTTCCTTTTATATCATTATTTGGCGGCGATTGATGCGGGACGTTCCACTTATTATTTCTTCGTGTGTTTCCACAGTTTCGCGGTGAATATGTACGGTGACGTTAAGTGTCTGTTTAGGTCGAACATGAAGGCTGTTCAATGTGGCAGTATAGTTGTCCTGTGTTCTCTTGAGATCGATATATCGTAACGGCAACCCTTCCACACGCTTGGGCTAATTACACGCCACAGTAACTTTTCATCGTTCGGTCGCTTTCACGACGATATGATACACCGTGTTCGATTTCTGTTCCGCTACGTGTAATTATTTTTTTTTTTTAACGCGGAAGGGAGGAAGAAATTCTTTTTCCCCAAAAAAGTGTGCCTGAATAGCGGTGGAATCGCCCTCCAATAGAATATTATTTTGCGTCCTTGCACCTTGCTCTTTTCATTTTATTGCAGAATTAAATAATCCCTCGGTGCAACCTGCTGCAACAAAAGTATAGATTATATAAAAATATGACGGGACGTAACTCTGTATAACAACATTTTATCTTCCACTTTAATCCTTGATGTAAACAGATACGTTTTACTTTATGCCGCAGTTAAAGAATTAACGGAAACATATTTTTCAGTATCCTTTTATCTGTTGCTAAGTAAAAGGGTGTGCAATTTTGTCGCTACACCCAATTATGTTTACCCTAAACAACTTTCATTTCTGGCAAGGAATAAATTGGGAGAATTCGTTGCTGCCAACGGGTTCGTAAAAAGTATCCGTTTTATTCGCCGCGAAAGCGACTAGGAGCGTTCATTTTTTTCCGTGCAAAGTATGAAAAGCTTTTGTTGGCCGTTCGAGCCTTACTTTTCCAAGTTTCACTTTGTACCACGAGCGAACTTCCATCCGGTCTCTCGTGCTCATTGTAGATACGGTTATGCGCGCATGAGAAACGCGGTCGACGAGACGTTTGCTGCAAAATTTAAGCAAAGAACATTCTTGCCTCGTGTTTTGTTGAAAGACATGCGTGCTTGTTGAGGAGCAACCCTTTTCTTTGTTTCCCTTTTAATCTTCCATTTTTGTGGCTAATTAATGCGGCGACAATGGAGCTAGAAAACAGGACCAACACTGAAGATGGTAGACCGATATTCGCATTAATTTATTATAACAGTAACGGAATAATAGTAAACATATTGCGCTATTAGTACTAATGTATTCAGACATTTATAAAAATGATCTTTTTATTTCCACCTGTCAGTCAATTTTTTTCTTCTTTGCTAGAAACAATTAATTTTGCAAATTACCTTCGATCCAGAATCGTTTTGATATCCCCGTAAACTTTGTACAGCTAATTAAGGTACGAGCTAGTTTTGAACAGTTAACGCGATCTCCCCGGATTACCGGCAGTGTTAGAATTTCTCTTGTTCGGCGTGGATAATTAGATTTTGCTGCGGTTGAAATAAATTCGGTGGATATTGACGAAATTAATAGTGAAAGTAAATCTTCGTCTTTCATTCTCCATTTAATTACAGCGGAAACTTATTGAATTTCAGATTTCGTCGTTGCACGTATTATCTTCATTTATTCGTCCCGTCATTTTCGCCTGAAATTAAAATCGAAATGAAAATACAAGCAGTAAAGTGCAATATAAATATAAATAACAGGACGAAATGAACCCTACGCATTTTAGATCGTCAGAATAATAAAATTCCAATGAATAAACGAGTAATGCAAATAATCATAATTTAATCGCCAAGTGGACGCATCGTTTCATAATTCAAGCTCAAATTAATTAATCGCTCTAAAAACACCGACAAATATAATTCACGGTGCATCCTTTGGAGGCCTTCATAAAATATTCTCGTTTATTTCAAGTCGCCGGGCGACTTGCACGGATGCAAATCAATAAGCCCTCCAATGAATTGCAAAAACTCCAGAAAGATGAAGCTGCTGGCGGATCGTTGTACTTTCGTCTTGAGAGTGCTCAAAACGAGCGGCGAGCGGAGCGTTTTAACGAAACGGACGTTCGTAAAAAGTCGGGTGAAGTTCTCTGCGCAAGGATGAAATTGAATTCCCAGCGGCGGGTTACATCCTGGTGTACATGCAACCGGCTCGATACAAATTTATGCACCCGTCTCTTGACCCAGAAATTCGTTGTCGTTTTGTAGGCGCTGGTAAATCACGAGAAAGTTACTGGAGAAAAGTAATTTGAAAGTAGTTGCACGTTCGTTTGGTGACAAAATTTGCATGCTTTATCGAAATCACGTACGGTGCACCGTACCGAAAGACGGACACTTTAATTCTCAGCTTGTGACAGCACTGTTTATTTTTCACCGGTTCAAATTCATTGCGAGATTTATTGGTTTCTTAATTAATCAGCGGGAGTTTTGTTTAAAAGATATATGGGATTTGTTGAGTCACGAATGAAGCAGTTGATTAATAGAAATATGAGAATTTAGAGGACAGGTACGAGTGATAGAAACTATAAAAACTAAAAAATAACTTAAAAGTGTTACAGAAGTAGAACCGGATTCAGCTACCTATATATTACGTACCTATAAATACAGCGACACATTATTTAAGCAATAAAGTTAAAAGCTGGGCGTGGTGATAGATTAATTAAATTAGGAAGGATAATTAATGGGTTAATTTTAAAATGAAATTGACCTGCAAGTGAAGTGGACTATGTACATGGAGAGACATTGTTCGCATTACAAATGTACAATGTTTCGTCATAATTACGTCCAGGAGCAGTTGCGGCAACTGCGGATTAAACTCTGAACAAACTTTTGAGATTTCAAACAGAACGCTTCGAATGAAATGTCGCGTACGTAAGATCGGCAAAAAGTTCTGCTTGGTTAAGCCTATTTGCAAGTCCATTCGCCGCTAATTATTTCGAGCTGATGTATTTTTAAGGGGCGTAATTGAAGGCGAATTATATATTAATGTCGCGTGGAAACGTTTAATCTCGAAACCCTCTATATACATTCCGCAGGATGGCCACGCGGAATTACATTATTAATCAAACTTCAGTGGAGTTTGCGATTCTTGCGACCCCTTCGACATCACTACGCCACTGCATTTCTCTCCTCTACAATTAATGCACTCGCGGGAAATCAGCCCGCAAATGTGCCGCCTTTAACGAGTTTATCTCCGGCAAAACTGTCGCCTTTGTTTCTTGGACAAATGTCGACTTTCAATTAGTCTGTGACAACGTTAAGTTTTCCAACGACTTCGAGCTTTCAGGTTCGAACTTCGAGGGTCTCCCACTTTTAAATTAGATAGCGAAATATTGAATTGTTTATATCCCAGAAAATTAATTCGTTGTCTTCGTTATTTGTCGTAGCCTCGTTTCAGTAAAATCATTCTTATCCAAGAAAAATGTTGAAATTAACGTCGAACCGCTTCTTATCGTTCCTTCAATGGACATTCTTCGCGGATTCGTTCAGCTGTACGCGGTCGAAACAATTTCCATCGAATGCGCCTGTATCGTCTGAAAAAGAAAAGAGACGAAAAAAGAAGGCAAAACAAAAACGATTTCCAACTTGTCCATATGGTTCGCGAAACTCGTTGGCGGATTTATCGACGCGAAACAAACCGTGAAACTATTGAAACGTTTCCACGAAGGCGAGATTCCGTATTCCCTGAACTCTTGCCCATCGAAGATCGCCAGTCACGAATGAAATAACCCGACGAGTGATCGATTTACGGCACGACGCGAGGCGTCGCGACGCTGCCTGTACTCGCGTGTACATATGCATACACGGAAGCGACGATTTAACGGCGGATCAATTTTCGCGAAACGATTTACGGTCGGTCGATAGACGCAAATGAAAATCGTCCCCCAACGCTATGACTCGCGTTTCTCGCCTATTAATAACCATCACGAAGCTTATTTTTTTTGCTCATCCATCATTATTCCCTGATCTATCATATATTAACTTTTTCCACCTAGTCACCTACTACATAGTGATAGCTCTACCACGAATCACATCATTGAGGTTCAAAAAAAAAAAAAAGAAAAAATATGGACGATTCAGTATCGGATTTATAAGAAATCAATTTTTACTTCAACTAATCAGTGGTGTGTAAAAATGAAATACACCGGTGTGTAATAATTAATTCATCTACTACTCGAATCACCCCTGTTGCTGTGTACTTGTAACCAAATACACAATAGGAATATGTTGAGCGTGAAGAAATTGAAGACTGGAACAATGGTGTCCACCTTCGAATCATAGGGGAGCCGTGACGTCGCAGGCTTTCGAATTGAGGAGAAACGAAAATTCTCGAGGGTTATAGGGGTAGTGTTTCAGGGCATGAAAGAGTTATACGAGGCGCGAGCGAGGAGAAGCGACGGTACAGCTGATGTTGCTTCACCCGCGCTGATAAATTTACAGCGACGCGAGACGCTGATTGTTACAGGCAATTTCACGAGGGGTGAAACCGGGACAGTAGGGTGGAAACGTCCTAATCCTCGTCCCGTTTCGAACCGTTGGAAAATTGTATTCGAAACGTGAGCCGTGCCTGTCGCGTATTTACTCTTTCGTTTCGTTTGTCTGCTCATTGTGAGTTTCCCTACTGAATTTTTCATTTCGTTAAAGGGGGATTTCCTTCGATCCCCTTTATTAGAGGCATTTCGTTACGGTGATGAATTGTGGGAGATTTTATTGGGAAGTTTTATGCTGAAGGACTGTTGCTGTATTTCGAGAGACGCTCCTGTTCTTGGGCGTAAAGTTATTTATCGCTATCTACTTTTCATTGTTTGGTCGCGTCAGTTTTGCCGTTTTGTTATGTTCATTTTATGGCGGTTCGGTGGGAAATTTGGCGCCATCCTGATTGCAATGAATATATGGAATAATTTATTGTCATTTGCGTTTTGAATGATGGCAAATTGGATGTGTTTGTTTCGTACGAATTTAATACTTGTTGCGTACATTTATTTTCATTCCATCTTTTCTCTTTTTTTATACCGGGCAAACTCACATTACACCAGGAATAAAGCTCGGTTAATATTTCGGAAGTGTCTGACGTACTTATATCCTTCTTTGTGAATGGGAGCATGCGAATCGCGAAACATCTGGGCGAATGAAAAAAAAGAAAAAAAATTTGAAAACTCTTGTGAGTTCAACGAGATCCATTTTTCTACCCGCGTTGAGTAATTGTAAGCATTTTTGTCACCGAGTTTAGTGGCTGCTCCACATTCTCCGACTCTTGAACACCTCTCCTGTTTTCTTCTCTTTTTTTTTTGACACTCCGTGCGTGACGAGGATTTTCAGAATTGGGTACCGTCCGAAAATTTTTTAACAAAAAGAAGGAGCTTCACAGTGTTGATATTACTGGAGTAAATAGAACAAAATAAAATTGTTAACAAACCTAGCGTCTCGTACATTTTAATTAAAATGAAATTAAATCTCTCACTTGTCAGTAATTTGAAGTTATTTCTATGACAGTCTCTTCTGTTCCCTGTAAAAGTATGATTTAAAAAATACAACTATCACATTTGTTGCATAGATTCCCTTTTTCTTCACAACTTCGAAAAATATGGCACTGATAGGAATCGATAAATTAGAAATTGACTGATCCTTCGCTCTTAGAAAGATCAACATAAATCTTCGATCAGAAAGCTCGATGCTTTGCTTCATTCAAGCCTAATCCCTTCAATAGGGAATTTAATTGCATCGATCCTCGCTTCAGGCCTAGTGACCTACTCGTCAGAGTCAGCGAAAAAATCAATCTATAATTTCTAACGTTCAATATAACGCGTTCAACACAATAAAAACAACACAATACATTGCCAAACCGATAGGAAAATTAATAATCGAGAAATCATTACATTTAGAAACAAATATAACACGATAATGATTCTTAAAGAAATTTACTCGCTCTGCGAATAAAAAAAAACAAAAAGAAAAACAAAAATCGAAAGCCAACCAACGGAAGTGCCTCAAGCATCGAAACCCTATTTCTGTTCGCAGCGCAACAATGCGATTCGTAAATTAGTCACGAAGTGTCCGTTCGTTGTCGATGAAATTTCTACGAAACGACCCTGTCGATGTTTTGTCCCTCTTCGATCATTAGAGCCAGCCGTAACGCAGATGATAAAATAAGAACAGGCTCGTGCAGTGTGTAGAACACAAGGAAAAGAAGGAACGAATGTATGTGGTTAGCTGGGACACAGGGGGTGGAGGAGGGTGAGGGAGATTCGTTATTGATTCGAACTCGACATAGCTCGGTTTAGAGTCGTGACAGGCTGTATATCGACTAGCACAAACGCTGCCAGGAGCGTGTTCTTGGTAGGAATGATGGATGATTGTGGCCTTGTATGTGGCAAACAATCTCAGGGAAATCCTGTTATGGTCGTGGAAGCAACAGAAACTGGTCGGGTCAACGAGAGCGAGAGTGAAAATCGAGATTTTTGTTTTACGTTGTCGCGGCGTCACTTCTTGTGGATAATATTGTTGATGCTATTACTATCTTTGTTATTTTTATCATGCAACCAATAAAATTGATACACCACGGATATCAAGAGAGCCTTACGTTTGGGAGCGTGTACAGGTTGACGCAAGACTTAATCTAAAATTTATTTATGGTTGGCTATTTTTTACTTTGGAATAATTTGATGTGACTAGAAAAAGGAGCAAGGTGGTGTTCAATTTTCTGTTTAATAAGAATGTCTTTTTTTAAATTTACAGTATGATTTATTTTGTGACAGAAATAACGAGTGTCGTGGTATTGAAGTTTCTGAATTAGGCATCTCCAAATTTAGGCAAGAAATGATGTTCGATATGATATATTTCCAAGGGAACGTCAGGATTATTTCCGTTTACAAAATATGGAATTACAGCAATTGAAAATTTGCACCAATTGTACCGTCGAAATTGAACATTAATCAAGCCTTTCACCTCTATCAAAAAATCGTAAGCAATTAACGGTAGACTTCTTCTGCCGTTGCTGTAATTAACTAAATAAGAAGCAAAGGAAAATTCGCAGAATGCTCGAATGCTTCTATATTTAATTCACGTGACGCGAGCTAGCCTTCCCTCGTCCTGCAACGCAAACTTCTTCCCTCGCAAATTGTTAATGAGACAGGTAAAGAAAAGACGGCTACATCCCGTCAAGTGAGCTCATGCTTTTCTTTCGACCTGCCGGTTAAGCATTAACAAAGAAGTAGCTTTATATTCGTTGCAACACTCGCAACGCGTTATTTATCGTTCCGTCGTTCTACATATTTCTCTAACGAATTCCAAACTGGAATAAATTCATTCCCGTTACCCTTGAAACAAAGATTCCAAGATCGCACGTGAAACTAATATTTCAGGCAAACATCAACGAAGAAGCGTACTTAACTTTTCGAGAACACCTGTTTCCAATATTTCACGCAAATCTTCAAAGTGTTCGTTCCGTCGAGTAATTTCGCCATGGCCCATTGTTCCTTTCTTAGCCCACAGAAGGTGCACCGCACTTGTCGTCGCACAATAAATCTCCTTTCTCTCGCCTTTATTCATTCACTCACGCTCCCTTTCGCCCGTCTTCGTTCACCCGTCTAAACATTCTGCTCGTTCCTTGCTTTCACCCCGTCTTTGATCCTTTACCGCCGTATCAGCATGCAGAATGTTCCTGTAGGCGAGACACAAAACATTCTGGCCTGCGAGCGTGGTCGGCTCGCGATAAAATCACGTCGACTTTTTCGTGGACAAACCTGCCCTCGCATCGGGGTGGATTTTCATTCATCCGTAAATACCAGGCCGTGATTCTGAGACGTCGGTATGATTCTGTGCTCGGAGAACTGCGAACTGGAATGGGGATGTCCCGGGGGTTGTTCGTGGATTATTCTTGCTTGTATTTTAGCGGCGGAGAAATTTTCTGGGAAACGGGACGGTTAGTATTTTCATCTGTATTCCTGGTTGTTATTAGTTTTTTGATATACCGATTGCTTCGGTGAAATAGTTTATTGAAATGTTACCGAAATAGTTAAGGGTGTAATAAGAGATGAAATAAAAATGTTATGGCTTAAGAATTGAAATTATTAACCTAGCAGCTGATAAATTGCAAATAGTTATTATACGAAACACGTGGAAATTTTTGTGTTATTATAGAAAATCCAATTCTAAAGTGCAAAATGGAAAATAAAAAACATGCCCCAAGCACGAATACAGCCGTTCAACAAGCATACAAACATTTATGTAATATGCCAAATGAAATTTCATGGTTAATGGACTACATTAAAACAACGGTCTTCGGTTCATCGGCCTGTGGTTAATGAATAGCGACCGCGTCAGAATCAGTTTAATTAATACTTCCACGTGCACGCATAACCGTGAATGGGGTGTGCGGTAAATTGTTCTGCGGCTAGACTAATTATTTCCACGATCGATTTCGTATCGATCATATTCGGATTGACCGCTTAGACCAACGGAACACGCCTCTAAACGATACCGACCGTGTGCAACTTTACACCTAATCCAGTGCAAATTGTTGGCCTGTTACTACTAATTGTGCGAGGCTCGTTAGCTCGAAAGATCATTCGATATTTTTGCAGCAATTTTCATTCAAAGACTTTCTCGATTAATTTTTCCAATAGAGAACACAACGAGTAGAATATACACGCAATTATTTAAACATTGAGATTAAAGCTTCTCATTTGGTACTAATAATTACGTAGACTAAAATTTATATAAAAACATATCCATTATCTTATCGTTCACCATGACCCAAGCAAACTAACAGACGACGAACGCTTCTATTTCCCACCCTTTACTTGATTGAAGATGTTCGTAATTTCAAGCATACTGGCTCTACGATTAAACAAATCGAACGAACAAAGCACCGACGGAAACGAGCGGCAGAAGTTCGCGATAAACCTAACAAACTGTTGATCTTTCCGCGTGTCTAACTGCACAGAGCTTAACAACTTGGCAGACACTTTAATCTGTGCCAGTGCAACAAGAAACGCGAACAAACATCAGCGACTTCTCACCTATGCATGTATAAGCCGATCCTCACTGGCGCATTCATGCCGGCGAAGTGTTTATGGTGCACCGAATTAAACACACGACGCTGCTATCGCCGATGTTCCCCGCTGTTCAGAACCCTTTGTTCAGGCAAAAGAAGCCGCCACGGATGCTCTTGTTATGCATCCGTCGAAAATAACCTCGTAGAGCTTTGGGGATTTATTGTTGGATCACTCACTTTTGGGCCACTCTATATATGAACATTGCTGCGAACAACACAGGTTCCTTGGCTTACCAAAGAAATTGGAGAAAAGTCTGGATTTCGGGAGAAATTATTACTATATTACTGTTACTGTTACATTTATTTTTCGTTTCTTGTATATTTGTATAACTTGCATATTTTTTAACGAACATATCGTGACGAAATTTTGCACCCTAAGATTAAAAATATACTGAAATTATTACGTTGCTCAAACATGACGAATTAAGATTTTCTAATATCAGTTCGCGCTAATACTTGTCCCTATTAGCCATATTTGCTATTCGCGTTCGGTTACGTGGCTAATCCGAATTACGTCGTTTCGAAAAAGGGGGATGGTAAAGGGTCGTCGAACGTGAAACAACGTCCGTGATGGCGATTATTGGAGAAGCGATATTCGTTAGAGGAACAGTGTCGCTTCTGGTTGGATTAAGGGCAGATGGTTCATGCTTTGGTATCGCTATGAGCGGAACATTATGTCGTCACATTGAATTATGATCGATGATGGATCACTCGTGCTAGCATACCGAACGACACTGTCTCTAGGAGCCATAATTCGCAATTTGCATCGTGCACCCATAGGATATATGACTCCCATTTTTATATTTGAAATATCGAGGACAGTGTCTAAGAATGGTGAACTTCTTGTTAGATATAATTTATTTTATCTCTGGTTACTTTCGGTGTACAGAAAATTTATATTACATCGATCACATTTAAAAATAAATTTTTTCATTTGAAACTACTGTTTCTTATAACTGTACATTATTATAGAACTGCTCATAGATCGAATAAAATTTTAACAATAACAGTGTGCGTAATTTCTCAGAGGAAATTGGGGCTTGGTGAAAAATTCCGCGCGTTTTATAAACCAGTGAAGCACTTCTATACTCGACCCACTCGATCCAATCAATCTCGCAAGCGTTTACACAATCCTTTTGTATATATATTTTTTTTGTTCATTCCACTTTGACGAATTTTCCATCAGGCCATGAATAAATATGACTTATTCAGTTGAAGCATTTCAGTATTCTTTCACTTCACATGTACATATTTCTCTGATAAATTGTATTTTTATTCCTTTTGATTACGTTTATTACTCGTTCCTCTTTTTTTGTTTTTAAAGAAAAATTCATGCAGACGTTATCGGCGTAACAAATCGACGGACAATAATCAACGTTTACGTTTCGATTAGCATGGAGTTGTCGACTAGTTCTCACATGAATGATTATACCGTTTGATCGCGATGATACATATCTCGCTTGAAGCACGACGAATAGGTAATTGAGTTGGTGTATAGAAGTGATGGCTGATGCCGCAGCATAAGTTGTAGGGTATACGGGGTGTCCCATTTAACTTGCCCGTTCTAAATGTTCCCATTGAAGTTCGTGACACGACGAAATTTCTCAGGAAGAAACTGTTCCAAGGTAACTGATATCGCGATCAGAGATGTTCGTTCAGAAGACAAGCTGTTTGAGCTTTCAAAGTGAATCATGATTGTTCTTTAAGTAAAGTTCGGTGTGCGTTATGATAATAGAAATATGAATGAAAGTGGATAACTATTGACAAATAACAGATGAAAAGCGATGAAAAATGAATGATATTATTTTGCAGCATTGTATTTGCGTTGAATTTTCATCCCCTTGACGGAGATATTTCGTCAATATTTTTTTTCAGAGTAAAAAAGAGTAAATTTATTCCTCAAATATATTGCCACCCCTCGAAAAATATTGGAACCGATTTAAATTAAACAGGTTATTGGAGTTTGTTCAACTCTCCTCGTCGGCAGCAGTGTAATTACATTTCTAGCGACTGGCAGTTCATATTCCACAGCAAAATGCACAATTACTCATTTATTATTCGATCCTTGTATAAGTTGCGTTTTCGTAGGTGTAAATCGGCGTGCAGTCACAGTTCTAAAAGTTATACACGTTACAAATCATTACCAGATTGGCATATAGAAAATGATACCCAATATTGAAATTTAGTACAAGTTGTTATTTCAACATCTAGATTATTATATATTCTACCTTCAGCAATGTAATTGAATAAAATATAAATTGTGTACCACTTATTATCGGTAATCAGAAAGAATCTTTAATACGAATTAACCACAACCAGTAATAAAATATATGATGCAAAATATACCGTAGCATAAAAGAAAAAAATTACGTAGTACATTTAATCAGTTGAAGGAGTTCAAAAGTTCACGAATATTGAAGCAAAAATCAATACAGGAACGGCCTCTATTTAATACATTCTGGTTGCACAAAAAATGCAAAAAAATGGTCTCCCCCTTAATTCTGCAACAGAACACATCGCTAAAGGAAAACAAATTAAAATGAACCATTTATCTCAGCTCAGCTGACCGAACACATAGTTGTTCATATATAATAAAATGTAGACTCACATTATAAATCCTGTCTTACCTAATTTATTTTGTCCTGTCGATTAATATCTTCTCTGGAAGGATAGCAGAAAGGCAAAAAACTGACAGTAAAAAACATGCGGTTAAAAATATCCTCAGAAAAAAAGTCTTTTAAAATTTAAAGTGTCACTCGTATCTGAAGGCAGGCACATACCTTGGTCCTCAGATATTCAGGTTAAAAAGCAGCACGGCTAACAAGGTTTCGCTCGAGCGGAAAAATATAATCCGCCTCCTTTACCATGTAAATAACCGTGGAACAAAGTGATGCTTCCGGATGGCGGTGAATTCAAACACGACCACGGCTTAGTGGCGATCTTAAAATTCTAGAATGGCTCTACCGCTACCATTGGCGAACGTCGACCGGTATTCTGTTGGCAAGACACTCATTTCTTCGCCGTTGAAAGCACCCTCTTCGTGGCCGAGGCAACCTGTCCTGCGATATTGCTGGTATTCATAATTCACCGGCCGTGGCGGAAGAAGCTAGGGGTCACAGGAATTCTTTCCCGGTTTGCGAAACGCTATTTTCATGATACGTGGAACTTTCTGCAGCAATAACACCGGTGTATGATTGATAAAAGAAAAGGAAATGGAAAAGCTCCAGGTTGAACTTAGCAAACTTAATTAAAAACGTACACTGTCGCTTATAAATCACAGGACGCGCAATAAAGTTTTATAAAAATGAGCAAAATGTCATCGGTCGATTATTCTACCATACTTAATAACGCTTAATTTATTATTCGTCCACCAAAGTAATATTAAACACATACTCGTAAATATACACTGGCAATCGTGTTTTACATTTTCAGACCAAAGTTTGGTTAAAAAATGTTTCGTTTCATTTTTCTACCGGTTGTGTATGTTGTAATTATTAGGTTATGCTGTGCTAACACTCCACAATATATGATGCAGTCATACTAGAACTTTGTTGTATAGAAAAAAAAAACGGAAGCCGAAAATAAGGTAATCTATCGTTTGTTAACGCGTCACGTGTCACAGAATGAGGATTTAAAGCGGAGTAACCGGAGCGAGGAATTAATTTGGATGGAAAAGGCAGGCGGAAATATTTCCGAAGGAAAGGAAATCGTTAATGAAGGCACACCTGCGTGAATTCGATGCTACGCTAGCTGGCTACATTCCAAAAAACAAAATCACGCGACGGTCTGTCTTGTCACGTTGGTTTTCGCTTTTGAACTTCAGATTTCATGACAGATTGCGACCCGACCGCTTGACAGACGAGACACAATGGAATCTCTGTTATCCGAAGCCTTCACTGTCCAAACATTCTGTTATCTAAACCTTTTTTTCCCGACCCTCTTTCGTAACGTAACGATTTGTTTCCCCTATTTCGGGTGGAAAAAATACGGGGTGCACGATGGTGGAATTCACGTGGTATAGTAGTTAATATTAATTGGACGGTACTGAAAATAAGAATCGAATAAAAATAACACGGTGGATTAAGTTGTATTGGTAGAAAATTGCGTCGAATTTGGGAATATCGTTTATTAATAATTATACGATACATGCAATTATTTAATTCAGCTAATTATCAATATTTATTAAGAGGTTCAGAAGAAGAGATATTATCGTGGATAAACAGTGCGATAAATATTACAAACTACTTTGTTTTATATTTTGCAAAAATCCGATGGAAACTTTTACCATAAACTCTGTTCAAAATTTTATATTTCCATTCCCATGGCTGAGGGAATATTCTCACAGTGGTATTATTAATTTCCCACGAAGATGAACGAAAATTCTATTACAACATCCCTTGCGAATTTTCACCCTGTATTTCAACCCTATCCACCGTTCGTTAAACAATTGAAAAGAAAAATTTCGCCACGCTTTTTGTATTTGAAAATGGAAGAAAAACTTCACTGAAATATTCTCGTTAAAGCTTCGTACAGCCGCTCTCATCTGTGCTGTGTAATCCAATTAGGTTCCAATTGAAACACGTTTCCATGAACGACGATCACAATCAATTTACGTGGCACCTGCAGAGAAATCGTATGTAAATACGACAGATTTAACCGCGACTATCTTAATTAGCGCGGTTAATAGAATTTGATGGTCCCAGCGACGTATTAGTGGGTAGTTTCGATGAAATTCAATTTAATAGAAAACGGTGTTAAGTGCTTCTGAATTGACATATGGCTCCTTCGCGTTCCACGAAATCATCGAGATAACTTCGTTGAATGAGCTTACGATATTCCAATAAACCGCTGGGATTTTTAGTCCATTCGATTGCACTGCGCTGAATGTTCTCGCGTGCCCGTATTTGTCCTTATCAAACGCGGAAGGATGATTCAATCGTGAAATATTATTCGAGGGCGATGAAGTCGTCCATTTAACATCTCAATCAAGGGATCATTTTGGAAAATAATTTTTACTGTAGATTGTAGACGATTTTTCTCTCTCTGTGAATTATATTATTAATATGCAATACATGTTTCATTAAATTGTAGGGTAGGAACATTTCGTGGATATCAGAATTCGTTTTCAGGGAATTCGCAGGCATTTCATTAAAACGTGAACTGCTCTGTTTCAGTGATGGCCGACTCGTAGAAGGAGATCAGATATTGGCGATAGATGGACAACCACTAGACTCGAACATCTCTCATGAGCAGGCAATCTCGATTCTTCAAAAGGCACGTGGTCTGGTTGAATTGGTCGTAGCAAGAAGCGCCCAAGGTAATTTAAATGTCAATCTTTTTTCTCCGTCAAGGTACTTTGAAGTTGTTTTTTCATTCGATTGGTTTTTCTTTTTATCAGAAAATGCATTTACATTTTTCTTCGTTTTTACCATTCGGTTTTGTATGTATAGTACGATGCTACTTCGCAGTGAATTGTTATTTTTTTTAATATCTAGAAAATATATATTGCGGCCCTAATTTCTGTTATTCTGCACGAAAAATATTTCACATAACTTCATGGACTACAATAATAATAATAATAATGATATATGAAGTATATCAGATTTACGTGTGGATTGTGAGTTTACGGTAGTACCGAGGTTGTAAATTTGTTGTGTCCTGATTAATGGCAAAGTTGCTTGGAAAATGGTGGATAATTGAACTATTTAGAGAATTACAAATATAATGGTCGATGACCAAAGTATCGGTCAGCAACAACTCTGTGGTTTGTAAAAGTTTCGAATAACTTCACGATGCGAATATAACATGTTCGCCGACCATTAAACCAAATTAACTGTGATTGCAGGCTGAAACTTTTGCTGAAACAACGCAGCAAACGAATTTACACTACCTAACTTTTCACAGGAAGCATTATATTCAATTTCCTGTATTGTCAATTTAATTCCAATCAATTCTCTTGCTTTTTTCTGCTTTAAATACGTAACCGGTGATTTGCATATTCATAGAAAGAAATATGTTACCGTTCGATTCGTTTTTCCTTCACTATCGAATCGTATTGATGGGCAAACAAAATCGAATGCGAAACGAATTAATCAAATTGATCGATTCAACCGATTGGCAGTATCAATATAAACAGAACTCTGTACCATTGAACGGCACAACTTGCCAGTATGCTTTTAAGTAATTAAAGTGTTTTATGCCATTAACGAATTTACCCGGCTCGTTCCACTCCGTTTATTCAAGCCCGCCTGAATTTGTTCGCCCAGTCGTGCCTAAACAAATACGCCAACAAATCTATCAAACGTTTAACGACTCTGCCTTTTATTTCCCTTTTCCTGCGTTCTAATGTAAAGACGTTGGGAGCTCTTTGCCGACGGATGAGTTGTCCGGAGCATCGAGTACGACAGCGGCCGCGGGAGCAGGTGTGTCCATCATCGGCGGCGTTGTCGGCGGTACGAATCAGGCCAGCCCCGACAAGGATCAATCGGTGTCAACATCGTCTATCGTTACACCAGCACCGACCCCGAAATCCAGTCAACCGGCGAGCATCGCGTCGGGGACAACACCGACACCGACACCGCCGACCTCAACCCCGGTACCTGGAGGCCTCGTTGTCGAAAGGAGTCCCTCCGCCGTCAGCGACGCCTCCAAGAGTGGCTCTGACATGGTGGTAAGTGCTCTGGCTTCTGATTCTTTTGGGGGATGGTTGAGCTTCTATATAATGGTGTTTAGTAGGTGTACTCGAATTGCCAGTAGCTAATGGCATCCGTGCTTTTTGGAAACGACGGAGGACAAAGAATGTGCTGAATATTCTGTTATGTTTTCCCGTTGTTTGATTTGTATTGTTATTTGGAACGTATTTTTCTTCGAATTTTTCGCAGAGTTTGTTCGATATTGTATAGGTGTGTATTTTGTATTTTATTTATATAGCCCGAGGCAGATGTCTTTTCTTTCGCATCTACTAAGGAAATAAGGTATACCGGAATTGTGAATGTCTCACTTAACACGTTTTCGATAGGACACGATTAATCTCGTTTCCAGGCACGTGTTCACAATGTACCGATAATTGCGTTGAAACAATTTTTATCTTAACAGTGGAATGTGGTTTACTTGATTAAAAAGTATCTCGTGCGATTCGATAAATTGCAGACATTCGAGAATCGAGCGTAAATTGTGATGGAATAATTCGAGAAACCAAAAAAATATACTTCCGCAATGGTCTTCTCTCTTATCAATGAAATTTGAAAGAAATCTCTTCAATGTTATAACTATGAAAGAAGATTATTCATGCTGGTCGACTGAATACGATCTGAGGGGGGGAAAAAACCAAACGAACAAATTGTTTGAAACAGAAGCTGCGATGATGCATTGAAATTACCCTCGCGTAAAGTATAGTGAATAACACGGGGAAGCCAAAACAAACTCCCTTTGACACGAACCCTGTACATGAGTTTATATGTATACCTGTGATGCATAGCCGTGATATGAAGTTCTCCAAACTCTATGCAGGTATACTGGCAGCGCTCGTGAAAGAAATTTTTCGAACTGACTTGTTGCAACTTTTTTACTGCAATTTATAGTTCGTTTGCACGGGCGTTATTCAGATTGTATAGGTCATTTCGATTTAGTAACACAGGGAGTTGCGGCGCGATATATGCTAGGTAAATTGTTGAGAAAGTTTTTTAATTGCATAATTAGTTTCTCGCTTGAAGCAAAACAATGCAGCTTTAAAATTAAAAACTAAAAATTAATAACTAAAACTGTCTGAAAGGAAAAACGATTGGCAAATTGTTTAGTAAACCAGTCTGTAATATTTAGAAGTGCAGTAAACCGTTGGATATTGCTTAGTAGAAAAATTTGTAATTAATAATGGTCAATTAGCTTTTGTTGGAGACAGGTGGTTTCACATTGGCACAGTTCTAACTGCACCTTTGGTACACAAAGTTGGCCTTTATTTATGACTTCATTGTAGATACATGGGAGATACGTAGACTAATATGCTTGATTTTGTAACAGAGATGATGTGCCATGTACAGAACAGAGTACAGAACATGTACAGAACGCTACAACGAACTATGTAATTATAGTTGTCAAATGATTAGGAATACAAGGAAACAATTATTTACTCTCATTTGAATATTCACTGCAAAAATTAATATCAATCTAATTTTGTGCAATGAATTCATACATTATCAGTTGTATTCTTTCAAGGTAGACCTACAGGAATAATTTTACTTGCTGGTATCACTATTATCACTTTTATGTCTGTTACTGGTCGCTTTATATTATTTTTTCCATAATTATTGCTACTGTCTCCACATTTACTACTATCTTCTTATCACTGGAATCACTATCATTTTCACAATCGCAATCGTTACTCCAACTCTAGTCTCCAGTATCACCACTAAACCCATTCTCCGGAACCAAAGGTTTATTGCAGCTACGGTATCAGTTAATTCCGGAACTATCGTTGTGGAAGATTCAGTTGCTCGTTAATGCGTGTGAATTAATCCTCTGTTAGTTACATTTACGCTACTGTGAGTTGTACATTTTATTTCCCTTCTTCATTTAAATATAGAACGTTGCACGGCCACCTTGGCTGAATAATTCTATCTAGACCTTGGGTCGTTTATTTATTAAAGAATTATAAATTGCTGAACCCTTTTGTTAGTAGCTTCACACGATCAATATTTTGTTCAGGGTAAATATAGTTGAATTGTTTTAATACGATACATACTGACAGATAAAAGTTTATGATGATAGGGATAAATGTAATGATCAATTAGGGGCCAAAGGGTTATAAATACTACTTTAATCCAGTGTGAACAATGTTTGAATTGTATTTTATTTCAAATATTAACGATGCCATAATATCTAATGAATAGATTCATACCTTCAGCTTTGCGAATCTATTTTTGATTATTCTAATGAAGAATTATTCGTGAAAGCGGGTTATCAGAAAGTTTAATTTATACAATATTTCTCTGTCAAAAGTAAGATTTCTCTTACCAAAAGTAGGAAGTGTGTATGCACTTCCCAGACTAAAGTAACAATCCACATGTAGTAGCACATCTTAAGTTCCGTGAATACCAGTAGTTCGTGACGATCTGAACAAACGTGCTCCGATTAACAGTGCAGCAGATACCTGATAAACGTATAAAACATTACGATAAGATAGCTTTGGAGTATGTTTGTCATGCACCAGCATAATCATGCCGCCGATTCAAAACTGATCGCTTAAATATCGCATCATTTTTTAGATAACGATTCACCCAGACAGTTTAAGACTTAATACCGATGTTTAATGAAATGCACATCGTATTCGTAAACATCTTCTTGGGTCCATGCTTGTGTTGGAGAACATTTCATTGTTTGGCAATTATGACAATTATTTGTTTGGCTTGTGTACAGTTACAATTCTTTCATTCTTTTATGCAGTTTTTCAATCCCCCAAGATTCTCCCATTCCAGGGTGCTCTTAAATAAATGTCTGATTACTAAACTGTTTTAAGACAATTAAATTGAAGTAATCGTTCCATTATCACGACCGCATTATTTATTATACTTTGATAAATTAACTGAACTTAAATTATCACTCGAAGCGACTTCATCTACAATTGATAAACGAGTGACATCTACGTAAGAATCCTATACGACATTACGTGACACGAGCCACCATCTCTGACGCTCGACCATGAAAATATTACAAAACACGGAGCATAAAGTTCACTGAAAAAAACAAGAAAAACGGGAAGCACTTATCTTGCAGCACTGAAAATTACTGAATAATTACTATATATATAGAACGGTTTGCTGTCTATTCAAAAATATCTAAAAATATAATGAAACAAAAATATACTCACCCCTCGAACTACCCTATGAAACCTCCTTCAGAAAATATTCCGTCAATGCATCAGCAACCGTTCACCAGGTTACTTTAACCTAATCCCCCAACCCCTTCGCCCAGCTCATCTTACCCGAGCATCTCCCCGAAAAAATCGCAATATTTACCGACACAAGATCCTCGAGGGTGAAAAGCTGCAAGCCTCTCGTCCATCTCTCTAAGGTTAACGATATTCTTCGCGTCAATGGTATCATCCATGCGAACGTTGTTTTGGCAAACAGTGGAGGCCTGTAATGCCCCTGTCTGGCTCGTGTTTCGTCGAGGAAAGTACACCTCTCGACATCGAGGAGACGTCGTTCTTCTTCCTGGCTTCTTTAGTGTCACCCTCGAACGATCGAGTACGGTTCGAGGTGTGAAACAGAGAAAAAACAAGGGAAAAGAGTGCCGTAACGTTGCGACAAAACTACGATCGATCGCCTTTTTAATTAGCGTTATTTAAATACTCCTTCGACATCCTTGTTTTTCTTTCTGTTTGGACGTACGGCCTTCTTGCATTAAGTAGCGTTTGGTAAAATAGTATATCAATTTTGTCTACATTAATGTAGCATCGATTTAATCATTTTAATGTTTAATATAAATTCTGTTTTATTTAATTATATTAGTTTCGTATAAATTGATTGCATATCAAGGGACTCACACGCTGCCCTGCTTTCCATTCAGTTTACTGTTCTTCTTTGTGCTCATTTTTATTCTCTTACTTCTATTATAGCTGACGATTCGTTTTACGGTATCGTTATTGAGAGGTCGACTACGATAAAAACGGAGTTATCGACGAGACGTTCCGCCATTCGACACGAAAATTGTGGTCGGATGATTCTTTTTACCTCGGTCTTCGGGAAAGACCCGTCGAATTTTCGGGGATGTTCACCCCGATTGATGGAAGTCGTTGATGGGATTCTTTTTCGTTTCTTTTGTCACAACTCTGGTCCTCTGTGTAGTTTATTCATCATGCTTTCTATTCGTCGGTTTACTGTGTTGCACCTGTAGAACTGCTGCGTTGCAATTTCTTGTTCCCTTTCGACTCGATCGTATTCTTGAAACGAGTAGTATGTATTCGCGAAAGGAAATGTTTCAGAATTACGTAGCTATTTTATGGACAGCGAAGTTTTATAAATTGATGTTGGGGGATTTGAGGAAGTTAAAGTTGAAGTGCGAAATGCACCAAGTTTTCCAAGACACCTTTGCCTTTCTTCTGCCGCGTTCTAGACTAATGGAGAAATTATGTAAGATCTTTACGTCAGGCGCAATCGTTGTTCAAGAAGATATAGTTTATCAAACAATTCATGCCCAGTAACAATAATTCGTAGCACAGATTTCGTACTAAATTATAAGAAAAGTTATCACATTGCAGTTCAATTCGCGTTACATATACGCGTGTGTAACATTAATTTACAAGCGCGAAACTGTGCATAAAAGATTTCTCGTGAACTCTTTAATGTGCGGTTCTAGCGAGTTTAAATTATCGAGCCCGAGAACGAATAATTTGCCTGACGTGAACGGCACTTAAACCGGAAGTAATTGGTCCAGGATCAATAGGGTCAGCCCTTCGGGCCATTTTTCTAGGCGGACACGATTTTTCCCTCGTCAAATTGAGCCCAGGAATCTAGAGTCCAGTTTAATAGAGTGCAAATATGCACGGTGTCGCGGTAAAACTCGATTTTCTGCTCTAATAACGCACGGGATGCGGTTCGCCGTTACACGAACACGAGAAATAAAGACGCTAATTACGACAGATTGTCTCATTATACGTCTTACTACGACGTAGCTTTATTTCCAGCATAATTGCCCTACTACTGGCGCATCAAATGTTAAGCACGAGAAAAGAAAAATGCGGCAACGAGTTGAATAGCTCCATTAATTAAAGCAACCATTAGCGAAAGAGTTTGGGTTTGAATGTAAGACAAGAGTCAGCAGCTGTTAAATTATTTCTCTTTTTTATCCAAATTACATATGCACGTTTTACATCCATTTCAAAGCTAATGCTAATAAGGATAATTATTGTATTTCTATTTTCTCTGAGCAGGAAGCTTCGATATTCGAGGGGAAGTTTTTTTTGAAAGGACACTCCTTCCATTACCCTGCATGCGTCGTAATTAAACTTTTCAACGCGTTTCACTTGACTTCAATTCGTCCATGATGCGTTTGGTATTAAAAAGAAAAAGAAAACTTGAGCACAAAAGAATACAAATGTCTTTCGCAAAATCGTCTTAGTTCGTTCTCGTTTCGAAATGCTTTTCAATTATTTGCCCAGGCAAGACAAAGGGACGAGTTAGAAAAGTCGAGTTGAATGGTAAAGTTTGGTACGACGTGAAATAAAAAGTAACTCTGTATTTTGCCTTGCTTGATAAGGTTCCTTTGACCGGGACTAAGTTGAATAAACTCGTCTGGAAGTTCCTTTCCCAGCCGATAAGTCGGAATTCAATTATCCGAATGGGGCGAATTCGTGTCGAATTCGTAGCTGCTTACTCGACGTAAATTGGTAATTGAAAGACGGATGCAATCGTACTGTCCTCAATCCTCGATATTCATCGTTGTCGATAACAAACACCTGCCTGAATCTAAAAGGTGTAGAGATTTTCATTTTCCACGCATCACTTTGTGCGACCCTTTGAATTGAATACGAAGTACCTCAAACTGAGTGGATATACTAAATACAAGAATATAATAGAATTTTAAGAAGATCAAGTTGAATATTAATTAGTTATTGTTGTTAGTCGCAAGTTCCCCGAAGTTTGTTATATAACAAAATATTTCTGTCCAATAAACACAGGGAATAATAATAAAATTGGCGAAAGGATCACATAATAATTCGGTTAATAATATAAAAAATTGTCTATTGAAAAAATTGAGACTACTTGTCACACGTTGTTACAGATAATAATACACCATAGGTAGATCATCAATGATTATCAATAAATGTGCGCAGTTTCAAGGGAAGTTCTCTATCTTTTTCACACAAACGACTACAGCACGCCAAGTACAATATATATACATCACTTGAGAGCACAGCTCCATCAAAGTCACCGCGGTGCAAGCTCACCCCAAAGATCCGATCCCCCAAGCAGGAAGGGAAAATCGATTCCTCCTGAATTCTTAGGCCAGCGGACTTCCAACAGGAATAAAGGGGGAAAGCAATAAGCCAACGACTCGTAAAGCGTTTTTTTTCCTCCCCCCCCCCTTTCTTTTTTCGTCTTTTTCCTACGATAATGAGAACTGGAGCAGTCCTAGCAATCGCACAAGAAATGGCACGGTCGATATGAACAAAAAAGAGCAGTCTTCTCCCCCCATCCCCATTTCCTTGGCCGATTTCTATCCATTTCGAAATAGTTTGCTCGATCACCCGAAACTATTGTCGGCCGTTGTGATTTCACGAACGACGATTTCAATATGACGTTTCGAATATTAACGAGGCCGTCGTGCGACGAGACATTGTCAATTTCAACGGCGTCGTGCACTCTGCACAGGTGTATGGCGGAGAATCGTCGTGTCGATTGGAACACGCCGCGTTTCTATGCACTCCCGTTTCGAAACCGCAATTTCGCGTGCGCTTGTTATGAAACTTAAATGGTATTAATCGAGGTTGATGGCCCGTTTCGTTTCGAGCATGACGAATTCACGTGCCATTGTACGATTGTACGTGGGGCATTAATGTATTATGGGGATTCCATGTACGGAGTTGATTGGGGTTATTGGACGGAGGGTGGTTTTTAATAAATGTGATGTCTTAATATTGTTGATTCACGTGGGTTTTCCTGCGGTCGGTTTATCGATCGGTGGAGTATAATGAATGGTAAAATATAATGTATAATAATAACCATAATAATAATTTCAAGACTTTATTTGATTAATTTAATACCGTTTTGGTACACGACGATATTGGATAGATGTATAGTATTTTATTTCCTTCGTTCACATTACGAATTTCGAAGAATTCTTGTTGTAAAATATTTTGGGGATCTCTCCAAATCTTTAGTGGCTTGCTATTTCTTTGATATTTATAGCCGCGTGGCAGAGAACAATTAAATCCTCAGAATAATGTACATAATGTCTCAAACAACATTTAACCAATTCAAGCCATTTCATAATAACATCAACCATTTCATTTAAAAATCGATCGATCGCGTAGAAAAGAATTCTTGATTAGTTTAATGGAATAATTTGTCATGCCACTTGGTATTATCGTGTTCCCATCTCATTTTCTGGCATTCTGATACGTAACGTTGTAAACACTTTACGTGCACCGAGTGATGCTCGTTCAAAGCGATTATTGGCATTGCAACGTTATGAAATTCATTCAATTATCGGCTCAAAGGGAGCCCCACTTGGCCTGGCCGAAGTTATTGGTTTCTTTCGTGTAACTTTGTTATCGGTGTCAGCAGTAATTAACGCCTCAATTCGGTATTTATCGCCCGATATTGGTTTCCAGTAATTCGATAGAGTTTCTTGTATATCAATTCCATCGAAAGGATCGAACAATGAAAATAAATTCCAGAATCATGAAGTAGATGAAAAAGAATAATTTGTCAATAATCATATAAGAAAACTAACGTAGGAAGTTCTAAAATAGTTTAATTAACACCACTCTATTTCAAACGAGGAAATTCCATGCTGAACAATAAATTTATATTCGAAGTTAAATATAGAGAATTTGAAGGTATGGGTATATGTATATGAAATGAACAATTTTTCGTGATTTCTATAATGTATCATTGCAATTTTCCGCAACAATATTCGCGCCTGTCTCGCGTTGTATTTTTACTCGCAAACGTATCCACACCCATTGGCTCGCTTTTAGCGATAAGCACACTTTCCATTCTATTAACCTTGCTCACCTTTCCATTGATTTTTCCACTTAAAAGTCTCGCGATTAAGGGAAGCGCAACATCGGCAGGAAATAAATTTTATTGCCGGTGTAACTTCCTATCCGGCCTGCAGCTATATTTTTCTTTGTTTAACTTTCTCTAATAAAGTCGATCGTTGAAAGAATCGTTTGCAAAGGGAAAGAAAAAGAAAGGGCACAGAGGAAGAAGAGAGAAGTATGTATGTACTTCCTTGAAAAGAAGCAATCTATCGAAACTTTAGGGACTTCTCAACAGAATTCCAAAGAGCGTTCGTTGGCCGCGAGAAGAGGGGGCTGTTTGCTATTTAAAATGTCTTAAATTTTTTAAATATTCCACGGCTAACGCAACAAAGCTATTATATCCACGATAATAGGACCGAGGAAAGTACCGAAATTTAATATGTTTAATAATTGGATCGTCGAAGCGAAATAGAGGTGGACAAGGTAGAACGAAGCAATCTTCCTCTCCCGTTAAATTGATTAGTAGGAGTTGTTACAGACTTTCGTGGAAGTTAAATGAAGACGACGAGACCATGCTGCGTGGTTCAAAAAAACGTTCCTACGGTCATTACTCTTTCTTAATTGAAACGACGAAAGTTCGCACGTAAGGAGATGATTTATCGTTCGCGATAAAATTCGACGCTAATTTTGCTTTGTTTGCGGACAAACTCATGAAAATGGAAGCTTGTGTGCTTGCGTACTCACGACGGAGCGTATGAGTATTCCGTTTTTAGAAAAGTATTTTGTGCTCGCGTAATATAGGAGCATAGACGTTACCGATCGATGAAGAGTTTCACAATAACCTCGGGCTACGAATTTCCTCGAGGACGACAGTGCATCAAGTTCATCTTTACATTTTTCTTTGCAACTTTAACGTATCTTCTTATCCACCAGGGATATACGTATATGCCTCGGGGTATAAGCTCAGAAATGGGGAAAAGAAGATAGTGTTTTCATGTAAACTCATATCAGTCTTTTTTCCACTTATTTTCCAACGCATATTGAATTCATCTGGTCTTTAAAAAAAATATTGTAGCTTCAAGAAATACAATTTTTCTACCGACCAACTAACTTGATTAACTTATTTAATTTATCTAACTTCTACTATATATGATATTTTATTTCTCACGCGCGATTCGTTGTATTTTCCCTGTTGCAGCTGAACACGGAATGGGCACAAGTTGAAGTTATAAATCTGATCAACGATGGCAGTGGTCTTGGATTCGGTATCGTCGGCGGACGCAGCACCGGTGTCGTCGTCAAAACGATACTTCCGGGAGGTGTTGCCGATCGGGTGAGTTCGTTAAAAAAAATTCCATTCAACTCAATCAGTGGAAAGATTGACACCGTTTAAACGCAATGAATTAATTGATAATAAATCTTGACAAAATTCGGGCAAAATATTGTAGAAATTGATATTCCAATTTTATATTCAACAAGCGTTTATATGTATTTCGTCGAAAATTTCATTTTTATTTATCCGAGATACCAGTTCACGTGAGTCTCGTTCTTTCCTAAATAAACTTTTGGCAAGATAAGAAAATATTCGAAGGTCACGTGTAAATGGTAAAGGAAAGTGTACAACGTTTATTATCATATAATCGCAATTTATTTTCTTATCTTTTAGCGAAAGAATGTTCCCCAACTAAATGTTCTTCAGACTATTCGTTACTGTGTACACTCACTCCAACCCTTCCCTCTATTATTCCCCCTTTTTATTAGTCCAGCCAGAGGTGCAAATGAAATTACGGGAACCCCCTGCACGAAATCCGGAAATCCTTTGTTCCAACCCAGAGATCTGTCAAGGATAAAGAAAAGTGAAACGAAATGTCCCGAAATAAACGGGGCGTAAAAATCTGGCCGCGATCGATTCGCAAATTAAACATGGCCCGTTCGTTGCACAAATTACAGGACAATCGGCTACAGAGCGGGGACCATATATTGCAAATCGGAGATGTCAATCTGCGGGGAATGGGAAGTGAACAGGTTGCGGCGGTTTTGCGACAATCCGGCACACATGTGCGCCTCGTTGTTGCACGACCTGTGGAGCCAACATCGCCAGATTACCAGGTATTCCGCGAATATTTTTCGCAGTATCCCCCAACACGATTGTGACAATCGTGACGATTACGACGAACGAGAGTTGGAAAATATTGTAGAATATTGAAATTAATGTGGAAGGCCCGGGGTTCGTAGGGTTTCTTTTTATTATCCCAATTATTGTTTAATGAAGAGAGTAAGTAAATTGTTCTGGAGATTTATAGTAACGTCTTTGAGGTGTCGGTTATTCGACGAACTTGGAATGTCAGAATTTGCGAAACCCCCGCATAAAATATTGGACTTTCAAAATCGGAGAATTTATAATGAACCTTCCAAATTTTCAACCGAAAATTGAATACTTCGATGTGATCGATACAAATGAATTGAAATCCCAGTCTGAAAACAAACGCGTAATAAATTAATTATAAAAATGATATTCATATCACAAAGTGTATCCTTTTTACATTGACCACAATTTAATGTCAGCACACCCTTACCTTAAAGAGCTAAATATTCCGTCCATAAGCTTGCAATCACAGAAATCGATCGGGATCGTTCAATTCCAAAGTTCGCCTCGCGAATTGCCCCCTATCCAACGTTCGAGCCGGAGATTCCAATGGACTCTGCGTTTCAGGCACTCGGCAGCCACGCTCCGATCGTACCAACGAAGATTCTGGGTGACCCCGACGAGCTGGACCGCCACCTGGTCCACAGCGTACCGGAGACGTACAACATGCGCCACGTACAACCGGACAACACCTACGACAATGGCTACATGTACTCCCAGGAATCCGACGTCGAAATGCACGTGAGTGTGTCGAACAATTCTGTCATCTGATCCTTTGATCCCCCGATGTTCGTCCTAAATGAAGTTTCTTGCCTCTACAAATTCGATCAATGATGTGTGCAACGATTGAACCGAGAATCGGCTGGTCTCATGGTGTTTGTTACCAAATGAATCAAGGTGCAAAATAAATTTCCTACAGAACACTGGAAAATCTAGTTCACCCTCGTTTATGAGGGTGATTTTGGAAATCCGGAACACTTATTCAAAAATATTTTCTACTTTTTTCCCCGCCACACCACGTAAACTATAATTAAACTTGTATCTAAAAAAACGCGAACAACGTATCGTTTAAAAATCGTCGATCCAAGCTGGATCACCTTTCGCGGTTGCACTCTGCGCAATCATACATTATCCTCCTTCGCGCATCCCCCTTATTTCTTTACTGCGCCTCGTATTTGCATATCGTTTGACGGTTACTGCGGCTCTGTTATTATCTTGAAAGGACGGTTGTTTGTTAGGCAAGACCTGGCCTGATCATGGACGTGGTCCGCAATCCCATGCCAATTGGAGCGATGCCAGTGATACCGACGGTTCCGGTGCAGATGCCGGAGCTACCGGTGCTCACCATGGACACCATTGACGTTAATTCACTGCCAGAAATGGAACGGTTCACTGTCGAGCTTAAGAAGGACATTTACGGACTTGGTATCACCATCGCTGGATACGTGTGCGAGAAAGGTATATAATCATTTTCCGGTGCAGAAAGTGTATGCACGGCTCGGTTGTTCCCCCCGAATTTACGTTTAACGGGTAAAGGCGAATAGCAAAGCTCGTCGGAAATATTTGGAGATCGAACAGGGCTGTGGGAATGTAATACCAACGCGATTTTATGCGACGCGAATAGTAATCGTGGATTTGGTTTCAATATCAGTGGAACGATTTTAATTTTGCAATAATTTTTGTGTTAGCATAGTTTGTTATTTTATATAAATGTCGATGTTTCGTATTAAATTTATAATAATATTTATCAGCTTTTCTTCGCATATTTTCTTGGTACATTAATGGGGGGGGGGGGGGTGAATTGTGCTGAATTAAATAATGATTAAAACGTAGTATAATTCGGGTCGATTAACATTGTCATACATAAAAGTGATATTTATATTATTTTCAAGGTTCGTACTGATTTGTTTGTTAATACTCGACCCATCAAATCAATTTATTTCGAAAGGGAAGCTAGCCCCTTTAAAAATAAGTGTACCGATAAATAATAAACATTGTTCTAATCGTAACAGACGCGATTTAATTCGGTTGTTCCAACGGTCCGATTATAGAGGAGCTGTCTGGCATTTTCGTGAAGAGCATCAGCGAGGGCAGCGCTGCCGATTTGAGCAACAAGATTCAAATAAACGATAGAATAGTCGAGGTAGACGGCCATTCTCTACAGGGTTACTCGAATCACGAGGCCGTCGAGGTGTTAAGGCGTACTGGGCAAACGGTAGTACTATGCCTGGAGAGATATCTACGTGGACCAAAATACGATCAGCTTCAGCAGGCGATCGCTGCTAGTGAACTGAGACCACCTCAACCGAGTTCTCCGTCGATCACCAGTCTACCAAGCTTCCCGATCAGCGCTGTGAGTTATAATCATTTCAATACTTCTGTCGAAGAAAGTTCTGAACAATTATTACGAGTCCAAATATTAATATTTGATCATTGAAAATTATTTGCATCATATTGGAAATCATTTCTGTATTTACAGTAATAAACGAGATCACAATTAGTAGGAATGGAAAGTAGTTATATTAACGTAGCATTAATTATTTATATAAATTACAGTTTTAACCCAGATAAATACAGTTCTTTCGTAAGAAATATTCAACAATAATGTTTCGTAATTTTACTGAAATAAACTTGAAAATATTAATTAAAGACAGAAGAATTATCTTACTTTTGACTGGCATATCAATTCTGCGCAAAGTTTCCGGTATATCTAACGGGGCCGGATGCTTCTATGATAAACTGTGTGTCAAATAAATCGTAGATAGTAAATCGATGGTAAATGGCGTTAAGTTTGAACGTAATAGCAGCAGCGCGTAGTTCGTATTTTAAATAGCATTGCGCTAGTTTCTCGTTCAACTCGATAGTAAGTTCGAGGTGACTGTTGACTGTAACGCGTTTAATTGCCCCGTTACAGGACGGGGAAACAACTACTGAAATAGAACCGGAAGGAGAGTCGCATACAACTGTGGACAGCGCGGTTCTCCAAGAGGGTGAACGCGAAAGAGACACGGAGGAATTAGACGACGCCGCCAACGTTGAAGCTCTGTTGAGCGACCCATCCAGCGAGCTTACGCCACAAATTCGAGCCGCCATTAAAGCAAAGTGGCAGAAGATCGTTGGCCCAGACACGGAAATTGTGGTACGTGATCCTTCAGTTTATTCCAATATAATGATACGTTCCGTTCTCAAGTGTCGACGTTTTTAATTTGTCCCCTTCGCCCCGAATCGAGCTGCCAGAATTCTCTAAACTCGTATTATTTTATCTAGCCGTGAATGCGAAACTTAATCGCAAGAATTTCTCATGTATTAGAGAGTGAATTCTGATTAATATTTAAAAATCCGTCCTTTCTGTAAAAAGATATTGCGATAATATCAAGAGTAACTCGGTTAAATAATAATATATTACATGTTAATTTTATCTGCCCTGTTTGAGATATTTAATTATCTTAATTTGTATGTGCGTATACGTGTAATTTATTTGTATATATTGTTCTACATGCATTTAGCTATGCATAAGGGGCAAAAGATTATTTTTATTCAGTGTCATGAAATGTTTTGATCAATATCGATAAGAGGAAGACTTTGTCTATCGGTTTTCGACAGGTTGCACAGCTGAAGAAATTCGCGGAAGGCAGTGGTCTTGGAATAAGCTTGGAGGGGACAGTAGACGTGGAGAACGGACAGGAAGTGAGGCCCCATCATTACATACGATCGATCCTTCCGGAAGGGCCTGTAGGACAGAATGGAACGCTGCGTTCTGGGGACGAATTGCTGGAGGTAATGAGACACTTCAGTTACTAACTTGAAGAAGATCCTGCTTCCTTTAAACGCAATTAAACTGGAGGATTAACACCTCTGGCGTGACGTCACGTGATTTAGGAAACTTCAAGTATCGTGTTAGTGCACTTTATCCAATAATTCATTTTATTCCCCTCTTCCCGTGATACCTAATATTTTATTTAAAATTTCTTTGCACTCAATAATACACAATTCGTCGCCAGTCACACTATTTTAACGAATAAAATCAATCGCGTAATTTTAAAATAAATAAATTTACAGTTCTTGTAAATATAACTATTTATATATTTGAAGATATTTACTTTTTAAGTGTTCAAAGTAATTTTACGATACTGTGTAGCTCGTGGTTGGAAGATCACGGGAACAAACGCAATAACGGTTGATACAGCTTCCTAAGCTCAGTAGCTTAGTATGAACAGAGTACACTGTCCTAGATAATCACTCGACTAAGCGATAATTGTGTCTAATACCGCTTAACTTCGATAATTAGACAAGAATCACTGCCTTATGGCCAGTGGAACCGTGAAACTAATGGCGTACATGTATATGTTAGCTTCTAGAATTTCTCTCGACACTGCACACACATCGGCGGATAAAATATTTAAAAATCGAGTTCGAAGCAAGTGGAAACGATTGAACACTGAATATCGTCGCTACTCGAAAATCCCGAAAAATTCCAAAAGTATCTTCTGTCAAATTAAAAAAGAAACAACACTCGTGGCTACGAAGTAAACGAAATAACGCACCCTGTCCAATGCATCACGAATACTCTCAAACATCTCCATCGCGAAATACAAAAAATGACAAAAAACATCCAAAGTTATAATAGAATTAATTATAAGTAGAGCAAAGTACAGCGAAACTTCTCCCGCTGAAAAATTGAACATCTCCATTCCGACAGGTGAACGGATATCGATTGCTCGGTATCAATCACATGGAAGTAGTTAGCGTGTTAAAAGAATTACCCATACACGTTAGAATGGTTTGCGGACGGAACATCGCCTCCCAGGATCCTCTGTGTCCCATCGATACCGCTCAACATCAGGCCGCGTTCCAGACCAGAGTAAGAGATCCAGCATATTTCAAATCCGACGCCACCAGTCCGATTGCTCAAATCAGCAATTCATGGTTAATCAGTCGAAGCGTGTTTTATAGAGCATCCTTGGCGGGTCGCTGCAGAACTTGTTGCCAACGATGGATCGCCTGGTGAAAGCGAAGTCGGACGGTTCGTTAGCGTCGACGACGACCACAGCCACGGTGACGGATGCGAGCTTGAATAAGATGAAGTCACGCTCTCTGGAACCGTTGACTGGCTTGGCGATGTGGAGCTCCGAACCGCAGATCATCGAACTGGTAAAGGGAGAACGGGGCCTTGGGTTCTCCATTTTGGATTATCAGGTATGGAGAGGCAGAATTGTTTCACTGTGTTATTTGTTGCAGGCATTTCATGATGCGGGATTAATTGAATGTAATTAGTACGGGCAGTGAATTTGATGGAATTAATCAATGTTAACTCGTTTAACACGGTGGATAACTAATGGGATTTTAATTTTATAGTTATATTAAATTTCACTTTATCCAGTAGCATTTATGTGATCGTAATGATAATGAAATACAAGTGATTGCTATGTTTATTACGATAGAAGAATTCCTAGTCTTGCATACAATGTACACAATTGATTGGCAAAGTATTCCATCACGTTAGACATTCGGTGAATCTCGCAGAAAATTATATTCTTGTCGAAACTGAAATAACTCTCAATCTATTTTCAACAAATTATGAAACATTACTTTTAATAATTTATTACAAAATAACTGGCCGGTAAGCGAATAAAGCTTCCTCGATCATTTCAGTCGTCCATATGTACAACTGCACACAATAATTCAACCGCCCTGTCCAATTCCTCCCTCGATGCATACCCCTACGTAATATCTCAAATTTCATTTCCCCTAATTCTCCGTTCGAAGTCACGCGTAAAAAAGATCCGTCATCCCTCACAAACTCTCCCGCAACCGAAGTTTCTTCCACCCCATCCGTTATTTCCTCCATCTCCTATGAACCACCGTCGCTAACATCATCGTGCCATCGTTCCTCCTGTTCCAGGATCCAATGAACCCCAACGAGACTGTGATAGTAATAAGATCGCTGGTGCCCGGGGGCGTGGCTCAAGTAGACGGTCAACTTATACCCGGTGATCGTCTTCTATTCGTCAACGATATAGCTCTGGAGAACGCGACCCTGGATCAGGCGGTGCAGGCATTGAAGGGCGCCCCTAAAGGCACCGTTCGTATCGGTGTGGCCAAACCGTTGCCCATTCCAGACAGTATTGTCCAGGTGAGCGAGCAGGAGGATCGAATCGAACCGATCATCGATAGAGATAACGAGACGGCCACGTGCTCGATCATGGATAGCCATAAACAGAGGCGAGAATATTTTAGGGAACGTAAAGTGAACGTGATCGAGCCACCGCATCATATGGATTTGATCGAGGGATTGAAGCACCAGCACAGTCTCGTCAAATCCGAAAGCTTTTGAGGATAATAATTATCGATGAGAGTACACAAATATATGTATATACGATGATACATATTTAGATACAGTCGGAGACGAAATTAAATAGACAAATAATCGTTTCATTTAAAGCGAGGCTTGAACATGAACTTCGATGTGAAGTGAAAGTTATTGTACTTTATATCCACGTGGTGTATTGCTCGCTTGAATATTGGAAAATGGAATTTCTCGTTAGACCCAGAAGTTCGTTTACATTTCATTTACTTAGTACTGCTTTTTATTACAAAGAATGTAATAATAATTTCTGCCGTTTGCCTAATTAATTTCTTTTTGTCTCCGATTGTATGTAACTTTGATGTGAGAAAAAAAGAACAAGAAAAAAAAAACAAATTCGGTTTTGTCGAACCTCGTTGCTCGTTTCAAGAAGAAACTATTCAGCCTCTGTTTCGCGTGTTTCGACTGTGAATCCCCCTTCCCGCGAGTCGCGTGTCTTCGAGACGATCGACTTCTCCAGCGAACTTCGTTCGCGTGTAGATCGATCGGTTGGATGTGTTCGTTTCTTTTTCCTCGTGATTTTTTTCTTTCCTTTGCATTTTGCTGTTGATCTCTTGGAACTCGAATCAAAGAAGAAGCTTTGAAAGTTCTTTAACAGGGTCGTTCGCGTTTTTAGGATCCGTCCAATAGTGACCTCGGCTGCCATCCAAGTAGCGTGATTAAATATTTGTTGGTCGGTGAAATTTTCATAAAACAGACGTTTTTCCATTGGGCACAATTAACGTGGCTATTGTCGATATTTCGAGCAGTATTTAATTTAATGTTCACGTTAGCAAGAAATTGATCAACGTTCACATGCATAAGTACCTCGAACTTGTTTACAGTTAATGCATAATGTTCACGCGTGGTTGCAGTAGAGAATTTTGTTTTATCGCTTTGTTGAATTCAACAAATCTAGTAAAATGAATCCACTTTTTTTTCATATAATGCATATGAATATACTAGGAAATGATTTTTAACGGTGAGCTGCGTAAACTTTTTCTTGAAGCTTCTCTTCTTTTAAGCTTCCGATGTTTCGCCGAGTTTACAGATCTTTATCGTTCACCATTACTGCAGTCGTGCAATTTTATTTACAATTGCGGCGTGAATTAATGATTTTCTTTTTGTTTTAGAAAGATAGATAAGACTGCCAATTATTGACCAGCGTAAAGTACATTTACGTGGCTTGTTGTCTTTGATAGGATTATATGCACAAGTGGTAGATTTTCGCGATGAAAATTTACCTTTACCTAGGATATATTGCGGCAATTGAATATATACGAAAATGGGAAAATACGATCGCAACGAATATTTGCATTTTCAATCAAACGTTTTATATCGTGTATGAATTATAAATAATAAATAGGGTGCCGTGCATGTTCTTTTTTTTTATTTTGTTTAACATCATCCATCCAGAACCCCGATTCCTGATCCTGTTTCTCTTACGTTCTGTATTAATTCATTTATTCGATGTTCATTGTTATTTTAATAATTGTTTCCTTCTGTTTCTGTGGACCTTTGTGTAATTTCATTTACATTTCTGTTATTCTGTTCCTATTGTTTGAAGTATATATAGGGTGACCAACGTGCTGCGTGTAGTCGACTCTGAAAACTTATCGAGTTTGTTTTTTGGTAAAGGTAATTAATACATTTTTTATTCGTTAAATTGTTTTTACATGTTGAACTGAAAAGGAAATATTAAGACTCTTATAATTAATCGCATATTTGCTGAAATCGTTTCTTAACAAATACGATAAATAAATAGAGGGAGTATTAATGTAACTGAATTTTTTTTAGATCTGTAGTCGTGTTTCTCAAGGAAGAAAACCAATACTCCACGTTCATTTTCTGCTAATGGATTTTCTTTCCTACTGTTAAGTTGAAAAGCGAGTAGCTACAGACACTTTGTTCAGAGAAAAAGGAAACACGAGTGCAAACATCGGTAGTAAAGCCCAAGCGCGTGATTCGAAACTTTTCGCAACACTCGTGAGTTAATTCTCGTCTACCTTTGAAATTTTTATCAAACGCGACACGTTTTTATTCCTTTTTCTGATTTTTTTATAATGAAACGTTCCATTTTGAATCGACGAATTATCAACAGGGCAATTGAACAGATTAAGCTGCCAAATTTGAAAGCAATTAAAAATTGATCATTTGAATTGATCATTTTTGAGCAGACAAATGTAAATTACAAATTATTGCATCTCCACGAAAAAGAATCATTTTCAAGGCAATCAATTTGAAGATCAACCTTCGAATTGCATATTTCACTTATAACGCTCGATTATACGAGCGAACAATTACTGAAATTATTTACCATTCCAAGCATAATAATTTTTGTTCTATCACCTGTAAATACTCAATTTACATTGTGCGATCAATTCCGTTTATATCGTTACAATACGCACGTTCGTGAACATATTTCCAACGTTATTCAAAATTTCGAAATTCCTGTAACACTCACCTGGGAAAACGAGCGATAAATCCTGATCACGTCGAGGAAAACGAGCGTGTACCTTATTGTCGCGGTTGCTTGGACCGCGAAGGTTCGTGTTATCGATCGCGAAAACGAAGACTCTTAGTCTCCGGCTATGCTCGGATAACGAAGTTATCAGAGCACAGTAAATCGTTGTCAAGAAGAGAGGAAAAGAGAAAGAGATTATAGAAGAAAAGTCGTGACGAGTGTGCAGATCAGTATGTGTCGGCAAAGGCAAAATGGACAAACATGAAAGATAAGAGATAAAAGACCGAAAGAAAAAAGCAAAAAAAAAAATAACGTGCATGTGAAGAAAAATGGGTTAGCGTGACAAAAAAAAATATATACATATATATAAAAAAGAAAGAATGACAATTATTATTCAGTATAGTTGTGGAATTACCGCGGATGGGTTTATAGAATGACCAACCATCGAGACTGCTAAGTAAGTACTGAACAAAACGATTGTAATAGTGAATGAAAGTTGCCTGGTAGAGTAGCTGAACAAAACGAACGGATATATTAATTATATTTTGCATACGATTGACTCTTGTCTCACTGTCCTTCGATCCAGGCTCGCCTGGTACACGCGTGCACACGCCACACGAAATACGCATACACATCCACGTGTATACATACAGGATCTAACTATAGCGATCTTAATTCTTTTTTTTTCTTGGTTTATTCTTTTCTTTTCTTACAATTAGACAATTCTAGGTTGTTTCTGTATCTTCGTTATTTGTCAGTTTTGCCGCAAAATGTGTTATGTATTTGCCATTTGCTTAGCTATCGGGATAGAGGAAGGCGAGAGAAAAAGGGTGCAGCAGTAAAAAGATAAATTCTCGTTTAAGGCGATTGGGGGAAAACTTGGTTGGTGCAAAAATAATGGATACTTCTAACGTGCAATTTCGATTGAGATGAAGGAGCATTGTTTAATTACCTTGTCTTTATTTTAATCTTTCCAAAAGGCACAATATTCTAAGCAATTTAAACAAATTCCAAGCAATTTGCATTTTTCATACTTTGTTTGCAATTCTCGACTCCAAAAAGCATTCCACTTTTTCGGTCGCACTCCTTGTGCAGATACCTTACAGTTTGGAATAGATTGCAATTAAAAACCTGTGAATTAAAAAAATTATAATACGCAGATCTCAGTTCTGAATGAAAAATAGTTTCTCCTAAAAATATCTTCCTGCTCATCGTAAAATTTATATAATTAGCACCCGAAGTAAATGATCCCCCATTAATTCTGCGCCGACCTAACGCGTTAATCAGTTAATCATTATAATGAAAAGTGAAACCATCAGAGTGAAACAGAGAGAGAAAGACAGAGGAAGTCGTGTGAGGTCGTGAAGAGGTTCTCAGAAGGCTTCTCCGCGTGAAAAAGGGACACAAATGACTCAGTTATAATTAAATTATACTGCGAAAAGGCGTGAAATATTAGCTCATGAATATCCAGTAACCTCAGCCATCATTGAAAATAAGATTCATTCTCGGCATAATTTTTTTTCTCGTTCTTCTTTCCGTTATCTTCCTTAATCCTATCATGGTGCAGTCACGTAAAAATCACCCCTTTCGTCGATTCGATTAACTTTCTTGCGAGGTGTCCTTTTAAATTATTGTCCTCAATTTTTCCATCAACTTTTGTTAGTTTGGAACTCGTTAAAGAGTATTGCAGAAACAAGTATACCATTTGAGTATCAAATGCAGGTTTCAAGATTGTGTAACTATGTAATTGTTTTTAATAATTTCAATAACAAATAGTCCATCCCCTGAGTGCAATCGATTTCATAAAATATTTACAATACACATATAAATCAAGTAAACTATTGATACAGAAAACACATACCCTTCTTTAGTCGGTTACAAAGATATTTTCAATAAATATCCAAAGTTGTAAGTTACAATGCTGTCAAGAAGTAATCCTACTAAAATCGCATGCCATTTCCAAACCGTTCCCAATAATAACATCGATCTTTAACCTCACACCAAATTACCAAAATATCCACCACAAGTGCAACTTGAAAATCAATTTGCAAACCCTCAATATAAACTTGTGCCTCCAACCATTGTGAAATAAAATTCCCAAAATGCAACTAATAGAAAGTAATACTTCTTCACCGCCAAACATTTAACGACCTATAACGAAATGTAATTAACAATGAAATTCAAGCAAAAGTAACAATCCAAAGGTTCCCCTCGCAAATCAGCCCTTTCACGTTCGATCCTCCACCATACGTTCGATCAGCCATGCAAACAATCCTGCCACACCTCCTCCTTATTTTACTTTTATCTCTTAACAATTGACTAAAAGCATTTCACTACTGTCTACTACTCACTGGCACCTTTCTTCACTATTATCAGCGGACTGTCCTCGTGTCCAGGGATCGACAAGTATTACCACCAGACATTGGTGGACGCGCTCGTGGCCGAACACTCCTCTCGACTAAACGAAATCGAACCAGATATCCGAATCGTGAACGCGACGCGTTAAAAACCATCTTCCCCATCGATGTTGGATACCTGCCCGCAACTTACGTAACGTTAACGATCGATTTGAACTCCTGCAGGCTTCCCTATCTTCTTTTTTCTTATACCTCTTCTAAGTACTGCATACTTCTTCGTTTGTTCTTTTTTTTTCTGTTCAGATTCTTGGTCTTGGTTATATTGTTAATTCTATTGGATTGCTTCGTGGTTATCCACGTGTACGCACGACTGAAACTTGCGAAGGGTGTGTACACACGTGTACACTGGTTACGTTCAATGATTGAGTCTCGAAGGCACGCGACAGTCATTCGTCGATGTTCGATCATGGCACCATCGTCATCATTATCATCATCGTTGTTACTGTTCGTTTCGATGTGGAATAGGTTTTTTTATCTTTGGATCGTGGTCTTGAAACACTCTTCGCGTTCAGGTAGAATTTCGGAAACGAGAGGAAAAGTTTCGCAAATTTTATTAAAAGTAAAATAGTACTTGCGGAAATAAATTCATGTTACATCATTGTGAGTATCTGTTTTAGTATTATTATTGTTGCAATCTTATTGTCGCGTCGAGACGAACAATATCAATTCGAAAAGAGTCGCAAGGAGAATGAAACGGTAATTAAACAGAAACTTGATTTTCGAGCGAACAGAGCGAAGAAAGTTTCGAAGTTTCAGAATCACCGCAAAAAAGACAAGCGTCTCTTTCCCTCGCCTACGATCGTCGAATTATTTATGTTCAGTCTGAACTCTTTCGAATCGGTGAAATTGCTTTGTTCGCTCGTGACGTTCGGCAAACAAGTTGACTCGTAGAAGCCGATGCCGAAATCGATTCGAAACTTTTCCTCGCCAATTTGATACTTGGACGCAAGGCAAAGTTTCCCTTGAAATCGATCCAAGTGGCTGTCTTCGAATCACCCGTGGCCTCCTTTAATTTATCAACGCCCTTTGGTGAAAACATTTTGCCACGTTGCGATACCAATTCGAGCTGCAACATTTACTTACACAAGCATGAATCGTTTATTGTAGAAACGGGATAAATTATCGTAGCTATTTCTTTTTACAGTTTTTCATTTGCTGAATTAGAGACATGTGTTTGTATAGATTTATGCGCCCTTCTGCGATTTTCCACCCTCGACTGGAGGAATGGGGTTGAATTTTTTTTCGTTTTTCTTTGTTTTAACAAAAATTTTGTTCAGCAAATTCTTTACATTTCTATTTTATTTCACGAACAAGGTACAGAGAGACAAGGAAATTATTTTCTATCCTTGAGTGTACAATAAATGGACTAGAAAGTTTATTGAAAAGAATTAAAGTAATAGAATTGTTCTATACGATACAATGGTGATTAAAAACGTTTTATTGAGACTCGGTTATCATTCATTCACATACCTTTTAATATATTGTATTTTAATATTTTTCTTATTTTTGCGAAATTTCATTTCGCCCCGCCAGTTGAGGATTTAATTCTTAAGTCTAATTAAATTTGTTTCCTATTTTCGGCAAACAGGTCGCGTTAGCCTCGCTTATACAGGGTGGTTCCAAGCACAATTTCAATTGAAAACTCAAACAATTGGTGGACGAGAAATAAATCCGCTACTCTCATTAACTATTGAATAAAAATGTTAACAGACTCGTACTCTCATTATTGCTACACAAAATACTTTATAAAACGTACATTGTTACTTCTAGCAATTACGGAACAATTCAAACTAACAAGAAATACAATGAAAGATAAATTACAATATTATTCTACGAATCTCTGTATTAAATATTAAATTAATATTACAGCATAAAATCGCATAAAACATTTACACAATTCGATAATACTACCCCGCGAATATTTTCACCCCTTCATTCGCGTAACATCCAACATAAAAAGTAAAAGATTGAACATCAAATATTTTCAGCAGCAAAGTTTAAATGGAAAGTATTGATGTACATAATTTAACGGGAAATATTTCTCCACCGATTTTTCGAGTTTCAATTCACGAATCGCCCCGTAGATTTCTGTACTACTTTAGATCGCTTACGTCTCGACTAAAGCGTTTTACATAGAGGGAATGCTCGCGTAGAATGGCGTACACGATCGATCGCGACGCAGTTAGATCTTTCATTTTATTTCCAATTTTTTGTTCCCTTATTCTTCGTTTTACTGTTCATTCTTCTAATAGGTGTTTTCTGCGCACAGTCTACAGGGGTTTCCGCTACTAATTCGGCTATTTCATTTTCATTTTCAGGGCAATGCTTAAACGTCCAGACCGGAACCATTTGCGAAGTTGCGAAGTTCGATCAATTTGCCGCAAGTTTACCGACCAAAGAACGAACGAACCGAAATTTAAATAATTAAAGAAATAAATAAATACAAATAATGAAATACTATATATAGTATTTATATATAGTGTCTATATATTATATATATACACAATGTGCTCGTTTAATGATCGTTTTAATAATAACAATGATATTCATATCGGAGAGCAAACGACCAATCATAATGTAACATTATACATGGCTGTTTTTTTCCTTTGCTTTAACGTGTTCTTCGTGCAACCCTTCAAGTTCCCTCTCCTATCGTGATCGCCGCGATTTTTTTTCTTTCTCGTTTCGTATGGTATACCCGGTGTGGCAAAGTTTTTCGAGGAAAAACGAAATCGACTATCATGTGAGTAGAAATGAAAAGTTATTATTGTGTTTGGAATTTATTTGGTTCTATTCAATTGTGATTTTGGGGCGAAAAGATGATCAGGCCTGGGGGTGTGTATGTTCTTCTTTTTTTACAGCTCGTAATAGTGGTTTAAATTTTTATGTTTGTAGTAATTATCAAATTAATAAATGATGTATGTAAGTAATTTTTGTTTACATTATATGAGCATCACAATACCATGCACGTTTTATTTTCGTTTCATCGACAATACAAAATGGATTTCGCTTGAAAAGCTTTGTAACACCCAGCGTATTCTACGTATTTGAATAACGTAAATGTATTTGTTTAGTAAGAAAGCTTTATATAAAAGTAATGAATCGACAGAGGTTCAGAGTTCGTAAGAAAGCGTGCTTGCTTTCTTACGCTTTCCTTGAACGTTTTGGAAGAAACAATTAATTCATTTTTATGTCCAAGCTTTCGAATCTGAATCGAAGGGACATCGTGGAAACTTCGATGAATAATTACGAACAGAAATTTGAATGCAATCTGTTCCTCCATTTTTACCTTGAATTTTGATTTTCAAGGGAAATCCGAAATTTGATGGCGCCCAAGTAAACGGTGCAGCCTCTCGGGTTTTTTAAAACGATAAAAGTATACTAAACGCAACCGTGAATTAACTAGTGTGTCGAAATCGAACAGGAAGCACTCGATGAAAAGGTGAGAAAATAATCAAATCGAGTTATTAGACTTGAGATATGCTTTTTGTCTGATAACAAAAAAAAAAAGATGTCTGTTTGCCTTATCTAACGGGATGTCGACTTCCATGAGGACAAAGGGTTAAACACGAAGTATTATCGAGGAATAGTTCTATTTAAGTAGATGATATCCCCTTGGATCTGTTCTCTTCTCGCTGAAACTTTTTTCAACCCTTTTTTATCACGAGATTTATTTCCTTTTTATGTCTGATACGAATGAATATAATACCTTATACAGATATTAATATTATTTTAAAAGTTCCATAATAATATTTACTGCCATAAATAATAATAAGTACCAGTAAGTATACTAGAAATATACTCCTCCATTGCAATCATTTTGTGCATATTTGTACAAGTTTCCATGGGTTGAAAATAGAAAAAGCGATTTTGATCAAATAGACCAGTATACTTTGTACATAAAAAAGAAACAAATAATATACTGCCTTTATAATTGTCTATCTCCTTTTTGAAGTATTGGTGTCTTGAAGTGTTTGTTCTCTTTCGTCGAGGATCGAACTTGATCGAGAAAGACGTCTTCCACAAGTGAACAGAATTTGATCGATGATTCGATCTGTATGTATTCGAAATCGTAGTACTAGTTGGCTATCGTTGAAGGAAACAAGCTGTTGCACTGATAGAGCAGCGTTGTATTATATTTGTTCACCTGAGCACGTCGTCAGTATACGCTAGACATGGAGTATATTGATCATATTTTCAGCGTATTGTGATCGTCGGCACAGATAATGTGGCGTTAAACATTTCTGAATTCGACGTTAAAAGACTACTTTCAGCATAACACAATAATATCAATGTTCTACGACTGAAAGTTTTTAACCATTTCGTTGAGAATTTAAATATTTTTTAAATTCTAAACTCTTCGTTAATTGCCTTAAGTTTCTTGAACTTCTAGGTGTCGTAAAGAAATTGATTGGTGGAATGGTTTTGGAAATTTTTTTTTATCGAATGCCAACATTCTATTCTTGTTACTGAATCGTTGTCACTTCAATTCAATGAAGTACGATTTAGTTATCTTGTTAATAAAGAATTTGGAGAAACTCAATTTTCGTAGAATATATTTTATGAACATTTTGATTTAAATAATTCATTGCAATACGGTTTTAATATGATTTAATTTGTAATAAATGACGGAAAAATTTGCTCGATTTTTCTGGTTGTTATATTGAAAAAGAAGAAGAAAGAGTGAAAATGAAGTAGTGAAATATTTATGTAAATAGTAGTTAGAAACTGTTTCATAAATGTTTTGGGATTGTTGCTTTACTCTTAAGTCTCTTCACTCTGCGTATACCATAACTGTATACTTACCTGTAACTGTCTGTAATATAATTTCCAGATTTACTGCTCGTTGACTCCGTATTCTCTGCTTTCGACTGTAAATGTTGCCAATGATTGTCAATGAAATTCCAATAATTCAGTAACAACATATATTAATTAAATAATGGAGTAAACGATTGATCGAAACGGTGAATATTATTTCTAATTCTGCGTGTTCTATATTATTTCACTGACGTATCACTACTACTTAAAGTACGATACGAAATAAAATAAGACTTCATATAATCAAAAAATAAATAATAAATATTAGAAAGTAGTTATTAAAATCAAAACAATGATGAATGAGAAGCTATACAATAATTAATTGTCCTTCAAACGTTTTGCTCAAATTAGTTTTTAATGAAACATATTTTAATAGTATGCCTAAAATGCAGAGATTACTGCAGATTAAATAGAAAAGCAGTTCCAGAAAAAATGAAAAGATACGTGAAAAGATAACAATAAAATGAATAGAATAATTTCATTAAAATTATTTAGCCAGCCTTCCGATAAACGACAGTCACTGGCAGCAACTTTACTTTACGAATCACTCTTATCTCACCCAGAATATACCACGAACTTCAAGCTAGACAAACTGTATCTATAATCTATACTATTTTTAAAGTAGCACCTGTGTCGAATCGCTTCTCTGATCTCCCACGCGCTCGTCCCCACTCTTTTGAATCACGATGAAGGAGCACTTTTCTTTCATTAATTGTCTCATTGTTTTCTCGATTTTTTTGTATGTCTCCATGGTCGATCTCAGAGGGTGCCACCGATTTGCCCTGTAAGACGCAGCAAAAGCTTCCCCAACGAAAGTGAAACCACTGATCACGCAGCCGAGCTCGAGGACTTCCTCTCCTCTAGATCAGGTATTTTTTAAAGTAGTCGTCAAACAATAAAGAGAGAAAAAAGTATCACTGCAATCTTATGTTGTTCAAGCTTGAAATATAATAGTATTATTTTATTTCTTCCCTTTTTTCATTGCCATAATTATTGCTCCTCTATAAATAATTATTATTTAAATATATGTATGTATATATTACTTGTGCTACTAATGTTAGTCTGCATTATAATTTGAATATTTTGTTTACCTTCGTTTTCGTAACAGGTGTCTTGTTTAAATTTTTATGTAGCCAGTTCTATTGAAGACGAATATGCTACTCTCTGTCGAGTTCATATGAAATAGATTTAAATATCAATAAATTCGTGTACAAATGTAAACATTATATATGTATATCGCATAACTCACCTGAGACATATTCTAAGAATGACATCTTCACCTGGCACTATAAAACACCTTGATATTTTTCATTAACATATTTTTTTAAGCCATATCGACATACCGGACGGTTTCAAGCTAATCTCCCTGAGCGCCATCCGCTAAAGTAATATCATCTAGTTCCTTACTCGCACATACAGCGAAGGATTTATCGAGAGTTTGTTCTTAATATGCTAAAATGGGTCAACCGTAAATAATACCTTATCTGGCTTTTATTTGGTTCACTGCATCTGCGTCACTATTTTATTAATGATATTTAATAATGGAAACAGGGTACTGGTACATATCGACCCATTTCACGGACTCACCAATTTCGCCTCCCCGCTAATTCCACTTCTCTTTCCACGTTCGAGGTGTGACGGAATTATCCATGGACAAACCGGTGTCCGACGAGGATGAGGAACACTGGAAGGATGCTTCCCCGATCACGCCGACCTGCAGTCCCACTAAACACCCCCCGAGGACCTCCAGACAACGCAGACATCCCAAAAGCGTCGCAGTCGAGATCCACGACTACGAACCGACCAGTCCACTGCACGAGAAAGACGTGATAATAATCGACAGCAGTGCCACGCCGCCTAGCAAGAAAATGGCCATGAAGTACAATCAAGAGTTATCGTCAGGCTTAGAAAAGGTGGCGCCAAAAGTGAAATTAAAACGAGAACCTATGACAGAGTGCAAGGAGTCTGAGGAACTGGCTGAAGCAAGAAGTCGTCCATCGACGTCGCCAGAGAAACACGCGGACACCGAAAGAGGACGAAGTCTCGTGCGAACGGACTCCGAGGAAGGGTTACCCTCGTCCAGGGACGTAGTCTGCAAGAGTGACGCGTCGGAAAAGGGTGCAAAGAAGAAAATCTATAAGAAGAGGGACCAGGACAGGCGATCCTCCAGAAGAAAGAAAGGTGACGCGGAAGAGCCGTCGCCACAGGTGTCTAAAATAGAGCCAGACGATTCCAAGATGCAGAAGGAGCCGGAGGAAATAGTGATCAGGTCCAGAGAGGAGACGAAGAGTCTCAGAGAACAGGAGTGTATCGAGAGAGTGACAGAGTTCCTGACTAAGCACAGTGTACTGACCTATTCTGACGTTCCCCCTGGCTCCGAACCGGAAGTAGTCGTCCAGCATACCGCCGATGGCAGGGAGCAACGCGTCACTCGTCCATCCAGTCTTCTGGAGACCCAAGAACCATCTGTCCAAGTCCTTCCCACCGAAGAATCCTCTTCGACACCGAAGAAGGAAAGTTCACAGAGAGCAGAGGAGCTAGCGAAAACTCCCTCGTCTTTAGAATCCGAGAAACAAATGATCACACCTGTCAGGACACCCGTCACGGGCTCGGACAGAACGCCGGGTAGCGTAGACGAGACGAAAACCTCGGCGACGACTCCAGACACCGAGGTGCCGATAATTAAACGAAAGAGTTCGATGAGGAAGAAACCTGGCATTTTCTCCAGAGAGTCTTCCAGGGAGTCTCTGCTGGACGAGACTAAGAAGGAGGTCAGGATACAGGAGAACGTCGAGGAAATCTATTTCGAGGTCAGGCGATCCTCCAGAAGAAAGAAAGGTGACGCGGAAGAGTCGTCGCCACAGGTGTCTAAAATAGAGCCAGACGATTCCAAGATGCAGAAGGAGCCGAAGGAAATAGTGATCAGGTCCAGAGAGGAGAGGAAGAGTCTCAGAGAACAGGAGTGTATCGAGAGAGTGACAGAGTTCCTGCGTGATCAGTGGATCCTGACTAAGCACAGTGTGCTGACCTATTCTGACGTTCTCCCTGGCTCTGAACCGGAAGTAGTCGTCCAGCCTACCGCCGATGGCAGGGAACAACGCGTCACTCGTCCATCCAGTCTTCTGGAGCCCCAAGAACCACCTGTCCAAGTCCCTCCCACCGAAGAATCCTCTTCGACACCGAAGAAGGGAAGTTCACAGAGAGCAGAGGAGCTAGCGAAAACTCCCTCGTCTTTAGAATCCGAGAAACAAATGATCACACCTGTCAGGACACCCGTCACGGTCTCGGACAGAACGCCGGGTAGCGTAGGCGAGACGAAAACCTCGGCGACGACTCCAGACACCGTGGTGCCGATAATTAAACGAAGGAGTTCGATGAGGAAGAAACCTGGCATTTTCTCCAGAGAGTCTTCCAGGGAGTCCCTGCTGGGCGAGACTAAGAAGGAGGTCAGGATACAGGAGAACGTCGAGGAAATCTATTTCGAGGTCAGGCGATCCTCCAGAAGAAAGAAAGGTGACGCGGAAGAGTCGTCGCCACAGGTGTCTAAAATAGAGCCAGACGATTCCAAGATGCAGAAGGAGCCGGAGGAAATAGTGATCAGGTCCAGAGAGAAGAGCAAGAGTCTCAGAGAACAGGAGTGTATCGAGAGAGTGACAGAGTTCCTGCGTGATCAGTGGATCCTGACTAAGCACAGTGTGCTGACCTATTCTGACGTTCTCCCTGGCTTTGAACCGGAAGTAGTCGTCCAGCTTATCGCCGATGGCAGGGAACAACGCGTCACTCGTCCATCCAGTCTTCTGGAGCCCCAAGAACCACCTGTCCAAGTCCCTCCCACCGAAGAATCCTCTTCGACACCGAAGAAGGAAAGTTCACAGAGAGCAGAGGAGCTAGCGAAAACTCCCTCGTCTTTAGAATCCGAGAAACAAATGATCACACCAGTCAGGACACCCGTCACGGTCTCGGACAGAACGCCGGGTAGCGTAGGCGAGACGAAAACCTCGGCGACGACTCCAGACACCGAGGTGCCGATAATTAAACGAAGGAGTTCGATGAGGAAGAAACCTGGCATTTTCTCCAGAGAGTCTTCCAGGGAGTCTCTGCTGGACGAGACTAAGAAGGAGGTCAGGATACAGGAGAACGTCGAGGAAATCTATTTCGAGGACACCAGCGAGCAGATCAGCGGGATTCTACCTGAGGTGCAGCTCGTTAAAGCCAGGATAATCACCGCTGAAGAGGCGGCGGCCAACAGAGTCGACGAGCCAATGAGAATTGAGGTGCATTCCCCGCCGGAAGTGGCTGTGGTCACTGACTCTGTGAGAGTGAAGACTGGTAGAGTCCCGTCGCCGGAAACGGTGAATCTGTCGCAGCTGCAGTTGCTGAGTTTGGCCAAGTCCACGTCTGAGAACACCCTGATGGACACTGGGGACGTGATCGGCGACGAGAACAGAATTTCCGAGAGGAACATCAAGGCCGAGATTTTGTTGGATTTATCTAAGGTGCCGGATGTTGGCGAAGAGGAAGGATCGATTGATAGAGAGAAGAAGGATAGGAAGTTGAGTAGAACGGGCAGCGAGAATTCGAGGAGGAGCTTGCTGAAGGATCGGGTTAAATCGAGGGAGCAAGGTGGATTTAAGATTGGAAGCCTGGCGCAGCCGGATGTGCCGGAACTGATGATCCTGCTGGAGAGTGCTGCTTTTGGGAGGAGGAAGACTGACGACGATGACGATCTCGATAGCCTGGTGGACTATGGCGTGGAGGAGGAGATCAGAAGGTAAGAGATTCAGGTATTAATTGGATAGTATGCCTTTGAAGTTTTGGCTTTCGATAATTGACCAGTCTTTTGTTGCGATTAATTTTTAAGTCTGTTAATGGGGTACGGATGAGTTAAATGATAGTATGAAATCGTGTTGGAATGTTAGTATTTCCTTCACTGATTCAGTATTACTTAAAGTTCATTTTGGAACTGTCAATTCAGTAATACAAGGCGAGGAATTAAAGGGTTCAAGGCGTAAATGAAAATTCGATTTTATTGATGGGTACGCTGATGAAATAAGCAACAATATACGAGAATGATTGTTAAAATTCAGGTAACAGCCCTTGCCAGTAAAAAAACGTGCAGAATATTTAATATACTTCTGGCAAAAGTGCACCAGCGAAATATTACTGCACGTAACAGAATGTTGCAAAGAGAAATATGCCAGAAAAACAAACGCAAACTCGAGGACGGTGCAAATAATGATAAATACGTCTACAAACACATATTCTCAGTTCTATAAATATTCGTATGAATAGGGTAGACTTTTTTTTTAAGCCGGTTGCTCTTTAGCGAATATTAAAAGTAGTCACTATTAATTAAGTAAATCTAATTACCGAAGGAAAAGGGCTTCGAATGTCGATTAATGGGCAATGTTATTTTCCGTTGCTGCCTGCCGGTTGGATTACGCGAGTGACCATAGAAACCCCGCGAAATGCGCACAATTGGTTGGAAATGTAGGTCGTTTAGAATACCACACAGTGTTTCACGACCCGAAAATTTTAAAACCGCAACCCCTTTTTATGATTTCCCATTCCTCCACCCCTTCGCCACGCGATCATTTGGAAACTAAACTAGGCCTGTTGATCGATTATCTCTCCCAACCATATCGAATTTCTTAACCCTTCTTTCTATAGTTGCATCGCCCTTTTACACTACTCCATTTTTATTAAGAGAAACATTGGTCGATATTTATAATAATACAAACTTCATTATCAATTAACTATCAACTTTCTAATTAATATATCGAAATTAGTCGGAACAATTTGTGCAATGTTTAATTTTAATTGAATTCTTTCGATCTTAATTGAAAATCTCACGTATATTGGTTGTACGTTGTGTACAGTTTGAGATGTACGATGTTTAATGAATTTCCTAGTTTCTGAAAGTAGGGTGTGCGGCCCAATAAATTTCTGATTCTCCACCGTCGTTTCCAAAACTCTGGTTATTACGCTATGCTTGGCTTTCTAATCTTACAAAAGGCTTAACAAACCGAAAATGAAACGGGTGGTACAAAGGCTGGCCAGACCAGGCAGGGGAAACGGCGGCCAAAAGAAGCCTTGAAAGTGGGTTAAAGGAATAGACAGTGTCGTTGCAGCAACCGAACAGGAATATAAATACGAACGGGAGAAAGAGAATTCGAGCCAGAAAACGTAACGACGATAAAAGATAAGGACGATAGAATGGAAGTAGTAACACCAAAGGAAGAAGCAAGATGCTTATAGCTACGTAGCCTGGAGTGTAGACGAAGAAAGAAATCGCGGCAGAAAGTCTCTCTGGTTTCCCAAACAGAATCAGCTAAGGCTGAAAAATTATAAAGGGTGATCTGAAGGAAATCGTTGAACAACCGACGGCCGAGGAATTTCATTTGAAATTGTTGGAAGTAGAAATATTCAATTAGTATGGAATTGAATTGAAACCATTTACAATATAAATTTACTTCTGCAGGAATTATTATTATTGTCAATATTTCCTAGCTAGAAAATTGAACGATTATTATTTTGAAAGAATTTGTCGGTATTTGTTTTTAGAAAATTAGAAGGACATTTATTCATGTTCGTTACTAGAAAATCAAATGAACAAATTTCTTATACGTGTTTAAAATTGTACCCCCTGTTATCCAAATTAATATTCCACAAATATTCGACACCAATTACTCACCGCGCCTCCGATTATTTCGCGCATCCAAATTGATATTCCAACCCCATTTTAATAACTCACCCCAAAAATTATCATCACTGTCTCTAATTATTCCTGCATCCGTCTAAATTCCCCTCCAAGCAATCCAAACGCTTTCGAATAAAAACTCCAACCCCTAAGCCACCACAATTTCCCCTGCAATCTCGACACTTATCTAATTCTCAGCAATGAAACTAATATTTCACCCCCTGGAAAGTAATCGCCAAAAAATTATATCGAGCTCCAAAAAAATGTCAAACTCCTGCAGGGTTTGGAAAAAAAAAAGGAAAAAAGAGACATATTCCAACAATCTTTCCGACCACCCTGTAGACACAAGTACGCGTTAAAACGAGACGAAAGAGGCGTGCAGAAGGAAAAGAGACGGCAAGCTCTGCGGCAACGAAGCTCGTCGTTACTTCCTCCCACGCGATTGCAAAGCCTTCGTAGCTCACGTGTATTCGCGCGCACACGCTCGCACAACCACCGCGGATAAGTATGCATAGACACGCTTTGACGAGTGTGCGTGTGCATGCACTCGCAGGAGAACGCTCCTGGAGGTGGTTGCTCGCGATTAGTCGCGATTCCGACCGCCTCGACACCACTCTCCGCTCCCGTGTAACTTCTCCGGCGACGCGTTACAAGGCGAGGTACCTTGAATTAAGAGACACACCGTTACCTGCCCGCACGTCCGCGTGTCGCAAACAAGACCGTGCTGCACCGTGCACCAACTTGTTCAGCATTGCGCTGGTGTGTACGCGCGCAACGCCACGTTCCCCGAGCGTAGTACACGCGGAACGGAGCGTGTTGTTTATTAGATCAGAGTAAGCCAGTTTGGTGTGACGCAGCTAGGCGCGACGGTGAACACCTTAGATTCCCGACGAAACGTGACAGGTAGCTGTTCCTTGTTGTCCTTTTCCTTTTTTCTATGTACCTCAACGTGTACGTTCTTCACGTTCTTTCTTGTTTCTTGTTGGTTTCGTTTAAGGGTGTTTCGGTGTCCTTGTCTCGAGTGCCTGTTTATAGATTTCCCGTTGTGTACAGTCTGTTTTCTTTTCGCAATTGTTCTTGGCTGCTTTCGGAGTGTTTGCCTGCTTTGGGGACTTCGAACGGTCGTATGCGGAATTTGTGATTGTGTGTTTCGGAGTAGTGAAGTTGAAATTATGCATATTTTATCAGCTGGGTTGTGCGGGAAGGGTTAATGAGTTTGGGGGTTAAGGGGTTTGCAGTATTTCCTTCTTTTTTTTTGTTCGTTATCTTTTTTCATTATTTGACGAGTTTTGTGAGAGATTGAAGATTCTTGAGAGAAGTCTTGGCGGCAGAGATTGTCGTTCAATTGGTGAGCCTTGAATATAATTGGTCCCTGCCTTTTGTTTCGAGGCTGCTTTCATTAAAAAGCGAATATGAGTACGAGATGTGCTTAGAAGCTGTGGAGACAGTACGATTCCAATCAATACCGCAGATCAAATATTTCTCACGGCGTTTTAGAATGTTTAAATCATCGTAAACATTGAATTACACGAAATTTCTTCTACGGTCTCGTTCTACAACCCTCGGGAGTTTCAAGGCGTTCAGGGTTTCATACGTTTCCGTAACACTAAAAACGTTTACGACTGTGAATGTGTAAAATCTACTGTACGTAAAATCCACGATTCACCGAATGTTTGCGGAACGCATAGACTTCGAGATTTCCACAATCTGCAAAACCCTCGACTTTCAGTTCGATAAGTTTAAAATTGTTCTGTGTTTCTTTTTAATGACCGTTCGAAATGTTCGAGAGCTTCGATCATTTCTGACCTTCGAATTATTTCGTTCGCTCTTGTGTATTACGTAATTTTAACTCCTCGTGATAATGTTTGTGAAAAGGAGCACTGAAATAATATTGTCAGCTGTAATTACGATTGGATCAGCGGAAAGCCGCGAGAACATTTTTGTAAGAGTTCCTCATGCACGCCGTTCCTTCCGTGTTTGCTGTGATAGGGTTTACCTTAGCTCGATATTCGTGTTACGTTTCTTTGAAGGAGAACTTTCAGTTGTTTCGATAGGGGTTGGAGAAAGGATGGGGCGGTTGTTTCGCGATGCGATTCACTTTGATGGGAAAACACGTGATGCGGTGTGATAGGGGAAAGCAGTCAATTCGCGATTTCAAAGGGTGTACGTATTTAATAATTTTTTAGGGGTTGATAGGTCGCTGTACGTGATTGAGAAATTTTTTGAATTACCACAGATTTATTTATTTCGTCTTAGCTTTGGGGTGTATTTGAAATTCATAAATGTTTGTGTAGAGATTAATGGAAATTTCAAGTCAACATTAATAATTGTCGTAGATTCGGTAAATGTTAGGGTCACAAGGGAAAATGAAAAATTCCTTATTATTTCAGGTTGAAGATATTCTACATTTTGTTAGCAGTAATAATTGTAGAGGGATAAATTAGAAGGGAAAAAGGTTTATTGTGAAAAATGTAATTTGAGAGTTTATAATGGAATTCGTACTTAATACTTTTTCTATTAACTAGTTGTATGAGAATGTCTTGAGATATAATTTTATTGTTATTTTAAGTTCATTTCGTACCTGGTTATTTTTATGCCACGTATCTTTTATTTCTGACAGCCCGAAAGTTCTTAAAATGTGTTCAGACTTTAGGAACTATTCAGCTTTACGACTCTCACAGTTTGTAGCACGGGTTTTCTCTTATTTCTCTACTTTTACGATTTCAATTAAGTAAAAGAATACTATTCGAATCGATGTAAAAATAATTTCGCCTCGAATGTGATGTAATTTTTCTGGCGCCGAATAATGGCAAAAAATATTGGTCCAGATATTCCCTGTCGATTAGTTAAAATCATCCGAATGGAAGCTACAATTATTAATATTTAACGTGAAAAATTCTTCTAGAACATTTATGGACGTATATTTGTATCTTCGAATGAAAGGGCGTGCTTATTTCTTGCACAGGTGTGCATACTAGTGCTAATGAAATTATGTTAAAAGGAACAAACAGGTGGTGCGAGGAAAGAAGTTTTAGTACCTTTGAAATATATTCCAGACAAGTTTACGACACTGCGCTATAAATAAAGAATTTCTACTCGTCCATAAAACACGACGCGTTCTTCTCTTGTGTAAACTGATTTCTTCCATTAAGGCACACCGCATTACTCAAAATATACGGGAGTGACAAACAATAATTCTATTAACCCATTTCCTCTCGATGAAAAAACAAGATGAAAAATCCAACAACGCAATGCCATACAGTATATAAAACCCGACGTTCACAATTTCGTACAAGAATTAATCGTCCCAAAGTTTCACCACGGTTATCAAAAAGTTATCTTTATCAGCAAATAATATAAAAGGATGTCATAATATAGAGAAGCTAAAACAGAAAATGTCGCCCCTTCTTTTTTATTATAAATACAACCATTTGGAGAGCACGATAAGTAAAATATTTATTCTCTGCGATAAGTATGGAACAGTCTGAAAGCTCACCCCTTTCTCTCGTACGAGCCATGCAGAAAGTCACTGTCGGCGAAATATCATTTCCTCTTTTTGCATCATTTATCATACGCTCCATCGGCGAAGGACTTTTCCCTCTGAAAGATCCACGCATCGCCAAGTATCGTGTAAATCGACTCGGAGGGAATTCATACAACGACCTAATGTTATTGTTAGATCGCGTCCACCGCGTTCAGCCGCCATTATATAAGAATTATACGCGGTACAAATGTGACCGGTACACATTCGCCGGGACATTAAGCGGTCTTATTCGTGTGAATCGGCTGTTCGAAGACGTAGGAAGACGTAACAAAGAATTATTCGACCAGTCACGGACTCTTTTGTCGGGAATTTACGGCCGCAACGTCTGGACAACTCTGCTACATTTAATGAGACAACATGACGGAGAACTCTGCGGACCGTGAAACTTTTTTAAACGAGGAACTCGGTTTAATAGGATTTTGTAGTTTTTTTTTCTCTCTCCATTTCTTGTTTCTTTCTGGCGGACCGAAGTTTCAGTGGAATTATCTATCTTTACGTTCAAGTACTACGCGGTAATCGAATTTCGTTCGTTATTTAATCTTAGAAGCTCGTGAGGGTTCCTTTGTAAAATATTTATTATTATTATTATCATTTTTATTATTATTATACACGAGTCTAATATCCAGTTGAACCGTCGAACAAATTGCCCCAATATTCCACCCTTTGTCGATCGAACGAACCGCCAATTAATTCATTAACCTTATTATTAAAACCGCCTAAAGTGTGCCCAATTAATGGTTCACCATGAGAAACATGGTACTGAACAATATATATCGACTTATCCCAAATCGTCGTTGCGGCCACAAAAATTATTACATGCAGTGAAGCAATGGAAAAAATAACACGTCGACCCTTCTACCATAATCCTTTTCGCATCAACCGAACAAACTATTCGCCCAGCTCGCAGTCACGATTAATAGGTCAACCCTGAAGACCCTTGCGTTCACTGCACCAGCGATTCTCCCTGTTTTCCCCCCTGTATTAGCCAAGAAAAAGATAAGGAAGCCCGCGCTCATTAACCCCTCGAAACCGTTCGTTTCATTAACCCCTCGCCTAATAATAATTAAGTCGTAAGGTTGGCGCACAGCGGTGGATAAAAGGAAGTTCGAAAGGCAAGCAATACGAAATCGCCGAATTTTTCTGCAAGGAAATATAGATTATCTATAAGTTATAAGGCGAAGGAGTACCTCGGAATAAATGAGTGCTACCAAAACGATGTAAACTAACATATTTAAAATTTTCTTTTGTTCGCCACTGTGAGATTTATAAATAATTAATAATTGCCTAAACTGTGCATCGATACAGGAATTAGTCAACTCTAACGCGTGTACATTTGATTTGACTGTTTCGACAATCACTCACTTCGATTATTTTTCTCACACGAGCTTCCTGTTTCATGGGCAGAACAAGAGATCCGAAGGCTGACGCTGGTTCGCGTGTAACACTCGACCAGGACGTCGAATCTCCTTCAAAAACCAGCCAACCGGACCACACGCTCGACAACGAGGCGAAACTCCTCGAGGGTGACGATCATCCAGGTCAGCCGGACGGGGAAACCGAATTCAAAGATTATGACAGGGCCCTCTGGCAGAGGCGTCCACTGCTGGAGGAAACAGTCCCGTTCCGCCCCGAGGAAGACAGTCTAATCAGCAAGGAGCACTCCTTGGAATACCAAAGCCAGACGTTGGAGAGCCAGTCCGAGAACCTCCTGCTCTCGACGTCCTTGGAAAGTCTATTGAAATCGACAGGAGACAGCTGGCCGAGTCAGCTCGACAGAAGCGGCGAGGAAACAGAGCGTAGCTTCAAGGAGATCCAGTACTCGCCCAAAGAGAGGCACGACGCAGAGACACAGACAGAGCAAGAGACCAAGAGCACTCAGTGCAGTCCAGAGCAGAGTATCGTCAGCACGTCAGAGGTGTCCAGGGACAGCCCTGTGCACTTTTCCAGAGGATACTATCAGAGTCCCCGAAAGGAGGTCCAGACTCAGACGCAGGGCGAGAACAAGAGTGTCCAGTGCTGTCTGGACGAGTCGGAAAGTCTGTCCAGGTCTGTAGACTTCGAGGAATCGTTCGACAGCCCATCCCGATCGGAGAAGAGCTACGTGAAGGAGTCGAAGAGTGTTCAGTGTATACCCGAGGATATATCAGTCAGCCCCGGCAAGTCTGTCGACGGCGAGGACAAGTCGTTCAAGTCGGACTGTCTATGTAGAAGTCCGCGACGGGAAGTCGAGGTTCAGACCTGTCAGGAGTCGAAGGCGATACAGTGCAGCGACGATGAGATTCTAGAGGTGACCACTGGACAGACCAGCGAGCCCGAAGGGAAAAGTTCGAGGAGGACGACCGATAGTCCGGGCACTTCGAGTTGCGGTTCGCCCAGGAAGCTTCCCACGTTGGTGTTCGTGGAGGAACGAACGGATATGACGGTCACGCAGCGGGATCACGAGGGAAACGTGAACTGGTCCAAGCATTGGGGACCGGAGAGGCTGGTCGAGATCTACAGGGAGCCGAAGACTAGTCTTGGACTAAGCATCGTTGGCGGAAAGGTGCGTAACGTGGATACACTGGCCGGTTAAAAATAAAAGTTACTGGTACAGCACCGTGTGTTTGTGTGGCCGGAAGTTGATATGGGTGTACGGTGTTCGCGTGTGTTGGGTGAACAGGGAGCCCCTTCTGGGAATTCGGGTCAATCTTCTGGTCGATTTTTTATTTTAAGAATTTTGGGCGAGAGAGGAGGGTTTGCCATTGAACAATTGTTCATACGAACGGGATATCTTTATGGGTGTTATTTATTTTTCTTTTCTGATATTTAGTCGGGGATTTTGGTAGCTTTTAACTGAAGATGACGGTTGGACACGTTAAGAGATGTGTCTGGGCAACGTGTAATTTGTATTTGTTTAGATAGATTATTTTAGTTTCGTTTTTCGTGGATTGAGATGAAAATATTTTCACGTTGTTTGCTTATTTTTTAAATAAATTTACGTATTCTTGTCAATCGAATCAACAGAGCATTTCGACTTCTCTGTAACAATCTTTCTCGAAGTTGCTGAAGTTAATTTTTATTGCTCACACGTCAGATTAATACACGCTCCTGACTGCACGTTTATATCTTTATATTAAATCATAACGTAACCGCAAACTAAACCGAGCAGTTTCAAGGATTAAACCGTTCTCCTTCCGTTTAAATATATTTTGCATTCTCAAAACTTGAGTATCACACATTTCTCCTTGCATTTTATTTATCATATCGCGTAATTTACTATTCCCTTGTTCAAATATCGTTTTGTGTCGGACATTTAAAACGGGAAATTTCTTTGTATTCTATCGAAAATTTCTGTACATTTTTAAGCTACTCGTGGCTCTCTCGGCATTTTTACTCGACGCTTTATTATTTCTGCACGGCGCTCTGCGGTGTACGGTTTGAGATAGTACTGTTAACGATGATCAAACGCAGTTCTTACGCTTTTATTAATTGCTTAGTTAACGACGTCGTGTGCCGAGCTAATGGTAGCACGTCGATGGCGTTGCTTGATAATTTCAATCGAGTGCCATAAGCTCCACGACATGCATATATGCATGTACATGGTTGCAATCGTGTAAGTCCATTAACGTAGCGAATGGCTTCGAGATATCGAACAGTCTGCGCAGCGTAATCGAATAGTTGCTTTCAATCATTCTGATCTATCAAGAAACGAGGATACTTTCACCGAATAAAGAACGTTCGCACGGCGCTAAATATTAGCCCAGTAAAATCATTGATACGAAATGAAAGTTGACAATGGTTTTTAATTTGCATCGAACATTAAATCGTCTCTACCTTCGCGATTGTAAAATCAGTTAACAATAGGGACTGCGAGGCAATGAATAAAGTACTTGCTCAGCAGATTCTCGCGGTACGAGAAATTGAATAAATATTTCATTTGAGACATTAACTTTCGCCGCGGAGACACTGATACAGTATTGCTCTTCCGACGGAATTATTCGATAATTCGAGCAGGCGTTTATGTAACTTCAGGATAAAGGGGAAATGCGACGAGTGAAAAAGATAGTAAGCACAGAAAATGAGAAAGAACGACTGTATTATTAATTTTTTCCCTCGATTTTCCCTCGATTTACGATCGGCTCGATAGTCCAATACTTTTGTCGTTGTATTTTACGAATCTATCAAATCTTTCACAAAGCTTTTAAGTGTCCGTTAATCTTTTCATACTCGTGTCTCGTTCTCTATAGAACGAAAACGTGATCCCCTGAAACGCCCATCGCGAAATCGTTCCTCCGCGCTTTTCCGCCACGTGTCGAAACGTGTAATTTAAACGTTTGTTCCAGGTCGACCTGCACAATGGCAGCTCTAGTAAGTCGCAAAACATATCCGGGATATTCATAAAGAACGTATTGCCGAACAGTCCAGCCGGAAGGACCGGCGAGTTGAAGGTAACGTATATGCGAGTTGAATTCTGTTCGCAGCGTGTTTCTCGTTCGGCGAGAGATGAAAGGTGGAAAGTGATTCGGTATTCAGTTCGTGGATCTCGTGGACTCGACCGCGAGTAGATCTTAACTCGTGGTTTTGTCTTTTGGAAAATGCCGCAATAAATCGGAGGGATGTGACGCGAATGCAGGAGCTTCACTGTTCCAGATAAGAATTTGATAACCCTTTCTCTGGTATATTTGACGTGGGCCAATTGCGTGGACGTACCTTAAGACGGCTAGAAAGTTTCTTGAACTTGGACGGAGTTATTTCAGAAGAAATATATGATAGTTTTTTTCTTTTTGGTTAACAAGAGGGTTAAACTAGGGTCGAGCAGGCTTAATTTTAATTCAATGGTTTTGTGCAAAAATTTCGTGGGTGCGAATTGTTCTAAAATATCGAGAAGTTTCTTTTTAATTACTCACACCGACTTTTACGGATTCGAACTCGATCAATTCTAAGGACATGGTGAGGCATCGAGGTTGAAGAAAAACTCGAGGATAAATTTTATAGGCAAAAGTTGACTGTATTGAATTGAAGAATCAATATCTTTCGATTAATAAAGGAGTCCTTTTCATGGGGCGATTCCATTGAAAACTAGATTAAATGGTATTAAAAAGGAAAGCACTTGGAATAAATCTGTTTTTAATGGACTTTGTACAATACCCAACGTTTCGTTAATATTATTTATATATTTGGAAAATATTCATTTGTCGCGTAATTCTTACCCTGTATTTCACTTGCAATTACATCTCTGTTATTACGTATTCTATTAATCGATTGTAAACAGAAGCTGAAGAAAATATTAAATTCCGATTTAATTTACTAAAGGTGGAGATACGAAAGTAGAGAATATTCCAGTTGACCGAAAGATCGGGAATAAGAATTATTTAATGCATAATTCTCTGTTCACGATTGTTTACAGATAGGAGATCGGATAATTGAGGTCGATGGCGTGGACGTTCGACACAGTACACATGAACGAGCTGTTGAAGTTATCCAGGCAGCCGGAAATCCTGTCTGCCTTCGCGTCCAGTCTTTGGTGCACCTGGTGAGACCTCGCCATGGCCAGGATATCGATGTACACCTTTCCCATCCAACGTTGTCCTAGATTCCCCCATATTTGTCACCCGTTATTATTTATTTATTTATTTGTTAGAATTATGTATCCCCATGTGTTTCTAGGCAATAGCTAGAAAGTTCTAATCTCTGTTGTTGCTTTCGTTTTATAATGTAGATGTAATTCTTGGTAGTTGCAAGAATTCTGTCTATTTTGTTTCGATGATTTTTCATTTAAGTTGAAAGGAAAGGAATGAATGCGATATATCGTATACAATTGAGAGAAAAAAATGTATATATATTTATAGTAGTATTTATTTTCTGCAATTATTTTCACGATTTAATATGCCCGATCGTAGAACATTCGCGATTTTTTCCTCAAGATAAAAGGAAAGTTCATGCTCAAGTGAATTCATATTTTCTACCAATTTGAAGAAAAAATTTGTGAAATCAATCAACATTTTTCTTACATTTAACGAGTATGGAAATTAGATAATCAATTTGTTCACGTACAATCCTGTGCATAAGAGAAGAATGAAAATATTTCTAAGTACCGTTGTTATCCTATAAATGGACAGAAGTCGTGCAAGTATTTATTAATCTTCATACACACGAAACCATTTCGTTTCCAGTATTTTATTTACCCTTTCGTCGCTTCGTTTATCGACTTCCAAACAAGGGTACCATTGTTGCATACATTCAATTTCGATCGTGTGCACACAGGTTTTTTTTTAACGCGTTCCCCATTTCTTTCTTGTCATGTCTCATTCAATTGTTTTCACTGTTGTGCATTTGTTATGTGTGTATTTTGAGCGCGGGAGTATCGCGTTCGATCGCTGCGTTTCGAGTGTCGTCGATGTTCGATGACGTTTGCAATTGTTGTGCAAACTATGCTGTGCTCATCGAAAGGAATAAATTGCTTCTATAACGCTGTATATAGCCACGTCTATTGTAAATGTGAAAATTACAGCCGAATGCTAATTTCAGATTGGATTTTATCTGTGAAACGTTAATAGTCTTTCTTTTCTATTCGATTGTTAAAGTACAATAGCGTTCGATGGAATTAAATTTACTTTAATAGGAGAAGAAATGTGAAAATAATCACGATATATTATGTATATAAATTGTAGATATTACATTTCCCACCTGCAAATTCGCTTGCTTGGAAAATTCATATATTCTGTCAGCACTGATTGCACTGATTGCAAAAAAAAAAGAAACTTTTCACGAGGTGGAATCTCTGGTTGGATGTTAGTTTCGAATAAAACTAACAAGGCTCAACGAAACGGGATCAGCATTTGTGCCATGTTTCCGCGCTTAATCTGTCGATTTGCTGCAATATACAATGCCAACGTATGTAAAATTGCAGATTTATTGCTGATTTGTTTAAATACTTTACTTTAACCAAGGAAACAAGTATCAAAGTAATTCGTAAGAAAACAGATCTCTGCGATAACCATCTTGTTAAACGTCTAATTGGATAACGTAATCTGGAATAAAGGGTAAATTCAGCGACCTAATAAATCAACTTTTTTCCCCCCTGTTTAAAAAGTGAGATCCTCCTTGGCTTTCAAATCTCACTTCAACAATATGTGTGTATTTCGGCTTTCGAATTTGACGTGCGATCAGAGGCATCGTGCTCTTTTTCATTGAGCTAATCAATTTAAAAACGACAGGCGGATTAGAGAAGATCACCGGTGTCTGAAACACGGACAAGTTTTATTTGATAATCTAATACCAATTAATATTCCCCTCCATTTAGGTGTTTATAATTTTGCAGAAACGAAATTTATAATCATAAAGAAAAAGACGTATAAGTTTCATTTATTATTAATTCATTTAATATTTTCGTGTTTCTATTTAGAATCATTTTATCGATTAAATAATACAATGTCTTTCCAAGACACCTCCATAAAGCCAATTCTATCGAACAGCATCTACCCCCGAAGTACGTATTTCGAAATGTCAGATAAACTAGATAAGACGATTCCTTGAACGTGTCGACCTTGAATCTAGATATCTTGCTACTGCACTCCTTCAGCATGATCTATTATTCTCGAGCAACAAAAGGATTTTATGAAAGGATGTACTGATACGATTGTCAAATAATCGTGGTCCTGTACACATAAGTTTAAAGTGGCAGAGATAAGACACTTGAAGAATCCTGTTGATCGCGAAATATTTCAATTAAAAATGATATTAATTGGCGAACATTTTCAAATACAACGCGTTCAAATCGTGGAATATCGAAAATTATAGTATTATATAATATTTTAAACACTGTTTGCGTGTGTTTCAATAGAAATGATAGAATATTTAAATCGCAGAGTATCCCAATTAGAAAACACTTCAATCACTGGGAATCTAAGCTGTAGAATATTTAAATTACAGAACACTTCTATCACGCTTCAATGAAGTTACGAAATATATAACTTTTAGTGCACTTGAATTACAAAGCTCTTATAGTCGTAATATATTCGAATAAAACCTATTTTCCATCAAATCTATCTGAACAAATAATTTCCCAATTCATTATTATCTGTCAAACATATATTATAAATGTATATATTCGACGGATAATAATAATAATATACATACTTGTCCACAATTTTCATTTATTTACCTATTCACTATTTCTTTCTTTCTTGCTTCTCTGTCACTCCAATCGATTTCGTTAACGAAGACTCACTCCGACTCTGTAGCAAATTAAAGACACTAAACGACACAGAACCAACAGGCCAGAGCGGGGGAAGCACATGGCAGACAGAGACGAAAAAGAGGGAGAGCGTGGCGAAAAAAAAAAAGAAAAAAAAATGAAAGAGGAAGAGAGTAGTATAGGCAGAGCCATTATAGAACATCCCTTGTTCGTGTACGGTGCATCGAGGTCGAACTTTCCAATAAACGAACTGACGAGGGGGTGACAGGGGGTTGAAACCGTGTGAAAGGCGGGAACAGACCGAGAATCATGCAAATCAGAGCGAACGGCGTCGAAGATAGGCTGGTACCAGGAACAGGAATCGAAGGAAACGCTTTTGTTTCGATAAGATTGCACGGGGAACGTTTGTACCTGAAGGGTTGCATATAAATTGTACGAATTCCAAAGAAGACGTACGAATACGTTTCTTTTTATTCCACTTTTCGTGCTGGTATTTTTATTATCTTTCTTTTCTTTCAGAAAGGAATAGCTTAGCGAAATATCATTGCGAAAGGTCGTGGCTAAAAGTTCGACGGTGTTCGTTGATTTATTTTATCGTTCTCATCGGAGTTATCTAACTGAAACGTTAATTGCTTCCCAGCTGCCTTATCGTCGAAAGTAAGCATCGAATGATCCATACTGCGATAAAGTGAAAAATCGGAAGAGAAATAATTTACAATTCGAACAATCAACTTGACGATTAACAAACGATTCATACACCCAAAATTCCACTATCCTAACAAAAAATTAATCCCAGCCCCAGGCAACCATTCGACCCTGTCACAGCGCGGAACAGAATCAGTGGGCAAAACCAAACCCGTAAATGAAGCCCCCAAAAAGAAATAGAAAAACGAAAAACAGCGAGCCAAAAACAAACAAAAAAGGGGGTAAAAGGAAAGAGGACAAAAGAAATCGACAAACAGGAACGGACTATGGAGAACAAAGGTTAAAAGAGAAGTGGAGGGTTGGTGTGCAGGAATGGAAGGGGTGATTGGCATTGGAGTCAGCTGGTGTGAGAAAGTGTGGATTACGTGGTTGCAACGAACCGTCCATCATCGACACACCATGGACCATTGGCACCCCTTCCATCTGCGGCGGCAACCCCCTCTGATCGCGTCCACCTTCTCTCTCGCCCCGTTTCGATATATCGACGCTGGCAGTTTCATGGACGAAACCGGCTGGTAGACGTTGCCTCGACGGAACAGCGTCGCGATGCACCGTCTCTTCGGACGCAAACGCGTCTCGTTTGGTGTACGTTGCACAAATACACGCATACGCGACGCTCGGTTACTCGTTGTTGCCGCCAACCCCCTGGAGGGTAGATTCGGTGGAGGAGAGTTGGTTACTGTCGTGCATGATCTGGGATTGGTGGCCCTTTCGAAAATCATCGAGGATCTGTCGTTGATTCTTAGTTTCAGTTCGACCGATTTTTATTTCCGTCTTGCCGGTTCCTCTTTTTTCATTTTGCTTCTCTGCTTCTCATTGTGAACGCGCAAGGAATTGCTGCTGGACTTTCGCACCTTTTTTCCGCCCGTTTTATACGGAATATAAAGAGTATCATCGTCGCTGATACTTTGCTTCTTCGGCACGCTTGTTCCTCCATTGGTTCGTGGACATTTTTCCAATCTGCTGTTGGAGTTTTGTTTGTTCGGTTTTTAATAAATGCCTGATTGGTAAATGGCTTGAGCGATGGGTATTTTTTTTAAAGATGTTTTGTGTGACTTTTTTTATGGAAGGTCTATTTTTCATTTAATTTTGATTGGTATTACGGAAATTGTTCGAAGTTAATTGAGGTTCGTTATAGATTCGAGTGATTTATTTGGGGCAACGGTGCTCTGGTTCTTGCCTTTTTATTGGGCGTTTCGATCGCAATGTGTAATTTTAGTATGCAATTTGGATAAGTTTTATGCATTGATCTGGATAGTCTCTGTCTGTAAAACAAGTCTCGCATAAGTAAATGTTTCTTAAAAAACTCGTGCAAGTTTCTTCAATTGAAATGGAACATTTAATTTCTCAATTAACATTGCGTTAATTCATGGACTCACTGGCATTGCAAATCCATTAGTAAACTATTGCCTTGTAAAAATTCGAGTAACAATAGAATTGAATGAAATAATTAAACCATTCTTATAGAAAGGTACGCAATCCTCGTTCAATTATAATCACAGGCATATTCATAATTGAACCAGCATTGAAATCCAAAAATAAGCAGTCAACATATTCCTGATACAAAATTATAGTCACAAGCAAATCCTAACACAAATTCGCAACAACAACAAAAAGAGCACAAATAAATTCTCCGCCAACTCCCGATAAATTCGCACAAGGTCTCACAGAGACTAATCACACACCAGTGCAACTATGCACACCCACCATGGACCCGAAGAAGAATTTCCATATAAATCCACCGATGCCAAAAGTACACTGCTGACCAAAAGTTTTCCAGTACCATCAGGCATTTCAAGCTGCGCAGACAATAACTGATAATAATTTCAAGTTAAAAATTAAAGAACGTGACCAACGCAAGGAAACATCCATTCGAAACTTAATCGCTTCCCTTGATTACCTTAACAATTGCTCGCCAACATTCCCGTCGAGCCACGGTGATTTAATTTCAGACGCAACAAACCATTCAACATTTCCGTAACCAAAAAAGTGCTACCAAACTTTTGTCCAGCAACGTGTCACCCCATAGCATGTACCAACACTAGTAAATCCTTCGCCATCCCTGTTTTCTCTGTCGTGCCCCGTGGATACCCACGGCCAACCCCTTCAACCCTTCCTCCAAGGATCACCGCGACCCACGACCACCATGAAACCGAACGTTATTTCGCTAATCCTTGAGCCCAGTCAGTGGAATGCGCCGCGAGTCTCGTGCGAGGCCGAAATCTAATAACACGCATTAATCACATTCCGCGGGCTCGCTGTTATCGGCGATCGCGATCGAACACGCGCGTGTTGTACACGCTATATTGCCCTGCTCTCTCTCACTTCTGGCAACAATTCAAGACGTCAAATATTTCAGCGGTGGCCGCGATTAATCCGGTCCGGTAGTCACGGAAATAGCACAGCTTGATTATTTTATTTCCACGATTTTTCTTCTGGTTTCCATTTTTCCCCCGATCCGATTCGAATCCGATCGCGGAAAGCGCCGCGTAACAGCGAGTCCTGTGGCTAGCGATCGGAACACCGAGGCGATTGTTCAGGCGATTAATTTGGGGAGACGTTTGGGGATTTTTTTGGAGTGAAACTACCGGGCCTTTGAAAATGTTTAAGGTATACATTGCACTGTGTTGGGAATTTCGCGAGCTTGCTGAGCGTCTGGGAGTTTGGAGTGACGTTAATTACCTGAGGTTCTGTGTGTCCTGGAGACTCTTGTATATTGTTAATTTCTATTTCCGTGCAATATCACATTTCCACTGGACCCTCGGTTCATTCCTGAAACTCACCATCGTCTATTCGAATGTATGAAAAATATGAATTCTCATAGAAGTATATTAATAATTCCAGCTTCTCCGCTATCATCAAGCTATCCAATATTCGCGTACCAATGGCAAGTACAGAATTCTAGAATACATTCTCCCGGTTCCCAATTAATCTTCGCGTCTTTAATTGAACACTTTTACCTCGTCTTGAATCGAATCGCTAGCCACGTTATTCAGAACGCCACCGAAAGATTAACTATTACAAATCGTGGCTGCTCTATCGATCTTCTCCTTCCTGCACTATCTCGATCATTTTTTGGTACACGGTGTTCTTTACGATTTATTCGCAGAGCAACGAGCACGAGGGGGATGGCGAGGAGGGCGGAAGATCTGGTGCAAGGCAGAATAGTAGTAGTCGATTGCCTGGAACACCCACGGTGTCCTTCCGTCACAAGACATCGCCAGTCTCGCCTGTTAGGTCCAGCACGCCGGAAGTGACACAGGTGGGTCGTTTCCTTCGGACCTGATCGTTCATTCGCGCGTCAATCGACCAACGACACAGACCTCTCGCCTAGTTATTTTTAAGATCTTCGCGGGCTGAACGGTTGCGTTTCGTGCTTGATAGTGGTAGCTCGGAGGTTGATTGACGAGGGAACATGGCGAGCATTGGAATCTTTCTTCCTTTCTCCTTTAGGTATACAATTGAAAAGTGACACGTGTGAAAAGTGATGAAAAGTGAAAAGTGATTGGTTTTCTTTTCCTTTAAACAATTTGTTGGCAATAGAGTGCGTGCCTTTTTTTCTATATATCGAGAAAGAATGATACCTTTAAGTTTTTACCGAGTGATGGCAGTGATATTGAATAGTGAAAGTTCATTTTTCATTTCGTTAGCGTTATTGTTATTCGTAGCAGTAGTATTATTATGCATTAGTGGCAGATAATGTTATTTGAAGTTTTTAAGTGTTGCTTGGTTTTCAAGGTAATGTTGGAATAATACTGATCTTGCATGGTAAAATAATCTCGATATTATTATTATTATTTTAATCGTTGTTACGAAAAGTGAGTTCAATCGAGAGGGTGCTCGTTTGTAAACCATGCATGTACTTACACGACGCTTCTTTAAATGCGAAATTCTTTGATAGTAACAATACAGAATTATTATATGGTAAATAGCAATTAGTAACAGAAAAATCACAATACTGTTCCACCGCAGAATAGAACACAATAGGCGAGTCGCACATCAAAATGGGAAAAATTCGAACCATTCAATATAATAAAAATAGAACCTCATGGCTGTTATAAAAATTTACACTTCACTTGTCAACGATAATTTCAACAGTAAATGAAACTAAAGGCTTTAATTCTAAAAAAGGCAAAGTATCACAGCGTTTTCTACCATTTCCCGAAAAAATATACTAGAGAAAAATTGAAAAAAATACGAAAGGATCATTCCAACCAATCTAATTAAACCGTGCCCTATAATTACCTAATGGGTGTGCCGATCGAAATACCCGTCGCGACTGAATAAAAGATAGGGCAAGAGACCTTGATCGTTGCCGGCTGATTGGGAAAAGCGTGTGAAACAGTGGACACGTCCGATTGTTCGCGATGCAAATGAATTCAGCCAACGGAATGGTACAACAGGAATTCATCATGTACGAATAAATGGATTACGGTCTACACTTACTCCTTGTTCTTCTCATTAATATTTCATAAACATATCAATTTGACACTGAAGTTGCGCGAGCAGTGAATTAAAGCCTTGTACCGCGAAAAGATTTGAAACAGTTCGTTGTAAAATATTACAAAATGTATAGTTTTGAGTGTGCAAAATTACCGCACCATTTAGAAATAAAGAAATGTAGTTAATCGCGATGATTTTTCGAATGTATTATTTATTATTCAGCAGCGCTGTCAAATTTCCCTCGTCCAGCAATAAATAGAATTATCGAAATAATTTCATTGTGAATTCAAGGAAAATTTCGCACCAATTATACATGGATTGACATCAAAATTTAGAATACTGCAAAAACTGGAGTTAATCAATTTCAGCTTCCCGGCGTTTCATCCGTGTGTATATTATCTTTCTGTATCTTTTACCACCATACGAGTGTCGCGCACGTGTATCGTGTGCAAGAGGTCTTGGGAGATCCAGCAATGTTCACACGCACGAGCTACCAATTTTAGACAATCCATCGGTTGTTTGATCGTTTCTTGGAATTAATATGTGCAGGCACGTGTAGCATGTTCTTGGGCCGTGATGGGCAGATTGAACGGTGTTTAGAATCGATCGCGGCAATAGCGAATTCTAAGTTTGTTCGTAACGGGCGTTGGTGCAGTGTTTTTGGTTGGAACCAAGCCGTGACGAAGCCAAACACGTGTTTCGATTGATTCGCCGACGTGGGTGTTTAAGGAGGGTGCGGTCAATGTTTGCCTTTTGGCAGCGTTAATTGAAAACGTTCGAGATTGGGATTCGGAAAGTGTTCCTTCTTTTAATGGGAATCGAAGGTTTTCGTATTTTCGTTCCTGCGATTTTTCGAGGTGTCGTTTTTTCAAAAGCTGTTTACCTGTTTCTTTGTGCCACGTCGAATTTACGATTGTTTTGCCGCAAGTCTCTCTCCCTGATCGTTTTAATGTGTCGGCTAGTTGAACGTCGAGGTTGACGGATTTCTTTAACGATTTTACATTTTGCGCCGGTCGTGAGAATTGTTATTGTGATTCTTCTCCTTCTTGATCTTTACCACGATTTAAATATAGGAATTAATCGATGCAAACGAAGGCCGTTGAATAAAAAGTCATTTTTCTTTCATCTGATTATCGTTTATGAGTAATCTAGCGCGGCTCGGTTTCAGATAGAAATATGGAAAATTGTGTAACAATGTTATACCCGTTCTTGCATCAAACGAACACTTCTCTTTCCTCCAGGGAGGTGTAGAGGACGGTGAAAAGGAAAGTAGTTCGAAATCAGACTTCAGGCGGCAAAGTACAAGAGCTTCAGATGGCGCGGGTTCCAGTTCGCGAAGGTAATTCAACGTGAGAGAGTTAATGAAAACTGTGAAACCGACGAGATATTTCCCGCAAAAACAGGATGAGATAGACGAGAAATCAGTAGAATGAAAAATTTGCAGATCCTCCATGAAAAAGTCGATCCGTAAGAAGGCGCCGTCCCCGCCTTCGAATCCAGGTATACTGCGCGAGGTGAGCGAGGAGAAGGAGGATAATGCATCGAAACCGGAAGAGCCGCCAAAACGGAAGTACTCCTCCGACGAGAGCTCTGAGGAAGATACGCGTGAACTCGAGGGCAACGTTTACACGAAGGCTGGAATGGAGGTGATTTAACCCTTTGAATATTTCGCGACCCTTTCGAAATCTTCGAAATGATACGAATCTACGAAAATAACGCTGAGAATTGAAATTAGATCTCGAGGAAAAGTGCCGGAAATGTGAAGCGCTCTAAAGCGGAAATCGATGCAGATCCAGAACAGGAGGACGAGTTCGGTTATACTAGTAGTACGTAATTCAGTAATTAATATTTCTTTCTGTCTTTCTCTGTGACATTAGAAAAATCGCGTTCACCGCTGTGTTTATTCCAGTGAAAATACAGAAGAAGTATCACTCAATGGGCCACAAAGTTGTATTGGTGAAAGTGGAAAAAGACAGGCGTGGTTTAGGAATTTCGTTGGCTGGTCACAGGGATCGAAACCGAATGGCAGTGTTTGTTTGTGGCCTTAATCCGAAGGGACCAGCTCACAAAGCGGGCGAACTTGTGGTCGGTGACGAGATACTCGAGGTACGATCATTTTATTTTCAATCACAGTGAAATATAATATTTTATAAGAAATTACGATAAACCATATTGAGTTCATTTTAAAGGATGCATTATCTACTGTTTACAATTTCTTTTATTTTAAACGCGAACAAACTAATCTCTTAATTGAATATGAACGAGAGTTACGAAAAAGTCAATTGTTATTGCTATCGTCTATGTATTCAAAACAGAATCGCTGTAGATCGTAATAAATGGTAGAAAGAGGCGTTGGTCCATTTTTAGTTGAGCACACGTGTACTTGGCAGGCGTTCAAACACGATTATCACAAAAACGAAACTTCGTAACCTACTTTTTGCGTGTTGAATCACCTCTCCCTCTCTCTCTCTCAATTGTATTGCGAATTTCAATTATAATTTGCGAGGACAGATTGAACTGCAATGGTCATTTGCGAATATTTGTCCTATTCTAATTTCAATTAATTATTTTCTAGGTAAATGGATGTGTTTTACAAGGACGGTGCCATTTGAACGCATCTGCATTAATTAAAGGAATGGCTGGACCTTGTTTTAAAATAATCGTACTACGGTAATATATTTCGCTCCTTTCGTTTGTGATAAAGGAAAGTTTTTTAAATAATTAAATTGTGCCGTTCTGTTCGCAGAAAAAGTTCCGCCCTTAACGATCTCGCTGTGAAACCAATCGTTCAATTCCCACCGACATTGGAAGATGTAAGCCAATATTTAAACATTTCCGCGAAGCAACGAAATTATTTATTTTTTAACACAGAATTTTTCACCGCGATTTAAGTCTAGCAATATATCCATGTAGATAAATTTGCATAATATTTCAAGTCCTAAATATACAATATCAATTATCATTATTATTATTATTGTTATTCTCGGTCACAGAATATACTCCACTGGCGCTTCTTTTATTTTACAAATTTCGTACACGATAATTAACTAATTCTACACAATTCGGTAAACACCAATTTATTATCCAGCAATTCGATCCTTTATTTGAATTAAATTTAAATTACATCCACACGGTACACATACATGAATTATACAATATATTGCACTGTGTTTCTTTCTTTTATTTAATCCTATCATAAATACGTATAGCGACACCTCGAATCAAACCAATTCCCGATAATTTTTCATACAACATTAATTTCGACACGGAATATGCAAATACATCGTTCTTCTGTTCCAGTCGGACGTGTTCAATCAGTTCAAAGGTGTCCGGAACATACCAGTGAAAAAGGCAAGTTTAACCAAGTACCAGAGGATATCATTGCAGCGTATCGATAACTACACGTAGCTTTTCTATGTGTAGGGTCAGTACGGTTTGGGCATAATGATCATCGAGGGGAAGCACGCAGAGGTCGGCCAAGGTATATTCATCTCAGACATTCAAGAAGGCAGCGCTGCGGAACAGGTAACTGTGTTTCGTTCCGCAAATTGTTGTACTCCGCACAATTCGTACGAATAGATCATTAAATACGCATAACAATTACAAACGCCGCTATTCATATGCGGACGAGGGCTGCTGAATTGACAGGTGTTTGTTTCATTTCTTGTTTCACCTGTTGCAGGCCGGTCTCCAAGTGGGAGACATGATCCTCGCTGTTAACATGGACTGCTTGCTTGGCTCGACCTACGACGAGGTATACTTGATTACTATTAATTAAGAATTAATTAAGAGCTTTTTACTATCGAGAAGCTTTCCTTTTATTAAACGAGACCAGTAACGCCGAACGAACGTCGAGTCTCAATGAAAATTTTAATCACCTGTCACACGTGACATTAATCATGCGTTAAATTAAATAAATGCGTTTATAATTTAGTGCTTCCTTTTACTTACACCTTTCTTTCTCAGGCTACCAATCTGTTAAAAAAAGCGGAGGGTGTAGTGACACTGGCAGTGTGCAACCCGAATCAGAGCAAAGTTGCCAAAGAGGAGGAGGACAGGGCGAAAGGTATCATTCCCGAACCAGAACCAGAACCAGGTAACTAAACTTTGCACCAATCACATGTTTCAACGTAATGCCCGTTGATGACACAGCGTCGTTTACACGATCGTATTAATTTCATACAACTTGAAATCAACCACAGCCAAAGAACCGGAAAAGCCGAAGGAACCAGAACCACCGCAGGATCCGAAGGATTGCAAGATCGTGGCTGGTAGAGATACAACGATAGAATTCCAGAAAGAAAAAGACAAAGGCATTGGTTTAATTATAGCCGGTGGTTCTGACACACCAATGGTAATTGTTTATTTATTTTTGGACGCCAGAAATAACTTTTAACATTATCGATCAACGTTCGCGTGTTTCTGCATTAATAATACTATTTCGATTATAATTTAATCGAACAGTAATGTCCCGATTTATGTATAACGTTTCCTTTAAATCGCGTTACGTAATTGTTGAGAATAATTTCGTACTCTTCCAAGATCCTATCGAATATCGTTATCTCGTTTCAGAAAGGAGTGTTCATCGTTGAAGTGTTTCCGGAAGGGGCAGCGGGCAAAGATGGTCGGCTTCAAAGTGGAGACCAGATACTCGACATGTGCAAGCAGAACTTCAAGGACATGGAACACGATAAAGCTCATGCTTCTGTACTGCAAGCCAGTGGAACTGTAAGAGTCGATTTATTCGGCGCAGAAAATTTTAATGTCATTCATCGTATTAATATCTGTGCGCACAGCTTCATTTGATTTATCGTGCAGATTAAAATACTCGTTTCAATTCAATCAGCAGTATGAACTCGTTAATTTAACTCACGATATAACTTTAAAACTTCATGCCAATTTAACTGAAAATATTCATTCGGACATTTATTGCAGCTCCGTTTAATTAAGCAATGAGAACTCCAGATTGATTAAAGATTGAAATACGATTCCTCTAATTTGTAGATCACGATGGTGGTGCACCGACACGAGAAAGGGGATGAGGAGGTCGAGGTTGAATTGCAGAAGAAGTCGGGCAAAGGAGCTGGTCTCTGTTTGACAGGGTACAAAAGTGGAAAAGGAGCATACGTGTCAGACTTGGTAAACTTTTCCCCGCAAAAATAACTCAATTGGTCCCCAGAAGCGAATTTCGCGAGAAGAAAATTTAATTTCGCAATTTCCACATAATTTCCTTGCTGAGCTGCATTTTTATTTTCAATTGCCGCTTGAATTAATTTGTCTCTTGGTCTCTTTGTCTATTTGGTCTTGCTGGATTTGCCAATATGTTATTTAAATGATGCATTTGTTCAGTTGCCCGGCGGCAGCGCCCTGGAAAGCGGGAAAATCTGCAAAGGTGATCGAGTGATAGCGGTAGGTGGGCAGGATGTTCGCGAAGCTCCAGTGGAGGACATCGCAGTCCACGTGAAGGTTTCTAACCCGGTGCAATTGAAGCTGGCCAGGTTCAAATCCGCTAAGCAATGACAGGTAAACGATCTTCGATTATCTGAATCAATTAATCATTCGAATTTTATTCTTCCTGCGAGCAAAGACGTATAGCGATTGCTTCTGATTTGAAACAACTATAAATAATACAATTTTTAAATAATAAATTTGTTGCGTAGATCCCTAAAAACGTCGAGCCAGTAATAATATAATAAATACCAATAAGAGTTTAATGAAGAAACATTACTTTTGCCTAAATCAGTTTATATGAATGTTGAATCTATTTCAATTTCAATTCAATTACCAAGTCTACGTAATAGTCTAGAAATCTACATAGGTTGAGGTCCGTGAAAAAGATGCAAATATAATTATTCAGGAGGCCAGCTGTAAAAATTGTTTAATCTCTCTTCAGGGTTCTGCAGGCGGAACTCTAATGACGATTCCCACCAGACGCCATGGACTCTAGTGTGATATAACTGACTATACCAAAGTAACTATAAATACCGTTTACCATATAAGATACACTAATTCTAGAGAGGAACAGATATAAAAAAAAAGGAACGGTCGTGTTAGCGATAATCGCCTCACCAATGCAATTTAAATCGTAAAAGAAAAAAAAATACTCTATACAATTATCCAGTCGTTTCACACGCGATTTTATAGCAACCACGCTGTCTTGAATATCAATAGGATTCGTCTATATATAAATATATATTATATATATATATAAATATAAATATAAATATATATATATAAATATAAATATAAATATATACATATATATACATTATCGACGATTGTAAAGATTCCGTCTGCCACGAAAAAAGATAAAAAAGAAGAAACTGTGAATAGCAGTCGTTACGAATATTTGCGACACCCGTTATATACACTTATTAGATTTAACGACACAGAGTATTTATGCAACTAGAGCGACATTACATTGTAATAGCCACGGGGACGTGTCACGGTCAACGTCTTATTCCTGAAGGAGTTAGAAATTTCAGATGAAAGTAAGAGAATTAATTAATACTTGGAGATAACGATAGAAAATTTCCATGCGCTGAGAGATTGGAATAATAAGTTCGCCGATTATATGTCTCGAGTATTTTTCCCACTTTACTACTGTGCTCTGAGAGAAAGGGAAACTCGAGAGGGAAATGAGAAATAATATTCCAGATAAATGGTGAAAATTTCATCGGCCCGATATATTCAGATAATTAGATTCCAGTCTTCTGCTTCGGATGAAATAAAAGAAACCTTGGAGAAAATGGACGGGCAGGAGTATTACATTAGATGGACCAATTAGTAATCCATTACATCTTAATTACTTATCGATACATTACGAAACAGTATTTATTCGCGGAAGTAATTGTCTCTATTTCAAAACGTTTCCCATTCTCTTTTCTTCTCTTTTTAATATTAAAAAGTTCAGCTGAATGAAAAAATTAGATTCTCGCTTAAAAAGAGAATGGGAAACGATCCGTAGGAACGCCGGTGAATTATTATAATTCCAATGAATTATTTCCGATCGCGTTGCTGCTAAATGACAAAATGAATGACGAAACAATGGATTACTCCTTTGGCACATGTGATGGAACATCGAGGAAACGTTTTCCTTCTTTCAATTGCGTTTCCGGAATTTCTATCTCTCTTCAGACTATTCCAACCGTGTCTTCATACGAATAGAGATATCTCGCTTGTACGTTTCGTATCGTTTATGGTTTAAGTTAGGCGAATTAGAAACGTAGGGCAGCGCGATTGCGCGCGACAGATAAAATTAAAGCAAACCAAAAAAAAAAAGAAAGAAGATAGAAGAAGGAAGAAAATGAAATGGAAGACGTAGACGGACAAAATTCTATCTTCCTTCGAGTACATTCAGTATCTAATAGAAAATACTTGTTGCGTTTATCATTTCGAACGGACAATTATTTCCAGAATTATAGCTGAGAATCGTTTTAGAATGTTAACGAAGGATTACCGAGAGGCTAGACTGGCTTGTTGATTGCGTATAGTTCAATTTATCCTATTATCCTAGTCCCTACAATTAGTGTAGGATCGTCGAAACGAAGATGAGGGTGGTGAACATTTTAGAAGAGGCGTTCGTGGAACACCGGGGGAAAGTATTGATCATGACCGGTTTCATGTGTACGTTGCCGCTTGTATTTAATAATAGGCGCAGGTATCGACGTCCAGGAGCGATCATCGTCGAGAATTTTCAGAAAATTCGCATTGTTAATCGACGTTGATTTCGCTGGTGGTCGTGATTTGAACGGTACAGAAATTTTCTTGCCTCGTTACTGCACGCGAACGTTTAGCGTTAATCCTGCGAACGAATACATATGTATGTATGTTATGAATGTATGTACAGGGTGATCTGTTTGGTGAAACTTCGAACGAAGGAAGCGTCGGGAAATTGTTAAAGGGAGACAAGTTTATTCGTTTGCTCTGCTGTTTATTAAGATTATACATATGTTTCTTGCGAATATCGAAGGATACTTGAGAGAATGGCTATCCTGTTTTATTTATTTATATTTTAAATAAACGTACACCTACGATTAGCTGTGAGAGTTTGGTGATTAGCTTAAATCAATTCATCGTTCCGTTCTTTGACATCATACTTTTCGCATGTTACTGTAAAACTTTTTAAAGCGTCCTGAAATATTCCGTCTAGCAATTTCCTCTACAGTAGGTCAATAAAGCGCGTCGAATTTCATCTATCGATCGTTTGAATTTTATAGTTCTATACATGATTCCCTGAAAGCGTACGATATCCATTTAAAACGGACCACCCTGTAGATATCTAGCAGTCAGCGTGTACACTGTAAAGGCTAGTTTCGGTTCGTTGTTCGTTGCTTTTGATTTCGATACGCCACATCGAATGGAGATCTTTAACAAAGGCTACGCTGTAGAAGTAGAAAAGTAGGTAAGGAAAAAGAATATAGTGAAAACCCGCGAGAATGATAAAATCGGACATTATTGTTTCGCAGATAATGAAATACAACTATTTATTGTACACATTAATGTGTAATATATACAATGTGTACGTGTGCGCTGTCGATCGAATCTTTGGAATTGTTTGAACGAAGTTGATTAGGTTTCGACACTTTATATGGTAAATTTTAAGGATTCGGTATTTTGAAATTTCGTTACTTGGGAATCTCTGAATATCATCATTTCGTAATCTATGGATTCTTCGATTTTTGGAATTTCGAAATCTCAGAAATCATCTCCGATTTTTTACATTTTAGAGTTTGGTAATTTGTCGAAGGTGGTCTGTTACCTTATTTTCATTCCAACTTCCATTTCATTAACGGTATCGAAACGTTCAATTGACGACCATATACATAGTAAGAAACGAAATATTCTGAATTATTTTCTTTCATTGCAATTGAATATTCCTGTGGCCCGATCAACCACTGTGCACTTACACGCAAACACACATAGACGCGTATTCGCAATCGCTTTCTAATCAAGACGGATCGAAATCAAAGGTAATTCGCAAGGATAACTGTTGCGCCAAGCACTCGTGATCATTCGTTTTGTTGGCACGTTGCAAAACGACGTCATGCCGCGATGACGTGGGATCGATTGTAAAAAAACGAAAAGAGAGGCAAAAAATTGCGCGAACGTTTTGTCAACATTCGAACGAAAACAGAGAGAAAACAAGAATCGACGAGGGTGCGTGGGTGTATGTATGTGCGTGCGTGCGTGCATGAGTGAAAGAAAGAGAGAGAAAGAATAATTTAAAAAAAAGCTTAGAGCTAATTAATATATTTGCAAATATATAGTACACGGGGTACCATTTGGTATTCTGAAACGCCTTCGAAATTCGGGGAGCAATACAATCGAGCCACTTTTACAGTCAACGACTCGAATTAGTATTATTATTATTATTATTCTAATTATTCTTATTATTATCGCCATTATTATCATCATTACGAATTATTGTCACAGGATGATTATTAATTATTACAATGGATTATTCTAATTCTTGTTATCGCAGACACTGATCATTGTAGCGCGGCACCGTCGAGGGTTACGGCGAGAAATAAAAATGAGAATAAAAGAAATCGATTATTATAGAACGCGGACAAACAGATCGGGATCTATTAAAGAGTATCGATTGCCAAGTTGCAATACAAATTCGTTCGTTCTTGATTCTCCTATTCGTGTACTGAAACCACCCCCTATTCGTTGTGCAATTATTATTGGCGAGGTAAGTGAACATTCATGATTTTACGAGTAGATGAAATAATTTGCAATTGGATTTTTAACGCTGTTCATGATATGTTTTATTAATCAACACTTAACATTGATAGAGAATTATTATACTTTCGACCGATTACTAACTGTGTATTATTAATATTCACTTTCTTAAACTTCTGGTTTTATTATTACACTCTTAAATATTACACTACCCGGTACAATGAATATAATAATTACTATATTAATGCAGATATCTTTCAGATTTACCTTTCATCATACTTACTAGTAAGGAATATAAACGCCAATAGTCAAACAATAGTATTTACAGTACAAGCCAAATCGAATTTCCATTTCAACACGAAAACTCGACCCAATTGGATTGGAAAAATCAGGCCGTTCGAAGAAATCGAATCTACTTAATTCTAAATATTCAAATTTAATCGCATTCTAAATAACCTAGTATTAAAATTTTCAATCTAAATAATTTCATTTTTAATCGAAATTATTAAGATCATATTCGTCTGAATTGTATCTGTGAATTAAACATTTTTAATGATTCTTTAACGTGAATGTTAGATGTAACTGTCCGTTTTGCTATCGAGGGCCCGTTTCATCGGTGCTCTTCTTTCACGAGCGTACGCGCGTGCTCGCCTTCTAACAATAAGTGGACCAAAGAAATCGTTTATTGGCCGCAGAAGTGGGTTAGCGGCACGGTGCTTCGTAAACTGCACGATTAATTAACCATAAAAAATACGATCGCATTATATTCGGTACGCATACAAAGCGTGTTGCATTTGCTGATAAATATGCATGTCGAGCAACGTATGTTTAGCACCATCCAAATGTTTGACTTAGAAATTTCTCAGTTTCGACGTGATACACGCTGACGATTTTCTGCGTTGTAATTCTCATGCTATTTCAGTATATTTCTTGGATTTATTATTGAAAGATTAGGTTGAGGAAAAGTCGGATTAGGTACTTGAATTCAGGCATCTTATCAATCATTTATTTTTATATACATTTTCGGTTCTGTCGCACTGAAATAGATTTATCGAAATATTTATTTCCATGCGATTTCCCACAGTCGCATTAAGAAGCAATATTGCAATTTCTTTTTCTACTTACAGACACTTTACTGCGTCTATGTTCCTATTATTTATTAACAACAAAACTTGCAACAGTATAATAAATACAATTAATATAATTAATATGCACTACGTAAATATATTAATTATATCTAACATTCGATTACAGTAACCAACTTTACTTTCAAATCGCTATGAACTTCACAGTTCCCAACAGATAATCCCCCAAGAAATATTCATAACTTCCCATTTCCATGGCAACACGCCTACAAACACACCTACACACACGCACACATGATCCTATAATTGATTCACAGCGATACACAAGCACCATTTCCTAAACGCGCCTCTTTTACGACACTTCCACTTCACCCGCCGCCGTTCCCCGTAATCGTAATCAAGATCGTTCCTCTTTACCTCCTCACTTCCGTTTCCGTGCGCGGCGCAACGTGATCGCGGCTCGATCGAGACGCCGGGATCGTTCGAGTGTCGAAAGAGCACGTTTCCGTGTCGAAACGGAACGACACGGATCGGTTGGCCGTTTCACGCGGCATTTTTGCAAGTCGTCGGTGCAATATCGCGAGATTGAACTTGACTTGGCGTTGCGCGCGGTGCAATTTCACAAACGGCGAACAAACACGGAAACAGGGAAAGGGTGAAAGCTGTCGGTGGAAATTCGCGGCCGGCGATTATCGATTTTATCCCAGCGAAAGGAGGGGGAAGATTTCAGTGCTCCAGCGACGATTTCTTAGCGATTTCTCTGGCGAGTGTGTTTCTTTTAGACGCGGGCGAGGATGGCCGGACGACGGAACTGAGCAACCGATAATCTTCTTGGCAAAAAATGATCGATTACCGTTCGAATGCTCGGTCTTTCGTATCATCATCGCAGGCTGTTCGAGTGAAACGCCGAGAGGAATCAGGATGTTGAAAGTAATCGTGACAAATCGGATGCATTGCCCAGGACGTTCCAAAGGAGGACGAATTTAACCCCGATGTGGAAAGTTGCATGTATATGACCCAAAAAAGTATGGGTGGAATATCTGCTTCTTGCTTTTAATGTTTAATTAACTCAGTTTAATTTTATTCGATTTTGTTTCGTTTCATTTATTAGCGTCATTCGTTCATTTTTTAATTTTATTCAATTTCATTTTTGTCAGGCATTGTGCGACATATTGTAGTGGAGGGGGAGCGTAAGTTTTCCGAAAAACTTGTGTGGGTAATTCAGGGAAACGTTATTATAAATAAATAGAAGAAGCTTTATTCTCCATAACGTTAATTACAAAATTTCGATGAAATACATTATTATTTATGTCAAAGTATAAGACACTTTATATACGTTTATAGTGTACGATTCTTCTGTAATAAACTTGAACGCCGAAAGAATTCTTCCCTTCAATCTTGTTCCTTCGAATTTTTCATCCCCGTTAGTTGAACATTTTTTCCCTCGGCTGTTTGCAGTCTGAAAAAGTCCGAATTCTAATTAGGGCTTGACGAGAGTTCCCTGCGTATTTTTAGAGTCCAGTAAAACATTTACGCAACCGTGCATAATTATCAACCAAAAAATCTTTGAACTCATCACCGAACCAGTTAAGACATAAAAATAGAAAATTGGTGACAAATAGAAGAATGAAAAGCAGAAAGAAAGTATCCAATAAAATTGCGAAATTTTAAACGTTCCTCTTGCACGAAATTCTGCCAATAAATTGAAAAGAACATCGGCCAACAAGTTTCGCGAGGAGAATCGCACAAATCACAAAGGTCGAAAAGCGTGAACGCCACCGCATGTGATCGTAATTCTGTCTGAAGAAAAAGGGCAAATAGAATAAGTGTAGTAATGTGGCAGTCATTCGGTTACTACTAGCAGCGGACGACTTTTACGAAACGCACGTGAACTACTTCTTCTTCGCGGCCGTGTATTCGCATTCCAAACTTTCTTAAGCAATTATGTCGTAATCCGTGCCCCAATCCTCTCTTTTTCTCTCTTCCGGTCCCGTCGTCTAGGTTCTAAAGTTCCTCGCGAACCTTGGAAGTTGGCGAACATTGCCTTCGATGCACACGATCGATACGCGAAACAATACCAATAAGAATTTCAATAGACTGGGTGTTTCCTAATTGCGAACGGAAGGGTAGTCTTGTGCGACTTAGATTTCGAAGAATATTTGAATGATACTTGGTACTATTCGAATATTTCATTGATACTAGATTCAATACTTGGTAACATACAATCATTTGATAATAGAAATAATATATTGTCATGATTAATTCTTCCAATCGTGAATTGGATTTGACTATTATCAAATTATTTTGATGATAAAGGCAGGGACAATTATTCGATACCAAGAATAGAGTGGGTACAGCGATTTTAAAGAATCGAAACAGGCGATTGAATATCTAGAACGCGAATGGTTAATTTTAAATTGATCGTTTCACATCTGAGATTGCATGCCAAAATAGAAAAAAAAGAATATACGAACGAAATTGAATCGCGTGCAACGGATAGTGAATCTCGTAGTGTGAAGATATGTAGGACGATGATTATTGGCGTGCCACGATGCTCGATCAGAAAAGTGTTCGGCGATTATGTGTGTGAAGTTTTACCCCTTCCTACGGTGACTGATACTTTGGCACAGATTTGATTTCCACACCTGTGTCGAACGCACCTTTCCATCGATTAAACGCGACGAATCGTTGTTACGAAGACGCAGGCAATATCTGAAATAATCGAACGATCTTATTTACATTAATTAATTCTAGCGAGCAACATTCGACAATTATTTCTCCGCTTTGTTTAATTTGCTTCGTTTTATGCTCGGTGGATATTGTTGACGAGGATTTAAAAGAGTACAATTTAGAAAAGCTTGCGAAAAAATTGTTCAATATAGAATTCCTAAATTCTAGTTAAATAAACGAATACAGTTTACAGGAAGTAAGAAAATTAATTAAAGTAAAAGAATTATTGTTATCTTGTAAACCGGACAATTTTCTTATGCCTCGTAGATGGTCTGCCAGGAAGAATGCTGGATTTAAAATATTTATTTCCACCTTTTTTCCCGTTTATATGCAATATCTTTCAACATCCAATGCTCCATTTAAAAAGCTAGAATTCCGACCTTCATACACTGACAAAGAGGTACCACGGCACAATGCTAATTGCTACCTCATCGTATCACATGTCCACCCACCGTGGAACTTTCGTTTTTCCACAGAGTGAACACATCACCAGCTATAATAACTCAACGCTATTAATTTCTCGAAACGCCGCATCAAAAGTGCAAGCATGGAGCAATAGAAAATCGCTCGATTCGATATTCATCGGAACTCATCGATACATACACGGTCGGAAATCGTGCGAATAAAATATCCACGATCGTCGAAGAGCAAAGGGAAACGCAGAAAAATCCATGGTGTTTGTTTCACATTAATTCATTTGACAAGTAGGTCGACTGTAATCCAAGCATAAAGATAGAACGAAGCAACGAGATAGGAAGTGTCGGAAAAGAAATTGCACGAGAAGAAAAGAGCAGAACGACGTAGAAAAGGAGGATAGAAATATAACGATAGATAAAGGAACGAGAACATGCACGTTATGTTACAACTTCGTTCGACGGATGATTCTTTACTTCTATTTAACCCCCTATCATTTAACACCGTTACTCACGATCGGTCTGCAATAAATGTTCGATCATATTTTCGTAATCGCGTGTGTAATAGCCGGCAACCGTTTCCCGTTCGACTCGTGATTACGCCGGCCAAACTCGCTTGAGCATCTGGCGAAACAGGAAGAAAACCGTGGCGGCGAATCGCGAAAAAAACGTGAACCAGTTCGATTGGAAATTCGTTTCTTATGCGGCGTCGAACGGAACGGTGTAGAAAGGTAACGAGGAATTATTCTGCATAGCGCAGAATCGCGTTGAACGTGGGGGAGATATCGAATTCTCGACGTTTTTAGAACCCGGAGGTGCATTGCTTCTGATTAACGATGCATTTGGAAAATAATAATTATGACACAGCGATAATAGGGGCGTCATTTTGTTTGTAGAAATATTCAACGTTACGTTCATTTTGGATACTCGAATAAAACGAGCAATTAAAAGGTCACAATTAAATACGACCATTGATGTAACAGTTGCTATGTACTTAATGACAAGGGGGCAAGCAAATATTCAGGTGAACGTACGAATATAAGTACAATAACAAGAAGTGTAAATATGAATATAAGAATGGATAAATTCTAAGATAAGTTTGCGTTACGACACAGGATGCAATAAACCCATCGTTAATTAACCAATTAAGGAGTAACTTGAATTTTGTAATACATACACTAGTACGCTCGAGCAGTTCATCAAAATGTTCGACGTTAATTGACATCGTCAACAATGATATTATCACTTTTACTTCCACGCAGCAGCTGAGAGCAAAGTTGTTCGAATGAAGCTTTCCAATGTTCTGTTTCGTCTGTCTGGTATCTAGGGCGGCGAGATAAATAGGATAATAGGATTCCTGACAGGAAGTTCACAAGTAAAGACAGTCAAGTTAAAGACATATGCACGATTTACGGGCAGTGAGCACGCCCTTTAAAACTGACGAAAGCTGAAGTAACCAGCGAGACAACCGTGACATCGTCGTGGTTGACGAAAACAGCCATGAGACAGTCATGCGGTAGTCATGGGGCCAGGTACGGGGGTTGGATGTTGGATAGTCGAGTTTCTACAGGTGTATTTCGATTTTTTTAACAACTGTGATATAAACACTATTTCTTTGTCGCTTCCAAATCGTTCATTTCTCGATTCGTTTATTTTAAAGTTCATCTATAATATTGTACCTTTACTTTGCAACAATATTGCTCATAATATGCACGGAATAATTTTGAAGCTATTAGAATTAGGACCGATATGATCTACGAGCGTTGGAGATTTATCTCCTATATCGTGGGAGATTTTTGTAGAAAATCGAACGAGGTATTTCGATTTTTTTAGCAACTATGATGTAAACACTATTTCTTTGTCGCTTCCAAATCGTTCATTTCTCGATTCGTTTATTTTAAAGTTCATCTATAATATTGTACCTTTACTTTGCAACAATATTGCTCATAATATGCACGGAATAATTTTGAAGCTATTAGAATTAGGACCGATATGATCTACGAGCGTTGGAGATTTATCTCCTATATCGTGGGAGATTTTTGTAGAAAATCGAACGAGGTATTTCGATTTTTTTAGCAACTGTGATGTAAATACTATTCCTTTGTCGCTTCCAAATCGTTCTATTCTCGATTTGTTTATTTGAAAGTTCATCTATAATATTGTACCTTTACTTTACAATAATTTTTCTCATAATTTGTAATTCTGTTTCAGGCAGCAGGTAAGAACGAGACAAAAGCAATCTGCCGCGATAATCGATGATAGGAACAGCACCTGATCCTCGTCGCGCAACCTCGTGACAAAACGATTCCGATTCGGGATGACGTTCGTGACAACTTTCCACGCCGCGGCTGGAAAGCCCGCGCCTATTCGAAACGGCACGAGGCCTCTCTGTTTTCGTGGCAAGTAATAGTGAAGTCGATTCACGGAATAAGAAGGGTCAGTCGGAGCCTACTTTCTTCCTCTTTCTCGTTCTCGAAGAGGGGAACGTCGAACAGCACGGAGAGGCTGGCCCGTCGACGCCAGTTCACGCCAGACCGTAGGACCCACTTGAAGAATCTCGATTGGGACCGTGTCGATACTCGAGCGCGCGACGCGATCGATAAATTGTCCCCAGGAGAAGTTTGATTTAAATCGACATTCGAGTTTTATTACTTCTCTCGTAACGTTTCTTTGCCTTTTCTTTTTTCTTCAATTTTCTACCGGTTGCATACGGTGAATATTCTGCCGCGAATTTTCCCCAAAAATAAAATAATTCTGCCTTCGATAAATTGAATCCACCGAGTGCCGACGGGGAAGAGTTAGTAGGTGGCTAGTTTGGGGCAGTGAGGGAGTGGACTTGGAGAATCTCGAGACGAGTAAGTATCTTCTGAATGGAAGGTTCGATTGATCGTTACGAGTTCTGTTGGGTGAATGATTGCATTTAGGACAATATAGTATATTGGTGGAATCTACTTGTGGTATAATTCGCTAGATGCTTTTCGGCGAGTCTGTTCTGGGAATGTCTCTGAAGGTACTCTTGATTTCGATCGAGGGTTGGCCGTTGTTGTAAGTTTTCATGGCGGAGTTCAATTGTTATATTTTTTTGTTTTGCGTGATTTATGTCTGTGTATTTGTTGGGGAGGGTCGTGGATGAAATATCTGGCCAGTTAAGTTTTATGATAATCATATAGTTCAATCAGATTCAGTTAAAAAGAAAATTGTGTTAGCTTTTGCAGAAGGTGAATATCTATGTGAAGTCTCCTCGCGTTAAAGGCAGCAGAGCAAGTGATTGAATAATGTAAAAAATATTGTGAAGGTGTTATGTATTGAGAAAATTAATTGGGCAGATTGGATTGAAATTAATGAATTTTAATTGCGAATCGCGAATGAAAATTAATTAGATCATGTGCAGGTGTACGAAGAATTAATCAGACGATTTAAAAAGTGGTTACCAGCACGGCATACTTTCCCCAAAGACTTGGGTAGAATTTGAATTTGAATGTTGTTAATAATTTCGCGCGGGCGCGTGAAATTTCGAAATACAATAAAGGATGAAATTAAAGAAAGTGTAGGCCTGCGTCATCGACGATTTCCGATCCTCTAATCACTTTTACACGTTTCGAAATCTAAATCGCAGAAAACAGTGCTGGTTAGAATCTCGAATTGAGAAACCAGTCGGCATGCCAATAACCCCGAACTACCTGTAGCGCGTGAGCTAAATACTGAATGAACCGAACTGAAACGATATCATGCCTGCTGCATAATATCTTATGATTCTCGTAAATATTATAAAGATCCTGCATAACGTACCTCGAAGTATCATGATTAACAGTTTGACAGGTATCAGATCGGCTAAATAATTTAAACCCGGCAAAATTCAATTACAAACAAATATATAGTCCCTCTAATAAAGATCTTGGAGTAGAGAAGTAATCATTAAATATGGTAAATATCATTGAAATATCATAAAATTTGTCTTGTTTTAAATTTCACCGTGGCACTATTATTATGGACAATGATTTTCGAGCAGAACTATAATACAATTACGCAACAACAATAGCAAATGGCATACAACAGTAGACAGTGCAAAATAGAAATAGTTTGACCAAAAGAATTTCATCAATCCAAAGGAAAAGAAAAAAGAACTCCGCTTGAGCCTCTAAAATATTCTCGACCCAGTTCGTTTAAATCGTTTTCCAATTACTTTCGCCCACGTGCTCGCGTTTTGAACGTCCAATTTGATTAGCAGCCCCCATTATTTATAGCGAGCTCTGTGTCTGCGATTTTTAAGACAGGTTGCCAATCATTCTGATCCGTTGCCAATCGAGCGTAATGGTCGAACGATAAACTGAACGTCGATCCGCGTGAACCGGTGAGCTTTTTTTCACGCAAATCATACTAGAAATCTCGCTCGTTTCGCATGGTAATGTGCTCAGCGGGAATGCAATCACGTTCATCAATTTGTCGTGGTCGCGAGAATGTTGAAACACTTTCAGAACGTACCGACATCCGTGGAAACCGGAGGACTGTGCACTGTCTAGCGCTCTAGCCTCGAGATCTAACATACTTCCACGAAGTTTTCTCTCGGACACGATCAAGAAAAATAGCTGGCGTCGTGGAACTGGATCGACACGCGTTCCCTCGGCTTCTCGATCGTGGACAACGAGATTTGCATTCTTTTCATTTTCCTCTTCTACTTTGTTTCGTTTCACGCCTTCCCTTGCCAATGATCGAACAATTACGTTTACCAAATAATTCTTCTGTTGTAAATGAATTTCAATCGTTTCGATCGATAGTAGAATTTCTGTTACAAAACAAATGCCAGCCACGGTTCGCCAAAATGAGCACCGACCACGATCGAAAGCATTCGAAAGTGCACCAGAAATTCACTCCAGTTTCAAGATTCCAGCCACCAAGAAAGTAACGCTTGTCGCTACCTGGAAAACGAATTTTCGAAACGAAACTCGTCCCCCGTCGTGTTCGAGGCCGCAGCAGAGTTGAAAGCGGGAAGTTCGAGGCGTAATGGACAAAAATTGCCAGAGAAGCGACGTACACGTTCGTTGGACGTTACAAATGGCACGATGGTACCCCATAAATGTCTTCGGTGTCGCCATTAGACGCTGCTGTATGCCTCAGCGAGTGGCTGGAGAGTGCGATATAACTGGACCCGCGGAAGATGCGAGTTATGCACGATACTTCGCGACAAGTGGCCCCCGTGGACGAGGCTGCAGGTTTGGGAACGATTGACATAAGTGAGACAAAGCGGCGCCGCGAGAACAGTTGCTAACGACACTCTCGATGGCTTTGAAAAAATTACCACGCAATGGAAAATTTATGCAGAGAATAATTTTGAAGGTATTAGAATTGGGACTGATTTGATCTATGAGCGTTGGAGATTTATCCCCTGTATCGTGGGAGATTTTTGTAGGAAATCGAACGAAGTATGATTTTTTTTAGCGAATCGAAGTTACAATCGACTATTATATTTATCTCTGCATCGAGCGTGATTATTTCAGGCAGACGAATAATTTCATCGACAGTCTGCCTTTGATACGCGCAATTTTTAATAAATGCATGCAAACGCGATTGCGCGCGAAATTGTGCATTCATTGGAGGTGTTGCTAAGCACGAAAATTGTTAAACGGTGTTCGACACCGAAATGCAATTGACTGTAGCACGTATGTGATAGAACGAACAAAAAAATCCAATACAGAACCAATTGAGAATCATTTTTCTTTATGCGCAAGCCACAATGACACAAGCTTTCACGCATACATTATTTAAAATAATACCTAGATTAAACTCGGCACGCACGAGTTACCTCGTGCAGTATTAAAGCGATCCAAATAACAGTGAAATAAATACAAAGGAATGAACGAAATTCTTAATATTAAATGCATACACTGCTGCTTCAAGATAGCGAACAAAAAGCATCAAATAAATGAAATAAACAAATTCCGCGGAGCATATGAAGCACGTAACAAAGCAATCGCAGAGGAGCATAAAATAAACGCAGTCCCTTTGATCAAACATTACATTCCGAGTTTTTCACGGTAGAAATAAACCATTAAACAAATAGCAGAGAACGAATCCCGTGTCCCCTGGCGCAAAGTGTTTACGTCGAACGTGAAATCGATTCATCGACAAGCATGGTAATCGAAAATATGGAGCAACGTCTCCCCTTGATAAAGTGGCATCGACTCCCTGGTATTTACATGGATAGCGCAAATAGGGGCAATTTATTCGATGCCGCGTTGGAAGAAATATGGAAAGGATTGAACGGAACGGAAGTTCGACGAACGAATTCACGGGCAGGGGCCATCGTTCGATAATGTTACACTTTATACAGCGAATAACACGCGGCGACCGGAAGTGCTGTTCTCCCTTTTGCTTCGTATGGTTTATCTAGGTTGCTACGACGAGCATGTTATACATTTCGCCTTTTCGCCTGTCGTCGCGTGCCATTCGCTTTGCTACGCGACATGAAAGGTTGATGGGAAACGAATCGTCGATCGGCATTCTGTTCGTTTCTATTCTTTATTCTTTGTTCTGAATGCAAATGCGGTTACCGTGACTTGGATAATATTCCATTCATGCACGAACGCATAGATTTAAGTTGGGAAATGATTCTTCAAATTGCATTCCGTTGCATTTCGGCATTTAAGAGTAAATAATTAACGTATGCAGTGTCATCGTTGCAATGTAGCAATTATTGCATGATCTTTTTATTCAAATAATACACACTAAGGAACAATGAATTAAGATACCACAGCATAGATATAGGCTTATTATACGTAATGATAATGAGAGGATTGGCCTTGAAGATCACATTAGTTTTAAATTGGCCGTGTCACTGGGATTGGGATGTTACTTTGAATTTTTCAACCAAAAAGAAAATTCGCACGCAGTAACCGAGACAGTAATTTTCTTATACAGACTGTCGCAAAACGTTTTGTTTGTTAGTATTACATAGCCCTGACAAAACTTCGTTCAATTATACGTGAGCGATTGTGAACGAGCAGGCAAGGATGATCGTCAGAAACGATAACAAAAAGAATGGAAGTAATTATGGGAATAGGCAACACAACATAATTTCGTTTACTTCAACTTTCACTTGTAGGGGAATAGTGTTCTGGTAGGAATCAGATATGTATTAACATTTTTAAGCGTGCACTCAACATGGTATCATTGGAGTTTCTAATTTAACATTTTATAGGAATACAGTTCATGAAAATTGTTATGCACTTCTTTTGCAGCTCCAGTAACTCTTTTAATATACTTTCGATGAAAGTCGGCAAGACTATTTAGAAATTGCATAATTATAACGACATTTCTTTTTGATGGAACGATTCATCAATAAGTGCATAATAGCTATTAAAACGTCCATTTTAGTATTACTGGATAATACAATATTTATAAAATCAGATACTCATAAGGCACTCTTTTAGTAGTAAAATAAAATCGCGATAAAAATATCGACTTATGCCAAAATACTTATAAAATTTCTGCAACTAATATAACTATCATCTGAACACAAAGTTGAACATGACCTACGTACACACAATGACGTATCTCTTCCCCTAAAATTAACAGTGCAATTAAATCAAATCGACGAACAAGACTTACTAGTTGCCGATGCGACGTTAAACTTTAATTAAAAAAAAGACTTACTAGTAATACATTGAAAGATAAAAAATCGGAGGATCGTCGGTTCCAAGCACGCAACTTTTTTCACAAACCAAACAGTAAATTTTCGAAAATCAGATTTTCGTTGGGACAGAATGGAACAGGAAACAAATATTTCCTTCACCACAAAAATCATCCATTCTCCCTATTTCCCCCCCCCGCACGACGATAAGGGTTTGTCGGAGTCGAGGCAGGCGGTATTAAATCCATCGTTCGCAAACAAATCGAGCACGGCAGCTTTTGAATTCGTGCGAATACGCCGGATGCAGCGGAACCGCACGCGTTATTAATAACGCGTCAATGGAGACTGTTCATTCGGAATGTACGAATGCCTGGGATCGATATGCGACTGCCGCGTATCGAAATGAGCTTACGACTTGCCACACCATTACTTATGCCACTTCACCCATTTTCGTTTTTACTTCGTTGGGCAGCGTAACGATTACGATGAATAATTCGATCGGATATAAATTTGACCCTGGTGACGAGCGACTGGTTTCGTCGAATGAATCGTCGGTGATTTATCGGCGAATGAAGCTCGGTGTTCGAATGACACGTTGGATGACATTTGTTGGGAGATAGTAGGTTACTGGGTACACTGGAATCTTGTCGCGATTGATGGAAGTCGATTGATCTTTTTGCGTCGACCAGTGGATATCGAGTAGATTTGAAATTCGAAGGTTTTCCTTGCTGTTTCTTGGGAAACTGTGAACGCGTTGGACATTAAATTCAATTGCGTGTACAGAAGGATTGAAGTTTGTTTAAAGTGGGCATACGAAATGAAAGAATTAGTTGAGGAATTATTTAATACCGTATATAGACTGTCTTAAAATTTGTAACTTGGTTGTTAACAAAATTATTGCAGAAAGAAGACATTTTATTTCTGCCTACCCTAAATAAAATTTTAATTGATTACGAAATTGGGGAAATAGAAGTGCTTTTGTTTTCAGCATTCGTTTCACTGTTATTTATAACGCAGGCAATCTTTCATCCACATATTTCTGGATTATTACTACCGTCGTCGTAGAAAAGATTGATAAATCTATTTAAATGGAATTAATAAGCAGGCAGGCTCATATCGCGCACAGTGGTATCGAATTAAAGTCTGTTCATTTATTTTGGGCGAAAGCAAGAAGAGTTGAAAGATAAACCCGTTAGGAAATTCACTGACGGTTACATCCTCGGGTATAAATGAAACTATCGTTTATCTAGATTGCACGGTTCCGTTTTTCACGTTGAGTTTACTGCGAACGGGAAACATTTATAATATCAAGTGCATTAATCTTGAAGCAGTTCATGCTCATTAATAACATTTTTCTTTTACAAATAAACATCTAGAAACCGGCAATTTCCTTAATTATGTATTTCCTTGCGAGATCTTCGAACAATCTTTATTATTCCGCAACTACTATAATAAAGCTCCAAAGAATTTTGTAATACCTTTTACTTCGTTCCACGGTGAAACTAAAATTTCGTATCATTATAAAAATTGCTATTCTATACTATCGTTAAAGACATCGAATGCAAAATATAGAAAATTCTATTCCCAGGAAACTTTGAGATAAAGAAAATAATGAAAAATAAACGGAACGATCTTCTCGGCTGATCCTCATTTTAAAACACATAGACACGAATCTCCGGATTGTCGAATAATTATCGTTGGACGATGTGTAAGTTTTGCTCAATGCAACTACTTTCTTCGGCCAAAGCCGGATCCTCCAAGTTTTCCACGCTAAACGCTCGCAAGATTCGTTTATCGAGCCCTCGAGAGTTGCGAAAATTCGAGCGTGCGTCGACCTACTTGCCGACGAGTTCTGAGCGAGTGAAATTCGATTGTGCTTCGCTTTTCGACGAGTCCGCATCGCCCTGCGACTAATTAAGCAATCGAAATCACTCGCCGCGAGTTCGATTGGAATCGAACGTTGTAACGAAGTCCCGACGAGGAATATCACGATCAATCCTTTCGATCTTCATCGATCACGGTTTAATCCACGCGTTTTTTTTTTTTCACCCACCAATGAAGCTTCTCTTGTTCGATGTTCTTTGTTACGTTCGAATGGAACGTTACAGAAAGAAATAGCGGAATAGCTCGAAGTCGAACGATCTTTTTCTTCGTCGGGAAACAATGGTGTGAAATTGAAATTATAGTGACCTGGAATGTTGGAACGCTTCTCTTGGTTTCTTCTTTGTTTCTGATTCTGTAAGTCAGTCAGAAGGGAGAAATAGAAAAGTGTAGGGGTTAATGTAACGCGGATTATTTTTGCATGATTTATATTAATTCCCTCATAATTGATGTACTAATTAAGGGGCCCTGGCGGATCGTAATGAGGCAGTCGGTTATTGAAGGGTGAATTTATAATCGTAATATGATTCCTCCCGTGTTCTCTGTTATGAACTGGCTCTCGATCAATCCTGTCCCAATCCCGATTAATCCCATTAATCATTCTCCTGCTATCACCTAAATCACGGTATAATCACTACAAATTTCATTCAACTCAACGAGACGCTTGCATATTGGCTGAGTGCGAATGTTTCGGTGTTATATCGATAGCAATGAACTATATTATTGGATACGTTGTATAAATAATGCATTTATTTTCTTGGTTTATTCAGGGTGGTCCACGTAACGTGCACACACCTAATAACTTATAAAAAGATACGTTGTACTGCATGTACTTTATTTTATTATCGATCGAATAAAATACTATATTTTTTGAATGACAGAATATGTGAACCACTACAGCGACTCGCGTAATTAATATGAAATTTGAAATTCCATTTTACACCTTTAATTGAAATAGAGCGAATTAACGGAAGGGATAATGAAATAAAGAAGTTCATAAACGTTCGTGATTCTTCCTCGTCGTTGAAAAGGAATTTTCGAGAAATCGTTCTATAATTGTTGTCAGTCTATCATATAAAGACTGGAATAATTGCACCACATTTATAAATCTTCGCAACGTGCAACCGTTTCGACATGCATCGTTAATAATATATAAAATAATAATTATAATAACGTAAATAATAATAACACGCACATTAAACACGGTGCACTCAGTTGTCCAACTGCTGTCTACCAACCCCCTCGATTCCACCCCTGGAAAACCGGTAGGCCCATCCCAGGATAATATCACAGTCGCATTATCGGTCCGCCTGTGAAGCTACGATTACGAACAAATTCCCGCGAGTGTCCCATTCATTCCGCTCAGACACGCGACGAAAACGCCCCTCGAAATAATTAAAAAGTCGCGGCGCCAGGGTAGTTGCGCCCGTCGTGAAAACTGCATCGAAACCCCGCTTTTCTTTCCCCTCGAATCGTGCGCTGAAAAGCGTCGCGTGCTCGTTAACGCGCTTACCTGCACGCCTCTCGTCGTTCTTCTACCTTCGCGCTTCCTCCCTCCGTCTCTATTTTGCCACGCGAAAATTCGACCTGCTTAGAGGCTGGAACCGCGAGGGCAGAGGTGGGACACGGCCGGGAAATTGCATCTACTTCTATGCCGCTTAAAACAGATTCGGAATGGCGTGGAGTTGTTCGGTTTGTTCTTTTGTTTGTTGTTAATTCCTTTACAATTTCGTCGTTCTTCTGTTCGCGTTTAATATCGTTAAATATCGAACGGCAGTCTGTTGGGAAGGAGAACCGTTCGATGGCTTCCGGTGCATCGTTGAACGCGTTGCATCCGCCGGAGGAAATGTAACTTCAGAGAGTTATTTTCTTGGGGAGTTGTTTATACTGGTCGAACGTTTGATATCGATAGAAATAGCGGGAGCGATGCGAGCGTTTTTATTTTCGCGAAGCTGGCGATGGTAAATTGGAAATTGAAGAAGTTATAATGGAGGAATTTTTGTTGTTTCGCGTGTAGACATTGGATCCACTGGAATACTGCGTTTCTTACTTTCATCAGATTTCAGGTTTATACGAGTGACGAATTGACTCCGTATATTTATTACGTATTTGACTGGGAATAATTGCTTCCGTTATCCTTTTCTATTATGTTGAACTTTCGTCTGGGAGAAATGGAGCATGGGACGTAACAGTTGGATAGTTCAATTTGTCATGAATCGTGTCGTTCGAAGTTCGACGGATTTAATTTGCGGCGATTAATTTAAAAAAGTTTCACGGTAAACCGAGGGACCAGTGAAAGTGTGCCTGCGTCTAAATTTAAATTTACCAAACGAATTATAACAGAATTGTGGGCCATTCCCGTCTATGAATTACATTCGAACCCGCGAACACGTGTATTATAAATTATAAATGCAAATTAAGCGCATGCGTGACAAAATTTATACGGATCCATTTGAGCGAAACCGAAGGCACCGGTATTTCGGGCGTTACTTTAAATTGTAAATGACAGAGCGACGTTAAATGAAACGATATGTCAAGCACGAAATGGGAAACGTAACGTAATAATTTCGCTTGCGTGATGGAAAAACGAATCGAATTTACGAACCGCCGGGTGAAACGTGTTTAATTACTAATTACACTATACCACGAATATATCAAACGGTTGCGGGAACTGTTTGTATAAAAATAACGCTCGCATGGAAATTAAACAAAATCAAACACCAATATCGCGAAATAAATAAATAAACTATTTTCTAAAGAATATTACAGTTCATATTCAAGTTTAAGATAAAATGTATAATATTCTTCGTATTATAATTTATAATTCACTAGCTAGTACATAATAAATTAATAAAATCGAAAAGCTTCCCATTTCATAAATGAAAATGCAGAGAACGGTATCGAATATTGCCAGGAAAATTATATTTCGTATTCGGTACACATTTAAATTACACTATTACTGTGTTACATATAATTATGATTAAACTAAATCCAACTAAAAGAATTCACTTTCAACTCCATTTCAATGAACACGTATTCAACCGGCTGTAGATACTAAATGTTCCATGAAGAATGAATAAAATGGTACCATGACTGGCTATCAAAGAAAAAAAGGAAAAAAATATATGACACAGAGAAAGGCTAATCACCTTGTCAGACGAGCAACCTAAAATCGTCATAACTTTCCCTTCGTTAACGACGCGTATTGCTTTTTATTCGAGGCACGATCCAAAGCCCATAGACCGGGCAACAGTCTAGCATATTAAGGTATGCATATTAAGATCCACGCCCCATCGTACTTGCGTGGCTGTTAGGAGCGAATTATAACGACCCAGATCCTCTACCTGCCGGGGGAAAATGTGTGTATTGCTGAAAGTAATTGAACGATCCCGTGCTTGGAATATCAGCTGAATATTTCACTTTGGCGAATTGTACGTCACGTTGAATTTAAACGGGTGAAATTTATTTTTCCACGGCGCAAATTTATGGGCTGAAAACTACTGTGACTTTAATAGCATTCATTATTGTAGGACACAGGATAGATTATACGAAATAACTTTGACCACTGTATTGGAGTTCTTCTTTTTTAATACAACTGTTTTCAGCGGCTGTTAAATGCTTGCAATAGTGATACAGGTACAGATATTAAAGAGAAGTATTAATATCGATTTAGTTAATATCTATAATATTCGAGCACTTGTTCAAATTAAATTTTCCTTGAGTGCAATACTTTCATTTATCTATGGTAATTATTGTAGAATGATTGCAAATTCTAGTCAACGAACATTTCCCTGTTAAATATGCTACACTGTTGGAAATACCGTTTTGAAACAGTATCCTCTTAAAGTCATACCGTTCTGCAAACAACTTTCTGTTAACAGCAATATAAATTTCTCGAACGACGGCTAAATCTATTTATCTTCTAGCCGCGAAGAGGTCTCGAACCTTTCTTGTGGATATTCCCTATGTGCAGGCTGGTGCAACTGGCACCGGAAACTCCTGGTATCCAGGGATTACGGGAGGGTTTCAATTAAACGATCCAGGTTGGCTTCGCATAAAACCAGAATGGAGATTCGTGAACTTGTAGTGATGGTGCTTCGGTTTCGGTCACGTATAATGCACCAGGCAGTGATAAATAATTTAAAGAAATCTGACGATGTATTATAAAAAATGATCACTAATATTATACAATCGTTAGTATTGAATAATTGAATAATTTCCAGCGAGCTTAAATGTTAATATACTTTGAGAAATTTAAGAATTTTATTTGAACCGTTATAATATAATATAATTAATATTACATGCTTTCTTATCTCCGTCTTGTATTACATTGTAATACTCGTTTTATTATACATCGTTGTCGCAACTATATCTTTCTAATCAAATATACTCGTTCAACGATAGTATAAATTATTATTGCTGCATTCATCCAACGATGGATTGCGTAAACTTCTTTTTATTGTCTTTTTTCTTAAGTAATATAATGACGCAGGTGTTTGTGTAATATCAGATATGGTACAAAACATTTCCTAACGAGACTATCTTTAGACTTTCACTGGTCTCGAGCAAGTAAATAGGTGAATATTAATTGGATAGCCGTATTCAGGAAGCGCATTATTTGGCATGTTGATTTTCTTTCCGCGGGAGATTTCTGACACGAATCGCAACGTCTGCAGGTGATTGACACGAAATGAAACAAAATAAATATGAATAAAATCTATTTTACAAAATACGATATTATAATATATTAGAGAAATGTTAAACCAAAATTGAAACAAATGATGAATGAATTAATTAATCGCGGGAATATATAAAAAAGAATTCCTCACGTTCAATGATATAAAATATTGTTGATTCATTTTCTAATACATTCCGTCCTTTCATTCTATCTCGTTCATCCTTTAATTGCAACTCACTCTACCCAGTTTCACCTTTGTAATAAAAACGAACAATCTATTACAAGAATGCTTCAATTAACTCCTACAATGATGTAAGAAGCATATAATACCCCAAGGAACGCAGAAAAAGCGAATGACACGTGTGAAATAAGGGGCAACGCTGAATAACGTTGTATCAAGTAAACGTTATGAAACTCGCTAATTAAAAATACCAAAGAAGTTGTTGTAATTATTATGCAGGCAAACATGCGAGATACACTGGTCCCTAATTAACGCATGAACGTAAATACATATTTGCTTGTTTGGCCGAGCGTACGAACAGCCGATGGACAGGCCAATTAGGCGAAATTTTATTATGATCAAACACGATGAGCGTGAAATTTTGTTTATGCAAACGGTTGTTCCCGAAATCCTTCATATCTCTTTTATTTTTTAACAAAAAATCTGAAATATAAATTCCTATGCTCGTTTAATAGTTTCGTAAATATTTAAATATTCTCAGTGTTAATATTATTCTGTATATAATTATAATTATAATATTAATATTAATCTTTCTGTAAAAGGCAAGTATTCGCAGTCAAAGACATATCTTACGTGGATACTATTTAATACTTGCTGTCGTGTGTCGTTACATTCGTCGTTGCCTGGGCTTTATCAATTTAATGGGAAAAAAATAAGGTCCGGCAGCTGACTGATTTCACTCCACGGAAACTTTCTTCCTCAAAGCGGTAATTATTTAACGCCATCGTGAAAAATGAATCGTAGAGCAACCCATAAAATCGAGACACAGCAGTAAGGTAGTACCGTTTCGATCGTCGTCACTACAAAAAGGTGAAACCTGACACGAAAAACTTATTTAATAAACACCGATATTTTGTTTTACGCTGCGTCTTTCGTTGAAAAAATATTCGCGCCATAACGTAGTACCGTATCGATCAATTCTCAAAGAAAATGAATTCCATTAATATATTCCCAATTAGAATAAGTAAGTTCGACAAACTCTCGCAAAAATAAATATTTTCAATAAACTTTCTGTGGACAAACTTATAACACTTACTGCACAAAAACGATAAAACAAGGAGTTACACAAGAATTAACACTCTATGTAAATTCTCCGTGCAACTAATTTATACTATCCACTATTCACACACTGTTAGAACTATTGTAATTGCACCATCGTCATGTCGGATGCAACACAGATAATTCAATCGTTAACGCAGCATCGTATAATGACTATAAAATGACACACAAACGACACGATGCACTGGCGAAACAGGATGCAACGTTTCCATCGTGGCTTCGGCGAAAGATTTTCTTTAATGCGTATAGAAAATTGAAAGTGCGTGATCGAAGGCGATTAATTGCGCGGGGGTGTACGAGATACGTACAAGTGAAACGTGAACAGCGTTGCTTAGCGGCGTGGAATGCTAACGAAATGCCTGATGAATACCGAGCACGAAAATTCTATTTACACTTTCTTGAATATGAACGATACGGAACGCAGACAGGTTAAAAACGTCTGGTACACCTTCTGCTGATGTGGGTCACGAAAGTGGACGCTCGAAATCGAAACCGTCCTCGTACCGATTACCCTCCATCGGCCAAATCGAATGAATTTCGAAGAAGAATTTCATGGCAGTCAGGCATAGAAGCGCGATCATATAAATCAATCATCGAACTTCTTATTTTGCAATACTACATTTTGTTACTGCTTGAAACGAAATCGCGTTTATTTAAATGAAACGTTTAAATCGTTTTCGTAATATCAACGTCATACTAGTATATTTTATATACCGTTACATCGAATAGCGAAAAAAATATTATCTGATTCTGTTGATAGAGAATGAAACTTACTTTACTCACGCCTTAAACATTTTAGTTTTTACAAATGACTGATGAATTACCAACTAATATATGTATAGTCATAAGAAGAATTGTTGCTATGAAATACTTTACTCACACCTTAAGTATTTTAATTTTTACAAATGACTGATTAATGATCAATTAATATACATATAGTCATAAGAAGACTTGTTGCTATGAAACTTACTTTACTCACACCTTAAATATTTTAATCTTTACACAGGACTATCTTAATTACCAATTAATATATAGTCATAAGACGACTTGTTGCTATGAAACTTACTTTACTCACACCTTAAATATCTTAATTTTTACACAGGTCTGATTAATTACTAACTAATATATAGCCATAAAAAGAATTGTTGCTATGAAATACTTTACCCACACCGTAAATATTTTAATTTTTACAAATGACTGATTAATTACCAACTAATATATAGTCATAAGAAGAATTGTTGCTATGAAACTTGCTTCACTCACACCTTAAATATTTTAATTGTTACAAAGGACTATCTTAATTACCAATTAATGTATAGTCATAAGAAGACTGGTTGTTCCTTTTTAAATCTATTATCGATGAAGGTGCTAATGGATACCCGAGTACCTGCATGTCGCATCCTGTTTCGTCAGTAAAAATGGCGATCGTTCAAACACGCTTAGATACCTATCGACCATTATATCTCGCCTCCTGCCTTGTAATTGAGAGAAACGCGACTCGATCGACGGTTTCGCGTGCGATGACGACACCAGATACCTCTACGACGAGAATTGCACCGTGTGATGCGTGGTGTTTCGCGGTCAATGGGGTGTGATTCGCGTTCTTATTAGGCGTTAAAAGGACTGCAATCTCGTGGTAATTCGATTGGAGACCCTGGATGTTGGATAAAAAGTACGCACAGATTGTTAGAACGATTTTCAAACGCGTTGAGACACTCGCGTCCTACTTTTATTCCCTTGGAAATGCAATTTGTTCGTATGAATTACGGATTTCTCTTTTGCTGCGTTACAGATTCCTTTCGTACACGTTCGATGATAAATAGGCCAGTGGATCGTTCATTTTCGAATACGCAATAATATATGTTCTCTTAGCAATAGAATTTATTTTATATGCAAACGTTTGATTAAATTTGTAAATCTAGTGCATTCGTTTCCACGATCGCTGATAATTTAAAGAAGGATATGAAAAACGTCGGAGACTATTGTGAAACTTATTTTTCATTGATATTTTAAACTTTTCATTGGAATTATATTTTTTAATTGTCAGAGGGCTATATTGTTGCTGTTATTATTTTTATTATTATTGTGTCTACAAATGTACTCAGTTTCTTCGAATGCAGTTTAAACTGTTGATACTTATTTTGATTTAAGCGTGCGTTTGGTGCACGTGATTTCGTGCAACCAATGTGCAGCATTAAATTCAGTAAATTGAGTGCTCAACAAGATTTCATTTAGATAAGTGTTGTTGCGCAAGCGAGTTCTGCTAACAATTATTACATACATTGTACTACCTATGTGTGAGATCGATAGGGGATACATAGGGTGTTTCATTCTTGGGGCGTGAATTAAAAATCTTCACCAATGTCAATTATTTGAACACGAAAACACACTAATAATTATTGCAATGAGCACACAATATTCCTCACAATAGATCAGAAGTATCTCTTACACTTGAGCAAAAAAAGGAATGAACCAATTATTATCACTAACATTTGACACCTACAGTTTATAAAATTATTGCAAACTCATTTCTCATTGCAATTATAAAAAAACAATAATCATTACAAAATTATTAAAAAAAGGAATGTAATTATTAAAATTACATTCGGTACGATGTTCAATTATAAAAATAATACCTGCACTTTTAATTTCTACTCGAAAGCAAGGAAGACAAATCTTGAAGCTTATTTCGCATGCCCCCTGTCTTCTTCCAGAAACAGCACGTACACTCTGACAAACAATAAGCTTTTCCAGGAGCGTACAGAAGCCCGGTAAAAAATGAGTCGCGTCTAGGGGTGGGTGCAGGAGGGTGGAAGTTGAATCATTATATGTCGACTCAAAATTAATTGCGAACGTTCGTTCCCGATCGTTTTCATTATCTGGTTACGCTCGTTGAATGCGGTAGAATCAATTTTCCACGCTCGTTTCCCCATTTTCTATATCGGTTTCGCCTCTGGCTTGTCCCAAAAATACGCTTCGCGAGCTAGCTTGGCCGTTAAACGACGCGCCAGCGTCATCTGCCTTGACAGAAACAAATAAACAAGTGCAAGAAGGAAATATAACATTTTCAACTTTTTAAAATACCAGAAGCATTAAATTTCTGTAGTTTTTAGCTCCGATTCCTATTTGCAAGGCTCGATTCGGTTCAGAGTATTTTATTGAACGTAGCATGCAGATTTTATTATTATTATTATTATTCAATAGATTACCTGAATTAATTTTTAGTCAGTCAATTGTCAATTTACTCCTTCCCGCAACATTTCTCTTATTTGAGGAGGACAATGGCTATGCAATAGCATGCTACACGGCGCATTAATTTGATCGTTTCCCATTTCACTGAACGTCAAGCATGACTAATAGCTATTAGTTACCTGTATTATATCTGCCGCTCATAGTCATACCGAAATGTTCGACAAAATATCTAGATTATCGTTGGAAAAATATCGTTTGAGCAACTTGATTCGAAGCGAACGAATTTGTAACACATCCCCTCGTTTATAAAGTGCGAGGGAATAATATAATCGAGGCAGAAATCTGTAATTTTTCTTTCCTTTTTACATGTGATTCTGAGTCTCTTAAATACTCGAATTAAATATGAATAATTTCATATAACTCTGGATATTTCTAGTTTAAATAGTAATGTTATTTGAAAGTCTTGCAAAACAAATACACTGCTGTTAGAAAATATTATCTCTCGCGAGGGAAATGAACGATTTAGCAATCGAGTAAATATTGTTTAAGATAGCCTTCGCGTTCGAGGAAGTTAATTTTGAAAGTGATCACAGGTCGACCGTGGTCGATTCTATCTCGAGTTTATGGATCGTGGATCTCTCTAGAAATTTCCAGCATTTCTTTAACGCGAGATATGCAAGATTACAAGCGTCTGAGAAAATCGTAAATTAATATTCGCCTTCTTTCCTTAATTAGAGGGCCGTTGGAAGTAGCATTACGCCAACAGTGCGTGCACTTCCGTTGCGGATAATTCCAGATGAAAACTTATCGAAACTCAACGAATCGTCAACTAAAAAATTCGTTCGCATAACAGAGATAATATTGAATGCAATTTTTATTTATTTACTTCGTGGCGATATATATCTCTTGTAACACGTTTACAAATCTTTATTTGCTCGCGTATTACAAATATTAAAAATAATAAATAAATAAATAAGTAAAGAGAAAAACTCAAATGGCCGAGGAAAAAAAAGTATACAAATACCGCAGACGAAACCGAGTAAAAGCATTTCTCACAGACCCATAAGTAAACTTTTAATTAACATGCTTCTCCTCTAATATCTTGTTCTCTCGGGACGCCAACGCGTAAGCACGGCAACAGTGAAATAAAAAGAAAAAAGGGAAAGAAAAGCGTTGCTCGTTCAAACTGTACCCCTGCGAAAGGAAAGAAGAACCGAAAGACTCGGCGAAGACGAGAAAAATATTACCGCGGGAGGTGAGAAAAACCCTGCACGATACAAACGAAACTCGCCGCGTCTGGTGGACAATTGAAAGCAGCGCTCGCAAACAAAACAAAAACTTTTAACGCATAAATCTCCACCGCCATTTTATTTCGTTTCTCTTCCGACAGCGCGTTACACGCAACCCCGTTCCGAAAGAACGCCAATGAAAACCCGGCGCAAATTTCATTCGAAACCTTAACGTTCTCCTATGCCGGAGGAAAATTCGAGCGGCGAACAGGTATATGATTTTTTCGAGAACGCATAAAAATATGCCCGATACAGGTTCGAAAGGTGGCTTGCAGAAAATCCGGATCCAGCGGGCCAACTAACGATAACGTCGAAGGAGGGCCGGTTTCCAACGAATCGCGTACACGATCTCACGATACGGTTTCGCTCTGTTTCACCCAGCCTTTCGCTTTCCACTTGCGTGAAACAGCTAGATAGGTCTACGCATTAATTGTCAATTATCGTTTTAACCCGCGAGATCGTTACTTAACGGGACGCTCGTTCCTTGCGAATGAAACGAACTGCATTCTGCTCAGACTGTTATAAAGGCGATAAGGTACGACGTTGATAAGGTACGAAGGGGTTGATTGGTTTAATAATTAATTAAACGCAATTGAATTCTGTTTTGCAATGGGTTTTACAGGATGGTTGCATTGATAAAGCATATCGAGGGTTGGTTTAAAAATTAATCAAATAAATTGGATTTCGTTTAAACAGCTGTACGAGATGATACATTGATAAACTAAAGGGTTGAGTGCTAAGGGTGGTTTCGTTTGATAATGAATTAAATTAATTGGATTTTATTCAATCGTTAAATATTTCATTTTATTACATTTCAAGCAAACCAGCCAGTATTTATAAGGTGTGACAAAGCTCACGTTCACCTATTTATCGCTCGTTAAGCAACGTTTGACAAACACGTAACACCTGCAAGGATAAAAAACCGTGCCTGGTTCCGGGTCGAAGCTTTTGCATATCGTTTCTCTTTTTTCTATCGCCAATGCAACTTATCTCGAAACCAGACACGGCCCGGCCTAGGCTTCCGTAAAATATCGGGGCAACCTGTTTCTGTATTCAAGTTGTAAAGCAAGAAAACCGATATACAGTGTGCGGAATCACCGAACAATCGGGCAGCAATTACGCTACGAGACATTGTAAACACACGCGCAAACGCATTAATTCAGAATGCAACGCTGAACGAACCCCTTTCGCGAGTCGGCCACTCGTCCAAACAGATCCATGGGATTCCCAATGGGAAACTGGTAGCTTCAATGCGGCTCCGTATCTCACGCGTTTCCCTGGGAAAAGCTTCTGTTTCGTTCACCAACGCGTTCACCGGCGCAGCGCGCCTTCTGGTCGAAATGGAATGTTGGCCAACTAATGGCCTATGCATGTATACGTATCGTGTGACGCAATGAAGCGAATGAACAGCGTATGTTTCCCAAGACCTTACACGTAGATCGGCTCCTTTGAGCCGCGATTGCGACAATGAACGAGGACCGTTTGATGTCTTACTCGAGATAGAATTAAATAGAATTCGTCGAGACGGCTTGTACATGCGTGTGTATGCAAGCATAGATCTTCTTGCGAACGATCTCTACCTGTGTTAAAAATTTCGCAGCATAGGAGTATGAAAGGATCCTATGCAACAATAAGGTTGTGGTTTATTTAGTTTTGATCCCGTCGAAAAAACTGACGCAGATTTTGCATTCTTTTTATTAGCAACACAATTAAGAATATTAAGAATAGCCTGGTTTGTTGAATATTTGATGACACCTATTGCGAGATACTATGGGTGTACCTCCTGGTGTTTGATTTCGAGGGAAATAGAACATCGTGGACGTTAATTTTTCATGGAAATTGGATACTTTCACCGGGCGTAGGAAAAATGGATCCCGTGGTAAAAATGATATAAACCGCCCCATTACGGAAAAGTGAAAGCATGTGAATTACGTGGAGCCATGGGAACAGTTGTGTCGTGCATGGAGAATTTCGCGAGTGAACGATTTGATCGAGCGAAAATTCGAACGCACGAAAATTGTCGGGAAAAAATGATGAGGATCGTAATAATTCCGTTGCGCGGTGAAAGTTAAATGCAACCCCTTGTTCCGTCCAAACGCATACCTCGTTCAAATTGATTTAACGACGACGGCCACGGTGGAAAGTAAAACAGGACACTTGACTAACGCTGGCAATATTTATTGCGATTAGTTGATCCATAGCCTGCAGTTTTGCTGATACGATTAATTTTCTTGGACGACTTTCAGAATTTTATTGCGCGTGGAAATAGAATATATTTTGCAAAAGGAATTTAAGGCATTAAAATATTGTTTGATGATTTGAACGGTGCTTAAATATATTTATTTATTCTCTTGAATAGGGAGCTGCACTTTTGTTGGTATAAAGTATTGTTCTATTGTACGAAATTTTATGTATTTAGATGGTATGCACATTGTTAAGCAGGGGCAGTTTCGGAAATCAAATTTCATGAGCACATTCAAAGGGGGACATTTAAAGTTCCCAGGATACATCCAAGTTTTATTCCGTTTCACTATTTCCGTGGCTGTTTCATCTTTTATTCACAGCACACTTTAAGGAACACTGTGGGCACGGTACGATGATATTTCCTGGCAAGTGACGAAATGCTAGAAATAGTTAGAAAAGTTAAACTTTAACTCTGAGCCATCACTGCGCTCGGAGACCACTTTCAACACGCAGACAAATTTTATTTTCATCGTAATATTTGTGCAGGCGATCAGAAATGTCTCAAGCATTTCAGAGACACTGCCAAGTGAGGGGCACAAATTTTTCAACTAAATAAACAGTATAACGGCGATGATAAAAATATTCGCTCTGACATGTAACTTTGTAGCAAATATAGAAAATGCCTGCAATTCAGTAAAGGATGAAACAGTAGGTTAAATTCGTCAAGCGGTCTTAAATTAATTATTTTTCGCTTTGAAAATATAAAGCCCAGAGGCAAATCGCGCATAAAATAATAATGCAGGTCATTCTATTTACGAATTCGTTGAAATTTATCAACTGGCTTTATCAACTGAAGCCGTTCAACCATTACCGTGGAAATTCTCGTAACTCGTTACGTTGACGATCAGACACTATTTCTTCACGTTTCCCATGTTATTTCTACGCCTTTGTTACACTTCACTGTTTACTAGCTGCCTCGCGAACATTACCCTGTAATTCCTTAATTGCAGTCTTCTAATCACGAACGCGAAACGCGACTCGACACGATGCTTTGTGATGGATTTAGATCGTGGACAACAGCTAACGTGTTAAACAGAATTTAATCATTACGTGGAATCATTCTCGACGATTCTCTGTGAGAAGATTACTGTAAAGAAAAATTGGGATGTTTAGGAGCTAATATATGTACGTAGGACTTCGGGGTTGTTTTAGTATTATTAGAATTATTATCATAATTATTTGAAAATTGCTAGTAATAAAATAAATGAATAGTAAAACAGATAGTGTTGCTTGACATTATTCGAAGTGAACAGGATTGTGTAAAGTGAGTTTGTTTAAATATTAAGTATGGTTATTCAGAATTGTACTTAAAGAAAGAGATTTATTGTTTAAACAAAATTGCTGTAACACATTAAAGTATCTTAAAAATTTATTATTTGAATACAGTAACTGGAATTAATAGTAATTGTTCATTATCATTTTCATATACTTTTGGTCAAAGTAATGTGAAATACTTTGATTTCTTTTCTGTTTTTTACGTAACCTAGATTTCAAAGGGGTTCTCCCTCTTTTATTCTAGTGAGCCGAAAGCTCGAGTGAAAGCACCAGTTTACTGTACGGTTAAGGGGTGGATCCCAAGAGTGCAAGGGAGAGTGATAAAGTGCAAAGATATTTCACGGTTGTCCACTGTTGAGGGTCGTACCTATTCAGGGATTACCTGGGCATTTCGTACACCGTGTGTTAATGTATACATGCTGTCCGTGGAACGTGATCTAGCCGATTGTCTCTGCCAGCGTGATTTCGAGGGGTTGGTGTAACAGTCGGCAATTCAAATTGTGCGCCCAATTGTACCGGGGGAAGCCGTTCGAAAAAGTGGTCAGAGGTTGCACCGGGCAGCAGAGGCAAGCTAATGCGAATAATTAATTCAACTGAAATCTGCGTGAAATTTAAATGCACCTGCTCTATTGATTTTTCGATTGCCCAGCATTTTTCGTCTGCACAGGGTGCGGCACCTGCGCGCCCCCCTAAGACGAACGAATTCGATTCGAATACACGATTCGTTTTGCGGCGTAAACAAAGGTAAAAGGTATCGGTAAAAAAAAGACAAAAGAAACTCGAGTGTTTACGTACGATGGAGGAAGAGTTGAAACGCAATTGCGTAATGGCTGTGGCGTTTGTTTTTGAAGTTTGGAAAACATGAACGTGAACGTATAATAATTTGCAAACAGAGTAGACAGACCGCTGTGGCACGGGGATAATGATATGAAGAGATTGTTTTTTTAGAGTATTGCAAATGGGAAATAAATGGAGGTTTCAGAAAATTGCTACCGGTGCTCGTAAAAGAGCAGAGAAATTCTTTCGACTTTTCTCGAGTTTCGCTATTACCATGATTCGTTCAGAGAGAAATGACAACAGAGCGGCGGAAACGCGGTCTCGATGGATTCAACGTTGCTTTCTATCCCGATTCTATAGCACCTTTCTCTGCAAAACGCTTTTCTTGTCCTGGCATCCCGGTGATCGAAGGCTGCCTCGCCAAAAGTGTGCCGATCCTCTTTGACCCCCGCTTCCGTGATCGAGAAATTTGCAACGCGGCGAGCGCTGCATGAGTTAACTTAACGATCGAACGGTGTTTTTATTGCAGAACGTTCGCGTGAATGATCCCATGGTCTGTCACGATGCGGCCGACGCTAACGTTCAATTGTAAGTAAACGATTCTACGCATATGTCTCTTTATTTTCTTCATCTTTCATCATTAGACAAACTTTCGAAATGGGTAATTAACGTTTTCTCCTTCTGTGTTTCTCATGCAAATAAAACACAGGTGTCCTGGCGATGGGTCTCTTTACCTGCATCGGTGCAATCACCGTATCGATAGACCGTTCCGATAACAAACCCGTAAGTAGAATGAACAATAACGCAACCGAGTTGTTGCAATGAATTAATCTTTTCCTTAATAACGGATCCTGCGTTCGGTTAACGAATTAATTTTTTGTATCAATTCTTTTTATCCATACTGACTTGATTTAAAAGTTGTCTACATTTGTTTAAGTAAATGAAAATAAATATCCGCGAAATAAACTGATCCTTTCAACGACACCTTCTTCCAGCCACCAACGCGATCGTCAATGATCGCGAACGGCTGGCGTCCGCTCACCAACGGCTACGAGGAAACCATCGGCACCAACGTGTCCCCCTCGGCGGACTTAGAACGCAATGGACCGCTCCACCCGGTGCTGGGCAAATTCCAGGAGCACATGGCCGCCTCGGAGAAATTGAAGTCGCAACGCAAAGTGAAACCGTCGCCGCACCACGACTACAGCCCGCCAAGCATACTGGGCAGCTTCACAGTCCTCGGCCACACAGGCGGGAAGACCCGAGGCGAGCCTCACCATGGCCACAATCACCCGAATCAACACGCCGTCGCCGAGAGTCAAGAGTACACATTCCTCATCCCGCCGCCGAAAGACGCCTACCGTTTCGACATGAGCCAGCACCGTAAGCCAATTTTACGGGACAGCTCAGCGTACCTTCGCCAGCCGCAATTCGCGCCGCCAGCAGCGCATCAGCAACCAGATCCGATAAAGGCGGCTACATATTTTATCAAGGGTTACACCTCCACCACGGACCCACCCTCGTCCCCGGCTGCGCCACCGAAGAACAGACACTACGGGGATCCGTATGTCCCGCAATTGCTCCAGCCGCCTAGGTACCATCAAGTGAAGCCATTCGAATCTCTGAAGGTCTCCAATAACGCCAAGCCTTACTTCCAACCACCCGGCGCGTCTCTGGCCAACGATTTCGGAAAGGACAAACGTTTAACCGACTACGACCACAGACAGAATTACGACAAATATCTTGGACAGAGTCCAGCCAGCACTGGTAACTACTTCGGCCAGGTGAACCATCAGCCCCATACCTACAAGACCTCGTACGAGAGAGATCCCGCGTTCTTAGTGCACGAGAGCCACGAGATTAGCTACATCACCCCGCCGTCCGTGTACAATCCGTTCAACTTTAGACCGTCTTTGCCGTACGAAACTCTGCTGCCACCTGATGTGTATACGTCTTCCACGCCGACGCCCACCACGCCAAGGACACAGGAAACGAACAAGTACCAACAGTCTGGGGACAGCCTGCAGGATTACAAGAGGCCCGGCCAGAGTACCACGGTTAGACAGGTGGAAAACGTAAGCCAGGAACATCTACCGTCAGCTGGCATCGGGAATACTTATTACGTGTCCGAGCCACAGGATCTGACGCCTCCACCGCCGTCGTGGCCGGTCCCAAAGAACAAGTACACTTCGGATATAAACGAGGTGCTTCCACGAGTGAACCCGCCGTCGAAATTCAATCAAGAGACCATCGGGAGCAATCAGATTCCTCAGGTGCCGAAAGTCCTTTACGTTAGGCCGCAGGTGCAGCAGCCACAGTATCAGAGCTCGGTTCTGCCGATTGATATTCGGCCGGAGACCGCCGAACCAGAGTACGAGACCCCTGAGAGTATTTCCTTGAAGCATTTCAATGAACAGCAATACCTGATCCAGCAGCAGCTGCTGCAGAGGGATAGACAAAGATTGGCTGAACAGGAGAGGCAACAGCAATTGGAGATCGAGGAGCAACAAGAAGAGGAGCTGAAGAGAAGGCAGGAAGAGCTGAGGCAGCTTCTGGAGCATCAGGTGGAGGAAGACGAGGCTAGGGTGGCTGTGGAATCGGCGAAGAATCAGTCGGAACAGTTGGCCAAAGTCACGGAGGAACAAGGACCGTTCTCGATCCAGCTGACGGAGTACGAAATCCCGAAGGTTACCACGGATTTGGCCACAGTGATTACCGAGCAGAGCGGCCTTGGAGAGCAGCCAAAGGTTCAACAGTCTCAGGTAGTTCTCGCTTGGGTGGATGGGGGCCTTTATAAAATATTTGGTTACCGCGGAACTTCTGGAGAGGGGGCTTTACTTACGGGATTGCGTTGCGGGGAGAGGTATTGTTTGGACTACGTTAGTTGGGGAGATAGAAGGGGAGAATATGGGTGGCTGTGGCAGCCTTTAGTTTGTGGGAAATGGAAGATAGGTTTGGGGTTTGGGTGTTGAAATTGTAGACACTAATTATTTGGCACCGAGACTTCGAATTATTACTTTGATCAAGAATTTAGGTGGATGGTTGACACCGAAGTGCACTTTTTTTAATATGTACATATATTGTGCGGCTTATTAACTAATCGTCTGTTAATATTTCAAGTGTTTTTTTTTTTTGTTTATTTTAAATACAGCGTGGTATGCATTTTGGGAATGAATTACAGGTTTTATAAAAAGGGAATTATTTAATAATTATATCCCCACTGCTGGTAAAATTTCAAAGAACCTAACTCGCAATACATCCGAATAGTATTTCATAATTGCAAAGATTTTTATTAACGAGGACTATATTTGATTGCAATCAAGTCTCTCGATTAAAATTTTCGCTGTAAATAAAAAAAAGAATCTTGAAGGGAATACTAGAATATTGAATATCTAACTCCTAAAGTACGAAGTTGAAATCTGATCAAATAACTCTTAAACTAACCGCATACGATATTTTAGCGATAACCAAGATTTAATCAAGCTAATTACCAACTACGAAACCCCGAAGCGTTCGCAAGTATCGAACCTCAATCTCAACCACATCGAATGTACATAGTTTATGCGCAGTTTCATCACACTTCTGATCATTTCGTTGCAGGAAATCCAGCCAAATTACGTCATCTCCGAAACTCCCGTCATTCAAAGTCAGCACTACCAGGACCACGTAAAAATTCAGCAAGAGCACGTCAATTATCGTGAGCAGCAAGCTGATTTGCGTCCTCAAAGACCGCACAAGCCATCTCGCGATCAATATAGACGACGAAAACCGAGCACCTCTGCGTACGAACCAACGCCGACGGAAGCGCCGGTCCAACTTCCAGAAACCTCGGTTCCGGTGACGCTGCACGTAGAGGAAGTATCATTCCACACGACCACCGCGCCAGAAACTGTGACCCTACCACCGGCAAGCCCGCAAAAACCTAGAATACGAAGACCAGGTTCTCCACTGCGCCGAAGGAGGCCAACGACCACCACCCCAGAACCGATGACCGACCCGCCGTCCGAGGACTTCCTGAAATACGAGCAGCCAGAAGAAATAGTCCACCAACTAGACGCCGCGAAGAGGAGACGGCCAACGAAACCGACTCAACCCAGCTTCGAGGAGACAGTGACAGAGAAGAAGGCGAACATCAGAAAACGACCTGGTCACAGGAACAGAGTGAACCCCGGTGAACCATTCGAAGCTGAAATCGTGACGGAAATAGTCCACACGCCTCTGAACACTTACAGGAGCCCAACGGAATCCATTCAGCCCTACAACGAATATAATCAATTCGTAACCAACCAACCCGGCCAGTCAATTGATTATACTTCGCAGAAGTTGGCGACCGTGCATGAGGAACGAGAGGACACTACGCAGTCCGTGCCAGCGGAGTACTTCACTGAAGTGACTAGATCAAGGCCAGAGAGTGTTCACGACAACGAGAACTATAATTTGCAGCAGGGGGCTGCAGTCGCCACGAATATTCCCTTGGAGGACCTGTTCGTCAGAACGGAAGGCAATTATTTCGACCGAGCAACTCCAGTATCCTCCGGTAGCACAAGTATCAGCGGCAGTTCCAGCACCAGCGCCACCACTGTCGCCCCAACGACGACGTCCACAGTGCAAACTAGCACCCTGGCTCCGTTAAGTTCCTCGACGACCAGAACTCACAAGATCCGTCCCATGAGATACGGGAACACCACCAGACCTCGCTTCAGCATCAAGGACTACAAGAGCCGGTTAGATTACAAGAGCAGGCTAGCTCAGATGTCGAGCACGGAGTCACCGTCGACACCGGCGCCTCGCACAAAACAGAGGGGGACTATAAAGAGCCAGCAGGCTCAGCAACCTCTCCAAACCAGCGAAGGTAGCAAGGATACACCTGGAAGATACAAGTACGTCTCCAGGATGAATTACAGGACGTCCTCTCCCAATCCATTGACGCCAAAGGAGCCAGAATTTGTATCTGAAGATGTAGTCTCATCTACGACGGAGAGAAGCAATCGTTTCGTACCGAAAAGGAGGCCGATCAGTGCGAACGTTTATAGAAGCAGGATATCAGGAACGACCACCAGCCCCAGTAGATCTCAGAGTTATAATGAAAACGAAAGTCAGGCCAAGCCGAGTACAGCCAGGCCGGAGAACGTGTTTTCCTCGTCGGTTAGACGGCGGCCTGTGATGAAAAGTAGACTCCAGGCGCAAAAGGAGAGTTCTACGTCGGTGTACCCCGAGAGGAAGGAAGTGGAGGCTACAGAAATGACTGCCGAGGAAACCAGTTTCTACTCCTCTGTCACTACTGCTGGGACTACTAGGTTGGTGGCTAACCAGATCCCCATAGAAAGGGAGGAGCACTCCTATACGAGCGTGCCAACGAAACTGGGCGATGTAGAAAGTGAAAGCGGGTCCAGTTTTCATTTGGAAAATGAGGGGCCCGTGGAACCGGTCGCAAGTAGCACCGCCAAAAGCGTGGACGAGGATCAATTGAGGGAGACTGGAATCACAGAGCTATATTCTACGGCGAGGAACGAGGAAACTACGGCAGGGGGGGAGGATAGACCGGAAACTACGACTGCGTTCGAAGTACGGTCCGAGGAAGAGGAACTGTTCGCCAAAGCGTCACAGAGCGTGGCAGATTTAACCAGTTCCGCTTCTGCTTTGTACGATAAGCCTGGGATGTTTAAAGCTGTCTCCCCAGAGAGCAGAGTTGTTTCATCGCATTTCAAGATAACCACTGACGAGCCAACTTTGCCCATTGAGGCGTTCTTCCAAGAATTGACGAGGAAGAGTTAAAGGGAGTAGGGAAGGTAGCCTCTGATTTTTTTTATTCTTAGGGAATATTTATGTTTTTCTTCTAGGAGGTTACATGCACCTGGAGAACTGAAATTGTGTAGGCAACTTTCTTCGAGGTTTTTTTCTTTTCGATGAATAGTGCGGTATGATGAATAGGGAATTTTTATAGACAACATCGGGACAGGAAGTTTTATTGTGCGAGATTTTCAAGCCAGAATTCTGTTGTAATATATATTTTCATTTCGGTTTCGAATGTTAATTTTAAAAGTAAACCATTCGAAGTCTGATTTTTAACGAAATTATTTGGACGAGTATATATCATAGAAATTCTAGAACAAAGACTGGATAGTGTATTTGAATGCGCTATAAAAGAAAAATTGTTGAAGAATCGTTTTTTGACCACGACTAGGTGTATGCAACCCTTTAAAGGTTTACGTTTCTCAGAGCGGCGAGATGAAATAGTGGGATGCTCGGACGAAAGTTATTTAATTTGTCTACTTTACCTTTTTCACCTTTCTATGTTCTTCAATCAGCACCGTTCACACTTTCGTGTAAATAACTAAATTAATGCCAAAAAAAAATTCAAGTTCTGCGATACAGTGTCGCAATGATATATCTTTCTTGAATAGAAAACTCGGGAGAAAAAATAAAAGAAGGGAATATATAGGATCGTATAGTTATTGGGGATATTGTTAAATAAATTTTATTAGATTTCCTGTGATGACATCGTTTTACCATCGTATTAGTAACTTCGTGGAAAAAACATACCAAAAGCATTCGATTAGATTTAATTGAAATTATCCTGTACCTATTTTATACGTACCTTATTAAATTATTTATTTAAAAAATGGGAAGAAAAATAACATGCACGGGTCACGTTGTGCCGTTCGGTTTCGCGATGAAGCATTCCTTATTTTCGGCGATTTAGGGGGAAAAATAACGGATGCTACGAGATGTCCTGTAAATATAAGTAACTTAGAACGCTCATCTTGATTTTGAGCCAATTCGATGCTCGACGCTGAATGTTATTTAACGCTGCAATGGATGCATTGGCATCGAAATAAAACGTTGTCAATATTACCATTGAAGATAAGTCGAAAACAGAACAGCGTTTGTCCACAAAATGTCTCCTTGTGCTACATATTACATTAGAAAAGCAAGAACGTGAATGAACAGTATCGTAAAATAGAAATAAGTGTGAAAGAAAATGTCAAGAACCAGCGTTCTAAATCATTGTTCAATACGTCTTTATTTTTTCACAAATTGCAAGGGAAAAGGAACTTTTCACCCCGCTTTTTCGACTTGCTTCGTCATTAATAACAACCCTCTGTTTTAATGGAATAAAAACGTGAATGCGTTGTCGATGCGTCTGTTTCGTGCGAAACATGAAAATAACGAATAAGGTCGGTGTATCGTATTATTTATATTAATTAAGCAACTCCATGTACACTGTAAATATATTATATATACAATAAATATAGAATACATAAAATATCTCGTTATTTACAACATCGTGACTTGCCGTCAAGCGAGGGAATGCAACGTGAAAGGTCACAGGTCATGACGTATCCAGAAACACGGTGTACTGATATTACGATTTCATTTACCATTCGTTTAATGATCGCTTTGAAATCGTACGCCGTCCGATATCGATTGCACGGCGTGGTAGTGGCCAGGCGAGTAAAATACTAGTTTGAGTAACGCAAGAAAAAGCTTCCCTTTTGGAATTATTAAAAGAGGACTCGTTAATCGATCACACTGAAGCAGAGGACCCGCGACATTCGCAAAGGAGGGGGAAAAAAGCGAGTTAATTACGAAAAAGAAAGAAACATTTCCCTATCGCACCGTGACGAGGCAAAATAGTACTTTACCCGACTACAAACAGTACGCATGCGTAATTTCTGTCCCGTTTTTCTCTGCTTTTTGTCAATCGGGAACGCAACAATTCTTCTTACACATAATCCGCTGATTACATACGACACTCGTTTAAATGTATACGTGTATAATGTATAGGTGTATAGGCCTACGTAGACTAATCTGATTGTACCTAATTTAGAATTATGCACCGGCCGCACATTGCATCATTGAACGCGCTTAACGATGTACACTAGTCGCCGTTCGATTAATTTCGTTAATTAGTTTCGTGTAAAACTCCCATTTCGTAATTGACAATTAGTTTAATGCGTTTATTTTATTTTTCTTTATGTTATTCCCTCATTTCACTTTGTTCCGTTACCTTTAGTTACTTCCCTCCTTCTATTTGTTCAGTCATTCAAGGTACCCTTGTACAGTATTCGATATATGTATACAATTTATATATATATATATATATTTATATGCATGTTTGTGTGTCTGTATATATATACATAACAATATTAAACTATCAGACAAAATAGGCACACGCATAACAAAGTATTTACACGCTGCTCGCGAGAGTTTATGCGAGCGAGAAATGGACGTTGCAGCTAAACTTCCTGTGTATGCACATCGATAAGTATCACGTGCGAGTACAATAGTCTATACGAGACAAAACGAACGTACGGGGAATAGGAAATCGATATTTCTACGCGTACGGCTCGCAGCAAAAGATCATTAAGGAAAGTAGAAATGACGAACGAACGAGAAATAGAACCTGAGATTCACGAACCTTCGCCTACCTTCGACTTCACCTGGAGCAAAAATTTGGGCGCCTTGAAACGTTACGAGTGAACAATTGAACTGTCGTTGAACATTTTATACTTAGTCGAGTGAAAATATTTCAGATTAACCTCGCCTTCAAGTCTTGAAACTTCTCCAATTTCGGCCATCACGTATTTTCAAATATTTAGAATTCCGTATTCCACTTGATATCGACTTTCTTATTTCTCTGTTCTTTTCCACTTTATTCGAGTCTCCAGTTTCAATCTTCCATTAAACCCGAGATTTTATATTCCATTTATTCCAAATCTCAGATTCGTTTCTTCCTCGCATTATTCGTCTACTCAAATTCATCGGGGTTAAATTAAAACAGCCGAAACGATAGCGAAGACTGCTTAAATTTTAGCTCCACATGGCAAACTTCACTGGACTAGTCCGTAACGATTGTGAAGTTAACAGTGATTGGTCTATGAACAGATTGGTCCTTGTACGAAACTACGCGGGGGTAGTTTGCATCGCGAGCGATAATGGGGGTGGTTGCTCGGCATACGCATAGGAAACGATCTAACACGCTTATCGACGCGCGACACAATTCATTCGATCTCTCGAATGCTCTCGATAAAAATAATACACGATGCAGCACGGGCGTAAGGGATGGTTCTTTCGATCACGCCATAGTAAAAGTCGGAAGGTTGGGATTTCCCCAGCTCGCCGTGTTCGACGAAGAGATTCCCATGAACGGATATCATGGAGCCTCGACTCGATCGTCACGGGAACCATTGACACATTATTTAAAGAAATTAAAAGAACGAACGATAAGGGGTGGTTATTATAATTAATCCGACAAATGAAACCGCGATAATTGAACCCCAAAGAACCAAGATTGATTCGTAAATTCCTAACCCTTTAATTGGGCATAATTTTCATTGTTATTTGTATTCGGATATTCGAGTATTTATACGTGAATTCGAAATATTTATTCGGTACAAAATGAATGTGGCAGAAAATGTAACGTCGCGATATTGATCTTTTTTTAATTGCCACTAAAATAGAAGAATGAAAAATATTGCCAGAAATATACCGTACATTTCTATGCTTATAATTAACGCAATTATTGTATCTCTCGGTTCTATAAGGGTTAACGAGGTTTCAATTGACAGAAACGAGAAGCAGCAAATTGTTTTAATGATCCAGCGACTAATGATTTTTGTTCTCCCATTTATTTCTAGTTGTTATACTCGATAGACTAATATTGAAATTATATCAAAATACGTTCTAGTCTCCGTCTACTTTCGGTTACGCTAGTGCGCGTTGTTACAAATCCTCACGCATTTATGTACAACGAGAATACAAAAAAGTAGCGTCGTAACAATCAGAACGGTAGTTTAAAACCGACTAGAAAAAGGAAGTTGCGCGATGTACCGTGTGTGTACATTATATAAATACCACGTATACATTATGTATACATATAATTCACGGAAGTACTTGTCTATAAACCTGTTTTGATTTTTTTTTTGCTTTTTTCTTTTTTAATTTCACTTTTCACACAGCGCTGTACGATATAACGTAACTAATGCTGATATTTAGGTTCTCGTGCTATGCTTAACTATCGTCAGTCCTTCGGCTCGTTCGATTTTAGTAGTTTTTATTATATCTTTACTTTTATTATCTAGGGTTTCGTCTATTGTTGTAGACATCGTTGTCAATTCGAGCAATCATTTTTGCTTAGTCACTCCATTTTCTTCGTCGAGAACGACGTCACTCTTAATATTAGAAAATTAAAAAGACGTTTAGAATGAAACACAATATTCCTGGTGCAATATTAAGTGAAATAATAAATTCGTTTTTTTATTTCAAACAGAAAGTTATCTAGCACGTTCAACGAATATCGTCGTAAATGATTTACTTATCGTCCAAGTGTTCGAGAATTTCCTTTAACGAACAATTATTGGAGAACAACGCGGAATTGTACGCACGGCGAGCTTTTTCGCTCGCGCAAACGAAAGCTTTTATCCTAATGGAATATATCAATTCTCTAGAAGGTGGTGAAACGCACGTCTGTATCAAAATTCAAGCCAGACAAAGCGTCAATGTATTGCAGCATTACTTATGCAAATAGCAACGAAACTTTTTGCAGGTCTGTTTAGCTTTTCGCTTTGTCTCGCTTCGATGTTTCGTTGTTCTGTGTTCGCTTCGTTTTGTTCCCCGTTTATTTTTCCTTACTCTACTATTGCATCGTAGTTTTGCATTTGTATTCGCACTAATTATCCCCCCCGAAAAAGATGTGCAATTTGAAGATGGAATTTCTTTAGACATTCATCATTCTTGGATTGAACTTGCGATCGTAATAGAAATGGATAATTTAAACGAATTTATTATTCAATCTAATGTCGAGCGTTTTGCGAAAGTAACGGTTGTTAAATTACACGTGCCACTTATTTTATATCATCAATGATTTTCTTTGTGGAAACATCCATTACTTTTGTTCACGCCCGATATTAAACCAGTTTGAAAAGAAAGTCGAACTGATCGAAAAAATTAAATATACCAATGCACTTTATAATATAATATACGTGTATGGAAATAAATAGTGTTGTAATATGAAAAAGTATAATACCATTATGAAATTAATAATTGAAATATAATTATTAAATTAAAAATCATCTCGTGCACCGAACAAGATAATCGCGTGGCAAATATTGTAAGCACGAAAAGAAAAGACGAAAACTCGATGATCGACAGGCCGAAAGACTAACCTCGTGGCGTACTTCTAACACTTTCAAGCGGGTCCTTCTATTCTACGACCCTTTTTTAGAATTTCCATGTGTGGCTTCGGCGTTGGTCCACTTTAGTACGTTATTATCACTTTGTTTCTATTCTTATTTTGTTTCGCGCTTCGATCGACGTTACACGACCGAAGCTTAGAATCATCGATATCCGCACGCGACACGCGTACAATGAAACGTCAATATCGGAGATCGTAGCCATCTCTACGGCTAATTTCATTTATTTCACTCGTTTAATCTGGCATTACCACGGGACGAACGTTGTGCCTGCTAACGCTAGAAATGTCTGTAGTACATTACCTCCCCTGAACTATACGGTTCCGTCGTTATCTGCTTCGTGAACCAGTATTTCTTAATCTACGATCGATTATCCGAATTCGGATTGAATAGGAAACATCCGATATAGAACGACAGACCTCTCTGAAATTATCGTCGAAGTGTATTACGTAACAGGAAATAATCATTGACAAAATAAAAACAGAATTCAAACGATTTTTAATTGAACATAATTCTCCTTAACAAATATGTCGAACGAAACACAGTATTTCGTGTACTGTTACAAGAATAACAAATAAAATCCTGTATTATGCAACCCTGACTCAAGCCTTGCCCACAATGTTGCCCAAACAAAATTCTTAAATCTAAGAAAAACAGCGAAATCGAATTTCCACTAAAAAGAGCAAAAATATTTGTCAAATCCAAGTACGTTTAACAATCTCTCGAACAACGTCGTCTTTATCGCATCAAGGAAGGCAGCTATTAAAACACAGACGAGCCGAGAGTTTAGCTTCGAGGAATATAGAACAGCCATTAAAGCCCACAGAAGCGAGGGGGTGGTACTAAGAGCGCCAAAGGGACAACGGCGTGCTAAACTTCAATTCCTTACTTCCTGCGATACATTCTAGAAGCCCCGGGTAAACGTTGTCGGCATTCTTGAAACATCGTATCCGTGCGTTCGTTCACCATTCGTTAAAAAACAAGCTGCATCTTTCTCGCAACGCGTGGCCAACAAAAAGAAAGAAAAGAAAATGCAATTACAACCTTCTCCTCGTTGGAACCAACTCGGCCACCGAACTTTTCCCTCAACTTTTTATATCATTCTTAAAATCTACCCCCTCTCCGCGCGACCGCGTACAAAAACAAGGGAAAAGTTCAGCCGCCCGAGTTCTCCCCGGAGAATCACTTTTCAATGCGATTTCCCTCTTCCTTCTCTTCCCGGGTTACCCGGGGGGAAGCATTAATCGAGAAGGAAATTTCGCGAACCCGCGGAAAATAATCGACCATCGATCCACAACCCTGAAACGGAGATATTTCAATCACACGTAGAATTTATCGGGGGGGGGGGGGGGTAAAAAACAATCGGCAGGGTAGGTCGTTGAACGTAAGTATGTACGCGGCGTGGAATCGATCGAAATTGAGGCGCGGGGTGAAAATTTTCGTCGGTATTATTATAGGAATTTACGGAGCAGGGAGAATTTGCTCGTTGAACGCATTACGGGTCGGGGAGTTTGCAATTAAACTTTGCGTAGCTGCCGCAACGTAGTTGCAAATATTGTTTCCCTTCGTTCAACGGGCAGATTGAATACAATCACGCGCGGGAGGAAAGGGCGTCGCTGTTTGAACGATGCACGGATGCCGGAAGTAAACGATTCTGTCCCGCGTTTCCGGAAACTTGTCGATAATACCGTCGGGGGTGACCCGTTTCGATCCGCTCGCGCGAATATGCACGCCTCGAACGGGTGCATCGGTGTGTGTCTTTTTTCTTCAAGGGGGGAGAAATTGAATTCAGAGAGATTTAAGGAGGTCGAGAGCGATGTTAGAATTGCACGGGGAAAAGTACTGCGAATGGACCCGCGGAGGACGTTTCAGAAAGTTGAACGTTCGTCTCGAGCACACTCCTTTCTTTATTTTTAAGGCTATCTTTAATAACTGCGTGCTCCAAATTGGCCGCAATAATTGCTCCTCGAAGTACGCGAAAAAGAACGAAATGAAATGTCCTATTCCTATTCCTGGGAATTTAATAACTGCACGTTACAAATTCGCAGGGTAAAGGATTAATCACAATTTTGTAGAACATCGCTGAATTGTTTTTTTGTTGCGGAGACTGTGCGAAGAAGTTTAATGACTATCGTTTTAAAACAGCACAAAAATTCCACCTTACCTGTTCAATCTCCCATCTCCGCGTACTTGAAACGGTACATACATTTGTACAATTGAAACGAGACACCCTGTATACCCTGTCCATGGAATTGATTTACGAAAATGCTTACACGATCCCATAAAAATTCCGCATACATACATTCATTGTTTCGATTATCTACAATAACACACGCGAATACGTATCATATCAAATTAGCTACATCAACTGCTTTTATTTATTGTAAAAACAACGTGCGGAAAAATCCTGTTACTGTAACACTATTCAACAACGTTTAAGATGATCTCGACTGTTGCGCCGTTGGAATCGGGGCACACGAAAGATCATCGCCGAATGGGGACGTTTCGTTCGATCGTTCGTCCGCTTCGTCAAACGTTATCCAACCGTCAGCCTTGTGACGGGTGAACGCTCGAATGCTCTCAGACGGAATTGCGAGCGGATTTCACGCGAACGACGCGAAAACCTGCCCGTGAACCACAGTTGGAATGAAAGTCCCGGACAAAGGCGATGAATTACGACGAATACCCACACTCTCGCGATGGAATTCTCTTTCAGGAACTCGGTAACTGATCATTTCTTCGGCGAGAGGTCGTTTGTCGACTGTCTGAACGCGGAGGCGCCTCGCCCTTAGTCGTTTCTTGGTCTACACTTAAGTGCCAGTGCCGTGTAAATCTGTTCTTTAATGTGGAATGTAGGTGAATTGATTGCTCTGATGTTTCCGCGAGATTGTTACACGTGAGAGCTCCTGCTGATATTGTAATTACATACTTGTACCCAAGGGGGATGAAATGCGATGAATCGTTTTGATATTAATTTCGAAATTTAGATGATAAGAATGATATTTTATAATTCTTGGAAAATTTCAATAATTTCGCCATGCCGTTGCCGTGCAATGATAAAATGCAATTGATAGAATGATTTATGTTACGAAATAATTTCTAGAGATTCGACTCTCTTTGATGGCTGCAGATTTGAGACGTACATGCGTGGGATTATTAAATTTATTGGCAATCCGAAGGTTCATCATTCGATCAATATTACTTTGCGTTTCGGGTTAATTTGGGACTGAGTGGATCGAGTAATGCATCAGGATTACATAATGCCTGTTTTGTAATGATATTGCTAGTGGCACCGACAATGCGGTTTTAATATTAATGCCCCATGGTACTATATCAGAATTAGGATAGCGTTAGAATTGTACGGCATCGATCGGTTTATAGTCTGTGCATCGATAACAGCACCGTGGAGATGCAGTTTCAGTATCAGTAGTATAGGCGCACCATATCTGGACCTCGATATCGGAAGTGTACAACTTTAACGTTAGTACCGCGCGGTATTGAGTGCTACTCACAAAGTGAAGCTATCAGAATGGAAAATGGAGTTGCATTACGGTGTTATTGTGATTCTCGCGTCAGTTTTTTTTTCGAGTTGATTTCTAGTGTCGCGATTGCGTGCAACATTAAATCGAAGAAGCTTCGTTATCTATGATATTACATCCTTCAAAATGAAATAACGAAAGGAATTGAGAAACATTGATCGTTTTATTTTCTCCCCTCTCGAATTTCTCATCGTGTTATTGAAACAGGCGAACCTTTTTTTAACGATATTCTGGTATGTACGAGATGGAAATTTCTATGGAAACTGCCTTGAGATTAAATTATAGGATCTTTTTAAATCATGTAAAAAGTATATATCAGAGTACACAGATAATTGGACTCGATTCAAGTAGTAACTGTTAGATATTTAATAACTATAACAATGCTATGACGTTTCAATATCAATTATATCATAAATTACCAAAAGCTATTGAATCCGCGACCGACACTGATACCTCACCATCAATATTAAAAATGTGCAACTACAAAATTAATAACAATATAACAAAGGCGTACAGTATAATCCATCTTCAGATCCCAAAAAGTTCAGCCGCAAAGTTAATCGATACTTTCCTAAACTAAAAATAATTCTAACTGATGTCTTCCCGAATCTTCAGTCATTAAAAAGAATTCAGGCAAGCTGTCTCATGGAAGGGTACGTGTACCCATAAATTCTGTCGACCGAAAAGTAGCTAACTCGTCGAACCTCGAGCAGTTACCGCGCTCGAAGTGGCCAAAGTATTTCTCAGACTGATTTACGACGTTTACATCTTCGAGTACGGCAGTCTCACGGTCTGACAAGTTTGCAAAGTACGCTAGCTCGCGTTCGGGGAACTCCGGTAGGATTATTTTATCTGTTAACGGGATTATTACAAAAACACAGAGGCGTCACTGCAATTTCACACGATTATACGAATTACGAAAGTTCTCGCACGAATAATTAAAATGAACGTTGAAATTAATGCCACGATCGTCGCCGTAATAATGCAAAGTACTGAAACTAATTATGCGCCGGGGCGAAAGGAAATCGTGCAGCGTGTACGATTCATAATTATTACGAATATTCTGCTTGTATTTGGAGCATGTTCAAATGGCGATAATAATTCTTGCGTTACAAAATAATAATGGGACAACTGAAATAAGAAATTTCAATTTAGGATGCGAAATACTGAATTGAATAAATTATAACAGATATGACGAACTAGAAAAATAATAATCCAAAATAGCGGACACAAATTTTCATAAAGTACATTTAGCGCAGATAGTTGTTCAAGAAAATAAAACATAGGAAACTCTGAACGATTTGTATTCAGATTTTGAATTCAGACCCGAGTCACCAATTCTTCTCGAAATTTCATCGAATTCAATTGAATTAATGGCGCGTAACCCTTGCGACAGTAATCACTCTGATTGTTTTTCGAGATCTCGATATTTCTCTCGCAACCCTTAAGTGCAATCCCCGTAATACTTTGACGACGCTGGGAAAGATCCACCATGGTTTAATTTCGTTCGCAGCGATACTCGATACGTATGCTCGGTTTCGTCTTGCGGATCAGAGGATTTACGGCCGCGAGCGCACGCTTTAAGTTACGCGCGTCGTTATATTGAATTCTCATCGTTCCAATCTTCGACCATTCTGCTGGCACATTCGCGAAAATATCGATACAATTCACGAGAAGTCGAACAGATTACTCTTATCGGACACGTGAACTTTTCTCGTTGGTTGCCCATCGTTTTACTCGACGCGAACGAAAAACTAGATTACTTCGGCGACGAAATACAGATAGAAAATTCTACAGAACGCGACTTTTGAAGGAAAAAAAACACTGGACGAACAAATGTCTCTTGTCTGTTGTTAGTGTGACAGGAAATTAAAGGGAGGGAAATGAAAACTTGTGTATACAAAGAAAAGAAGAATTTGATTGGAATATGAGTGAATTAGAAAAATACAGGAGATTAATTATTTTGGGGATGAAACAGAGAATAACATTCACGTTGTTCAAGGTTCGTGTATAAATGAACGCTGGAAACGAGAGGATAAATCTCTGAAATAAATTGAAATAATTTTTACTGTTGTGAAAGTGCGTTTAAAAGCTGAGATTAAAACGGGGAATATTAAATAAATATCCCGAATGAAATATGAAAGAAAACTTTTCTGTTCTATTCCACTGCTGTGGAGTAAATCGTACTCCAGAGATGTAATGAAACCCCGTCAAAGAACAAGAAAAGGAACGGAAGGACATAAAAGGAGACGGCGCAAAAGGAAAAATGGGAGCCCCTTTTCCAGGAAACATTTTTTGCCCGATGGTCAGTGATCCAAAATTAAATCGGTGTACTCGATGCCCGAGGAGTTTCTGAAACCATGTTAAAAAGAAGAAGAAATAAGTTCAACCCGTTAAGCCAGTCCCAAACGGTTTAAAATTGTAAAATCTCCAACGTAAACAAATTACGATGAAATGTGTATATGGATAATAATATTAATATTGCTGAAAAATGATATTCGCAATAAAACATGTCTTTATAAAAATAACTTAGATTCGTTATAAATTCGATATTATTTAATGCGCGAACGCGGAACGTTTCGAAGCAAATTCTGAAATAATGGAATCCCGTAAATCTGTCCGATCGATGTTTCATGGTGTTGTATACGCGTGTACCTGGGTGACGCAGGTGCATGAATATGCCACGTTTAATTCGCCACCGCGTGCATAATTCGAAGATACACGTTACCAGTGCTGTGACATCGATCGGAGCCAAAGTTTCAAACGCCGGCCAGCGATACAGGTTCGCAAATTTTGCTTGATCAGGTGCACAGCACAAAGCGCAACATTCCCTTCCATGATTATGAAATTCCACCCTTGTTGGAATTCGACGGGAACGTTGGTGGTAATTTTGTTTTCTTTATCAAAAAACGACATTTTCCGCGAATTTAATAGGGAATATATGATGCGTAGAAAATAAAAAGTTTGAAATAATTATATGCAGATGCCATAAAGTAATGCTTTCGTTTTAATGCAACATCCATTTATCAAAGAGATTTGTAAAATGGTTGAGTGATGACAGGTGTATTGAGAGTATAATTAAAAACGATTAATTGAATATTAAAATGAACTATGCACGGAATTATATGGATACAAAGTTAATTAAACTGTTTTATTTAAGAAATCTGTCACAATTTTTTTATTCAAGTTTTCGTCACGATAGTTGACCACGGAAGTGCTGCAACATTCGAAGCAAAATACGAGAACTGTATCGAATTAATTTTGATTCAACTATATTATATTATACATTACTTTCCACCCCTTGATAATTTTAGAATTCACAATTCCTCGTAATTTATCAACACAAATAATACAATAAAGAAAATTATCCAATTAATTAATTCCTGTCAAATAAATATTTTTACGATACACACCTAGTCAACAGACTAAAGTATTCCTCGTTTCCTTATCAATTAAACCGTTCACTAAAAAAATATCGGAAGATATATTAAATATAACCCTTTGCTCACTGCAAATCGAAAACTACCCACAACCTTTCAATACTGGCAATCGTACAAAACAACAATCGACACAACATGAACAGTACTGCCGATTACCGTTTCTCGATAACTGTTCGAGCACTTTCGCGGTCCACCTTCCAACGGGGCCGAATAGAAAAGCTGTTCTCCCCTTTACACCATTTAAACGACCGTTCACCCTCGCGTGGACCGTTTCGTACAATTTGCGAGGGGACCGGCGCAAATAATGCTCAAAGGTCCGTTTCCGAATTCTCGTAAAGTCTCATATCGCGTGTTTCATCCAACGTCATTAAGGCTGCGCAGAATCGGGTCTGCAAATGCGCCGGCTAGTGATCAAGACAAAGGTACGAATTGCGACGGAGCGGGATTTCTCAAGTGTTTTGCTCGTTTAATGTTGAAAACCATCGAGGCAGGCTCGAAACGAAATTATTGACCCATCTCTGTAACGCTGTTATTTACGAGCATCGAGGCAACTCCTGCGTCGTGTACAAATTTCATTCAATTTCCTTTCGTTCAGTCTCTTTTCCTGTAGCTTGGACATAGATAAATTGGCAAATGGTATATATTACACGTCGTGTTGCAGTCGGGTGAAAAATTCAATGGAACGGTGGCGACGACAATTATTATTCAAGATCTCGAACCGAGCTACCAGTACTCCAATTGTAAAACTTTCAAATCCTTTTGCCACTCTGCGAGAACAAGTGAATTCTGTTAGTTGGCGTCGACTGATTATATGAGGGGGAAACTCGTGAGCCACGTTATTCTTGTCGTGCTGTATAACATGGTGTAGAATGTCTGTAGATTGGTAATTCGCGAGCTGATTGATGGTGACGATCGAACGTGATGGTGTTACTGATACGATAAGTAGAGGCTTGACCAGTTTCGATCGATGGAGGATCTAAGCGCGAGATACTTAGTTAAAACTAATTTATGTACGCGAATGAATAATTTGTTGAATAATGGTATTATGTACTGATTTTTAATTAATGCACCATCATTTCGCCCTTGCATTTTTATTATAGTTACTTCGTTTCAATGTTGCGACTGGTTTAAGATCGAATTACTAAAGTGAGCCATAAGTTTTCAAGCATGGTTTTGCCAAAGCACGAAACCTTTATACAATTGTATTGGATAGGAAGAAATTTGTTTCGCCCGCTACTCTATAAAAGTAGAGACTTCAAAATGGAAGTCGGAATTTCATTACGATATTTCTGGAAATAAAATAATTGTTCGATAGAACGACGCGGCCTCGAACCGGATAAAAATTTATAGTTCACCCTAGTATTACGCACGATTTATAATCGATATTACCCAATTACGTAGATTACAATCACAATTGGGTCTGCCAGGAGTATAAACCAGCTACACGACGAGTTATAATTGTTTAGCACAATTACAATGTTACTAAAACGAAAAATTATTGTCTGCCCTGAAACAGTTTCCTTAATGCGTAATTTAAATTCAATTCCTTGCAATTCCTTGTCAGTACATTATCCCTGGAGTCAGTAGTTCATCCATTTAATATACAAATCATGAATATTGAACGCAGTCAATCGAAAAGAAGGAAAATAAAACAAAAGAGAAAGAAAAACACAGAAGAAAAATTAATAAGAAAGACCATACTAACCAAAAATAGCATTTTCAACTTATCCGCCACCATTCATATCTTACCACGCCCATAAGAACATTTACACCCACCCAAAAATTTCCAAACTTCCACTTACTCGCCAGACTCCAATATAATTCCAAACGAATATCCAAAGAACCAGCTCCAAACGAGACTCCATTCCGAATCTCCCACCCCTCGATCAACCACTCGAAAACCCCACGAATCATCCCCCTAATTCATCGGAATCTCTCAACTGTAAGCTCGAGCCTACTTCGAAACGGCGCGGAATTCTGTCGCAACTGTAACAGCGGTGCGATCAAACGTCGATCTCGTTAACGAGCGAATTACAGTCCGCAGGTTGAATAGAGACTCCGTTCATCTGGACAATTGTTCACCTAATACTAAGGCATCGTGGTCCGCGCACGATCCCATTCCGGTTATTCAATTTCGCTAATTGCATACGTTCCGGGTCACCTTCGACCCGCCGCGTCGTCGGTACATACATGCATCGGCGTCGTGGAAAAAAAGAGAAGTATAGAAAAAAAAGAAAGACGTCGACACGATCGATGATCCGTTTAGATTAGTAACACGGCGATGCGTCACGGATATGTCGATATTTCGATGAACTTTTGAATTTCCAGTCAAGTGCCTCTAACGGGGGCAGGCCACGACATTATACGATATTATTACGTACGGCCAACGTGATGTCCAATCGGTCACCGGTTCGGTAGCAGCGACGGACCGGTACGGTACGTTTAATGGCAAAGGTGTTTCCCTTTCTTTCCGTTTTTTCGTTTCCTTCCGTTTTGTTCTGTTTTCGCTTTGTGCGACGGGGCGACGTCATACGGGTGGAAGCGTCGTGTGGTTGTCGTTGATGTCCAGCAACGGCCGCTGGTTCCGCTGGACGAAATCCTGGAAGATCCTGTAGGAGGGACCGTGTACTAGCTGTTATCGCCTGGACGAACGGAAGTCTGCGCTAGGCTATGCGAGGGTGACCACCCCTTCCGGCTCCGGGGACCAACAGTTGTCCGACAGCCAACAGCCGACCACCACGGTCACGAAACCGATCAGCAGGGCTAGGAAGATGTATACCTCTGCCTTTCCTAAGGAATCTGCACGAGGACAAGGGTTTTCTTTGACGTTCCCTTTCATCCCTCGATTCGGCTAGGAATGCTGCGGATGTTGGATTGGATTTGGGCTGGTGGATTTTTGTTGCTTGGTATGCCGGCATTCATTTAGGTATTTTTGCTCGTGGTTTCTTTGGAAATAACTGGGGGGACGATATGCATTGCGTGCAGCGGTCGTGGAAAATGTGAATGGAAAATCTGCGATGGTTCAGTGGAAAGATTTATTAGAGATTTATTATTGTTGTCATTATTAATGTCCTTTGGAAAGTGGTATAGAAATGGATATAGATGATGCTGGACAGAGTAAGCTGTGTGTCATTTCTTTTATTTGATTTGAATTGGGATCGGGGACATTGCTGAGTGAAAGAATCTTTTATTCGAGCGTATGGAATTGTTGAAATAATCTGTTCTGAAAGTTTAATACTTGTTAGGTGAATAGAAAGATCAAAATTGGAATATATGAGAGTCTATATTATAAAAGTAGAATGCAAGATTGGCAGAGAAATATGCGCAAGCAAGTTTCAATTAGTAGCGTGAAATCAAATTGGCCATTCCATGCTACTTATACAAAAACGCATTTGTCAGAAAAGTGTGTAAAGATACAAGCAGAAAATACAATTGGAACGATACAAACAGAAAACCACTGAGATCGGCAAAGACTGATATTCTTTTCCATTCCAAAATTTTTAAGTACGAAAACTATATATTTAATTTGTAACCCATGTAATTTCGGGAAATAAAGGTGGAATTTGAAATTACGATGAAACATGTCACTCGTCGGTGGAATTTCAGATGCGTCGATCTACTCAGAATCTGAAAGTTAAATCAGAATCTAGGATCACGAGCGAAAAGACACGTTTTGTTCATTCGTTTCATGAATTTTTCACGCTGCCCACTGAATTATCTTTGACATACGGCCAGGTTGACGGAAATTCGGGGAAACGAATCTGAAGTTAAGTAATCCCCTTAGCCTTGGCGAAATTGTATCGGATAGGGAGACGAATATCAGACAAGAAGGCGTTGACGAAATGAAATTGTATTCTCGCTTTCATTTTCAATTTATAGAAAATCATTTAAGAAACATCAAAAGCATGCAGCGTTGAAAAAGTATCGCAGAACATAGAATTGTTTTAATTTGCAATCAATATTGCACAGAATAACATGCATAAAGGACATTCGAGCTAAAAGAAAAGTGCAATAGAAACAAGAGCACAAAATGATTTCGATTGATCACTGGATAAAACACTACTATCCAATACAAAGATCCATATAAAAATCCAGCAGAAATAAAATAACAACAAAGTGCTCAGAAACAAATCAATATTCAGAATCAACGACGATCAACATGAACTCTGAACCAGCGTTTCTCAACCTCTGGTTTCGCGTTAAATTATTAGTGGTCCTGGTATTATTCTGTTCACAATACATACAACAAGTTCCAATAAATATAATTCAAACTATTCAAGTGATTCCACTTTGAAACAAAACGGAATGTTCCACTTCGCGCGTTGAAATTACTCTAAAATCTGCATACTTTTATTCATACATACACATAGAACAACCTGCGGCCCAGTCTCTGGCCCATCAACCCCTAAAAACTTCTCCATCACAAAACATGCGTCTCGCCAGCCAATCGGTTGCGAACAAATACATTACTCCACACCGGAGCCGCCAAAAGGTTGAGAAAAGTCTGCACTCCGAGCCACGCTAATCGCAACGAGAAAGCAAAATCTCTATAAAGCAGTTCGTCAATCAACATCGATCAAACTAAAATGGTTACCAATATTTTCACGTTACCTAGAGGCCCCTTCGACTTCCATAGTCCCTTCATCAGCGTGGGGTCGCCGCGGCGCCAGTCGCGCCACCCTCGGCCCCGACGAGCCGGCCCCGCGGACAAACCTGTACCACCACCGGCAGCACCACCACCGGCTCCACCGCCGGTACTTCCACCTGTCACACCGAAACCGGCCCCGCTGTTTCCAACAGCGGCGCCGATGCCGGAGCCAGGAGCACTGCCGCCAGCGGCGCCGAGGGTGCTGCTCACGCCACTGCCAGCTGTGCCACCGCCGGGGCCCGGGGTGCTCGACGATCCAGCCTGCGGCTGTCCGTGGCCCCCCGCACCGCCACCGCCCTGTGGCAACGGCAATCCCGCCGCTATTTTTCGTTTTTTGTTTAATTAAATCCAAAGCAGCGTGAAAAAGCAACACACACGCCGATATAGTTATTATTGTGCGGAATAGGGGGATTAGGGTTGGTTTTGCTTTTTTGATTTTTCTTGTTTTATCATTGTTGTGAGAAGATATTTGGGGCGGTGATTGGGGGAACCGGTTCGTTGCGTTGCGACGGGTGTACACACCTGACGAGTTTCAGATTGCTTGGCGTTTGAACGGGTCTTCGGGGTGGCTTTTGGACGGTGGTCGAGGTGTTTAAATATTTAGAAGGGCAGTTGAATTGGACCCGGATTGCGGTGCTGATTGCGGTTTTCTTTGCCGGGGTTTGTTCAGATTTGTCGGCGGTTGTTGTGTGGGGGTGGGTTGCTGGGTAGGGAGGGTGTGAAGTGGGAAGTGTGACAGAGTAATAGTGATCTTGATAGGTCAGTGATATTGTTGGGAAATGATAGGGCGAGGTGTATTGTACAGTGGGAGATAATGATAGAAGAGATAGATAATGAAATCTGAAGAATTCGTACGAATGAAAATTAATAGGTAATTTACCAATTGTACAAACAGAGGCATTATCAAATATAGCAATAAATACAAAAATGATTTCTATGTGACGTGTAATAACCCTAAAAATTGGGAGTATCAACATGTCTCAGAAGTATTAGAGTAAAGTAATTTATTTGCAACAACTTAATATGAAAAATTATTCTGCTATAAATTCAATTTTCGCAACATTCTAATTAAGTTGCGGATTATCCTAACAATAGAATTTCCTTCCACAGAAATGGAAACCTTAATGCTAACAAATAATGTACGGCCTATCCTTGCCCTGACATAACAAATGCAACAAAATTGCGCATGTTTTTGTTACCAAAGCTAAAATCTTAAGAAAGATCGTTAGATGTATACACCATGGTGAATCATACCAAAGGAGAAGAGTAATTTGTAGATGGGGTCGTGCTCTTTTAATCACTGCTGGAGCAGTTGATTTCGCTGTTGGTAAATTCATTCGATAAAGAAAAGTTTGCCGCGAGCGTAACTCCAATTACCATGCAAAGAGATCATTATGCCTCGTCTGACCCGTAAATAGGTATAATCTTCGAATAAATTTACCGAGCTCTAGTATCTCTCAGTGCCAGTTTATATGCATGCAAAACCGCTAAGAAGATAAGAAAAAATGCTATTTTGCAGTGTTATTAGAAATGAAATTCATTTCACCCGGAACTTTGCACGTGTCACTGAAATTTTCACGGCGCCGTTAACGCATACCTGTTGATGGTCACACAAAAACATTAATTTTATCATACCAAAATGGCGCAAAATATTCAGGAAGAAATGCGGACTCTCGTAACTTGATATTTTTCTATTAGAAAAACAAATACTATAAATACTCGTACTAAATTTTCCCTAATAATTCCTCGGCAGAAATGTTTATTCGAAATGATTATTTAAATGAAATTACTACGCTCTAATCTATTCATATTTAAAATTGACTGAGATGAAACATTTGCTGTGTTCAAATTAGCCTCATTGCAAGAAGCCCATTTTTATTGGCCTTTTATATACATATATCTCAGTGCACGTTTGTTGTATCATTTGTACGATACGCAAAAATATAATTGCACGTATTCAATAATCTCTCACCGTGCTTGGATAACACAAAAAGTTACAGATCAATTCAATTTTACCCTTTTGTTCCGTTTACCGGAAAATTTGTACCCTGATGTGCTCTCTAGTAATAACTCCTTTCTCGAACTTTCTTATCGCGCGGACACACCGGGACCGGTAACGCGTAATTGATCCCGTAGGAAGGAACTTTAACTCGTTTAGAACTGCCTAGACTTAATTAAATTTTTCGATACGGCTACTTTCTATTTCAAGGAAATCCTCTGCAGCAAGCGAATATTAAAACAATAGAACTTGGAAACTGTTTAATTATTGTGAAAGAAGTTGTGAAAGAAAAGACACCAAGTATATTTTAAAGACTGTTTTAAAATTAGCGCCAAGAAAATACGACTGGTCCTCTTTTTGTAGAAAAATATCCTGGTTGAAAACCGCGATACACTTTCGTCGCAAGTTTAACACCCCATGGAATAATTGTATTTATACTTCTTTTTTTTTTGTTGCGTGGGGTAAAAAACTTACCGCATAAGCAGAGGAATAAAATACTGGCAAGAAAGATCCACCCCATAACGTCATCAACAAGTAGTTTCTGCGAAGCTCATGTTACGCTGCACTATCGTCCTTTCTGTTTGCTGATCAATGTGGATGGCGGCGATTTAATCATTCGAATACTAATTTCTGCACAAAAAAGAAATATTTGTATGATTACAAGCAGTAAATACATCGAGCAATTATTGAAAACGCAACCAGGACACCATTTGAGAAAATCAAATGTATAAAATGAAGGTAAATTGCACGACTTCTTACTGTATAGTTTCCCGCCTTTATCGAATATCGAAGTTAAGCGCTAATTCGCCCGCGATTTCCATCGCCGGAAAGAGCAGACATAGAATCGGTCAAAAAAGCTAATTTCAAGCTTAACACAGAATTATTACGAATGATTCTTGTAGTTTAAATAACAGACTACGCAAAGCTGTACAATTATATTGTATGGTATCAATCATAATTTGAAAGTATTTCACGGAATATCGTATTGAAGAATGGAGTATTTTAGAAAGTTTGAATATTGCGCATCGACTAATCGATCGCTACGCCACCGCTACGATTCGACCAAATCCGCGACAATCGGTGCTAACCTGTTGACAATGCGTGAAAGTCCTTATTCACTTGTGGATCAGAACTGCGCCAGTAATAACAGCAAAATGTCAGAGAAATGTTTAACGAAAATCCCGTGTGTACAGTGTTGTTAACGACGGTGAATTAAATAATGCTTTAAGAAACGATTCGAGTTATGGCGTACAACAAGAAGAAGAAAATGATGGAACAAGTGCACACAATTGTTGACAGATTGTCAGAAGTGATCGGGAATATGCAGAAATGTTTAGAATGCACAATTTGGTATGTTTGGAATTATTGTATCGTAAAAATAATACAGCTACAGTAAAACATAAACCGCAGAATATATACTTCGTACTAATGCACGCCAATGTACAATACATCTTAAGCTGTCATGTTTCAAGTATAGGTTATGTTTCCTTGCGTTCGTAGTTACGTTTTGAACTAGATCCCGCGCATCAATTATTTCTTTCTCTCTGAATATTTTAATGCTTCTGCATTTTCTTTCTAAACTGTGTATAATCACTTTAAGCTTACGTAAACTTAATGTTTTGTAGAATTATATTAAACTCACTCGTCATTACTACTATTTGTCATGAATTTATGAGTATCGTTAATGCTTTATTTCTATTTCTGTTAATACAGCATACTATTATTTAATACGTAGCATAGATTAAATAAAGCCGTATATGGCCATACATAAATATAGCAATATTTCATTCGTATAATAAATATCATAATGGAAAGTGACGCACACTCTAGTTTCCTGAATGCTTCCTAGATAACGTATCTAATAGATAAACTAATCGCTGCGCACTTCAGTAAACACCACTTTTTAATAACAGGTGATGTAGATATAAAATCAACGGACCGATTCATAGAAATATTCTACACAAAATACATTACATATAATCCCGACGATATTGAATTCCACGCTTTCTTCTTCATTGTGTAAAAAACATTTTGCAAATGAAAACATAATACAAAGAAAAATATTGCGCGCAGACTTTTCATATAAATATAAAGGATCCCAAATGAATGAAACCCGATATTCTCAAATTATACATCCATTTGATAAAATCTAAATTCCATTCGACTATTGAAGAGAAAGAAAAATTTAACATATTTCAGTTAATTCACAGGTAGATGACAAAATGGTAGAATGTAATTTTTATTAACTTAATTATTTCTCCTATTTAAATCATATCAGCATCAGATCACTGATAGATTCTACATTTCTCTGTTACAGTTTGCACACTATATCCGACCCAGTGAAAACCCTTTGTGGGCATCGATTCTGCCGCCCGTGTATTCAAAGGGTGTTGCAGAATAAAAATGCACAATGCCCTCTATGCAATAGTGCCATACATCGACGCAGTATTACTAGGGACGAGCACATGGTCCTGTACATCGATCGATTGGAGAAATTAAGCCAGTCGATTCAACTGGATTCAGGCATCGACAGTAAGTACCTGCATTGCATTTATCGTGTACCTATGACCGTATAACTATCATTGCAGTAAAATTCGATCTGAGAATTAACTTAAATATTTCGAAATATTCGTTGTACTTGAAAACTGGGGACACAGAATTTAATGGAAAAACGCGATATAATTGCAAATGTATAATTCAATTTTGTTCGCATAATATTTTAAATATAAAATGTTATAAGTAACATTTTTAAAGTAAAATATTACATGCGATATTTTAAATATAAAGTATACGTTGTATCGTAGAAATGGATTCGTGCCATTCGGTTGCGAATATCCAAAAAGTGTCTCGCATCCAATTTCTCGTATAATCTACATATTTATCCGACAAATTTTGCTACCATCTCGCGTCAAATCACCGTATAAATTACGATGCACCTTACGTAGCGTTGCACGTGTGAACTTATGATACAATTTTTTCTTTGGCCGCACGAATAACGTACGATACAACACGTACAGCAAATATCTGTTTTGCATAAAGCAGACGCGCAATCAGTTACATGAAACAGGTATTCTTCGTAAGCACAATGCCTGTGTTATAAACATTGATAAAAAATTGTACGAAAGTATAATAATTTCAATGTAGTATATTAATTATTCTAACACTATTTCAGTTATTCTCAATGCCAATCAAAATTCAGAACTATTTTCATGATGTTCCACCTATAATATAATTCTACGTATCATTAATTAAATGCATTCTATAAAATTTATTTACATTCTTTTAATACCTAGCAGAGACAATGAAAAAAATCAAATTTACGATTCATGTAACAATGCATATCTATATCATTAGGTATCGCGTTTTCCTTAATCGTTCGCCGATATCAAAATAAATGTGCAAGCACGAAAATACATTGCGCGTGGGAAGAAATATTGGAGGAACGCTACATTTCTCAGCGAGAGGCAATACATTTGAAAGGATCTAACGTTCGCGCACGATAAAGTTTTTCTCTGTGTGGTAAGAAAAGCATGAAGCTTAAAATACAACGCTACATGTGCCACAACATCATGTTCACTTAGGTCAACTATCCGTTTGTCTCTGTGAGAGCAGCGAGCGTTTCAAAATTTTACGTGTTACGGTTCTTTCGTGCCTCGATGCTCCTCGCTGGCATCTTAAGCTTAAATATTTTACGAGCTCTTAACGTTTGGCTCCTTGAATACTATCGGTAAGTGGAATCTTGTTGTGCGCTTCCGATACGAATTTTTATTGTCGTTGTTTCTCCACATATTTTTCCTTGAATCGAACAATATTGCCGAAGAAGAAAATTGTGAGTAAATTTATTGTCCAAAGGTTCGAAAATATTTCAGGGAGTAAAAGGTCGTTCTATGAATATTATGTAACCTATCTAAACTAATTATTATTTGAACAAAAATTGACGATTTTATTCGAATTATTGCAATTGTCCATCTTTGTATATTTATCAGCAACTTGAAAACGAAACGACATGTGAACTTGATGTCTTCTATTTCGAGAGACGCAGAACAACAACTCGTAGGTCGATTTTCTGATGTACATTTCTGTGGCATGCTTTCAACTCTGACTCTTCCCAAATGCATTCGCGTGTTTACATTTTGGTGCACATATACGAGCACTCGAGTTTCCGTGAAACCGTACGAAACCCCTTGAAACTAACTATGAACCGAGTTTTCGGGTTTAAAAAAAGGAGGTTGGGTAGATAGCAGGGTAATTAGTAACATTCGCAAAAAGCTCTGAGGACATTGCAGATAATTGGAACTTTAATAACTTGAAGATAATGTAATCTTACAATTCAGCAACGAGACAACTTTTTAACTTGAAATCTTCAAACTGCAGGAGAAAGTACAAGAAACACAATTGTACCTTTTACAGTATTATCTCATTTACCGAGGCCACGAGACACCCTGGAGACTCACACCTCGGATGACACCGAACACAGCAAAACTGATGACGCAGAACAGATTAAACCAAGCTGCTCCTACAACGCGTCCTTGCCTAGAAAACAATCGGTTACCCACTCGAATCGATCCCCGCAAAGGCAACGAAGAGTATATAAGTGTCACAAAGCGAAACATAAAAACGAAGAGAAAGGGGGAAGGAGTATAACCAAGTACCTGTCGAAATGCGCCATATCTGGCGTGGAACCCCTTGCCCCGGACGAATCGAACGACCCTCTAAACGAGAAATCGATGGAAGAGAAGGTGAACAGCTGGCTGGAAAATTTACCAGAGACCGATAAATTCGACGATCCAAATCGGAACTCGCCGGTGCAATTAAGAGAATGTAATTTCGACGATACTCTGATTACATCAGTTTCTCAGAATTGTCCGGGTAATAAACCGGAAACTTTACACAAGGATGCTGAAGTCGCGGCAGTGGTAGAAAGTAATTCACGTAGTTCTATGACCAAGCGATATTCGAGAAGCTCTCTGCGAGATGAGAAGAATGAAAATACGTTCAACGATAAGGAGGAGCGTAGAAGGGATTCTCAAGCGAGAACAGTGGAAAGAAATGAAGCGAGAATAGAGTTGGACACGGTGGATCCGAAGCCAAGCACCTCGGGCAGAAGGAAATCGAGCGTGGATAGAGAAAAGAGCCAGGACAGGTACAGTGACGTTCGCAGGACGTCACCTGGCGATCTGTTGCCTGCGATGAAGAAGAATTGGTCCTCCGTTAAAGAATTCGGCAAGGAGATGCGAACGAGGAGGAAGAAATTAAAATCGTTGGACGTCAGTATCGAGAACAAGGGCAGATCTCGATCGTTGGATGAACCAGAGGCGAATATCAACAGGGGAGAAATAATTGAAACGGATGTAAACAAGGGCCTAAACAATAGGCGGAGAAGAAAAGGTACGAGGATGCCTGAAAATGTTACGAAACCACTCTTGGACAAAGAATTCTTCGTTGGGGAGAGGAGTTCGGCGGAAAACAAAGATGCACTCGAAGGAAATGTGTCCCGAAGAAGTGGATGCAACAGATCGATGTCGGGAGGAGTTCGTATGCCTGGCGAATCGCCTTTTATCACGTTGGAAGGGGGTGAACGGGCGTATATTCGAAATTTGAACAGCACTCAGATGAACGAGATCATTGGAGTGGTTGAAAATAATGATCAACCAGAGGACGTAGAAATGGTTACGAAAAATTGTCCAAAGAGAAAAGACGATGATCTCTCCAGCACGCCACTCGGTAATCAATTGATGATACTCCCGTATGCAACTCCAGCAAAATCACCTGCGCTTCCTGGTCGACACAACGTGTATACTGAATCTAATCAGAAACAGGTTGATTTGTCCCTTTCAGACACTGTACTGCAAGGGTTCACTCCGCCTAATCGTGGAAGGCTCTCATTAAAGAAGAAAAGTGTCGATCAGAAAACGAACGATTCGTTTGGCATGAACGACGACTCACGATTACAGGCAATTAGACGTAACTTGAATCCTGGTCTCGACCAGAGCATGGAAAACGCCGATGAAAGGGTGAGAAACGTGGAAGAAAAAGGTGCAACTGATACAAGCAGGGATTTAGGAACCGACACGGAAAATATCAGGCGCGTTAAAGATTTGCCTGACGTTTCGAAAGCAAAGGAATCCAACGGGCACAAAAGGCCTCTGGTCACGTTCACGAAGCTGGGCAAGATTTACAAGCACCGCAAGAAACGCGTAGTGTTCGCCTACTTGGGCCCAACCAGTTGCGAGTTCTTCCACTGTTGTCCTTCTCTGAATAAACACAAACCCTGCAATCCTATAGATGTGCTAGACACTCGAGATTTGGAAGGCGATTTTGGAAGCAATGTACATATTACCGTGAACGATACACCTGCAGCGGAAGAACTTGCAAGTTCTAATACGGAAGCTGCGAGGGAACTAGAGAAAGGTGTGTCACAAATTCAGTTATCGCCGAACGACAAACTGGAAATTATTGAACGAAGCACTTCCAAGACTCTCGCTAAAATAGATAATCATATCCCAGTCGAAAGCCAAGAATCAGACGTACTCCTCGTCACCCTGGACGAAAACGAACAAATATTCAATCTTCCTGTTGCACACCCAACTAAATCGTCTGAAAAGACGTCGATCACGACCACTGTAAAGATGTTATCGCCGGCGAAGGATTCCCAGTTGCAGTTCCTCTCTCTAGAATCTCCCATGATTGGGGACTTCGAAAGTCAGGAGGTGATCGGGCGATCCGAACTCGTCAAAGACAACAGTCCCTCTGAAATCAGAGCTCGATCCGGTGCACCCGTGCGCGCGTCGGGGCGGGATTCCTGCAGCTCCGAATCCCCGTGCACGCCGCAAAGAAAACGGAAGAGGTCGGAAAGTCGAGAAAATTTGTTGCACAGAATGAGGAGGCACAGCGACGACAGGAACGACGACCGTCTTTCCCATCACAGTTTCTCCTCGCAACTCACTTGCGTGAGGAACTCGAACAAAGTGTTCCCTCCAATTCCGAAGAAAAATACATCAGAGGAGCGTCGGTCGTCGAGCACCAAGGATGTCGACAATGTTTCGTTAAGCTCCGACATGGATACCCCGTCAGTCGTGGAATCGGGGCAGAAAAAGGTGTACAGAAGGATCGTGCCATTAGCCAGCTCAGGCACCAGCTCGCCGGACCTTATTTCCTTAAACAATACTCCTAGCAATCAGCGTGTCGCCTCTCCGGCGGCCAAACGAAAACGAGACGTATCTCCTGATTCCGACGGCGAGGCAGACTTAAATGTAATCGTGAGCAGCTGGTACGAGGAGGCGCAACCGGGCGACAGGTACAAAAAGAAGGGCAAACTGGAGGGAATTCGAGATCCCCTTAATTCGATGAACGCGTCTCGCGAAGCTAGGAACAACTCCTCCTCAGGATCTTGCTCGGGCGATCGTAACAGAGGGGCTAATAAGCTGTCCGAGTGGCAAAACAGACGGCCAGTTGGTTCTGGGCAAAACGCTGCCCCGAAGAAGTCTAATTTCACTGAGATCAAAGGGAGACAAAGAGTAGAGGACAGGGTGGAACTAGTAGTTCTCGAGGATTCGCCGGATTTCGCCGCAACGATTGATAAGATGAAGGACATACGAAACAGAGGATTTTTTGACGGAAAGCAAGACGACCAGAGGGCGGACAATCTTCTGCAGGATAATTTTGATGAAATTATTGCGAACGCAGTGACGGACTCGCTGTTAGATAATTGTTACGATGGGAAAGATCTTAATGCTGAGAAGGAGACGGATAAGTTCTTGGAGGGATATCAATCCATTGCAAGTACTCCGAAATTAAAGAACGATTTTGGATGTTTAAGTTCCGATGCTTCTGATAAGGAGAACGCGTATAAACATCTTGCGCCACTGTATGATACTAATGACGATACCGATAAGACCTTGACACCTGAGCATAAGAGTGTGTCTAACAAGAATTGGAGAGTCGACAAATTCGAAAAGCAAATAAGGGCAGTCCAGTTGCCTGGTAAAGTGGAATCCATGAGTATTGAATCGAACAAGTCGATGGTTCGTAATTCTGCGGCTCCTTTTGATCTCAATAGACAAACGATTAATGAGGACGTGGCTAATGATTCGGTGGTTAAGGACACGTGCGAGCAAGACTCTTTGATGAACATCACGCAGCATTACTTGATGATCAAGCAGTTCGAAGAGGATCTGTTCGGGAAGCCTAAAAGCTCGAATGCAGTTCCTGAGAAGGAACAGACGAAACAGGGACAACAGACTCCACCGGAAAAGAAGAAAGAGGGTTTAAAGAAGAATGCGAAGGTCAGTCCTTTTATGATTTTTAATGGTACGTTTATTTCGAAATTGAATTCAAGAAAAAGGAGTTAATGGTCCAAGTAGATTTATTATGATATGTAGATTTGGTAAATAGGAAGTGCTTCACGAATGTCCCTTAAAAAGTTAAAAAGATTCATAGGCATATTTGCAATGTGGATTAAATTTTAACCATTCTAAGTAATACGTTTTCTTTTGAAAATTGAATAATCATATGCTACACTTAATATTCACTCGGTGAATTTTTGCACGCGACATTATCCCTTTCACTGCTTTCGAGACAATCAAGCCTGTCTATTCTCAAAGAGTTACTCTGTGCTTTTGAAATATCCAGGACGTCGAACACTCAGGCGAAGAAGACGACATTGTCGAGAACACGCCTGACACAAAGACGAAAACGTAAGTAACTCTCTTGTAACGTTCATTCTTCCTAACCAGGTTCTAAAACGTGTACCTTTTGTTCAGTTCAATGAAATTACACGTAAGCGTGCAAATATTTTTCCGCAATATATTGCAATACAATATAAAAACAATGTCATAAATGTGTATAACCAATCTCTAAAACGTACGCGATTTCTCTGCACATCAAATTAAAAGTGTGTAATAACTTCTACAGTTAGTTTCTAATATCAGTTTCTTCGGCTGCTGTGTTCAATAATATGATAGGTCATTGCTAATTCAGTCCCTAATAAAATAAGCAAGTTATTTTTCCAATCACCACCATTGCCTCTGACGTTTCCCATTCACTTAGCCACCACTTAAAATTTATTCAGCCCCTTTTCTGTCTTTCTTTCATCCAGTCGAAGCTTCCAAGCTGTCGATTCGCCAAAGGACAGCTCGCGTGTCTCATCACACTCTCAAATGTTCATGAAACAATTCCCCGACGACAGTCCAGCGTCCGCGTGCAAAAAAAGCTTCACTGGCGTCAACACGCCAGCCTGCAAAAGGAAGATCCATCCCCTCTATCAAAGCACCCCAAAAACTGAACTCTCCGCTAGCAACAACAATTCCAGCGCTGGCAAGACCATCTCTACTATAAACGAATCGTTCAGCATAGAAACGAGGCCTGTCGTAAGAAGGAATGCAGAAACGGTTCAGGGTGCGCATAGTGCACAGAACTCCGTGGCACAGAGATTCTGCTTTGTATGCAGCGGTCTGTTGCCGTCAGAGATAGACCTTGTGAAAAAGCTCTCGGCGATGGTGAACGGAAAATACGTGACGCAATTCGATCGGGATGTGACACACGTGATCGTGAAGGCGGACAAAGAGAACAACGGCGCGAGCAAGACGTTGAAGTACCTGCAAGGCATCGCCCACAGGAAGTGGATTGTGGGCTATCAGTGGGTGGTCGGCTCGTTGAAGGCGAGGAGTTTAATAAACGAGGAACCTTACGAGGCAGTGGATTCCATGACGCTCGAGGCTGGTCCTCGAAAATCACGGCTCAGGGAGAAGAATCTGTTCGAGGGATTCGTGTTCCTCTGCATTGGACCGTACGACGATGTGTCAGTCGAGCAGTATCATGTAAGTAGTGATAATGATGATAATACGGTGCAGCAAAGACGTCAGAAGTGCTGGCTTTGCGAGAAATTCTGAGAGTGCTGTGTTACTTGCGAACAGAAACAACCATGACGAAATTAATGAACGACTTATATGGTTCTTCTGTAGATTTCTATCTATTTCTCTTTTAAGTATTTCACAACTGTTTCATTTTAATATACAGGTATGTAAGTACGTGATTCCTATTACGAAGCAGTAAATACTCAATTCCGTAGCATTTAATTTTGCGATATATTTTTCTGCACCATTCTCTCAAGCGGTATATGCACATTGTAAACCGCGTCATCCATTTTACTTCTTGTCCTGAGGGGCGTACAAATTTAATGAAATGTAAATCTTGAGTTTCTTTTATACCCCTCTCGTAAGTCTTCCGTGGAGATTTCACGTTCGAAAACTCGCGAATACCTTGCAGCTGAAATTGCCGGGAAAATAATAATAGTAAAAAAAAGAGAACCGAATAAAGCTCCAATCTGCTGTAAAGGGAACCATTGCAGCCAGACCGTGGCTTCAAATCACGCGTATAAATTCGATACGTTTCGCATGTTGCAACCAAAACGGTTGAGCGATCTCAAACGAAACTTCGGTTCAAGAAACGCATCTATTTACGTTTCCTCGCCATCCAATCTTGCTACGCCATTTCGTTTTGAACCCTAGCCAAGTTCTAGAGATATGCTCCCTTACACAGGACATGTTACGCGCTACCGGTGCTATTGTAGTCGACTCTTTGGATGCTCTGGCTGCAGAAAAGAAGAGGCTGAAGATCATCGTGATCCAAGCTGACGTTTACAACTACGAGATTATCGGTAAGCCTGTTACGCTGTTTTTCTTTTTTTAGCAGAAACACTGGTTTACTGTGGTGAGTAATTATAATTGTTAAACAATTTGTACTGCTACTATTATTCTTGATTATCGATATCATGTAGATACGAAAATGTGCATATATTTTTTGTTCATAATTTTCGTTGGTCTTGGAGAAAATGTTTAAAAAAATTACTTATTAGCGGCAGTTTTATATACTTGCGATGTATCGATAATCTATATTTGTTTCATATTGATATAATTTGTTATCAAAAGGTTCAAAGAATACTATAGAAAATTCTCATGGGTGGATTTTCTTTCATTTATGTTCACGTATTAGAATATTATTAACATCGTAATATTTCTTCTCAAATATCAACAGATACAACATACATGTGTCCAAACGACAATACCTTCCCCAAATGATCCTCAATAATATCCAAGATTGTGAAGTCCCATAGTAACGGTTGAATTTTTGTTCTTTCTTTTTGTTTCCTTCTACTAGAATGGTACAAAAAGGCCCGTGCCATACCAATCGTCCACGACTGGGTAATCGAGTGTATCAGTCAGCACAAACTCATATCTTTTTATCCGTATCTCCAAGAGTTGTCGCGTCAAGATGTTCTGGCACTCGGTTATCCGGAGTACCTTGTGGAAGAAGAGGCTGACGGGGATTCTGACAGTATGTGCGACGAATCGTCGTGATATTTAACGCACGCTAGTCGTTTCAAGCGTAATTTCACGGCGAGAACCAATCCCCGTATATCAATCGTACAAAATGTGCTATGTAATTTAATGTTGAAGATGTGCACAGTGTTTGGATAGTTAAGCTTCTTATATTAAGAAACTGTTATAAGTGACAAACTAATATTTGTTAATTGCATAAAAGGGTGCTTTCCGTTGTTGCGATTGGAAATTGAACAGGTATGGATGTGTGGTATTGCTTAGACAAGTAGGATAGTGTAAAACAGTTAATAATAGAGCGAAATATTGTGTCAGTTTCTTGTTGTTTCGGAGTTATTTTTGCTAAATTGTTCAGGACTTGCTCAAACTATTTTTACTTAATAATTAGAAGCTGACAATATTTCCGTGGCCAAACTTCAAACCATTAGCACAAATGTCTAAACATAAACCGATAGTCTTGAGTAAAATTATTACTAACATAAATAGACAATAAACTACCCCTTATCGTTTTAAAAATCATCGTAATACTCTTCAACGATTCAACATAGCACCACCTAACACTTTCTCCAAATAATCCAAGAATCGAAAACATACAACAAAAACACCACCAATCTCGTAGACCATTTATTACATAATAATTTCATTCTACGTCGCAGCGGGAATAATCAAAGAACCACTCCATTTATATCCTACATATCAATATCTACCTACACACACGTATACATATATTTTCTTTTCCAATTTTCGCCAAAGCGCAAGACTCAGTCAATAGAGAGTAGGATATGCAGGGCGACGTATGATGGTGCTTAGGGGTTGCAATATCATGATCATGGGTGGGTTAAGGTGCTGCGTGTTGCGAGGGCATTCAGGCCACTCACGTATTCGCGGAAACACGCGAACAATATTGATTTGCCCGGGACCACCTGTAGCCGACTCTCGTTCGTCCTGGGTTCGTACAAGAGCACACTGTACACCGAGTCAGTGGTTATGAATCTCGGCCAATTGCTGGCATGCGAGGAGGAATAATCACTGTGCGTCTTGCGTGCTCCGTTTAAGTACACAGGTTTAATTGTTTCGTTCGATAAACGCTTGTGTCCTACGTTCGTTCTTCTTTTCTATTTCAATGTTTTTAATGCGTATTCTGTTTGTACGATTGATATACGTATAGGGTGCTGCGATATTGTTGATTGGTATGCGTATTAACCGTTGATTCTGTGTGTAAAAGAAAAGGGGGGTCGAAGATGTGGATTAGTGAATTTTGATTTCATTCGGCCTTTGGTTTTCGATTGCAATGCATTTTAAAGGCTCAGGTAATGTAAGTGTATTTGCTTAATGAACACGGCGACAAAGAAAAGTTAAATTGTTAAGTTTCCTTTAGTGTTGTTTATTTTTCGTTTCACTGAGGGTTGTGTCAGTGTAATGTACTCCTGGCAGCGCTCGTGATAGGAATACCTATTTTGCACGAATTAATCTTGACGGAATAGTACAAGTTCATTTTCATTCGTAATTTCAGCTTGGTTTTTAGAATGAGATTAGCCTATGTTGGTATGTACCATTAGTATTGTCGCACCCTGTATAATTGAATGGCTCGATGAAATGTGTCTGTGTATAATAAATTAATGCGTTCGTGTTATGGCGAAAAATCTTGCAGTATGTGAGTGCTGATTGAATTTGTTTTTTTACATTTGTAAAATAATTGATTCCGCGGATTATTGAAATACAGTATGTGCGTCATATGGACTGTTTATTCCGACTTTAATCCGTTGTCGATACTTAGGGTACGTTGACGTATTCAATGTGTAATATTTTCATTTGTCGTAATACTAGAGTATTGTAGAATTTTTAACGACTCGTATTATTTGTGAACGAAGGAAAAATACATATATTAGAAATATTTATATGTATATATACATATATGTATTTCTCCTTCGTTCATAAATGATACAAGAGTCGTTGAAAATTCTACAATACCGTAGTATTCTACAATATTCTACAATACAATATATGTATATATAATTCTATTAAGAAAATGGTTTTTTTTTCTCCAGACTTTAACCATGAAAATTATTCCCATATTCCAATATTCTTCAGGGTATTTCATTGTCCAAATTTCTAAATATCCGGGCTAAATTATTTAGAAATTTTGTATTTTATGCCAATTGGTGTTTGGTGTTGTAAGTATATTAATTTCCAAAATTCTGAGGACTTATACTTGGTACGTTAATTTTGTTTTCTTAAGAAGAAAAAACTATTAATTGAACGCGTGTTTCACAGAAGAAAAATGTATTTTCCTCTTCCATGTGTTTCCTTTGGTCGTTAAAAAAAAACATCTACAGGTGAATAGTTTGGCATGGAAATGGATGTTCTTTCCAAAACGAAATGTTTTATGTTCGTTACTAAATCGTACCTTTTATTTGCCCTCCCTTTGAGAATGAAGAATGATCGGGACAATTTAGCATCGTTTGAATGAAATCCATTGTCCACTGTGGAATTCCAAATGTATGCAAAACGATTTATTCATCGTTCGCAACTGCAGGCAATTAAATTGCCCGAATGGTAAACTTGATTAAAGAATCGTATTTGAAGTATTATTAACTTGTGGAAATAACGATTTCCCGTGCGATTCAGTGATACACCTCGAGTATAGAAATACCATTTTAAAACCTACAAATAATTGATTATTCTATGGAATACTTAACGTGTCTTCAATTAATTTTATTATTCCACATTACAGATTATTCTATGAAGAATTATTATATGAAGATAGTCGTCGTTATTAAAATATTTAGCCTACTATTTAACAGTTCATCGAGGCTACTAATAATAATAATTATTTCAACATCTTTACAAACTCAATAACTTGTTACGGAAACTTTTACAGTGCAGTAACTTAAATCACAAATCTATTTGTGCACGTTATTCGATGAGAATATTATACATTTTATCGTATGAATTCTTTACGTCACTGTAATGTCAGTGGAAATGGTTGTCGAATTATTCACAGAACCGAAGGCAGCTATTCCACTCCCCTAGCTTGCATGTATCCGCAGTGGATGTTTGCGAATCACTATCAATTCTACATAGTATTGAACGTCTCTATTGTGCAGTGTACTCTGTACACGAGAGCAGTGTACACGAATCACATACATTTATATTCCAAGGTGTTTAATCTTGATACAGTCGTTCAAACCGCTAGGTTGCAGACTCGCGAAGGAAATTCTATCGACAGTTTCTTTGCATTTAGTACGATACCTGGCAAACACGTGTAAATAGATTTAATTAAATTACGCAGGGAATAGGTGGATTCAGTGTATTGTCTAGGTCTAGTAGCTATATTATGTATATTAATTTATTTCATGTAAATTGTTATAAGCCGAAGAAGCTATATTTTCGAGTGAAGCATTCGGTGGAAAAATAGATCCCAAGAGAATGAGATATTCGTATCACACAGAAATCTTGTCACGTACTACATTTTTCAGAACGAGATCCTACACTGCATGCTTTATCTATAGTAGATCGAGACCTTAAACATATACGTCAAGTTCAAAAACATATCACCAGAATGTTTCACAGAAAGCCATATCCAGTGCCCTAATATTTTCAACCAAGTTAAAAAAATTCTTACGATAATTGTATTAAATATTCCGTCCCGAATTATAAAATAATCAAATACAATTCACCCTTTACGTCGACAAACTCCATTCACGTACTATTGAACGTCCCAATACAAACAGTTCAACCGTCCAACAACAACAGTCTATAATTATACGTTGTACAATAACGTTTTAGCATTCTAATATTTCATTAACCGTACAAATCCTGCACCTGAAATCCTGCACCTAAAATAATAATAGCTTCAGCCAAGCTTAACACACCCGACGATGCAAACTCCTCCCTTGAACATCCCCTTCAATATAACAATGCTGCTTTCGCCCATGAAATATCCATCTGATATATCCAACAAACCAGGCTTATTAATTCTCTGCTTTCCTACCTGTAAAACGCAATTACACATTAAACCACCGTCAGAATATCCCAATCAACTATCGATTGTTGTTCATCAACTTGCCGCGCGGTCTGACACGCGACGGGCCGATTCTTACTTAATCGGCGCGAGTCGCAACGTGGTCGATTAACCACGGAAACGACCGTGTACTTAATTCGCTCGCGGATCAGTAGGATGAAACGATAATCAGGAATTAACAGGGCAGGATATATCGGCCAGTGTTGGCCCATTATTGAACGACGATTAAACAGGTTAAAACTAGACATACCTGGTGGACAATCGAAGCGGGGAAAATACGCTTGCGTATGCGAATTGGAACCCGGAGCAATTAACCGAGCCGAGTGCGAAATCGTGTAAGCGATTCTTGAATAAATAACGAACTCAGGTTTCCGTTTACGATCCACGAGCTGTGTGCACGTGGATACGACGAGAAAGGGGCGCGCTAAAAGAAAATTAACGATTCGTCGCGTGTGCTGATTGTTCTGTTTTGATTTCCCATCGATCGATGGGTAGATTTCGAATGAAATTTAGTGCACCCGCGGCATGCGATTTCAATCGGTCCTTTTCCTTTTTGTGGGGCGATTTCAATTTAATTTTCCACCTTTTTTTTCTCCTTTAATTGCATTCGAAATTTAGGGGGATCTATTATAATCACTGTGATTATTCTACCTAGCATTGAACGTGAAGTAGTATCCCACAAATTGCCAAACAGAAAGAAATAATGAATCGCAGTAAATAACGAGGCTACCATTTTTCCAAAGGAGGTAAAATATTGATTGCAATTAATTCGACTGTATGAAGAGGTATCGAGTTACGGCTGTTGAATCATAGCGTTCATCCATACCAACTAACTATCGAAATAAATTCTGGATTACCTCCATCTGCCCCCACAAATTCGCCGGAAGTACCTGTAATATAGACGCTGCACGCGATACCAGGGTCCATGGGTGTACCGCGCGGCACAGTCTGTGCCCAATGTAAAAATCATATCTTTATTTTGGATAGTGCGAGCACGACCACGTGGATTCCCGTATTGGAAAAATCGATTGTAGATTACGAATAGAAAAGATTTACCTTATGCTCATCGTGGGCAACGGACACATCGTTTCGTACCACCTGCGTTCGCGAATTCTGTTTAACGGATCGCAATTACGTGTGCTGAGTTAGTAGAATCGATGGTTCGTGGACTTCGAACTACCTTTGCTCGTTATACGAACGATCGTGTGAAACTTTGGAAAGAGTCTAGTATAATTAAAGGAATTATAAAGTTGGGTAATGATAAAGACATGGTCGTTTGTAGAAGCATGGTTACTTGAGATAATTCCACGAATATTGGCACATTAATTGGACTATTATTTTTCAAATGAAGTAGATAATTATTAGCGGATTATTGTGTGTAATATAAATTTAGAAATTACGAGTACAGCATTATTATTACATTTTGTTCGTTTTATAATACATCTTCGGGAGAATTTAATTTAAACAAGCAATCGAGGAATGCTATATTTTTAATACTATTTATTATTTTAATAACGAAGTAACGTAAATGTATGGTGACTGATAATAGGGTTGCTTATTTCTGCCGACGTACCAGACGAAATTGATCGTTTGCGTTTAGCAACGGCGTGTTGCTATGTAATATCTCGAAAATTATACCGAAAATAACGAACGGCGATAGTGAACGGGGTTAACGGGATTAAAAGTAACGCCGCGATTACTAGCCACCTATTAAGCTCGTAATTAACGGCCTCGATTAAATTACGAAGTCACCTAAAACGATCTTCGTCTTCCAATTAGTATGCGAACCACCAAGAAACGAATATCGATCATCATCGTATGTCTTTATTAATATATCACTTCGCCGTATATGCAATGTGACATTCTATTATTAAAATTAACAAGGATTTCAAAGGCAGCAAAATTTCTACGTTTTCAATATATTATTAACGTTGTTGCTTGTACAGCATTATTTTGAAAGTGTACATAATTAATAATTGCAATGAATTTATAGCACTCGATATTTCAGAATTAATGATAAAACGAAATTCATATTATTTTATATAATTAATTGTTTTCAATGAAAGAATGAAACAGTACTTTATTATACCCTTATAGATTTTCAATCTACAGTATCTACAATACTTTCATTTCCACATTTCATAATAATACTAACTTCCGCCGGGAAACAAAGGAAATTTCAATTCTCTCAGACAAATCCCTATCGCTGAAATACATTAGTGTTCTTTATTGCGTTTGCAGAAAACCGAGAAACACGTATCAATTCGACTGTTTCAGGTCATTCGAAAAAATGTCCCATTGTCCTCTCCTCTCTCTCCCGCTCTCCCTTTTTTACATCCATCATTGTAGCTGCACGTTGGCCACCCTAACACTTGTCCCATCAACGATCTCTGACGAAACGCCAGCGGCGCGTACCGTGGTTAACAGGGTCGATTTTAAGCACCGCGCTGCGAGCATCGGCGCTTGTTTCATTACCACGTTTCAATTAATTTAGACCAATACACGAGAGTGAACAATTATTCGCGAAAAAAAAGGAAGAATGCACAGTTAAATTGGAAATGGAAACGGAAATGGAAACCATGCACGCGTGGTGTTCACATTTTTCACGTGTCACCGTGTGTGCTTGGAAAATATCATTCATCCCCCCTCCCCTCCCTGCAGATTCGCCGTGACAAATGTCAGGAACGTTATTATCTTTCTCGCGTGATAAACACCGTCCACCTTGCGGGCGTAAAAGTTTTCAGTTCTTAAGCCACGTTTTCATATTACAGAGATGAGGGGTATAAATAAAATCACGCCGTTTTGTGGACTCTCGTTGGTCCTGCGGGAGGTCTTACGGCTGTATGGGATTTCCCCTGGTTGGAATTAAATTTACGACGAAAGTTTTTTTAATTTGAAATATTGTTAAGTGTGTTCTGACGTATTTCGTAACGTTAAATACGTATATTAAATTTTTTGTAAACACTTTTATGTGCGCATCGCCGTTTTCTTTAAGAGATATGTATCGGTTAGATGTCCAGATTCTGTCTCATCTTTTGTCCAAGTCAAAGGAGAATACAAAAACCATTTTTCCACCCCAATAATTTCTACCATTTATCAGTTATGCTATTCACTCGGATACCTATACCCTTTTCATCCACAATTTTCTCTCATCTTGTATACCTGAGGAAATGAAGGAAAAAAGCAAAGAGTAACAAGACACTCTCGCGGCAAGAAGAGTAGAAATGAATGAAACGAGAATAGTGTTCATTCAACTACAAATTGTATTCATTAGCACATTAATGTGTAACCATAAGAAACAAATCTTGCATCTCGCGGTTCGCCGAATAAAATCGCGTACACGCGAATGCACTCCGACAGAATCAAACAGACGTTGCCAATCTAAGTGACTTCCGGCGAATCACTTTGTGTCAGTCGCTATCGTGCCTGCCTTCAAAACGTCGCGATGCCGTTTGCTTTCCATTCGGCGCGCAATATTGTTGAAAATACCAAAAGCTCGCCGATAATGAACCGGCAGTGCACGGTTCACGGTGGATCGAGTCTTTAACCAAAAGAGGGTATTAAAAAGGGGTGCAAAGTAGTCGCGCGAACAGTTGAAAATTCGTTCGTCATCGGGAGAGAAAGGTGGAGCCGGTGAATGGCGAAAGGAAAATTAATTTCAAAGGAACTCTTTCGCTGGAAAATTGTAGAAAATACTAAAGATTATGAGGGGGCGAGAGATTCGGGGGTGACGGGCGCGCGGGGGTGGTTGTGGCAGTTATTCATCGTTGGTAATCTCGTTAAAGTTATTAACGGACGAACTGTAGATTTAATTTACGCGGAAATTATTTCTTTTGGGGGAATCAGCCCACGTTTCTCTTTTTTTTTTTGTTCGCCGCGGCTGTCTGTAATTTGTACAATATGAAAAAACGAACCTTCCGCGGGTTACCTCCAATTACATTTAATGGCGGGCAACGTGAGACTGGTGATACTACTAATTGTGTTGCCGGTTGAAAATTATGAATGTATTAAGAATTATGTGCCTGGCGTGCGTTGACACTTTTAATGGCGATGGAGAAACGGGCTGAGGAGACAATTATTTCCTGGCAAGTATGGAAACTAGATTCGTTATCATTAAAGTAACGTTAATTACAGAAGAACAAAAAGATGAAGAGAGAGAGAGAAAGGCACGAACAAGATTTATTTGATAAATATTTTTAAAGCCATAAATGAATGTAGGAAAGTGTCACTTTAAATTATGATACTATGTAGAAGTATATCCTAATGTTTTGATTTAATCATTAATATAGTACTGTTTAATCAAATTATATTTCAATTGCGTTACGAGGGAAAAGAAAATAATCTATTGACAAAAATGGAAAGAGCTAATTTCCTCCTTGTTATAATTATTGCCCTATCCAGGGACGCAATAAAAATATATTCAGACGTAAGTCAAGTAAACAAATTAATTGTCTACGAAATAATATTCCAGCATGCAATACAGAACAATTTACGATAAACATAAGAAGAAAGTAACGTCAGTATAAAAGTATAGACGTTAAAATTGAAATATTAGTAAGAAACAGTAAGAACAAATGAAAAAAAAAGACAGATGGACAGTATACAATTAACATCCCGAGGATATCCAAGGAACGATCCACCATTGTCTAAACAACATATCCGCTCGCCCGTTCTAATTAAGCATAACTTAATGAATCCAACGCAGCGCAGCGGTTAATTTCATTATGTTCATCTCTAGACGTATACGCTACCGAGGCATCTGAAAATTAGCAAACACTTGCCGGCTTTGCCCAACAGACCTTTGTCCAAGCTGATTAAAGTTGAACTACTTCGCGTTTATTTAATAAAAGCCCCGGAGCTTCGCGCAGTAGGGAAGTTCCTTTCGTACAATCGGCGTGGAAAAGTTTTCGTTAAAATAAAAGTAGCAGCTATCTGAAAGCAACTCCACCTAACTCGTGAACCGATTCTGGTTCCATCGCGCGGGATAGAGAACTTTACCCGCGAAACGAGCAAATTTATTCGCGGTAACGGCACACGTCGTGTTTCGTTTAATTGGGCCGAAAAGAAACAGAAGGAGAAGAAGCGGAAAGAAAAGAAGAAAACGAACGAGTAAAGGGGAAGCTCGTCGAGGGTGGACAATACGTAATAAACGTGAAAACGTGAGCCTCGAGCGAACCGGTTCCATCAGTTTCGTTACGACGAACAGGTTTCTTTTTCATTCCTTTAAAGGGAAAGATTCGAATCTGGCTGAATCGAAAGTTTTCCGCGAGAAACTCGCGTTTGACATACCGCGAACAAATCCGGAGGCTAGTCCCCGTCGCCTTTTGAGGATTCGTGCTTTGGAAAATGAAAGGTCACATTCTTGTAGATATCGCCTGTATAGTTATTCGATGAACGCTGTTGCTCGAGCTTTGTGAAGTAGGCAAACTTTTCCTGAACATTGTTTCATGGAGCATTCATTATTCGCGTTGAGTTTCTCCTTTACGTTCGTCACAGTGAAAGCTGCTTCTGGAATGCCTTCAGAAATTTATCTGCTGGCCTTTCTAGATTGTGTAATGCGTGCATACACGTCACTGAAAAATGTTGGTCCTACAGAATGTCAGAATTTATCCGGACTCGAATCGGAGCCTCTTAAATATTCAAAGGAAAGCTATTAAGAAGTTCGTAAAAACAAAAATTATATACAAATATATAAAAACGAATACATTCCGCAGTTTTCCATTGAACGCTTGAAACCCTCGCTCAACGTTCTCGCAAGCTCGCGTTGCTCGAGAAACATTTGCCCCGGGCAGAGTTTGTCTATTTGAACATCCGACGAGACACGAAGCGTAAGTCTTAAGAAGAACGCTTGACACGGATACGGGAAATGAAATGGAAATATGATTTGCAACTTTAACCGGGAGGCTTATTAAGGGCAACGAGAGGAACGTTCGATTAGAATCCTTTACAATTAAATCAGTGCCCCGTCGGCGAAGCAAAATCGCATTAATGTTCGACAAACAACCGGTCCACAGGGTGAGCCCTTTAGACGAGTAGCTGTCTGACATTGCCATGGAAATTCGTTTAAGATCCTTGTACTATACTGATGATCATTTCGTTCCTGGGATCCTTTCAAGCGATAAGATCTTAAATAGATTGGGTCTGATTATAGGCGGACTTGTACTACTTGAGTATTACTTGTGCTTGACTTCTATCACTTGTTCTGCTGTCTATATTCGCAAGGGAAATTTTTCTCGATTCTCAGGGTTGTAGGGAAGCTTGAAGGATTATCGGGAAAATTTCGTTTATAACTTTTTTGGTTCTTCAGAGTAAAAACAGTCCCGTAAGATTAATATACATTCGCCTATTCTACTGTACATATACATATCTTGAAGATGGTCATGGTTTTATGCTTTATAAAGATGTGCAGGCAGAATTAATTTTTTTATTCTATTTTAAAAAACTTGTTAATACTGTAATTGTTTAAATATAAATTTACCACAAGATTAGAGAATATGTTGGAGTTTTATAATCGTACGTTGTATATTACAAAACATTTAATTGTGCTGCTCGTATGGTAAAAATCGTAATTATTCTACTGGAACCTACTTACATTGACTCGTACTACTTAAACGGAGCACCGTATTAAAACCATCGGTACGTGCTTTCGCGTTTCTTGTTTACATTTTATTGAACCAATTGCGCATTGAAGTTTACTATCATTACACCTCTAAACGTTTAATAACAGTTGCGCACGATTCAAGGCCTGGCAATAAAGCAGTATCGAGTTGCCCGCCATCTCGAACCACCCTTAAAACATTGCCGTCGCCGTACACATTTCCCTAATAGACACCGAAGAAAACGTCCAAACGTATTCAAAGGAGGAAACAACGATTGCACGGTGCACACAAAACAGTCCATTTCAACTGTCCCCCCTTTCTACATTTCACTCCCCTCGTTTGACTCTTCTTACCCCTCTTTGTGTCATCCTCTACCCTTCATTCATCCCCGTAGCAACCCCTCGAGCATCTTTTAACCCATACCGAACTCATCCCTTAATTTCTGCTCGATTTACACGATTTCCTTTGCCGCCTGATCTTCTTTCAACCCTCTATTCACCATCGATGCGCTCTCTCCTTAACTCTTTCTCCATCTCTCTCTTCATCCCCTTTGCCACTTTATCGTCCAGCTGGTTACCGACTTCCGTCAGCCGCTGGCAATTAACAATAGCGAGCTCCCTCCTCGCCCTGCTAATTTGCTCTGGATTTTTAACTGAAGCCCACTTTAAGCTCGCGAAAAGCCACCCCCCTTTTCTCCCTCGCATTTCACCTCCATCCCTCTATTATTCTACTCTCCTCTTCTCTCCTTTCTTCCCCGGCTATCGTCCCCACCCTTTCCCTCTTTCTTTTTTTTCGCCTCTTACTGCGTAACACACGCTGCTAAAAGTTCTAAAGATAGGCCGCCTCTGGCTCGATACTACCCGGCTCTAATATAAGACGCTCTGTCCAGTTATCGTTTCTACCTAACGAGGATAGGGGGGGGGGAGGGCGAATTCTTGGCAGAGAGTGGTATATTTTTCTGTGAAATATCAGCTCCCACGGAGAAGGAGCATCGATGATTGCTGGAACGGGAGGTTGGTTCTTATTCCAACTGATATCAGGGGATGGTCTTGCTTTTAGTCTGGAAGCATGATAGCGGGCGGTTTCTTCACTGAGCTTACAGTTGCTCCAATTTATGCTTGTGGATAAGTGGTAAGGGCACATAGAGAGCCTGGCGACTGGAATATATCGTTGGTAATATTTTTATGCTTTATATCGTGGATACCTTTCACGACGATTTTTAATAATACCGTTCACTTGTATGCAGAAGATAGTGCTGTGTCGTTGGACCTGCACTTTATTCTCATTTTATTCTGAAATCGAATGAGCAGAAGTTATCTATTATAGTGGAAACAAGTTTCAGAAGTTAATGGCCCGGGTTCTCGAAAATTTTAGCCTGAAATTTCTTTGTAACATTCCTTCTTCGATTTAATTATGAAGAAATATTCGATGATAAAATGGTAATCGTTTATTGGAAAATAGTGGCAGCTTTCAAATACTTCCTCGAACGATATTGCGTAAGTTTTGCGTCCATAATAATGGAAAAATAAACTGTTTGCTAAATAATTGCGAATAAAAAATGTTAGCTTGAAGGGCTGAAATATTGTGGATTAATACAGCTTTATTTTATTTATTTTATTTAAACAAATAGCAATTTGTACATAAAACAGTCCCATTCTATTATATTTGTACACTATAAATATAGTCTATCTCTTCAGGTATCTTTTTTCTGCTAATGGCCATCGTTCTGTTTTAGCCATTAAGATTAAACAGCCCGAGATGCGAGCACCGTGGTTCGTTTGCCACGTGACCGCAAACTGACAAGGTAAATACATTGATGGTGGTCGTGTTTGTTAAGGGTGTCAGTAGTTTATTTAAACCTGGCTGACATGCATCTCTCACAAACGTTACAGTGGAAACAGACAAACATAACTCGTACCTTTTTACACTTGCGATAGGCGTGATTTTTTTACTAATTATCTTTCAATGCAATCGACTGAAAATTTCTGTGTTTAAAAATGTTTATAGTCTGTACACCGTGCAGTTCGATATTATATTTTTCGTCTACAACACTTGTGCTTAAACGACGCGCTTGTTCTTAACTTTATAACAAATATTGAAAGTTCTCTGGAATCTCTTTATCTGTATGCTTCACGGTAGCTGCTATCGATGATGAAACTCGATGGCGTTATCGAAGACTTCACTGCAACGTGACTCGCTAGACTACGTGTGTCCCAGGATTTACGTGATTCGAGTTTCGGATATACCGGATATCATTTCGCCAAACATCCATTGGATAGTTCCTAAAACTCTGTCCATATACAACGTACAGGCACGACCCATGCAACATTGTTTGGAGTATCGTTAAATAGGACGAACGTCTTTGTAGAATCCGAAATACTACTACTGATAACCAAGCTGTACCGTCGGAGTTTATGATTGAATATTCTCGTGGCACTCTCTTTGCTTGTTTATTTTTATTTTAATAAATATTTAGTTAGCAGTTCTAAAGTTAATTTGAACAACCCTTTTCTTTCTTCATTTGCAATTTCATTTTGCAATAAGTATAATCATTTTATATATTTCCACGGTGTTTCTTTAATTAGCTGTGGACGAAAAAACAGCGGTTTCATCGGATCGCGTTTGAAATACGTTTTACGAGAGCACGAGCATTAGCGATTCTCCGTTCGTGGCAAAACGCTGCTCCCTTTCCATTCGCAAGTATTTAAAATTCAGTACCTTGCCGGTGCAAAAAATGGAGCGAGCAATTAATTTTGACGCAAATTCATACGCAGCAACGAGTATCAAATAACGCTGTTGCAATATCTAATTTCACGCTCTACTGGGTCCGTGAAGAAAAAAATAAATATTAAAAAGAAACCATATATCTACAGAACGAAGAGTACCGATGATTTTAAAATTTCAAAAAGAGAGAAGGCATTTTTCCAACAACAATTCTACTCTGAAACTGGAATTGCTCCAGTGGTTCTACGTTTTAATTAATTGCGCTCACGGGAAAGAAAGGGGTTAAAGTTCAGGGCTTCGCAACCAATACGGCCCCCCATTCCTCCGGCGCACAGACGCAGAAAAGAATCGAAAAAGCGTAACAAAGTTCAAGCCGCGGCGGATGGCCGGCGTATGGCCAGAGAACCGGTGGTTTATGTACTTTGCCCTGGAATTGCCTAACTTATTCGTGGCTTGCGACCGACCGTTCTCCCTGCTAAACTTTATTATTTATTTCCCCGCGATCTCTTCAAACATCTGCCGCAATTGTTCGATTCCGAGGAAGCTACCAAGGCTATCAAAGTCGATACTTACTTTGTCCGTGCAATATGTTTCAAGTAGAAAATACAAATAAAAGAATAGGACTTTTTTAGTATTGGCACAAATCCATCGCGGATCACGAATTTTTCTTCTTGGAGACCAATGTTGGTTTGCAAAATAAGTAATATAAAATCCCAAAAATCTCCAGCAACAGAGAATAGTAATAAATTCTTTGCGAAAAGATTCATCCACTACGAGTGGCGATAATCCGTGCAACAATTAACTTGTTCGAGTCGCCCTCTGATCGATGTCGATAACTCGACGTTCGCGCACAGCAAACGACCGTTGCAAGCTCGGCTCTGCAAATTGCTCTAAAAGGGCGAAGGCACAAAGGTTTGTTGGTGAGTTTCGGTCGTTCTCAAACGAGCAACTCCCTATAGGGAATCGCGTGGGCCTCTTTGATCGATGCTCGTGTAATTCCATTCCGTGCACGGATAGGGGGATTCGTCAGAAGTCCTGCTTCGACTCTTAGATTCTCGATCTCCTTTCGATGTTAATGAAGGCCCGCTGTGGTCACTTGGCAAAAGGTTCTCGATCGGATAAGAAGGTAGGATTTAGAAGCTTTAGTCGCTTTGTGATCGTCTCGAAATATTGATTTTAATTAAATTCAATGTGATCTAAACTCAAAACAGTTAAGACGGTAAATCCAATTGGACGAAGGTGCACGTTGCAATAGAAACGAAGCTTCTATCTAAACGAGATCCTCATAAATATCTCGCAGAATTCAATGAGTGGTATGTATCCACCGTAAACGCGTGGACCACTGATCCACTCTGTCCACTGTGAGTTCAATGATACTATCTGTCTTGTGCTAGCAATTGGGAACAAAGTAGATTGTTCCATTCAGCAGAACACGTATTTATGACGTTCAAACAGTAAAATAGCTGCAGAATGTGCGGAGATTTCATTTGAGCAAGGAAACCTTGATTAAAGTAAAAATAATAATTCTCCTATACTCGAAGTCAATTGATTTGAGTATTTCTTTAAATAAGATTAATGTAATATTATTTTATGTAATATTTCCTTTTTTTATTTACGTATGACAGAGTACCTGTGCAGCAAACAAATTAACGTCGGATTTTATATAGACTGGACATCCTTTCACGTACAATTCTCGAATGTACATACAGATAAGTAAGCGGTTTAACAATAAGGAATAGTGTAAAAAAAAGAACGGAATTTATATTCTGGTCGAAGTGTTGTTACCTGGAAAATGGGACCGCTTAGCCGCGACAAGAATGCCGTCGCTAGTACGAAAGCCTGTTTCACTTTTGAAACGCCGTACGTGAAAATGGAATTGCATTTCCGTGTGGCAAACGGCAATTGCTCGCCGGTGTTTCCACTCCTTTCCCGTGGAAAAGAGCCTACATAGGTAGAAAATTGTCTCGTTTTTATGGTGACGTTGCGACACACTCATGCTCCTTCAACTTTTCTCTCTCGATCTCCCTCTCTCTTCACGACATTCCAAATTCTGTCTTTTTCAAATAACTGTTTCTCCCTTCAATTGCATTTTCCTCTCCTCCTTATACATTTTTTATATCAATGTGTCAATCTCTATCATTTGTTGCTCAAGTCCTCCAACCTTGTTATTAATCAATAGCGAAATTGAACTGGACTCGATCGACCATTATATTTCCCAATTGTAGTTGAACAATACCAACGAACAACCAGTATTCTCGTCGTAAATTCAACCCTAACGAAGTATACACTCCTTCCTGTGACGTTATTCGTTTTAGTCCCTGCAGTAAATAAATTCGAGAGTTATTAAATCTAGGATAGCGGACGTCCCGAATCGATTTGCCTCTTCTGACCTTATATTTTCGCAATAAATCGCGTGATCGACGGCACTGCAAACGACATAAATGAAAATGCACCGCGAATTACAAATTGAACTGAGCACCGCCATTTTGCTCTCCAGCGTTAGACCAGTTTTATTTCCAAAAAAAAACAAATCAAGCCCATATCGGACCGGATGCGAGGCAAATTTTATCGCCGGTTTCCACGAGACAGGGTTTTTCGATAAAAAAATCTCTGGCTGGTGCCTGCGAATGTCATTTTTCTATTTCATCGTGTCTCTTTTTTTTCGTGGTCCCTTGGAAAATATTGTTTCCAAATTGAATTTTCCTAATGGAAGAAACTATAATCTAGGCAGCTGAAGTACGAATAAGAAAGCGACGATTAATTTCGGCAAGAAGTTAATTAATTATTATTCCAATCTGAATAATATAAATTAATACGAGAAAACGAAACACCATCGATCTCCTTCATTAAACATCATTAAACTCCATTCCATTCGCCGTAACACGAACGTTCCATTTCCACTGGGGAATCGTGCAAGGGAGAAAAAAATCCCACGCAATATCCTCGAACAATTTCCTTCACTTTTCTTACACATCTCGTACAAGATTCATGATCTTCCATGGAATTTCGACCAGTGCCGCCACGACGGCGGCTGTTTATTAAAAATTTCACGACGAACATTTCTGACATGGCACGACCGTCTCCATTCTCGAGAGTAGGCCTTTGTCCTCGCGTTTATGAATTATTTGTCCACCAAGGGACCAACGAGCGATTCTATCCGCGATTCATGGAAATATTTCATCGAACACACGAGAGAACCGCCATCGCCGTTGGCTCCTCTGTTTAATCTGTAAATGATGATATTATATCGGTCGATCCGCGGTATCGAATACAACAGCGTTCCTGTTTCGTTGGAACGAAGAAACATCCTTCGAGGAATCGTGAATATCGATGATATGTTCTCTCGCAGCGTTTATACGAAACGCAATTGTTACAATTTGTTCATACCTGTGTAATTTTCGCGACAATTTTGTTCGCGCTAAAAAGGGATCATTTCGAGAGAAAACAGTTCTTTCATTGAATATATTTTTTGAGACTTTTAGTTCCAATTTCAAGAATTATTTTATTTAGACTCGTGGAATTTAATTATCTCTCTAATGTATTAATATTATTTCCACTAATGAATTGATAATGAATTTTCTTTGCCATAATTTTATTCATTCCCTTCGTCCCGATGTAACTCTGTAAATCCTGTCGAAATTAATGTCTCTTTAATATTTAACAACCGTGCCCTATAAACCTGTTTAAGGAAGTCACCGTTTTCCATTTCGTGCTTCATTGAAATTCGAAAACTGTTCCGTATCAATTCGAAAACTTCCGTGCATCAAATTCCCAGGGTATCCATAAATAATAAATGCACGAATTTCTTTTCCCTTCCTTTTCGCCGCAACACAATCGTTAATAGATAAAGTTCAGTTGCCCCTGAAAGTTTTCAAGCCCATGGGGGTTTATCTCGTAGGCGAACTGTTGATGCCCGGGAAACACGCTTTCAACCATTCGTGGTTTTTTTATCATTCCCAGGAATTTATCATTTATACACGCGTGGGCGGAGAGACATGGATCGGTGGGTCGAGGGGCGAATGAAATTCTTATAACGTTTAAATCGAACATTAGCAACACGTTTACCGATAACTCGAGCAAATCAAGTTACAACTCGGCCGCGTTTCCGATTCGAGTTTAATGGCCCTAGAAATCTGATGATGTATTATCCGGCCCGATGGAATGATCTCTATTCAAAATCGAAGACAATGAATCGTTCACGGGATATGGAAATGAGGCGAACGGCGATAACGACAAATTACATCACGATCTACTTATCGATAGTCCGATTTTATTTCTCGTCCTTTTTCGTCACTTATATTTAGCAATGGATTCGCAGTCTAGGGATGATATTAAATAAGAATTTCTAATTTCTTCGCCAGGATTAATTCTAAAGTTCAGATCTTCGAAGTTTGAATAATTAAGTATTTGATAAATAAAAAGATGTATTTTCTTATCGCGTTCACCATGTATATTAATTTACTTTCCCTTCGAATTTATTTCCAAACAGTTCCAATCGCTTGAATAACTTTTCCCGGTGTATAAGAATTGCGAACACCTCCTAGAAAGAAATTGAATGCATTATTCAGAAACGTTTTAACGTGACGTTGTTAACTTAAGCGTTGGTGTATTTAGTATGAAACACAAGGGCTGCACGGGAGGAATTGTTGGACGGCCATTTTCAAATGCATTGCAAATTAATTGAGACGTTTAAATGCCGAGCAAAACCTGTGCACGCCGTTTAAGTAGCGTCAATTAACAGCCCCCCAAAGTGAAACACATTCGTTTTCCAACATTTTCGCAAATAAAAGACCACGCTGTTCCAGCCTGGAAATATCGCGTTCATAAAACTCGAAACACATAGTTTGAAAATATTCTTCCCGAAAAATCAGACTCGATAATCTTCTACATATCCGAATTTCTATAACCATTCACAGAGCCATGTATTATACAAATAAAGGAAAGAGTTACAAATTCTGAAATTGCAACATTAAATGCAGAAAGAAAATCGAGCTGTCCAAATTATTTATTCCACAATTGTATTTTATTTATTACTTTGGTCAAAGTTAACGATCCTAAAAAAACTTGGGCATGAACATCGTTCGTATAATTCTTCCCGGCCAGCATTGACCCCGCCAAACAGTCGGGGGGCTAGGAGAGAATGCGAATGACACTGACGTACGCGATATTCTGAAAATCGTTGCGCAGAAAAAGCAAAATCGTCGACAACGAGACGGTATATCCGCGTGTTGTCGTTCCAGCGACGAGCGTGAAATTTCGCCTTCGAATGCGGTTACAGAAATTCACGGCTGTGCGTCTGCTGACATGCTCCTCCAGCGTTTAGATCATAAATATGGCTACTCAGGCGCGATATAATATCGAGATTTAGAACGAAATTGCGAAGTAAATGAAGGGTGCGGTAGAGAAACCTATTTCGCTTTAAGAAAGACGAGGTTTCCCAAAGTGAATTTAACCGATTCAGGTAAATAATATTTTTAAAGTCGTCGCATTAAAAATTGGTGCGATTATATTGTATACTTTATTCCTCTTCTGCTTTCACGAAAAGATAGGAGATAGCAGAAATTTTTGTTAACCGGAAAATATAGAAAATGTCACGAGTAGAATTGTTATTTATATTATTTATATTACTACTATTGTATATATGCTACTGTCCGTATTACTGCACGATTAACTAAAATCAGCAACAAGAATACAGCTCACAAGCCCAAGTGCTACCCTAAAAAAATAAATAATCGGACAGAATAAAATACTGTCACAGTGCAAAACCCCTGGTAATTAGACAGAAAATTGTCAACCGAGATCCCCGTTTCAAAAAAGGAAATAATTAACAAATTCATCGTACTGTCGCGTCGACAGAAGAACAAAACGAGACTAGAAAAATTCAACCCCTTGTTCAGCCCCAATTAGCTCGTCAACCAATCACCGCAAAAATTCCATACCGCCGCGAAAAATTGGCGACCAATCTCGGATATTTCGCCGGGATGTTCCATCTTCATGAATCACTGCCTGGAAAATGAGTGTCACTCGACCGCACGCCGAAAAATCTACCGAACTGCTGGTCAGTTGAAACGTTGAACAGAAGACGCATGGACCACGCGTATGCCTCCGCTGTTCGAGTAAAAATAAAATTATTCCGTCGCCAATGCACATATATCGCAGCTAACACCCAGGTAGAATGAAATCTGAAAATTTCGTCGAGCCCCGTTTCCGTACTTCCGCAGATCCTTTCTGGCCATTCGTCAAAGCTTTATGCGGTTCGTACGACAGGCGCGGGGAAACAAAAAGAATTCCTGGCCGGGAATTTTCGCGTCGATGCTGCATTTCCGCCAGTTTAATTCAATTATACGTACAGGTCTCTAGCAGTTCTGTGTCCCGCGAGATATTGGGAATTTTAATGCCAGGATTTTGCAAGAAGGAATCGTGAGGTATGCGAATAATTTTGTAGTAAATGACATTTCGAATTGTCGTGCTCTTTATTATTGATAATAGGTTGCCGAATTCAATATGGAACGATGGGAAAGATTATTCTAGTAACTTAATAACTAATTCAACTTAATTCCGTTGCACTGACTGTGGTAGCCATTAATGAACGTTCTGATACAAAATACATATTGATATTATAATAATATTTACTGTTCTATACGAAATTTCATATATAATATCGAAAGTAATTACATTCTGTCTGTACATAATCAAATTAGTTAGTTTTCGAGTGACTTGGAGTAATTTAATATTGGCAAGCTTCATTCGTCTCGGAGGGAATCGCGAATATTCATTTGCATTTTCGAACGGAAACTTTCGATCGCAGTCCTATGAATCACACCGAGGAGACAAAGGTTGGAAGGTACAAAAACCTGTGAAAAATTTCCTACGACCAGACGTCGCAAAGAGTCTAGAATTATGGTTGTAATTCGAGCAGCTGTGTAGAGTGCAGAGGGATTCGAGCGACGCGTGTACACACCTTTGCTCTTCTTGCGGATCGCACCAAAACCAGTGTCATTTGTCTGTCTTCCGGCGAAAACTCCATCTCGTGATTACCGTAGGTGACAGTAAAGACAGGGAGAGGTGAAAGGCATAGAGATCGAGGTTTCATTCGATTTTTAATGTTTATTCTTATACGAGGTAGAGATAAGTCGAATTGAATCTACGTTCTTCGTGAAACATTTCGGTTTCCAATTGTACTTGTTAGATTCAAATTTGAACACAGTTAAAATATTTTATTTTGTTCGATCGTTCATTTATTTGACGCAAGTGATACAATATATCTATGAATAAGTTAAAACTTGGAAGAGTTTTGTGTATACTATCCTATATGAAAAGATATTATATATTTTTCTATGGTATAACATTATAATAAGAAGGAGAAATATGAGTTTATTGAATATCTCAAAGATTTGATTTTATTATTTGGCCAAATAATTTAATATAACAACGCGCCTTTGGATTTCGTTTTACAAAGTTTTCTAAATTTTTTATTTCATCCCAACTGTTGTAATTCTTTCCCTTTATGGCTATCAGAGCATAGTAATTTAAGTCTTTTATCTTCTCGATGGCAAGCAGATCAAATTACAGAATTATTGTTAGTTTCCCTTCTCGTACCATAATATATTATCAGTTGTGAACGAACATATTGTTCAAAATTGGGGCTATGAAACAATACAGCTTTCTCGAGCGACAATTCTTGAATATCTTTTGAATACGTCTTGTTCTGGAACGCATTTATCAGACAGAATAACTAGAGAATATGCTGAACTTCCCTTGACAAAGCTAATAACTCAAACACGAGTTAGATAACACTTCCCTTCGTCGGGAAGTTAAACTTCTCTTGTACCTTGTAAGAAACTGTATATATGTCACCACAAATGTAACGAAACATTTTCCATCGTACAATAGTATTCTAATATTAATTTTTCTATCAAAGAAACCAAGATAATACTTTGCAAAATATTGAACGGACTTTACATTTATTATTTCTTACATCATAATTTACTAACGAACTTATTTACTTCTGTCGCACAAGTGCGTCATAGAATTACCACTGAATCGAACCATTCAATCGAAAAATATGAAAATTCACCGCACTTTTGAACACTATGAAAATCTCCCTTTAAGCCCCAGCTTGATGCGGAGTAGTTAATTTAAATCTACGAGTGCTTCGAAAGCACAAAAATCATTTCCCCGGCTTTCATGTCAGTTATCTTCGTTCCCTTTCGTTCGCCCCAAAATAATAAAAAGAAAGAAGAACATAAAAGAACCGTGAACTGCTATCAATAAAACGAAATCGTTTCAACTGGCACGCTGAAAACTGCATAAAGCCTTCGCGAAATTCCTTTGATGTTAAACAACCCTTAAACCACTTTTTAATAACATGTTCGTGGACCACTTCCATGATCAACCAACGTCAAACGATAGCCTGTTTCAATTTCTGTACGACACGATCCCCCGTCGTTGTTTCGTTTACTCTCAACCATAAAATTGCCATGGCCACAAACACTGGTCGAACAAAGATGCCTTTTCTTTATCTCATTTATTATTTCTTCTTCCTTTCCTTCAGATATATTATATCTCGGTTTCTTTGTACGAAAACAGGAGTTCTATTCCGGCTCGAGTTTCTGAATATCCATTGACGTGTACATTTATTTCTGAAAGGTTTGTGTCGTGTACGATGTTGAACGATGATATATGGTGTGTGCAGAGTGGAAAGCATGATTGAGGGTTGGCCATTGTGAAAAGCCGAATTTAGAAAGTCATTCATTTCCGCGGTGAAAGGGTGGACCCTGTACGTTTTAGGAAGTGAAACCCGGAAAAATATATTAGCCATCCGTAATAAATGGGATCCGTGAATTCATTGGTTTTTTCCTCATTATAAATGTAAATGATGCATTAAAATTGCGTCTATAATATATTATCAAAGGGGAATATTAATAGTCTGTCCAATATAGCATTATAAATATTTATGCTATTCAACATAGATTTCCATCAAGAAAAATATAAAAATTGCCCTACTACCACAGTGATCCAATTAAATCAACAAACAATAAAATCTACCCCAGTGAATACAACTTCCTAACAATGGTATACCGATTCATCTGCAGTAAAACGTACCCCCTCTGGGCATAAATTCTATCGATCCCCCCTCCTTAATGACTACAGAATGTTTTACGATAGCAACAATGGGTCAACAACATTCGTAAAAGCTAACTAATTGGGATCCTTTTCGTAATTGGTGCGCAAATGTCGCTCGAGTACGTGCTTGATCCGTGACGGAAACTGAAGGACGTCCCGTGACAATCTGTTCTCGCGGCTCGTTTCCGGCCAGAGATTTGTCAGGAAAGTTTCTAAATGCCTCAGACCACCGGAATTCACGTCGTAAATATAGTTTCGGCGAGTGACAGGCCGCGAACGAGACAGAAATTCGATTTTGCCCGTGGAATTTGTGGTGCGCGAGGTGCTCCACCGGAATGTAACGATAATAAACCTCGAGAACCATGTATGCATTATACACGCACGTTCTCGATAATCTTGTCGGCTAACGAGAGAATCGATCCGATCCCGGGGTGGGAACATTGCTCTTGTTATTTGGAAACGATATATGTCACAATAATAATTATATATTTTTATTTGGTTATTTCATTATGATAGATGACGGAATTTATTATCCTCAAGTTCATAAGTAAATGATCGATTCAGTACTCTGATCACGCTTTGCTAATTACATTCCATTATTAAATAAAAAGTGGTTATCAATTTTTCCACCTGTACTTCATAGAATCTTCTAACACCCCCTATTGACAGAAGAATCATGCAAAATACGCCATCGTTTGATAAGAATAAAACCATCCGGGAAATTCAATGTTCTGTATGGTACAATTAAATTCCATGTAATTTGTCCTTATACACATAAGTTCGCTTTATGTACGCAAGGATGTGAATATACAAGAATCAGAAATTTTTTACTAAATCAGCAGTTATACTACGCAGAGTATAGTACCCTTAAATTACCTTATCCAATCGAAATTTTCGCACCCCCCATTACGTTTATCACATTAATACTGTCAAACGCGAAATTAAAACCAGCAAATTATCCAGGTTACGCGACATGGGAGATACTTGCTGTACCTTCGCGTCATTACTTAACTCGTTTGAAAAAAAAAACACCCTTTACCTCCAGCTCGATATATCCATTTATTTACCCTTTCCCTCGTCATGGGTGCATTGTTTCGCCGTCATCGACAGATACCAGGTCGCGTAATCAGCAACGTCGATGCCTGTGCAAACGGGACAACGGCCATTCACATCCACGATCCTTTTATTTTTTTCTACAGTTTATCTTCCCCCTTCCCTTTCACTCCCTCTCTATTTATTTTCCACGGCGTCAAAGCACCGCCCCATAGGGACCGGACCCTTTTCGCGTGACGTGCCCCGTTTAATCATCGAGATTGAAGCTTCTTCGAGGTGCCGCCAGCGTGTGTTTCCACCTTTTCGCGACGTACGCGGGAAAACATCGTGGGAAGATTTCGCCCGAGACTGTAGCGGTTCGAGTCGCTTTGGAAAAATGTTTCTTGTTCCTTTTGCTTTACGGCGGAATCGGTGTCACGCGTTAACACCGGCTGCAAGGGGTACGATGGACTTTTATCGAGTTTCGAGAGCCGGGGATCGAACGATCGTCCAAGCACGACCATTTTTCCTTTTTTTCTTTTTTCGCTTCTTATTTCCGCAATTTCGGACACACTAGCGAGAAAGGTTTGCTCGCTCAATGGGGTAAAGTATGTCGTGTTGCGTAAGTGAGACATATTTCTCCGTCTTTCGGTACTCCTTTCTTTGTCGCGTTTTAGGGTGTTAGATGTATGGGCGAGATCTTGGCAAGAATGATATAGGGGGTGTTATAGGAAGTGTCGCATGGTGCTTTGTATTTTTTTTTTTTGTAGGTATTGTAGGATATAAATTATTGATACCCGGGGCAAGGAAAGAATGTCATGTTCAATTTTTTTATGGTACAGCTATTATTATTTTATGCTATTATTATCGTTAAGTTTTGTTAAGAATTACCGTTTTAGAATGACCATTTTAATGAATAAATAAAGTTATATTTAAAGCTCATTAAAGTTAGCTCTTACTAAGGAAATTCATTTTAAATATCAAGAGTTAAGAGTCAATCAAACGTTTTGACGATAAAATTGAAAATAATTCCAAAGGTGGAGTTCACCGATTTGGCTAATGTGCGCCTCATATATGGCATAATAGCATGCGCAGTAATTCACTCGGCCAAACCGCACTTATTACCCCCATTACGATCATCCTGTTCCTCCACGAACCAAAAACCTCAATCACTTCCCCCTAACGAACCCATTAATGGCACCCTCCAATCTAAATCGCCATTCACACATTAAATGCCATTAAAATTGTAGAAGCCATTACCGATCTCTCTCGCAGTATTCACCATTTCAATAAAACCCAGCCTTCCATTAGAAATTCATGGAATTATTTTAAGCCGGTTTGAAATAAACATTTAACATTTTTATTACGTGACTGTATTCTATATAATTTCCAATAGAATAATACAAATTGCTCGAATGAATTCGAGTGAATGTTCAATCGATTCACGATGTTTATTATTGTCTAAGTGTAAATAATTTTTCTATAATATCGTCTATTATCGATATAGGACGCTTGGGCTGTGGTTTTCAGATTTAATTAACGGAGGCTGCTCGTGCAAGTCTGGTTTTAGATAGTGCTTTGCTAAGATTTCGCGTTCTGGCCGACGAATTAAACCATTAGGGGAAAGGCAAGAGGGTAATCTCTGGATTTCTGCAGCGTCGTTTAGGCAGACAATTACTTGACGTTGCATGAAACGCATTAGCTGCACGTCCTTTCGCGAAAATAGCTATTTGAGTGGTTAAAACGAATCTGAAATCTAATCGAGGTGTTTCTGCGTTTCTTTAGTAACTGTTCAGTACTGAATATCGTTAAGCAATGATCTGTTCTGTTGTAGTTCTAGAATTCCAAAACGCGCAATAGGTACAAATTATTGTTAATGTCCTAATTTGACACGTTGAATAGTAGGAAACTTAAAGAGAGAAACGTTTAATATTAATAAAATTTCAGTCCTTGAATTTTAACGAAGGAAAAATTGAAATTTGTTTCATTGCCTTTAATGTAATTATACCCGGGCACAAGAGAATTATTCTTCTGCAAGAAAAAGTCCATCGTAAAAATTCCCTTTCACGTTCGACAGATTAATAAACACAAAATTCATGAAACCTCTACGTACGTAGAGGGATCACCGCTTCATATTCGTCACGTTTCAATTCAACCCAATCGAAACTATAATATATGATCAAATTCAGTGCATCATCGGATTAATATCAGTCTCGGAATTGCTCTCCACCTAATTCATAATAGACCCTAGAAATCAGCGTTCATAAATACTAATCTGTTCCAGTTTAACAATCGTGGCACACAATGAATCTTATTCAAACCTCGAATAAAAGGAAGAAATATTGTAGATTAGAAATACGTATAAAATTTTAACCGCATAGAACCTGTAATAATACCCCCCAAAAAATTCTTCAACAAGACAATCCATCCTTCGCCCTCACAGAACCGCCACCAAACGAAAAGAAAGAAAAACAGCTCTAGACAAAATCGAAGAGCAACCCCCTACAGGTGTGCTCTAACAATCAGCCGCGTTTAAAATCCACTCGTCGGCCTAATCAGCGGAACTGCGCGTCATGGAGATCGTCGCACCGTTCCAGAATATCCTGCCGCGACCGGAAGCGAGCTACAATCCGGCGACGTGCAAGCTGCGTATCGCGAGACGCTTGCAATTAAGGCCTCGCGGCCGTTCAACGGAATTAAATCGCCGAAAAGGAGGGTGATCGTGGCGCACGGGATCTCAGCCCTGTCTTTAGAAATTCCCACTCGGGGAACTCCGAGGGAGAACTTCTCCTGAAGAGACTTCTCTCCTCGACGACGCGACGTGGTCGCTCGTTACGAGTCGCTATTAACCGTTCCGCGTCCGCCTTTCAAAAGAAACCTACACCCCCCTCTATCCTCTATCCACCTCTCTGCAAACCACCCTTCCGTCCGTCCTTCCTTCCTTTCCACTCTGCATAATCCTTTCACAGGTATCGCCGAAAACGTGCGACGGCGGTCGAGAACCGACTCATTAGGTACCCCTGTGCAGGTGAACCCCGCTTGGCACACGCCACCTCTTTATTTCCTATGCACTTTCCTCCCTTCTCGAGTAAGGAACGCGAATGAATGCACGCTGCAACGGTTTCGGATGGTAAATGGTTGGTGAATGAGAAGGGCAAGGTGATTGGGCAGGGGGGGTTGATACGAAAGTGGAAACTGTTGTGCGATATTGTGTAGGTATGCCTGGAGGGGTGGTTACGGCGGAGTTTAAGGCTTTCGATGGGGTGTAAAGGTTGCGGGTGAATTGGTCGGGGTTTACGTGGATTAGAGAAATGGGTGGAGGGGGGTTGTTTTCGTGAATGTTGGAATTATCAGCAGTTATCGCGGAACGGTATTGTGAACCGTGGAATAAATGGGAAGGGTTTGTTGGGTAATTTTGGCAGATTTCGTTGGGATTTTTATTGTGGATTATTTGTGGTCGTTAAATCGAATCGTTTGCATTTTATAGTAATGTTAATGGATTAATTAAAATGCGAGGAGACAGCAGAGTGTAATATAAATAATATATTGATATTCTCCATCCGAAAAATAACAATGGTCTGTCATTAATAATTATTACAAAACTACGGTAGCTTCCATTAATTTTCCCAATCACTATGTACATATAATACATCAAACAAAATAAAATATTAAATCCCTCGAAGGTACTCAATTATACATCAATCCGTAAAACAAATTCAAAAAAATTCCACAAGGTACCACATCAGGTGAGCTCTCTCCGTTTTAAAGATACTTCTTTGCATTCCTTAAAAATCTGAAAACGAGCCTGGCAAATTCGCATCTGCGCGAAAGACAGTGCAAAGACGGTTTGCACGATAATGGGCAGAGCAAAGCCTAGAAAGTACGAGAGGACATTAAGAATGGCCTGGCCCTTCTTCGTCTTCCAGCATCCACCCCCCTATGTCGTTTTTGTTCCACGGTTCCTCGAGGTGGCAAAAAGAAAACGGGCAAAGTATCCTACGTTTAACGCAGAGTCAACTCGACGCCGTTGTGCGGCTTCTTAACGAGAAACCGCCTGGAGAGAAGCGACCCTGGCACCGACCTATTCATCGGGCGGAGTGGGGCCGCGATTTAAAGGCCGCCATCGGCCCAACTTACCCTATATCGTGTGTATCGACGCGGGGTGTGCTTCTGAACTGTGCTAGGAGCAAACTAAGCCGGGTATAATGGAACCGCCGAAAGGAGGGAAAGGGTTTCATAACAGTGGGACGTTTAATATTTACCGGCCAATATTTCATTACCCGACGATATTATGGAATCACTCCGCAGAGATAAGGAAGCAAATGCTGAACTGGTAAGCAATATTTTTAGAGGGTGGTTTCTGTTGCAGAATTTTTGAATATTGTTTAGCCAGAAGTGTTTGTTAAAGTAGACCGGGGATTGTTTTTGACAATGGATACTTGAAAGACTTTTTCCATGGATGTTTAATAATAATAATAATTGAGATAATGAAATGTTGTCTAATAACGATAATTAGCGGAACAATGCATGACTTTTACGCCGCACTCATAATCGTTGGAACATTTATCAAAGTACTTCTCGTCTCCTTGTAAGATCCTCCCTATAATTCAAAACTACCCTCGTAGTCCTTCGAGGTCCAAACTGTAGCCAACGACTGGCGACGAACCGCTTCACCACGCGTGGATACGCGCCTCGTAAAGCTGATATACAGGCTTATCTGGCAGAGCCACGAGCCTCGCCCTCGGCTGCTAATAAAAATTTTTCTCCGCCAGCCTCCTCGCCAAGTGCAACGTTCGCGATTCTCCTCGTATGACAGCTATTACTAGATAGAATTGCTAACTCCCGGGGGAAGGTAGAGCATTTCCTCCAGAAGATGCGATTGCAAGAGTGATGCTCTGGGTGTTGATGGAGCATGGGGTTAAAGGAAGGGGTTGGTGAAGAGGATGGAGTCGTTTTCTTGGGTGGTTGAAGTTTAGGGTAGTTTTGGTGATAGACAGTGGATGTAGGTTAGCGCAGAGAGGGACGAAGGATATCGCTGGATATTTTCACCCCTTTTTATTGCGGAGGAAGTATTTATGGTCGTGGACGATATCGTTCGAACGTCATAGGGTTGGTATAATATTGAATTACATTAAAGGGTTAATGGTTGGATGTAAAAATGGGATAAATAGTGGTTGTTAAAAATATTTCATGAGATAATCAAAACTTTTGTCATACTTATTCTTTTTTTTTCTTTCTTTTATTCTGTTTTCGCGATAATCATTTTATGATAGTAAGAAATATTAAACAATTCATTAATTCCTACTGCGACATCCAAATATATTTTTCTTCTGATTTTTTAAGTTAACTGTTAATTTAATTTGGTTAGGAGAATATAGCATCTGTCGACTGAAATACTTTGATGTAATTAACTGACAGCTTAAGTAGTTCATTTTAATGCAATTAATATACTACGTTGTGCAAAACGACATGTCAGTCCTTCAGTTATAGTTTTCTAAATATTTTAAACATTTGCCATGAATATTGAAAATTATAGAAATATGTTTCTTTAATAACTTAATAGTATTTTAATTTCTGCTCGGTGTCTGACTACACGCGGTCTTCATCTACTTACATCCTCTGGTATTCACACGGTCCTTAATTTCGAAATGAAACACCGGAGGGGAATTCCATTTGAGATTTTTAACGTTCTACCATCAACGTTTACTGTCCTAAAAGCATTTTACGATTTTCTTTTCACGCTCCGCGTAATAAGGTTTTATATTGAGACATGTACGAAAAAAAATCCATCCTCTGTAATAATCGTAGAAGTATCCTTTAAAAAGATATACAGTATCATAAGAAAAGAAAGGAGACTTGTAAGATAACGTAAAAACTATTAACATAACTTCTTTCGCGGAACTGATTAAAAATAATCTTATGACAATTTCCCCATGAAACTGATAAAAATAAATAATAATAATTGGTTGCTTCTCCTATCATCCGTATTTCGATATTAACTACGATCTTCATTCTATTCGTATAAAATTAGATTTTGAACAGTTAGAATAAAACCTAGCTGAAAATCAAGAGTGTAAACTTGGTGACCTCGTCGAAAATGGAATCTAAAATTTCATTTAATATTTGCTGGTCGTGAAACGCGTAAATGGTATGAGTAATAGTAGTCGAAGGAAAACTGTAATCGATCGATGGCAAGTCGAAGATGGAACAGGCTATAGCGTCTAAGGTAATTAGTTCGTCGATGCGAATGAAAGTTAATCCTTAAGTGGACAAAAAATATCACCGGGAAAGACCGAATGGTGTGATCTTAATTGGAGCTTTTTAACACGTTTTGTGCCTTCTGATATCCTTTAAGCGTCTTAAAAGTTCCGAGATTAAAGCATCTAGAATATAAAGTAAATCTGAGACCAAAAGTTACCAGGGTCACTTGGCACAATAAAAAGATTAACGACAGGTATTGTAATATTGAAATTAAACTGGATGTTCAAAAGATTGGAATATTTATGAGCAGATATCATATATCTACTAAAGATAATCAATACATATGTTGATGTTATTAGAAATTTCAAGAATCAATATTGCAGATCTCAGAAATTAGAATAACTGAATCTAGCAATGGAAATATTGGAAATATTGGAAATAGATATTAAGGGGATGGAACAAGGTAAAAAAAGAATGTTAATGTTAAATATAAATATTGGAAATACGATGTATCAGGTATATCACATGAAATCATATTTAAAATCACTAAATGCAACAAATATTTTTTCATATTCCAAGAATACAAACATTCTTCAATTGAATACGAAATTAATATAGTCGGCAGAAAAGCAATTTTGCCCTCAATTAATTACTATGATACGACCTGTTAGACCCAGATTAAGGCCGCATCGAAAACTTTCAACATTACACGGTTCTAAATTCGAATTATGGACCCTGGAACTTCGGATGGCTTATGCTGGCCAAAGTTTATGACACGTCCGTACAACGTGGCTGTTTTTTTTAACCTGATACACCGGTGTGCAAGTTAAGCTAGAAGCTTAAGAAGCACTCAGCTTCGCCTGTCAGCTTTATCCCGCTGCCAAGGTACTATTCGATACCGAGAACGTTCAAAGAACTCTGATTATTCCAACGGAAAATTGTTCATTCGAAAACCAAACAAATCGAGTGATTCAATTAAAAACCAATTAACAATATCTGCGCACAACAGCACGCCTGTGCATACGAATATTAATTTGCATCTATTTTCAAGTTTAGAGCTCAGATCACGATTCCGTAATTATTATAAATTATGCCGCCGTGGTTAATATAATAATAAACACCTATAGTAATGCAATTCGACCACGTACGCGAATTCATCGCCCATTTTTCCCCCGTTTCAGGCGACTCGTCCATCCCACATGAATATTCATCAGCCCAATGGAACGCACCGCACCGTCACACATACATACCTATATAATACAAATATCTCGGTGTCGCGGCTACGCGATATTACATCCCCCTACATATGCATGATATATCCAGCCTCAAAGCAGCCACGCCATTGTTTCGACCGCATAATGCGGTTGTTGAGAACGCGCCAAGATAAATAAATAAATCGCTGGTTAACGCATATTTCGCGGGACCGTGTAAATTCATTAACCGGCCTGGCTAATCATCGTTCCGCGATAAGAACAAAGGGTTGAACATGCGATCCATTTACGATAGGAAATGTGTGCCATCGGCGTTCAGGGTTGGACACTATAAGTCTGTTAATAATGATTTGACAATTAATGAATTTCTCGAGTTTTCTTGGACGTTTGAGATTGTTATTAAAGATTTTATTTCTACGTAAAAAGATAGCAATTGCATGCTTCTTTCGCTGTGTTCAGGGGAATACACTGGGATGAAGAACGTTTAAGCAGATAACCCTTTTGGCTCTTTCATATTCATGGCAATGTACAGGGTGATTTGTAGAAAAAGCATTCAGAGGTCTTTGTGTACAGAGAAAGCGTATGAATTCAAACAGGAAATATTCGCTTGAAGAGCTGTTCTTACTTTGTTGCAGTTTATTATATTTGCTTCAGAGAAATTATTCGTATGAAAGTTCGCTGTTTTTAGTGTAATAATACGTTGGCTAAGAATGTGTGTATTATATATTTAAAAACCGGAACAATGCTTATTGATGCCTCGAATAAATTAGAACTTAAATAGGCAATTATTCTGTAAATATCCTAATAATTAAAAAATCGCATCGTATGTTCGTTATCAGTACTAATACTATGGACGAATTGGAAACGATTTCACTGCGTCCCAGAATTTGTAAGCAATGATGAGCTTGTAATTTTATTGAAAACATATAATCTGAAGCATGAATACCGATTTCGAGGAATAACGACAATGAAACGTTCATTCAAACTGGCTTCGTTATCTATTCAAATCTTTGAACAATCGTCCGTCGCGGACAGCTCAATTCATTTCAGATACAGTTAAAGCAGAGAATTACCTATCTTCAACAGAAAAAAAGGGGAACCATTTTCGATCATAGGAAAGCGATTAAAAATAAATTCCAACAAATACAAAAATCTTTTCAAACCATTAAAAATAATTAAATACAATCGTCAATCTCTTACATTCGATACAAAAATTACAATAAACATTTACTTCCACTTTCGACTGTTTCTAGTAATTTCAATTTTAACACCCCGAAAGGAAAAGATTCGAAACATACCAAAACACCCACCAATGAATAAAAAACTTCCAATCAAACCCCATCGTCCAAACTACCCCTTGGAAAACACAATGCCAACCCTATCTGATTCAATACAAAAGAAGTCTTCCCACGTTATCGAAAATTTCCTGTAGCCTTATTTCTTTTATAGTCGAATCATAATTATCGAACAGCAGACAGTTCCGTGGACGACCCGTCGAATTCCCTTCGAAATCTCGCACGTCCAGGTCGGTTCACTCATCGAATAATCGGGATCGAAGCTTTTAATTACGAGCCGTGCAAGCTAGCCGCACCTACCTGTGCATGGATGGTGCTCTTTAAGCGTGTTCTCGTTGCGTGGACACGTGCACCGATCAGGATCACACTCTGACAGCCAGTGCCCGGTGTATTACGCACGTTTCAGATGCCCCAGCATATGGTTTCCACGTCGAAGATCCCGGGTTATCGGGGTTCAAGCCCCGGCACTCCTACAAACACGTAAATCCTCGCGATTAGGGACGTTCCTCTTCTACTTCCGTTCACGTTGTTCTTATTCATTTTATTTCGAGGCGACGGAAGTTACTTGCATTTACTTGGATCAAAGTTCGATCAAGCTTTGTCTAAAATAAATATTTAATTATATTTAAAAACTTCACTTTCCAATTCCATTTGATCTTTACAGAAACCAGGATTGTACATTGATTTCCTGTCATCCACATTCATTTAAAAAAAGGCAAACAAAATTAACCAAACCTCGTAGAATACGAAGCATTCTTTCGCAATCCCTAATCAAGATCTCCCCTTCCATCCATCCACCCTCCACACAAACAACGCCAACTTAAACTCCCCCTTCCTTGCCCAAATTTAATTAATTACTCTCCACGCGATTTCTTCCACCTGTAAAATAAGCCTCCCCGCACACAGCCTCCCCAACGCAACCACCCCGCAATCAAAATCAAACCCAGAACTGCTCACCTCATATTGCCCAAGTTCCGAACTTTCGCCCAGCTCCCATCATCCCTCGAACAAAACCACTATCCCCCACAACCCTTCTCAAAATTCTTACCCTCCAAAGAATTCTCTGCGTATCTGCGAATTCTCTCCTACTGTCCCCTCCACTTGGTTCTCCTCAGCAACATACACACAACCGCGCACAAACCTCTTCTACCGCACCAGATCCCACCTCACAATTGCACCCTTGAAACTTGCGAACCCGTCGCACACCTCTTGAACGGATATTCAAACCGGCCTGGTCCACCCACCGATAAAATCGCCCATTCACCTGACAAAACTCCACAATGCACTCACGCACCCGGTACTCTCGAGTATCCCTTCTGAAAATCTCTCTTCCCTTTCAGCTCGCCGTCGAAGCGGGCACCGATCGTGAAGCGTTCGCGGCTGGCCCGTTCGCCAAAGTACCTGGCGATCAGGCAAACCTAACCGGCCGGCCGGTGTTCCTCGTGGATTCTAACTTGTGGCTCCGGCAAGCGGGACAGAGGGATCGCGAGGCGGTGCGCGTGCGACGAAGAACGTACGAAGAGGGTGAACTCTCGCCGGGTGGCAGCCAGGTCAGCGACCGTGATTGTCCTCGCTCCTCCGAATGCTTTCTATCGGCGGCGCGCTCGCGACTGGGATCCTGGATTTCGGATGAGAGGCGAGCTCTCAAGAATCAGCACGCAGGCGCCGTTCTCCGTCCTCCTCTTCCATTTCCGCCTCTGCCCTCCGTGGCTCGTACCCTCTCCGTTTCACCGGCGTTGTAAAACCGTAGAACTCCTCGCCCACCGTGTACAGTGTCTTTGTCTGTCACGACGGTGTCGTACCATGGGGGTGTTTCTGTCTTCGTTTTGGCGGCTGGTTTCTCGCGGACTGTTCAGCTCGTGCCTGCCCTGCCCTGGCCTCCTCCTGCTTGGTCGGCCTACCCCTGCCGGCACCTGAATGTGTAAGCAGCTGTTCCGTTTTGCTTTATGCTCGTTGGCCGAGGATGGTATTTTTCTGCTGGTGGCTGGCTTCCGGGCGAAGGGTTGGCCTGCACGGTGTTCTATGGAGAAAAAGGGGACGGTGTCGTAAGGGGTAGGTGTTACGGGTTTGGTAGATGTTAACGGCGGTAATGGGACGTGGTTCGGAGGGTGAGTGAACGGGTGTCGGAGTGATTTGGGGACATGTGGTTTTTGTTTTGGGAGGATTGAATTGACAGGAGGGTGGTTAATGGTGGCTCTTCGATGGTAGTGGAATATGTTCAGTAATAGTAACGGTGATACAAATGGGGATAATTATTATAAGTAGCAATGATGTTAATTGTGAGACAAGGTTGTGAATTTTAAGTAATTTTTAGATTAATTGTTTAGTTTACTTTTGTTGTTGCTTGTTCCGTTTGAAAAGATGGTAAGATATTGGTAAGATAATATGGAAGGTTGTAATCATAATAATAATAATAATAATAATAGCAGAAATAAGAAGAAGAATATAAACGGTATACATGTATAATGATGGTGACAATACTAATGAGAATAATAATAACACTTTTCGGGACAATAACATTGCACTGTGCAAGTACTCCTTTCAGCATTTTTATTTTAAAACTGAACGCGATGATAAAAGGTAGAAAAGAAAGTGGAAGTCAAGCAGAATATAATTTGCGGAGGTTTTGTAACGAAATGCTACGAAAATCGTATCCTTATTTAACGTCGAGCTTAGTACATTTGCATTTCGAGTTCTCTCGACTGCGTATACTTCCCTGGTCTGGCCAGACACCGACTCGTTCTACTTACGCGTGGCGTACTTCCATCCGCTTGTCTGCTCTTTCTCACCTTCCTCATTTTTTCAACGCAACAATACGCTTGTACATTCATATTCCACGTAGATGCAGTCAAAGTAGATTGAAAAACCTGTGAATAATTTTGGACCGATTTTATTTTTAGAATTAATCGAGTTATTGTTGCAACCTGAAAATATTTACTTCGCGAAAGATCGCAATAAGTTGCTTCCTCTTTTAAATAGTTCCCTTTATTAATTGTTTAAAATACGAAAGGTCGATTTACTCTGTTCTACCCTCCCGTAAGAATCTCTGCCCCTCCTACTCGGTTCATTTAATTTACTCCTGCAGAAAATCTCTTTGTTACTTAACAATCGAAATAACTTATCCTGCAATTTGATTAAGTCGGTCGATCGAGCCTCTTCCGCTAAAACGATTCTTTTGTTCTCTTCCCCCTTCATCATTTTACTTGCCTTGAAGATTTGCATTTGTTTCGCATTCTCGACGTTGAATTTTCTCTTAAGGGTGGCATTAAGGTTTTAATAGGGTACCTACCATCTTTTTTATTATTTATATTTTTAGCTTTTTTAATGTTTCAAGATTTCATTAAATATCTTTATAAGTATAACTTTTCGTGATATAGTTACATGGTACAATACATTATTATTGGTAGTTGCACAGTGCATGTAATATTAGGATTACTATTATTACACCTAATAATTTAGACAGCAAATCACAAATGCATTATTTCAATTCTAACATTTGTACAAATTTCCTTTCCTTCACGTCAGACATAAAAATTCCTCTCAAAATTATACGAGCATCTTTATATCAGATTATCTTTGCGACAAATATCCTGCACTTATTTATCTAACTCTCATATGTCTTCAGTATTATAATTATTGTTAAGTAATTGTTATTACAACCGCCTGGCATTCATATTACTTCTACCACATATTCACTATAAATCATGACGACATTAATACTTTCATTGTCATTCTAATACAATCTGCAACTGCTCCTATTTCGAACATACGCCTCCAATTTCCACCTAAGTGTGTTTTTTACGACATCAATCTACTGGTCCTTTCCTCCCTCTGTTCTATCCATCACAACGCCTCCGCCACAAAAGTTGCTAATCTACTTTCGTGACCAGGCTTGGCCTGCAACTTCCGGGACTTTATGAACGTTCATTCCCACAACCGGAAACGAGCGCTTCGAATTATCGTGTGACGTTAAACATTCACCTTTACCCTCTGCTTACGAGATATTACACCTATAAAATTATTGTGTTTTCCGTAGGAATTTTTATTTTTCGAATCTGTTCACTTAACAAAGCCAATAACTTGTTCAATCTCTAAATTGAGCATAAAAACTTTCGCAATACAGAAGAGAAATGTATATATGGATAAAGAACGAGGTTCTCTGTAATTAATAAATAAATTATTGTTTCGTTTAGAAAAATTATCTATTGATGAGGAGTGTTTAAGTTTAAATCGTCTTCAGATAATTAATATTTTTATCAGTATTATCAGTGTTGTTCTTATTCAATATTCTTGTTATTTTTTATTCGGTATTTTTACTATTATTCTGTAAATATCAAGTGACTGTGCGGGATGATAATAAATACCATTCGAACAACGTTTCACATTTTCGATATAGGTGAACCACGTGGTGACCCCTATGGTGTGTCGGATAATTATTTATATACCTCGTTAATGTCGCGTGAAACTGATAAAATGATCAGTGTCGAAGCTGTTTTTCGCAGCGGATCGACAACTTAAAGTGCTGGAAAAATATTTCATGGACAATGTGTGATAGTTGGCGGGGAAAGTAAGAATGATTAATGGTGCGTTTTATGCAGTCACGCACAAGTCAGAAGATATTCGAGCCTTGGAGAGTTATATTTATTGTCAGTTAGGATTACCTGGGATGGTAGTTTGTTTTTGTGCGTTTTCTGCCACTGATTTATTGTCGAGTGAGATAAAAAGAATTATCCACAATCTCAAATTACACACACGTATGATATTGTACCTTTTGTGATGGTACTTGAACTTTTACGTAGTACAGTAAAAGATTTTAATAAAGAACAAATGGAAGTTTGATGAGGTTTCATTATAATTTGCAAGATCATTATGGCCATGAATAAAGTGAAACTTTACGTGTTAAACATAAATCACAGCTTTAGATCGAGGTCTTCGAGCGATAAATTAAACTAGAAGAAAAATGATGATAAACTAATGAAAAAAGATATTAAAGGAAGGAAATTAACTTATTATTTAAAAAATGTAAAAATATATAAAATCATGTACGGGATGAATAAACAAAACTATCCTGCAAATATTATTCATACACTGATCTAAAATTAATACACTCCAGTATAGAAACAACCTTGGCCTCATTGAACACTGGTACAAAATCTCGTCTAATTTATCCTGCTTCCAGAAGTTCGATTTAAGTTTGCATTAAAAGCTAATTATACGGAAAATATAGAATCCCATTTTCATCGAGATTTGAGAGCCCATAAAATTTCAGTAGGCAAAAATATTATAGAGTGAATAAATGTATAATAAATTTTGCTTCAAGGTACGATTTTCCATCAATTTTTACGCAAACGCTCGTAAAACGGGGAAGTTTTTTTTTCTCTGCTTGATTTACGACACGTGTACAAAATAAGCTGACAGAAGATCGAACTATTGATACCCAGAACGCACTGTGACGTCAACTCGTTTCTATCTCGGGTCAGCTATCCACGTGTTTTCTTAGCAACGACACTTCTGGCATTTCTTCGAGCGTTTCCATATAACAATGGCAGCAATTTGCTGGCATATGCGGCACAGATCTTAAAATGTATAATCTGGAAATTTCACGGTATACTTGAAAGAGAATTTTCTCCCGATAGAAAGAACTTTCGCGATATTCGCAGTACGAAAATATATTTTACTCTGTGTACTATTGTTAAAGTGAGACTATTTTCTGGAACATCATTTCTCTGCACTGTAAAAAATTGTATTACTCGAATCGATCGTCGTGCAACATATTATTTCCTCCGTTTTTACTACATTGTCCTGATCGACTAAAATACACATACACTTCGGAATGTCATTAGAAATTTATTGGAAAATTCTAGTGAATGGAAATTAAAGCACGACGGTCCTTTATTATTATCGAACATTATTATTAAAGAAAATAAGGAAAAGAAATCGCAGAAAAAACAGAGCAACAAAAATTATCTTCAATTACAACAGAAAATTTCGAATCCCATGATCTTCAATTACAACAGAAAATTCTCCGGAAATAAATGTTTAAAACTGCATCTAACATAATGATACTCGAAACATGTTTCCAATACTTTAACGTTGGCTAAAACGTACTATCCTCCACGCCATCCTGTTGAACAGTTCAACAAGCTTTGCCTAGATTCTCAGGTATGCGGCAGTAACGGTAGCGAAACGTAATCGCGCATTCAGAATATCATTTGGGAAAGAAGAGAAAAGCTGAGAGAGGGCTATAGTGGCGCAGGATCTTATTTTTACCCAGGGCAGAAGAAAAGGCAAGCTCCACATCAGGACATCTTTATCCGCCTCCTTGCATGAATCGATTTTACGAGCAGAGGGTTTGAGAATGGGAAAGAGGTATGAAAATTAACGGTCTTCGTGAAATAATTGATTGTAAAACGTTCCATAAAATTTTCAGAACAACGACATGATCAGAAATATATGTTTCTTAAATGTTTAGTTAGTGCATTTACAAGTTATGGTATGAGTTTTACATTCCGAGTATCACAGGACATTAATATTGTCAGATAATATATTTCTCTAAGTAGTACAAATCGATAATAGTAGTACATTACATTATGATAATTCAAGTGGAAACGGTCCGTAGCACAGTCGGTCAGATATTCTTAAGTAGTACAAGTCAACCATATAATACAATATGCTTAAAACAACGATTAAACACCGTGAACATTTTTAACTGTTGATTAAATTGATTTAGTTGAGAGGATTTAAGTAAATCCATTTCGAAAAGAGTAAAATGTCAACGGGATCGTATGTATTAGAGGCGAAGCTAAAATATTTCCAGGGACGACAGGAAAATTTATCGATCCATGAAATAATTTCCGCTTCGTACAATCAAACAAAAAAATAAAAGAAAGCGGAGGAGTTCAACCTGAACGCAATTAAATAAAATTTGTCGAAAATACATATCCCCGCCCCTGTAACAAGTCTAACGGCATCGAATCGCCTATCGACTCTTCCGAAAACAAATAATCCCCATCACGCGAAAATAAACGCCCTGGAACCGTAACATTTGTCATTCCGGAACACCGGAAACAGAACTCTATTCCGGTGGTCCCCCGATGCAGAGAGAGGGCCAGCTACGAACGGGTGTTTAACATTTAGAACGACGAATCGGAGTGAACGAGAATGGAAAGGGAGCGGTAAAAATAATCGGTGATGTTCGTCGATGAACGAGCAGAAATATTTATTCGCCTCTCGTTTCGGCTCGCTCTGTTCCGGATTAGCGTAAACACGCGTACCTCGTGCCCGAGCTTTTTTTCTCCATCCTCGATCCCAGATCCTCCAAGAGCGCCCGTCTGGCCACCAGTGAATTTCATGAAAATCCCAGCCAAAATATCCTGAAACCCGGAATATTCTGTGGATTTTTCTTCTTTCTTCGTCGTTCCTGCGCCCACGATTGCTCCTCTCCTCTTTTTTCCCTTTTTCCCTTTTGTCGTGGAACACGAGCTAGGAACGGAATATTCTTCGAATCTCGTATCGTTGCACGGTAATCTCGCGTGGAACGGTGCCTCCATTAAGGATTACGCGACGCGGCCGCGATATTGAAACAGGAAGTGGCGATTTAAATGAGCAAACGCCGGGGATGAGTAATGGCCGAGGTGTATCACTGATCGATGGAAAATTGTTTTATTGCTTGGGGAACGATTGGTACAGTGAGTGTGTTACTCGATTTCAGAATTGCACCTTTATTCCTTTCTTCTAATATTGCGATATATTTAAAATTTAGCAACAATCTGCTATAAATTTCTCTGTCTTTTCTTTTTTACTACCAGACATATTAAAGCTAGTAAATTTACGCTGCATTCTTATAACCGGTGTCATAAAATGCAATTTCCTAAATTACGTTTTAATGGAACATAAAACCCCTCTTGTTCGTTAGGCATGATAACAGGCAATGTTCCCGTTTCACGGCAAAATAACTCCACTATATTAATTTACGTGATTTATGACAGGCTCGTATATTCGTTTCGTACATTCTGGGATAAAAGTTACATGGGCCAGGTGGATTATTCCATTTCCGTCTTCCTCGTTCTCAATGTAGAAATTTAAACTACCTGATAGCCACATTATTCATATTATAATGTTCGCCGATATGCATGTACATTTTCAACTTTCTAAATTTGTACGAATATTCAATTGTATATATATCAAGTCTATAAATCATCGATTTCTATCTAAATTTTAATTACAAACCCTTGGTATTTTCAAGAAATGAATAAAATTCATACTTTCTTTTAAAATAAAATTGGCAGCTGTACCAGATGTTCATAAGATGTAACTAAAATGATCACGTAGGTCGGTTTTTTTCTCCGATCTCAATTTTATTAAATGCTACCGTTTTATTTATCCAAAATCTGTCGATACCAATGGACAGGTCATTCGAAGCCTTGCTGAAAAAGTAAATTAGTAATATCATTTAGAGGAGTACAAAAGGTGCACGGATTTATGCATCAACTAAGTGCAGATAGAGGATGACTATCTACCACCTAGTGGAAGATAGCCGTCCACTTTCTGACATTTACAGTGATAACACGGACCGTAATAGCACGGCTGAAGTAATAGCTTTTCTCGACTTCCATTAAACACCGTGGATAAAGCGTGAGCGTGTGTACGCGACACGGTTTATCTAATTATAAGGCCGCCCGGGCTTAACCCTTTCGTCGTTCCCTTTCAACAAGCGACATTCGTTTCTCCACAATTTTATCTCCTCTTTGTCCCTTTTATTTGAAGCTCTTCCAACGGGTGTCAGTGATATATTTTATTAATATACGTGCTATTTGTTCCTTTCGTTCTTATTATCGGTACTCAAATGAATTTCAGTGACGGTGAAATATTACATGTTACTTTATCAACAAAATTTTGTAAATCTTATCCTAACTAACTATTCTAATTACGTGGACAAATATCGGATTACAAGAACTGGAAAATGTGAAAAATTAACCCAACCATCTATGAAAAAGCTACGGAATACTCGTGAAAATACTACAAACGATAACATAAAAATACATACATCACCATTTCCCACAAGTTTCAACTCTTAAATTAATTACAAAAAAAAAGTAATAATCCTGCAACGATCAGTCATTCTCTCCTCGATCATAAAAAATCCCCAAAATTCATCATACGTCGTTCGCTGACAAATGAACCACCCAATACGTCTACCATACAATCGTGCACCAATAATTTACGATAAAAATTCCGTAAAAAATGCCGTTCGCGTAACGATATCGGCCACGAATTCCAGAATCGACAACGACGACTGACTCGGTTGTTGCTCGCGCGCGTGTGCGCCAATCGAATGCCTTCGAATAATAATTACGGTGCTCGCGGGTCAACAAGGCCACTTGGATAATAATCCAACCCCTCTCAGCCTCGTTTCGATGCTCGAGAGGAGATCCTGATAGACGCACTTCGATACTCGATATTCCGTTCCCCCTAACCCCTCTACCAGTCCAGAAATTCTATTTGGCTGTTTGCTTATTCCAAAATGGACTGCCGTATATTAGAGCGTTCGCTGCGCGTCGAAATTGTTCCTTAAACCTGTGTAAATATTGCGACAATGATTATGAAAGTGGTGTGCAACTTTTGCATTGTCCATTTCAGCAAGTTTAGCATTTTATAATTTTATAAAACAGGAACTGAACTCTCGACGAAATTCGTTTAAAGTTCCGGTTTTGAATTTTCCGTAAAAATGCATCTGTATTATTGAAGTGTGTTATAACTGTAAAAGATGAAGCACGAAATGAGTGATAGTTTCATTTTTTCATTCACATTTTTGTCTTAGACCACGATAGAGAAGTTTTTAAATAGATTACAAAAACAGATATTGACTGGTTGTTTCGGTGAAATTGTTAGTTTTATTTGTTTCAATTTTTTACTGTTCCAATCACTTTGAGTGTTTGCATTTTTAATTGACGTATCTCGCGTGCCGAATTCGCCTCTGTCCCTTTGTTTTTTCTTTATTTTTACCAAAAAGTTTCCAGAGTTCAGAAAATATCGTTCTCTATTTTGATTCAAACGCTGAATTTTTAGTTCCTGTGTCGTGTAAACTCAACGAATAATGATAACAATAACAATAATAATAATAAACATCACAGCAATCGCAAGAGAAAATTATCTAAGCAAATACAAAACGTTCGAGACCAGAATAATTCCAAACAGAATAGTCGATTCTCTTTTCCACGTCTTCGTGCATCATCCCTTTTCTTCGCGGACAGTCAATTCGAATTTGTTTTTTATTTCGTTCGCGATAAAACTTCAAAGCGTCCCGTCGACCGGCGTTACGTGCACGTACGCGTAGAGAACACGCGTTACACCGAATCATTTTGTACGGCTTTTGTTGGTTTGGATAACACCGGTGGATACAGCTTTTGTCACGGGGAAAATAAAATAAGGGACAAAAAAGTAACGCGTACGCCACTTTGACATCGGCCCGGAAGTGTTTGCATTTTTCATTAACACAGGGCGTGCACTCGAAGGGGTTGACGGGGGAACGGGTCGAGGTGGAAATCCCTTCGTTCACGTTTCCTGTTTTCTGTAATAATTCGGGCGAATCGCGGGGCTGCCAATATCGCACAGCTCGGCAATTTTTCAACGAAATTACGAATTCCAAGTGGCGCGTCGGTCTTGAACAACGGCCCTCTATTGGATCTTCTCCATTCCTTGTTCGCGTTTTTTCCCCGCTCATCTGACCAGCAGAAAAATTGTCGTGTATATTTGTGTCGTTCGAGTTGATTGAGAGAAACTGGTGAAGGAAAGCCTCGTAAATGAAATGTTTATTTATAGAGATTTTAAACTCGGTTGCAATTAGAAAAGTTGGGATATAATTGGTTATATTTTTTCGTGAATGAAGTACACTTATTTAATTCTTTATTTAACATCGCTGTGTAATGAATACCGATGCTCTTGGCGCGAAGCTTTGATCTATCGATGGAATGCATAGTTGTACAGTTTCGTGTTTATCACGTGAAAATGAAACGGCGTACGTTATTTTTGTCCCCATTATTGGAAACAAATATACAAGCTATTATCGAAGACAATATTGGAATACTAATAACGAAGACGATGTATGATTTATCGCGGCCAATTTTTTCGCATTAAGCACGTAAGACACGAGTTGCTCGCCGTTCCTCGATCTGTCGATATTCATTACTAAACTGTGCAATCAATTGTAAGGATATGTGTGCCTTAAAACAACAGAAGTTTTAGTTCTGCGGTTCTAGCGCGCTATATAGTTGGTCTGTCTGTATGTTGATAACGATCGATACTGGCGTCGAGTTATTTGTTAATTTAACAGAGAGGCCGCAGCTAAGATCAACTTTGTTTGATTAGCAACATTGAAGTGAATCGCAAACATTCGAACACCGATCGGCGACTGTTCGTTTGTAACTTTGGTCGTACAATATTTGCGCGTGCAAATGCGTTTGAAGGAATTATCGGGGGTTGAACCGATTTAGGGCGAGGTAATGCAAATCAAATAATGAATAAAACAGGTGAATCGAATGGCAAAGTTTTGAATTAATCAATGAATTAATTAAACTATCTCCAAACGATTTCTTTCTAAGAATACATGAAAAATTTGATTTAGATTCGAGTTGCACCTTCAGCAAATAGTGCCAGATTTATTCTTTATTTAATCATTGCATTAGCCAGGAATAATATTTCTGCGAATACGTAAATTATTGCCCGGCAAAAATATTTCTCGAATAACTCTAAATGTTCTGCAGGATTGAAAAATTATATAGGTATGTACAAATAAAACTCGATTTTTCTTTCGAGCAACATTAACCGAAGTGTGTTCCACAGAGAACAGGTAGAATTGATGTGAAAAGTTAATTCTGCTACCTTCGGTTTGCACGGGGCTTTTTGTCGCCTTCAATTTCAATTTATCGAAGGCACAATACATTTTGTGTTGGACAGCGAACCGACAAGCGGACGAGGAAAATTAATCTCGACATTCGTTGTTTGCACGATACTTACCTGAATTTTTTATTTCAATTTATCAGGCACCACAGCGCAGCAGACGCAAAACAAAGAGAATAATAACTGCGACAGATGAAAATATTCAGTACATTTCGACGTGTGTGAGAAACGGGAAAAACAATCAATGGAAAGTTAATTCGAGCATCTCTCGTGTACGCGTAGACAATATTTTCCAATTTGCTGTTTTATTTAATATCCAACCCAGGTAACGCCACTCAAATGCATTAATAATATCGTGATTCCTTATTTAATCGAATCGTCGTATTCAATACACCCAAATAAAACAACTGAACTGAAGGAAACAGCTAAGATTAAGAAAGCACCATCCAGAAATGATAAAGAAGCAGAGAGCATAAATCAGATTTGACGTATATATAATAGAAAGCACTGCTCCGTTAGAACAGGTGCGCGTCTCAAGAAAAACATTAAACAGAAACTTTCAATCCCCTCTCAAGCATTAAGAACGCGACACTTTAAAGAATATCCAATATCTCTAAAGAAAGTATCATCTTTATTGAACTACTCTGTCCATAATAAAGAAAAATACGGAACAAGCTTATTTATTAAAAGACACTTTTCGAGCAACAAATAATTAAATAAGAAAAGAACTATTGTTCAAGTGAATGTTACATGCGTGCACAGTAAGAAACGAAGTTGGAAAAGCAACTTTACAAGAAAGTCGCGACTCCGGTTGACCACGAAAGAACATTAAAAACGGAATAATTCGCAACGGCGCACAGTGGGGTATTTTCACCGAAAAGCTGGCCAAAAATATTTTAGTTAATTAATCAATACATTTTGAAGTACCTTAACATTTTATTACATTCTATGATAGTACAATCAAACGCGTTTAAAAATTCTCCACCAGAGTCTTCAGCTTCCGTCGTACATCTGGATCGATATTCACAGGCCGCCTCGTTACCGGAAAAGTCCCCCAGGCATGGTTAATCGGTTGATTGACCGGAGTGCAATCGAATTAGAGCCGACAAGCAGAGCTCAGTATCGATTTCCCTTCGTTTTCAAAATCAATGACGCGACCTTCCGCCTACGACTCCCAACGATTAATCGATTTTCATCCGCCACTGACTTTTTTCACGTTCACCCTTCCGCTTGACGATTTCATTTTCTCCGGCCGTTTCATTCCGCCCCGTTCGATATTTGCTTTGACATCGACGTTGTCTCATATTAGCGGGTAATTTCCGTTTATCTCGCTGTTGCTGGAAGCGAGAATTTGCTGAATGCTAGATACGCTTTGTGTGTTCGGCTGGACGCAACGATGCTGAGAGACGAGAATTTTGGGAATCGTTGACGGAATAAAATGGTTAAAAAAGGGGGGCAGAGTTTAACGGAATAAATCGATTTGATGAATCGTGTGGATAATGGTGAAGATTATTTCTAGTTTCCAATTTGGATTAGACAAGGGTGGAATTTTTTTTTAAGTATTATATATCGAATAAAATATGTATTACAAAGAATTGTTATGCGTTATTAGACGCATAATAGAGGGAAAATAAAAATAAGATAGGAGTCTTCTTCATCGAATTTCGTATAATAATTATTATTACAATAGCTTCCTAATTATTAGGAAATTGAAGGAAATTTCATTGACATAAAAAGTGAACAATTCCGTCATCGTGACACGTCGAAGTCTCGCATGGGCGTTATCGTTTCAGCATAATCATACAGTTATTAGAATGAACGAGTCGAAATTAGAATCAACTTTGCGACCCGTCATTATGAATATTCAGACACTTTTACCGTGACGCTATTCGCTGAACTATTCACGGCGAAGTAAAACCCCGCATTTCAACGCCGATCTCGACGATCTCAATTATTCGTAGACGCGAAATCCAACAATTTCAAGTATTTGCACGCCCCTTGGGAACGACACGACCCAATTATAAATCAACCAAGTGCCGAAGCCGACTTGTTTTAGTATTTGTTTCAGTACTTCGGGGCATCGTAATTGTCTGTCAACTGTGTCTGTAAATTGAGCTTAATCGCCCGGTAATCTGGCCGTAATTGCAAACTTGCGACGATCGTTGAACGTTCGATAATTAAGCAATATAGTTTCCAATATTTCTCAATCACCGAAGAACTGTCACTTTCGTTACAGTAACGTTCACAAGTATCGTCCACTTGAATTACCCACGTATCAACCCTTCAAATTGAAACAATTTAAATTGTTCAATGCAGCATAATTAATGCAGTAAAAACTACCAAATAAACTGAGGATCTCAATACATCAACGTTTCTCGAATCGAAGTAAAAAAAAGTCGCCGTCTCACGTTTGAAAAATTCCACCTACCCTTTCTCGCGCGCCCCTCTGCAAGAGCAAGAAGTCTAACGCCAACAGAACTCCCCGAAGGAGGTCCAATAAAACGCGACAAAAATTCCCCGAGGACTGCCCCAATAAAAATCTTCAGCCATCATAGAGAACCTCCAAGGGGTGAACGTTGCCTACCCCTGGCGTACCGTAACTCTATACTCCACCCACCTGGCAAAAAAAAGAAAAAAATAAAAGGAACGAAAGAAAAAATGAGAACGGCCCATTCGCGACGAAATGTTTGGCACGAGGAACGAATGGTCGCGATAAATCCAGCGGCAAAGTTCTGCGAGCGAAGTTGCCGGGCGTCGCGACGAGCAGCGTCCCCTCAACTTTTTGACACCGGCTAATACGGGACTCTGTCTAGCAAAATGAAAGAGAGGAAAAGAAATGCGCGAAATTACGTGGCCTCGCGTACAGGAGTTATGCAGTTTGCCCCTGTTGCACGGCCACCGGCGATAATTGGGCAAGTTGCTCGCGGGAAACGTTTCCCTGCCGAGTGTCGACGACGTTTCGAGATGGCTTTGATAAATTCGGAATCGGTGTGTCTCGTGTAATTGCGCTAGTGTAATTAGCCCGCTTCTGTACGATGAATCTTGCGTTTGGAATTCATTGATGTTACTTTCGAAGTCATTATTGCACTTGGTGCCGTGGGAACTGAATTTTGTCGTACTGTATTCCTTTTTATTTCCTTCTTCTTCTGTGTCTTATTTTCGAAAGGGTTAATAACTCTGTGAGCAACTGAATACTTAGCTTAATTGATTTTGATAAAGCAGTACAAATCATGAATGTATTATAATAATTACAATTTCATTTTTGTCAAATATGGTATTCATGGTTTAAGTTCGATTGAAGTATTTCCGGCAATTGGAAATTGTGGATGAACAGTATAGTTTAGTTTTATTGTAATTAATATCTGAAGGCAGACTTGGGTATATCCGATTATAAGTATAACTGGAATGTTATGTTTCATTCAAATTGAACGAAAGTTTAAATGCTATTGTTTCCAGTTACGAAGCTTTGACTACGACTGATTGTATCTACCTGGAAGTTCACTCGCTTCTAATTCTGTCTACTTGGAAGTTTTACTGCCTACAATTCTACCAAAATGCCCGTTTCGTTGATTCCCATTCGAACTAGCTGAAAGTTTGATCCATTCCAATTTCGGTGCACTAGTCAAATTTGATTCGGTCCGACATTGAGTGCAAGGTAGAAATTCTCCAAAAACTGAACCACCTCAGCACCTCAATTTTTTTGTCTACTTAGATTAAAAATAAAAATCACTGCAACTTTTCTTCAGGAATAACAACTTTAATTAATAATGTTAATAAATTCCAATACATATTCCATATCAATATCATTTTTACATCCCTTAAGAGGCAATTACGATATTCCTTTTAACGTGAAAATTAATTAACTCGGAGAAAAGGAAAGCGACGCGAGATCAACGAGGGTGTAACTACTTTTTCCACAAACGAAAAAAGTTGAACTTTGAAAGAAAAATTGAACGCCGTCAATCGCATAATCGTCGCCGTACGCTGTACAAAGTGGCAATATTGGTAGCATAAAGGATTCAATGCAATTAAGGTACATCAACTATCCTGCTGCCTAACTGTGCATTTAACTATCCTAATTAACCCTGGAAATTAGATTGCACGAGGCTCGTATGTGGCTTGCAGAGGCGTAAATGTAGGACGCGTCGTAACTTAATAAGTATTTTCATTTATGCGTTTTACCTTGCAGGCTCGTGGAATACATAAATATTACAGATTTACAGGAATTAAATAACTCGCTTCTCCGGAGACGAATCTGGCTTTATAAAGAGGAATATTTAATGGACGTGTTCCTAAGAAAGAGTTTCACCAGAGGTATAGATACAGAGTTCTCAAAGGTATAAGGGTGCAATATTAATAAACGTGAACTTAAAAGGCAACTGCATTTTTGTTAAGGAAATTCTAGCATCCCTTTAAGATAAGTGCGTGTATTTAGAAACATCGTAGTGATAGTAGTATAAAGTGTGTCACGCGAAATTACTATTTTGCGTTGTATATTAACCCTAGTAGCACAAAATATTGAATACATATTTATCCAATATTAAAAAGAAATTCAATCTCTTTTTAATATTTAAATATACATACAATATGTATTCTAGATTCAGAAAGAAATATTTTTTCTGCAATTGTAATCTTAAGATTACTATTTTAGAGAGATACTTCTGAATTTTTATATATATCTTCGTATGAAAAGTGTGTAGAGAACATTTAAATGACCGGAATATTAGCTAAAGAAATTGGTAAAAATTATCGATTGTAAACTTTGAAAAATTATCCCTCAACTTACAAAAATTAAAATTATACCGAGGCGTTGCTTAAAAAGCCTTTCAATATTATTTAATATTGAGAAATCCAGCAAAAAATTTTACCCAAATGTTTCGTTACCTTCAAAAATATGCCAGCAAGAGATTTACAAAGCAACACAAGAGTATAATAGTTAAAAGGACGAGCAACAACGTGTGTTACAAATTCTAAATGATAATACAAAAATACCTGTCACGTAAATAGTTATCTAATAAGAAAAAAATCCCAGCACTGTTATTTATCGAGCAGTTACCATTCGATGGTACTAAGCCCACGTCAAGCTCTACAGAGATTATCGAGCTGGTATAACATTAGTGGCAGGGCTCTCTGGTGCCTTTAACCCTTAATTGATCTGCACGGAATTAAATTAGACGAATATCACGAGACCGGGGGTAAAGGTTGCGTCCACGACCTGGTTCCAGTCCCCAAAAGGGTTGCGCGATAATCGAGAAACTTGGTATCAATATTCTCTGTCGGATATCTGTACTTGTCAGATCCGGGAGCTATATTTACCCGAGTTCCAAATATGTGCACACTTAAATCGATATAAGATCTGAATAATACATTTCATATCCTATTCCGAACATTCTTCTTTTTCCTCCGTCTATTTCTTCCCTTGCTGTTTCATTTTATACAATTAGTTGATCGAACCTATTCCGGTTAATGGTAACGCTGATGAATAATTGCTTTCAATTTTTGTTTTCGATTTAATGAGTAAGATAAAAGAATATAAAATATCACAGAAATTGACAATTGTTTATTTCCCAATCAATGGTACGATAATTATTGAAATCGATATCGATAGTGATAACAAAATTACCAAAATTTATGGTACGATCATTAATACATAAAATTTTTATTTATTGCACTATTAAATATCTCCCTTAGTACATTTTCGTTCCAGTTATTAATAAAATAACTAAAAATACTAACACAATTCATTCTTTCTGAATTACTACTATCACCGTGTCTGTACAATTGCAGTTACATCAATTCCTGCGGGGAGTGGTCCCAGGCCAATAAATTCACTTTATTGCAAATATTTGCCCCGTTTATCTTGTTCGATATTACCCGAACACCCTAGTGCAACTATATTCGCACGAAAATCGTTGTTACCTGTATAATTCACACATTTCGCGCCGACTGCCTTCCAGAATAGATCGCAACTCCGGAATAAAGCAGCCCCAAGAATTAATTAAGCCTCTACAGAAATTCGTCCAATTCTCGAAGCTCCTGTCGAACCTTTTTCAACCCCAAAAAAATATTCCCCTCGTTTTATCATTCTTCTATTTCCACACCTCACCGTGGACGCATCACCAGCAATTCTCGAAGAAGTCATTGAAACGTCGAGCCATCCGTTCACCCAGTGATTCGTGTCGCCAGCGGATTCGCGTCGATGAGAACACGGCCAGAGAACGAATAGAGATTCTAGCGAAAGTTGCAATCCTCAGCGTTCGCCTCAAAGCGACGGGATTTATATCATATTCGCCTCGATTCCATACCCGAAGCGATCCTAATAAGAATTCCTGATCGAATTCCATAAAGCTCGCTCGAAAGGCGTGCATATTTGAAACCGATCAGCTAGCGGGCGCAGACGACTGTCTGAGATGCTTCAGAAACGTATGAAGAATCCCTTTGACAGATACACGGATCTGTACTTTGCCAATCATGCAACTCGCCAGCCTGTATTCACTGAGAAATATGTCTGCCTATGAAAATATTATTCTATTTTACTCGCGCTCTGATTGAGCCGAAATCGACATTTTTTTTTGTCGCTTATTTTTAATTCTTGGAAGAATTTGGAGTGATTGATTCGTGGCGAGGCTCGCTTCCATGGAGCGGAAGAACATTTGATACTCTGCATTATAATTTTCGTGGAGTTCGAGTATTTTGAATATGAATTTGTAGAAATGTAATTAACTGCGAGAGTAATTATAAAACGGATATATTATTAGACGTTGTTTCTAATTACGCCGCATAGTTTGACGAATTTTATACAAGTCCACGTTCAGATTGCGAGGGGCAAGGTATCACGAAATCCTCGAATCAGGGAGGCGAAAGGGGAAAAAGAAGGAACTACACGGTGTACGAAAACAGACAAAGGGAATATCGCTGGACGATAATCGAGGTTGCCTAATAATTCTGGAGAACGTCTGTACGCGAACGGAAAAATTTCCAATGCACTCGTTCACCCGTGAAAATATTAGAAATATACATATATGTATTTGTGCCGGCGAGCATTCGAAATCGCTGCTCTCGGAAATCCAACTCTCCTGTAATAACAAAAAAAAAATGAAGACAAAAAATACCACGAAGCAGTAGACACGAGAGGAAAAAATTCGTCGAGCTGTAAAATTTTATCTAGAATACATCATATGGGAATTAAAAAGAATTCGGAGGAGATAAAGCGGAGAAATGTTGGTAAAAATTTCGCGATCTAAAAAAGAATGGATATATGCAATTTTTGACATCTCTTTTCCTCTTTCTCTTTTCGCTTTAACTGACCGGTTTGACGTCACACGTAATAAAGCAGCGAGTTAGCAGAGCTGAGAATGTACGTAAAAAACTGCGCCTAGAAAAATCTATATGGATGTTCAAAGCGATCTATAAGGTTACAAATTTCGTTCCTCCTCGAGTCCCTTACTCTCCTTTGATATAATTCTCCTTCGTTTACCTGTCCTCCGTTTACACACCACCCTCGTTCTTTGAACAACGACTGATCTAAACGAAGGCAGACCCGTTTCCGTAGTCACACCTTTGGCTTATTCTTCAGTTTATGCAAACTTTCTTTCTTCCTTTCTAAAGTGATTTGTTCCTTCCCGTTCCTCCGTATTCTTTGCCCGTTGGCACATTTTTCTTTTGCAAGCCAATTTTTTATATGCATCTGTTTTTCTTTACGGATTCGACTTCGAAACATTGTTGCAATGCCTTTGCATTTGATACTCGACGAACTTTGATACAATACATCCCCTCATATTTTATACCATTGTAACCGTTAAAATTTGGTCTGGGGGAATGGGGATCTTCTATTGATAAAGAATCTAATGTTTTATGGACAAGAGTTTCCCAAATAATGATTCAGTAAAAAAAATACTGTAACGATGCACCACATTGAAACATATTGGCTATTTGATTGCTGAGCACAAACACGTTCCCTTGCTCACCATCCAAATAGTGACTGCACAGGTATCTTGAACTTGGCTATTCCGTCAGAGTTTGCTTAACACTTCCAATACGAGCGATTTAAAGTGGCGGCAACCAAAACAGGTTTGAGAACGGTATTGGCATCGCTCCACTCAGGGAGGTCCTTTTAAAAAAGAACAGCTTAGAGTACTACAGACTGTCGCGAATGTGTTACGACTATCACGTATACATTGCGATACCTTTTGCAGTACAAGCTCAAGAGTACAAAAAGAATTCAAAATAATAATATTATAAAGAAAATAATTCTGTGGGGTCAATAGCAAAAGTAAAGAAGAATATACAAATACATACATTGCAAAAATGTAAGATGTAATCAGATATATTTTAAGAAGAACACCCAATATATATTTATCCCATTTCCATTCACTCCACCCCCACACACACGCACCCATTCTCTTTCCATTTCCCTTGCAACTTATTTTCATTACTCAGTTGCCTGTATTTATTTTTGTCTTCTGTCATACAAGAACGTAAGGCGTCATCCGACTTTGCACCCTCCACCCCGACTGTACCGTTCCGCTTCCCGCACCGTCATTACACTCTTCTCAGATGTGTACCACCATTTTTTCTCCACGCCGCCGCATTGTTATTATTCCACCAGCGATTCAGCAATACTTCTTTCCTCGTCGAACCGTCCTACCCTCCACAATTCGTGTGTCTCCGTCGCCCCTTATTTACGCCAGACCCACGTCAACCCTCCAACCCCGTCGTTCATTACCTCTCACCCAGCATCCGTCTCTCGCCGATCGATCTGTCTCCGTCTCTCCACCCTGTCTTACCACCCACAATCTTTCCCCCACCCACACTCTTTTCAACCCCCCCAAAAAGTTCTACCATCCCTGTCACTCCCTCTCTCGCTCTCTAACTACCGCGAAAATCCCATCGTCCCTCAACAACCGTCTCTCTCTCCGTCGTTCACTTTTACTCTCAGCTTTCACCTTCGCCCCTCGATGCTTTCTTTCTCGCGCAAATTGTTCATCCCCTCGGCTCACCGTTCACCCTTCACACACTCGATATGATCTCTACACACGAGCCCGCAGTATCATGTCTTACCTATCTCGCTTCCCCTATCTCATTTTCTCACTGACCAACCCTCCGGAGCCTACAGTCTGCAACAGACTTTCAATTGCTATAAAACCACCCCATCCCTCTCTCTCTTCTTGTCTTTCTTCTCCTTCTTTCTTTCTTTCCCCTTCTCGCTCTCTTTTTCTCCTTCCCACTATCTCTGCCACTTTCTCTCCCTCTCTCTCTCTCTCTCTCTCTCTCTCTTTCTTTTCCCTCTATCCCCGTCACTTTCTCAATCTCTCTGTCCCTCTATATTCGTCACTTTCTCAAACTCACTCCCTCTCGCTCCCTCTTGCTCCCCAGAGCAACCCTTCGCTACACACCGCTGGGCGTTACGACCCGATCCACCCCCCTATCTCCACGCACCGACCGCCACCCCCTACCGAGCTCGCTCGATCCTGCGTGCATTCCCCTCGATCCCTTCCACCGCCGCGCCGGTCGCGCGGTTTCCTCTGCCGTCGTCAGCCGTGGCAACCGATCCGCGCAGGCCGCCGTCGTTAGACGAGCGGCAACATTCTGGCGGACGCCGGGGGTCGGTTCAGTTGGCGTTCCAGCCGCGTACGAAGCCGGCCATACACCAGCGGGAACAGGAGGGAACGGCACGATCAGGAGAGTCTAAGGCGAGGACCTAAGGAGAATTCGGATGTTGCAAGGGGTGCGCGTCCAACGTCGATTCGGAAGGGCGAGATTTCGTGACGTGGCCCGGCGGGAAGGGACTGCTCGAGGGTGGTATCCTGGATATCGGAGGGACTAACCTGCTGGTTGTGCAGACCGGACGGTGAGAGGGAGAGAGAAGCATTGTTGTTTGGAGACGCCGAGGTGTGTAGGATTTGTAGCAGTGTTGTGCATGGGGGTCGCGGGGGTTGCGTACGGTTTCACAGGCTTGACACGGCTGGCCAGGGGGTTTAGGGTGTTGTTAGTTGAGAAATTGGTGGATTTATTTACGCTCGTGGAGGAGATATGATTAGGTATATTGATATTTCGGTCATGAGTTTGGTTATTGTTCTGTTGCTGGACGAGCTCTGCGGGTTGTGTGGAATTTGTCCTCGGTATTACGTTCGAGTGCAAGTGCGGAGGATGCTTTGTGTGCTGTGGTGATACAATTTGTTACTTTTCTTTTTGCTGGAGTTTCGGACGTGTCTCTTTGGCAGACAGAGCTTGTACAGTACTTTGATATTGGTATAAGGAAATCATCTGTATATTGTACATATATATACTTTTTAAATTAATCTATTTAGTTATTATTATTTATACAGTTCTGTTTTTGTAGCTTGGTCATTTGGATGCTATTCGAATTGCTAGTATTTCAAGAATAATTATATTCTCAGTGATTGGATATTTAATTAACTTTCATTAAATATCCATGGTACTTTTGATACCTTTGCTACCCAGACATTTTTCATAATTAGGTATCTTATATTCATTCGTACGATTTATTTACCGTGGGTCTGGATACGTAGGTACATAGACGCTCATCCTGAAAACCAGGACCTCAACTGTTAATTATATATGTTAATGTGTAACACGAAATGCGAATATGAATAAATGAATGAATGGCTTTTGGGATTGAAGTAGTGTGTATGGAAGCATGCTTAATTATGGATGGCGGGTGTGGTGATAAATTAGCGTGTGCTTGTGCTGCTTCAGCGAATGTATTTATATGGATTGGTTTTACGTGCGGTTGGTCATTGGTGGTAGTTCAGAGTACATAGATGGACGATGTGTTGGTATGTTTGTGTATTTTTAGAATATTACTTGAGAATAAATATATATTATTTTGTCATACAAACATCGATGAAGCTTTTCAAAATTCTTTCATTGCGATTGTTGAAAAATATATCCTCATAATAATTGAGAGAAGTATTATGATAATGAATTTGACGATAATTTTTTTAATGTATCACGTGTCAGTCTTAATATATATGGAAATAGAGAGAATTTTTTAAGTTTCTGTTGGTAGAAATTTGCATTTTATATTAAATTCTGAGAGGGGAAACAAAATTTTGAAATCAACCTTAAATAGTACTATTTTTGTAAAGAAGAAAAATCGTTGTACTTTTTTATAAGTTGCATGAAATTATTCATTTAACAAAGTGAGAGTAAATCGCGCTTCTGTTGATTGGAAACATTGAAAATATTCTGCGGGTTAATTATGAATTATGATAGGTAAGGGAGCTTCTAGAAAGTTTCATAGCCTGCGACGTTCTGATACTTTGTATCTGTCCCTTTTATTGTTAAATTTATTAGAGGCCATTGAAACGACGGGAAGGCAATTTGTATGCATTAAACGGTAAAGGAACATCGAGCACAGTTTTCCTTGATGAATGAAGAGTAATTGAATTTGAGAGACAATTTATAATTGTTTCTTCAGCTTTAAGATCCTTCTATTTTGTTTATTACCTTTCTTCTACCGAATAATGCTATTTCATATTTTGATTGTCTCCTTATGAAAGGCGAAGCTGGACAAAAATTAGGCTAGATACAATTACCTATAAACTGTGTCGAAACAGTGATCTCTAATTTTTCATTTGACCCTCATCTCATTTTTCTAAACGCTCGTCGTTGGTGCCTGACACAGAACAAATTCATTCACCGACTGAACAAGCAATAAATTTTCGCCGGCGCGGCGGTTTCATTAAACGGCACATCTGAGATTTTCGGTTCACCGGTAGTAGAGAGTATAATAGTCGTTGGTACAATCAAAGTAAAATGAAAAAAAATGAAGCGAGAACGAGACTGAATTTATTTAGCAAAGGGAAATAGATTTTTTTGTAGCAATATAGAAATGAAATTCTGAATAGCGCCAATTCGTTAAATGAAAAATATTAAAATTTGTTTCTAAATATTCATGAACAAACTATAAAGGTCTACGTCGATTTACAATGATTAATAAGCAATTCATTATTATTGAAATATGCAGCATATCACTTTTATATTTTTCGATTATACACTTGAATTTTTTCAATACCATGAATCAAGGAAAAATATATCCACTCGTCATACATGTAAAAATAACATGTTCATTCATCAAAAAAAGACGTAACAACAGCATTCGTTTGGAAATTTCCCAAGCAATCATACAGTTCGTCGAATACTCCAGTTACATTCGCCTGACCAGTGCCCGGTCTAAGCTACTTTGCCCTCTATGCCCGGCGTCTGACAAATGATGGACCCATTCTACTTGGCTCTATTATTCCACTCGAATACCAAACACGCACATTTGATGGTAACTTTTCCTAAATCTTTGAATAGTCTTTCGCAAAATTCCGTCGGTGTTTCGTACTCTCCAAGTGAGCCAAAAATATTGAAAAAGATAAAAATGAGAATGTATTTATAGAAGCTTCGAAGGGATTGGAAATTGAAAATGCGTGAACAGATATTGGTGAAATCGATGCGGCCGACAGTTGTGCGTCGCTCGAGGGGATCAAATGAAAAATTGGAATCGAAAACAGTTTGTTTCCCAACGTTTACGCGACTGTAGAAATGAAACAGGACTGTACGTTCGAATCGTAGATCGACGTGGAAATTTTTATTTTTGACAATGACAGTACGTAATGTTTGAAGCAATATATTAAACGTCCAAGAACAAGTTCCATCTTTCTGTACAAATATTTTAGACAGTATCCAAGTAGACTCGTGTTCATTGGGAATCGGTAAACATTTGCGGCACACCTGATTGATAACTACAAACGCATCCCTCGGTCTGCCTACCGGCATAGCAAAGCGAGCAGCACGCTTTCACGAACAGTCGCCCACGCAGCACTGTAACGGAAGAGCTGTAACGTCGAATGATTAATCGGGTCTAATCGCATTTCCACCGGATTTCCATCCCGACGAGCGAGCACTCGTCTGCCGTTGAAACGATACGCCTGAAATTTCGCGCGGCCAGCACTATTTATACAGCAAGAGGTCGGAGTGCATAGATGAATAGGGGAATATATATCGTCCATGAGATGGAAAAAATACTTCTGCTCCCATTTCCACTGCGAGCTTCTTTTTCATTTTGTATGAGGAACAAGAAATGATTATAGGATTATTAATAAACTATTTGAACTCCAATAATTTCTTCTATCAATATCACAGTGAAACTTCAAATTATTTCAGAAGTGATCTGTGGTAGTGGACAAGTAGATTGCACGAATATAACCCGTAATTGCAGGGCAGTCAAATAAATGATTCTACTACAAATTATTAGCTAGATTCGTTAGTCTTTTTATTAGTTATTGATATAAAAGTATTAATATTACCAAACACCTAAATCTTTCTTTCTTTATTTTTCTTTTTTATAGAAGACCAATCAGTGTTCCATCTGCTGTAGGTACAATTTCCTTAATTGACGCTCTAAAGGGAAAACCGCGACTTGATAAATATCGTAATTGCATTACACGCTGCGTGTACAAGAAAAAAAGCGCAATTTAGAAAGAAGCAGCTGCCCAAATTTTCGACCAGCAGTGTACATATTTCGGGCGGCTTTAATTACTCTCAAAATGCCCTCATTACGGGGATCTCTGGAATCTAGTTCAATGGTTTTTGGCTCCGTGAAACTCCAACAGAGGGGTGGCGAATAAAACTCTTGCGCCGACATAGAAAACGCGTGGTAGCCAAAGGGCGTGGCCGGCGTGGTGCAGTGATTTTTGGAAAACGCGTCAGATAATTCTATATCGTGCACTCGTGCGTGGCCAGGACAATTGATTCGTCGTGCTAATGTAGCCTGGGGACGAATTCGAACGTGTACAACCCTGTGCCAGAGTGAATTACATCGCCTACTGGTGTGGTATGGTAAATAAAGATATACCGAGTGATACGAAAAACTGTATCGCAAATGGAGTAATTGAGAGTCAATATAGTGTAACTTGATATCGTTGCACAAAAACTAAAATTCCGTGGCTGTTTAATGCAGTTGTTTACCATAGTTACAAACTTAAATAAAATACAGAAACATCTTTCTCTAAGAAGAGGATAAGAAGATGTGTATTCCAGGGCAGTAGTCTTGGAATGAAAAATTCATATCGCGTTCGAAATAGTTCTCTGAATCGCAAATTTTTTTTATCCTTCACAAATTCGTGCGTTGTGACGTGCTTCTTCGTCGCGGACGTGGACGAATGAGGGTGAACGGTTGGTAAAATTCGTAGCACGTCGCGTTTCCAGATCGTTTGGATAAAGGTGCTTGGGCCGAAATAGCTTACGGCCAAGTAAACCGGCGGCATTATTAAAACACTATTGACGAAATTGTCGATATATCGCGTGTTTGGACGAAACAACAAGCTTTCGATCGAAACTGGACGACAGAAACCTTGTTAGCCTACTATGAATTCATTTTTCGTGCCAGGTGAACTAAAATGCGCTTTGTAAAGGCAATTATAACTAATGAAATTATAACTATATAATATTGAATATACAATATTACATTTACATCTTTTCACGAAACTCGCCCAATAAAAATAACTCTTTCTTAAATATACAAAGGCAGTTCGAAATTTGATTTCTTACGAAAAACTATTACGTTACTGTTCCCCAAAAAAAAGTTGAGGAAAGAAAAGACAAATATTTTAAAGACCCTTCCCACGTGGTCGAGCAAACGAATAAATATAACATATATCATAGATATTTCAGGGGTGAAAATAAAAACGTGATTGCCAGAAAATCCTTTGAACTTTAGTCGACATTTCGGCCCGATTTAAAGCGAAATCGGTGAAAACTTCGCAAACGAGACGTCAAATCTACAACGTCTGTTCCCTCCCGCGGTAAGAAGCAAGTGGAAACTATTTTTCCGGCTGTTTTCGCGTGTCAACGCGATCGCTGCCACTTTCAAAGGCTTCTCGATTTTTAAACTGGTATTTATACAGCGCCACTTGAACAAGAATTCTTCCAATATCGCAGATAACGCTGCCCCGTCGGTATTTCGTGTGCACGCCAATTAAAAGTTTTTCCGATGATGCGCCAGGTGCACAACGGGTGATTGAGAAGTACTGATTGACTCCAGAACTTGTGTACAGTTGGCACGTTAATCGCTGGATTTTAATTGAAGCTGTTTCATACGAACCGTGATGTTTAACAATGAATTTTGACTAGCGAATTTTGTCAATTAAAAATTCTGATCTTTAGATATAGTATACAATATGTGTCAAATAGTATAGTCCAAATTAAATGTTTTACATAATATTAGTACAATTATAGTTTAAAGTAACGAGTTAGAGAAATAGTGATCTAAAGGTTTAATTATTATCATTTTTATACGAACGAATTTTGCATGTGTTCAAGGACTGAGTATTTTTCACAAAGATTTTCTTTCATTATATTAGTTAAAACAGTAACACGGATACATTGCAGTAGAATAAATTTTAATTCTTTCTAACAAAAAGCACAAACAAATTATCATACATAGGAATTACATGCAATTACAGTGTATATACATACGATACGTAAATCTATTGAAACAACGAATGGTCCCTGATTTAGATTTACCATATTAATAGTTCTGTCCTATATATTCCACGTAATGCAACGCGTAATTCAATAACAATTATCGAATTTCCACCAGGAGACAATAAACATCTAATCGATTCGATCTTGCAGCGATAATGAAACGATCTTGATAATTGTCGATACATAGAAATGTTTCATTGGAAGATTAAGGGGTCACGATTAACTAAGTCACATTGTGGTCGAACGCTGCCATTCGCGGCACGATAGATAATTAAATGGTCTAATTAACGCGAAGAAATAACAGAAACGATTTGTTCCTGCCAAAACAAATTCGACTGTGACTCGTGCAATGAAATGCTACGCTGAATACTCATAGTTTTCCCTAGCTATTTAATACAGCACGGTATTCGATTGTATTTGAACACGGCGAATAGGAAACTTGGTGTACTCGTTTAGCGTGGAGAATACGGTGTCGCAGAGGGAAAGTTCCAGTAGACAGAAACTCGTTATCTACGTGGCGTTCAGAAGAACCTTAAGCGCAAAATTACCTCGTGGTTAAATTTTAAACAGTAGTGTGCACAGAGTACACTGTGTCGAAAGTATAATATTTTATTAAAAAAGAAGGAAGAATTTCGTACAGAATATCACAGATAACATCATGTATAAATGAGCAATTATATACTTTCCACTTTTAAATAAATTCCTACCCCTGTTTCATGCATTCATGAAACAATTCTTCCAACGACAAATTATTTCAACTTACAGGATTATCAAATTTCACTGATACAGCCTCTATACGCTACTGCGATTCGTCCTAATAATTAATCAATTTACTTTAATCCACCGATAGCAGCGTTGGTGGGTTTCGGTTATTGGATAAATTGTTGGCGCATTTTAATTAATCCGCGCTCGATTGAAGCCTGAATGTTTCGCTCCAGGTGTATCAACGCCATTTTCATCGTTCCTAAGAAGGATTTTAACTAACAAAATCGAGGGTAATGAAATTGGGGCACGGAATATTAATATAATAATCAATTATTATTTAAAAATCGAATGTCGAAGTAATGATCACGAAAAGAAAAATCTGCAGCACGTTGCATTATAGTGAACTGTATCTTTCGATGAACTTTATGCTTGACCCTATAAAGTACGACGACCGTGAAAATATTTTATCGCCGCGATGTGCCTGACACGCATAAACGACAGTCTCGACAGTTTAATAAATAAAACCGGCACGCGATACACTGCAATCGTAAATGTTTATATGCATGCATAATTGGAACGTACGGGAACAATTTAATAAAGAACAGAAGAAGGCGGCCCGATTTATCGTTCATATACGTATAGAATGTTGCGGTGCACCGGGTATTAATTCCGCCTTGAAAGAACTTCTTACGGCACTTTTCTTATTTATAAGAAAAGAAAAATCTCTTAATATCTTTCTGACAAGGTATTACATTCTGCGAGTAGAGCAATTTTAATGGAATCTTCATTCTCTTTATCGTAACTTCGTAGAATACTTTGAAGTTTAATGCCAGCCAAGAAATTAATCGCGAAAGGAATATTGTATTTCCCTTCTTGAAATCGTAATTTTTGTACAACTGTTCTTTAAATACGAAAAATTATTATCAGTGCGTTTCACTTTTTGTAAATATTATTGTAAAGTGTGTTGCCATGTTGCATCGGTTAAGATAATACAGCTAAAAATACTATGAAAGATTAAGGATAAAGGGGATAGAATAATATTGAACATAGTATTATTCTGATCTCCAATATAGTGTCAATATGAAACGATACAGGCAGATACAACGTGACACGCGGAAGCGCCTAAAAGAACAATGGGAAACGGATCGTGTATTGTCAGACACGTCCTGCTTGGAATACAACAGGAACTATACGGCAGCCTCTGACTGAAGCGAAATGTGAGGGTACAGGGGAAATGGATAGTCTATTGTCGTTGTCAGACACATGTTGCATTATAACACGGCGGAAGTTATAGGTCGTAGTAGTTTTCATTCGTGTAGTATTGTGTTAAAGAATTCGAGCGTACGAAAGGTTATTGGATTAATGAAAATTATAGAAAGGCTACACATGTGTACCTAAAATAATAGTCCTTAACATTACTAAATTATTATCAGTATATTTGACAGTATTGCATACCGTTATACGAGTCTCATTTCAAGAAAATTTATAGTTAACAGTTATTTAAAAATGAAAATGTGCGTGAAGTGATCTAAAGAGGTCGCAAATCTAGCTTCTAGATTTCTCGAGATGTCGAAACTTGGTTAAAATACAGAAGCCCGAATAGTACAGTAGAGTTCGATGTCGCAAAGTTCGAGAATTATAAACTTCCAAAATCACCGTCCCTGGAAGCACCATTTCCACAATGGCGCAGCGTTTCGCGATAAATTTAACAGCGGCTTGTGAACCCGAGTAGCCCTCCCTTAAGGCACTTCCCAAACCGATCAGAACGTTCTCAGGGCACTTTTCAAAATGCTATCTTCTCGCAAAATCAACTATACAATTCCCTTCCCCCGGGGCGGAGAAATGTAAACGAAAAATTACGCAAACTCAGCATGCACAAACATATGGACCGTTTACTTTGAAAGTGGTGTAAGTCCATCTTTTTTAAAAAATGAGATATCTCATAATTTGTGATTGATTTAGCGTAAACTTTTTTTTAATAACCAGTAAAAAGAACTACAAAAAATGGACTTGCACCACTTTCAAAATAAGCGGTCCATATATACATATACTTTATTGATTCAATAAAAAAAATCTCTCGTTCCATATCACCCCTTTTCGACCGTCATCCACAATGGATGAAAAACCCACCCCTATCAAACAATTATAATAGACAGCAAACTTTATCGAATTCATCGCCGATCCCGATACCCTCGCGGCTTAAAAAGAAATCCCTTAATCCACGCGTGTCTTCGAGCCCCATGCCCTCCGACGTCCCACCGGAAATATCCCCGCTGACGTTGTCCCAATTCCAGCGGCCCTATTCCAAAGCGTACAATTATACCGCGAGCACCGACGGCGCCTTATTTCCCCTCGATTCGAACGGCTTCTCATTATCGATTTCCATTGCTGCCGAAACAGATGACGAGCGCCCCGATACGACATCCGTCGCGTTAACGGCCGCGATATCGACTCCTCTCGGCGACAATAGGGCACCATGCCGCGTACCGTGCACAAAAGCGCTCTAAAGCCTCGCGACCCGATCGGTTCGCGAGTGATTGCGTGCAACAAAAGAGAGGGTTAAACGCGGGTTTCCAACGGACCGTGATAAACGTACGCGGTCGACACGCCGCATGACAAGGGAGAACAAGCGGAATGAGTACGGGGATAACTTGTTGCGCCCGTTCCAGCTCGCGAAGTCGGCGGATCTACCCCCCTGTTACTGAACGAAAACGCGTTGCCGTTTTTGGGGCGTTCGTTTGTGTATCGCGACGGCATGAAAATGAGAACGAATTCGATGGTCAAGTGAAAACGAATTGGGTAGTCGAATTATGAGAATCGAAAGGTTCTCTTCGCTGAAACGATTGGAATTTTTCATTTAATTTAATTTAATTGCTTAAGGTCGCATACACCTTCGTGGTTATTAGCGACCACTGTTACATTTGTAGGTAATCAAAGGTAGTTGTTACCTTGCTTTTGCCTTTGCTATAAATTTCGGAGGGAGGTTTGTACAGTATTAGCTGGCTATTGTATAGAATTATATAATTCGACGTCTTTTAGAAAATTTACTGCATTTATGCACTGATTTTTACTGTTAAACAGGGCACGAACTTCATTGGGAATGTTGTGCTTGTGTCTTTGTCTGGTGTATTTGGGGCATCGCAGAAAAATGTGTTCGACGCTATAGATTTCGTCGCGGTCCGGGCATTTCTTCGGTTCTTCCTTTGTTATAAGGTGGATATGAGTCAGATTTGAGTGACCGATTCTCGATTGGAATTTTGTAGATGATAATCTTCTATTTTTCAAATAGTGAGAAGCAAGGTAACTGTAGGTGAAATTATTTTGAACTCGAAAGAAATCGTTTGTGAATGGACGAATAAATCAATTCTGTTGAGAAACAGATTTTAAAAGGATATTATAGAAAACAAAATATTTGATTGCGCTATACGCTAATTATAAAATTGGATCTGATCGAGAATATTCAGAATATTCATATTATATAACATTCAATTATATAATAATATTATATAATTTGACTTATATAATATATAAGAGGAAAATAACGTAAGGATGAAATTATATCTCGAAGAAGATAACAGCGGGAGGAATAATATAATATAAAACTCGCCGCGTACATTCGAGGTAATTTAAAAGGTAGCCCGACTGGAATCCAGCAGAAATTTTATACTTCTGAATTTCTGCCGTTTCTTCCGAACTTCCATCTGTTTGTGTAATTAATCGCCGACTGTTTTGCGTGCTCCCTGGTCGATTTGGCTGAACTTTCTTGTCGCAGAGCGTGCACGTAGCTCGTTCTCCCTATCTTCGTAATAAACAGCGAAACTTTTGCATAGACCTAATTGGAGATGTTCCAAGAAACAGTTTGATCGCAAACAATTAAATATTCAATCGATCTGTCCTTCCCCCTTGGCATCTGAATTTTCATATATTATAGAAATTGACCAAATTTTATTCGACTGGCCAAACGATATTCCATAAAGATCGCAAACAATTAAATATTCAATCGATCTGTCCTTCCCCCTTGGCATCTGAATTTTCATATATTATAGAAATTGACCAAATTTTATTCGACTGGCCAAACGATATTCCATAAACCATTTTCATTTTCATAATTTCACACATAAATACTTTCACCATTTTTTACAACCCTTTCCATTGAATACAATTTTTTTCTTGCTATTTTTCGCTGCGATTGTTCAACAATTTACATGGAAATTCAAATCGAACGAGGGTCGCCGTGTATACAAACGGACTTAAATAAATGCAACTATCTGATCCCGCCTGTGAGAAAGAAAAGAAATCCTTGGGAAACGGAGAATTTCATTAAATCGATTCGTGCACGGTACACACGCTCGTCTGTATCTGCAGCTCTGTCCAAAAAATTGGTTCGCGTTAACGCTGCGAATTAAAGGACAAATGGAACGGCTTTGGTCGCGGGATAAATTCACGTGAATTTTGCAAGAGAGTCGCCGTTGGAACGAAATCAAGAAAGGGGTTACACGTATCGAGCGGGGAATTAAAATGGCACGTTTATCGTGAACGAGGAACGTGTAGGTGCGTGCGTGTGTGCCTGGGTATATGTATGCACTAGAGTGGAGGTAATAGGGCTAGAAAAGTATTTAAATCCGGTAATTTCTAAGCTGTTACGTAGAGGAACTTTATTCTACAGTATTGCACAAAGTACTTATCAGATAACTGGTTTATTATTATCAAAGAAATATGCAGAGTACGTATTATAATAATTTCTTGAACTGATACAAGGGAAATAATAAAATCATATTTATACGATATTTTATATCTAGTACCCTTGTTATCATAATTATCAAGCCAATACAAATAAATACATTACAATTACCAACAATCGTATACTAACAACAGAATTGCATGTCTTTCACATTTAATACGATCTCAGCCTTTTGCATAATCGATGCTTCAATTTACCGTTCGTATTGATTTCAATGAATGATAATTCGAGGAACATTTGATATCCTGTGTAATCAATGTCTGCTCGAATAAACCCCGATAGCTTGGAGTGCAGGCGATTTAATCGAACAATTAATTGACCGGGGAGTCAACCGGGCTAGAAATATCGTATCGAGCTCCTTGATCTACAGATCAAGCGATTCGTTCCACCGCGGCTTCATCAATAACATCTAAAACGTTCCCTGCTAACAACGGAAAACGAGATATGACGTACAGAAGCTGGAATTTCCGCACAATGCTCTGCGGCACGGTGCAAACTAAACTGCACTACCCCTTTCATCGCGGTTGAACGAACGAGACAAAGACGGTTGAATTTTTGCAGGTATCGAGGCGACAGGTGAAACAGCACAGAAATGCCCGTGGGTGGACGAGTCGCTGGCAAAGTCGGAATTTACAGCTCCCACTATAATGGTAATGTAAACAGGGATATTATACTGTTGCGTTTTACGCGCACGTAGAACTACATATATTTTTCCGCGGTGCACGCTTCAACATTGATTAATGCTCGATAATTGTTCGATATTTGCATACTTGCATACGGGGAGCGTTTCACTGTGTGATTACAGACACGACGCAAACAGAAGTAATTACAATTAATTGGTAATAAAAACCGGCTGCTTTGCTCCATCCTTTCGACTCCATTAGTATATTATTTCCTAATGTTTAGAATTGAAATAATCTAAATAAAATTAACATAAATATAATAATTTTATTCAATTTTTTAGTAATTAGAATTAAAATAGTCTGATATGGATAAATGTATATTATACAATAGGCAGCAAATTGAAAAATAAAAGCTGCAATGTTCCAGGCACAAAATATAAATCCAACTTATTCGTTTAATTTCGCCGACAATATTAACTTCTCTTGTTCAAAATACTTTTCCAACTCTGCACTATGCACGACACTTCAATACCGTAGAAACTAACACCGCCACATCCCTTAACTGTATCCTCAAAATATTCTCCAATATCCCATAAAAAAATGCAAATAATTCACCGTTCCAAAAATTTAAGCGAACCTTCTGGAAAATCTCTATCCAGTTATCCCGAACCTTTTACACCAGACTCGCGTCCCGACGAATCGCTAGAAAAATCCCATCGAAGTAACCGGAATAAAGAACCTGTCCAACTATCCAGCGGAAAATCGTTAATGCAACGTGTCGATTACAAGATAAATCCGGCATGCTTTCAGGAAAGGGCTACAGCGGTCTCAACGAGGAGATCATGTGGATCAGCATCGGTATGGGTATCACCATAGCCGTGCTGATCACCATAGCGCTGTGCTACATCGCCCGTGAAAGATGTCGGAAACGAAACGAAGGTTACTACGCCTCCTGACGGACACTTCCGCCGCCCTCGTGGGCCTCGTGGTCGTTCTCGCCGTCGACGCCCGGCGTCTTTTTCAGCCCGACCACGTCAAGAGGCAAACCGAGGGCGTACTACATCACCGTCTAACACCGAAACCCGGTGACTAATGGCTCCGTTTGAGCTCGAGCGAGCTGACGTTTCATGATGAACGAAAAATCGACCGACGTTCTCTCCCTTATCCTTCGACGTCGTTCCTCCTCCACGTCCTCGGTATTTTTTTTCTCCTTTCTTTCCGTTTTTCTTTATTGCCGATGAAAAATCTTCCAAACTTCTTGTCTTTCGCCTTTTTTCTCTGGCCTATATAAATATATATATATTTTTATTATTCTTTATTTATTTAATTAGTTTTCGTTTTCCATCTCTATCGTGCGTATAGAACAATCGAATAACGAACGGAAATTTCATTTTAACTTTAATCTTACCTTTAATTTGCACTGACGCTTAATTAATTTCGTGCTCGCGTTGCTTTTATCCGACGTAACCATCAGCATTTTTATAATCGATAGGACGTCCCGTTCGCCCTGAATAAGAGAGGCAATCGGATAATCGAGATGCTCCGGTTAATCGAGAGCCGGGCGAAATTCGAGAATGCGTTAAATCGCGTTGAAAATGATGCCATTCGAACGACGCGTTTTTCCACTAAATGTCGGGCAGCTAATGAAACGGCATTTCGCTCGATCGAACGTGTTTCTCATCTTCAATTCGCCCACCGTTGTTGCGCGTTGCTCGCGTGCTTACGTGGAGGAACAGTATTCGAACAAGAACGACGAACCTATCGGGTCGACGAAATAATCGTGTCTCTACGATCGTACCGGGTACAGAGGGGCAAATCACTCCAGTTCCACCTTAAGAAATATAACTCGCAACTCTGCGTTTCTAAAATATATTGTTCAACGATTTCTCCGTCGTGTCGCGAAGGCACAAGATTCAACGCAAATGTACACTGTTAAGTTCAACGATTAACGATCCTGTCAGATGGTCGATGCCACTTTGGAGAAATCCTTGCGAGAATAAATTGTCAAACGAGAATGAATTCGTCGGTTCATACTCGAACGATTCAGCCGTCGTTGCAACAATATAAAGACAAAGTGTCCGTGGGATTCAAGCGTTGCCGTTCAAGATTAAACATGAAATCGTGGGACGATACGAATCGCAGTAAATTCCAACGTTTCGTAGACGCCTGTCTCCAGAAAAGGTTGCGACAAATTTTTAAAGAAGAACCCCCTTGGCAAGCAACTCGACAGTCGAATTTATGACTGGACATACCTGCCAAGCAATGTTCCCAGGACTTTTACACGTGTGTCCCGCCTTGCTCGACCGGTCGCGCGATTTCCGAAATCCAATTCATATTTGACGCACATTTGCAGAAACACGAATGTTACGTGTTTCTGCATGTGTCATCGGTTCAGCTTTTACTTTCCGCAGGATCGAGATCTATGAACTACGTTCAAGAACATTTTGCGAGCATGTTAGATATTTACGAAAGATAATCACAGGTATTTTTCAATGGTATCGATGACGAGGAGATCGAGACGAAATTTTGGGAACACGTAGAAACGACATCAACGAAACCGATTAGTTCGATTCTAAAGTAGCGTCAATGTCAGTATTAATGATGCCAGGTGCATAAGGAAAGAAGGGTTGTTAAGTAAGATTGTATGGTGGCCGATGGGGGAGTTTTATTTATCTTAAAATTCGTTCCGCGTGTATCTATGGCAGAATCGAATGAACAAATTGAATACAGAAACGTTAATCATTTTTCTTTAACATTTTGTCGGTTTCTTTTTGAAGCTGGAATACGTGTCGTTCAATGAACGAATTTTAAGATAAGCATTGAATACCGGCGATATAAAGAGAAAACGAAGAAAACTGGACGCACAATTTAACTGTCATCCGTTCCTCGGAAAATGATTTTCCAACTTCCCATACGTTTCAATAGAACTGAAACCACACTGGTTAATATGCATAAGGAATTATAGATATTCAGATTGTGCTCGTATAATCGTGCTGACGAGACTATTATTTATTATAATATACATTGTAATTAGATGATTTTAATACTGTTAGCTACTGTAATTGTGATTGTGTGTGTTTTGTACGTATCGACGATTTTAGGTACCTTCACTATAGTATTGAGGAACGGATGAGGCTCGATGAATTAACACGAGTTTTTAAGAATTTATGATAAAGAAATTATGTGGAGTACAGGACTACCAGCGGTAAATAGTAATAATAATAATATGGTGTTCGCGCCGAGTTATTTTAGAGAGTATAGCGCCACGCTTGTACAATTCTAATAATTTGTTCATTTCCAATCAATCTAAACATTTTCATATTTAATAAGATTCCCAAAAAATTAAAACTGCTTGAACTGTATACTAGTATTGTCATTAACATTATTATTATTATTATTACAAGCTATCAGAAACCGAAAAATAATGTCAGTATACCAAGTTTAACAAATAAAATGAATTAATATATTTTTACAATGTCTTGCAATGCTAGCGATTCATGCAATGATAATAAACTCAAATTTTTAAAAAGACCTTTACCGATGCGAAAAATAATTCTTTCACAAAATTGCATTCATTAGCCAAGATATACTTTATCCAATATTTAAAGGACTCACGTGATCCAGTTTCGTTAACAATGCTATACTCGTTTATTTTTCTTCCTTTTTTTTTGCGAAGTCAGAATTGCTGAGGCGTGTTTTTTGTTCAAGTCATAATATAAATAAATGAATATGCAAGGACGTGCAAGTGTACGTATGCCAAAAAATCCATCGGAATGCAATTTAGAATTACTAACGACATATTAGACGGCGTATAAGTACGTGTGTACATTACACGCAGATTGAGAGTGTACTGAATCGTTGTGTTTTATCGCGAACATCCCCAAAGGCGTGCATTAATTTCTCCGAGAACAGCATCTCATTTAATTCGAGCGTGTAGCAAAACGAAGACTGCATATGCAAGGATGGTTCTAGCCATAGAAAATGTCGGCGAGCTGATTATAATCAGCACGACTCAACAGTTTTAGCAATTAATTAATACCATAGCTCCTGTGGCTCCCCATATTTTTGTTTTCAATTCAGTAAAACTATAATAACAATTTCCTATTAACGTAATCAAGAATTTCTTTTTATTACTGCTCAAACAGTGGTATGTATTTTATAAATGTATTGTTTAATACCTTTGTCAAAAATTTATTTTCTGATCATTTAAAAAAGGGGAAAGGATATTTTGCAATATTGCATGTTGTGTATTGAGTATGTACTTATGAATAATAACGTTTATTCGGAAAATATTAATCGATTAATAAGGGTGATACATATAATATGAATAAAAATTAATGCGGAACGCTTTCTTATAAAATAGTCCTTCTGGAGATATACTTTAATTAATGTGTTCTGAAGTAGAAATGTCGAATCTAAACCGGTCTAAAGTTACAATTAATTATCGATCTAGTGAAACGAGTTTTTTGCCAACTACAGATCGATCTGCCTAATGATGGCTGTATTGAATGTTTTAGAGGATGATCTCCAAAGTGTTGCACGCGTAACGTGAACATACCTGTTCTGCAACTTTTTATAATCCTTACTCTTTGCAAAAGTTGGCATTTACTGTTAAACTGAAAAGTATTGAAATATAAAATTTACTAATTTAAAATCGAGGGAAAATTTTATTTAATTATGACCAAATAAAATAACGTTTGACACTTTGGAAATCTTACACCTAAGAACATCCAGATCTCTTACAAACAAGGTCTAAATGCCAAAACAGAAAGAAGAAAAATAATATTAATGCACAGACTTCCTGAAAGAGACTTTTCGAATACGATTGTCAGCCGTTAAGTGTACAAAGGGTCTCAATGTAATAATTAACACGTAAAACATAAGGATTCTGACCAAAAAACTCTAGAATATACATACTTCTGAGAACTGAGATTCTCTGAGAACTGAGGTCTCGATCTAATTGTGTATAGCCTGTAGAATACGACTGTAGAATAACGACTACATACTTATTGTTAGAGAATTATACATTGTTGACACGTGGATAAAATTTACGTAGATGATAATGCGAGCGTGGGCGACAAGCCTCTTGATCGTGGTTTGAATGAATCCATTTATCCCATTCGAAAAACATCATCATTTCAATTACTTCAAACGCATACTTCAATACTACATATAACTTTTAGTAAACAATAAAGTCGTTCTAAATATTACGAATCTTTAATTGAAATAGTAAGTACATTGTTCGGCAAATAATCTAACAACCTTCCTATTTTAATTGATTATATTAAAAGTAAAAAAAATTGCATAACAAGTATTAAGAGCATCATTTTCATTTCATCACATTTCCTTTTCTTTTCAATCAAAACATATTTTTAATACAGAAATGATTAAGATCTGATTCATTCTCTCTATCGGCACAGCAAGTAAGTACTCGAAGGTTTGCTAAAACAAGTAATATATACAAACAATTTCACGTTTCGTGTATCGCCAAAAATAATAATAAATGAAATAAATAAATGATTGATATTGAGGGGCTTGTAAGACTGTGATGGAGTGTCGATATTCATCGCGAGTGCACTTGTGCACCGCAACATTTAGACGTTTTTTTATGGAGAACCATAAGATCTCGTCACACATGCGACAGATTTTTAAATATTTGGCAGATATTACGAGACTTACTCCTGATAAAGCCCGCTTAGTGGGTGACTCGAATTTGTATTGAAAATCGATGCTGTTTTATGTAAAAGAACAAAAAAGGGGGAGATTTCTCGATTTCAAGACACGGTACATTACGATACATTACGTCTAATTCAATGACCAACTTGATAGATTGATGTATGTACTACGATATATTATTTCCTGTGGTGCATTTGTAACAAAGAAATTATTAAACAGATATCTTGGAATTAACGTTTTATATCTTGCTGAATATAAGACCGGACAATACCCCAATTCCTCGAGTTCTGAGAACCTCTTTTCCATTTCCATGTCACTCACATCGTTACCAACAGATTATACAAAATCTGCGTTCTGGCCAACTATCAGCTGAACCTACGATCCTCGGGTCAGATTTATTGGATTTCTACGTTTTCTTGCAGATATTTCTTTGAAATCAAAGAACGGCTGCAGTCGGAGCGCATAGAGAGTTCTTGGAAATTGCGAATACCACGGAGCGCTACTAGTGCGTCTGCGCGTCGCGGAGTGGGGATGTAACGGAGCGCGGCGCGCGCGGCGTCAGTTTGAGTTCGGGCGTCGCAGCGTAAGGGTCGTCTGTACTGTTGATGGTTAGCGACATGCATACCTCACTCTACAACACAATAGCACCTCGGGCTTTACTTTACCATCGTGTACGCTTGATTATTAGCTTCTATTAATTAATACACGTTTAACTAACAATCGTTCTACTATTGCAATAGTACAATGTGTTTTGCTTCATTTCCTTTCTTGCTTCATTCCCTTCATTCCCTTTTCCGTTCTCGGCTCAGAGGACCGATGGTAAGGCGCTGTTGCACCTGTTGCGATATTTGGGTTGCACTTTCAGCGATGAGCGGTGTGTGGGGCTGTGACTGTGGTTCCGGACAGGTGACCCGCCGAAGTAGGAAATTCCTGCTCGTTAGACCACGCCAAGCACACCTTGGGGTGGCAGAAGGTATATGGGGCATAATCTGGATTCGCGGTTGCGGTCTTGCATATCCGTTCCTCAATGATTGCTGTGGCTCGGTTACGAAACAGGTGTTGATTGTAAGTCGTTTTACTGTCCAGACTCTGAGCTGAGGGCTCGCGGGCTGCTCGGTAGCAGTCACTTTTGTTACTCGCCTCCTCATCCCACCCCCCCTGCTTGATTCATTCCATGACTTAAGTGGACGTTACTAATCCAATGCACGAGATTGTTACAGATTCACGGTATCACAGGCCCGACTGGAAACTGTAAAGAGCCAGCCTCGTCGATCCCGTTTGTGAGTTTAAGATTTTTATAATGCTTTACTAATTACTGCCAGTTTGTCTTTGTTTCAGAAGCATTGAAAGGAATCAGCTAAAGAAGAGGATTGCTTAAAATATGTATAATATGACCACACTCTCACTCTGCCCCTGCCCTGCCCTGCCCTGTCCGTACCCAGCCCTTACCCGTGCACAACCCCTGCCCCTGCCGCTGCCCTTTTATACAGGCAGGTTTTACACGATTTGAAATTATTAGACTTTTAATTAGGCAGGGTTTATGAAACCAAAAATTGTTGCCAGTTGTCTGTTCTAGGAAGGCAAGGACGACGACATTAATATGGACTAATTGAAGAGGAATTAAATATATGCATACTTATACCTATATGACTTTAGGAAAGTATCTATTACAGTCCTGTGTAGCTAATATATTATTGAAATTGTTCTTTTAATTTGAATCTTAGAAGTTATATTAGGTAGGGTGATTCTACTTTTAAGTTAGATCTTTAGTCAGGCAGGGCGCATTTGAATCTGATCTAGTATTTAAGAAGGGGGGATTTATGTTTAAGCAGTGTCTTAGTTTTTAAGACAGCAGTGTACACTGCTGTAATAATATTTCGTTGTCTAGTTTTTAAGATCATGGGATATATTTTTAAGAAAGTTTTATATCAGGAAATTGAATTACCTTGCAGATTTTCTTTCGGGTTTCCTTCAGATATTCAATTTAGCTCTCGGTCGTGAATTTTCCAAGTACTCCTCTTGTTGTCTTACTTGTACTACGATCAATTACTGAACGTTCTACAAATTGACAATAATAGGAGATTTTTATTCCTTTCAAAATATAGTAGAATTAGTTTTCGCGGAATTGGAGGGTGGAAAGGCCGTGGCTAGGGTGGGTCTCCATGCGCAGTAACCTCCACGTGGTGAGACCCGGGCAATCAATTATTTATCATATAATTATTAAACGTTTAAGAGACGTTTAATAATTATATGGAAAATAATTCGAGCGAATTGACTGCGTATTGCACTTAGGATACAATGTACAATAATGGCCGCTGAATGTTCGGATTTTGCCCAATTGATGTTGCCGGAATCATCCCTACACCTTCTTGGACCTGCTCCGAGTTATCGCAACTTATCATCAGCAATGGCCCTTGAATATGTCACGATCGTTCTCAGTACGACGCAATCCACTCCCAACACAGCCTAAACCAAGCGTGCCGAAAAGTGATAAGCATGAACAATTCATTATAAATCACATTTCTGGATAGTGTTTGCTATGCAGCCTCGAAGCAGCGAACATTAAGTGGGCATTACTTTCCACTGTAGTTATTTGAGCGGAGAGAACCTTAAGTTCTTATTGCAATTACTTTTGAGTTCTCGTGTCTATCTTTGTATCTATCTGCAGCTGTGAATATTGTGTATTATTTATTGCCCTGCTTCTTATGTTCACCCTTCTGTTTTCTGACGCTTTCGAGATAATTCGATAGTAACATAAATCATATATGTTTCGCCTAGAGAATTACATTTTCTTATTTCTCAAGAAGCCTTCTTTTTATAATTGAAATACCCGTGTATATATCTTTTAATTCATAAATTAATTAATATCTGCAAAGATATACTTGAATCTACGCGGGTCCCTGCCATATCTACAGTGCCTGCTATGGTTTCGCCATCTATACAGAACTCCTTGAAACCACTCGCGCTTGCTATGGTAGTTCCATCTATACAGAACGCCTTGAAACTACTCACACCCCTTACTTACCATAAGTGTAGATATGGCAGAGGCCCGAGTAGTTTTAGTCACATCTGTATAGATGGCGATACTAATGAGTCTAGATAAAGCAGACATATGTATATACAGTTTCAAGCAGTTCTGTATAGATGGCGAAATTAAAGCCCACTTTGAGTGTAGGTAAGATAGGGATGCGAGTGGTACGTAAATTCAACCACCTGTTTATAAATAGCGGCGCGATAAAGTTTATAACAGGCTATTTATGTTTTTATTTATAAAATTAAGTTGATAATGCTCGAAAATCGTTTCATACTCTCATTTACATATCAATAAAGTGTTAGCAAAGGCAGTGTTACAATCTCCATTAAAATTGATATGTACGGTAACATTGTAAGTTCCATTGTTCATTTTATTCTACAAGAATCGAGCTCTTTAGCAAAGGTAAATACTTCTATGAATATTTTCTTCTTTAAATCAGCTTTCTAGCATGTAATAAAAACATACTAATAGTAGTAGTATTCTTTATTTCGATCTCACAGCAATGACATTTCGGCTTGGTGTGCATATAACCTAACTTTATCATTTAGCATCTGAATTCTTGCATTCTCACCTTCTCTTTCCTTCTTCCTTTCATACCTACTCTATCTTACGTATTAACCTCTGTCTTACTAGCCAATTCTTATCTCTTTATTACATATCTATCATACATCTTTATGTTTCCTCTCTTTTTCATTTCAAATTCCAAAGTCATTCCTATAGCCTTTTATCTGTGTTTCCATACATTCTCTTACTACAGGGGCACCAAGTTGTTTCTCCTCCAAGAGCCACCAAGTTCCACTTCCACTTAAAAATGCCTTACTCCTTTGCATAGCCACAGAATGGCTGGGGCACACGAACAAGACGCACATGACTCAAGAGCGACCACTTCATTGTCCGCGGCTTACTAGGTGCTCTAACGTTCCGAATTTGTGTAGGTATAGGTCACATCTTTTATTCTTTTCCTTCTCCCAATATATTTTTCACTTTTTAATTCTTTCAGATCTTACCTGCGCTATTAATTTCTGTCTCCTTCCTGTTACGCCTTTACTTTGGTACTGAGGTAGTGTTGATGTTCTATTATATCTAAACCTTTCATTATATCTTGCTGCTTTTATTATTTTCTTCTTCTCCTGCTGTTGTATTTCGTAGTATCTTATTTTAAGGTTCTCCATCATTTCGTTTCCATCCTTTCAGTTCAAGTTTATTCCTGCTAGACTTATTCCATTTCTTTTTAATTAATCCTCCCTTTCTCTTATGCTTCTGGTTTGGCCCTTGCTTCTTTCTTTTTCCTTTAAATAACCCTTAACAATCTTTCCCTCTCCTGTTACACACTTACTAATATATTTGTTGTGTGTACAGGTTTCCCACGCAAAGAGGAAGCAGCATTGACGGCCACTTCTCATCCCGCATAAAAGCAAGAAAGGAGAAAGAATAACTTTTGCCGAACACTTTATGGCATGCAGGTTTCCCATGCAAAGAGTAAGCAGCATTGACAGACTCTTCTTATCACGCATAAAAGCAAGAAAGAAGAAAGGATAACTCTTGCCACATACTTTAGTTATAATGAATTGGTTTATAAAAATAGTTTGTAACTATTAGGGCATAAGATTAATGTAGAAAGATTGTGTAATTAATTGTTATGCATATCTATGATATATTTTATTTTATATTCAGTTTATTCGGTAGACTTTATATAAACTTTAATATTACGTTTACTACAAGTTCTACTGAATGTGCTAAATAGAAAATGAAAGATATAATAAATAATTTACGTATGGAACAAGTTACGCAATTGCTGTAGTTCAAATTGATAGGCTTGTGCATATACAGTACATTAAAATTTAATTTAAGTTTTATCTGTAAGATGTATTTTAAATTAACTTCAAAGAATAGTTATAAGTATTAGATTATTTTTGATATTGCATAAATGTTAGCGTAGAATTAATACAAGATTTAGTTGTACGATGTATTGTAAATAGATATAAAACACTAGTTCATAAGTATTAGCTTGTAAATTGTATTACAATATTTTTGTAACTTGTATCTTCATTGATTAGTTTAAATAAATGTTGAATGAAAAGAATTCCACTGCTCTTTTTATTTTCACACCTTAACAATCCTTGAAAGAACCTAATTCCAATTCCTTACACAAGAAATATCGTGGACGAACTTTAAATGCAAAGTCCTGAAGCGAGAAACTTGTCAAAATGGCCCTATACGTTGTTAAATTAAGCGCTTGGAAATTCCAGGAATACGACGTAATTTCTTAGAATTGCTAAGGTCCGAATACCTCCTTGCACATCATATTCTCCTGATACAAATCCACGATTTTCAGCGAGATATTTTTGTCAGAAACTTAGAAATTTAAGCGCTCGGAAATTCCTGGAACGTGACGTCATTTCCAAGAATTGCTGCGATGAAAGACCTCCTCGCTTATCATATTCTCCTGATACAAATCCACGATTTTCAGTAGAAATTTAAGTGCCGAAAATCTTGGATTTGTATCAGGAGAATATGATATGCAAGGAGGTATTCGTTCTCAGAAATGACGTCACATTCCAGGAATTTCCGAGCGCTGAAATTTCCGAGTTTCTGCCAAAAATATCTCGCTGAAAATCGTGGATTTGTATCAGGAGAATATGATATGCGAGGAGGTCTTTCATCGAAGCAATTCTTGGAAATGACGTCACGTTCCAAGAATTTCCGAGCGCAAAATTTCTGAGATTCTGGCGAAAATATCTCGCCGAAAATCGTGGATTTGTATCAGGAGAATATGATAATCGAGGAGGTCTTTCATCGCAGCAATTCTTGGAAATGACGTCACGTTCCAGGAATTTCCGATCGCAAAATTTCTGAGATTCTGGCAAAAATATCTCGCTGAAAATCGTGGATTTGTATCAGGAGAATATGATGTGCGAGGAGGTATTCGATCTCAGCAATTCTAAGAAATGACGTCACGTTCCAGGAATTTCCGAGCTCTTAATTTTTTGTACTCCTGCTATCCAATTTTGCAAGAAGTGAGGACTTAGAATTTGCAGTTTCCAAATTTAATAACGTATAGGGCCATTTTGACAAGTTTCTCACTTTCGAACTTTCCATTTAAAGTTCGTCCACGGTACTTCTTGTATAAGGAATTGGAATTAGGTTCTTTCAAGGATTGGTAAGATGTGAAAGTAAAAAGAGTAGTGGTATGCTTTTCATTGAATATTTATTTAAAGTAATTAATGAAGATACAAGTTACAATAATGTTCTAATTAAATTTACAAGCAGATACTTATGAACTATTCTTTTATTATATCTATTTACAATACATAGTACAGCTAAATGAAAATAAAATACTAATACTAATAAAAAACTCCTATCAATTCTAAACTAACATTCATGTAGTATGAAAAATACTATAAGAAAAATACATAAATAATCTGATATTAATAAACTATTTCTGAAGTTAATTTACAATATATCTTACAGATAAAACTTATACTAAAATTTACGTACTTTATATGCTAAAGCTTATTTGAAATTACAGCAATTGTGTAACTTGTATACATGTAAAGTATTTATTATATCTTTCATTTTACATTTAGCATATTCAGTAGAACTCGTAATAGTGATATGAGTAATATTGAAGTTTATACATATAAGATCTACTGAATAAACTGAATATAAAGTAAAGTATATAATAGATATACGTAACAGTTAATTACACAATTGTCCTAAACTAAAGTTACGGGCTAATAGTTACAAACTATTTTTATAAAGCAATGTACTATAACTAAAGGATAACTAAAGTATGTTGCACAAGTTCTTCTATCTTCTTTCTTGCATTTATGCACGATGAGAAGGGGCAGGCACTGGTCCATACTCTTTGCCCTCGAAACTGCGCACACACAAAATATATTAGTAAGTATGTAACAGGAGGGAGAAGAAAGAAGGGAGGGCCAAAACGGAAGCATAAGAGAAGGATACGATTATTTAAAGGGGAATGGAATGAATCTCGTAAAAGAGAATTTGATGAGAACGGAAGTAAAGGAATTGTCGTATAGCATTAAAAGAAGAGACTGAAACAGGGAGGAAAATGAAAGATGTGTAATAGATGTGAGATAAAGAGATACGAAATAGTGTAATACGTAAGGCAGAGAAGGTATGAAAAAGAAGAGCAAAACTGAAGGTGAGAGAGCAAGAGTTAAGATAGTATTGTAAAGATAGGTTATAAGTACGCTAAGCCCATCTTTCATTGCTCTGAGACCGAAATAAAGAATACAATATTCGTAGATGTATACATAAATATATTTACCTTTGTTAAAAATGATGATTGTCGTACAATGAAATGAACAATGGAACTTACAATGTTGCTACACATATTAATATTAATGTAGATTGTAATACCGTCTTTGCTAACACTTTATTCATATGTAAATGAGAGAACGAAACAATTTTCGAGCATTATTTACTTAATTTTATAAATGACCAAATAAATAACCAAATTTCATGAACATTATCGCACCGCTATTTATAAACAGGTGCTTGAATTTACGTACCACTCCCATCCCTGTCTTACCTACACCAGGAGTGGGCTTTAGATTCGCCATCTATAAAGAACTGCTCGAAACTGTATGTATGTCTGCTTTATCTAGAGTCATTAGTATCGCCATCTATATAGATGTGAATAAAACTACTCGGGCCTCTGCCATATCTACACTTATGGTAAGTAAGGGGTGTGAGTAGTCTCAAGGCGTTCTGTATAGAGGGAACTACCATAGCAAGCGCGAGTGGTTTCAAGGAGTTCTGTATAGATGGCGAAACCATAGCAGGCACTGTAGATATGGCAGAGACCCGCGTAGATTCAAGTATATCTTTGTAGATATTGTATAATTTATTAATTAAAAGAGTCATCGGTGACTGACAATCAACTTTCCGTTCAGTGACTGACTCTAAACTTTCCGTTCAGGCCGCGTCAGTCATCGGTGACTGACAATCAACTTTCCGTTCAGTGACTGACTCTAAACTTTCCGTTCAGGCCGCGTCAGTCATCGGTGACTGACAATCAACTTTCCGTTCAGTGTCTGACACTAAACATTCCGTTCAGGCCGCGTCAGTCATCGGTGACTGACAATCAACTTTCCGTTCAGTGTCTGACACTAAACATTCCGTTCAGGCCGCGTCAGTCATCGGTGACTGACAATCAACTTTCCGTTCAGTGACTGACTCTAAACTTTCCGTTCAGGCCGCGTCAGTCATCGGTGACTGACACAAAACTTTTCGTTCAGGCGTCGGTGTATCGCGCCGTCGCGCATGTCGCGCCGTTTGGCCTAAACGGAAAGCGTGGCAAAACCGGCGTGGCACTCAACGTGTGACAAGTGGAGATAACTCGGACGCAACCTACATCCTCGATACATCGAAGCAGGTTCAAAAATCGGTAGGGATGAGTCCGCGAACATTAATTGTGGAAAAAAACCGAACATCAAGCGGCCATTATTGTACATTGTATCCTAAGTGCAATACGCAGTCAATTCGCTCGAATTATTTTCCATATAATTATCAAACATCTGTTAAACGTTTGATAATTATACGATAAATAATTGATTGCCCAGGTCTCACCACGTGGAGGTTACTGCGCATGGAGACCCACCCTAGCCATGGCCCTTCCACCCTCCAATTCCGCGAAAACTTAAAAATCTGTCGCATATCTGACGAGATTTTAAGGTTCTCCATAACAAAACGTCTAAATGTTGCGGTGCACACGTACATTTGCGATAAATATCGGAACTCCATGATATTCTTACAGGCCTCTCAATATTAATCATTAATTTATTTCATTTGTCATTATTTTTGAAGTTACACGAATGAGGCTCTAGAGCCCTACTGGTGGGACCAAAGGAATACATCGCATGATTGGTCTATACTTATATCTCGTCTGTGGTCGAATTTCTGAGTTGGTAGGGCAATTACGTTGGTCCACGAAAGTCTATACGGTGACTTATCTATTCGTATATATCGTCTGTGGTCGAACCAATTGTAATAAACAACACACATATTTACGAGAAGCTTGCGTATTTAATAAGTTACCTAGTATTTGATATCGTAACAATTTTCTCTATTGTTTTCAATACTTTGTTATATTTCTATTTTTGACACTTCAAAGTTAAAGATTTGCCCAACAATATTACCATTGTTCCTACGTCAAACAAGCGTGTAAAGAAATGATAGCATGTTTTGCTATTGCTGAATTTCGAGATGAACATAGCGCAGGAAAACGGAAATATACAAAAAGGGAAGCCGCAGAAAACTTATAGCAATGAAGCAAAACGTATCGCAGGTGAAAGCAAATCGAAAATAAAGTGGGCAACTAAGGACAAAGAAATATTGTTACAAGCACTAAAAAAATATGGGCCCAAAAATATCGAAGCTATATCGAAATTGTTGCCAAATATAGCTTCCCAGGAAATTAAAACTAAAATTTCTGAATACTCAGAATTGGCGAAACTTTTGTACGAAGACGAATTATTAAATGAGTGGTTGAATTGTGGATTGTACAAACCTGGCGATAGCCTCATACCGCAAGCATTATTGTTTATACAATTATTCGAAAATCAACCATCTACCTCAGAGTCTGACGGTTACGACTTTAGGTATATACACAATCGTTCTAATGTATCAATCATAATTGATTTGCAATCAAAAATTAATAACTATTTGTTACTGTTGCAGAGCAATATATAAATTTCTTTACCGTTCGTGCATTGAAAAGACATCATACTTCGATTTATCACCAAAGGATAGAGATTTATTATGTTCCTTATTATCCTTAACAGAAGAAAAATTATGGCCAAAATCCCAAACTGAGGTATTGGAATACATTGGTAGAGTATACAATAGAAGGAACATAAAAAGAGTCTACCCAGGAAAGAAGAATCATTCCTTCGAATATGACCATTAAAGTTCTCTCTTATATTTTATTTATGTACATTAACACTGTTCAATAAATTTGAATAAAATGGAAATTTACCAATATAGAAATATGTACATATGTACGCAGATGCATTTACAATTTACATCATAATAGAGATGTTTATATACAATGTAAGAGATATGATTTTTTGATAAACAAAAGATCGTTAATTTATTTTACATAATTACCAATTAGACACTTTAAGATATTTAGTATCAATAGATTATTGTACATAAATTATAAGAAAATAAAGTGAACATATACAACAAGAAATTCATATGAATATATTGTATTGAAATAGTATTTTCTGTTTGTAGATAAAATAATGTATTGTATACAATATACCTGTTATTAGATATAATCTATCGATTACATAAATTGACCTGGGCATGAATGATTTAATATATTTAATAATACGCTATCGGTACGGAACGCAGTCGGTGATGAAACAATAGATATGGAATAAAAGAAAAATAAGTCAAAGTAAGTAACACATAAGTAAGGTATAACCTACTGCTCAAATATGCATTAAATGCAAAGTGATCTTATGAGCACATTAATTATTAAGTTTATTTACGCTTTCTCTAGCGTACATTATGTGTGCGCACAGTGCGAGCGTTAATTACAAATAGGTAATTATTCTTTTGTATGTATCTATACACATCCGTCGTTTTAAAAGGGTAAAATATACAATAAAAGTAACTCGATTTAATAGTTGACGTTATATTACTTTATACGAGTTCAAAATCTGTAAGGATGGTAGAGACATTTAAATTTTTTGACTCTGAACTTCGATAAAAATTTCCTAATTAATAAATAATAATTAATCTTTTAATATTTCCCATGCATCGTCTTCCAGTTTCGAATCCCAATTAGATGCATGATTATCAACACCGAAATTGATTAAAGCTTCCTCTTTAACCTTGTCTTTCGATTTTCTGGCAACTGGCTTAGAATCTGTTGTCTCGTTACTTTCCTTCGTATCGTTACCCCATTCCCATTCGCAGTTAGAGGAATTTAGCGTTGATACATTGTTTCTAAAACAACAAATTTATGTTTTGCATTAGGGACTTTTCAATTGTTGCAAATCTAATGCAACTTCTATGATAAATCTTATTAAATCTTAATTTAAAAAATAATTAGCTTATGAAATGATGTTTGATACATTTATTTAATCCGTGAATATTCATATTTCACAACTTGGTGAAAAGAAATGATGCAAGTTTTCGAAATCTAGTAAAATTACAGTCTACGTACTTAGATTGCGATGTTTTCATTAAAGATGTTTTCTCCGTTGAATGATACTGACTTGTTTCGTTAGTTTGATAAGTAGTAGAAGAACTTTGATAATGCTCGTTTGAGTTATATTGATTCTGTTCAACTGAGTTTGTTCCACCGATGTCACCCCAACCCCTTCTTCCTAAATCGCCAACCTATTTCAAAATAAGAAAGATTTGTTATTCATGGTAGATATAAACAATTTCCATATTATATTATATTAACCAAAGATAAATATTAGTAACAATAATGTACATTACTTATGAAAAAAGAACTACTACTTAGCCATCTACCTTTGCAGCTAAAGTATTAGCCTGGCTTCCAACGTCTTCCCAAAAAGTACCATCGCGAACCTTTTAGAAATGAAATGAAACAACGAAAAAGAAAAAATTAACGGAAAAATAACATTTTACTAAACATAAATTCTATGCACGCAAACATACTATTGCGATTAACTTTCTACATCATTGATAAAGGCGAAGAATAAAAGCTTCTCCCAAAATCAAAATATTTAAACACTATCATTACATTAATGCACATTTTATATACCTTCTGCATAGCCAATTCCCCAGTTTTAAGTGCGTTTTCTGTAGCTTTGCTTGCTATTTTTGACGCAGACGAAGACAATATCGACCAGCCCTAAACAAATAATCATTGATTATACACTGTAGGTATGTATTAACCTAGTAACTTTAATACTGATTGATTAACTTACACTCGCTAAAGATGAAACAGCAGTGTCGAAAAATTCCTGCGACGAACTCTTCGGCGGTGGATCCATTTGATAGCCGAACCCACCGTATTTGCCACCTTGACTAGGTGGAACGTTGCTGCAAGAATATTATAAATAATCGCCTTTCTATAAAAGACGTTTCAGTTGCATTCGTTTGAAGTAGAAATTTTATCAATACTTACTTCGGACGATTAGAATTCTCATTCTGTTTTCTTGAAAAGAACGCTTCTGTTTGGGACTTGAAGCTGTTCGAATTGAAATTCTGATAAGAATCAGTATCGTCCTGATAGGAGGAACAATCGCGTTGACTTTCCGAATAAGACAACGATTGAAAATTCTTGGCCAAAGATGTATCCGGGCTCCAATTTTTCCCACAGGCTAACGTAGCAATCTAATTATTTGTATAAAGTAAAAAGTAACAAAACTGTTTTAATTTTAAGTTCATTTAAAATTACTTGACTACGGTAAAGAAATGTGACGCACGGTAATAAGAGAAATAATACTCGATCGAAAGCAATAAAACACATTTACCTTATCTTTGTACAATGCTGCTGCATTAGTATTATATTTCTGCGTTATTGACATATTGTTGTCCCAATCGGGCTGAGATTCAAAGAACTCACGAGCATTCTTATTCCCGCCAACTTTCATTTTCTCTAACTCCAAGTCCTTCCATTTGTCCATGGAAATAGACCGGACGAACGACAAGTGGACGCCAAGTCCTCTGTGTTTACCTGAACATTCGAGGCAAATCCATATGCCGTAGGTAACAGACACCCATTGGGGATTGTGAGTTCCACATTCGAAACATCTCTGTAAAAGAATACAGTAGAATTAACATATGGTATACGTATGACAAAGGTATAATAAATGCATTACGTTGTTCTCATCTCTTGGCTTAAGTTCGGTTAAAATTCGTCTGGTTCGCGGGCTAGCCATATTTCTTATCGGCGACAGTCAAAATAAGCCTCGTTTGAATATTATCTTAATCTCGAAACTTAAAGGTCCACCATACTACACTTGTCAATCGATGTACGTTCAGCACGATTTTTCATAGATAATAAGTGAATAAAAGAAGCAACCAACTTCGATGTACATATATCAATTACTTGATATTTATTTTAAATTCTATAATATTTGTAAATGAATAAATGTTTCATCTAAATGCAAAGGAATTGGACGTGAAGTCATATATGTATTGTAAGAACCCGATCATTTCATTGGATATCACCGTTCCGTATGATAGACGAGAACTAGCGCACAGTAACTAAAAATTCAATTGTAAGCGTGTTTCTATGACACGTTCCGCGATAACGCGTGATGCGTACACAGCATTCGTTGCTGTGTAATAGATTGAAGATTTTAGCAAACAAATAAAATATAATTTCATTAATGCAATGAACGTTTCTACTCATATTCTATCCGTAATAAAGTAATTTTGCTTTTAATAAATCATATATATCGTACGGTTTCTTTAGATTTATCGAAAAATACATACAGGCTGTGATGCGGGGTATAAAATTCATGAAAATGGAGGACAGATTTAAAAATTAGCTTTCATTTCGTACGACGAATGTACAGACCAAATTGCTTCGCAAATATTACAATTTGAATTAAAGGCATGCCCAAGATATTTTTATTATTTTTATTATATCTTAGACTCGCACGAATGAAATTTGTCCATTAAATAATCGAACTTTACACCAATCGGATCATTTGCTTCATGTAGATGAGGCTTAATGCTTCGAAATGCGCACGCGCAACCCCACCCACTCTTCATGACAAATGCAACTTTTACTTCCGGTTGGCTTCAGCCTCTACAGAAGGTTTTTTGGCTTGAACAGTATTCTTGCTTGGTGCTTCTGTTATCCTACGTCATCCGTGATTTTTCTCAGCTGCACTTGCACTTTGCAATTCTATATCTCCCAGGGATATATTTTGTTTGTCGTATGTCCATCCAGAATCTCAACACATTCGGTAAGTATTATATTTTCTGTTTTCTACTACTGATCCGTATTTTAGAAGATAGTTTTATCAAAATGGCGGTGGCGTCTTTTGCTTGCATCATAGAACGCAATTAACGTTTACCATAGTCTAGCCACTTTCCCCTCGAAGCAATAGATTCATTCAAAAGTAGTTTCATTACGGAAATATTACATTTTATCGATATTCCTACAATACGACTTAATCGCCTTTCTTTTTTGTTTCTAGACCCCTTTGCAGATGCAATCAAGGGTGCAGATGATGATGTCCAAGACGGTCTCGTGCATATAAGGATCCAACAACGGAATGGTCGTAAGACCTTAACAACAGTGCAAGGGCTTTCATCTGACTATGACTTGAAGAAAATCGTGAGAGCATGTAAAAAGGTAGGGAAACCATATTTACTCGTATAATTTCTAGCAATCGAATATTTTGTCAGTGTCAGATACTGTGCTAAAAATAGAATTGATGCAAACAATCGTCCAATACAAAAATGTTGCACGCAACTCTCCAAACGTATCTTTCATACAATTACGTTGCGTCAACCATTTTTGTTTTTTATTTAATTTTATTTTACGCGACAGATTACTTTTTCCCAATATATTAGTGAAAATGCAAACATACATTGTACGTGATGGAAATATGTGAGAAACATAGTCACATGATCGAATCAGACTCAATAATAAATATTTTTACGGAATTGTTTGGAGAACAGTTATGCATTTACAATTTTTCGAGTATTTGATTTTCACAAGGAAACATAATTTTTACAATATTATTCTAAATATGCTCATACATTTTTTCGTTTAATTAGAAATAATATTTATTTGTTATTTATTTTAAATGCGTACGTAGAAACATATATATATTTTTTAATGAATCTTTTCCTAAAATATTTTCAATAATACTGTATCATAGAGTACATAAATTTTTAAATAAAATTTGTTTTTGCGTAAAATATATATATACGGTAACAAAACTTAGAATATTCAACTTAGTTACACTTTATTTAAATGAGCTTTCCATTAAAAGTGTTATGTATGAAATAGTGAGAGAGAGAGAGAAATTAATTTCTTTTGTTCAGGAGTTCGCCTGCAATGGGACAGTAATCGAGCATCCGGAGTACGGGGAGGTGTTACAGCTGCAGGGGGACCAGCGAGAAAATATATGCCAGTGGCTAACAAAGTCAGGTCTGGCCAAACCTGACCAACTTAAAGTCCATGGTTTTTAACCAGGAAACATCCATGCCACTATCTAAGAACACTCCACCTTCATTAACACCTTATCATCTTAAATTATCTGTATCAGTCACTAATACTTGTTGATATATCGTGAGATATCCTATTATATACACATATATATTTCAATAAAAATATATAACAGTAACGATATAGGCACAATATTCTAATCAGACATTAATAAGATTGTAGGAAGCAATATTTTACAGCCTCATGTTAGGTAATCCACTAAACTCATCACATTTTGAAGTAGTAGCGATAATTAATTAGTGATTTGAGAAAATACATATACAAGGAATAGATACAAATAGTAACGGATGGCTCTCCCTTTTGGGATTAGGTAGTATGTATCTCGGCGCTATAGACGTGTTCAGAGAAAAGGGGAGAGAGCGACAAAAAGAAATATTTTAGGTCGCATTATTGGCTTACTGTGTGTGTATTATTGAATACTCTTTTTGTTTTATACAGTAAGGTAACAGACCTGGTTTACGTTATAATCTCCAAGTTTTGTGCCTTTGATTCCATATTGATTGTATTATTTATTCAAACGATCATCTTTTTATTGTAATGAATTTATTTTGAAGGAGAATTGCCAGTTTTTCCCTCTTTTTTTTCGAAACAGTATTGACAACATTGAAACCAATTGTTATGATAAAACATGTGGCTGTTCTAAATAAATGGTAATTCACCACTACTTTGACTTTTTCTTTACTCCCTTCTTTTCGTATGATATTAACGATTGAATGAAAAACGGTAGAAGTGTTTCCAGATTCTGGAATGCTCAATATATGTATGTTAAAAGTTCTACGCTGCAAAATTAAATTAAAAAATACGTAAAAAGTTATAAAGGAAGCTAAGTGCTTCATGCAGTGTAGATAGTTGCATTGCCAAGTTTGTAATGTATGAACTGTAACTTTTGCGCATTTCTACGTTTTCATATCGTTTATATGTATGAAAGATATGTCTATTAATATACGGAAGTTATTATTGTTACAATATTGTAATAAAATTAATGATTTCTAACATGACATTAATGATACAACGTTCAAGAACTTAGTACATAAGTGCTTCGTAATATTACGCCTTGCATTCGTGGAATATTTACACGTGCTCATATATTTTTTTTTTTTTCTATACATATGCGACTCCGTCAGTGAGTAGTGTAACATAATTTTATATAAAGTGTACGTTAAATAAAATACGTGTACATTTATTGGACTCCCTATTCGTAAGGAAATAAAATTATCGAAATTAAATCATCCAGAGTGAAATTTTTTTAGACAAATGTAGATAACAAGTGATTAATGTTAAAATAACATGGAGTTATAATAAAATGAACGCTACGGTCATGAGATGTTCCAAATTATTTTAAATTTACCGGTTACGTATCGTAACAATCTAACCACCAGATATCACTATAGTCGGGCTACATACTTACGACCCACAATGCACCGAGCTACGGCATGTGCCTTTCTGTGTCGGCCATTTTGTAGTTTCCTTGAGAAATTGTGTTGAGTTGATTCATCTTCTCGGTAAGAATTTTATAAAATTCTAAAACGGTGCGACTCACATTGATCCAAATGATGTAGAGGATTGAGGGCAGATGCTTATGGCTAACTATTCATAGCTTGAGAACGAGGAATAAGGTTGCGTTTTTTACGCACAACCGTGTGCGCTCACGGTACTTACACCCGAAGAACGAGCCAGTAAACGAAGCTGCCGAGAAACACCTATTGATAAAGGCACATGGAATCCGGGATTGTTTCGGGATGAATGGTGATTTCGGTAACGATATATGATACGCATAAGTGTACTGTCCAAGTGGTTGTCACCATATCTGCGTGCGTGAACGTGTTGGCCCGGCCAACGTCTCGCTCTATATTTGGCTAATCGCATCCAACATATTGCATATCTTGTCTTTTCAAAATTTTTACTTTTCATGCCGTAACCTTTCCCAAAGAACTATATCAGAAGGATACAATGTGACGTTTAAGTGTGAATGCTTGACGATTGCACATTGGTACTGAACAAGAGCAAATCTTAGCATGTGGCACGGTTTGTACGATCAACATTCAATTTAACTTTTTTAGCAAAGTCAGTGAAACATTTCACCTTTTTCCCCCCTAATATCATTTAAGACTCGTTCTCTGCTATTTCATGTTGTTTTTCCTTTCTATTTTTTCCCATGTAAAATCAGAAAGCAATTAACATTACTCGAGAGCAGCTACTTTGACGATCGAACGTCGGAAATCTGGAATCCCTGTTTTTTTTACAATTATTATTGCTTCATGATTCGTAGGGGAATTCAATGTAAATAAATTTATACAATTTGAATATGCGTACATATATGCATTTGAGCATGCACATACACGCCCGCGGGCGCGCGCACATACATGGACACATATACATACGTGCACACCAACTATCTGCTATTGAACATAAGAGAGAGAGAGCGCGCGCGCGCGCGCATCATACGTGCTACACATACACATATACAGCAGCGCGCGCGTACGTGCGTGTCGTGTATATGTGTTGCACGAGTATATATAGGTACTACAAATGTATTACATCAGACTGGTATATTGTGCATATTACATGCTTTTAATCACATTTCTGAAAATCATTTCTGTAGCTACGATTGTTTAACAATTGAAGTTTAAGTGTAACATTTTGTAATTGTGCGGTTCCTAAAAGAATATGTTGAAAATCACATTTAAAAATTGTACGTCTGAGATACAGTGGATTGATACTAATTGTTCACTATATTTGGAAGATAACTTAATATACTTATGAGTAGTATGAAGAGAATATTGTATCGGTTAATGTTTTTTCATATATCAAAGAACAGTAGGTCATTCCTTCAAGGTTAACAATCTGTTTGCAATTTGCGATCTAAGGATTGTAATGAATATATTTTATACATATATGTTTCATATAATCTGATACAATTTTGATACTATCGTATTAATGATATACATGCTTTAGTATTCTGTTATGGTTCTATTCTTAATTCATAATATCGAGATACTGTTCAAAGTAAAATTGAAAATGTTAACATACAATTTTGTACATTACATGTGTTAACGTGTAAGTACATTTGTATATCGGTGGTAAACTGTGAAAACATGTTTATTTTATTGAGTACATTTTGTGTTCTTTGTAGGGTACGTGTACATGAATGGGGACATTGGGAAGCTCCCACCAGGGGCGGTTTATCCAGCCACCCCTGAACCTTTGGGTTCCATTGGGGGTGCAATTGGTACTACCGCATCCAATTTGGAATATAACGTCATGAACGGAGTTCCAAGCGGAAACGAACTAATATTGGAGGCAGGTGTTGGTAATCTAGAACCTTCGCCACAGCATGCTATGGGTATAGGAAGTGCGGCAGGTTATGGTCCAGTGGATGTTGCTCCTTTAGGTGATGTGCCAAATCAACCTGCACCAATGGGTGATTTGTCCACTCCCGGTATACCTTTGGAACAACTTAAACAGATGCTCTCTTCGCAACTTGAATATTACTTCTCCAGGTAAAGTATAAATTAATGGTAACGTTAGATCAAAGTATATTAGCATATACATAGCATATATAGCATTCGCTGGCGCATAGTTGCCATACTATTGATGCTTGCAATCTATGAAATTTATGATTCATTGTTTATTGTTCTTTTTATGAATCTCGCATTTCTTTTTCAACACTCGATTCGCTCCAACATTTTAGTCACATAAGTTGCAATGTACATACGTTGCTTCCTTCTATTTGATTTTGTTATACTGTAATATATAATCACGTATTTCATTATACAATAATTTAATAATCTACATTACTTTCATTTCTGTTTTGCTTTTATTTTTTAGAGAAAACTTAGCAAATGATACATATTTATTATCACAAATGGATAATGATCAATATGTACCAATATGGACAGTAGCAAATTTTAATCAAGTGAAAAAATTAACAAAGGATATAAAGCTTATAACAGAGGTTTTACGGGAATCTCCAAATGTACAAGTTGATGAAGAAGGTCAGAAAGTAAGACCTAATCACAAGAGATGCATTGTAATTCTGCGTGAAATACCAGATAGTACTCCATTGGAAGATGTGAAGGTAAAAATGATACATTTTTTGTGGAGCATGCGTTTACGTAATTCACGATATATTCTACGTGCATACATACTTCAATAAGTTGCTTCTTGTTCTGTTTATGCATCATCAGTCAAATATTTGTTTGCAGAATTTATTCTCCGGAGAAGGGTGCCCAAGGTTTATTTCGTGTGAATTTGCCCATAATAGTTCATGGTATGTAACTTTTGAATCTGATGAAGATGCTCAAAAGGCCTACAGGTTTTTACGTGAGGAAGTTCGGGAGTTTCAGGTAAATCTCAATTACAAATAACTTCTTTGCTTTCTAGACTAATGATTTTCCTTAAGAAAAGTTACGCAAAGAATATTAATCTTGTATACATAACTCAGTCAAAATTGTATGAAACGTAGTAACTGAACATAAGTTATATTGAAAATGTTGATATTTATTCTTTACAATTTAGGGAAAGCCAATAATGGCTAGAATCAAAGCTAAACCAATGAATAGGCTACCAATACCGGCAGTTGCTAGTGTAGGTGGTATTAAAAATGGTTATAGAACCCCACCGCCACCACCTGTTTATGATCCAAACAGTTATACAACTGGACAACAACGTTTCATTTATACAAATGGTACTACTATGCCACAAACTACTATGCCGCCATATACCAATCAGGTTCATGTATATGTAAGTAGTTAGCATTTCGTAAAAAGAATCCTTTTCTTTCTACCATTACACTCAATATTGCTGCAACATTTCGAATCGTATAAAAATATTTTAAGTATTTAAAAGCGAAATAACTTCATAAACTTTTGTATAGCACCAACCATTTTATCCTCCCGGAATGATGCCTTGGGGACCTGCGAGTCCTGCTTACTTTGATATGTCTGGTGTTTTCATGAATGGTATTACACCACATAACACGTTTAAACCGCATAACCCAAGATACAATCCTCGTCACAGGTATACAGTTGAAAGTAATCATTATTTTTAGTAACGAGAATATACGTGTGTAATATTTTATATTTTAACAGTCACGTATATTATCTCACATTGTGGTACCTTTTGTGCGCTTATTTCTTTGAAAGAAAATTAACTCTTTAACGTATTAAGTAAACCCACAGTCTTTCTCGAATGATTTTCTTTACAAAGATAACTGGTACATTAGTATATCTATATGTATACTTGTGTATGTAATACAGAAATAAACAAAGAAATGGGTCTGAAAGGCCAGGCCTGATGGATAGCGGAGGAAATATGGTGCCAATGGGACGGATTTCACATCCGCCTATAAGTGGAGCACCAATATCTTTAGGAACAACAGTTTCGACTTCTACTTCGAGTTTGCCTACGGTGAAGCCAACTTCTTCTTCCTATCAAACCGGCACAAAGTTCCATTCCTCACACACAACCATAGCAACTGGAGAGACTCAGTATAGTAGCAGCCACTCTAAAGGATCCCAAGAAAATGACGCTCAAACATTGGACACCGGGGTTCAATTTCCGCGTCACCGTATGCATCGTAGGACCAAAGACCAAGAGTCATTATCAAAAGCAAACAGTACCTCTTTACCATCGATCAGAGAATCTACCCCGGCCAGTAATAATACTACACAATGTAACCGAGGGGTACAATTCGATTTGGAAGCTTCCGCTTTCCCTCCACTTCCTGGCCTAGATGCTGATCTTGCAAAATCCCATAATGCTTCGGTAGAAACTGTTGGTACAGATTGTACACAATCGCAGAATAGGCTTTCAGATGTAGTTAAAGGTACTGCAAAATTGAAAAGCGTGAAAGAAAAAGAACCAACAGGATCTTCGTCACAGTACCACCAACAGCCAACAAGTAATAGCAGTAGGTCTGCAAGTCCAGGATCATCAAGTGCTGGTGGTCATGCTGGTTTGCTAGAAACTCCAACTGGTTCTGGCAGTACATCAACTACTCCTGTTGCATCTACAAACGCCAGCTCTAATGCTTCTGCTAGCAACAATGACTCCACAGACATCGCTCTCAGCACCGTCACTCTCACTCCCCCGTCATCTCCTGATAAGTGAGTGTGCTTTCTTCTTATACATACATACGTACAACATACAAATATAGACACACACGTATATATATATATAAACACATACATAATTACATACGTAGACGACTACATATGCGACACGCGTACATATATGCGCATATACGTATTTAAAGTATATGTGGGTACATATATAATGCATATATGTATGTATTCAGTGTCTTCTTTAATATGTACATACATAAATTGTGTATGTGCATGTGTGTAATAGAACATATATTATATACTCGTACTTGTAAAAGGAAATAGTTGTTTAATTACATTTCGAAAGTATTGCCTATTATAAATTATTGTTAATGTTCTTAAATTGCTTTTAATGATACATTACATATAATATGTATATATGTATAATAGATATACAGAGCAAATATATATATAAAAAAAAAACACATAAACACGCGCGCACATACACACATATATATCAGAATGTCTTATGTACAGGCAGTCATATAAAGCCTGAAAGATTGCTAAGCTGTGTTTGATAGTGTTGGCTGCATTATAAGCGTACTATGCTCTGTATGGTGGGTGTGTATTAGTGAAAGTTATATCGTCCACCTATATTTTCATATCACCTATATAAGAAGGAAAGGGAAAGTAGCTGTTCGTGGTAGTTCTTAGCTTCGGTATGTGTTATGGTTTCTTAGTTTTGGTACTATAGTAATGTTAAAGTTTATGCTTATTTACTAATTCGTAAATAGAAATGGATAGAGTTTCTGACAAAACCAGTAAAAACATTGAATACTGAACTATATGTTTTATTTTTGTAAAATGATTAGTTTACGTTGTATTAATATTAAGTAGTACATGTATTATTTTTAATTTGTCAATAATTTAAGAAATACTTTAATAAAAGATACGAAACATATTTCACAATTTTTTTGTATACATTCGTTATGGGCCATTGTCTTTATTTTTTCAAACAAAAGTTTGTTTTAATTATTACGTATTGGAAAAAGAAACAAAAACGAGTTCGTAAAAAATTATTTGTCGCAATTGTTCAACTTTCCCTTTCTTAATTATCTTATATTCGTATATAGAGCTGTAAGAAATAGGTGTATCTTTCCTGAACTTACCATTATTTTACTATCTATGGTGGTTAATTTCGTGGGCGTGCTCGGTTGTTCCAATTTGCCATTTATTTCTATTCATTGCTACATCTTTCTTTTCCCATTGGGTGATAAGTTGTTTAATATTGTTTTGGAATGCCTTGCTAGTATAGTTCTTCCACTGAAGAACAGACTTTTCAAATAAGAGCCGGTGCTCCACTCGATGAGAGAGTAAATTTTTAATTTAAAAAGTGTGCAGTGCTCAAAATCGAGGTATTCATTTGATACTAGGTAGTCAGAAGTTTTATCATTCTTTTGTGGTGATTAAATATAACAAAATGTTGCAATGCGTATGTATGCAAGAATGTATGCAGTACTCTGCGGTAGCACAATTTATTTTTCTTGCCTGTACCACTGCGGCAAAAGAACAATACATATGAATTATTATATTATTCAGGGTTCTTTAATACATGAGTTTAGTATTACTTTATTATTATTATTATTATTATTTTATCACACTGACCATCATCGTCGTCGTGTTCATTACCCTTTATCATTGTCACCATTTCAACATCACAGTCAACAATATATTTCTTATTATTAATACTGTTACTATTGCTGCTATTAGTTCGGCTAATATAGCTATTATTTCTATTATCACCTCTTACTCTGACTATTGTTGAAAACATAATTGTTTATGTTAATATCATTTTTAAAGATCATTATCATTGTTAATCTCATCATTATTCACTTCTGAGTATTATAATTTGCTTTCACCATACTTTTGGTTTTACTATACTTTGTCGTCATCATCATTATCAGCGCCATCGCTATTGTCATGATTACTATTATTACTATTCTTATTATATCTGTTACCATAACAGTTATTATCATCCTCTTCAACGATTACCATTGGCACTCCCATCGTTTTTCATTATGACTATTATCACCGTTCAATCATTATCATTACTATTAGTGCTATGGCTACTAATGCTGCTTGTACTACTGCAACTATTATTGATATTGGACGTACTTCTTTATTTATTACTATCAGCATGAGTAATATTATTCTTAGCAATTTGTTTACCGTCACGGATACCATAAAATTACCATTGTCATCACCATCATCATTGTCATTGTTACCACCATCTATTATTGCCATTACTATTATTACTGGTACTGCTACTACTTCTACTACTACTACTACTACTACTACTACTACTATTACTGCTACTGCTACTACTACACAACTACTACAACTGTTACTACTGTTACTGCTACTGCTACTGCCACTGTTACTGCTACTGTTACTACTACTGCTACTACTACTACTACTACTACTACTACTACTACTACTACTACTACTACTACTACTACTACTACTACTACTACTACTACTACTACTACTTCTACTACTATTATTATTATTGCTGCTGTTGCTGCTGCCGCTACTACTATCCATTATTATAATATTACGTTATGTTATATTATATATTATATTATATTATATATTATATCATATTATATTATACTATATTATATCTTATTATATTATATTATCTTATATTACAATTATTAACTGTTCATTTTCAAGTTATTCTTAAAGGCATTTCAATGAAATTTTTAATTTTTAATATAAAGTTAAGCTGTAATATTTGGCACATGAATATAATAAAAAGCATGGTTCATTATTATTGGATGACTATAGATTCATTGTCAGTGGAAGTAAATAAATGATGTGTATACTGGTTTGTTAAATAAGTGTTGCAATCTTGCAAGATCCTTTCCCTTAACTATGTAGTGTTTTTCTGAATGAATTGTATATAATAGTGGTCGTGTCTTATCTTTGTGCATGATACTTTAAGGTGCACAATCGTAATCATTTATTATGTATTGAATATATATAGATATATATATATATATGTCTATTATACTTATGCACATTCAGGCATAGTCCTTTATTATTGAAATGCACCACTGACAGATCTGTAAAGACTGACGATTCGAACATGGTGAATGGAGTGGACGAGGCTATATCAAATGCACACACAGAGGAAGATTCTGATCAAGTATCTAGGTGTGAATGTAATGTCCCTACTGCCTCACAAAATTCCCAGGCACAAGTGGCAGTGACTTCTACCTTCCCTGTAGTAAGTATATTCTTCAATAAAATTTGTCGAAAGGATTAACAACTGAACAATATGAGAGCGCACAGTATATTAAAATGCAAGAATGGACAGAATGGAGAATGAAAATTGTAGAAATATTTTATTAATTGTTTATAGGAAAATCTGCTGGGCTTATTTCATTGGTAATAATGTACCGGTTTAGCATTAGCATACCCTCAGCTCTGTTCTGTCTCGTAAAAGTTATAACCATTAAAGAATTTTGTACAAATTGCAGTTATTTATCGTTTAGTTCTTCTTGAAACACGAATAGTGTTATAAGTAATATAAGCAAATGCATTTTATTCCAGGACCTTACAAGACCGAGTTATGCCCAAGTTGCACAACACTGTCGCGAATTACCTTGTACAAAACATAAGACAGATGAAAGGGATGGAAATGTGTAAATCAATATGTGAGTAAAAATAATATTTATTAACCTAGGCCGTAATATATTATTGTTGCAACATTAAGCAAAATTGAAATAGAGTGAAAGTAAAAATGTAGTGAAAATAGGTATCTTTGCAGATACTACCACAGTGAATTTCGATATTTAGCTGTTATTCTTCATCTGGATTATATGGAATACGTACCACTGCTTTTATCCTACACTGGATATAGTGGGTATGAAGAAAACTTTTTACATTGTACAGTGACTTCGCCTACAATGAATGTGGTATCAATTAACTCTGAATCATAAGAAAATTATTTGAAGAAACTCTAATTTGCTGCATATTTAAAAAAAAAAAAAAAATATATATTTGCTGGCAGGATAATACATTATGTAGAAGAGTATTGTTATAGCTTTGGTTCTGTGATTTTGGAGGTACATATTTGTTAGCTTGTAAAAATGTTAAACTAAGGTATTAATCTTTTAATTCCTTTCTCCTCTCTCCTTTTCATAGCACAGGGCCGTAACTGGGAAATGTTTATCTTTGTGCCAAACCTTGCTATGTGCATACAGCTTAATGAATGTTCAGAGTGCAACGAAACTTACTCTCAAACAGAATTCTGATAACGAAAAAACAAAAAAATAAGAGAAAAAAGTATGTAATTTCCAAAGCAGACAAACGATAAGGATGTTTGATTTGAAAAGATTTAATTTTTGTTTTCCTCATAATTTTCTACGTTTTCTTTAAATTATTTAAGGAGAAGATTTGCATACTTTCCAGAATGTTAATGACAACTATAATTACTAGCATTGAAATATTAACAATTAGTACACAAAAATAAACAATCTATTGTATTATTTGACTATTAATTCGTATGAAAATATAAAAGTTGGTAATTAGAGGAACATAAAATAAAGATACACTGTGTGTGAATTGTAAATTACTTAGGGTCTCGCTATTGTTGCTTTCAGTGCTGTATTATAATCTACTCTAGCTTCTAAAACCTACTTCAGGAACGTACTAGTAAACCTGAATATTCTATCACTATTCTAAAAATGACATTAATTGCTCTAGACGGAAGTATTTGTATAATTAATTCTTGTTTACAGATTTATCGTTTTATACACGAACCAAAGTTGCCAGATATTGGTTTGTTATATTTTCTTTATCGAGTTACATATGTGTTTAACGATTAATAATCTTAATAGTCAAATTGATTATTTATAAAAGCATTGTCTTTCATATTTCTGAAGAGCATTGCAGAAACATATATTTAAACAATTACTTGTTTTGCAATATTATAATTTTTTGTATTGCAAGACGAAACTAAAAATTCAATATATTTATCCATGAAATATTATGGATAATTTCTAAGACACAATATACGTACAAGGTGACGAAACTAATGTAACCCAGGAAATTTCAATTATAGCATTAATATACTCCGAAAATATAACATTCCATGGCTCAAATATATTCTAGTCCCAACTAGAAATTTTAACATTTTTTATTCCGAGTGAATCAGTAATAGTAATAAATTATTAGTTGTTATTGATATTCTGGAAATTAGATTTAAATAGATTTTAGTTTTATGTTTATCGTAAATGAAAGGAAAAGGAAACCAATTGTTACAACATGTTTAGGCACCTATTTACGGCACTGACTTTTCTTTTTAATATTACTGTTACATGAGATAACATAAAATTTAGAATTATGCTTTGGCAAGTAATATAAGAGTTGTCAAAAGTATGGTCTTTGAGCACACGTTAAGTGCCTCAAAATGTTATGTATATTACAGGAGCTTGGCTTTAGATGTTATATAATTACATGTACCTATACATTATAGCAAAGAACGCATAAGATATATTTGTTACTGATATGCGTACAGAAATTGAAGTAATGGACATTAAAGGAAACCAATCTCCTGAATTATAAAACAATTACCAACATGTATAATTATACTTTACATTTATAATACTGCCTTTTAATTTTTTTATATCTAAAAGTGATTAGTCGCAATGTTGGAAATACGAAAAATTTATTGTCAACGGTGAATGCATTAAAATATTAATATTTCAGTTTAAATTGTGGTGCTGTAAACACTTTGCTTTAGCCTCAGTCTTGTAGCACAACTTGTATTGATTGTATCTCGATGATACCTTCAAAATTTGATGTAACGCAGTTAATTACATCGAGAAATAAGTACGATATATTTAATACACACACATAAATATCTTTTCATTGGTAAATTCACTCAAAGCTAATTTACTATGTTTACTATCTCGTAATATTATTTTTTATTTGACGTAGATTTGTCATATCATTTTTTTCTTTTCTTTTTTTTCTTTTTATTCCTTTTTATAAGTTTGGCATGTTACAAAGGAAAAGACGGCTGGCGTATGCATTATTTGAATATCTTTAAAGAAAAATGAAATTAATTTTACCAGCAAATCATTCTATATTACTTTCTCCCGAAATTTAAGATAGTAATGTTTCAGTAAAGAGACAATGCATACATCAATAGAATATCCATGCTCATTTCCTACAGATAAATGAAAACTAAATCGTAATTGGTGTATCACATGCACAGTATTTTTTATCCAAGTAAGATCGGGACAGTTTTTAATTCGGGGTGGACCTTTTAATACTTTAATGCCGCATAAAAACATAAAGGGGAGATATTTAATAATTAAATGATATAGTGATTTGTCAATTAATTTGCTTAGTTTATATGTAATGTACATTATACTGTGAATTTACTGATAAAAAGATTAATATAAATACAAAAGATACACATACGTGTATATATATAAATATATAAAAAGATTGGATAAGCATTAACAATTTCTCGATAATGGAGTTTTAGAAAACGTAAACAATGTTAAAGTGATTTGTCTTACTTTATGCGTTACACCTCCTACCCCGCCACCCCATAAATTATGTATAGCTAATTATGTGTATGCTTTGAATATTTGTTTTAATTATTACTGCGGATTATATGTAAAGAAAATTGAAAGTTGATTCCTCTCTATACATTGACTTTACTAAATGTATGGAATTTAATGTAAGAAGCGCTAAACTGTTGGTATATTTACATACCTGTACAATACAAAGTGAGAAATAGACGCACCAATACCTTGGATCGCAATGATCGCTTGATCCGTCACAAATAGCAAACTGAAAGTTATCCGAAATAATTATTTTGTAAAATCAATGGCATAAGAAGGAAACAGTTTTAGCTCCGTATAAGGAGGGTTGGCGTAGTATATAATTATTTGAAATTAATATGGTTCCAATGGTCCAGGGTAAGGGTGACATATACTGGGATAAAATTGTGATTGGAATGTATGGAAAAAGTGGTATATTAGAACACTATTCTTTTCTTAAATAATCTCGTCACAAATTCGTGGCTGATAAACTTACGTTAACTCATTCATCAGAATAAACTGTGATTAGATTGAAGTCCAACAGAAATACAATGTATAATGTACTCCGTTTCATAGGCTGCAGGCCTAGAAAGTCTGATTTTTTAACTACTATGAAAACTTGTGTATTATAATATGATCTATGACGTTTGTTTATTACTATGTAAAGTGACAAATTTCAAAATTAAACATTAATTACTGTTATTGGCTTTGCTTTTACTTTAAATCTCATATTACATTAACATTTAATTTGTTAAGGGTCGAATAGATGCTGTTTAGATGACATATGGCCTAGCATTGTGAATATGATAGAGAACATTGAGGTATTCCACATAAATACAATGGTAATCGTATGTATTCATATATACATTATGGACAGAATCATTTCTGAATGTAGTTTTATTCAGGGCATAAAGAAACTGCCAATATCTTTAAAACAAGAGACTGACAGTATCTTTACACAAGATGCAGATTCGATTAAAATTGCGTGACCTCCAAAGTATTGTTCGGAAAAAGACAGCCATTATTTGCATACATAAAGCTGAAGATGGAGACTTTGTACATTACAAGGAATCAAATCAAATTATACATATTTAATATTATCTATTGATTAAATAATTGAGATACATCAAACAATACCTCACTAAATAGTATTACCGCAAAATTAAGTACATAAGTAGTTACAACACTCTGATTTTATCAACTTCGGAAATATCTTTTACTTGGAACATATAATTTCATGAAAGAAAATTACAATATATTTGTCATCCTTAATATTATTATAAAGATCAAGCTTTTCAAAGACAATATTATTTTACGAACTATATGATGTCGATAAATAATAGTGATGTACAATTATATTGCGTAATTGTTTAAGCTTTATTGTCTTCCTTTTTTATGTTGTGTTAATATGTCGTACGTTATAGAGAGAAATTGATGTCGGTTACTAAGTTCTTTTTGTTTTCTTTATCTTCAAGGAGTCATGTTTCTAGCAGAATATGATTATGAGAAGTTTAATCTTTGACAAAATATATAATTTCTAATATGTAAAAGATATCCGAAAATATTAACGATTTATTGTGTTTTCTTTAGACATTAAGTTTTTATTTTCATGCATGTATGCAGAATTGATGAATAACGTCAGACATGTACTAATACCGTAACAATCTTGCCATTATACTTTCGCATATATAATTATTTTGTTTTCCAAGGAATTGTATACTAAAATGAATGGGAAATACTTTAAGTTCAATATGTTGTGCGAAATGTATTACATTAAAATGTTATAAATCGAAAATGTGAGATAATGCTGCATTTTCCGTCTCACGTGTACAGCGTTAATATCTTAATTATTAATAAATTTTTTAACAATTTCGAGCAAAGCATTAATTGTACAGAAACAATAACACAATACGACTACAATTTTCTTAAAATATTTGTAACAACATATATTTAGATTGACCATTTTTGCAGACAAGTATAAAATAAATTACAATTAACTACGATTTGAGTAACGCGTTGAGTATCTGAAATATTATATATGTATAACGACACATCATGATATACATATTAAACGGTGTGAAAATAGCGACAAATACTTTGTTATATATATATATATGTATAAACTAATTTGGTATCAAACATTCCCAACTAAATCTTTGTTATCGTTGTTATTCAGCGCTCTTCGTGCATAACACATGCGATGCATTAACGTCATATTATGCACCAAGAAAGATCATAATTTGTAAATAAGATTTGTTTATCATAGTGGGCACTGGACTACAATGTCTGAATTGAATTATCAAATTTTCAGAAAGTGTACATACTGAAATTTTACGACAAACGTATATATTTCTAATCGCACATTAATATTTAAATCAATCTGTCGTATATAGTACGATTTACATCACGCTCACGTTTATGTATGAAATTTTTATAATTAACATCGCACAGTATGACGTATGAATTTATATACAAACATTTTGAACTTTATCATGTTAAATTGGATCTTTTAGTTTATATACATATTCATTGCAATAAGTGCGATGAGGTATCGCGTGGAAGTGGTATTACACGTGACATTAACTAGAAATATTTAATCAAAATGATCAAGATAAAAGTGAGTTTTGTTCTATAATTAATTAATTGTACCGTCGCTCCTATAATGCGTCCTACATCATCAGTTATGTATATTGCGTACGAAATCGTTGTACGTTCAGTGCCTTTTTACATGTATTCACGTGTATGTAAAAACCAATTGATCCTTTTGTATCTATCAATATCTTCCAATTTCAGCGTGACGGAGTTCGTACGTTATGAAGTAATCTATCGAGAAGCTCTTATATTCCCTGCCGATTTAAACAGAGAATAAAAATGAAACTTAATTGAACGTTGGCTTATTACATGTAAATATAAGTATATGTACAAGGAATAAGCCAAATTTCAATTAAACCTATTTACGTATATATACATATATAATTTAGCATTAGTGTGCTTGATTTAAAGTGTATAATTTTTAAAGGTACACGCATATTTTTATAAATTTCGGTATTGAAACGATGGTTTATGGATATATACATACATACATGTATATATATATATTTAAGAATATATACGCGGCTACGACAAATGATATATAAATAGTTGTATCTTATAAAAAAACAAAAAAAAAGATGAAAAGAAGAAAAGCCAGAAAGCTATATGTATGTATTAGCTATACGTATTAACTCATGGCGCAGCGTATAAAACGAAATTCAATTTTACATGCATTATTTTTACGTTTGATGTGTGGAACATTTTTGATGTAATCTGTAATCATATTTGTACATAACAGGTTCATTTGTTGCGTCCATTATATGTGGTTAGAGACTACTTTGTACATAGTATAAATACACCATAAACAAATAAATAAATAAATAAACAAATAAATGTACCAAAAATTCAACATTCACAATTCCTTTACTATTTTTATGATTTTACCAATGTACCTTTATAATTTTAACGGTAACTTAAATTCCGTAAAACTCTAAAGTTTAAACTGATATGTCGAGAATTATCAAATGGTTTTTTAAATATTGCAAAAAATTGGAATGTCATTTTAAATAAAAAATAAGTTCGTCCTCGTGCAGAAAAATGAATAGTAAAAGTAATGAGTTGTATTAAGGAATGTTAAGTGCTGCGTTTTTATTGACATGCATGTGTCATCCATTTTTTAATGCTAAAATAGTTTACGAAAATTATAATTTCTCTAAAAACTGGGCAATTTAATAAATAATACAGTGTACGTGGTTATTTATCGGTCATGAAGTAACACGAATGCAAAATTGAATCGGATGGAACGCAATTCAAGCAATAACCGTTGTGGTCCAAGTAATCTTAAAGTTTTAGATACAAAGTGAGTTTTTACATATATTTTACTGATTAACGTTAATATTAATAACCGTGATATATCCTTCATTTGCTGAATATCCAAAAAAAACCGTACGCTACACTTTTTCTATCATCATAAATATAACCTACAATAATGAATAATATATATTTAATTGACAGTAGTAAACATTGTTTACGATCGCGCGAAAGATGACGAACAAAAGTAATTTATAAATTCAGTAACAAAAAATCTATGACATTAATACGTTTTAGAAACATAGTTAATTCTTTTAGAATTTATGGATAGAATTTAGCCTTACTTTATAACTATTTCGGACGTTAAAAATTGATAAAACAAATGTATCGTTTCGAGCAGGATCGAAAATGAAATATTCTACTTCACCACCGGTAAGCAGGTGTCATTCACCAGGTCCATTTGAATCAGGTTCAAATTTACCAATGCCAATAACTTGCAGGTATAAAATTACATTCTCAATTTACGATATATCTTCAATTATCTTGGATAAACGCAAACATATGTTTTAGACAAGATTGCATAGGTGCAGCGACAAAATGTTACAAATACCTGAGGAAACTATTGAAATTTGAACAGATGGACTTTGAATTTGCCTTGTGGCAAATGATCTTTTTGTTTATATCGCCGCAGAAAGTGTATAGAAATTTTCAAAGTAGAAAACGTGAGTTTGCATATTTGCAATAATATATTTACGTAATAAATATCATGATTACTAAGAAGTTCAATTTTTTCCAGAGACAAAATCGCAATTCGCAAGAGATGACCCAGCATTCTTGGTACTATTAATGTGTTGCCTGTGTATATCATCTATTGGTTTTACTATACTATTGGGGCTAGGATTTCTTCAATTTATAAAACTGCTATTTTATATGATATTTGTCGATTACCTTGCAGCTGGTTTAATAGTGGCTACAATATTTTGGTACATTTAAAACGCGTATCATAATTGAAAATATGCAATGCGGAATGTATCTAAAGTTCTGTGCACAGAATATAATGAGCAAAGAATACTTTACAATTTTTCAGGTTCGTAACAAATCGTTATTTAAGGATTGATAAAACTCAAGATGTAGAATGGGGATATGCATTTGATATTCATTTAAATGCATTCTTTCCACCTTTAGTTATACTTCATATTGTGCAACTGTTCTTATATAATGGTAAGATTTGGTTCACGATGGTATTTCTATTAATTTGTACGAAGTTTTAAATGAAACCGATTGTTAAGTCAATTAAATTGTTCTAGGTCTCATAAACTATTATACATTTTCATCGCGATTCATTGGAAACACAATATGGTTAATAGCCGTTGGCTATTATATTTATATAACATTCTTGGGTTACACAAGTAAGTACACGAAACTTGGAATTCCGAATGAACTATTTTGTACTATTTCAAATAGCTTATTTTTTTCAAACCAACAAATTTGTTTTCAGGTATGGAAATACTTCATAAAACGCACACAATACTATCAACAATACCGATAATATTACTAATGTATATTATGACATTATGTGCAGGCATTAATATTAGTCATTCAGTTATGGAATTTTATCAATATCGAGTTATTTAAATAAAGATTGTTATTTTATTACTAAAAATTTCTTTCAAATTAATTACTTATAAATCAAATTTTTGTATAAATTTTCATGCACTAGTATTTAATAAACCGTGATTGCAGTGTGTATATCATTGAGGAACATGTATGATGCGGAAGAATATTATTGTATAATATCTTGTCCATTAAAAAAGCAAACGCGTTAAAATTACTCAACTACATATATATAAGCAAGATTTTCAAAGTTTTTGCATGTGCTATATAAATCTAACTTGATGAAAAAGTAAGCAGTTCCTGTACATTGCTAGTTGCAAACTCTTTTTTTTATATATATTTTTTGTAGAAATTATTATATTATACGAATTATTTGTACAAATGTTGTATATAACACTATTGTAGTGTCAAATAGTATTTAAAATATTATACTTTAAAATTAACTTACGTTTATTACGTATGAAATAAATAATACGATATTAACTGGACAAAAATTGTTTTAAATTTAAATATTTTTAAGCATTGGTATTAGTAATGCCTATGTATTGCCACTAATACATCACAGTATAAAAATTTGTAAGCAAAGTTTTAAACAGACACTAAAATTATAACATTTCTGGGGAATGCTAATACTACTATTTATAACAATTTCGGTTGTTGCTTTAAAGTTGAAATATCTAATATCTTACTGGGACAAGTTGTTCTAGGTGTTTGATTAAAAGGAAAACGTTGTAACATTTTCGGACTATTTTTCGGGTTGCTAAATTTTAAGTCAATCTTTGGAGTCATTTCATCCGGTATTTTACCAATATCTGTGAAACAAAAATATTTACAGTTAGCTAGTGGTTTTCTATTAATTTAATTTAAATGAAATTGCTCTTATATGTACTGTTTAAAAATTACGTAGTCCATATTTTTACCTTCAGCTTGAACATTATTTTTTCCTGGAAGTAGCTGATACCTTTCTAAGTAACGCATTGTGGCAAAAGACATGTTTGTACCTTGCAAATTGCTAACCATAAGATGTTTCACGGATGTTGAACCTTGCCTTTGTACTGCTAATTCCGCAAGCTGTTCATCAGTTAGGTACTTTAAAGCTAACGCTTTCATATGCATACTTGTGTTTGTTTCATTGACCGCGCTTGTAGCTTGCGTCATATTTGCTTGATAATCCAGACGCGGGTAAAATGACAAATCAAATCCCATCCTTAAAATTAGATATAAACACATGAAATGTTGTAAATTATTTACCAAATTATTTAATTATCCAAGTTACAGGATTTCTTCTGTATGTGAATTTTTGGACGAATGTGAAACCTACTTATTGCTATTATTAGATTCCTTAGCTTCTGGATTTTCGCTTAGGCTAATTCCAAGTTTTTTCAGTTGCTCTAATGTAGCAACTTTTACAGTATCCATTACCGCTTTATTCTCAGTTTCATCGCGGTCGTTTGTATTTACCTTGCCCTGATTTTGTTGCTGGTCATCTCCAACACAAGAGTTCTGTAGCAAATGATTTACTTGGCCTAGAACATTATTATAAAATGTCCAGCCCACTTTTGAACTACGTTTCACTTTTTCGCTATCATCGTCGCTAGAATACTCTTGCATGTCCACGTGAATACTAGGTTCTGGAGTAGGAGGAGGTCTTTCATTTATTTTCAAATCACCACCATTTAATATCAAACTGTCTTCAATGCAATTAGTTCTCCTAGTACCATTAATTTGCCCTACTTTTTGATAATCTCTATAATAATCAGAACTGTTCGCAGAATTACTCCTTTTTGCAGAATTAATATCTGCTTGTGCACTTTGCTTTTTATAATGATTCATAGTAGCAGGAGCATTTACTTCATAATTTTTATTTTCTATAGGGTCATATTCAGTATTCGCAGCATTCCTTTGCATCATTGGTCTTCTCATGGTCTCGCAATTCCTCGAATCTTCTGCAAGAGTTCTTTCTAAATGTTTTGGTATGCAATTTTCAGTTTCATTTAATTTTGTGTTTAGACCGTTACATAATTTCGGAGATTCGGATCTATGGGCATCAGTTTCCTTTCGAACTTCTATATAAGTTTGCCTCTCTAAATCTTTTGTAGAGGTACTAGCATTTAAGTTACTACTTTGCTGTTGACTAGATGACATATAACTCTCCGAATCTTCAACTATATTTTCCAATTGGGCGCTGGGCATTCTAGTAAAGGAATTCTTATATCTTCTTAGCGATTCATTAGTATCTCGATGACCACCGCCGGCATTACACATCGTTGCATTTTCCTGCTTTTGTTGATTGTCGGTTTTTTCATAATCATCCATATCTATCGTAAAAGGACTATTTTGTACAGTGAATTCAAAACTGGTCATTACACCTATTGAGACTTTTTTCTCCATAAATTTTTGTTTCGATTGCGCGTCTGTTAATACCGATTCACTTTGATTTACATTTTCGTTTTCATTTTCTTTAGAATATTCTCTCCTTTTATCCCTAAGTTGTTCATTTCGATACAACGGTCGATTTGTGTCTCCGGAATTAGTAACATAATTAGACGCATTTGGTACATCATTAGGGTTTGCACACAGTTGTTCGCTTTGTCGCTCTGATTTTAATGAACACAAACATCTCTTTCGTTCTGTCAAATTTTCTTCTTGCATTTTCAACAGTCTATCAACTTGTGTCTGTAAGGACTTGATTTGTTCATTTTGACTATTTATAATCTGTAACAAATTCTTAACTGTTTCCGGATTCTCTGTATTTTGAATCGAATAAGGATGAATTTGAGGAAAGGGATATGCATTCATATTAAAGTAGGGATACTGTTGCCCCAGATAATGCGGCAATTGCAATTCATTTCTTTGCAAACTATTTGGATTAATAGGTAAACTACTAACAGGTACGTTCTGTTCAGCGATCGAATCATTAAATGGTATTCTTTGTTGCTTAGAGTTAGGTGTGGCTGATTTTCTTCTATAGGACAATGGATAATGTTCGTTCTCGTTAGCTATACAATTGTTGGTACTTATGCGCGGATTAGGAGAATGTGGAGTAGGGGACATGGATTTGTTACTTCTCCCTGGCTTGTTGCTGTGAGCTCTTATAGTCTGCTTTCTCTCCATAGGACTTGTATCGACCGCTGATATTTCATAGTTATATCTACTAGTATAATCATCATTTCTCCTACGTATTTCTTCTTCGTGCTGCAAACCGTTATGGACATCTTTTCTTCTAACGTATCTTTTCTCTTTGGACTCGTTCAGATTACCGGTAACACTATCGTCCACATGATAAGAATGAGCATCATAATGACGATTTGATTGAGCTTCTCGAGGAATTCCACAATCGTTAACTTTAGAAGATGGAGCTTTACACGAATAATTCTGCTCCTTCCATGCGGCATAAGATCCGTCAACATTTAATGGAGAAGAAACATTACTTTTTCGAGCTAAACCTTTAGATTGAACAGGTGGCGAATGAAAGCCTGTATGTTCTATTCTTTTGGAACCCAAAGGTTTGTCAAATATTAAAGAAACTTCGGGCACTGATGGCACTGTGAAATACTAAAACAAGAAATTTTTTTTTATTAATATATGTTTCGTCAAAATCTCCTGTTGCAATTAATCTTTGATATTAATTTAATTATCAGTTCCAATGGTTTTAATTAACATTTATTCGAACGATTTTAATTTTATTACGAAAGTAATAATGTACACAAACCATTGACGCGGCTATATCGTTTCAATAACTATTTTGGGACATTGATAAATACTTCTTTTTTTTAATCATATAAGGGTTAATTGTTTAATTTATAAAAAGCTTACATCAAGTCTGGACGCTGGTTTCGGTGTAATCCTTGGTTCAAATTCATCTTCATCATTGCGAATCTGATACATATTTCAATCGAATCTAAAAATTATAATGTTTTATACCCACACGATTAAGAACATTCATTTACTTTTACCCATGTATCACAATTACCGATACTATGAATATATCGTTGTTCGATTATCGAAAAACCTCTTTATTCGAGTTTTTAAAATACTTTCCTTTCATCGAGGTATTCTGGTTTGTACTACTCTGTCCAATAATTTTTATCCAAAATACTCAAGTTTCACTGGAAACTTATTTCAAACAAATTGTTTGACAAATTATTCGAGACGAAAGTATAGCCAACGTAACGAAAAGTCTAGGGAAAAATGAACAAATACTCCAGCTCACTATATAAACTTAAAAAATACTTTTTACTCCTCGAATTTCGCAAACCAGATATTAATAGGATAACGAGTAGTTGTCCCTTTTTTTCTATATCTCAATGATCTTATAAGCATTTTTTCTGAGTTCATTAATTTGTAGATTTTCCTCTTGCAAACTGTGGCACGTGTTACGCCTGTTTATTATATTACTTATATTTATGTTACGGTATTGTTTAAATTATACAATGTACGCATATGTTTCATGCTTCGAATCATAATTATTCTATATCACGCTGCATTTGTCTATGATATCATGGTGGTCTAGCTTTACAAAAGATTAACAGACATATAGTTGCATATTTTATTCCATTGATAACAGGTTTCATAATCACGGTGTTATTTTACAAAGGTAATGAAACGACTATGCACATATTTGATTTTTTACAGAATACTAAATTTCTTCTTTTCGATACTCCCTCTTGTGTCTGTTTTACCAGGTGAAGATTAATTGGATACATGTGTGTTAGTGTATATAGAATGATATGTTACACGGTGCACCACATTGGCAAATGACTAAAAATTTATCACATATTTAATTAGGCAAGGTACAATAAGCAAGTTTCTGATAAAGTGTATAATTATCATTGTTAATCGGGAATGGAACAAGTTTGAGAATGCTCAGCGTACACCGCAGGGATACATATCGATGGATCATTAGTTGTGGCGTGGTATTTTAAATCTATGTCAGAGTTGTTTGACCTGCTCATATCTTCCAATTCAGATATAAGTCCGATTTTATAAAAATATATATATATCCGATATAAAACAATCCGAAGTTCAACGAAATTCTATTTCTCGCATAGGTAATTATTATACCGTTCAATGTCAAATTACACAACAGTATTCACTGCTATAGTGCATTAATATACAGAGACATATGTCTCTTGTATGTACATACGTGATACGTGCTGTGATACTTCAATGAATTGTGAAATGTTCGATTAAAAAGTCGTCGATTTTACAATGCATGCAAATCAGGAATTTAGAAACATTGTTTCATGCGTATGATAGGTGGGCAGCTCCTTTTCCATTTCCATTTTAATAAATATTCTACATTGTGTGTCTTATATCTGTTTAAACATTATCCGACGACACAACAATATTTCTGATGTTCAATGTTAAATCTACTTATTACTGCTATTGTTTCATATACATATGTATACATACATTCTTTTAATTAATGTTTGTATTCGCCAGGTTATTATAGTCATGGGATTGTCCTGTATAAAAAAAAAAAATGTATATACATATGCATCATGAAACGGATCATTGTTAATTAAACCACTTTATGGAAGAGGAAGCAAAATTTATAATGTTTCTACTTTGTATGACATACGCCGAATTGGAGAACATAGCACGCATCGAAAAGAGGCCTAGCTATTTATGATATAAGGTTCGTATTAAAAGAGAATATGTAGAATGGAAATAGTGCTTACTCAGCGTAGATGTTTAACCACATGTGCTTCTTTTATACTTAATTATGATACTTTAATGGATTTTTTTTAGATCTAGCTTTTCTCGTGTTATGGTGGCTGTGCAATTATTAATCATTGATATTTAATAAATATTGAAACGAGTGCCTTTTTTTTATACGGAAGTATTGCCAATTGGGTACTGATGAGAGCACATATTAAAAATGGTAATAATTTATATTTACGCCTGTATCCCTAATATTTTATAACCAGTTACATTTTTATATTAAATAGTGTAAGAATATATATAGGTGTACTTAAGTTATTGCTTAACAAATTTCTAATAGTAATTGTCTGATAGCAAATTTATCTAGTTAATAGTTTTAAATAGCGCGAAGTATTAATGGTATTTATTGAATTTATTAAATTTAGGATATATCGTGACATCATTCTTCGAAGAGTATATGTGTTAAAAAAGTATATTGCGTCAATAAGGAAATAAAACAAGATGGATAGTACGGAATATGAGACTGTTCGAAATATGACGCTGTTATTCTTCTTCGAACTTCTTATGGACAAAGGAGGTCCACGAACATTACACGACCTAAGCTGTCAGTTCGGGGCTAAAGGATTTACAAAAGAAATGCGCCAAATAGCCGGTGGATCGCAAAGCGGTCTTAAAAAATTTTTAGCTCAATACCCGATGCTATTTCTGATCAATGGCGATTACGTATCAGTGAACACCTTCCAACAAGTGGTAGAGGAAGAGAATGGAAGTAAATTGACTGGTAAACGCGATTATGCTCGAGAGGCTGTAGAATATTTTACTAATAAGCTACTGCAGTACGGAGTAGGTACAGAGGTGCCGATAAAAAGCCTCCTGGGACATAGATCCCAGGCTTCTCCAGAAGTTAGACATATTTCTGGTCAACATTACAAGGAATTTAGAGATTTTCTTTCAAAATATACAGACGCTTTTGTAGTTACGGAGGATAATGTAATGCTAAAGCAATACGAAGGTATGAAAGCAGAGCCCTTTGTAGAATTAGAACCCGATATACCCATTGATCCAGACGTTACCGCAAAGTTGTTAGATTTTCTTTGCGAGTGCATTGAGCAGAAGGGTCCAATCCTTGTAGATCAAATGTTGAATATAGTTAGTGATAAATTCTCTTACGAGAATTGGGACTCGATATTTAAAACACCACAGGACTTGTGCACGTTTGTTCAAATGTTCCCAGACGCGTTTCATGTTCAAAGTAATCTAGTGACATTAATTGGAAGACCAAAATCTTCTAATATAGAGAAGAAACCGAAAGCAAAAATTGGAAATACAACTACTGCTACCACCGCTATTCCTACTATTACTACCGCTATCACGCGAAATCAAAATAGCTCTATAAATCAAGTTAATCAATCAAGCAATACTCAAACTTCCCAACAAACTACTCATTCAGAATCGATTAATACCAGTGTTACAAATCAGGTGAATTCTATACAAAATTCTCATCCCTTGTCAATCGAAAGCAATAATAGCTCTCCTCCGGTGAGCTTGCAACAACAAACATTAAAACAGAGAATAAATACACTTGTAATGAAGACCCTGGCCGATAATACCGAGAAAGATCGAAGTTTGCAGACAATGCAAATGGGAGATGCATGGAAACTGAAAGTATTACAACAGACGAGAGTAATAGTAAATCCGAGAGAGAGCCTTCAGATAATAGAAGATATAATAAATCCACGAAAGCCTCCACCAGATGGTAAAATTGTTGTTTCATTTGATTGCGAGGGCATAAATTTAGGAGTTAAAGGACAATTAACACTTGTACAAATTGGTACAATGTCTGGTCAAGCGTACATATTTGATTTATTTGCTTGCCCTAATCTTGTGCAAGCCGGAGGTCTTCAAAAGCTTCTAGAGCACAATGATGTTGTTAAAGTAAGAGACGAAGTTCGAGATCTTTTACATTTAAATTTTACGTGCTACTATATATTTACGATTTAACGCTCATATCTTATGTTTCAAGTATACGTATTATTTTAGGTAATTCACGACTGCAGAAACGACAGCGTCAATTTGTACAAGCAGTTCAAGATTATGCTGAATAATGTTTTCGACACACAGGTATTTGTTTTGCGATTTGTTACAAATTTTTTAAATGCTTTTTTCAAGCATAACATAACAGAAATGTATGGCGATAGCCCAAGAACAAATTGTGTGTATATTTTTTTAGGCAGCTCATGCTGTACTTCAGTTTCAAGAAACTGGCAAACCTGTATATAAAGTTAAGAATGTTAATCTGAATACACTATGTGATCATTATGGTGCTCCATGTAACCCATTAAAAGAACAACAGAAAAACATATATCGTAGTAATCAAAGGTACTGGTGTAGACGTCCACTAACACGGGATATGCTGATTTATGCTAGCAGTGATGTTCTGAGCTTGGTACCACAGATATACGTCTCTATGGCTAGGTATCGCATTTAGTAATACTTTATCTTTCTAATAACTTGCATAATTTCATTTAAGAAGAGTATACGATAGTTATATTTAGGATGTATTTTTTTTTTAATTGTAATCTTTTCTATTTGCTTTCAATATTGTTAGACTTATAAAACCAGAAGTACAAGCACTTTTTAACGAGCTGTGTGAGGAGCAAATTCAAATACACATTAAACCTACAGAAGTAAAGGCGCGTAAGAAGCAACGAAAAGTGGAGACGGAAGTTGCAGATTTAAAGAAAAGAATGGAGGAAGCAACTAGCAGAAACATTGTTTTAAGCAATCGCGAGATACGCCTTTTACGTCACCTAGATCTTACCGAAGATGAAAAGGAAAAATTGAAAGGCAGTTACAAGGTTGCACGAAAGTTGGAAAAGCTTGAAAATATTGGTCAAGATAAAGGTGATAGTAGCGACGACGACGACGATGATAAAGCTGAGGACACGGAGTATCATAGTATGGAAAGTTACACCTCAGAAAATTCACATTCTGGTATGTTACGTTTATCATTCGTAGTATCATTTATATTGTTTCGCATCGTTGATATGGGCTTATAAATTGAAATATGTATACCTATTATAGGTGGTATTATATCGCCAAGGAACTCTGATACTCCAAGTCTTACAGAATCAATGCAAATGATGGATGAAATCCTTTCCGACGGACGGATGGATAGATTTGAGAAAATCGAAAAGTTGGAAGCTATTCTTTCAGCCGTTACTGGTTCTGCAACCGATCAGTTCTCTTTGAGCAGTGCGGATGCATCTCCAATGAAATGTGTATGCTCATGTCGAGACAAAAATAAGAGTCCACGAACAGAACGTAACAGCGGAAGTGGCGTGGCTTGCCAAACATATAGTACAGGTGATATAGTAATTACCAAAATATATCTCACGGAGGAAGAAAAGGAACGTATAGATTTATTGAATTCGCCAAAAAAGTAGACATGTCATAGTTATCGTGAATGTGGTGAGGAACAAAGTTGCCATTATTAGATTTTTGCGAAAATGTGGGTGACGAAAACGTAAATGAAGAACCGTTGACAATTCATTCATTTTACGTAGTTTGACAAAATTAGAATATGGGATTGTAACAATCAACAGGAGGAATTTTTTGCAATTTGTTTTTTCCAAATCTGATGCTATAGTAATCAGAGCTTAGGAAGAAATTGTTTCAATAGAAAAAGGCTTCAGTATTGTAAAATATTTGCTTATTTAAATCGAAGATTATCTTTCTTTACAGTAGTACAAGAAAGATGAATTGAATTGTATATTAATAACAATTAGTTGTGAGCAGATATCTGTTTACTAACAGGAATATTTGGTGAAATATTTTTTCAATAACTTGTTATTACTCAGGATTAAAACACTAATGTTGTTCCTCTGTAAAACAATATAAAGATATAATGTTTTAATGCTGGTTTTGAAAATAATTTTATTATTTCTTACCGCAACTTTTGTCATCGTAGAATTATAGAATTATATTACATTGTTACGAAATATGATTTCTTGTGTAAAGTGCTGCATTAAAATCACTGGCATATGTGAATGTGATTTTCCGTATATTTGTTATCAGAGTATATTAAGTTTTATTGGAAAATATTTTTGATAATATTTACTTTTAATGAAACGATACGAAAGTATATGAAAATTGTGAATAAACTAAGTACATTAGCGTATAATGGCAACCCATTAGACATTTGAAACATCTAATTTTCTTGAAGTTATTGTATTTGTGCCAAGTTCTAACATGATACATCATTTGTAATTAGTCAAATAAAATAAGATTTTTTGTATGTTTGTTTTACTAATAATATACGAAAGTAAGGAATAGATCCACCTTAAAGTTGACTACGTTTAAGCAAATTAGTTTAAAACTAATAAACGAAAAGAAAACAGATAAATGTAATAATGTTAAAATGCAGCTGCTTTTAATGCAATACTTTCGAAAAATATAGCATATATTTGTTTCATTCTTGTTTATACATTGGGCAACTATTAACATCGAATTTAAACAAAATTGTATTATCTCTCAAAAATGCATAAGTATAAAAGAGCTAGAAAATATGCATTAATGAAATTTGTACCCTTGGTATAATTATATAGCTATTAACTAATATTTTATTATGTTTACATCATTTCTCTTTCAACGTGTAGCTAGTTCTTTATAAATAGAAAGCTATATAAACTTTATAATACAGGCTATAATTGTAATACATCTGAAACTGTAACAATCTTATGATAATTTCAAATGAGTTTTCATTTGTAGTTTACAATGTTTTTCGACAGAAATAAGCCTGATAACATTATGTTATATTTATTATCACACTCACTGATGTAACAGTTTCTGTTTCTCTTCTTCAATGTATCATTGACCAATATTATATTAACGGGGATAATTAGATTCAACTGCCTTCTTTGTACTAATGCATTTAAGTTATTTTAACTAAAAATATATTCTAAACAAAAAAAAAAGTGACGGAACTATTTTAATTAAAGTAGTAGGCAATGTTGTTATTAACGGTGATTAATTTATTGCATTAAGTATTTGAGGAATGTGCATAATAAATTTTATGAAAACGATTTAAAGTAGTTTCTTTTTACACGAGATAAACCACCAACGAAATATATATTCCTGTATCCTGTTCCTTTGCTCTTTTTAGTTGGAGGAAGCGTAATAATTGAATGCTTCTAAGCTATGCTATTATATGTTTCAAATATAATCAAGCCTTGAATAGCTTTCATATTTCCGTAATAATTTATCTAGTACCAGTTATCCTTGCCTCCTACTGTTCTACAAATTTTTTATGATAATAAAAAAGAAATCTTATGCAGAGTGCATTTCATTGCACTCGATTTTTTGTAGTAGGTACTCGGTCTGGTATAATTACTTTCTCCTATAAAAGTCTACAAATTTATTTTTGTAAATTTAATTGTTTGCACGATAATAAATGCAGTTTATTATATCTTATCTCATTTCAACGGGGCGACATTTGACCTGCAAAACCCCTGCGAATTGTGAGATAATTTGAAGCTTTCGAAGCTGAATACTATACGTACACGTAACACGCGTATAGATGTGTACACACATTTAACAGTGTGTGAAATATAATGGTGTGGAGATTACTTCAGGGTCGCACACTTGTTGAAACACTTCTCCGGTGCTTGTACAATACACCGGTTGCCTATCATTCCGTTGAATGGTATAATATTCCGATTAAAATTTGTTTCAATTGTAAAAGGAATTTTAAACGGAGCATCATGTCCGGTGGAAATTTAGGTGAGTTATATTCATAAATATTCGGCAAAGTTAAAAGAAATGATCGAGAAATTTCAGTACCATAAAACGCACGCTTTCTTGGAAGGAAATCGATGAAAATGAGTTTCCTATTTTCGATGTCATTTAGTTGTTCTGTAAATATTTACTATTCTGCTCTTTCCAACTATTACTATTATTATTATCGCACTTATGAATATTTTGCAGTGCAATAATAATATAGTACATAAAATTTTATTCCATTTAATAAGCTTGAAAAAGCATAACGATTCATTTCTATGCCTGTCTCGAATATGTCTTATTTTATTTATTCCATCCACAGCACTTTTAAGCGTTTCCGATAAAACCAACCTTCTGCCATTTGCTAAAAAGTTGCACGAGCTAGGTTTGACTTTGGTCGCCTCTGGAGGAACAGCAAAGTCTTTGAGAGACGCTGGCCTGCCGGTAAAAGATGTTTCTGATATCACCGGAGCACCAGAAATGCTTAGTGGAAGAGTGAAGACACTTCATCCCGCTGTTCATGCTGGTAAAACAATTTATACGCTACAATGTATTTTGTGGCTTCATTTTTCCATACTGAATATTATAAGGATCACCTTTCTTTATCATATAGGTATCCTAGCCAGACTCACGGAGTCAGATAAACAAGATCTTCGTAAACAGAGTTATGAACTGGTCAGACTTGTCGTCTGCAATTTGTATCCGTTTGTAGACACGGTTGCAAAGCCAAATGTGACAATCGATGATGCGGTAGAGAATATAGATATCGGAGGGGTAACATTGTTGCGCGCCGCAGCTAAGAATCACAATAGAGTCACTGTTGTCTGCGATCCCAACGATTACGAGAAAGTAGGGAATGAGATGCAGTCGTCTGTTGGCAAAGATACTTCTCTAGAGACTAGGTACATCTCCTGTTCGAACGAATTCTGACGGATATCAATGTCCTTACGGATTTTCAATTCGTTTCTCCTATTTCAGACAAGTTCTGGCGCTTAAGGCGTTCACCCATACAGCAGAATACGACAATGCGATATCAGATTATTTCCGTAAACAGTACAGCAGTGGCGTTTCACAGTTGAATTTGAGATACGGAATGAATCCGCATCAAAAACCAGCCCAAATCTTTACCACTTTGGACAAGTTACCTTTAACTGTTGTAAATGGATCCCCCGGTTTTATTAATCTATGCGACGCGTTAAACGGGTATCAGCTAGTGAAGGAATTAAAAGCGGCACTGGGTATGCCAGCTGCAACTTCCTTCAAGCACGTCAGTCCAGCAGGTGCTGCAGTTGGTGTGCCTTTAGACACCGTACAAGCAAAATTGTGCCAGGTGGAGGATCTACTAGACCAGCTTACGCCACTGGCAACTGCATATGCACGAGCGCGAGGCGCAGATAGAATGTCCAGCTTTGGTGATTTTATAGCATTGTCCGATCCGTGCGACGAAGTTACAGCTAGAATCATATCCAGGTGATACGAAAGTACGGTTAAATAAAGAACGATAAAATGAATTCTGCTTATACGGTATATAAATTAAATATTTCAGAGAGGTATCAGATGGAATCATTGCTCCCGGTTATTCGGAAAAGGCTCTACAAATATTGAAGAAGAAGAAGAATGGTGGCTATTGCGTTCTTCAAATTGATCCGGAATATGTACCATCTCCAGTAGAACGGAGAGTATTATTCGGTTTAACTATGGAACAGAAACGTAACGATGCTGTGATAGATAAAAATACATTCTCGAAAGTAGCAAGCAAACATTCAACGACTGTTCCCGATTCTGCTATGAGAGATTTAATCGTAGCCACGATTGCTCTGAAATATACACAGAGCAATTCCGTGTGTTATGCAAAAGACGGTCAAGTAATCGGAATTGGCGCGGGTCAACAATCAAGGATTCATTGCACCAGACTCGCCGGCGATAAAGCTGATAACTGGTACATTCTATTCTCGTTATACGTAAACGTTTATCGACTGGCGCGAATTCGTCAAATTTAATTATACTTATTACTGAACATTTCTCCAGGTGGCTTCGACAACATCCCAAAGTTACGGGCATGAAATTTAAGAAAACTGTAAAGAGAGCAGAAATTTCAAATGCTATCGACAATTACGTAAATGGAACCATTGGAAAGGATATGGACGAAGCGACTTGGGTGGCTATGTACGTGGAGGTGCCTGAGAAGTTATCCGAAAACGATAGATTGCAATGGATTACGAAAGCGGACAACGTGGCTCTAAGCAGTGATGCTTTCTTCCCATTCAGGGATAATGTGGATAGAGCCAGATTGGTACGTTTTCCAATCGCTTATTAACAGATCAGAATTAACCCAGCACCGTCGGTGGACTGTTAATGCTACTTACTACATGTAACGCACTAAAGATTTACCAAACTATTTCTTCATTATAGAGTGGTGTTAAATATATCGCTAGCCCTGCCGGTTCGGTAAACGACGAGACCGTAGTACAAGCTTGCGACGAACACAAAGTGGTCACGATTCATACCGATCTGAGATTGTTCCATCATTAAATGAAAAGATATGCAGAATTTCGCAAAACAATAACTGTTGGATCATATGAAAGCTGTGTTATCTATAGTGAATAACAAACTGGCCATAACAAGTTTATCAAGACTATATACGAGTTTACCAATAAGTAAACAACAGTTTGCCTTCATACTGAAAATATACTTTTATATGAAATGAAATAATAATATGATATACTGTCTAGAACAATAAAATTTGTTAACCCGAGAAAAGATGTTCAATTTGTCTAATAACCTTGTTCTTACGTTTTATTCTTTTGGAAACTTGCGGGTCAATTATTATAGGTTATAGAGTATATCTCGACGGTGCATTCTTGTATCTGTTGGTAACGTTGGGCGTGACAGAGGGGCTCTAGAGCCCAGCTAACTAACCAGCCTCGGAAAATTACATTGGACGATTAAAGGTTATCGACCATCTAACAGCATAATGACTGACCGGAATCGACAGATTTACATTACTTACATATATTCTAATAGAAGTGTGCCTACTTACCGACAACAGTTATACTGTTAGGTGGGCAACCACCTTTAGCCTAAACCTAATACTTAATTACATTTTTCTATATGTTGCTAATATTCATTCGGAGAATCCATGTACACGAGCTTCGATGCAAGAAAAAGCAAACGAATATCTAACGTTACGAATAGGAGATATTACAACGATCACAGCCAATTTGCTCGACAGTTTTATCGTATAATTAACAATTGTATCACGAAAGAATAGGTGATAAGATTGGTAAATGTACGATAAATAACATCGATTGCCCAGGTCTTACCACGAGGAGGTTGCTGCGAATGAAGACCCGCGAAATAAATCGTAATTTAAAACTAACACTTACCTTAATGATACGTATGATCTCACTTAACAAGAATCGTATTGAATAAGCAGCAGTGGTGATGAAGCGTAAATGATTGTGGCGTAGCTGTCAGGAAGCCGCGGCATAGACAGGTGATGATACGTAATTCACAAAAACACTTCACTATACACGTCCTATCCCTTCGACCGCTGGCAGCAGACTGAGCAGACTGACGAGCGCGGCGCGCCTGGTTCTCCCCACCACTTGCCATCGACGCACGTCGACTTGAGCCGATAAAGAGTTTTGTCTATGATCGGTGTAATTTCTTTAAGTACATATTTAAGTACATACTTTAACGTACACTCTACTTTATGTACATGTACTTTTACTTTTTGCGAACTATTTTTCTGCAATGGGGCTGCAGAACTCCACGTAATAAGGACGAATAAAATAAATTGGATGTCAGGTCTATTGTATACATTGTCTGTGGTGTAATACGTATCGATGTGAATTACTCTTCGTTTGCGTTTACCTCTGACAGGATTCAAATTTCGAATAATAAACAAAAGTCAATAAATCGCAAAAATGAGCAATTCAACTATTTCTGATCAATCGCTCATGGACAAGTCTATGCGGAGTGTTTTCGGTAAGGAACAAATTTTGCTGTTAAATTAATTTTCATTGATAATGTCGCCGCATAACCTTCAAATACGTATGATTTTGTTTAACAGTCGGGAATATCCCGTACGAGGCCACAGAGGAGAATTTGAAGGATATTTTCAGTGAAGTTGGACCAGTGCTTTCATTTAAGTAAGGCCATTTTCAATTAAAAATACTGCTCATTTACGAAGTAATTCTTCATTTGAATTTCACAGTCGTTATTCACAACCATATTCTAAATGAAAATGTATACGTTTCGTTCAATTTATTGCCATTAAATCGAACTCAAAGTTCGACATTTCTCCGCCAATTTCGTTTCATAAAATGATTACAAATTCTGCACGTGTCAATGGCAAAAAATTGAGTTCCTTTAAACTGATTTTCCATTGTTAAAAATGAGTGGTTTCCCACATTTCTCACGTAAAAGTTCATGCTATTTAGATGTTTCTCAAATATCTCGATAAAGGAAACGAAATTGAAAGGTTTGGCAGTCTTAACATTGATCCTGTGTTCTTTCGAATAGATTAGTCTTTGACCGAGAAACTGGCAAACCAAAAGGATATGGCTTTTGCGAGTATAAAGATCAAGAAACGGCTCTTAGCGCGATGAGGAATTTGAACGGTTACGAAATTGGCGGAAGGACATTAAGGGTCGACAATGCCTGTACCGAGAAGAGTCGAATGGAAATGCAAAGCCTTTTGCAAGGGCAAAATACTGAGAATCCGTATGGAGAAGCAGTACAATCGGATAAGGCTCCGGAAGCCATAAGTAAAGCTGTCGCGTCCTTACCGCCCGAGCAAATGTTCGAACTCATGAAACAAATGAAACTCTGCGTGCAAAATAATCCAAACGAAGCGCGCCAAATGTTGCTACAGAATCCTCAACTGGCGTACGCTTTGCTTCAAGCTCAGGTAGTAATGAGAATAGTGGACCCGCATACAGCAGTTAACATGTTACACAAAGCAAATCCGATCCCAGGTGTGCTAGCACCTTCTGATAAACCGGCTGTACATCCGATTGTACCACGAATCGAAGAACCGTGGGCTACTACCCGTCCAACGCCAGTTACCAATCCTCCGGCGCCAATATTCGCCGGTACGGTCAAATTTAATACCGATACAAACTTAAATATAATTAACACCCAAACCTCCAAGGGAAGTAATACATACTTGCAAATTTAAGAGGATAATTTTGTAATAGGGCAAGATGTAGACTTACGTACGTTGGACCGGCAAATGGATCCACGTTTAGCTAGAATGGATCAAGATTTAAGGGGACCGCAACAAGTACAATCAGCGCCGGTCACCGCGCCGCCTGCTGTGTCTACCAATTCAGATCCTAGAGGGTTGAGCACGTTCAATATCGCAGATAAGTTAGTATTTATTTCGTGCAAAACGGCACGTTTCGATTAATATTACTTCAAGAATTTATTCTTTTTTACAGCACACTTCCTGTTGAAGGAGTTGAGAGGTTTTATAATTACTTTAGATAACTTAAGGTAGCTGTAGCAATTAAAACATTTTAATCGGATTGTTTCATTTTTTCAGTTTCTGTCGTGATCCGAGGACAGACAGATTCGGCAGAGATCCAAGAGATCCCAGAGATCCAAGGATGCCTATTGATCCTAGAATAACAAAAGCTAACAGTAAGTTTTCGGCTGATATAAAGTGCTAAATTCAATTATTTTCCGCAATCAATTGCCTTCATTTACTTGATAATATTATTTAGCGTCAGTGCCTGTTGCACCTCCAATCGTACCGAGACCAGTTGTTGCACCTACCGGGCCGACATCGAATGTTGCTGCCGCAAGTGTTGCAACACCTGCTGCTGCGTTAACCACGTCAACAACATCGGCAACCTCGAGGCTTATGGCAGGAATGTCTCCGGCTGGGAATATACCGAGCGGAGCGTCCGATCAAGAGAAGGTACATTCAAACATTATATTCAGAAATATCAGTCAACTTTATATAAAAAAATATTCCAAACCTTACAATTCTAACGTACTCTAATAATACATACAGAATAAACTAAACGAAATAGAAAGATAATTGTTAATATCATTACAGGCGGCATTAATAATGCAAGTGTTACAACTATCGGATGAACAGATCGCTATGCTGCCACCTGAACAAAGGCAGAGTATTTTGTTACTTAAAGAACAGATTGCTAAAAGTGCACAACGCTGATTCGTTTCCTTCGCTACCTTCTGTTTTTTGAAAAGTATCATTTAAAGACCCTCACCCTTCTAGAAATTATATAAGTACGATATGTAAACTTAATGTAGAATACGGTCAATAAATTTGAAAACTAATTCGTCTTTCGGTTTAATAATGAAAAAAAGATAAGGTAAACAAAAGAAAGTTACTAGGATTTCGCGACAATTGCAATCTGTTAATTAATTTCCGGCTCAAGTTTCAGCAAACCTTCTACGATAAGACTATTATACATAAGTTCTTTGCGTTCGATGTCTTCGTACAATTCTACGCTTATGAGTTCGTCGCCAATATCCTAAAACACATATGCGCGTTATTCGTTGCATGTTATTTAATGTAAATTGTGAATACATTTCCATCAACTAATGTAATTACTTACTTTGATCGTAGCTACAACTTGTTTGTTGTACAGTTTATTCAATTGTGGTATTAATATGTTGTAGTCGGCATCGGGGGCTAGCGTTATGTTCCATAATACGCACTTTAAGGACATAGCCGGTAAATCGAACCATTCTGTTTTTAACGCGTACAAGTCACACCTTGTACGTAAAGAAAAAAATTTATATATTAAAGCACAACTGTTATGTTAATAGTAAACTGTATGCTAATATAGTCGGGCAGAGAAATACGACTTACTGTTGTGGATTTACTGTTCTATATTCGCTATTACCATAATCGATAAATAGCAATTTAACTTCAACCTCGTCTGAATCTATAATAGATTCGGATTCTATTATAAGACATCGGTACCAAAGTTCGTCATCATCGAATTTTGCACAACATGGTGTATCTGTAAATAAATGTCGGCCTCTTTTATTGTATGCTTAATTTCTTCTATAAATTTCCTATTCGAAATACATAATAGTTATTTCTGCAATTTTAAAGGAGTAATACTGACTGGGGGTAAAACTTGTAATCATTGGCTGCTTATCTGCAAATTCCTGCAAATCACTCATCAAACTTTTATACTCCAAGTAATACGTATTTAAAACCTATAATTCGAAACAAGGAAAACAGAAAAACAGCATTACAAGTATTCGAAATAAGTGAAAGATATTTTCGTTAACGATAATTTTATTGCATACCTCTGAATGAGTATTTTCTTTTAATTGTGCATAGAATTCAGTCGTACTAATACTGCAACACAATTCTATTTCAATGTATTCCATATCATCTGAAATATTTATTGTCTTATAATTTATTGCAAGGCTTTCTTCGGACACAATGCTGGGCGTCGACGTAATTACTTCTTTCTTTATCTCATGCCACGATAAGTTCTCAATATCGGTAATAGTTTCACTTTCGGCTTTATTTAAATTATCCGTGTGTGGAACTAATACAGAATTCCCACTGATCACTGCATTTTTTATTATTTCGTCGTCTGAACAAAGCAGTCTCGAATTCTCAATAACTACATCTGGTGTGCCGGTCGTAGATATACTTCTTTCCGACATAGTAATGTCCATACTAGGTTTAATATTCATTTTCCACTTGTCGGTAAGAAATGAAATCAAATCACATTTTTTCGTACAGTAGTTGTTCGGATATATCGTTACAGAAATCTAAAATGCCAACGAATAATTACTTTATAAGTTGTACAATTAATTCATAAGACAGTAAAGTATCGTATATATAACTCTCATAAAATTACTTACAACTAAATTCGTGTCTATCCTATCTACCACTGTTACCTCACATTCCTGTTCAACGAGAAGACTGTGTATTCTATCTAAATCTTCTGTCAGCCATTTTTCATTTTCAGTTTCCTGTTAAACGAATAAATGTGATTACTAATTTTAGCAGATCTTCAGCCATTTAGCCGAAATTATTTACCGGGATAAATCCATAAATCAAACATTTAGTGCACTGAATTGGGATCCTTTCTAAAACCACTTTCTTCTTTATTGTCCCTATCGAACATTCTTCGACGTTCCCATAGTCGACGAATTCGACCTGCAAGATACGCAAGTTCTGCATTATTACAAAGTCTCTATGCAAAGAACTTACAAATCGAAAGGGGCAATGAATACTATACTTTGATTATATCGTCCTCCTCAACTTTTACTACTTTTCCACGATACCATTTTTTGTTTGCATGATACTGTACGATACACATATCACCTGCGGCCCATACAGTGTCGCATGATTCCGTCGGGCAGTCGTTGTATAGCTTTCCTAACTTCATTTCTATGTATTGCAGTATTTCAGCATCTGTGAAGCAAATTGTCAATCAAGAAAAAACACACATTTAGTATACATTACTAAATTCTTTCAGAGAGATAATTCGAGATAAGTACGTTGAGTTTTCGAATGGAGGTATAAGAAGCCATTTTGATCCAAGTTAGTCGGTATAGCGATAAAATTATCGTCCAATATCGGCATTACTGGCAGCCAAGACGACAATACCGGAAGCGATGGGATAATGTGTAATTCGTCCGAGTTATAATCTTCATCCGAATCGGAGCACGAGATGGGCAATAATCGTTTCGTTGCCTTTTGGTTAATATTTGCCTCGACCGAATTGTCGAGTTCGCTGCTGATTTCAAACCATTTCACATTCGACTCGGAATTCGTTAATCTCTTCAGCTTCTTCTTCAATTGCCGTTTCAATTCGATCGCCAGGATTTTATCTCTTCTCTTCGCGTACCTGAATGTTTTCAACAGTGCGTAAGAAACAATTTAGCGACAATTCAGTAGGAGTGTACGATGTAATGCGTGGTATAAGAAAATGATACACACTCTTTCACGGGCAAGGCAACACCCTCTTCAACCAGCATCCGATTCACAGAGTTAATTTCATGCCTCGTAGGTTCCAATGGACCGTCCATTTTCACCTGTTTGATCCATAATTCAGCAGGAATCGCAGAATCTTCGACGCCCTCTTCCTCCTGCGAAACGACGAACCAAACAATAGATCAAACATGTTTCAACGCTCAACAAGCGAAACGAATAGAACTGACCAAACGCAATGTGACGCGCCAAGATCAACACCCACCACTTTAGATATGTAAAATTTGCAATTCTGTCTGCCGTTTATAATCTCTTGTAATTTTTCGCAGGACAACGACGGCCAGGTGTTAGAACCACCACATGGTAATATGCCCGTCAGCTTTATCTTAAAGACGTACGTCGATATCTTCGAATACGTCGGATGCAACGATTGCATATCATTTATCGAGACCGTTTCCTCGGTTCCTATGTCGTATAAAAATACGAGTACATTGTCTGTAGATTTAACATTGATGACTCGAGCGCGATAATACATGTCGCTCCTCGTGGAATAAACAACGCAGGTATCGTCCACATTCCAAACGTCTCGTTTCGTGGAACGATACTTGGCATAAAATTCTTGCATTTGCCTCATCATTTCTTCCATATCGGGATGGTTATACGTAGCATCGGATACGTAAATACAATCTGGAGACTGGGCTTGGTGCACCACGACGCAAACTTTGAACGGATCGTCGTTTTCCGATTCGCTTTTGTTTTTTACATTGGCACTTGCCGAAACGTCGTACAGTTCACCAGGCAGTTCTTCATCTCTCCCATGGTTCTTTTTGTACTTGTTCCTTTTGTTTTTATATTTGTAGCTCGTACTTGCATTTTGGGAGCTGCGTTAAAGAATGAATAATTTATAAGTTTTACTCTACCGAATGCATTATTCATTTATTGAATAATTTTATTTACGATTAACGTTCCAAGGGAGCCACCTTTGCCCCTGTCACTTACTTCGTTCCAATGTGCAGGGCCAGACTATTTTTTATTAATAAACTGGCGACGTTCGCTTTATCGTGGGTGTACATAACAGCGCTGTACGTATCGCCGAATTTCTCGAAAGCGATAATTTTAATCTCTCTCGCGTTCATTAAAACTTTCTCCAGAAATTCGGTCGCTTCCGGAGCCCAGTTGTCTCTATGACCAGACAGCGTTTTTATGCTTCTCAGTGCAATTTTTATTGCCTAGCGAATAAATTGATTAAAGGTAAAGAAGGAAAAATTAGTTTAAGTATAAGTTACGGGAACGTAAATTATAGTGACGATTAATTACTTGTGTTTTGCAAGTCATGTATTTTTTCGACAGCACTCGAACATCATCGTGATTCAATATCAATGTGTATCCTAAATCGACATAGAAGACCTTGACAGTGATTTCAGTCACTTCGCATATTAAACCCCTGTGCCAAAATCCATCGGCACCGATCGCTGCACACGGCATGTCTGTGGAAAATGTGAAAAATGTTATTTACATTTCTACAAGAAAACGTCCTAAATATAATCGTATTTTTATTTACATTAAATATACCCGTATTTATTAACATTTATACGGTTCATCGTAAATTCACTGTTCAATCTTTCTATTCTATATTATCCTGAAATAATTAAGAATAATTTAGGTATTACCTTTATAAGGTGTAGCTATTAATTCGATGGCGGATATGTTTTCCTTATAGTCCGCTGTCATTTCGGTGACCAATTTCGCGAAATACGATCTGTTTGCGTGTGTCTGCAATATTAACGTACGTTTAATTTGTAATATTTCGCTATGCATCCCATTGCATATTTAATAATAAGAAAAAAAGGAAACCAGAGTGCATTAATTTTCCGCAGAAGAGGATTGTCATAGATTTGAATTTCAATATCAATAGAACAAACATACTTTTTGAACGTATATGGAACTGGGTGATTCGATGAAAAGAATCTGCACGTGCGTGTAAGCTTCCATCTCCAATTGCTCCTTGTAATACGCCCTCGTCGAGCCAGGATTCATTCTCTGTGTACAGGAAAAATCGATGGTATAAAATTTCGCTGAGCACAATGGGAACGCTTGAAACTGGGCCGCAATTACCATTAATTTGTTCTGTGAAACGCAAGTCGCGTAGTTCATGTATGTTAACGACTCTCTCATGGATATCATACGCGCGTCTTTCGAGGAGATCACACACAGATCCACGTAATAAGTATCCCCGGTTATCATCATGATGCCCATCGAAGTCATCATGTTCCTGAAATGGATCAATTCACTTTATAATCACCCCAATCAAATGGACTCACGTTCAAATGTTAGCATCGGAAACTTTATTGAACAAAACGAACGAAAATATGAAGCAACGGAGAATGAAAATTTGTCAGTTTTAACATATCTGAGAATTGAAAGTGAAGTCTATGCGAAAATCATGTGATATACATATATTATTCATTTTATTTTGCACGTGCTTCGTTATGGTTGGCAGAATTCAACAATGATACAACGCGAGAATAATGATCGGATAACTTATTTTATTTCAATCTACTTTATTTTATTTTATTTCAATTGTTATTCTGTTCTTTCTTTATTATTACTTTATTTTATTTCAATTGTTATTCTTTCCTGTAATTCTGTTTTTACTTTATACTGTATACGATACTACTATTCTCTGTGTGACACAATCCCCTGTATACTAAAGGGTGCTCTAGCCCGTTGATTAATGACATGTATTATTATATTATTATAACATTCGGCAAATTATATTAGGATGATTAATTTCATTTGGCGACACGTAATATATTTCGAAATGCTTTTCTTTCGAATCTGTGTCGGTACTCACGTGGAAACTAACTTCTTAAAAGCTTGCGTGGCATCGGGGTGCCATTTACCGTGGTTTGGAACGACGTCGTACAGCGTGCATCTAAGAGCCATTATCGGAAGCATCGAGTATTGAGGTATGATATTTCTCACCCTCGACAATGGTACATTCTCCTCCTTCATTCCATAGTCTATAAATAATACGTTGAACTTCTCATCGCCGTGCGGGTCCACCTTTTTATCTGTGACACGCGAACGATACCAGGAACGGTCCTTAAAGCACTGAACGACGTAGAGTGTATCTGGGAAGAAAGACGTTAAATTTTATTATCGCATTGTTAGATAACTTTTGGATCAATGGGGTATAATGATTTCGTACTCAGAGTGACCTCTGTCGGTATATTTGCAGTGGTCTCGGCGAATGCCGTAAGTCCTCGTGTAAGCTCCGTTAGCTTGTGCTTGTTTTGAGCTAGCTGAGCGTAAAAGTAGGATGGGTCGACGATGTGGCTGATGCGAACCGTCTCTGTGGATCCTGGAAATTGAAAGGGTTGAGATCAGTATGGGCGACATAAATCAATAATTGTACTTTAAATCGAAACAGACTTCTATAAAAGATGGGTAAAAGTACGAAATAAATATAATCATCACACAAAAATCCGTTAAGCTGTCATATATTTCGAGAAGAGTATTAGGGAATAGACATTCGTAAGATTAAGATATTGCAATGACAAAATATCAACGAGTATCAAATTATTTGTCCATACGTTCCAGCAATTTACTATTAATAAAAATCAGCCAATAGGAGTAAAGTCTTTGGTCAGAAATGAAAAATACGATACTCGGTCGTTGGAAATAAATTTTATTCAGAAGAAACAGAAGGGACACGTACCAACAGTTGGAAGATTGTCACCTTTCACGGCTGGAAGTGACACCGACGTCGTGGCTTGCATCTCCGTTGATTTCTCTGTATCGTCTGTAAAAGATAAAGATTCCCATCGCGGTGAATCAATTTTGTACCTCCGGTCTACAATAATGTATTTCTTGCTGCAGCTTTGCGCGAAATAGCAATAGTACATTTCAACTGGTAATTCAAACTGAGAAGGTAAACGTTACTTGGAATGTTAATTTCGCTATCCAGCAGTTCTGTTTCGTAATCCTTCGGTAGTAATTTCATTTGTTGCAAGCTGTAGCTCGACGCTTTGGGCACATGCACGCTGCAGTGTTTTTCTATGGAATCCGCGATGCTGTTGTCGATGTTGAGCCTGCAAGAAGAAACGACGCTGGAAATTGCAGTTTAGAGTTCTCTGTTAAATGATTCATTCATTTATTCAACATTGACAATTATTCTTTCACCGTTCAACCGTTCTAAAATTCTAAAATACTAAAAGGTATGTATTAAAATTAAGAAGAAAGGCAACACCGCCACTGTTTCGAATAAGTAACAGTTTCAATAGAACGCCGGTGAAGCCAGAGCACAGGGCTAATAATCTCGAGTATCGGGAAAAATCTCAGATTCCGTTCGAATTATCGGGCAACATCGAGAGCAAAAGAATCAAGCGATTCACCTCGGTTCGTTGAAACTTGGGGAGGAAAATAGGAATCGTCGATCGCACGGCAACGGTGGTTAAAAAAGACGAATACTCCCTCGTAGACGGTTTGAAAACGGAACCGTGGGTAACATTTCCACTTTAATTAATTACTCTTACACCCCGAGTGCTCTCTATTTCCCTTTCTCTCCCTGTTTCATTCCCTCCCCGTTTGAACATCTGTAAGCTGCTTACGAATATAAACGGCCAGAGGATTTGTCCGACTCCGCACCATCGTCGGTGTCGAGGAAAATAAATCGTTCGATACTTGCCGGCGATTTTGATTTATTAAAAGCTCTGGATTTGAACTGTGTCGAAAAACCCCTCCGCTCCGTGTGGGACTGTAGACGATTGTTAAAGGATTCGATTTTGTTGTTTGATATTCTCAACGCGGGAACGGAGATATATGTCGGATGGATCGATGAGGTCATTGTTGAAGAGAAATTAGAACGCGTCGGTAGATGTGATTTTCATTGTTTTTTTCTTCTTCTTCCGATAATTCCCTTCACATTTGAAGCGATTCGGTTTAGCTGATAATTATTATTTCGCGCTTGCGCCCAATTGAAACTAGAAATTTTTGATTGTTATAATGATATACAAGTTGCCTTAAATCAAATATATTTTTGATGTATCAGAACAGTGGCGAGGGATCAAATTCTGTTTGCTGTTGAAGAAATGAAATATTATGCACTCACTTGACATCTGGATCCCCCGACGCAGGATCTATCGTCACAGAGCAAGGGATATCGATCAATGCCTGCAGTTTCTCGACCACTTGCTGAATATTTATCTTGTCGATATTGCTTGTGGCCAATTCAGTTACCTGAAATAAAGATAATTACCGATTCGCGTCAGTACCGTGGGCACATAAATAAATTTCCGTTTTTATCGTGCAATAGTAATTAACTTCTTAGGCAGTGAGCGCCACTATAATGGCTTTCGCGGATATATTTTTCTGTACGACGCACCACTATAGTGGCCTTCCCGGATGCCATCTCTCTAAACGATCATCAAACACTTCATTCCAATGTACTCGTGTAAAGAACAGCATTATCCGTCACACATTGCAGTGCGGTATCATTTACACGTAATTCGCGTTGAACTCTGCCGTACAGAGAAACAGCCCCGCGTAAAGTTCCGCCGTGCTTAAGAGGTTAATTCGATCAAGTGAATCACGCGAATGGTTAAATAATTGTACGGAAATTTAGCGAATACAAATTCTCAGCCCTTCCTGCTGTCTTTTATGCAACGAAAGAAAAATATATTGAATTGCCGAATATTTGTAGCCCTCGAAATTTTGTAAAAGTAAAGGAAAATATTCGCAAAGAGCTCTTCTAATGCATTTTTTATTTTAAATCATACTATCTCACAGCTGAAACCCTATACAAATAGAGGAAAATCTCGTTATGAGTGCAGGTATTCCCCTTTATTACGCGCAGGCCAAATATCGCGTGAATGAAAGCGACAGAACTTCCCCGCGGACCTAATAATTATACCAATCAAGCTGAAATTGCGGATGCAATAATGGTTTGACTAAAAATATAGATATAATTTAAACCAACGAACACAGAAACGCGATATTAAGCAAAAACTAGAAACGGAAGGGAGACCTCGCGCGAAGTAGAATTCAGAGGTTGATTAATCAATTTTTGAATGCTTCTAATGGAATGGTTCTAATATTAAATTATTAGCCAAATAAAAGCAGAAACGTTGGAAACATTTTAAATCCCCTTGAAGACGGGGCTTCATATTTCTCGAGTAAATATACAAAGTTGGAAAAGATAGATAGTTCGGCAAAAATACAATGGTTGATCGTAAAACATGCATGTTAGAAATTTAATTTCAGAATTCACAAAAATGCAAAGCAAAATAATCGAATTATCATAACCCTGTCTAAGAATGTAGTCGTTGCTAAAGAAGCTGAAGCTTTTGCGAAGCTAATTTCGACATTGCATTTTTGAAATGCAAATATAAAGGATTTCTGAAAAAAATCATTTAATTAAAATTGGAAAATCTTACCATTAAAGCAGACTGCAATCGGTCTTCGTGTTTGATCAGCTGTTTGGAGATCTCATCGATGTTTTGATTACGTGCATTTCGTTGCTCCTGCAACGAGCTGATTACTTTTTTCTCCGTATTTTGGAGAACACCGTGCAGGTAGGCGAAATGCTGTGTGATGGTTGACTCTACAGTATCGACATTTTGAGTATTTGTTGTTGGGTACAATTCTGCCGGTTTCAGTTTCTGAAACATGAAAATAGAAATAAACTTCGATTAGTATAACTCCTATGCGCACCTTAATATCATGGCGATTCATAAGTATTCACGATGCCCAATACGAATAATGATAAATATTATGAGAAATGGTTGTAATATTACATTTCGTTATCCATATATAAATTTCCACCTCTTAATGATTAATCTCAACTGTGGAACTAAAATCGTGATGTACTCTTTTCCAATTTTAGAGATAACAATAATGCAAGGTGTAATGAAAAGAAACCAATTTATTGAACAATAAAAATCTTCCTATATCCACAGAATATTTGGCACAATTTCAAGCATTACTCTTTAAACAAATACAGCATCGAGCAACCTAATAAATAACCAATACCGAAGGTAGTTCACGAACCGCAAGACTTTCTGTCTAATACAAAATTCCAATTGTGCACCATCAAACTAACGATGAACCTAAACCAAGGAGAAATCTTACAATTGAACATGAAAGTTCCACCGTTATACAGACTATTATAAAAAAAAGTCTCTCTGTGGCAGTGGAATTTTCCAATTAACTCTTGCATCGAAGTTTCTCGTTAAATTGGCCAGCACGAAGTTTCATAAAATTTCCAAAAGTGACTTCTGGTCCATTAAATTCGATCGTATTAAAGGCTCTTGAATTCCGGTATCTGGCATGCCGACAAGAGCCACAGAAAATATCCCGGATATGTCGATACACGGGATTCTACGATTCGAACTGGACCACTGACATCGAAACCGTGGAAAAGAATTCAATAAAACGTCACGTCCGTCCCCGTTGGAGTAGGATGATCGAGCGGCGCAATGGTACAGTTGAAATAAAAATAGAGAAATCGCTTCATAACGTGCCCCCGTGGAATTACACGCAACAAGCGGACCTTGTGCAATATGCTGATTGATATTCGACCGGTCGTTCGGGTCGCAAGTGAAGAAATCGAGGCACCTTTGGCAACGCTTATTAGTGAAACGACCAACGAGTTGCTAGAGCTGAGAAGTCCTCGATTTAGAGGCGATCGAAGATACTTGGTGTATGAAAACGAACTACGAATGTGTGTGATCGAAGGAAGGGTGGAAAATTAGGGAAAGAAGCTCTTTTCGATGGCACGAGAGGTGGACTTGCAGTTTTCATTGAACTTCGAAGCAGAGGATAGAATTTTGGTAATTCAGAGTGTGAGATCTGTTTGGGAAGAATATGGAACGTTGGGTTAATGGTTTTAGTGTACACACATATATAAGTAATATAAAATTTATTATGTAGTAATATATCATTATTATCCGAATCACCGAGATTATTTAGGAAGGAAGAATAAGGAAGAAATATACGCACAGATTATTAAATATAGTAAAATTAATATTAAGTTGTACTGTAGGAGTCTGACATATTTATTACGCATTGTACAATCAATTGCATCGAGATATTCTTCTATTGTCTGTTACACTCTGTTACACAGCGAATGAAGAAATGAAAGGTCAGATCGATCGATTAAGATATCATCGGGGAACATTTACGTGATTAGCCGTTCCAAATGTAAAAGTCAAAAGCCAGGACGCTGATAGTATTTGCGCACTCACATGAATATTAATAGTCGCATTAAAAGACTTTACTCGCAGGCCAATTGAATAATACAGAATAATTTTTGCTAAATAAACCCAAGTTCAACGTTTGACAGTTCTGAAGTTACAAATCGTTTACAAAGCAATCGGCCAGTTAACAAATTCGTCAGGAATCGAAAATGACCAAACGCTGCCCTTTGACAAATTCCCTTATCAAGAGAATCCAACTCTTCTCAAAACCAATCAATCAATCCTTCATCACAAATTTCGCCCTCGCAATCCACTACATTCTTCTCTAACCAACCCTTCGAAAACTCCTTTCTAACCCAATCACTTCCATATCGCTCAATCAGCATAGTCCATCGCTAAAGCTCGTCGATCAAAAGCGTCGTTGGTTAATCGGCCGGATCTCAAGGATCCACGCTCGTCATCCTTCACCGTGTCCGACATTCGCCTCGGACAGATCTAGAATACCAACAACTGCACGATATCATCATCATCCACGTCGTCGCGTCGTTTCGCCGTGAACCAGAAGGTCGGCCACAGGCGCTTTCTAGAGGATCCTCCGTGAAGGGAGAGACCTATCCGTCGTGAAGGGAAAACGGCACAGATCCGAACGGCTGGGAGCAAGGGAACAGAAGAGGTGGGCACAGGCCAATGCTTAACGTCGTACCAACGACCGAACAAACGCGCCTTTCCCCAGTCTTTCACGTCCCGAGGACCGGTTACCATCTCCGTCGTGTGCTGTCGTCCCGTGCACCGTTCGAAAACGTTCCGTCGCTCGTGACTTTATCTCCGTGAATCGTCGTGAAGGATGAGGTTGGCGGCTCCTCCTTGCGCCTCGTTTCTATCCTAGCTAACAGAGTGTGCTGGACCGTTTTCGGGGGGCAGCGAAAGAGGATACGGAAGGACCATGCGGTTGCTGGACAACCTTTGCACGATTGGATACCTCGCGTTCCTTCTGACGATGCTCGTCGGTGAGTGTTCCTCATGATTCACGATGCCGCGGTGCAAAAAGTATGGGGGTCGTTTTGTGGACCAGGCGATTTTGTCGAGGTGGATAAGAATTGGATGTTTTGTAATCGGTTGGCGGGCAAGATATACGCGAAGGATGAATGGAAATGATTGGAGCAATTTGAGTGCGATGATAAATACTTTTGTGCATTATTATTAGGTCGTGTCATTTGTCGAACAAATGTGCGTTGGCGTTTCTGTTATTGTAATTAGCGATTCGCGCGGAGTGATGCCTTTTTGCTTCGAAAAGAAAGTGATGAATGGATGGAGGCGAAACGTCGACGTTTTCGAAGCAAAGAAATTGTCACTGGTGATGTCGATGGTAATTTGTTTAATTCTGATGGATCAGAATGGAACCTTCGGGTTTGACGAATGGATTTTGACGCGATCATAAATGCGACAGAGAATTGGATTTCGGTGGAAAAACGTAATGGTGGAATTTTAGTAATGGCACTGTTCCGTCGTTTGGGAGAAACGAAGAAAGTATTGTCTTTTTAACGCGTTGAAGATTAATTGGCAGAGTGGCATTACTTAGGGGATAAATTAGCAGATTGATTGATCGCTGGTGAAGTGGAAAAACAGTGTTATGCGTCATTACTTGTGTCACAGTTGTCGTCGAAAATTATTTTCGCATTTATAATAGACGTCAAGGTATAACGGTATTTTAATCGCAATAAAAATTTCCAAAAGGGAAGTCTCAAAAATACAGGAAATATATCTCCGTCAATTGCTCATAGATTTTTATAAACATGCTTAACAAATTACTCTGTCGTCCATCTAATATTGTCTGCATAAGTGATTACGTGCTGGTGCTATTCCATTTATTATATAATCAACAAACTCGGTCAGCAATGTTCAATATGGCGGCAAGTGGATGAGGAAGATACTACTTACTTTCTTCTTCGGCGTTTAGAACTACAATTTCCTGCTCGTATATTTGCAACCCGATACTACTGAACAACTATTACATTTAACGCGAGTACTATGGAAAACTAAATTTGAATAAAAACCAAGTGAATTGTCCAGGAATATCCAATACATCATTTTCTACCATTGTCCGTCTATGAATGTACCTATTCTACTGTCGACCGTCCAGTTAAAATTCTCACGATATTTCTTCCCCGATCGCGCCCAATTTTCAATACGCGACAACAACAAAAGATCCTCTCTAATGTTCGAACTTTCCTTCCCATGAATCCAATTTGGACGCCCGTCGAACGAACCGCAGGGAAGACATTTTTGCCAGAAACTTTTCCAACGTTCCGCGCAGAAATTACGCACAGCAGAGTTGCGCTTCGTGAAAGGAAAGTACCACGGAATATTAGTGATGCAAGTCCATTGTCTCCCAGCCCGGCATTCTGATTGCCTTTTCCTTTCGTCGCGTAGTCAACGGCCGCGCATGCCTGTTTCCAGCCCGATACATAACAAATTCTCACGAACATTAAACAGTTGATGGCAAGGATGCCTAATACGGACAACTAATGCCGCGCTTTCTCCGTCCATGCCCGCCGTTCAAAGACTCGGCCCACGATTAATTCCACGCCAATAATTGTTACGACGGCGTTGCCGTTTTCCCCAGACACGTGAACCGCGAAAAGAGACCGATCCCCGCAAATCATGCACGTCTCGGAACATCTTGGAAGTGAACGGCTCGGGGGTGCGTCGAAAAAACCGGGCGGGATTGCTTGTCGAGAACGGGAGAACGCGACACGGGATGCGACATTGAAGGAAAAGGAAGAATTTCGACGCGGTTGAAGGGAGATACTCTCTGGTATTATTTTTGTACGCATTTGAAGACACGATGACAGTGATCGAGGTATTACAAGAAAAGGTCGATACACGTTATCGTGGTGCCGAGTTCGTCTCGAATGGGGAAAATTTTTATTCGCCAAGGAGAACGAGTTTTTCTTGTCATTAGAAAAACTCTTGGACAGATTTGCATATATATATTGCGAAACAGAATAACCGAACAAGGTAGTGCAAGAAGAGATTGACATACATTGTTATCACCGTTATCAGAACAGTAAATTCTATTTTCTTATTCACTTGGGACTAATTATTAAATTAAATTCGATTAAATTCAAAGGGGCAGCATATATAAAAACAGAATAACCGAACAGGATTAAAAAAAAGGTCGATACGTTCATTTCACCGACGTGTATTAAACGAAACGTCTGGCGTGATAAGGAGAGACAGAGAGAGAGGCCGCAATCGAGTTTGCCCTGCTAAATCAGCCGCAGAGAATCCACTTTAACGTGTTCGCTGCGCGCAGCGTTAATTATACTGCGCAAACAGTCAAAGGGAGTCCACGTAGCAAGGGGAAACGAGTGGAAGTCACGGCAAGACCTTGCCGGAGAGCTTGGAAATGAAGTTCATCTTCGTCTCGCGACCCAACCATCGCGTCGTTTCGAAACCCTCCCAACGTCCCACTCCGATCGGATGTATCTGTCCGAAGTGTGGAATCGGTCTTGTCTTCAACGTTCCCCACAAGGAACAGTTCTGGCGGGTCGAGCTGGCTGCAGACGTTTAATTAGCGAGATCCGATCGTGATCGGTAAAACGTCGGAGCGATTAAACCGCGAGTTCGGAATTTATTCTCGGTACCCGAGGCGCGTGGTCGATCGAGGGATCGACCGGTCGCTTGTTTGTTTCGTCGATGGCGATACTCGCCCGTGTCGAGCTTGGACTGAGAACTTGGCAAAGTCTGCGATTCGCCTCGATGGAAATTATTTCGTGTAAACGCAATCGTTCGGTTCCGCGAAGAGGAGAAGGAAGAGAAAGTGGTTCGTGCCGCTATTGTTCGAGCTTGGGCGGTTTTTCACCAAAGACGATTTATGTTTTTTTATTTTCGTGGTGTAGGGGATATTTTGTTTGCGTTACTTGAATAAGAATGTCTAATTGGTGTGCTCAGAGCACTGAACAATATTTCGCAGGCATCCTTTCGTCGATTTATATTTTTCTGGATGGAAAGGGGTGGAAAACGTCGAATTAAAATGAATTTTAAAAACGTACTTGCAGTTAATATTCATGAAAGACGTCTTAAAAGTGTATCGAAGGAAGGAACGATTACTCAAGCTATACCAAAAATCTACATATAAATTCGAAGAAATCAAACTTTTACCCGCATACTATTAAAAACTACAGCAATTAAAATAGACGCAAGTAAAATAACAAAACTCACACCGCTAATAACGTCAACAGATTAATCGAAAGCAATAAATCCAATTAAATTTACCAAACAAATACAACCTTAATACAAATTCCATCTTTGAACCCCCTCCTTTCTAAACCACAAAAAGAATGGAAAAATATTCCCTGCAATCTCAAACGAGCAACAGTTGTCCGCGATTCCCATGGCCATCTATTACACAGCCACGATAGCCCCAGCCTCGAATCTGGAATCTCAAATCGATAACAAAAAAGAAAAAGAGGGAAAAAGAAGGACACGATGATCGACGATGAGGATAATCGCGTACGTTTCGCGTCGGTGTTCGAGCTTTCCGGTCTGGTTCAGCGGAAAGAGAGCGAGGCTGAGAGAGCGATCCTTGAATGAAAATTATTTCTCGATCTAGACCGAGCAAATGGCTCCAAGTGGAACGCCTTTCGAATCGGTCGATCGGCCGGGAGCAGAGAAAATATCTCGTTTGTTCTTGGCCTGTGTGCGCGTGACTCTGAAAACTCGATAAAGCGAAAGACACCGGCTGCTCCGCGAAAGCGACGCGGCCCAATTTGCATTTCGAATGCGGCCCGATCGGAAGATAAATACTTATGGCAGGTAGTGGCCACAGTTTGCTCGCGCGAGTGCCACCATTCGATTTCCACCGCCGTTTTTCTTCCCGTCTTTCCTTTTGTCTTCCTTTCGTTCCCCGTTTCCCCGAGACAGATTTTCCGGGAGCTTACCGGCCGACGGAGGGATTCCTGTTAAGTTGTAAATAAATGTCGCTTTCTTCGCCGAGGCAGAACTCTAAATTGCGTTTAGTATGTATTTATTGAGATACGATCCATGCGCCGGTTTAATTTGCCGGATAATTATCTTGGCGTTCGGTAGAACGAGAACCTACGTCCTGCACGATATTAGTTGCGAATAGACACGTTGATAACACTTTTAATCCAGTTCGAGTAACGTTCGAGAGTCAGATAGGCGAGGCTCAAATAGAAGCTATGAAAGCTATATTTATGGGACTAGATTGTGGGATATTTTTTTCGGTTTCTGATTGAGTTCTGCGGATCTTGAATATCGTTTCGTCGTGAATCGAAGTGATTAATACGGTGAAGTTGAAAGTTTAATATAAAAATATTTAATTCAATCGAAATTCAATTAAATTCAATCGAAACATTCCATGCGTCCGCCGAATATTTATAATCATTCAAAACCTGACATTTATACAAATAAACGAGTACCATTTGCTTCTATCTTTCACCTGCAATCTGGCGTCCCATCAAAATGTATATATCCCCTGTAACGAAGACGACACGTCGAGAAATCTCGTCTCTCACCTATCCCTCGCCTCGTGCACTTCAACAAATTTCCTGAACTGAAACCGATCGCTCACCGGCAGAGGAGTTGAAGATACGAATCTGGTGTAAAAACGATTTCTTCATTAAATTTAATGATGTCGCAAAATTCACGTGGCTCAAGGAAATTTAGTTACGGGGAAGGAGCAAAATCGTGCTCATTTAATACGCCTCATTATAGATCGTATAATGCGTGGTGCGCACTTACTTTTGCACTCGTGTTAGACACGTATAATTAAAAGTTATTACCGTGCGTATAAAAGGCTGCGGACATGTAAGCCCCGCGAATGGTTATTTTTCATTTCTTTTTTCTTTCTTTCTTTCTTCTTCCTTTTTATTTTTTTTCGAAAGTTTATGAAAGGTGTCATGTAAAAAAAAACGGTCTACTTGCTAATGACGTCGGGGTGAAAATTAAGAAGGCTAAATTTCGAAGCGCGAACCATTTTATGCCGGGGTTCTTTTTATCTTTCTCTCTTTCCCTCTCTTTCCTTTTTTTTTTGTATGGGCATGGAGAACAAAAAAAGATTTCTCCTTCAACGAAATTTCCACTGGGTTTAATTAGTTGCTCGTTCCTGGCCTACATTTAGAATGGAAGGGTTGAGAAGGGTAAGATGGTGGAGCAATTAGCACAGTGACGAAGTACAGGCTGTTTCTTTTGAGGGGACATGAATCGAAATAAAGCAAAAGGCAAATAGTAAAAATTGGGGGAAAACGTTCGTGAGTTTTGAGAAGGCTGTCGATTTTGTATATCGTAAGAAATTCTACCATTTTTAATAAACAACGAAATGTATTCAAAGAAAAAAGTTGAAAGCATTGCAAAGAAGTTACTTTAAAAACCCTTCGATTTCAGATCTGTACAGTGCTGAACGTGTTTAAAAGTGAATCGTGAAAAGGAGACTTCCTTAGCATAGTATGATATGGTGGCAGTGTATTCTAGGCACGCCTTCATCGATTCCCTCGAACATCTCATCTCGATAAGGAGTAGCAATAATATTAAGGGGGACGACAGCGTGGCCTCCATAATTTAATTCCAACGCAGCCCTGGCAATCAACATTATCCCAAATAATTACTACTTTAGAACAGCAAAAAATAGTACCCCAAAAAGTATCAATAATTCAGTAAGGACCATTCAAATATTTTACTAATTAAAATGCAGTTCGAAAAATGTTTGTAACGAAACGATGCACAAGGACAAAAATAAGTACCACCAATTTACAAAAGAAAAAGGAATCACTGCTCAACAATCCTCGCATTCAAATCTCAAGCTATGTTGTATACCGCCATAACTATCTCCTAGTCGACTATAATCACAACTGCGAATTGCTCACAGTCTATATTAGTCATAGATATCCGGCACTTTTCACATTTTCACTCTGATGACAAATACTCCAAACCTCCTCGCGATGCATAACAACCTGAACCTTTGCCACTAACCATCTTCAACCCCTGAACCTCAAACTCCTTTCCCTATCCCCTACTAAGTCCCAGATAACCCCTAATCTCCCATTTTCCCCCAATATATACATACTGAACCATGTCCAAAAAGGGGAGAGTTCCTTTAGACTTGAGACATCATCGACGTAGTCTTTTCTCAGCGAATTGTTACGAGAATATCAACGGTACGCCGCCGCTCTAAGTATTCGTCAAGTTTCCGTTAAACGTTATTGTAATTTATTAAATATAATAAATAAAAGCTGTGCGGAATACAACAGCTATTATTATTCCACCTTCAATCACAGATTTCATTTCCAAATAATTAGAATCATTTCTCCACAGATACAAACAATTTTTTTTTTTATAACGAGTTTATTTTAAGGTGGTCCCATTAACAATAAAGTCATTAGTGACCACCATCAAGAATACATTAATTAACATTACATGTTTAGAGAGAAAAGAAATTGTGATTATTGTGAATTACAAGGTGTCAAGTAAGTTTATCTGGCGGAAAAACTCTATAGTCTTAAGAATATTATCAGGGTCGTTTAGATTCGACTTCATATTAACTTTAATATTGCACTTATTGCTGTTGAGTGAGAACTTTGGACAGTACAATAAAATGTGTTTAATGGTTAGAGTTGAATCACAAGACTGACATTTCGGAGGTTGCTGCTTTAGATACAAACAATGTCCACACTCGCTCGTCTCATGTTTACAGCTACATTTCTCCCCGCGATTCTCTTTGCCCTCTCGCCAAGTAACGTCGCCGGGCACGAGAGAAAAATCGAACGGAAGAACGGCAGAGATGCACGTCCATGTTCCCCGCTGTTTCACCAGTTCACGAGACAAAAGTCGCCCGACTCAAGTTTCTTTCGCGCGTGCACAAAGATCGACAATGTCCCCTCGAGAGGATACCGTCGCGGCGTCGCGACACCGCAATTTCTTCCCGGCGAAATCGACGGGTTTAATCCCCTTTATTCGTTGTCGGCCATTGTGACCGGGGAACGAAAAATCCGACGACACGGAAACAGGCGCGGCACGACGCTGCCTGGATATCCGTTTCAACGTTTTAATCATGCCCCCTCAGTTACGCCCGTTCCCCGGCAGATCGGGCGAGCAAGCGAGCACGTGAGAGATTCGAGGGAATTCCACGGTGTTGATATCACGGCGAGGGATTTATTAGCGGCGTTAACGAGGAGCACGTATCGACGTGGAGTGGAATACGTGTTAGGCGTAGGGCGCGAGGCTCCGCGGGAATTGCTGTTATAAAACCTGATTCTAAGATTACAGTCGCTGAAACAACCGGTCTTCGTGATTTCAAGTTACGGTACACGGTATGTACGAGGCGTAATGCGAGTCGCTTGAAAAGTGAACTGTGCAGTTGGCAATTATTTGAAGTCAGAAGTATATAAATATATGTAGATATTTTGTAGAATATTTAATTGTACATGGAGTTATTGGTATGGATTATAGGGGAGGTTTAAAAGGGGTGGTTAAAATCTTGGATTAATTTGAAGTCTGTGGATACTGGCCTTGCGACAGAATGCTGGATTAAATGAGAAGATGATGAGTTCGGGGTGCATGCAAGGTTGAAGATATATTCGAAAGAAATTTAAGTATCAATGAAGTATTTTATTGTAAAAGATTTGGGGACTCCTGCTAGAGAATAGCAATGCTTGATACGAAAGGGTTAATAGACAAGCTGGAACGAAATACTCTATCCAACTGTACAATATTTGGAAATCATCATCTGCGAACGTATAGCAAGCCTTAGATTTTGCATACCCCATCGTTAATTAAGGAAATACAAAGTGCCCCATAGCAATTATGTCGCATGCCTAAACTATAACTAATGAACCCCATTGAAGCGAAAATTCATTTGCGAGTCTCCCTTTTCGAACATTCACTAATCTTAAGAACCGTAAATATTTAACAATTTCACGAACCGGTGACGCTCTGTTCTACACACTCGCGATTTCGATTATTCCACCGAAATAAAATGGAATGGGATTGCGCAGAATGCCGATTCGCGTTATATTACGGGATTTATTTCGGACGTTGCCCGGTCTCGGGATCCAAGCACAAATAAATCTGCTGGAAAGAGCGACGTGTGACTCGTTGTTGTTCGAAGCCTGCCACGGTAAATTTCATTTCGAAGTCGCGCGGCCAAACCAGCGGTGACAATAATGCATAGGTGCATAATCCACGAGATTCGTGAATGCAGTGATCCACTGATACTCGTGTATCTCGTGTGAACGAACTGCGACTCCATAGATACGATCCTCTGCGTATACATACGTACTCTGTTTCGTGTACAGAGTACGTCTTTTTACAAGCTTCTATTTTTTTTCTTTTTTTCTTAACCCATGACCCATGCTTAGTCTTACCGAACTGTTTCTGTTCCATTGAAATTAATTCCTATTATTGTCCTGCTCGATGCGTGTTCTTTTTGTAGATATGCGTCCTTTAAAACGAGATTGTTGCATGCACGTCCGGTTTAGAATACATTCGATGAATATTGAATGTACGGCGAAAGGGGGTGGAGATATAAACGACGTTGACAATCGCACGAAATGAAGCATTAAACGCGAAAATGAGGAAATGGCAGCAGAATGTTTCAAAGGGACTACGTACATGTATAATACGTGTATAATATTATTTGAAAAATAATGTCTACAATATCGCCGCGGAATTTTCGCAAAATTTCTGTACCGTCGATTAACTGTATTTCATTCGTTCCATTTCCATCGGATATTCAATCGAGTAAGAAGGTGATAGAGAAGTTAACCAAAAGATATTAACTAACTACCGTGGACGATCAGCATATAGTTTTACGAAATATCTGATATTTTAAACGTTGTAAAAATGGCGAATCGCCGCGGCGATTTTATATTCTGCACAAGTACAGGCGAGAGGATTGAGTTGTTTAAATCGTTCAAATAATTACCCGCGCGATATTCATCGCATCCTGTTTCTTTCGCTGCTCTACGAACGTAAATTTATTATGTAAATATTAGCGCATCAATATGTTGCACGTTAATAATTCATTCCTTGTGAAAATAATTCGATTCAGGGCGGCTGGAAACAAACGTATTAATTAACCGACTGCAACGAACTGTACATCGCAGTGTCAAAGTAATATTATATTACGAATACGGTGCATACGCAATGGACACCTTTTTCCGGACTGAACACTAATTCAGGACTGAATTTACAACATAGTCGTTGAACCGTCAACGACAAATAAAGAGAAAGGGAAAGAAAAAGAAGATAACACAGCTCGCGGATCTAATTATGTTAAACCTTGATACTTCATTTTGTAGAATTTATTTATTTTCATTGTTATTATATGTTATATGCAAATTGAGCCCCAAGAACCGGACATTGTTCATTTGAATCTCATTCTTGCAATTAAATATATTTCAGATGATCGCCTGTATATAAGGGGTGAGGGGGAGAGCGAATACAAATTGATCGAGGGCAGAGAATATTCATGATAATTATTACCAATAATTGGTCTTTAATTATAATAGGCAATGCGCCTTTTAATTATTGTCGCTGATAATTCATTCAGAATTCATAATTACCACTTTTTAATCTATAAACGCAATTCATTGGCCCCTTGATCGCCGCGCGTTTTGCGCGGAACCGAACCCGATATTATATGACAATATTCCAACGATATTATCCATCGGTAATCGACTAAGCAGCCTAAAAAAGAAAATTATCTTCAAGTTGCTTCATCCCTTTTAACCGTGTCGATCGATCAACGTCGCGAAATTTCCAACCCCTTAAGTTATCACGTTCATTGCCGTTCCTTTGGTCTCCGAAAAACGAAAACAAAAATCGAATCTCAACGAAGCGCCATATAAATGCGAATAGAATTACAAATTATCCACGAAATCGAACGGCGATTATATCCACCGCGGAACACTTCGCGCGCGTTCATAATAGTAAAACGCAGAAAATGAACAAAATGCGAGGGAAAAGGTGAAAGCGAGAACGAGAAATAAAAAGGGGAGCATCGAATGCAGCGCGTGCACAGATTTTCTTTCTCGCGTTTCTACGGTCGTGCATCATTAATGGCCACATCCAGGGACGTGGACGAAAGAGGCGGGATCATTCGAAACGTTCGAAATTGCCTTCGAAACAGCATTAATCGGCCGCGATAAAAGGCAAATACGTGCGCAGGGGGTGTATTAATTCTTCTGCCCAACCCTGGCAACCCCTTCGCCCATCCCCCCGCGAGAGGCGCATAAATTATTTTAATAAATCGCGCGCTATAACGCGCAACGTAGGATCCACGTCGAATCCAATTAATCGTATCACATATCCAGCCGCGTTCCAATTAAAATTTCGCAAAAAATACTTCGCAGCGTTAATATGCTTGCGCGAACGGTGCGCGACTCATCGCTTATGCAATTCTCGTACGCATAGAGTACACGCGTATCCCCGCCCTTTCGACGTTTCTATTTTTCTTCCGTTTCCATTTTCCCGCGTTTTATAAGCACCCTCTATAATTGTTCGCGGACTGGCAATCGCAGATAGGAAATGTGAATACAGGGGCTAAATAAATTGTGATCCGAAGAGAAATTTTTGGGATGGAAATGGTTGTAATAATTTAATAATAACAACACGATTTTTTCTGTGCAATTCTATCTGCTAATCCTTCTTATTGACTATATTAACTCGCTTTACGGATTCTCTTGGCGCAAACATTTTATTTCCACGCTTTCGTTTGTCCGCCGCAAAGAATTGCCCATTAATCGGGATATTTTTCCGCGAAGCGTTTTTACTTTTTCGGATACTCGGCTGCCTCGGTGATCGAATAACGCAATCCTCGATTCGCAAATTCAGAACGGGCAAATATCGAGCAACAATCGTACTATGCATCTCCACAGCTGCAGAGCGAAGCAAAGAAATGTGTGCACTGAATAACCAGGGAGAATTTATCGCAATCACGTTTCAAAGGCATTTACCAGAGCAACGTAACACGTCGGCACATCTCGGTATCGCCAGATCGTGGCTCACGTCACGCGACGTACTTACTTATCTATGTATTTTTCCTTTCACCAGGTGCGTAAGCGTCCACATTCTGAATGATTGCACGTACGATTCTCGACGGTAGAGTCGAGATGCGTTCATCCGTGGCGAGTAGGCTGAGACCTGGAAACACTCGAAGGCTGTGCTGCACGCATCGCTGAGAAAACTTCTGCGATAGATCGAAGCTATTCGAACTGGTGTAATTTCGTTATCGTCGACCTTATCACCGTGACGCTTTGGAATCGATTGTCCCGGTCGCACTTCCAGGGCGAGTTTTTTCCTCGTGCCCCTCGGTTGCGGCGATTTCTCGTTACGATAGTTTCGGTACGCGATTCTTACGCGGTCGCAAGGTAGCCCAGCGAGCAACTCCGGTCGCTGAAATTCCGCGCGTACGTATTTCTGCTCGTAAAAGCTTGTGGCGCGGCGCGTGTTGCCATTCAGACGATCGCGGGAAATATTAACACGAGGTGTTCGTTCTTGTTCGTTCTGCCGTCTACTCGGTCGGAATGCGTTTGGTTTCGTTTTCTGTTCAAGGATGCTTCGGAATTGATTCCGTTCAGAGATTTTTATTGGGCGAAATGATTCTGGTACGGAATAGGATTTTCCTTTCTGCTGTAGCGATTTATAATTTGTTCGGAATACTGCAGTGGATACGAGAAAGTTTATTTCGATGAGATAACCGTTATGGTAATTAAAAGATTGGGTTGAAAGTTACGTTTAAATGTCGTTGATCAAAAAAGTATTAGTGGAAAACATTACAATTAATTATGAACTAATATACCTGGATAGATTAATTATATTTATTTTCCTAGTTGCAAGAACGATGGTCGATTTATGTAACGATTACTGCTTAACGCTAGTGTAGTCTTGATTCTAATTCTAATGTTTCTGCGAAGCGCGGTGTTTCATTCCAGAAAAACAACGTTCGTTACTCAACTGTGTACAATACCCACTTTCTATGTTCGATCTTAGAAACGACGCGGAATAACTAGAAGGATAACTGATTATACTTGCAAAACAAGTCGCCACTCTTCCAATTGCACGCATATTTACCAGTTATTGATTAAATTCGATAACAATAATACCCAATGTATAATTAAAACCGAGCGGACAACACGAATGCTAATTCGAGCCGGGACGAGGCGAAATAAGAGAAAACTATATGAAACTAACGAACAGGAAAAAAAGGTCAAGGTAACGGGCAAGGAGATTCAGAAATATTTTTATCTCCCACGTAAACGCTTTTAGCTTCCACCTTGTCAGAAGATGATTCAGTGACTTCGAACCGGAGAACCTCGGACGTGTTTTCTTGCAAGATTTTTCTGCCTGTTTTTTCCCTCTTTCGTTTTCTCGAGACCTTCAGGACACGAGGCCGGAAGGGGCCGTCTGCTTTGACAGAGTCGAGATTCAGGAAATGAAGCGAGTCGAAAGTTCGCAGTGGCCGCTTCCAGTTTCAGAAACTGGAAATCCTTGCCCGCCACCTTGTTCGATCCGGGCTTATGATCGCGCAACCTTGCTTCGATCGAGGAAACGGTTTCGCTGGTGATCTTGCCGGCCAGCTTTCCGTCGAGCGTGTCGGGAATTTGCATCGGAAAACGCTTAATTCTTCCAGCAGATTTTCCATTCCCATGGAAAGGATTGACTTCGTTTATTGATGAAAATTCCAAAGGTTCTCCTGGAGACGTTCGGCGGTAAGGATAGAGAAGGAGAAGGGAACTTCGGCGTAGAATTTCTTCTTCCTCCTGTAAGCTGAACGTTTTCATCGTAGTCTTTAGCAATCCTAGAAATTCGAGCAGGGACGCTGAAATCGGCTGCGCGGAGAGATTCCCTACACCTTTCTCCGAGTTTCGGGACGCTCGAGTTACGATTGGAAAAGCAAACTTTCAACGTTCCTCCTTTATATTTTTGTTTTCCGGCGGAGATTAACAGTTGGGAGATTAGAGGAGCCGATGTGAAGAAAAAGCGTTCGAAGGAATTGTCGATTTAAAGTTAAAGGTTGTGATAATTTTTTGTTTAATAATAAATAGTATTATTTTGAAACGTTTTCAATTGAACGCGGTTTTAGTGTTTACAGTGGATTGAGTTTTATTTATTTTTCAAGGTAGAACATTGACAATGGAGTAATTGCGTCGTGTCTGACTAGGGACGATCTGTTTCTACTTACGGCTTGCTCTCTGTTTTATCATTCGGATTAGGCAGCGTATTTCTCGATATTATTATTTGTTACTTTAATTCTAGTTTATTTATTATCTATATTATTGTAACTTTAAAATTACTAATATACTAATATAGAAATAATTTAAACACAGTACTGAGTACAGACAAAATTAAGAAGTGCTTTAGAGTTAAATATGCGTTCGCTGAATTAGTATTACTTTTCTGCGAATATTAAGTTAATTGTTGATATATACTGCAACTATTATTGTCACAAAGTAGCTACGAGAAACGCCAGGTTTTTAAAAATCAATGAATTGGCAAAGATCCGGCAAAAGTTCTCGAATTTCTTTTGAATTCTATCCGAATCTCTTACAAATGTCTTCGGTTCAGTTCTTTTTCTCGAGTCCTGTTTAAAACTCCCTCGAAATTTCATGGGAATCACTTCGACTACTTTTCGAACTCCATTCGACTTTCTTACTTCCTTGCTGTCCTAGAATGTTCTTTAAATTTCCCTCGAATTTCCTTGACACGTTCTGCATAAAAATTAAAATAAAGGGGGGAAAAAATACCGCCAGGTGAAATCCACTGTCGTGCCAGCGAAGTTTCGTTAGAAAATGAAATCCTAGCAGCGAAACGAGACCGGCAGAGGCAGCCCGTATTCAACAGACTGCAGACGAATGTCTTCGTGCAAACAATAATTTCATCCGAAATCATATTACGCGTACTGCGTGTATTATGTCAAAACTTTCGCGAGTTTTCGTCACGGCGTGGAAACTAGTCGACGTACTCGCTGAATCGAGATATTCGTTCCAACGTAACGAAGTTTCTAAGATGGCAAACGACACGTGTGTGCCCTCTTCTCCACTCGGGTAGCACGTCCGCGAGATCGACTTTAAATTATATTCATTACAGACTTTCAGCGACGTTGTTCCATTCTAGACTACTACGAGGTGGAAAATGTTTGAAGCATTTGGGAACAGGTGTACCTAGGTGTTATTATACGAGCGACGATTATATTTATTAAGTGATACGCAGACGATTTGATTGTTGAAATTGTTTCATTAACGTTGTTTGGTACAAAAATGTGTTATTAAGGATGTATGATTGCTGGTTGTTCGATTCGATGCTATGATATTAACGATTGCCAATTATACACGTTAAGAAAATAGTAGCGTCGAAGACGTTAGATTATATTGGTTTTTCATCATCAACAAACTCCAATTGGAAAAATTAATAAAGATGCAATCATCTCTCAATACACAAAGGCAAACATAAATTTTTTGTAAATTATTTCAACTATCCTGCAGGTGATCGAAATCTGACAATTTTAATACAGAAACGGATTTTCATTTATCTCTGTCAGACTAGAAATTGCTATAAATGCTTATCAGGTATTAATAAAATAATTCTATTGTTTCAAACGAGTGACCCAATACTAAATCTAATCCCCATGTTTAAATCTCTACTTTTGTCGTATTTTACTCACAGTGTCTTTCCAAAATGTCTGCCCCTATATTCCCAAAGGTCTTACGAGAATCGTGCAAGCTTGTGTCAACTTTCGTGATCGAGTTTCGAAGACACCCTGTAGAACGAGGTTGCGGCTAGGCGTTTTCTCTGATTGAAAGTTTATCTCGCTGCCGGTGATCTAACAGGCGAAAGGCAGATTGCGAATTACTAGGCCCCGGACTAAATGAATCCGCGAGACTGTGTTTCGACCCTCGTCTGTTCAATTAACGGAGTTTCTTTGACACGATTGCTTCTTAATTTATCGTTTACTTCGAGCACGTACAAGGGGCTCGATGAAATGAGAAAATCAATTAATGAAACGTTAGGTAACTGTCGAATAGTGAAACGATGGTTCATGAATGAAAGTAAGTACGTGCTGATAGCTTTGTTATTCTTCGCAATGATTTCGTACTTTTTTGGCCACGAACGCAGATGTATTCGATATTTTTTATGTATCGGTAATATTTTACGTTTTTATCAAATAACGAGATTCTTCGAATTTTTATTCTGTTTCGTGCTATCCACGATTTAGGCGACAGAGAATTAATCACTGTCTGTATTTAACGACAGCGATAATCTACATATTAAATAGCTGTGCATTTAATTAATTTTACACTTTATGTTTATCAACGCAATAAACTGAAGAATACCGGGATTTAAATCTAATATATAAATTTTATTATTTCAGTCTAGACTAGTGTATTAATTGCAACCGAATTTCTTAACACGAGAGTATCCCTTTATTTACTTACAATCGGACAATTTCTATTGTTCGATTTCTGTAATAAAACTAAGAAATTAGTAACGGCAATAATTACGTCGACGACATTCGGTAACAATCGAACGAGGATAATGCGCTCTGACGCCTTGCAAGAGTCAACAGACGACAAGGTAAAATGTAAAACTCGTAAGGGAAGTTGCGTAGATTATCGCAACGTGCCCGTACATCGTCGAACAATGAACAATGACTACTGAGAGCGAGTCATTACTCGAGTCGTGGGTCGCCTGGAAAAAGAATGTAACACTGACTTTTCGCGCGCGAGTGTTTCCTGTTAGAGAAAACGTAAGAGAAGGAGACGTGCATGCACGAAACTATTTCCTTTCAATTATTATCTGTCCAACGACAATTTGTTACAATTACTTTGATATAAAAGAGCGTTACAGAAAGGTGAAATTTTCGCACCCAATTTCAATTTTTCTAATTTGCAACAAGATACTCTGTCGTTGAAACCGTCGAGATTATTTCCTAGCAATTTTTTGAATAAATCTATGTGCACATGTATACACGTTTGGCTATTCTTCTTTCGCCTGTTGGAAGTAAATCAGGTTAAACTTGATTATCACGCGATCATTATCGGGAATACGAGTTTAAATGTTAATCGGGAGGAATTATTTAAATTGCACCGGAAAGATTTTGATGGAAGGCGATTATAAGAAATTAAATAATTAGAAATGAACGCGAGTTATTAATCAACTTTCGAGCTACTGAACATTATTTATCTGCCTATTACCAAGTTCCTTACCTTAATTGCATTAAATGTACCTTAAAATTTGTAACGCTGTTATTGCTACTTTATGCATTTTGAAGCTTTTACGTTGCTTGCGAAAGCAAATCGATTAGAGAATATTTAACTGCTAGAAGCAGTAGAGGAAAAACACCCTTCAGGTTATGGCTCGTAACGAACTATGAACTTTGGTATGTAACTTGTGCTGTAAGTAACTTTGGCCAGGTGAGCGTGTGTGCGCGTGTGTGTGCATGCAATTAAAGATTAGCCTTCCAGGTGTTGCGTATCACCGACGAGCGTTTACGAGATGGAATCGGGCGACTGTTTCGGAAAATAAATTAGTAATTCAACGAACTTACGTGATTACGCGAGAGTAAAGTTATTTGTCGAGGTAAACGAAGCTACTGACAAACAGCCACTTAGAAGTGTTAGTAAATGAGCCCTGTGTGAATTGCAGGTGATTTGTTTGGCTCGCATCTCACCAGAAACAGAAGGGAACATTTAATGGTTAGTAAAAGTGTCGAATTTTAATAGATACTAATTTTCTGTCAGCGGCTGATATTTTACGATGCAAATGGAGATTTCGGAGATTCATATTTTGAAATTTGACTAATATTATTGTGAGTAATGTAAATCGCACATGAAACAAGTGAAATAGTGTAGGGAAAAGTAGGTTGATGGTTGTTAGAGCGTAGGAAAGTCTTGAATTTAAAGTATTAGTGATATGTGTGAATATTCTTTTCGAAAAATTATCTACGCCGTACATTTCTTTTTTAGCAAATGGTATAAAGTTGTACTCGTTCCAGGCTGTGAGAGATACTCCTTTATTTTATATAGATATTTGTTTACTCTTCAACAACACTCACGTTTTTCTATTCTCGATTAGAAAGTAATACATTCCTCTATCGTATAGAAACTAACAAATTACTCCTCTAAAATGCTTCTATTTCTCTTTGCATCTTAAAACAACCTGCAGACTGAAACGCCCTGACACCAATTGCCCCCAAAAAATTCTGAAAGTCTCGAACGTAACTTTCTGCACATGGACACTGTGCAAAAATCGTAATATCTCGAACAGCATAGGTTGTCCAAACAAAAAGCCGCCGGCCAAAAACGTAGAAAAGGTATTTTTCAAGGCGAGTGGAAGGTGTTTGCACGCTCGTGCCTCGTCAAGCAGGGGAAAAGGGGAAAATGTCGAATTTAAAAGGTTCCTCTCGTGGCGCACGTGACTGGTCAGACGGTGCCGGGGTTAACATTATTTCAAGAAACGCATGGTTCGCCAATGCTTGCCCTGAATGCCTGTTTTTATCGTTCTGAGGCTACGTCCTTTATATTCCCTCTAGCACGAAGCCGACAGACCCTGCTTAAGACCAAAGTCACGTGCCAACGATACGGACAGCCGTGTATTGGCTTGCGAGCAACCGGAAGTGATGATCGACGGGGTGGACAGATTCTAACCACCGCTGGATCTTTAATTACATTTTCGAATATCTTGCGAAACGTGCAACCCCTTCGATCTGTCTTCCTCTAATTTTTCAGGCGTAAACGACTGGATAATTTGCTGTGCCACGATGCTGAGATCCCATAGTATTTAAATGGGGGTTGAAATCTCAGAATTCTTTTCGATTAATAAATATGTGCGATAATATATATGTGGAATCTAAATTTTAGGATTTCAAACTTAATTTAAGTACTGTTAAAGTGAAATTTTACTTTTTATTTTACTACATACTTTTCGTGATAACAAAAATTGGTAATTATTATCTTCGTATCAGGAGAATGAAGTGAGTAATTTTACCTCTACAAACAATCCATGAATATTAATATTTTTCTCGTTTGGTTGGAACGATATTAATAATTCTTCTTTATTTTTCCATCAGGAAAATATTTCTTTAGCAATTTTATTATTTCGACTGCATATATGGCCTTTCGCTTAACTTACCTCAGATATATCAAAACTTTGCCTCGTAAAATAGTACGGTGATATGAAATCGCTACAGAAGGACGTTAATGCTGTTTGATAACTTTTGTCGGGCCGCCTGTATTATCGTAAACTACATTTAGCGACATTTGAAAATTATTTTCATACGGATTTCGTAGTAAATTGCAGTAAATGAAACGCGCGCGTTGTGAAAGGTGCTTTCAGGGAATCTCGGTGAACTATTTAACCCGTTTTGCAGAAAATTGGTAGTTAATGACATTTGGCAGGGGTGGGACAAATTCGTCCCGTAAATAACTCGCAAATGAACGGGATTATTTGCGTGGAAAAATGTTGCCACAAATTCTATTCCAAAAGTAATATTTATAATATATGAATATAATTCTGACCAATTTCCTATTTTACCAGGAATTTCTTTTTTACTATGTTCCACCTATGTTTGGAAATGTAATCTAAAAATATCCTCCATTTCGATGAAAGCTAAATTTCGACGAGCAATGGTTTAGTTCTTTTTGTAACTATTACATTCGACAGAAAGTTTTCTCGTTGTGTTATATTCTTATTTACATATTTATTATCACATCTCTCAACGACGTAGCTGGAGATATGACTGTCGTCCTGTTTCGATTAATATTACATAACATAGATAACTGTCGCCGAGGCTAATGAAACGCAAGCAATCGTCAAACGCAGTGAATAAAACGTGGAAAGTATGCTGATAAAATAGAAAAAAGAAGAACATTTCCAAAGTAAATGTTATCTTACAGAAGTTTCGAAGATTCGTTCGTAACTAACGCGAAGGGTAATTAATTCAGTAAACGAAAGCACGAGAACAAAATCAAGTTTAACGGCCTAACAGGATTTAAAGAGCGGTGCTTTCAACGCCTCTATCTCGCCTTTTTTCTCTCCACCGAATTTCAAAATAAATCGCGAATTTCGCGGCAGAATAAAAGCGATGGCTGTAGGGATGCTTTAATCAAAAGGAAACGGTTATCGATTAACATAAAACGCTTTAATTAGTCGTCCCTAATTGATCTATTAAATAACACCTGCCAGAGCGGGCCCGTCTGAAAGAAGTTCATACAACTACCAGCTGTAAATTAACGCGTTCTCGCCGCGTAATAATAATAATTGCGCTCAATTTACCTTTCAGTCTGCTTAATTATTCTCGAGGACCTTCCTCCTGCCTGGACTTCGCGGCCGTGGGATACTTAAAAATCCCGTTAATAACTTGTTGCTGCGTTCTTTCAAGTGAAACAAACCGAGGGAATAAATGGGAACCCCTCAACGCCGAAATATTAATTTTTAATTTCACTTGAAAGGAGATATTCTGTAGTTCTTAATGATATTTCTGAATTAACTTCGTACAAAGAAAATTCACAATATTCATAATATAATCCCTACAAATTTCAAATTAATTTCATTAACGTCACCATATCCTTTAATTACCTTCGTCTACTTTAGAATACTCCTCTTGCAAGGATTCTAACGACACCGAATTCATCACGCCACAGCTATCGATAAAGAGACTTTATCACACGAATGACTCTGAATAACAGTCGCCATTCTAAAGGAACCACGTCTCGTAGCGCACGAGTATCATTGTAAAATGAATCGTATTAAATTTAGTTCGTGTAACTAGAACGACGAAACATGTTATGGTATTAAGTAACGTTCGTACGGTCGGTTCAACCTTTAGTTCGTAACAGAATTGTAATTCTGCAGCTGGAACTTTCAGGTACCAAGTCCGACATAGTGTGTGTGTGTGCGTGCGTTTGTGCGCGTGTGCACAGTACCGAGAGTTCGCGATACCAAAGGTATTATCGTGCGACACTCGAACTCGATAATTGGCTACTAACAACGCAATGTATTTGTTTCTGTCTTTAGACGGTTGTACGTGGAAATTCTGAGGACGATCATTAATTCAATTTCCAGTTATAGTTTACTCACCGAGTTCTACAAAGACGAAGATAGCATCCGACCGAACCGCTGTTCGTTATGAAACGACACGCTTATAATTGAAAATATATATATATCTTGTAGAAATGGGAATGGTGTTCGTTAATATGGAAATTATGTGGATGCAAATAATCAGATATTTTGCATAATTAATTGCCATGCGATTCGGATGAATGTTTGTAAAGGTGTGCTCGCTGTAGTACGAAGATTTGTTAATGAAGTAAACGATTCTATGATATCGACGTTTTTATAGAGTTCACTTTGTATTGATCTTAGGTTCACGATTGATTTGCGAAACTTTTATTGAACAAAATATTTAGTACAGTAATTGTTGCTCAAGTATTACTAATTGCTGATAAGTTAAGAAACTTTGAATTTTATTGATAATGATAGCTGTGGTTTGTTTTATTTGATATCATAAATGTTTGATTTTATTGTTAATAATTATACGAGATACGAAAAGTTTCAGCTGATAGAAAGTATCCATGTTGAAAGTACGTTCGATAAAGAGGTTTTGCGTTACACTGTTTTAATAAATCTTTCTGCTTATTCCAATGTTGAAGAAACTTTCTCTGCAAACATTTCCAAAGAATCGCTCAGGTACAAGAAATTACACAAGACACAGCCTTCTGTTGAAAGTAAAGTTAGATGCATCACAGATCCAGAGAGATCTCAACAAAAGCAAATCTCAATCTCTAGGATATTCACTTTCAGAACATTTAAAAACGCATTGAGAACGGTAGAAAGTAGTCCACTCATTCCATCTGAAGGTATCGATGAATTGAGGAAAAGGATAACCTTTCACTACTAAGAAAGGGAAAGGAACAGGCATATTTCTTTGATCCTATCCAATAAATAGCATGCAATCATATAAATTAAAACAAAAAGCCAAATAGCTATCCATACATAAGTACACAATTCGAATAAAAACGTTCTCGATTTCTGTAATCCTATGATTCGTTCAGATCCATCTCCTAATAAAAACGCCCTCGACGAACAAAAACTACGGATGTTATTAATTATCGTTCATGCGTACAAATTTCTAGCCAAACAGTTGCAGAATATATGAAGACGTATATACACGTTCTCCTTGGCGAAAGGGTTGACTCTAATATCTTACACTTTCTTGCACCTCGAAGTTAATATTTCCTGCAAATACCTTCGTCTGAAAAACAGGTACGAGCGCAAAAATATCTAAATAACGGGGAACCAGAGGGATTTTGATTTATCGCAACAGGAACGTAATAAACTACGAACGTCAGTGCAGGGAAACGACCATCCGGTTATTGACACAAGGTTTAAATATACGCCGCTCTAATAAAAACTAATAAAAATCTCAACTTTTTATCCCGACCGTCTGATTCGTTCAGATATATCTCAGTTCCTGTCCCCGATTTCTGCAACCGAATCTCGATTCAACAGTTCGCACGTGTCTACATTCCCTTGAGGAGGCGAACGCTCGCCGGTGTCCTGCGGCTACGCGTGCCCGTGCTCTCGAAATCCGTCGTCGTCCATTGTTTCGAGGTTCCGGAAAGCCGTGTTATCTCGGATAATACGATTACAGCGAATAATCGCGGATACTGGACGAGATGGGCGAGCCGCAGCCGCTCGATTACATTTATTTTGTGCCGACGTTCCGCTCGAAACTCGGCGAATTTCTGGAAAGATTGATACACTCGACGAACCAGAGTCGCACGTGACTGGAAATCGATCAGCCTTTTACACACAGAGAGAGAGAGAGAGAGAGAGAGAGAGGGAAAACGAGAAATGCAACCTGCTCGTGGATTTAGATTTGAAAAATATTTCTGGGGCACATGCGATTTTGAGAGTAGCATGGAAACCATAGGAAATATTCTCTTTTATTCATCAACTTTGGGGAACTTTTTTACTTTAACTATGATTCTATGACTTTGAAGTATCCGTGTCTTTTGGAGCCGTAGGTGTTGTAGATTTTAATCCTTCAAAATTTGTCCAATAATTTGTGTCTATTAATACACAATAATATTTTCAATGTCCTACAGCTATAAACGAAATAAACAGAGTGCCAAATATCCTGCCACATGATTTGTACGATAATTAATTAAACACACTCTTTTACGCTCCATTAAAAATCTGCCTTCCACGTTAATAAAAAACCTGTTTCCTTCTTTACACCAGAAATACTTCCAATCCTAAGCTGACCACAAGGGTTAATACCTTAAGAAAAAAGCACTTTCAATCCCACACCTTGAACGTCCTCACGCACTCGAATATCGCCGCGAATGGATACTGTCCCGCGATCGTCTCGTGCCCCCGGTCGATTCCCCGGGGACAGGTAATCAGGCGAAAGGTGGAAGGAGTCGAAGAGCTCGTGGGTCAGCGGAGGCGGCGCAAGTTTTAATTTAAAGTTCCCCGCGGGACGTTTATTCGAGCTCCGTCGTAAAAGTTGATTTACCGCGGCCAGTCGTCAGTAATATTAATTCCGCGGAGTTCGCGCCCGCTCGCGTCCACGTAACACGTGCTTCACTTTTATAGGATTAATAAGAGCATCATTAACTAGCTGCGAGGGCTTAATTGGATCGGCCAAGCAAAACAGTGGCAGCCGTAACGTTCGGCCGGTGTGCGCGGGGACGATGATGAAAAAGAAAAAAGAGAGCTTCGCCGCGAAGAGGGCGAACGATTCTGAAAAAAAAAGAGCGAATAATCGAAAATCTCGCCTCGAAACGACCAGCGACGATTGTTCTGCGTCTCGTCGAACGCGACGTAGAACCGGCCGGGTATAAAACCGGAATATTTTCCGTGGGAAAATTTTCGCCCGACGCACGTCTGAAACTTCGCCTCGCAGCCGTTGAAAACGTTCGTGTACACGCGCGTTTTCCAGCCAATCGGGCTTCCAGATACGTACACGGGGATTCCTTGTTACGAAACGCGGGAACGGATGAAACTTTTGTGGCTGGGAAAAGAGGAAGCATTTCTATGCGAATATTTTATACACTAATATAATGTTTTGCTACTTAAAGAAATGATAAGAGGTGGGGCTTGTTTTTTTTCTTTTTACCCTTTAACCCTTCAGCTCAGTGGATGCCAGTAATTTTAATACCTAAGGAGGAAGGTTATCTAAAAATTTCAGTAACTGTTAAATACACGATTCGAGTGCGAACAAAAATTCCGGCAAATATTATCGTCGCTTCCAAAAATGCCGAACAACTGACCCCGGCGTTAGTTATAATATAAAATGATCGCAAAATAAAGGGCGGCGAACAAACGGCACGATAAAATGTAATCCATAGCAGGCAAAATACGCAACACGGTTATCACCGGTGTTTTGAAAATACCTGCGCATAAGAAACGCTATGCATTATCCGCCATACGATTTATATAATCCTTTCATTGGACATTACAATGGCGTTCGATGGGACAACGCGTTGAAAACCAGCCGACACACGGGAGGAGCAGAATTTTAAACACAATCGGTTCCTCGATACATTATTAGAGGTGTTCGTTAGCATGATAGGTGAATATGCCGCGTATCCACGCGGGGGAAGAATCGCGCTTTAAATGAACAAAACCGTTCCCATTTCGACTAGTAAACGCGAAACGTCATTGTGCGCCGACTTCGATACAGGATTCGAATCGTAAAAAGAACAATAATAAACGCGTCGGGGCCACTGAATTATTCTATGGCGATTCGAGGCGAACGCTTTTCAACTGTTTGCCGATTGGGGCACGCTGTATCTGCTCGATCGAAAGTTTTGCAATGTCGATGCTCGTTTCGAATTCTTGCTTTGGAATACGATTTTCGACCGAGAGCGGTTGCCTGCTCGCTGCTGGGAACATTGGAGACTTAAACGATCGAGCTCGATGGAGATTTCGCGTTATTTTTACTTCGGATCAAGTCGTTCCTAACGTTACTGCACTTCTTTTCTCAGTTTGGTGAAATGAAAAATATTGGTGGGGTACTTTTTATTTTGAATGTTTTTGTGCAACGTCTGTGCGCCAGGTGTATTTTTGTGCGAAGTATATGTTTAGTAATTAGTGGAGGAATATTGTGGACGAGTATAATTTATTTAAGAGGTTTCGTTCGATTCGAAATCTTGGAACTGTTTGAGCAACTTTCCAAATAGTATTAAACTTTGATTGCATCGTTCTCAATATTGATGTAATTGTGAATAGCACAATTTCATTTGTAACATATTTGTTGTGTTCTGTGGATATAACGAAATATTCTGCAATATAATTTCAATGAATGAAGGATTACTATAAATCGTATAAAAACGACAGGATGAAGATATAACGTCTGACATTTTTTCGAATAAAGGTATACGTGACTTTCAATACTGCTGTTTGCAAGTGCGTCGCGATGCATGTTGAGAATAAAACGAGCAGATACAAAGTCGCATTCATTGCGTCGCTTCTTATTTATTCCTTTTTCTGCGACTTTCTTTTCCTTTATACGCGCTCAGCCTCTTTCCTTTCCTATTCTTTTCCCCTTTCTTTACCATACCCCCGCTACTTGCTGAAATCCTACAGAAAATGTCATAGAAATCATTGATTTTTAAATCATGCAGGAATTTCGTTGAAATATTCCTGTTTCGTCCCTTGCAACTCACTATTCATAAAATTAAATTACGTTTGATTCATATACATGGTTAATTGTCAAGTTCACTGATCCCAAAGGGTGAAGCTACAAATTTCACATTTAAGATAATCCAAATTTATATTTAAGATAATCCATATATAAATTCATATAAAAATAATAACAAAATCTATGCTGCAAGACATACAAACGCACCATTAAAAAACGAAATTAAAGAAAGTAAAACTCGCGAGCGCGAATAATCTAAACCAAACGAATTCCAAATCGGGTGACTGTTGAATCCGATGGAAAAAGGAACGGCTCCACGATCGTGCCGTAAATCCCATCCACGGGAGGAGTTCCAACAACGCTCGGATCTTTGTAATTCCTAATAATGCCGGCGAGACCGCCGTATACAGTTCTGTCGCATGCCCGAATCTGTCGTAACGCGTTCTTAAAAGGTCTCCGGGCGATCGATGAAAACGCCCGACGTTACTGGAACCTGGACGACGTGTACATTGAATAGAAAGTGTCCGCGACGAGAGTGAATTTAGGTCTCCGCGTAGAGAACCGTTCGCCTGTGTACGCCATTCATTTTTCCTCAATCGCCTCCCTTATTTGACGACGCCGCTTTTCCACGGGTTCGGGGATACGCAACAACGCGACAACCATAGGGAGCTTGCGTAAACCAGAACCGACGAGCCGATCTCCCGATGGATATCGAACGGCAGATATCGTTGGTCGTTCCATTGAGAACGCTTTGTCACCCCGAAACGGACGATCTCTCGATCCCCGGCCCGTTCTCGGCTTTTCCATTTGATTTGCGTTGCCCGACAAACGTGTTTGTTCGCCCTTGTATATTCAATCTTTTGATAGCTCTGCTTTTTCGACAAAGTTGTATATACATATATATATGCATTTTTTTGGAATGGAAGGGTTGTTCGACACGTAACTTCTATGGCGGCGGGGAGACCGTTGGAGATTTTGGGAAATTGTTTTTCGATGATAAGTTAAGACGAGGAGCGTTTATAAAAGTTTATAAAAGTATTGAATTATATTATTGCCAACCAACGGGTAAGTAGATGTTAACCCTTTGACTGCGGCGCGCTCTCTGAAAGAACCATCAATACAAACGGCGCGATATTCGCATGCCAGTCACAACAGGGTACCCCAAAAAACAATACACTTCTTCTAAATTAGAATGTTTTATTAGGAAACTGTACTTCTTCCTAAGTACAGTTAGTTGTTAGTTGTAAAATGTAGTTGGGGTATATATTAGGTCGTCCCATAAGTTCGTGCCGCGGAAGCGTTTATGCTTTGGTAAGGAATTTTGTATTTTGAGTTTCTTCCAGCCAACTAAACAATTAATTCAGACAAATGCTGTGCTCAGATGGATAAATTGAATTGAAATTGATACGTTTACTTCGAAAGTGGTGTAAACATTTCATTTATAACTAGTAAAAAAAACAAACAAAAATGGACTTACACCACTTTCAAAATAAAGCGTATATATACGTCTTTCGTAGTCAAAGGGTTAAGCGACGAAATTGAAGAATAAACGAGAGAGATGAACAAAAAGTTTCTCTGAAAAATCAGGAAGCCTGGCTGTGTTCTTTTAAAGTCTTTTTTAACTACGAAACCTGAGCTCATTCTATTAAACTTTCTTTTTAAATCGATCTAATTTGACTTCTATTACAATTCTAAATATCTGGGACAGTATCGGCGGATCATGCGGGCGGTTGAAGGGACAGAAAGGATTTTAACGAACCCAGGTCGCGTCGCGTCACCACGAATGGAAAAGCCATAAAACGAAGCTTTCCATCGACAAGTGCGGGCGAGTCTAGTGACGGCGTGCAGCTTGCGCAAGCACGATGTTGCACCTAACTCTCCGTCCCTCTCTCTCTATCTCTCTGCTACGAACGATCAGGGCGCCGTACGTGTACCGAAGGTTTTATAGTATTAACTGAAATTGCAAGAGTCTCCGTAAACTGCAGAGCTTTCGGTAGGTACGGCCGCGACTGTGTCTAAAGGGTGGCGCGACAGAAAACTATGCTACCCCTTTGGGTTTCATTGAGATTGGCTAACTTTACGATCCTGCCACGTCACCGTGGCAAGTTTAATCGCGAGTGTTCGCTGTTTGTGATTCTTGCATGGTCCTTTGTGTCTGCCGGCGTGATCTCGATGGGGAATGTACATTTCGCGTTCATGAGAGTGGATGATCGAGCCTTATTTACTTAAAATTGTGCAACAGCACGAACGAAATTATTTTCGTGTACGTTCAATAATTAAAACTACAATCGGGACCTTGTGTGCAGTGATTATTCTTCCGGCAATAGACTATTCTAGCAATAAACTCTTTTGTTAATTAGATTTCTTAGAACAAGACAGGCAATATACTTAAAGATGTTTTTGAATTTACCAAGTCGATTATTCAATTCCTCTAAATTCAAACAAATACACAAATTTCACCCTCTTAACCACCATCGTAATCGATCTGCCCCTACAAATTCGTATAAACAATACTTCCGTGCATTCCAGTTAAAACCAAGGTACATACGCTGCCTCAGGATAATCCACCCTAAGTCCACCCCGATCAACCCTTCGTACTCCTCCCAGCCAAGGCCCAATTTCTCGAATCACCCTGTACATTTAGCTGTACCTGGCCATAGAGCGATTGAATGCGAATGGGCCAGCCAGGACGTGAGTATCCCTGACGTTGGCGAGCAGACAGGGCTTTTTCCAGCGACGAGAGGGATCAGGGGGACGTGCGGCAGTAAAATCGAAATTGTCAGAGCTGCCGCTTTAGTTTTAGAGCCCTGGGTTACTACCGTCGGCTCGTCCCAGCCCCTCGCCCCTTTCAACCCCCACGGTTTGTCTTCTTGGTCGACCAGTTTTTCGCAGACGCAACTATCTTTCTCCTCTGACGATTGCCAGCCCAACGGAGCTCGCCATTTTTCTTTTGTATCCGACAGTGATAAGTACCTTATCAGCCGTCCAGCGGAGACTTACGAAATTCTATCGGGGAATTTCCAAGGGGTGGGGGGTGTACAGTAGGGTGGAAACGATCGACGGAAGTCGATTCGTTTAATTTTTATACTTTACAATTTTATTCTGGGGAGGCGAGGGTGCACTGTTATCGGATCAATAATTAAGGGAATATTGTTAAGAAAATATCGTTGCCGTCTTTGGTTTGTCGCGATATCAATTTATCTTGGAGATTATTGACCATACAGGTGCAATTTAATTTTTTTAATCAGTGTTTGGTACAGCTAAAGTACACGAAAAATGATTAAAGGGGCTGAAACTTTTCTGACGTTATATCAGGTAAAAATTATACCTCCATGATCAACAGATATTCAGATAAAAATTCATTTACGCGATTCAGAATTCGCGCAGATGCCAAGGGACAGTTTCATTTGGAATTCAGGCCATTAATATTGTTGTTTATCCGTCAGGGAACACTCTGTATAATGTATAGCTCGACCAGAGACCTTATACGATCTGGGGGAAAATTCCATACGATACGAGAAGCATCAAATGCTTCCTGGTTTCGTCGATTCTGCAGATGTAATAAGAGAAAGGGGCGATGATACGTGGATAGCTTATTTCGATCAGTTCGATGAAAAATCCAATAATTTCGGCGGAGAGAAAGGACGCATTCGTATGGGACATGAAGATTCGTTTGGGACGGCTGGAACAAGAATGACTTCCGCATTGGGACGAGGCTAATCGAAAATTGGAAATCGAAACGGCGGAAAATTGCAAGGGATTATGTAATACCTCGTTTCTACGAGGCTGCGAATTTAGAGGATGCCATTACGACTCTTTATACCGCTCACCGCTCAACCATCGCCATGCCTTCTAATATTATATCGCTCACTAAACACACGGCCAATGATTCCCTTTCATTAAAAATTCCCAGTCACTCCCCGGGTCTGAAATCTCAATAAAACTCCGTTCATTAAATTCTCCTTACCGCGTGCACAAAGAACACCCTTCGCCATTAAAACGAAACAACTTCAGCAAAGAAAATATCCATAACTCCCTACGTATAAAACAAAACGTGTCTCCACGATAAACCTATCGCCTCTTCCTCGAAATTCTCAAAACCAAAGCAACCGAACGTCGAAAGCTAGCTTAAAATAATGAATCCATTGCACCCAGATTTACCTGTCACGCCCAACGCCCGACACGTAACGCCGTACATGTAATAACGAGTGTTACAACGCCCGGTCGTCACCGTTGTCAGCTTCGTTCCACTCTGATCTGGCAGGTAAGACCAGCGAGCTGTTAAATAAAAAAAACTGGGACCGTCGACGGACAAAGGCAGACGGCGGGACCGGCGCGGGTGCACCATGCGAAAAACGTGGATTTATCGAGCTCCGCCGACTCGATGCCCACGAGTATGGGTCAGTGGCTCGAGTTCGAGTTTGTCTACGGCCAGCTGGTTTCCATTATCCGGTCACCATTATCCGGTTGGCCGACGGAGGTTGCATAATGGTCGACACACTCGGCCCCCTCGGGCTGAAAGAAACGCGAAAACGCTCGCGCGACATTGACCCCGTTGCCGTCGAACACGTACGTGTACGTTTTTGGTCGATTCGTCGGAATCGACGCGGTCTCGTGAAATAATGGCGAACACGTGGAACCGTTTCGACGCGTGCAACGCGACAACGGGCAACGAGAGAAGGTTCCTGAGAGAACGAAGGATTCGGGTCAACGCGTTTCGTGTGGAGCGTTGAGGATTCCGCGGGGGAATATTTTTGAGGGCTGGGCGTAGTTTTATCGATGGGCAACCACCCTTAAGGATTAACTGGTTTTGTAAACGCAATATAGCGATGCAAGTTTTGTTTATACCTTTTTTTTAATGTCTCTCTCAGCGTTCTTGAGATATTCCTGTGTATAATTTATGATGGGGACGCAGTCCTACGTGTGGCCGAATAGTGTTTTGGGAATCGTCAACCTGGGTGACAGACGATGGCTGGTGGCCCGAAGCCATTCAGTTATCGGATGTCCTAGGATTGACTAATTTATGGAATGTTTTGAAAGAGAATGAATAGGGACTCTGTTCCTGGAGGATCTGGCCACGGAGTGGGGAAGGCTATGCCTTTTGGTAAGAGGACTGTGATGAACCCCATGGCACTTACCCCAGAACCTTGGAACATTGCACTCGTTTATAATCCCGAGCTAAATAATCTTGACGGATAAATTAATATCTAACATATCCACCAAGTTTCATCAAAATCGGAGGCGGACAGTTCGATATGCTACTTTGTAATTCTGTTGTTGCACAGTTGCGTTACGAGTAATGTAATTAACGAAATTTGTTAGGGGTAGTTGGGTGAAACTTTGTACTCTACTGCGTGGCGTCGTAAAGGGATTAACTGGAAGGATAAATGCTCTTTTGGTTATACCGTTGAATGTTTGAAGCTAGAATCTTTATTAATAATGCGTCGTAATATTAGCTGGACTACAAATACTATAATTTGTCAGGAAATGTGACAATTGCTACTTTGTTATTGCATTTTCAAATCCTAATTTAATTGGCGGGCAGTGTGCAAGGAACTTACCTAATTCCACAAGGGAGGAAAATAAAAAGAAATCCATGTTTGTCCCCGGGACTCCGGTTATAAATCTAGTAAAATCTCGTTCTACGTTCTCCACTCGCGATTCGAGATGAGCCACGCGGGTGTACGTGCGCGTGAATGACTAACATGTGTGTGTGTGTACGTCTCGAATTGTCAGTCACACATGCGAAAGTGAAAGTTCGCGGCTGATGTACGATACAGATTCTATCGTCCCCTTAACATGGAGGCGAGTGTCGAGCCAGTCTATAATACGGGCTCGAATGATTTCTGCCCAGATACACCCACTCCTAGGTATCTAGTTAATTGATCGTCCACGTGCTCCAATTACGAGTTACGTGGGCTACGTTTACGAGAGGATAAATAAATTCGGGAGTACCGGAAGAAATTTTTCGACCGCAATGAATTTCACGTATCAAAATTCCATTTTCGTGGAAATTAGAATCGCACTAATCCCAATAGTATATCGTTTTCCTTCTTGGTCGATTTCCAATTTTTAGCCGATCCAAATTTTCCCGATTTACCGCGACTCCACTTTTAATTCGTTCGCCCCCTCAAGGTGTACTAATTTTTTCAGGAAGTTCGTTTGACGCACGTGTAAAACCGGTCTCGCAACTTTATTTTATCCGGCCCGCGGTTCCAACGGGCTAGAGCAGTCGTAATTCACTCTGTAACACGAATTTCCTGCAGGAAACACGGCGTTACACTTGAACATCGTACGCCGCGAACACACGGGCTAATTAAGTCATCTAACGTGCATGGTTTACGTTACGAAACGAGTAATTGTCAACAATAATAAAGCATTCTTAAATAATCGAAATCGTTGTTGATTCGTATTGAAACATGTACGAAAATGATCCAAGCGATATAGACGATCAAATTGTGCGCAACAATCGGATTATTAGCCATTGCTGATCTACGCAGGGCCCAGTTCTAATTCGCGTAAGAGTTCTCAGTTGAAACGGGGCGAAGAGCAGGAGAAAGTTCATTCGCGTGGATTAAACGGGCTAAATGAAGTATATGGATGCAACGAGTCACGTAAGACCAGAAACACGGGACATCACACTTCTTTTTGCTCGTGGATACTACTTTCTCGGAAGATTCGTGCAAACACATACGTCCTACTGTCTGTCGTATTTAACGAGTAACGCCGTTTCTAATTGCGAGGCTCAATTTTCGTTTCTACGAGACCACTCTCGAGCGCATTAGTTAAAACGTCTGTCTTGAAAACATTTTCGATTTTCTCGTGCACATGCTCGAGGCGATACACATAATACATTGGAGATTTTCATTTTAATTTTATATGAAATATTTGTAGGAAAATTCTGTAGAAAATAATTGGCAAGTTGACATGCCTGTTGTCTGAAGAGTAATTGGAAGTAATTGGAGGATCCAATCGTTAAGACTGATTCTTTCGCTCGATTTAGTAGAAACTGTTATCGAATGTTTGATCGTTGGCATTTTTTCCATTTTAATGCACGATCAAAGTAGACGAGCGAGATATTCGGGCGAAACGCGCGGGATTGTTATGGGTCCAGGGCGAAATTCAATTTAATGGGGGTTTTCAAACAAAAATCTCGTTGCCGTATTGCGATTCGGTCCATTTCGTCCAGCGTATCCGGTGGAGATCGGCTGGAATTTGCGCGCCCGTCGAGTAATTATTTGAACGAGTTTTAATGAAATAATTGTCAGAAATAATATGTAGAACAAATGTTGGGGGCGAATTGGCGGGCATGGGGGCGGCTGTGCCGATCGGGATGTTCCATAAGCGACGATATTGAATTGCGCGAATTTTGTTGCGTGTCCGGATGCAATTTGAACAGTCGATGCGTGAATTTTCATAAATAATGATAAATAACTCTCTTTACGGACCAGGCATGCCGAGCTGAATGTCTGCTTGTCTTTCTCGACGTTGGGAAATAATACTGGATATCAAAATAAATGAATGGTGAACAGCTAACTTGCTAACTTGCAAAGGCGATATTAAAATTTAAAAAAGAAGATTCGTCGAGAAGTTTAATTTCTCTTTCCACAAAAAAAAGAGATTCAATCAACTCTAATCCACACTTTCCAACATCAACCCGTTCCAAAGAGCAGACACTTCTTAGAGAAGAACAAAAATGCCGGGAATTTACACGGAGTGTTGAATGACGTCGACACTGAATCGTTCATACATCTTTTGGAGTGCATGAATGAGAAAGCAGCCGATTTCGTGGCCGTTGTCTCCTCCCTCTATTTCCATTATGTCAGGCTTCCAGGGACGAAGGTCGGCTCGTGCCACGGTACACAAAACAAATATGGGGGGACGTCGTCGTCGCCGACGTCGACGACGTCGACGACCAAAACGACCACGAGTTAGAGGAGTAGGAGTACGTGTAGGACGGGCATTTCTCTCCGGAGAGGAGGCTTTGTAACCTGTTGCTCCGTTCTTGAATTTGTCTAGGTTAAGCCTCTTTACCGCCCCAACTCGACACGTACAAGTTTGTTACTAATTCATTCGCATAAATTCGGAAATCACGCCGCCGAAATCCGATTAGCCGCCGCGACTATCGTTCTTCTTTGGTTCCACGCAAGAAACGTCTTACGGTGTCTCTTTTGCGCATCTTGCGAAGGGGTCTTCCATTAGGGATGATTAAGGTTTTACTGTGAATCGGAGGTAAATTTGGCGAATTTTTGAGGCACCTTGTATTTAATTAAACTGAGGGGAGGACGACGGCTACGGAGGATTATCTATTTTATGTTTCACTTGGGTTTAAAGCTTCACGCTTTAGTTTAGGAATACAGCGATGCTGTAATGTAAATTCAATTGTGCGCCATGGTTCTTTATTTTGTATGTGAAAAAAGTGGTGGTGAGTTTCTTGAGTTAAGCGATAGTTGAGGTAACTGTTCGATATGCCATGGCAGTGAACTGCACTGTTGACGTTTTCCTAAGGTTTCATCCTTTCACTTTCGATACTGATCGAGCGTCACGACATGAATGGTGACGTGGCATGCATGCTAATTGATTATAGCGGAAGTTCGCACGCGATATGCCTTCCGGTTCGTGGGTTCAATGAAACTCTAAACACAGGGGAATATTTGGAATGATTAACTGAAGTAGAGGACTTGTCTATTTTTAACTCGAGATACTTTCCATCTGATTTCATCGCATTTCAACGAACTGTGTAGAAAATAATTATTTAAACAACGTATCACATTGTCATGGATATAAATTATTTTACTTCTTCGAATTATTTCAGTATTTCGCTATCTAGTCAAATATTTGTTTGCATAACGTCGTAGTTAATAAAAGCATAATATTCGATGAACGATGACAGGATTCATTGTCCCGGATCTAAAGATAATTTTCATTCAAGTCTGTTTGTCAGAGATTCGTGAAATCTTGATTAATAATTGGTAACAAAATATACATTATTTAAAATCATAATTTTGTCGCTGTGAAACAATTAGAATATTAAAATTCTCTGTACACCTATTAACAACAAGCATCGTTCACCCATGTTAGGCTGTTCAAGGTGTTTCATTTTCCATTCGATTGTCAGGGATTGCGAAATACTTGCAAGACGTCTGCAAAGAAATTTCATGAAGCCGCGAGAATAACGCAGATTCCTGCCGACAAAGGCGACACACGCCCATCGTAAAATTTCGCAACGGCGAGACAACGAATCCCCGTCGCACGATCCTCCGTTTCTTTCTTCCTTTCTGCCGTCCTACTTATGTGACAGACGCTGTTAACCGAGCCTTCCTCTACCCACTCGTCCTTTTTTTTCCACGAAGAAAGCCGGTAACGGGTGAAAGAGTTACGACCGAATGTTCCAGCTGATGGTGTAAAAAATGCTCGGGACAATTGTAACATTGTTCCCTTTCCTTTGAATGAATCTTTCGGCACCATTTCACTCGCTCGTTATACTTATCCGAGATTTTCAAAGCGAAATGAAATTATTTTATACTTGGAATATCCCAATATCGAAATATATTTTCCTAGGAACGGGGTATTGTTGAATTCAAATTCGAACAGAGTCCCAGTTTCGTCTGATTCCACTTAAAGCACAGACCAATTACCAGTCCGATGAAAATCATAATACAACTCGAATGGTGTTGTCAATTTTTAATCAAATTCGAGGCCAATTAAAATAACTCGTCCCAATCGCAGTTCCAATCGAGCCGCCGTTGAATCCCAAATTTTCTACCTCGCGTCACCTTCTTTCTAATCTCCGCGAAAATTGCATCGAACGTCCGGGCTGGAAATGAAATATAAAAATTTCCTAAAAAGAACTGCTGACCCTAGGTCCACGGAGGCAAGCACGAAAAGTTATCAGGATTAACGACACAACGTGCACAGAACATTGAGACGTTCGATGTGTTTTCCAGCAGACGTCCAAAGACATAACAGCGAACGAGAGGTGGAGTACGACAGACGCGCAGAAAAACAAGGAGGAGCCGAAAGAATTTTTGCGCGGACACTCGAGAGTATCCGCGACAGGCCAGCCCGTGCCACCATAATAACTCGCGTCGAGCAAAATCGATAAAGACAAATAAGCTCTCGGATTGCCAGCTCTCGTATAACCAATAAAATACCCCGCCGTCTACGTCCGGCGTTCTTTAATGGGGCAAAGAAGTTCTAATGGCGGATAATAATTGACAAAGCAATCGATTATACACCCCTTCGCTGGAATCGATTCTTGTGTCGAGTGGCTACACCCGATCCCCCACGAATCTCTCGATTATGCCCAAGAAATCGCCAAGCTGTTCACCTAAGCACAAGTCATGGAACAGGTAATAAAATTAGATAAAAACAGCGACAAAATGATTGGAATGTTCAATACATTTTAACAGAGGACAGTTGGTAAGGGTAACGATTAATTTCGTATAATTTTTACCCCTCTTCCTTAAAAATTTGTTAAACATTTCTATCTTGTAATTCATTTACGAGTGGGAAAAATATTGTGAAGAATGTTTGTAAAATTTAATAGACGATCGTGTGACTATGCTCGAATCGAATAAATTCCTAAGTATCTGTTATGCTCGACCGATTGTATAACGGGTGTCCCAAAAGCACCCGGAACCGACGACATGGGTAAACGGGTGGTTCGTTTCAGTTCCGACACTTCTATCGCAAGATAGACACTCCGGATAAGAGAGGAATTTAATTGAGAGCCATTGTTCCCGTGTTGCCTCTTCCTCGTTTTACTGGAAAGCTTCGTATTAACAATCAGTCGCAATTAACTGTTATTACGTCACTGTCGGTGTTCGAGGACTGAATGGGGAAATACACCCGACGAAATGGCTAGAATACTTTTCTCCAGCCCACGATTGTCCTTGCGCATGTTTGCTACGTCTGTCCCGTGAATAATTACTTTTCACGCGACTTATTAACGAGCCAGTGATGCGTTTTGTTTAACGGCCAATTTATGAATACCTTGAACGATTGAACGACGAAACGATTAAACATTACATACTTATAAGGTTTGTTTCGTTTATTATACTTTTGTAGCAATGCTGCAGTATGCATGGTTTGGCTGCATTGAAAGTAATTATTCACTAATTCTTTTATGACGACAATTTACTGCTCCGCCAGTGTGATTCATACAGGTAATTAGATATTAACACAATTATCAATGTATTCCTAATTGGCTATTTAGCAGTCCAATTCCAAGGTAATTCGGCACGCATTGCCGTTTATTATTATTTAAAACCTCATTCGGGAATATTTATAAAGTCCAAAATCGAGGGGTTTTAAACTAATTATCATAGAAACAACGGTGAATCATTTGATGGGATTCGTGAAAACTGAAAGGCTGATAAAACAATAAAACAGGCAAACCTTCGGCTACAAAAACACAGAATTAAGCAAAGATTAGTTTGACGCTAATTTAGATTAGGAAACTACAAAGTTTCCTCTCAGGCAAAATGTAACTCACACTTCTCCATTATCGCAAAGGGGAAATTATGCATCGGTAAATGTTCAATTATTCGATACGATCCAAATTAATAAATATAATTCCATTGAAACTGACAAAATTTTATTTATTATCCACCAACCTTCTTTAAAACTGAAAAAAAAAAATGAAAGTCCAACTAAAATGCGACTGCACGGTTCGGCTTCGTTTAGATTTACCCGCGGCTATAAACAGAGGTCGCCTCGAAATATAACATCCCGTGGCGAACGATGACCGCCAGTGGAAGGGTTAATCGCAGCAGTTACCTTTAATTGTCCGCGACAGAGAGAAACAGCACGCTCGTAAAGTATATATCGCGAGGGACGTGCCGACGTGAAACGCGCCTAACGGTGAAACCGAGTCTCTTAGTTATTGTGCCCGTGTGCCCGATCTCGTGTTGCTTCCCATGAGGAATCTCTCGGCCACTCGGGAAAGTATAAATACGGCCTTAACGCGAGAAACCAGTCGAAGCTGGAAGGTGATTGCACGCGATACGTGTTATGCCATCGCTCGGAGCATGATGGACTACTTTGGTGAGCGTAGGGCAGAGACCGCTGAACCTTTTATCTGAAACATTTCATTCTACCGTCGCCTGTGGTTGCGCGCCGTGTCTCTTATCGCTCGAATACCGTTTTCGAAGGAGGTGAAAGGGCTGGCCGATTAAATGGAAGTGCTAGGGTAGAGGGAATATTAAGAGACATTCGTTTGATTTCCCTCGTAACCCGATTAATAGTTTCTGTTTGAATAGGAAACTATGATGTACAATATTTGAAACCGACAATCTAATGATGCTAACGGTTAAATTAGAATCTTACTGCATGAAAAATCTCGAGCTAAAATAAGCGATCATTCTCGATTTTCCATCTGTTTCAGTTATACTGATCCCATAATGATCGAACGCAAAATTGCGATTGAATTTCTGTTATAAAACAAAAATTTAACCAAAGGATAATAATTTGAAATTATCGCTAATGACCCTGGTGTAGATGAGACGTTAAACCTTAATGAAAAAAAAAAGATAGCTTGAATCATCAACACGTCACGCAATATTCATCTGTAATTCTATTATTCAAGCCCCAATAAAGAAAGAAACAACGAAAAGATGAGGGAAACCGCGGTAACTAATCTTAATAAATTCCACTGGAGAGCGATGCATCCAAATATATGCAAGATTGAAGCCAGCGCGCGCCGTGCACGAAAATAAGCAATGAAATATTCAATGCAAATATTAACGCGATGCCAGGGGAATGGGATGAGCGTGTGTCTTGCTTTCGTTACGAATTCCTCTTCGCTGTTCAACGAACGGGAAATCCTTCCCGTTCCACGTGTGAATGAATAAATTATTGAACGTTAAACGCGTTCTGTTCAGTCCAGAAAACGTTTAGGTGGCTCCAAAGTAATCCGAAACGCGATAAAACATGTATCGGAAGCCGTCAGACACGGCGGCGTGGCTGTTCCACCTATAAAAGCTCTCGAATTGCAAGGAAGCGCTAACAAATCCCGAGTAAACACGTCCGCAGGATGCGTTCCCGAGCAATATGCCCGTTATTAAACGTCTCTTTTCCGCGGGCAAGGAAAATGAGCGGCACGTGGACCAACCGCTGACCGTCATTAACAAAATGAACTTTAATGGGTGTAATAGTCGAAAATCGTGTTCGCGATGCTTGATAACCGAGATTCATATCGTCTTAATGAAGATATTCCTTTGGGGATGCTGGATTTCATAACCTGCTGCTTGAGAAAATTAATTTGGAAAATTGGGGAATATTTATAAGGGAACAGTCAGGGATGCGTCGTCTGATTTTGATATTTTCCTTAAATTGCTAGAATTAAAAAGATATTTTGTGCAGAGGTGATTTAGTTTCTCTAAATTACTACATTTTTTTTAGCTGAGACGAGAGTGTTTCGCGGCAGTGTAGTTTTGTTCGAATGAAATTTATAAAATATTTGAGCTTGTCTTTTATTTTAAAAACCAGTATCGCCCCTCTATTTTCGTGTTAAATTTCGTTATCTGTTTGTTGTTTTAATCACCGAGACAGGGCATAACGTAAGGGAAAGTTCGTGTTTGTCTGGTTTCCTAAATGGGAGGTTACACCCATGAAAGTTTCACGAGACAATTAAGAAAGAAGCAGTCGGACGACTCCATTCATGGTGTTTTCTTCGAGAACCAGCAAGCTGCTTCCGGTTTTAACGCACACACTTTCGGAATGCCAGCCAAAATGAGAGAACAGGGTCGTGAGAACTATGATCTAGCAGTAATCGTTGCTTGAGTCGATCGATCTTGTAACACGTGTCATTGTATTTAATTGCGTAGCTAACATTGTTGTTGAATAATTTTTACCGCTAGAAATGTTTAGATATTCTATTCGCGTTTCGAAGGGATTTAGAATGTTGCCTAAACTATTTAAGAAATATCAGAGGAAAGTTTCAATATTTAATGATCCAGATATTTCGAACCGATTTAAAGTTTCTACAACGTATACATTGTAATACTATCCATGAAATGAAATTAATTATAAAAACAACGGCTCTTCAGTTCCTGTTTATATTAATTTAACTTTCGCATTGAAATGGTACGATTCAATTTGCGAGCAGGTCTTGTCAGCACTGTGTACGAACAATGTACGAATAATTCGCAATTGAATTTTGAAGGTTCGAAATGAATGAAACACTTAAATTTCTTCGTTACAGTGGTCACATATTATGAATAATTGATTTAATTCACTAGTATAATTTAAGAAAGGAAAACCTCCAAAGAACAAAAGATTGGATTAATTGAAGCTTCATAAAGTTCACTCCTGCTTCTTTTAATCTTAAGTATAATTATTGTTGAATTTGCTCGGGGAAAATGTCTAGGAGCAAAGTTCGCTTAGCGTGATAACCCGTCGTTGTTTAGTGCCTAGAATTCCAAAATATTACAGTAATTATCTTAATACCGTTCAGCAAGGAGACTCTAACGATGAAGCATCACCTGTAAAATTACGATAAGTAATGAACCTCGGAGAAGAAGGAACTGAATTTATGCAGAAATGAAGATCTATCTTAGAGAAAGGAAAATTAATTCGGAGGAGTATGAATTTTAATCTCACTGTTCAGCCGGACGTTCTTTAGTCGCGATTTCCTTGAATTTAGACGCGTTTTCATCGTAAAATCTCGGCTAACGTTTCGCCGAATTGATGTTGGTAGAAGGGACGTTATTATCAGGATTTTCCAAATGATAGTTGAAACGAAATGAAATTCTCCGTTCCACATTCGAAATATTTCTCTTCAGTTAAGAGTTATACAATTGCATAAAGATGCAACACTTTTCTTATTATTTCATACTACAGTTCTGATTAAATTTAAATAAATTAGTGCAATGGTATGATACTGCTATCATACGTGTCTAATTTTCAATTTTTCAATTACTTTAAGCAAGGCAAATGTGTGATTAAAAAAATAAGATATAATCACTTCTATTATTAATTTCCTATTTAGTGCAAATTTATTAAATCCACGCGCAAATTACGTTATTTACGTTTTCCTGATTATTTATTTTAAATTTATAATTATATCACAAACCATATCTAACAGAAATTAATAAACTTGTAACTTATATTATATCGTCTACGTTTTCGAACGGAAACATTACTAACAACTTTCACCAATAAATTTCAGAAACGAGCATAAAAATGTTAAGTCTCTCTAATCAGTGTTTAGCAAATAAATCGATTAACGTACTCCCCTAAACAGTTTATTCAGCAGTGTCGGGCCGAAGCGTTGGTCGGCAAACTATCAGCGAACGATAGTAGCGATAATTACGGGACCGGTTTTAATCATTCGCGCAATTGTTACGGCTGATGATCTTTTTGTCTATCACGACATTTTAATTGACTCGATGCATCGATCATCCCCCTGTAAGAGCGTTTCCATGGCGCGGCTGCGTCGACGCGAGATTGACACGCGTAAATTACTAAATGGAAAAGTTTTATTAACTCGAGCCTTACGTTCGAATGGTGGAACTTTCGAGGAAAAGTATGATATCAATGTTGTTCTCAGACCGGAACTTTACCACTGGCATTCGTACATGTATAATATTTATTTGATACAAAACTTGCAATTTTGTATACTGAATATAGATAAACTTCTATTACATTACTAATTTCAAGGTAGATTCACCTGTTTCCTCGGTTAACATTCAACAATTTCTAAAAAAATCCTCACTAATTTTTCTAATCGATAAACAAACTTCCCAACCTGGAAGAAAACATACAAAATTTTACTCTTTCATCCCGCACAAATTAACTATTGGCATCTGTTAATTAGCATTCTCACGTGAATGTTTCGTCGTTGCGAGTAAGGTCTCGGCGATGGAAGAGCAGGATGTCCGTGCAAGTACACAAAACGGAGGCACTTGTAAATGATTAACGAGGTTAAATTCGTGTGCGCATCGGAAGGCAGAAGGGAGCCGTCTAATTATAAACGAGGCACGGCGAAAGAGCATGCAATTATGTATTGGAAAGCGCAACGACGCGTTTGTTCATTATCTCAATCCCCATATCTATTTCCGGTTCACGTGCGCCCACTCGTGGCGCTTGTAAAACGCACCGTATCGCATCGAGATATCCCGATGAAAACGTGATTAACATTGACAAGAGGTGTCGTCTGCCGCATTTCACGAATTTCCGCTGTCACGATGCCGTCGAACGTTTACGATAGCAGTTTTATGCGTCGGGACGTACATGCAACATCATTTCGCCACGACTCGTCGGTTTGCTCATTTTCGCGTCCAACCTGTACAATTCGCTTGTTGCCGATACCAGTTGTTCGGAAAGTCATTTCGCTTTTTCCCATCGGAGGACTTAATTGTATTTTTTCACAGCATTCTTTTACACTTAAGCGGCATTATCATTATATATTTCTACTGCTGATATAGCAAGCCTTGTTTGTGGTAAAAAGTTTGTTTGATCCTGTGCAATAGTTTTTGTTTGGTGCCCCATATCAAATATGGATAGTCGAAAGCAGCATTTTCGGCATATTTTACTTTTTTACTATCGAAAAGGTAAAAACGCTGTTCAAGCACGAAAAAAAATTATTCGATGTGTATGGAGCAGATGTATTGACAGGACGCCAGTGCCAAAACTGTTTGCGAAATTTCGTTCCGGCAATTTTGATGCTGAAACCGCCAAATTACAATTCGTGAGATCGTTGAGAGATTAAATTTCTCGAATTCAATAAAATATTTGTACACTATAAGAAAATCGTCTTTCATTTTCACTAAAAGAACGAAATTACTTTCCGAACAACCCAATATTTTATTTGAAGCACGTCGATTATTCACGAATACGTAAGACTGATAATTTGCGACAACAGTTTTAGCGGACTTTCGCGTAACTTTTACAGGCGTGGCTTTGAATGAAAACATAATGGACACGGTGCTGGCATTTCGTTTTAATATAAGTACGATTTAATTCCACTTAGGCCGAGTGAAATTGCATCAACGATTCGATAATTCCTCACCGTCGATTGTTATCAAAATAGCAATTGATTGTTGCCGTGAAATAACGATTAACATAAGTCTGCATTTCGAGGACAATTAATATCTATCACTCGTTGAATACACCCCCCACCACAAATACGACACCCCAGAATAAATTACAATATACAGTTCAATTCACAAATGAAAATAGTAATGCGCACACCATGAAAAATCGTTAAACTCGAGTCGTACAGTTTTCCAGAGCCGCGCCGTAGAAAGTTGATTGATCGGCGACGTTTCCCGTGAACGGCGATCAGTCGGCGGCAAGTTCGCGGTTTATATTCCACGGGGTCCCGTAAAAATCCCCATGGCCGCGCGTAATCGCGCGACTCTGATCCCGGAATAAAATTCCTCCCACCGTCTCTCCGGACTCGTTCTGGAGCTAGTCTCCCGTGGAAGAGTGCGGCGTCTAGCGCGCACCACGTAAGCGAAACAACGTCACGTCGAAAAGGTGCACGTGCCCGTCGCGTGCTGCACTAGAAACACGTAGACGCGAGAAATTCGCAGCCGTCTTTCGGCGGGGAACATCGAGGAAAAGTGTAAACGCGAGGGGGAAAAGCCGAAAACAAGAATGCTGATAACTTTGCTAACAAGTGCGAATTCCTTTTAAACGCGGTTCATCAGCAGAGACAATAGTACCGCCGTGACTCTGTTTCGCAAATGGTATATCCTTTTTGATAAGTATTTTTCTTTGGATCGAGGTCTGCGGAATTGTAATTTATTTAATAACTGTGTATGCAAGATGTTAATCAAATTTCCTTGATATTATTTATTGCGACTTGGTTAATCGTTTGATTCTTAATTTTTCATTACCCACGTTTTCGTTTCCACTGCTTTGAAATTCGTTAGAAAAATCCAACCGGGAATCTCGCGTTCCCATATGAAAAATATCGAACGATATCGCAAAGGTGTTCTGATACACGACCGACGACAGGTACATACGTATTTCTTTAGCAGATTCGCGATGCAAACGCCGGTATTACCTTTTCCTAACATCCGTTGTGCCGTCTTCGTCGAGCATAAAAAGGAGAGCAACCGACTGGTTAAATGGGATTCTGTTACGATGCGCGTTTGTCTTTAAACCACGTTTATATGGTGTTTTTTTACGACGTGAAAGAAAAGCAGCGACGCGGGTCGACGGTGCAAAAATTTCACGACCCCGGTACGTTCATTTCGATGCCACGTATCCGCACTCTTTTTTCCCCCTCTCACACACATTTATTTCCGTTTGTCCTGTAACGTGATTTACATTTTACGTAATCGTATCTTTTCCTCGTTGGATTTTAGCTAACGTAAAAAGGCAATTTTATTACTCCTACTAGGACAGCATTTACATTAAATTCAATCAACCAGTTGAAATTAACTTTGTTAAGCAAAACACGGTTCGTTTCCTTAGAAATATTAAAATTGCCTCGTTCCCAAATACTCTTCCACTTAACAACCCAAACAGAATCTTTTCGGAACGCCAGATAAGTTGAGAATCAACCATCCCCGCTATCGAAACGTTGCGAAAAATTAGAGCGACACGTACGACCCATGAAAACATTCGACCCCCATGTACCCGCGACGAAGCCAAGTCCGAAAGCAACCCCTCTGATACCGAAGCGAGAAAATTCGTCGTTCACGTCGATTCCTATCGAGGGCAGCCGTGAAATCTTTTACACCGGCTCGTTTCGCCGCTATTATCCGACACGGAAACGAAACACGCTCGGCTCTCAGAAAATTGAACACCCCACCGTGTTTCAGCCAACCACCTTCCGCACCTGTACTCGTTCGAGGCTGCTTATCCTTTGTCCAGTGGCCGGTTCGCACACATTCTCGACTCTCTGCTTGTATTCTACGTTAGCGTAGCCGACCGTCGACCGACGAAATTCGCCGGTTTCGATTTCTTGGTAACGAGCGAGTTCGATTGCTCCGCCAGGCTGCTTGGTTATGGGAAACGGTGGCGGCGAAGGTGGTAGAACGGGGGCGTGTTGCGCGAAGGGGAGTTGCATCGTGCACGGAGGGAGCTGCATATAATTCGGTAGACGATATTAGATCGCATTGTTAGCGGATTCGATAGACACGTATAGAGAGACTCCACGTTGGCTCGCCTGTGCGTGCACGATCGAGTCTAATAAGCCGAAGGACAGGTGTGTTATGTATAGGTATATAGAGTGACGCGTCGGTGGGGAATTCGTAGATTGGGGGGTGGAAGAGAAACTCTTTTCACAAGCGTAAAATAAAAGAGATAGAGAAACGAGAAATCGATTTACAGTTTTTGATATTGACAGTGGGTGCCGTTTAAGCAGTGCGGATGATAAAATTGTTGGATAGTCAATTGTTAAATAATATTACAGAATACCTTGATTCTGTATTATCAACTAATACAACGAAGTATCTGTATATTAATACTAGAATCATTTAGCTTCACTTGCAACTTCATGATTTTCGTGTCACGACAATTATTCCGAAAGCAATATACATGGATATTAAGCGTATCTATTACGTTTTAAAATAATGTATATTGTTTTGGGAATAATTGTCTAGGCACCACAGCAATGAATTTGCAGGTGAATCTAATGCCCTGTACGAATACTTTTTTGGCCCGCTATAAATAGTATACTTAAAACAGATTAAGTGCGCTAAACTATTTTGTATAATTAACAGTAATAAATTTCTGCAACGACATCTAAATAATTTCCAAGCAGGATATCTGAAAACAAAGTATTGTTCCCTCCATTAAATCCATCCGAATCGACGAATCGAACAAGCATATTAAGCAAAACATTCCTGCCAAACGAATTATGCAAACCACCCTCTATTGCACGTGGGCCACGTGTCTACGACGTACACAGCAGACGAAAGGAAGGAAGGGGGTGCGGGGAAGGTGAGAAAAGGAAGAGGGTCTCTCTAGAGGTGGAAGTGACATTTGTATGCATTGCGGTCTGTATTACACTACAACCAACTCGATCCAACACCTTCCCCCGAGTTCTCTTGCTCGCTTCCTGTGAGTTACTCCGTGATTACTGTTTTCCTATACCGTGGGCGTGTTGCCTCGGTTACTCCGTAAGGGAGGATTGCCACGTCGCGTCGTTGTCGTCGTCATCCTCGAAAGACACGGGGAATACGGGGCTGACCTAACGCGAATGACAATCGAGACGTGGCCTGTTCACTCCTCGAACATGATCGGACTTGAATCGCGATTCATGGGGATATACAATGCAGTTCGTTCTGCATGGAGATCGAAGAATCGTCTTCGGTTTGAAAGGGGGTCAATCGTTTTTGGGGGTTTGGTTTATTTGGAAACGAGGTCGATTCGATATCGGAACTCCGTGGAATTATTAAGGCGTTGATTAAACAGTCTATCCAGATTGGAAATTTGATTTAAGTCTGTAACTCTTTGGGGCACAGGATTATTGGACGTGCTGCGATATTGAACGATTAATCTGTATGAAACATGATAGGAAAAATGCCTGGACGTTTAATTATTACGCGGGACATAAATAGTTCAACTATGTTGCGAAGAGTTCTGTTATTCTTTCGCTACGATTTTTATTGCAGGTGTTGCAAAGGTAATCAAGTAAGATGTATTGCGACTGATCGTAAATTGATCATACTTAAAAGCAATAATACGTGCAAGTTTTATTCGCGGTCTAAATTCGTGGCAGCGTTTTCACAACGAACAACAAAGCGTTGAATAATTATATCAACGATTGAAACGAGTGATTTAATTAATTTGTCAAATATTCACGCGGTGTATTAATTTTCGAAATGAACATTTTCCTTAACGAAGTTCTTCAGCGAGTGAAAACTTTCTTTTGTGTACCCTCGTACCAGTTCATTCTGGAGAACTACTTTGCTCGAAACACTTTTCATAAATGAGGGAATTGCACGAGCCTTAATTAGCATACACGCAGGTGTAGTACGAGCGCGAGCGAACGTGCGAGAAACAAAGGAAAGCTGATCGGTGGAAAGTTGCGTGAGGGGGCCTGTACTTTTTTCTCTCTCTTATCACTATTATTACCCTTAATGCATCCTTTCACCGTGATGATATGTACAATGAAAAAATACTTGCACTGCACGAATATAATAAGACGCTGATTGCACCGTGCCTCCGAGATGTCGGTTAGAAAGTACTTACACACGTATATTATGATCCCGGTGATTGTCAAAGCAATTTAAGCCACAGAAATACTGGATTACTTCGGTGAAAGATAATCAAGTGTTGTCACCACGCGAATCAATCATTGCGAGCGATTGCAGCTTTCATGGAATATAATAACGGCCGGATCAAATTAAATATTTCGTTTCTGTTACTCCGAAGAAACAATTTACCTTCGATGTACAATCGTCTCATTTCAGACAGCAAAGTGGTAAACGGAAATAATTCTTAGGATGTATTCAGAAGGCAGAAATACGATTCGTTTCCTTAAATTGACTTTACGCAAGAGGTAATATACGCTGGTGCACAATATCGCGAGCGCTTTGATCTCTTGAAGAATGAATATGTCGTACAAAAGTATCGAAATGGAATTGCACCCTCGTTTAATGATTCGTTACAAATCACGCGTCGTTATATTCCCATTATTAAAGGAAGAAACCCATTATGCCCGCGGTTGGGCAACACTTAATCGAACCTTGGTTCACGTTGCAAATAAAGAAAGATACTATCAATTGTCATTATTAATCCATTAATACCAACACGGACACACGCTGCGCCGTGTGTTAACACGCTATCAATCACGCTAACTATATTTCACTACCGCGACAAAGTACGAAACAGTTTCTACTGTAATGTATTCGCCCCCAATATATCTGTATTACTCTTATGATATATTTCTGTATTAGTCGTACTATCTACTAGTCACCTAAGGATTCACGTATACAAATATTTTTAAGTTTCCGTCGTCGCAAACACTCGTCATGTGACCTTATCGCATCTACGCTTCCAAAATACCTCGTCATACTATCTATGATCCCTACCCATCCGCAGTCCTTTGGAATTCGCCCTCACCACCCCTGTTACTTCATTTCCAACACCCTTTAAAAACACAAGGTTCCCTTATCACTCGAGCTCAGATCATCCAAGAAAAGTCAACTGTCAAAATCATAGTCTAAGTGGAAGTTGAATTTTCTCTGTGTCCATTACAGCACCAAGATTTCAAACGTATACCAAGAATCTAAAATCTAAGATGTTAAGAAGAAGGAAAAATCTAACCCGACGACAGTTACCGCGTCCGCGGTAGATTACAAAGCGTATTTAAATTAATTGAGGTAACTGCAAGCAACCAAAAAGCTATTAGCTGTCCAAACACCGGAGTCGCACGGAAATGTTAGAAACGGACGTGGTTCCGTCTTGGTTTCTGGAAAGGAAAACAACTTCTGGCGGCGGAGGCAGCCGTTCGAAACGCGCCCGACTTCCAAGCAATTCCCACTTCGGTCTCCGCTGATTACCGAGCATCATCGCAATATCACCGAGAACCTCTGGGAGATGCTGGCCAGTCGACTGTTAAGATCGTACTCCCGCCTCGATTTACAGGTCGCTGGAATCGCGAGAGACGGACGAGCCGGTTTATTGACAGAATCGTGACGTGGCTTACGTAAACGTTCTCGTTACGCAATCCGTGTCCAGGGCGGAGAGTTAGAGAGGTCCCCTTCGTCGTCGCCTTTGTAACGCGATTAGAGATCGCGCGAAACAGTTTCAACGGACGTTCTTTCCCCCGAGGATGATATCTTTGGCGACGCTTCACGATATTCCAGTGGACAATTTCACGGTTCTCGCTCGACGTTGGAATACGCTTTAGTCAGACTTGGAGAGGGTGGAAAGGTGCTGGACAATTGGACAACATTTCTTTTCTTTAGAGGCTGAGGGTTGTTCTTTTTTTGTCGCTCGTTTTATGTAAAAGAATGAGAGAGTGTTGAATGCGTTTTGTGTTTGAAATAAAACTAAACAGTGAAGCGACAGAATCGTGGAGTTTGAAACGTAAACGAATTTTTTTATTTTGTTGACGAATTACTCTCGACTTTCTGAATTGTATTGCTTACGTTGCATTAAACGTACCAGTCGCGATTTTACGTGAAACATTTATTGGAATAAATAGGTTTGACGTGATAAATTTCTTGCTCAGAAATTGTCAGAAGACACGGTTTTAAAATGCTGGACTTTACATATACAAACTTTGATATCATGATATTTACATGGAAATAGGTTTTTCTTGTAGTGAAAACTGCGATGCAATGACGTCGCGAAAGTACTCTTCCCTTTTCTTTTTAATAGACGAGAAAGATTGCACGCGAATACATATTCGCAATTAAAAAACATACAGCTCTCCTCATTCGAAGATATTTAAAATCTCAAACTATATAATTTGCAACATTTCTCATTACAGCTCGCTGTTTTATTTATTTTTCTTTAAAACACACGTGCCTGTGAAAGTTAATTTCACGAAGCACATTGGTCTCGAGGAATGGTGTTCCACCCTCGAAATATTTCTTACTTGAAATCCTCTATTTCTGTTTCCCGTTTCAATTAATTTAAGAAGAATCGGCGCGCTTTCAGTCAGACGAACTGAGTCATTATGATTTAACTCGTTCCAACTCTGATCGATTCGTTCACTTTCTCGTTGCACGATGTACCGAGAATAACGTCTGCAGTCGTTTGAACCGCGGCGAAACACGGAATAGTCGGTGGAAATATACGCGTTAACCTACGTGATAGAGCACGTTCGGATTCTTCATCGTATTTCCACTAGAAATTCCGCAGATGTGCATAGCGTACACGATCTCTGTACCTGTCGTGCGTCTAGGAACATCATAGCGAACAGATTAAATCTACCACCTATTCATCAACACCGTCGTGCTTTTATTCACAGAGGTTCGCGTTTCCGCGAACTGCCAGACAAATCAATTTATTCGAACCGACGATTAATACGAACGTGTGTACTGAAATAAGTATTATCGGGAAGCATTGGATAGATGTCTCGCGAATTCGTGTTAATGAATACGGTAATTAAATCTGAGCGCCACAGAGGATGAATATTCTCAACCATGTTCTTCCTTTACTCTTCGTTTCATTCTAAACTAAATATTTCCCGATCTAAAGTAACCGCGTTCTTAAAACCTGCATACAATTTTCTGGCAGCCCATTTTTGCAATTATTGTTATCACTTTCTCACTTCAATATAAACAGTCTCATCCGATCTACAGTTCCATTTAAAATACCCGAAAAATTTCCCTACGCACCGGATTGCGCAATTTATTCAATTGGCAAGCCAGATCTCACGCGTTCGACACTTCGGGTTTCAAAAACTGGCGAAGCGAAGACAAAAAAAAGAGACAAATTTCAACAAAATCCACAAACAATTCTCCCGACTCTTGTACTTCGTTTACACTTTTTGTTATTTATTTGTTTTTCATCGATCACCTGGCCATCGAGCCGAGTACTTCGATTTCTGCTCGCGTACCTGACGCCCGCGCATTGTTTAACAGTATTGTTTGTTTCGACGTCGCGTTTCGTGACACGGTTGCGTACGAGGGCGGTGCGATTCGCGATGAAAACATTACAAAAACGGCCGGAACAAATATCGGCGGGCAGTGGGTCTTTTATGCGAGCCGTGTCGACGCGAGAGGAAAATATGATTAGCGCGCGGCGATATCAATGGGGGCCAACGAAGACGCGGCAATAATTCCGCGGATCGAACGAGACCCGGGTCAAGTTGTTGCCGATATGTTATATTTCTCGTCCCGTAACTTCAGATTCTCTCGTATGAATTCGTTTCGAACGATTCTTCCCTCTTTTTTTCCGTTTTTAAACGCTGGATTTATCGCGGCACGCCGGCGCACGAACCTGCACGATTTATTTCCGAGGACACGGGGACGGGAGGTTTGGACGAATATATCGCGGCTTATTTCGTATCGATATTTTATCGCATTTTAATATGTCGCTTGGCGGTTTTAATATACGTGCTTTATTAGGACGGGCTCGATAAGTGAATGGTCGGCCACGGTATTGAATGAAACAGAATTGCGACGAAGCCGCGATTAATAGCTTCCTTTCAAATGATTCGCTAGATTGCCGTGATTATCAAAAATCCATTGAGTTTAGACCGATTTACGCCGTCAGTCGCCCGACACAGTTACATTCACCCGAGTCTCCGTTCACCTCGAAATAAAATAGAAGTGCAAGGCAAATAATTTATTAACCTCAGAGAATTCGGGATGTCTCGTCTATTTATCTACGTCTACTTTATTCCACGAAGTACAAATCCCCAGAGAATTACGTCACAGAGGAATCGATAATTTCGTACACCTGAAATCACCTGCGACCCGACGATGAATGCGTGATCGATACATTAATCGCCGACTGATCGGGAATTCTTAAGAGAGGGGAGGGGGGAAAAAAATACCGACGCGTAAAATAAAATGGTATTACAAACCGGCACAAAAGGCAGGCAGGGAAAACCGATTGGATCGTTCGTCGAATCGAATTTTCTATTCACCGTGTCGCCGACAGGCGGGCACACGTTTTTCGTTTAACGTTTTCGAGCCGGCTTTCTGCAACGATTAACCGTCGCGCGTGACTTTTATTAAACAACAATTTTTGCTCGCCCCCCGATCCGCTTATGAACCGTAATACGAAGCACACGGCGCGCCCGTGCTCTGTGTAACCCTTTGGGCGGGGAAAAATGCCCGTCCGCTCGCCGCCTTTGTTACCAATTTGACCAGCAATTTCGCGGTTAACACGGACTCTGCGAATCGGGAATTTAAAAGCTCGCGCAGAGTGCGCACTTCGTTCCGCGGAAGCTTTTGTCGGGGACGCAGTATCCGAACGTTCGAATCGAAACGAATCGGGCTGCTGCGGGTGGATTATTAATAATAATAATGATGATAAATCTGACGATTTTAATCGGCGATCGTCGATTTTACTTGGGCTGGCCGGAGCGTGGCAAAGTGGAAATTATATTTGAATCGTTCGTATTATAAATACGGCCGCGTTGGTTTTTCATCGTCGTTCGTCCAGCCATTGGGGACTTTCGATAAGCCTTTGTTTCGACGAACCGTTAATTTCACTAGCCGCACAAGTTACTAGACTGACGCGGAACAACTATAATATGTCGAGAATTTCGACCGGCCCGCTTGTCGTTTTCCAAACTTCGCGGTTTCCTTTGATTTTTGTATCGACTCGGAATGCACGACTCGTGGCACGTGAAGTTTCAATGTTTTACGAGTGCAGCGCGAATAGGTACGTTCGGGGATGCGTAAGTGGACGGGGGTTTGATTCGTTAATTAAATGTGGGGGGTGGGTTAATGAAAGTTCTCGTCGTGTTCGTGAATTTTCGAGACTGGTGGTTTCATGCGGATGTTTTGTATTTTTACGATTATTAAAATATTAATGGGGGATTAACTTTCTGCATAACACTTGTGACGTCTGTAGTACGTGCCATGGAAAGTCTACGTTTTAATAATTTTCAGTAATACCATTATTATGCAGCTTCACAATTTCACGTTGAATTAAATTATGCTTGTAGTTTTCATAAACATGCTTCTATATTTATATTCATATTATAGTACATTAAGTGTAAGTATATTCTTCTCCGCGCTTTATAAAAGTGGAGTGAGAAACATTTGTCTGGCCTATGAACTGTAATGTACTGCGATGAAAAATTCAGAAATTAATTATGAAAACCTTCTGCTTCTATGTACATGTACATAAATATTAATTAATACCTCGTCTATCGAATACATCCTTCACGTTCAATAAAATTCGCAATCTACCGAAACAACCATGCTGTCTTTCTTGGAGGGTAGGAAGGGGAACAAAGGTGCAACAATACTGCTTTTTTATTTCCCCCTTTTACGAAATGTTCAAGAATGGCGTAGAGGTGCGTTGCCCTGAGTCACGAGGCGAAATGCCGTTCGATCTGGATCTCTCGTCGCGAGAATGCATCGAAATATGGTCGATCTCGCGGAAATAGGTGCACGAAACCTTCGACGACTTTCTTCACAGGAATCGCATAAACTCGGGCGGATTCTGAACGCTTATTTATTATGCAAGTTTTCGGAAACACGCGGCGGAATGAACATATTCCACGACGAGGCACTTTTTTCGATCGCTGAATCGAAAATTCCTTTGATGCCGTGCTCGCGGAGAAGAAGATGAAACAAACGGGGGACGATAGTTTGGAATAATAATTTTTTCTAATATAGTTTTTCTAACAATGTCTACGCATTTCGAAATTGTTAGAAATCGTGAACACAATGTGGAACACGTATTAAGTTGAGCGGTAAATTGTTAGATATATGAATAATCACAGCATCGACTGGTATATTAATAATTGCGTGTTTGAATAATCGTGATCCTGTAATTCGTATAATATAAATAATACAATGGTCGTGTTGGTTAGATACGCAATAAACGCAGCATTACCCTGTAACACAATTGTACTTTCTTGTTTTAAATACGCATGTCGGAAAGTATTATACTCCTGGTTTGGACCATTGGTCCAATAAAACACTAAATTAATCATTGTAATCTAGGACAGTCAATTATTTGCATTACTCACTGCGACCTTGTGGCAAAGAAAAATGGACGGGCAGCTAATTTGTCGACTTGAGTTTTCAGTTCGTTTCAGCTGGACGAATGTTTACAAGCGATGTTCAAAAATAGTTCTTTAATATTGTTAATATTCCAATTGTAAGGGCTGTTCAACAATAATGGCGCAGTTCCATTTATCGTTACAGAAAACATGTTTGTAATTGTGCGTAGTTCGCACATACAATGGAATCGAAGTTACAGGACACGCGACACAAAAACATGTTTTCCTTCTGCAAAGTTACTCGTTCGGCGTCTCCTTCGATACTAATCCACGCTCGGGTAATTCGATTTTGAGGATCATCCGTGCGGGGTTTCAATGTGTTCGATTGGTGGAGCTATCAAAGGTGAGGCCGGTGTCGAAACACGATTCGCGGGGTAAATATTACGTTTCTGGAGCAGCTCGAATGCGAATTCTTATATGTTACGTGAATTTTATAAATTACTGAGGAATACTTAATATTATTAATGGCCGTATTTAATGTACGGTTACACGTGTACGTGTATCTGTATTCCACTTAAAATTCCACATTAAAGACGGAAACCTCTATGTGAACCTTCCAACCCTTTCTGTCACAATTCCCAAAGAACTGATTCCCCGTCGCGTCAAAAACAGTTCAAATACCAAGACCTGCTAAAACAGCTCAAAAAAACCATTTAATTTAACCCATCCACGCGTCCATCTTCCGATCTCGAATAAAGCACGAATTCCCTCCCCTCTAATACACCTTTCCCAAAACTATCCCCAACCAAAAATGGTTCACCCCCGTCAAAAAGGTGATTCAACACCCCATAACCATAATCGTCACGATCTCCGCTCCATCCCAGAAAATCGTTCCCCGGCAAATCCTCGAGGAAACAGAAATTGGCCGTAGACAAGGGTCGGGAGGCAAAAGGCTTTACGCAACAGGTAAACGCTGGATTATTGATTCGTTGGTTCGGCACGGGCTCACGGGATCAGGATGTGCGTGTTCCACGCCGCAAAGTGCACGCACGTGTGACTACACACATACACACACACACACACACACGCGTACACACGTTGGGAACACAGAGAGAGAAAGAGAACTTGGGCGGAACGCGTGTACACAACGTGGAACCGAATGTAGCCGCAATGGTTGCAATGTGTATTCTCATTTCAAGCGTATTTCCGGATTCTGCTTGCACAGGAGTGCATTAATGCATGCAAAGGATTCCATTGAGCCTGGCTGCAGTCTAATTTCGCGGCGCCCTTTATCCACCGGCCGCACTTGTTGGTCGCTTTATTATCGGGATAGAGACGTCGCGTGGAATTTATGGAAGCCGCCGCGATAACCGCGAAATTGACCATTCCAAGCAGACACGAACCGTGCCCTTTTTTTTCTTTCGTTCGCCATTCTTCCAGCACAGAACGGAGGATCCCTTTGATCTTCTCTTCGTACTACCGAGCTGCGTCTCGACGCCTTCGAATTGGCATTCCCTTGTTTTATTTTTATAGAGAGGGAATACAGAGGGGTGGATCCTGGCGTGGGTGGTTCGAGGGCTGTGGGCTTGTTCGATTGACGAGTTTTATACGATGAATGGCTTGGAAGGTGTTAGTAGTAGATTCGAGATGGAGTTTTTATTTTGGACGACTCCACGATGCATTTAAATGTCTCGCGGTAATTAATTGGTGCGACGTGGTTTTAAGTTTTAATTGGATTGAAGTGTTGAAGCAAGAGTTTGATTGTATGTTAGTGCGATTAGGATGCTGTGTTAAACGTTTTATGATAACGCTTGTGTACTCGAAATTGAGTACGATGATTGTAGATGGTTCTCGTTTTTCATGAATTTTGTTGCCTTTATTTCTTGCGCTTTTTATTTCCCATTGGCTGATATATCAATGTGGCTTAACACAATAAATTCTGTGTTAATACAGGGTAGTTAACACATTGAAACATTCCTGAGTAATTTAAGATATTGCAAGATCTGATTCTGGTATGTTATAATTATTAATATATCGTGAATAAAATTTTCCAATAAAACCCCCCAAAATAAATAATATTTAATAAACTAACAGCCCTATAATAATAATTACTAACAAGATATAAAACGATTTTAAATAAATCGTCCTTGCAATTTTTCGCCCAAACTGTTGTACAATATTTCATTTCTTTTATCCCCTGCGATAAAGTAATTTTCTTATTTACTCTCCATACACTTAGAAAGGTTTCTTCATGGGCATTCAAGTTTCCATCTGCACAATTTTCTCCAGAGAAACACAGCGTCTGGTAATGAGTGTTAATTTTCATTACTGGGTATCATACTGTGTAATTGGCTATTGAGTTTTTGTATACGGAAAGCATGGGGCGAAGAAGAGGCTTGTGCAGCGATGAATGAAATTTTCATTGCAGAATAATAACCAAATGGCGGCGTTATAAATATGTAATGCTTTATGATGTATAACGCTACCGAGAAATATTACCGCAATTTTTGCTGCCAACAATTTGGATGGCGTTGTACTTCAAGAGTTAATTAAAGGCATCCGAATCGAAGTAATCAAGCAAGCGTGTTAATCGTTGACATTTCGTATAATTGATTAAAAGTAATTTCACAAAGACCAACAGAAGGAGTCTAGATGGTTTCGTTCGTCGGAGAGTGTTTGATAAAATTAGAAGAGTCGAATGCGCATTGTGGAGGGTTTATTTATAAAATTTATTATTCAGAAGCTCGGATAATCAATATCCGTTTTCCTGCTGTAGCATTAATTTTCGCTACAACAACTTGTACACGTCCATAAATTCGAGATCACGCATCATTTTGCACTTGCAGGTAAATATTTATCGGGTGAAAGCGATTTATGCGTTGCCCATGTGTACCTCGTCAAACGAAACAGGGATTTTTATACAACAGGAATTTTAAACGCCGCTTAACAGCCAACTCGTGTAAATTAAAATTTCAGTTTTCTTTTCAAATATATTAATTTCTGCTGTCTGTTTCCAGTCGTGTATTTTAATATCGATATTAAATTCTAGTTACGCCAATGTTTCAGCAATCTTTACATTACGTAAGTGTACTTGGAATTAAACTCGTGCAACATTTAATTCTCGTAATCTAAATGGAGATTATTTAGTCCAAGGTACACTGGCAGTGAATCGTAATTGAAATACATGTTTCACTAATTTCGTGGAGGCCATACGAAATTTTCTACGCCAGTAGCTCCGTGTTACGAGTTTATGGCGTATATGGGACATGATTTAAGGGCTCGTTTCAACCACGGTCGAGTTGATCGTTGATCCTGTTAGTTGTCAGTTAGTTACAGAGTTAGATAAGAATCACTTTCCAACATGTTAGTTACACTGCTTTACTGTACGGTTCGGGTAGCATTGTAGCATGGAACAGCAGGTATAAAGTTTGACGTTACAAACATGTCGGTGCATGCTGCAAAAATTAACGCTTTCTTTTCTTTGCTATTGCAATGCAGAGTGCTAATTCGACGGCATTGTTCCCGCAGAATAATGGACGAATGGAAGTGTAATTTTCATTTGCATTTTCATTACAAATTGAGAACCGGAGTGTATCATAAATCTTTTTTCTTTCTGCGCTATTGTATGATGATTTTATAAATTATTTATCATTCATTATTCCTTTACTGTTAGGAATATCTGATGCTCTAAAAAAGATCTTTTTTAAAGGAGAAATCAAACGATTATTTTAACACTATCCAATATGCTTCATGAAACAATCTATTTCCAAAGCAATGAATATTTAAATCCGACAATTCTCTGAATTAAATCATCCGAAATTCGACATCCATTTTATATCTCTGCTGCAATTTAAATTTAGATGCTTCTGGATAAATGTAACATCAAAAGATTTGCGTTTTTATCACATCGAGTATTGCCTTGAAAGAATATAAAAGATTGGTAAGAAAGAATATGTTCGTTCGAGACTGAAATCTCGACGAATCGGGCACGTGGATCTACACAGACGAGAATCACTGCGTGAAAAGCGTGAAAAGCTTTTTCTTTCGTGAGAAATTTCATTGGCTGGCTGGTGGCAAGAAAGCTTGTCAGCCATGTCGACGCGTTCTGTCGTCCGGCTGCCACGCTGCTCGTTGTAAAAGTCTCGCAAGAAGCCACGAGTTTCTGTCTGTTTTACGCTGACATTACGTGACGCTAGCTATTCCATGGGACAGCTGTTTGGTTTCAATATATATTTGCGGCCTCAACTATCGCTGTCTACTTTACGCGAATATTGCATGTTTCGTCTGTCAGAAATCGTACTACGGTTTTCCGATAAAAAGAAGCAACTCCTCCACCTACTATATTTCATTGAACACCGACACTCCTTTAAATTCATTTAAATTACAATAAAGATAATAATTTATATATCAACAAATTCAATGGGAACGATGAACCCTTTGCGAGAAAAAGATGCGACAAACAAGTGAACTCTAAAGGAAACAGACAAAACTGATAAGAAAAGAAAAAACGCGTCATTCATTATTATAGAATAATTTCTCTTTGATTATACTAAAATTCGAAGTACATTAATGTGGGATTGGAAATATTGCGTGACTATATAGAATGATTCCGAGGCGTAAAAGATATGTTTGGAGCTGAGTACTTGAGAAGATCATGCGAATGGAGGGTACAGCGGCCCAAGGATTCGGGTGGACGCGACTGACTGTCGCCAGGGGATGTCTGCAGTGTGTATCCTAAATGAGCGAGAGCAAATGAGGAATAGAATGAGAGAGTAACTAAGAGTGAAAGAATATATAGAGTGAATGATGCGGGTGCAAGGCAGAGCTAAGGGAGAGTTAGAAGAGAGCTGTTTGAGAATAGAGCAGAATAGTTTGAAGAGTTTAAGAGAGACGTATCGTGTTAGAGTTGTCGTGTGTCGACGTCTTATAATAATAAAGCTAGTGTTTAATTGAAGCAGACTGATATCTTATTACCCTACCTGCCCTCTATTCCAAACTACGTGAGTTTACTAAAAATAACTTGTACATTAATAATACAAGAATGGGCCCCGAATTTTCCAATTGCTACACAAGAGGACAGCCCATCTTCCATTTAAAGCCGCCGGTCAATAAATCGATATTTCCCTCTGCACGGCATCCTTTTAAACGAACGTTACTCTAACCGGCCGAATCAATCGAAAATGGTATCAGAAACGTACGTGACACAGATCGCCGAGGCACGTTGTGCTTTTCTCGATCGATAATCGGTCGAACCGAGCCGCCGCAACCATTAAGGCCTCAGCCCGCAGCCGGTTGGCACACCTAGCCTGCATTCTAAAGTCATCCTACGCCTGTACATCACCTTTCTAAAGCGTGGCTCGCATGCTAACGCTCGGGCCGAGCTGCAACGAAAGTGAAAACGAGGCGAGAACCTTGACGGAGGCAGAGAACCCGGCGAAAATCAATGGACGACGGCGTCGAGAATGTGATCGCAATGATTAACACGTGTCGCACGACACATGGGCACTCGTGCGGCAATCGTTGTAAACGTTCCTCCACGTTGCGGCACGATGTTTGTTTTAGACGAGCCACGCTTTTTATTATTTCGTCTATCGGCTCTCCTTTCAATGACACTTTAACGGATCGATCGATCATCGAATCTAGAAATTCCTTTCGGGTGCCTGATTGTCTGTGCGTTTCATGAACTTGGTTTCTTATTCGAGAGAATCTGCTGTTAATTTTAATCAATGCCTCTACGAAGATTTCGATAAGATGTTAGAGTATAAATATTCCTGGAATCGGTTACCGTGGGGATAATGAAAATCTGTTTATTTATATGAACATATTTATCCAATATTTAATACTTTTTGTTAGCAACCGGGTAGCCGGGTACCCATTTCTATATTTTTTTGAATAATTTTTGTATGTTCTTGATAAAATATCGAAGAACCCTTCTAGATCTCGATTCTTTGAACAATTTCACGTCAACTAACGTTTTGTGAAAACAGATTTATGCAAAATAATTTGAATTACTAAGCTTCGAACTTCTACTCCATTTTAGTTGCTAACATAAGGGTTGAACTAATTTTGCTTTATTAATGCTAACATTCCTTCCGAGTATTCGAAATACTTATGGTTCGACTATCATGGACGTGACGATTTCACTGTGAATGCTTCACGTCGTTCTAATCACGCGTGAAAATAATTCAGCAAAATCTGACCGCAAATATTGCAACATCTGTTGCGAGGAAGCAACAATGCGATGCGGTCGAGATTTCCAGGAGCTGCACGACGAAAACGGTCCTCAATGACAGTTTTAAGACGCCTGGCGTATTAACGTCGGTTATTCGTAAGGTACGAGCAGCGTCGCGGAAAACACAATAGTTACATGCACTGTAATCTCGTAATGGACGGGGGCTTTAATCAACATTACTTAAGTTGTCACGAACTTAGCCCGGGTTACTGCCGCCCTGTGAATAAAGTCGACGATGCGGTGAGAGCCGCGCGGAGGAGGCCAGGCAATTTTTGCGGACATATTGAAGAAAATATTTTCCAGCCGGCGAATATCTTCTGAGATATAATGTAACGCGTACCTTCGTGATATCCAAGTATTGCCAATGCTTTCGCTGTGCTGGACAAATTCATGTCGCGCCGAAGCTCAAATCGCGAGAAATAGAATAAGTAAATTTTTTCATCGAAAGAATTTATGGAGAAGGAGAATTTGAAAATATAGATGTTCCTGGGCGATGTCTATTGGGGATTTATAAATCTTTAAGTACAATGCTACAGGAAATGCTTCATATTTTTATGACAATCAATTAGTAAATTGTCGGCTGAAGAATGTCGAATAGGCAGTTAAGAATTATAAGTGACATCAGCGGAGAATCGAACTCTAAGTAGAAATGGACATCCGGTGGTCAGACATGACGTATACCAATTTCTTGTACTCCTTTCTAATTTTCGACTGCAGATTAAATTCATGAACTATTGAGATACTCTGCACAAGTTATTCAATACATCGAACATACCATACAAAAAATATACATGTGTAGAAGTTATTTTTAGTAAACCCCACGTAGTTTGCAATAGAGGGCAGGTAGGGTCATAAGATATCAGTCTGTTTCAATTAAACACTAACTTTATTAATATAGGACGTCGACACACGACAACTCTCACACGATTCTCACAATACTCTCTGCTCACGATAGGTCTTTCTTAAACTCTTCAAACTATTCTGCTCTATTCTCAATCAGCTCTGTTCTAACTCTCCCTTAGCTCTGCCTTGCACCCGCATCATTCACTCTATATATTCTTTCACTCTTAGCTACTCTGCCATTCTATTCCTCATTTGCTCTCACTCATTTAGGATACACACTGCAGACATCCCTTGGCGACAGTCAGTCGCGTCCACCCGAATCCTTGGGCCGCTGTACCCTCCATTCGCACGATCTTCTCAAGTACTCAGCTCCAAACATATCTTTTACACCTCGGAATCATTCTAAATAGTCACGCAATATTTCCAATCCCACACATATGTGCTTGTTATAACGAGATTTAATACTGCAAAAATATTATCCACAGAACACACTCCTCAAAATTCCCTCGACAAACGTTTCGCTAATAAGAAACTATAACTTAGAACAAATTACTAATTGCCATACACCTCTGACCGACTACCCAACTAAAAATCGAACTGCCAATTACAAAAACGAAGAAAATATCCAAACTTCCAGTCTCGGATGCCACGCAACGACAAGACCAAAAGGGTAACGGGCTTCTCTTGCAATCCATTTGCGTAAGACACTTCCCATCGTCCCCATAATTAGATATTACGTCAAACGGCGCGAGTGGGCTCAAAGTTATCACAGATAAAAAAGAAAATAACGGCGGGGGGCGGAAGATCCGTGGCAGGAGCGGGATGGAGGCTTTGTGCGATCCACTGGCGAGATGACACGTCGCTGTCCAATGTAAATCAGCCCCTTTGTTAAAGCCTTTTTATGTATCGAGTTCACGAGGTGGACGTACAGCAGCCGCTATTTTCGAGATCACTGTCGTAGGGCTTGCTTAATCTCATTTCTCGATCGAGAAACGAGACAACGGGCGATCGTGTTGCAACCACGGACCGTGGAACAATCGAAATATTGGTTCGCCGGATGCACCTTGACATTTCGTTCGTTGTTCTTGACGCCAGTTGACGCGTATTAAAATTCGGCCCTCTAAGATCGTGGCTTACAATGCGAACTTTGACGAGCTGTTAATGGTTCCTTGAATGGACCGCGGAGGAGGCTTTCAAGGTAGACTGGGGAAAGGAAGCTATGATAATTATGTACATCGTCGATTTGGTAATCGTGGTTCCACCTATTATTGTAATTTCAGATACAATGGATTGTGCCTGGTTGTACTGACAGGAGCTGTGAATATTTTTAGAACGGCCAGAGATATCTGAAGGCTGAACTGAATGGGTTTGGATACCATGTACAAATCGTAATGTTGTTGCAATTTTTTGTAACTTCTATGTACGATATAATCCATAGTATAAATCAAAATCGATTCCTCGTATTTTTAGAAAATTCATATAATTGAAAAAACTATGAAGTATTTTCAATCAGAACAATTCTCATTGCCTTAATCATTTCTTTCGGTTAAAACACTTTTAAACTGGTTCTAAAATAGTGTCCTCGAAAGATATCAGTATTTATTTGAAATAATCATTATTTGTTTTACCACAATTGGGAGACTTGAGTTAAAAAATAATCCAGAACGAATATATTCAGATAACAATGATTTTTTAAAAGAACAAATTAGACTGGCACACCTTCGAACACTTTACACCTAAGAAATTCAATCTTCCGACGAATCGACACTTTCCTAATCGGCTTCCCAGCGATTTGCGAAACTTTTAACAAACGACCAGGTCGCGCGAATTCGACCAAACTTAGATTCTCTTTTAGACCAGCATTTCCATCGGTTTCATTGCACCTGATTCAATCGCGACTTTTGCTCACGCGTCAATTGTCAATTTACGTGCCGGCCAGCCATCAAGACTTGTCAGGTGGAAACGTTCACGAAAAGAAAACGCGCTGCGCGAACCAGAACTTTTGGCGGCAGAAGTTTCAGTGAAGTAAATACAGATCGCGGTTTTTCGCGAAACTATTTTCTCCCTTTACAATGGCGATTCTATTGCAGAAACTGGCGGAACGAAGAAATGGTGTTAAAAGTTGAATGATTATCCTACTTACTTCGTTTGAAAAGGATATTTCATTGAAGGAAAATTCTTAGAGCCGCTATTTATTTGTGAAGAAATATGAGAAAAATATCTAGAGTATAAATATCAAAATTTAATATAAAATTTTGGCCGTAAATAGATAAAGATATTTTGATGCTAGCGTAAAAAGTGAAATAATATTCTAATAGCAGTTCCTATGAATGGAGTTTTAATAGCACAGTAAACTATTAAAAAGGTACCAATTATATTTATGTGGGTTATATCTTATTCGTTGATAAACTGCTGACAATGTAATCTTCCATTGTTACTTTTCACTCCTCTGACGTATTAAAGGTTCAAAGTATTTCAGCGTCGGTGAAAATGTTACTCGACAAGTTTTTCATGCCTGTCCTCCGCACAATTCGCGAGAATGATGTGGAAGAAAAAATACACCAAAGATCACAGAAGATGAGCAGCGGAGCGTCCTGTCTGACGCAGAACGTTGCGGAACTTCCGTTAATTATTTGATGTCGGAAAGATTGACGTTTTCTGGCGATAAATTCCTGTTTTTCTTTCCACCAAAGGGATACAGGAAGCATAAATTATTAAATAATCGTATGCCGTGTGCGCTCGTGCAACGGTGCATAATGTAACGGGGAACGTTACCCCCCGAACGAGATCCTGCAGAATTTATAATGTTTTTAAAAATACAAATAAATTTGCACATTCTATGATCCGTGCTTGAGAAAATATTCCTTTCAATTTCAGAACAGTTTCACATGAAAGTATTACAAATATTTCATGAATGAGGAAAAACCAATTTTATAAATTCCTTGAGTTACTTAAACTTTGACTAGAAGATTCATATGAAATCCAAACAGCCCCCCTAGAAGGTGATTATGACTTAATTTTGTATTTCAAAAATTCTGCCAATTCTCATTGAATAAGTAATTCAGTAACAATAAGTAATTCAAGAAATACTATGAAGATTTAACACTTTCTTAGACTTCGGTACGACGTTCCAAATATCCTTTCGTTTCCAAATACTCTAACAAAACATCCAAAGCGAAACTCGTCGCGAAAATTCCGAAAATCACCGAAGCAGACCACCGGTCGCATTCCAGTGTCCCTTCGTCACTCGTTCCACCCTTGTAGTCCCGCTCGCCACCCCCCATCCGCATTACTTATCCCTATCGACGAACCGGGAGTCGGCCAACCCATCTCAATCTACAATTGAAATTATTGAAATCAGCGAAATCGATGATATCCGCCTTGTCGCACGCAAGAACAATACCGCATCGGCCGCCAAGCAGAGATCCCGATTTTCCCTTGCACGCGCATAATCAACGTCACGCGCGGATAAATAGGAATTATCGAGCGCATTCCTATTAATATAACAACATTTTTCGAGGCCCGTGCCACGTTGTCGGCTTTCCCACGGTGAACATCGACTGGGAAACACACAACGCACCGGTTCCTCGTTTCCTTCCTTTTCCCGCCCCCTTGCTAACCCCTGGAGTTACTCCCTCGCCATCGTTCTCTCTTCGTGCCAACCCGTTTCACCCCTTCGCCACTCTTTCTCGACGATTCTCCCTCTTTCACTCGGTTGTTCAGTCTCCTTCCTCGTCCCTCTTCCAGCCTTCTCGCGCGGCGAATTTTCATGCGGTACCGCGATATTAAAATGCCGTTTCCCTGGGATATTTGCGCGTCGCGAAACGCAGGAAATAGCTACGCGACTCTTTTTCTTTCGCCAAGACCTTTTTGCGCTCGTTCCGCGAGCGAGCTTGAATCGACCGGGCAAGAAGAAACGGCTGGTTTCGGATACCCGGGGCAAAAAGACACGGTGGAGAGGGTCAGAGACGAAGGGTTGCGCGTGGCCGTTTTGCGGGGTGTTTTACGAAATGTGCGTTAATCGAGGAACTGTAGGGGGATGCGCTGTTGAATCTCGACGAGACTGTGGACAGAGTATTAATTTGCTAGAATTCTTGACGCGTTCGCGATTGGGAAGAAAGTCGTCGAGAATTGTCGAAATCGAAAACGGCCTTAACGTTTTCTGTCAAAAAGTGATTACACTCAAAGTGATTTGAGTTCATTTTAAATACAGTATAACAATTCAGAATGATATTCGAAGATTATCGAAAACCGAGAATATCGTTGTTCCATGAACAGAAAAATACTGCCCACAGAAAAATGAACTCAATTTGTCGTAACCTAACGATCGCACGAGTTCGAGGGTGGTTGAGCAGAGATTCGTTGAATCTGATTATAGTCGCCAATTGCAGATAACCATTGACCAGGCTCGAGTGACGCTTAATTTATGGCAGATCGAGACCGACAGCTCGGCAATCTGACGTTAATGAATGCCAAATTTTGACCCAGTAATTTCTGGTGTTTCGGATAGCTGCGAACACGACCCCATTAAACCGGCCACTGCGAATGTGTGCCGCGAATAACGCAGTCAGGCACGTTTCATGGTTTCTGTTCATTATCCAGTTATTAGTATATTTTCATTCTTTGTGGTTGCGCTTTATTACGCCGCGCGGAATTAATCGTGCGGCTTAAGGGGTGCGTTTCTGGCGCGTTTGGGGGTTGTACGCGGAAAGGAACGAGGTCGAACGTGTTCTGTACAATCTTCCTCTCAATTTCGTATTTGTCGTTCGATTATCCCGGTAAATTTAATTAGCCCCATTGGAATTGTTTTATTGGACCTCTGTTGACTATTACAGTAATAACGGTAATACAACAATTGTAAATATAGCGCGGGAAATATTCGTATGTCTCTAATACGAACAATAAAGGAGTGACTGCAATAGAATATACACTCAGCAAAAATTTTTCTTTCTTACAAGGAACCATACCGAGGTGTCCGCCTCCGATTTCGATGAAACTTGGTGGATATATTAAGCAGGCGAAAATAAGGGACACGTATTTTTTTATAGCGGCCCAATCGCAAGTTTAAGGGTGAAATCACCCTCTTGAAGTTTCAGCAGAAAAATGGTATCTTGAAAACGGTTACAGATACAAGAAAACTTCTTAAGGAAAAGTTTCATGGTTTTTTGAGGTAAATCAAATAGTGGTCACAGATTTTGTAAATAATGTAACAATAAATTTGTTTGTTATAAACAAATTACTTTTTACAAAATGAATGACCACTATTTGGTTTACCTCAAAAAACCATGAAACTTTTCCTTAAGAAGTTTTCTTGTATCTGTAACCGTTTTCAAGATACCATTTTTCTGCTGAAACTTCAAGGGGGTGGTTTCACCCTTAAACTTGCGATTGGGCCGCTATAAAAAAATACGTATCCCTTATTTTCGCCTGCTTAATATATCCACCAAGTTTCATCAAAATCGGAGGCGAACACCCCAGTATGGTTCCTTCTTTGTATTAAGAAAGCAACATAATAGTATTCCAATTTCTCATTCCTAACTTACCAAGTATTACCCTAACTTACCTAACTGTTCCTAATCTATTCCTTTCTTACTCTATTCACTGGCAAATGAAACTCCCTCCCCGGTGTATTACAGGAATACAAAACCAAACCATACATAAATCTCGAATCGCAAAATTTATACGATTAATAACAACCAGCAACGAAAGAACAATCGGTAACACCGTTTCCTTGACAATTAGTTTTTATCAGACTTCATTCATAGCAGTTTCTGTCCAAGAAAGAGAAGAAGGCTCGTGGCAAGATGAACGATAATAACGAACGACCGGCTCTCACGAAGGATGCTCGAATTTTACGTGTTACGATTCGCACGCGAGCCACGGCGCGTTATAATCGCGAGTCTTCCGGCATTCCTCGCGCGTACGTAGTTCCGGTCGCGTACAAATAAAACGTGACGAAATTCCAAGAGAATGATAAGCGTGGCGTCCACGACAACGATGAACGATAACGACGAGGTAGCCCGGGAATACAGACGGCAGAGGTAATCTTGTTTTCATCCCGGACCCTCTTTTTACGTAAACCCTGAGCCAAGAGATACACTAATAAGAAGATTATAATTAAAAGTCGGTCTACTGTGTCTATGCGAGGGAATATTGTTTTTATTGGTCTGTTCGTCGGTGAACGATTAACTTCGTTGCGGTTAAGACTGTTCGTTATAATCGCTTCGATGATTCTGAGAATGAAACTGAGGATGAAGGAACATTTTGGAAATAATTAGAAAGTCGTTTTCGCAGATTTCGTTTAAGTAATTGGATTTGAAGGATGTTGTATGTTCGACATTTTTCGAACAGCGGTTGGAAAGATTGAATATTAATAATTTGGTTCGGTTTGTGTTACGTGAATTAGATTTTAATAAATGTGGATGGTGGCTATACTTTGTTATTTTTTATTTATATTTGGGAATTAAGTGGACGATTGAATGACTTGCGAAGTGTCCAGCAGATTTCGAAGTGATCACTTTTTCATCGGTTATAAATCAAATAACGCAGTTCCAATTGAAAATAAAAAGCAATTCTTGAAATGTAAAAGTTATTTCCAGCTTTGAAGAAGCTGGAATAAAATTTCGTAGATTTACGTAGGTGGTTTCGATGAACTAGATTAAACGGCCGACGCGGCAATCATAGTTCGGTGCACTTCCGGCTACAGACTCAAGGAAACGAAGGAAACTGATCGAGGAAGTTCGGTAATTTAGGAACCCTCTCGCTTATCTTGACGCGTTTTAAAGTAGAAGATAACAAGTGCAGAGTTCACATAGATCGCGAAGTGGATACTGCGTCTACCTGAACTGGGTCAGAATATAGGATGAGATAGTTTAAGAAAAAGAAAGTTATTAAAAATTTCTTTGTTTCGTCCGAAAAGTGTACAACAAATCTGCCGTGTCTTATTTTCCAGCAGGATCGCTCACTAAAAAGATAAAAGAAGCTGAGTACATTGTCTTAAAAACGTTTCTTTTAATTTCCACTGCAACTATTGCCCATTATCGTACAATAAATCTCCAGCAAAACAATTCCATAGAAAATTGACCGCCTTGAGGAACAGCTTCTATTAAATTCAACGTGCCGGATTTCGTTTCACCTCATTCAATTCCAGAGTGGAGACGTTCTACTAAATACACGAGGCATCTGATTCGACGAAACTACCATATCCAATCGACGCGTTCATTGCTAAAAATGTTATCAAACCAGATGCACGAACGTTAACACCCCTCCTCCCTACAAAAATATAAATTACCCCGGGCCGGTATTTCACAGCGAAATTAGAATCCAGGCCGATTAAACGAAGACATCGAACTTCGATCGCCCAACAGGCCAACCGACAACCACGAATCAACCGATCGACACCAAATTCACCGTCGCACCCCATCATTCAAATCCAAACATACAAGCATATGCTTCACGCTCGAAAGAACCGATCCCCCTCGTCCTGGTTCTCCTCCGTCGGTTTCCTCGCCGGCCCTGACAACGATTTCACCTTTGACCCCCCGACGCTGGAAACCGCGCACAGCAAGCTGGGAAAATCACAGAAAACGCGGCGGCGTTTGTGCGAAACGGTATAGAATAGGAAGGAATCCTCGACAGCGGGGCGGTACGGATCGATTAATTATTTAACGAACCTCTCGGCACCCTGCACCACACCCTCGCCCCGTCGACCCGCCATGCTTCTGCACCCTCCTCCTCCCTCCGCCCCCCTTTTTCAATCCTTGCTCATCCTCGTTGGCGCACCACTGTTTAGCCCCGAAGCAACGTCCGTCCGTTCGTTCCGTCTGTATTTCCATCCGTTGCACATCCTTCCACCTCCGACCGTGCTCCTCCGTTAACCGACCATCCCTCTAAACACCCCCCGACGCCCGCCTATCCCCGGCTCGTCCCACGAATCCATCGCCGTTCTCTGCGCCACTGTATTTCGCGGCGTGATTCAGTCTGAAATTTCATCGTGAACAGGAGGAATCGTAACTGGTAGGATAGCCGCGTAATTAGTTTGCCTTTGATGAGAAAACTCGCGATCAGCGCGCACGTACGAACGTGTGTGCAGGGGGGATGCGTTCGCAGGGGTGGTGGGTTAGGCTGATGGTCCGTCGATCTGGCGTGAACGACGGAGACGCGGTTTGGAATTCGATAGGGCCGTGGATTCCACGGCTATGGGCGATGGGTGGAATTGTTTGGAGAAGATAGTAGCGGGTGGGAGTATTTTTTATCCATCGAGAGGGTGCGCAAAGATTGCGTTTATTAGGAAACGCACGGATGGCATGGATTCACTTTTACGATGCCCTTTTTTCTTTTGAAAGTAGGGTCTCTTATCGGGCACGATGGTTGGTTGCCGAGAGCAGAACTCGTGAGAGGCGATTTTAATTAGGAAACATTTTTTGGACAGTCACCTAGAGAATTTAAAGAATCCATTCGTAGCATGCTATCACATTATGGATAGCAAACATAAATATAATTACTATTATTATTACTTTTCTTATATATATACAATCTACTGTAATTGTTGTATGAAATGTCCTTTATTATAACTGTTTATCATGTAATCTAAGGGGGCTATCCCCGTAAATAAATCTATTACTATTATTATTATTATTATTGTTAGTAATGGAGTAGTTTCTCTGTAGAAAATTTGGGGAATATGAAACTTGTCGTGTAGTGCACATTAACAGTATTCTTTATGGTAAACGTATCGACAGATCTTCTAATTTAAGTAGCCTTGGAATACAGAGTGAGTCAAAAAGGTAATCACACAGTGCATAGTTCCACTTACAACTTCATTATCGTGGTGGGAAACCAATTACTAAGCCCATCTGTAACAGTGTGATTGATGTGCTTCGTATCCATGTATACTGTTTTAGGAATAATTGTCTTCGCACCAAAATAACGAAGATGCAAATGAAACTATGCACTGTATGAATACTTCTTGGCCCACTGCATAGAAACATATGAATTTTTCCTTGCGGCATATTGTTAGATACCTGACCGTCCACCCTGCACGTCTGCAGGACGTTATACCTGTAGAACCACGGAAAAACCCTAACTCTGCACACATCTGGCAAAAGCAACCATCCTTCTCCCTTTTTTTATTACCACATGGAATTTTCCTCAAAACATTTGCAAACCATAAACTACCTCCTTCCCTAAAAATCCGAAAACTCCTTCCAGTTCCACTTCCACCCCTATCAACCACCACTACGACCTCTTCGATAGAAATAGTTTACATTTCTCCCTACACCACTCCGAGATTTCAGAATAAATCCTACAGTCAAACAGTATAGACCTAAGATAATCAACTTCACTCACAACCAAAGAAATAAAGGCGATTTATATATACTTTTAAACTTGGCTCATTTTTCACTCCTACGGGTTCACGACAATATACAGTCTCGCAGAATGCATTGACTTTTAATAAAATCAAATAAAATCCCACCGAATATTACCACTTTATTCTCCCCTGACATTAACTTTTCAGACTTGCTCTCCTCCCCATAAAAATCTTGAAATAAAAACTGTTACCCTATTCTCGTTATAAAAATCATTTAACAAGTACAGGCACCGTTCATCAAATGACGTTTCCCAGATGTACGATGACCAAGTAGCTGATTAAGGAGGTCGAAATTTCGAGTGTTAAGCAATATCATAATTTGAGGTGGTTTTGTCGGGTTCATCGCTGGTGGAGCGGGACGAAGACAAAGGGACGCGCTGTTAAATGGCTCTTTCTCTAAGAGCCCGACCAAGAGAGCAGCACAAAGGAGGGAGGGTCGTTCTTTGCCGCCAAAGAGACTACCCTTGGTGAAAAGATTGTCCCGTTACCACCTATTACCGCCCTTCTTATTATCACGCCCACCTCCATTGATTCTTGTATTTCCACGATTAATCCCCTCCTTCTTTAAATGCCTTGTGTACAGCGATTGAAATTTCTTAATTAAATAATAAATTGTACAGTCAGAAGGGGAATGGAATAATTCCGTTTCAGAGCAAAAGCACCGAGCCACATTCCTAGCATAACGTTGATTGAAATTGGGTGGGAGGGCTAACTTGCAGGAATTTCGTTAATATTATTTTAGCGATTCTAACTGGCGGCTATGTTAAAATGAATTTCATCAACTTATTAATTTTTACGAATTGTTACGAAATGCTTTATGCATCGAGTTACGAATAAAATGTTCGATTCCGCGATAGCTAACGAAAAATTATATTCCGATGCAATCGATACTCCAATGCAAACATCAACGGATAATATAATGTACCTTAACTCCGTCCGATATCTGTATAATAATTATTATACCGGGCGAAAATCAATTTCATTCGCCTCAGAACAAATACAAGGGTGTATTTAGAATCCAAGGAGGGCGTCGTTTCATTTTGAAATCGAATATTCCCGGACGGATGAGAAAACCATGGAATCTTTTCGTCAAAACATAGAAACGCGTGTACATATAACAATACAGAAAGATAATCGTAGTCCATTAAGCAGAGGGCTGGAGAATTATTTAAAAGAAGCTCACGTACTCCCGCGGACTGCCGTGCGTCAATACAAAAACAAGAAGCTAATGTTTCACCAGATGTAGGGAGATAAAAAAAAAAGGGAAATGAGAGGAACCAGTTAAACAGAGCCAACTGTATCTCATGTTCCATTACCTTCCGGCAACCGTTCCACAAAATTCGGTCCCGCTTTTTTCAAATTTCTTTTTAGCTTATCATCCCTCCGCCCGTTTCCTTTCATTTCAACAGCTGTCATTATATCCCTCGATTTTCCACCCCTCCCCTCTGTCTTTGTCTTGCAGGAATATCCCTTTCTACATTTTCCCGCCTCATCTCGTCCTTGTCGAGACTAAACGACCTCGCCTTCTGTACGCTCGAAGAATTTCCTCGCGAATACTTCTCGACCTTTTCGAGTCTCCGTTTTCCCCGACGAAGGCGTCTTTTAGCGGAGTCAGCGTCGAATTTCAGCCAGACCGTGCTTCGGCCCGTGTGCACACGCTCTACATTATACAACAAGAGTGTTAATCCGAAACGGGAGAAAGAGGCGAACAAGCGTTGCCCGAAGAAGCGAACGCGGACAGTCGAAAATCTCGCTTCCCGACTCGATTCTCGTTATTAGAATCTTTACAATGTTCCGGGACGGGTATTAGTGTGCGACGAGATCGGGAAGAGCTTCGAAAGAGATTGCCTGTGGCCACCGAGGTGAGAAGTGGAAAATTGGAAAGGTAATTTGACGTATTGCGTTGTTCGAAATTCGACAAGACCAAGCCTGTCGTTCTGCATACATTGAAACAGTCCGTTCTTCATCTCGAAGAAGTTTTATTTTTTCAATTCCAGTTCGAGGATAGTACCATGTTCAAGTACCAGAAAATATGACGTTTCAGGCAATCGAATACCGATACTATTGTTAACGTACAGGGTATTTCGTTTAGAACAGGCGACAGAAGAAATGTTTTGTTGTAAACTTCATTTTTCAAGAGGTCAGGCCTGTCTATAAGAAAAGCAATATCAGTGAAATTGGAATCGTATTTTGTATTACATAGTTTTCACGTACACGATAAAAGATTTCTTTCGTTCGAGTATTATTTAACTGAAATTCGTGCAGGCTGCGGAAATGTTCTAATATTTAAATCCTGCAATGCTTCACAATCACAATGATTATCCTCTAAATCTGAGTTACCCCTTTCGACACTCAACGCTGCGTAAAATCATCGTGCACAGTTTCACCCCGCACGGTTCGCCGGGTACGAAACTTTTTACGTGCACAGTCGATTGGTCGAAACGTTGCTCTCTATCAGGCCGGGGCAATATCGCCGCGCTTCGCCGGCCAAATTTCATAAAACACGCGCGAGTAAGTAGGGACGCGAAATCAAATAATACATGCTGTATTAAATGCCACGAACAAACAGGTGTAATTATTCGGCAGCCAAGCGAATACCAAATAATTATCAATGTTTCGCCGCGTTTCCTGGCCGAAAGTATCGCGCCAGCCCGGCCGGAACTAAATTAACGCGGTTGCGTGTAATAACAAACGAATTCCGCGAAATCGATCGACGAGCGGTCCGTGAACGTTGGCGGGCGAAAATAAACGAAAATAAAAAGAAACAAAGGAAGCGAAGGTAAACGTATCCTTATATTCAGGGTCCTCTGTGAACCGAGTGAAAATTGATTCAATCCTTTCATGATACAGTGATAGCTTTGGTACAGTGCATCGTATGTACATTTCTTTTTGTTACAAAACATTCTGCTGATATTTGCACAGTATTTTTCACTCCGTTCCATAGCGCACGGTACGACCTGTTTTAATATTAAAAATTCGAGAACGATTGTTCGGACAAATGTTGCACGATACCAGATATATCGTGATAATGATTATTCGATTATTCGACTTCACGAAAGTCTTGGAGGATACAATGTATCTAGTACAGGCTCGTGCTGGCGCCAAGAGGACCGACTTGAATTTACAGTTGTTTAGACGGACGGTTAATTAAAAATAGACGCTTCACGCGCTCGTTGATTACTTTTTCACCGTGGCCTAATTATCATGATATTCGAACGGGAGCAGAGGGGAAGATGGACGCGGGAAAAATTGAACAAATTTGCGATACATCTCTCCCGGAGCGACGAACGCACAATTTCGAGCCGGTTAATTAAACGGTTGTTAATTAATAAAGAAATGGACGACAATTTCCTGGCTTACTTTCGTTATACACGGCGCGAGCGATGGCAATGGGAACGCCGGCCAGATGAAATGTTTTCGCTGGCCTATCGATTGTCAACGGGCGCGGAGCAAACACTGCTGGAAAGGGAAGTAAGCGAGCAACCAAGCTGAAAAGTTGCTTGGAGCTGTTGCTGTCAATTAGTTCGGCGGAACGATTCTGTTTTGCCGAGCTGGAATGGTATCTCACATGGGAACTGATTGATAGGTTTCCTGTTGGTGGAGCTATTCAATTCTCGTTTTGAAAAATAAGCAAAGCCTCGTATTTGTAGAACGCTACATCTGTGTCTTATGTTTTCTATACCTATAACAATTATTTCAGGGACACTATGCAATATGGCAATATTCGGTTTTTAGTAACAGAAAGGGGCTGTTTTCAGCTGCACTGTTTCTTCGTTTTTGTTGGCAAGTGAATGTATATTACGGCGCCTTTTACTTAAATTATTCAATAAAGGTGTTTTTTTTAAAAGTATCCTAGTGACCTATCTTGTTGTACGTGATGATAATTTACGGCATATTAGTTTTACAGTGATTCTAAACCATTTACCGTTCCCTGTGACGCCAGTAGAATTATATACAACGTCCCGCGTCAAACGTGTCAATGGTATGTCTGACCATACACGTGCTATTCTACTTAAACCTGTGCGTACTATATACGTTCACTCTACTGTTCGGTAAAATATCAGAGGGGATATTAAACTATTCGAAAGTTGATAATGTTAAGAACACGATAACCAATTAATTAACGGAACAATAAAATTATATTATTTAACAACGCGTAGCGCGAATCGCAGGACCGTTTCGAAACAAGTTGAATATATAAAACAAGACGGCAAATAATTTCCAAAATATTTCAGATTTCAGCCGGTGGAACGTACACGAGCCTGGAGTCTGGCTCGCGTTATATTCACGGTATAGTGTATTGTTTGCGCACATTGTCGTGTACGTGTTACTTGGCGAGGAAAGGTGGATACGATCCCGCGTTCATCCCGTTTGATACCGGTGCGTCCGTGACGCGGAAGCTAATTAACGGCTCATCGCCCAGCCGAACTTTATGCGTCTAAATGCAACGGATTAATTCGTGTATGGACAAGGAACACCGTGTGCGACACTTACAAACACTTGTCGGCTCCTCGTCGCTGCATTCTTTCCTTGATCGTCGTGTAAAATGTTTATTCTTTTCTTTTTCCTTTTTTTGCTGTCAGGGAAAGGAACTTGTCACTTCGAATCCGTGTATTAGTTTTAGAACTTTTTTGTTCGATTGATTAGTTAGTCCGGGGCTTAATCGAATATTTACTGCAGCATTGGTTAACATCGTTTTAACATTTTAAATAATTGAAGATGTGCTTTTCTTAGAATGCAATTATTATTTCACAAAATTCTTTACTTTCGTATATGCATCGAACAATCCCATTTGTGTTTATTGACAGGAATAAGTAAGGACGTGAGAAAAACTTGATAGAATTCCATTTTTATATATAGGAAACGATTTGGTCAAAGAGTATGAATAAAGTATAAAAGCATCAATTCTAAAAGATCCATCGGACAAAGAATATTCAAGTATAACAACAGGAAACTGTGCCACATTATGGACCGTTTATTTTGATAGTGGGGTAAGTCCATTTTAAACAAAAATGAGACCACATAATTTGTGATAAATTGAGTGTAAACTTTTCATTTATATCCAGTAAAAAAAAAAAACCCAAAAATGGACTAATAAACGGTCCATATATCGGAACGTTTAATCTTCACCAAGAAAAATTCCTGACGATCCACAAACAACCCAAAATCTATTCCCTTAATGTGCCAGTCTATTCATTTTCACCCGCCACTCGCCCCTAATTCTATCTTCCATTTCATTCACCTCCTCCATCATAACTCCCTCGCCGCAACCCCAAATAATTTTAATCTTTTCTTCCACCAATTATCACGTCGTTCCAGAAAACCTCGGCCACCATTAAACTCACTTCCAACTCCTCTTCCAATACCACCCCTCCCACAAAAATAAAAATCGACACTCGCTAAACCACCTCGACATTCTCAAGCAGCTCCAACCGCACTCGGCACATCATAACCACCGCCAGCAAGCGTTCCCAATTTAATTTTCCCCCGATTATTTACCCCCAGCGTGATCAATCGATCGATCGCGTTCCCGCGCGCACAGTACACAACGTTAACCCTAACGATTTCGAAATTTGGAATATTCCAACGTGGGGGGGTCGGAACCCAATCACCGGCCTGTCCGACGGAGGAAATGTTTAACGGCAATGGTTTATACACAAAGCTCAAATTAATTAGCTGCAGACTTTCCGGTACCTGTGTTTCGCCTCTCGATAAAGTGGCCCGGCCTCGAAATCGTTCGCCTGTTCACGAATCTGTCGTGAATAATGCAACGGTCCACGTACGAACCTGCGGGCACGCGTAATCGTGGCGTGGCGACGTGGCCGCAAAACTTCGCCACCGACCAACCCCCGACCCCCGTCTTTTCTGAGACGTTTCGACCCTCTCCGTCATTCGTAACGTTCTGACCCGGCGACGTCTCTCTTGTCCGAGGGAAACTTTGCCGGAGGGTTTGAATCGCAGCCAATTTCTCTGTCCCGTTCTAACTCTCGCCTGGACGGAGACTGGGTCAAGTCTGGAAGGCCTGCGGCTTTTGCCAGCAACCCCGGAAATACTGAGGGACGAGAGGTCAAGAAAGCTGACACTTCCGGCTTGTGGTGTGCCTCTGATTCGAAGTTAAGGGGACTGTGTTGATGGGACTTTTGTTCTGTTCGACGCAGAAGTCGAGTATCTTTTTCTTCTCCCCTGAAATACATTTTTTCCCCTGGAAATGAATATTCGACGCCCGTGGTGTGCTTCGATATGTTTCTAATAGATGCATTGGCGATCGATGACGTTCTTGTTAAAAGTTATAAATAATTCTGTGGAGTTATTGCGTATACGTATGGCAAAGTGGCACGGTTTATTATTGTTCAGAAAGAAAATTGGGCGAACCGAAGTAATTACTTGAAACGGAAATAAGTTTGGAAATGAGGATTGACGGAATTTAAAGTTTCGTGAATGACGAAAAATTGCACAGGCTACCAAAAATACATTTTTGATTTGTTTGAAAAGCTGCCAATCGCGACCCGCTGGAAAATAGTTTGCTAAATTTAAACCCGGCGATTTTTACCTCCACGTTCGACCACAGTTTGATAGACGTGGATACGCGAATTTCGACTAAAAAAAATAAATTGCTGCAATGTTCAATGTTGATGCAGCAAGCGTATTTATTGCTAAATGAAATATTTTTAGAAAATAACACCCCCATAAATTATTCGATGTATATCACAATAGGATTTTGTCCACACGCCCAATCATAATTATATACATCGCATGTATAAACACTCGAATAATTTAATTCTGAAGAATTCGTGGTTCCACAAATATCCATTTATATTCGATAAAAAATATCTCGATACAGTGTACAATTTCATAATCGTTTACACTCATAGCTTCATTGAGTTCGCCGTCGATTGTACACATTTTCAGTGATGTTTCCTTTGTTTTAGAAGGGGTGAGGGATACCGGTGGCGGAAAAGTGTCGAAGAGAGCGAAACCTGTGGATCCAGATGCCGAGGATAGCCGTGACAACGAGGATTATTACTACGAGGACGTGGATGAAAGAAACAATCCAACGAATGAGGCACCAGTGGTGCCACCAGGATTCCTCAGCCCGTCTGTGCGAGAGTATCTCGATCTTGGTAAATCGATACCCGGTACGTAAACACGATCATCTAACAGACAGTCGTCCCTTTGCGACGAAAGCTTTAACCCCTTCTTTCCCGATGTTACATGTATCTAAGAACATCCTTTTCAACGTGTTCTATGCATTGTACAACTCGCACTACTATTTCCTATGCAACTTTAATAAAATTGAGGTTTTTAATCGAAGAATTAACCAAGAAATATTAAAATAACGAAGTTTCCAATAAATACTTCCTCACAAATAATAATTGAATAAATGTGTTTCGCCAAATCTTCCAACTCAACTCCAAAATTTCCACTTTACTAACCGGTCAAGTATTCTCCGCTGTATAAATACAATTTAAACAACTAAGATACAACCAAGACGAGGAATGAAATGCTCAAAAATATCTGAACAAGTGCAGAGATCGGCTACGGTAAGAAATAACTAAACAATTGATGCGACGGAACAACCTATTCAACCGCTAAGCAGATTTCTTTCCGAGAAATCTAATATCTAACGAGGCGATGCAGAAGGAAAAGCGGAAACATCGTTGGCAATTGCGAAGGAGCGCCGTGGAAGAATCGTGGAAATTGGTCGTTCACGAGGAACATCGTATTTAAATTCGTTTCTTCCGGTCCCTTCTTCTCTGCGGATGGAAATACTAGCGAGCTCTGGATCTGCCCGACAGGTTCCTGTGGGTTTAAGCGGCCGCTTTATGCGATTGCGGAGACGCGGAACGAAAGGCAAGAAATAAATACATAGACAGTTATTGCTCGTCGAGGTATGCCGTGTATTGTCTCGCTCCTCTTCAACCGGAAACCGTTTTTATTCCAACATCCGAGCGTCCCGGGATCACGTTTAAGGGCGTTTATTAGCCCCGACTTGGTTTGTCTTTCGATTTTTCCTTCCATTTTCAATCCCCTTGGGAACGGCTCTCGAAATATCAGCGAGAACTGTATTCTTTCGCCGGGGAAACAGCGACAAATATAAATATTGGAGTTCTTAATCAACTATTTTCTGAGGTCGTGAGTGGAACACGATTTTCACAAATGCGGCACAAAATGAAACGAAATAAAATAAGGTTCACACGTTTCCTACGTTCGTCGTAGGACGGAAACATTTTCCGTAAACAGTTCTCTGCAATCCGTTCAATTTCAGGCCTCGATCAATAAAATGTCTTAATAAAAGCAGATCTAAAATTATTAATAAACACATCGCGCGAAATCCGACTCGAGCCGAGAGCCGCCTTCCACATTCTTTGAAGGTTCTTCCCCGACCTGACGCAACGTGGACTGCTTCCCCTCGACTTTTCTTCTCGCCCTTTGTGCACACACGCGCACGTTTCTCTTCCCTTCACCCTCGATAAAATCGATCGATCGTGAAATATCTTCCGGCCGAGACGTACCGGCGGAAAATTTCTAGAATGCAGTCTGCATCGGCGAAGGGGTTCGTCGTCAACGCGCACACAAATCGAATAATATACGAGCACACGCGCGCAGAGTTATTTTACATGGAACGAAGGACGGAGGGTGGGCAGGTGCGATGCGGTGAAACGGATTTATGCGAACACGCGTGTAGCGGGCGATTATAAAATTTACGCGGTAAATTAAATCTTATTCAGCGGAAGAGACGCGTCTTTCTTCTGGCGTGCAGCTGATACCGCTTTCCATTAAAGTGTGCCCGTGAAGATAGCGTTGGGGAACGGGGTTAACCCGTTCGCCGGTACAGGTATACGTTGCACGGTTCGTTCGAACGTGGAACGAGGGACGAGACAGTGGGGCGACAGAGGGGTAACTTTCAACCAGAAAATGGACGAAACGCGTGCGTGTGCGTGCTGATGATTTGGTTTTTCTATTTTTCGCGAGGACACGGTGGTTTTCATGGGGACGGTTGTCTGGGAAAGTTAATTGCCGTTGTAATTGATTTCGATAGACCGAAATGTGATAGAATGAGGTTTGGGTGATTTTTGGGGCGAGATAATTGGAAGTTTTATGTTCGAAACGGCCAATTGATTTTTGGGTGGAAGAGTTTTTAGGAAGACTGTGGTTTATTGTAGATATTTATACACGTCAGTTATATACTATTAAACAAAATAAATATTAGATTGAAGAGAGAATGGCAAGATATCGGAACTTTAATTAAATTGCATTCTAAATATGAACATTTCTTTAGTTTCCGAAAGGTAATACCGGGATTTATTTTGAAGCAATATTTCAATAATAAAGGAGACCTAAAACTGTTTCAATTTAAGCTCTTCCTATCGCCACGCCTTCGTTTTATTAAAAAAAGAAATCTAACAGCGGTATGAAGAAAATATATTAAATATTTTCAATGCGACGGTTCGAATTTCATTACGAAGACTGTCGAAACAAACGAGATTATGTTTCTTATTGATCCGATTAGCGGCGAGTCTTAAGACCGGCTTAAACGTTTCCACAAATTCATTTGACCGAGCTGCGAGCCTCGTGTTACGTCGATTATCGATCACGGATTCTGGGACAATGGGGATGCTTCAGCGTGTTGCGAGTTTCACCGCAAATCGGCACGCTATTCCCCCTGGAACACGTAACGCCCATTGTGACACGGCGGATGTTATCACGGACGCCGATTTCCGTAATTCCTATGCTGAAGAAAACTGATCCTAATGGCCTAATCCACCTGACTTGTCTTGTGGCGGAATCGTGCCAGAACATAAATCTTTCTATGCATAAACACGATACTTATTTATCCAATTTTCTGTTGCATTCTAAATTATATTGAAAATGTTGATCTGTTTAATGCGAATATAGAGAACAGAATGAGTACACACACGAGAGATACGAAATTGTTTTATTTTAACCGAGTAGTTTTAATTGAGAATTAACTATAGTTGAGATTTTTCTTCCATTACATTTTCCCTTTTTATTCCTTTGTTTTCGTTGAAAGGGTGGCAATTTTAGGATGTCTAAAGTTGAGAAATTATTATGTTCGAGAATAAAATTTTAACATAACAGTGTATTCGCACGGTGCAGGTAAACGCGTTAATAAATCCGAGTATTACAAAGAATTATCATAAAGCGAGGTGTAATTTTTTAATACGACAGGTGAAGTATGCACACAAATGGTCAGGCATATGAGGCTTCGAAAATTTACGAGTCTCCACGGCAGGCAGGCGGAAAATATTGCAACGGGGATGAATCATGAAATGTGTACAAACTGACAAAAATTACCGAGGCTACATTCAAACGGGGAACTAAATTGAAAAGATTTTTTTAACGTTTCACGAACAAGTTACACTACTATCCAGATAAATGATTTTTAACATGCGAAAAGAAATTTTATACTCAAATACAAAGGTGGTTCCTCGTACATTCTAAATGATCTCTTGCAACGCCTCGAAACAAAAAATATATCAGACAAACCATTTCCACAATCATCCAGTCAAACAGTTTCTCCAAAAATCTACTTTAACCTGTCAGGTTTCACACGATCAATAACTGATTTGTCTGACCTTAAATTAACAAGAAAGTCGGTTACCAAAAAATCCAGTCATAGCAAAAAAACCCTTGAAAAATTGCACAGTCTAAGGAGAATCAGAAAAACAAACAGAAAAAATTGTGCTACCACGTGGAATCAATATGGCACAGCATAAACTTATCTCATTGACTTAACGTTCCTCTAAATCTCCCCGAGGGTCGCGACGGCGAAACCGACCTACCCTCACGTATACCCACCCCCGCTCACCCTCTCTCTTTTCCACCCTAGGATAGGATAATGAAATAGCCGAGCCCGGGACGCGACCTCTGCACCGCCAAAGGAGCCTGCAGCATTTCGATGGCTGCAGAACCGCGAGAGAACAGAAAGACAGAACTATCTTTCCTACCCTTTCCTTGCGCGCTATTCTACCCCCTCTGATCTCGACTCTCCTTGCGTTTCCCGGTCGAACCCCTTAAGCGTAAGTCTCGTGCGTTTCACGACGTATGAAGAACTGGCGGGAGACGAATGGGGATGAAATACAGGGTGTTTCAAAAGTATCGACATAGGACACAAAGTCTGGCGAGACAAAATAAGATAAACCACCGTTTTTGGGGGGGGGGGGGGGATAAGATTGTGGAATTTTAAATAATCGAAGAAGTTAGACATTTTATAATATTAACTTGGTCTCGCTATTGAATATTTATTTGAAAGCTCTTACAGCTTGCAAAACTCAGGAGTGCTTCTCTTATGTATTGTAACAGAGTGCAATATAATAGTTGCCCTGCAAGATGTAACTCGAAGCAAATAAAATAGAGTCGAAAAGAAAAAGTGTACGGCGTGTAACATAGTATATAAATCCGGGAATACACGGGACTTTAATTTCAATAATATTAAAATCTTTTCATATTTCTATGTTAAACACTTTTCATATTTATTTCTTGCCATTTCAATTTCCCCCATAACTCGCACGCATTAAAGCAGCCTCCTCTGCCATCGCACAGTTGAACGATTCTCCTTCGAATAGAGTTCGATCAGCCCGTACATTTTTTCGCTTGCATTCGCGGTGCCCTTTTTTTGAAACAGCCTGTGCGGCAGAAGAAAATAGGGGAGGGGGGTGCGGAGAAGAGCAAAAGGGTGGGAAAAAGAGGTGAAATGATACGAGATAGAGGGAAAGGGGAACGACAAACCTCGTCCCGTTCGGCTGACTGACTTTATGACGATGGCTGCCATGGGAGGACATAAAAGAGAGAAAGAGGAGAGCAGGCAGTCCTCTCTCCGGCTGATGCATTTCCCAGGCGTTCGTCCTTCATTTGCCAAACAGTGGGATAGCCCTCCAACCCTCCCCACGGTTCGAAACGATCGCGGAACGCCAACGGTTTTACTCCACCCTTCGAGCTATTTTGCAGACTTTCCTCGAGGAGCCTCCGCCCCGGGTGGAGTCCCTTTTTCCTTCGTTGTCTGGACCGCGAGACACCCTGGCGGGTCTCCAAGCGAGAAAGGGACGCGGACGAAGGCAAACGGGACACGCTTCAGAGAACGGAATCGATTTCTGACGCTTCGTCGTTGAATCGTCGTGAATTTGTAATTTTTAATCTGTACGGGTGTGCCTTGGGAAAGGGGTGGACGGAGAGGCGAATACCGTCTGTACTAACGTATCAACTGGAGAGGCGAGTTAACTGTCTCTTCGTGCGGTGCTCAGTAATATTTTCCAAGGTTCGTGTTCTTCTTTTCTTGCTTTTTTAAACATATTCGTTCGGTCGGTTCGGATGCACCGAGTCGGTATTGTTTGTGCTATTTGTGTAAGGGAAGATCGGGTCGATTTGATTCACGCTTTTTAACTTTGAACTGTTGAACGGTGCACGGGTGATTGGAAAGCGAACCGGTTAAACAGATTAAAGCGATGGGGTGGAAATTTAAGAGGAACGAAGGAGAATTTATTGGTGGAAATATGTACTTTCGTACAGGACGGACGAGTTGGATTGTTGCGAACGTTAATCTGACGAGCGTTAGCTGTTTTGATTGGTCTGTTGTGGATTTTATAATTTAATTGCGAAGCACGGGGGACCTTCCCTTGCGTTTTAATACTAAATATATTAAATTCACCTCGATTACGTCATAGAACACGTCGAGTTTCTTATTTGAATAACGGATCTCGAGACGACTGATCCTCGATAAATTTGTGCACGACTTCGCGGCGATTTCTGGAGGGACAAGCAGTTCCCTCCTTTTACGAATCGCGATAACTTCGGTGATTTTCTGCTCTGCTCTTTGGCGACGGACCAGAACTGTCTGCCAACGAGGCAGCCAGTTACAATTTCCGCGCTACTTTCGACTGCGTCCCTTCGAATTTTCCTGCTGCCCCTTTTCTTCCACAAAAATCCGATAAAAAAAATCGAACAATATTACTTCCACCAAACAATCTGTCGCACAAACGCGCGAACGTTCTCCTCCGCGTGCTCCCGCGTATTCAACGAAGCAAACAAGCGAAAAATCCTCCCAACCCAGTCCATCGCGAGCATAACACCCATCCATACGTAAACCCGAGAAAAACCTCGTTATCGTCCACGCAAGTTTCGCTCGCGTGCACAATCTCCCACGCAGGCAAGCAGTCGCACGCCCGGCGTCGAAGGAACGAAATAATTAGAGCACATATCGCGGCGCGGCTCTGCAAGGGATGAAAAGCCGTGGAATACGTTTCGCGTGAGCCAAGCGAAGTTATAATTACCTGGACGGAACGAGCGTGCTCTCGTCGGGACCACCAGAACGGGACGGACGTTTGTTAAAACCGTAGACAGAGAAAGCGTGGACGAGCAAAAGGTGGAGGTGCAGGCGATTGAAAAGGGAGGATCAGGTGCGAGAAACGGGGGGCGGACGTTTATTCCGTGCGGGTACACGGGATCTCCGCCGATGACAAAACAGGTTGGACAAGCTGTGGCGGGTGAGAATTTCGTATGGATGTCGCCGCGGTACGAACGAGTTTTCCGACCGCGCTGGCGGGCGCACGTTCCGTCTCTATAGGCCATCTACCTGTCTCTATCGCTCAATGTTCATCTATCCTTCTACGCCCGGTGTTTCGTGGCGGCTTGGTCTCGGCTGGCCGTCTCTATTCGAAGCAACAACAACAAGCGTATTCCGGTGTCGGCGAGATGTGCCACCGCCTGGAACTATGCTACTCGTCGAATGAGATTCGAATGGCTACGGGGTGTAGAAATGGAGAAAGAGAGAGAGAGAGAGGTGAGGACGAGTGGCGAAGACGAAAGGGGAGAACTGAGAGATAGAAAGAGAGGAGGGCCGTGCAGTGATGCAAAGTTAGTTTAGTCAGACAACAAAGAGGAAGAAAAGCTCGCACGGTCTGTTATAATTCGCTAAGGAGCTTTGCCATCATCAGAGAGCACCGAACGATATTGGGTTTCTATTTCAGTTCTATTTCAGTTCTATTTCAGTAATCAGTAATCCTTTTTATATAATAAATGCTCGTCGTTTTCATTTTTTACTGCGGCGAAATGGTTATTAGTAATTAAAATACACATAATCCGTTGAGAAACTAAGGATCTCTGTAAGATTATTTCATTCGATTTCCCATATTACTTTTTGCTCTAGAAAAATGAATTGCGTAGATGTAAATACTTGATAGGAGAAATACATTTATATAAACGATCGTCGTATCCATTCTCTGGTACATTGAGAGGTTTATTATACAATAATACAATAATAACTGGCGGTGTCTATTACTCGGTTACAAATTCGAAGCAGCTGATTCATTTAACCCACTCTCCCACACAATTTCTAAAAGATTCCAGCACTCAAATTTATTCTCCTTCTGCTGATTGAAAATATCAATTACCCGAATCTATTTCTCGGTCGCGATAACACGGAACAATAAAATCGCTTCTCAGAGAATACGGCCAATGCGCCGAACAAATTTTTCTCCTAAGGCCAACGCGCGATTCGATAAATCTCGACCAGCCGACGAGTACAGCCATTAACTTGGCCTCGAGACGCGAGGAGGGAAGCGAAACGTTGAGGGTAGACGATTTAGAAGCATCATCAATGAGACGGAAGGAGGAGCTGAACGTCGGCGCAGCATCCGATTCCGGGACGATTGATGTTCTATTATGCGCGTCTCGAATCGATGAAATCCCTTGGTATTATTCGTTAATGAATACACCCCCCCGGCTAACGACAAACATTATTGCAAGCCGTATTACACTACTCTGCGAACAAAATATGATCCCGTAGACGGAGAAGTAAGCGGCTTTTCCCGCGTGCATCCGACTTCGGAGAAAGGAGGGCGAGCGAAAGGGGCAAGGGGAGAAGAACGAGGGCGAGGAGGCAAGAAAGAAGGAAGAAAAAAAGGCAGAAGAAGAAGGGTAGAGAGAGTCGCGCATTTCCATGCGAGTTCACAATTGCCCGTGACGATCGTGACGACCAAAGAGGCAGAAGGTGTCTATTATCGACGAGGCTCCCTCGTTAGGAGGCATTTGTTGCACGACGAAGGGGGGAACGAGCTAACCGGACAAAGAGGAGGAGGAAATGGGCGGAGGTAGATGGTTCTCGTGTAAGGAAAACGCGCGCGCTTTGATTCGCGTGTACCGCGAGTTTTGCTTATTTATTCCGGTCCAGCAATTCGAGACTGAAGACTCTTAGAGCAATTTCCTTCTTTATGCGGGTCACTCGTTTTGTTTCTCAGATATTCACCGATGCTTCCTCAGACGCAACCCCCTGCGCCCCTTCCAGATACTACCCCCACGGTGTGCCCCTTGTGTTCTAGCTGTTCGTGGAACTACCCCTTTACAAATCCGCCGGGCATTCTTTCGACTTTAATTAATATTGTTCGGCGTATGGATTGTTCACGGGGATGTTATAGAACGGGTTGCGATGAACGTTTATTTATACCTTGGTCGTTTAAGTTTTAGGGTTCCGGGGAGATTTTTCAATGGGGAAATCGCTATTCCGTGTAGTCCTCCGGATTTGCCAGGTTTCTTTAAACACAGTTTGTTAATGCAAGAGCTGCATGTTCGTTGGAAATTTTTATAATTTAGTTTATTTGCTAAGATGTCCTTTTAACATTCTTTTCTTCACTTCACTTTGCTTGTCCTAAATCTAACAATAAGTGAAGTATATAAATTGTCCGGGCAAGGACGCTATTCTATCAAAAGGTTTTATCAATTTAGAATCTTTGATCGTTCTTCGACAGTGAATTATTGAACTCGTTCGAGAACCAAATATTTCTGAAGCGACTGTTAATTCCTCCTATTTTTTCCTCGAATAAAAAGATATTTTCAGCGCAGCATATATCTAGTGCAAGCAATAACCACGTTCTTTTTCGAAATAGTCACGATGTTCACAAGCTGGAAGAGCACGGGGAGAACGAGCGAGAGAACTCTATGAATGCAAATCGCAGTTTCCCTTGAGAATACAAATTGTAGGGAGGAAAGGGATCAGACACGCGGTTTGCTGGATTAAGGTTTGATCCAGAGACAATTCGTTCTCTGGATAGCTGCTCCGATCCACTGTGCTATTCAGACCAAACATTTTTTCCTCTCTTTGTCTACCATTGTAACGGCGAAGTCCACTGTTTGCAAATGAATAGTGTTACCGCATTGTAAATACTGCGAGCTTGTTCTATTATTATAGTATATAAATCAACTGGCAGGGAGTTATTATCGTATTAACACTTTCGAGTTACAACGCGGCTGACATCATTCCAAACCAATCATTTAATAATAAATCCATTTGTCCAAACTTCCACTAAATAAAATTCTTTTTATATAACAAGATCTTTGCTTTCATTGTCGACTTTTCCTCTGGCATAGTGATCGAACAGCATCTAACAGTAATAGCAACAACACCAGGAGTAATAATAATAATAACAGCAACACCTGCATCAATTTCCAAGCGAGAATTACCTTTTCGCGAGCCACTCAAACAGAAACAATTCCGAATGCCTGCCTCTCGTGCCCTCTTCCTCGCTTAGGATGAAGAAATCACAGTCGAGGAGACTGGAACGTCGTCTCGAAGGAGCAGAAAGAGGTTCGTTCTCTATAAAAATGCAAGGAGAGGAGCGGCTCTAATTTCGTTGCACGCTCGGCCGATTCGAAATGAAATTTCGCACGCAACCGAACCGGACTGCCAAGCCTGGCCACCTTCGCGGAAACACGGCCGCGCTTTTTACGAGGGAACAAAGTTTTCCGACTGGGCGAAGAGTACTCTTTACGCTCGTATTTACGGGCAGACCGTCGTAAATCCGCGCGAACGCCGAGCACCCGGGCTGATTAACCCTTTGGAAGCTGAGAGACATGTAATTATCTGACGACTTAGCCAGACGAGATAGCCCGATCGTTAATTCGAAGCTCGCGGAGTCTATATCTTCGGGCAGTTGCTCCTCCTCCGGACTTATGGACTCGATTCGCCGTTTCCGTCGCCGATTCGAGTACTCACGAAGAGCCGGGTCTCGATTATAACGCGATACGAATGGCAACGAACCTCGAATTTAGAACTGTCTTCAGAACCCCATCGATTATTATCAAGGAGATTTTATTATAAGTTGAAGGGTTTATCGTTGGGGGGTTGACGATTACAGCGAAACTGCTGTCTTGTATCTGATAAGTAGTATTCGTAGAGAATCTTTATGGAATGCAATTTTATGATACATAAATGTTTGGTGTCCACAATTCGTGTGGCTGTGTGCACATTGTTCTGAGAGAAATTAATACCAATGTGGGATGCAAGGATTCGTAGGGATGGTATGAAAGAGCTTTGTATGAATCGTGTGACGGGAAGTATTGAATGTGGCGCGAGGTGTGAATGAAGAGTGTTAGTGGAAACGTCGAATGTGGATCGAGCGAATGTTTATCTCGTGGAAAGAGTGAACGGTTTCGGGGAATGCACGTGGAGTCTTGAATGCATGGTGACCCGTGGTCGAACTGTGACAAGGGTATGTGTGTCGGTGTGTGTCCTAATGAGTGAGAACGAACGATGAATAGAATGAGAGGGAAGACTGCGTGAAAGAATATATGGAATGGATGATGCGTGCGCGAGCCAGAAGTAGAGAGTTGAATCGGGGAGTCTAAGGAGAGTGTAAGCAGAGGTGAGTCGAGAGAGAATTGAGTGAGAATCGTTGCGAGTCGTGTATTGAGTTGAGTTGAGATACGGTATAGAGATATTTGACAATAAAGCATATTTTTGAAGTACAAGAGAGTCAATCACAATTTCCCATGAAAAATGATCCTACCCCAATTAATTATTACAAGTATTAGGTCGTCCCATAAGTTCGTGCCGCGAATGCGTTTATGCTATGGTAAAGAATTTTGTATTTTGAGTTTCTTCCAGCCAACCAAGCAATTAATTCAGACAAATGCTGTGGTCAGATGGATAAATTGAAAGCAGGTATAAGAGTAAAACGGCCTAAACTCGTGAATCGGTACAATGACGTTTCTCATCGCGATAATGCAAGACCATACGTGGCACAAAAAGTGCAAAAAAATTTGTTTGGCAAATTTTATTACACCCACCAGATTCTCCAGATATTGCTCCATCGGATTACCATTTATTCCAGTCAATGCAACATTTTTTAGCCGGAAAAAAAAATATAATAATGTCTAGTCCCTAAAAAGAAACATTGAAAAGTACTTTAACGAAAAACCACGGAAATTTTATAGTGACGGTATAATGACTTTACAAAAAAGATGGGAAGAAGTTGTGGAACAGGAGGGTGATTACGGTTTTTCATAAACTTTAAAGGTATGTTTCATACATTAAGTTAAATAGCAAAGCATTAAGCGGCACGAACTTATGGGACGACCTAATATTTTGTTCTTCGTATTCTTATCATCCTTCCTTACATTCTCCTCTATTATCGTTACGATGATTTCTTTTACAATTATTCGCCTTTATAGTAATTCCAACGTTGATCACTACTAACACCGCCTCGATACATTTGACGACAACCTCTGGCCACACTGATCCACCCTGAATACCAATCGAACGACAAACAGCAGACTTCCGAGGCCTCCGAGACTTTCCAAACCAATTTCGCCCAAAATCTCCCTAAACAAAATCATCCCCCGGTCAAACATAGGTGCGGTAATCCCAGGGATTTAGCAACGGCGTCAGACCTTTACCGTGGTCGTTGTAAATAGCTCGGGGAACGAGCTGCGCGGTGCACACGCCGTTAAGCAGCGAATGCCGGGGCGGGTGGTTGGCTGGCAGCCGTCGACGTGCACACGTCGATACCTGGCGGCGTGGCTGCTTTGTGCAGGTAATACAGGTGTCAGCCGGCCCGAACACGCGCGATGCATCTCGGCCTTGCGGCATTTCCACCGATTAATACGAGGATACGTCAGTCTGTCCCACTCTCGCTCCGCATTTGTCTCTCTGTTCCCAACCCTCTGTCGCTCTCCTCTTCGAGAGCTTTGCTCGACCCGGTTGCGGAAATCACGCTGCGAGAAGCGGATCGGTTCGGGTTTGGAGAGGGGACCCCACCCAGACCATCTTCCTCTTTGTCTTCGCCAGGTATCTCCATGGAATCGTCCTGTATCCTGTTATGCCGGTTAATGAGATTTCTGGTTGAAACGCGTTATCGTCTGATACCGCGTTCGGATTATCGTTGCGCGTGGCGGAATACTCGATTAAGGAAATTCGACATTTAAAGGAAACCCTTGGACGCATCGATGATCCGGCTTTTTTGCACCTGTCCCCGTGGTACTTTGAGTGGAACTTTTGAGACGAAATTCCTTTTAGTATCGTGTAATTTCAATACACTTGTAAATTCTTCTCCTTCTTCTTCTTATTATTATTATCTGCGATCTAACAATTCTGTTTATATTCCAGGTCGAGCAGGTACGGATTATCCAGTGCTGGGCAAGGTACCGTACACGAATTTCTACTGCGACGAGCAGCCCTATCCAGGATTCTTCGCGGACGTGGAGACGAGATGCCAGGCGTGGCATTACTGCGACATAGACGGTCGACAGGCGACGTTTCTCTGTCCAAATGGCACGCAGTTCAGCCAGGCGGTGTTCGTCTGCGACTGGTGGTTCAACGTCAGGTGCGAGCTTAGCCCAAAGCTGTACGCCATCAACAGTCGACTTTATGGCAGGCCTACAGAGAGTCCAACAAGACCCCATCGCCTCATCACCAAGGAGCTCCTTGAAAATATCTTCGTCAGGCGGAAATGAACGAAAGGGTGGATAGATGAACATGTTTCCAGCGTGTTGCCAATGCGAATCGAGTCCACCGGTGAACAGAATCGAGGAGGCTGATGCACGGTTCTGGTTGGTCAATGGTGGATAATAATGTCGCGGGATGCAACGATGGATGTTCATTTCTATCTGTTTCTTGTCGAGAAAGGGAGAAACGTTTCATCGAGAGTGTTTCGAATGCATAGGGAAAGAAAGATGCAGAGATTTCTTCCTTTGAATATATTCTGTGCTGTGTGATTGAATAACGATGAATGTTATACTACAATGTGGAGTATCGATACAGGTATACGTGTGATTGTATCGCTGTAGAAATGATTGTTTGACATAAGATTTTTCGTTGATCAAAGGATCGTTTGATGTGCTACCCGAGTGGTAGTCAAGCGGAATTTGTTTAAGTAAAAGTGTTTGTGAAACACATGTAGAATGAGACATATCTGTTTTAGAATTAGAGTTTAAGTAAAGGATTGATGAAAGGGCGGTTCAAGTGCCACCGTGAGGAAATGTTTGGTTTTCATTTTTTGATTCTTTAGGCAGGGTGATAGTGTACAGGATTCTGTCTTGGTGTAAAAAATATTAGGTGTGGTTATTCATTAATTTTAGAGGTATCGGGTAATTTGAAAGAAATTGAAGAGCACAAATAATTATCGAGGGAATATTGAAAATAGAAAAACTGGAATAATAGTCGAAACCATTATTTTTACAGTGCTGATCGAACACTTAGATCGGAATATGTATGCACCTCTGATATTTCTTGCGTAAAAAAAGATATTAAGTATTTTGCGTTAGGTATTAAAATGTCTAAGCAGTAATCAAATAATCAATTAATCGTAAGCTACCATCCTGCAAAAGCATGTCAGATTTTAAGAGAGGACACTACGTTTAAGTGAGACCGTTTGAACATGGGCATATTGTATGTGTGAAACACGCATATTAGCGAACTAATAATTTTAATCATTATAACAAATCTGTTTGCCAGTGCAATCTATTGTAATTGCTGTTCTCAAGCAGATTATCTTACAAAAACTAGTACGGTACTTTGGGTGGTGCGCGCGCAAAATTTTGCAATGACACCTGCACAGAACTCTTTATTCAATCCATGAAAGAACAAACGGACAAAAGAAATAGAAAAATATTATCAAAAAGTTCACGCTTTGTTATTCAGGCATCTTCAACTTGTTATCTAAACAGACTTTCCCGCATACTTGATAATCGAACACGCAAAATGGAAACTAATAATAAACAATGCATTACGCTTGCAACCCATAAACACTTTTATCAAACAAGCAAACAAATCAGCATTAGACGCACCATATTCATTTACCACTGATATAAATCCTATTTCAATGCATCCGTGGAAAGAAATGAACACTACAATCTACAGCAATCCTGTGCCCATATCTCATGCAGAAACATTTGCATCGACGTTGAAATTAATCACGCCGGACTAGATCGGAGCACGATGGGGGACACTCGAACCGAAACGAAATAAAAACGTTCTCCACCCCTGCTAAAGGATGAACGGCGCAGAAAGGAAGGGAGGAAGGAAGGAAGGAAGGAAGGAAGGAAGGAAGGAAGTCTCAATGAGCACCGCTGCGTCAGTCAAAGCGAAGAGTCTGAAGGAGAACATCCGTCCGTCGCGATCTTCATTCCTTTCGACTAACTCGACGCGGAAGAAGACACGCTACACCCTCGATGCGGTTCTTAATCGTTGATGAGATCGCATTCGCGACGAAGAGGGACATCTACGTCGTCCCGTTCGCTCCTCCACGTCTTCGTGGAAATACAGAGCGCGGCTAGTCGATCCTAACGGCGGAAGTAGCGCAGCTACTCCCGACCAGGTGATACAGGCGCACCTGTGCCAGATTAAACGAAGCGTGCTGATCGATAGACGAATCGAGATCCTCTGGGACAACTCGCATCGCAAACAGACGGATATATTATTATAAACGCTAGCTTACACAGTGGACGAGCTTCGGGGATTTCTTTGATGACAATGCGAACGCGGTTAACCCTTTGCGTTTGGGAACTATTTCGTGGTTTCCTTCCACCGACTGGATAATCGTAAACGTACTTTGTCGGGAAAAGTACGATCACTCGCGCGTCATATGAATTGTTGAATTTTATGATTCGCGATGAATGCGGAGATTAACATTTTTCTCGGGATATCAAGCTCAGGATATTGTTTAGAAATTTGCACGAGGACATTGTCTATATTTCAATACTTCCAAATGGTATTTCTTCGGTCTCTTAGTTTTTCGCGATTTCTGATCGATCCAAGTATTTCTCGATCTCGCGCGGAACATCAGAGAATGTTCCAGGAGCCATCTGGCCATCGAACCCCTTCGCGCACCGAAATTATCGCGATTATTGGCTTAAACAACGACGACACGAGCGCGACTGCATTCGATCAGCTTATGTCTTACAATCGCGCACGCGGCCATTGCGTAATTGCTTCGCGTTCGCCCGAAGGCCTGACGCTTCGGTTAGCAACGAACCAATTGACGATCGGTCATACGTGCAACAATTGCGATTACACGTGGAACGATCGCGATTATATGCGCAATAATGGAGCCGGGAAATTGTTGTACCGCGGCAAACAGACCTACGGGTTCCGCGCCACGGCGAAAATACCATTGAACTCGAAAACGGAGCGGAGAAACGGAGAGGGTGGAATGATTTTGCTCCGCTTTCATCTTTGATAGAATAACTTACGATGATCGAGTTGGACGATTTCGAGTTAAAGAAAAAATCGTTGGACAGGTACAAAATAATTAACATGGAATTTTTCTGCTGCAATATTATCGATATATAGTCGACTCAATACAAAGAGACAATCGAACGAATTAAAAAAAAGAGAGAAAAGAAGAAAAATAGTAGGTTACGACACAAAGGGTTAATCCTCAATGCTCGACAATCATCGATCCCCGATTTTCGCACGTCCCATCATGAATGCAGTCGAATTACAAAAGTCCACAGACAGACGGTCGATACAGAGAGAGTGAGAGAGAGAATGAGAGTGGAAGAACAAAAGCAAAGCAACGTTGTTCACGCGACAGCGTGGCCAAAAGTCAACGCTTTCAAGAATCGATATCCGCTAATAGAATTGTGCACGCACCACGAACCGAACGAAATACGACAACGGCAGGTTTGCCGGCAATTAGTAATGACGTGTCGTTCGATATATTGTGTGCATGGCCTGTCGCCTGAAAGCGATCGTCGCGCGATCAATTTCTCGTTTCAACGACTCCTCCGTTTTGGAGTACATTTGCTCATTCTTGTGTTTCGCGCACTATAGTATTCTTACCGGCAATAATTAACGACGAGCACGCAATATATTTTTAACAGAAACGTGGTAGGAGATTCGTGAATAACAAGGTACTATATTAAACGAATCATTGAATCGATTTTCTTCTTCTACGAAATTCAATTGATTCCGAAAATGTTTGACGAGTGTCGAAATTTTCACCTGCGCGCGAGGGACAGGAGAACGGGGACGAAATTCGAGGGGAGACGGCCTGTACAACACATTATGACGTTATTACTTAAATCGAATTTATTCTTCGATAAAATCGGGGCATTATCGGAATGAGTGCTAGCTGGGAGTACATGTTAATGTACGGTTTTTTCTTTTTAGCAAAGTACAGCTTTTAAAGCGAATGAAGACCGAATTATGAAGTGATTTATGCCCGTAATAATTGTAAATGGAACGAACGGATGGGAAAGGCTGATACTTCTCTATTTACTGTAACAATGCGTGCACCACCCAGTGAAGAAGAAAAATACAAAAAATACAAAAAAATACCTTCTGTGTACATAATACAAATACATACCGTTGTAGTCGAACTGATAAATAGCCATGCGACAAGGACTGTGTATACCGTGCTATAATAATTAAGCAGCGAATTAACTGTCGTGACTGTAAGGAATTAATCTTGTAATGAGAATTCTGGAAATAAATTGTGTGCGTGCGTACCGGCGATTTTTTTACTGACTCGTGCAAGTATACGCAAGTGTATGATTAGAGTATCCACGCGGGGACGAGTACTGGAAAAGGAGAAAATTCGCGAAGAGTAAGAAGCGACGCGAGTTGCAAGACAAGTTTTATCAAATGAGTTAAACCTGATTAAGATATGCGTCCTTATTCACCGCACATGGATGGAAAGTTGTAACGTAAACGATGTACAATCCGCTGACTCCACTTCTTTTTTCGTGGTGCAGGTCAGAGGTAAATTCCACGCACGTCTCGCTTTAGACGTGTCTCGAATAGTGCTTTATTATGGCTCGAACGACAAATTACCATTTATTCAATTACACTTTCGCATTACGCGATTACTTGCACTTTCTACCTGGCTACTCATTTACAAATGATTAACGACCCAGAGTTTTCCTAGGTGGGAAAATTTTAAATTTTCTTTTTTACTTGATCGAAGTGAAACAAATTTCTTGTAGCGTTTGGTATTTGTGTCTAACACTTCAATGATTTGTAATATTTGTAACATTTGTAGGTGACTATTCTGTGGGCAATATTAAACCTAGAGATTGATTTTTTTTTCTTACACCAAGCAGAGTGTATATTTTTAACATTTTTATGTTGAATTAAATTGCAGTATAAATGAAATTAAATTAATCTTCTACCTTTCTTCTTTATTAACTCTGCACTACATAAATTGTATCATGTCTACCGATTTTCAATATTTAATAAATCATTACTCAGAGAGCGAAGCTGCGAAAACAAGAATATATGATTGAAAATTACCATTTAGAAAAAAAAACTGGAGAACAGAAAGAGAAAATTGTTTGTGTACGATATCTGCAAACAATTCTGGCCAGCCGGCTGTCACGTTCCGTCCCTTGTCTCGAAATTCGAGTTTAATATAATGGAACGACGGACCTTACGCGAAATTAAAGTAAATTAGTTTCAAAAGTTCCCGATGGAATGTATCCTTAATGAGCGTGAAAGAGACAGATAGTGGAGGCGGCCCTTTAGTAGCCATTCGCTAATGAGGAACGGTTAACGAAGAAAATTGCTGAATAATTAAAAGTTGCTTTTGTTGAAAATTCCCCCGCGATTCCCCGGTTGGCACGCGCCGCCCTAACAAAACAAGAAGTAAAAGAAGAACGTCCAGCTTCCATCGGAAGCCTCTTCTTCAGTGCGCGATAAAATTTATCCCATCGATCGTTTTCACATTCGCACCGAGCAAGAAGAAAAGAAATCGATCAATCAGTCATCGATAGAAAAAAAGTAGAAACGAAACAAAAAATTGAGCGAAGGGTGGTAGGACGTGTGAAATAAAGTTCGGGTCGGCGGTTTTAATTGTCCTTAATTCAAAGGACGCGCTAACCGGAGGCCGCGAAAATTACTAATAAAATATTCCGCCGCTGTATAATTTCCAGCGGCGCGAGTGATGCAATTTGTTCTAAAACTCTTTCGACCAGACCGATGTAATTATCCGGCGGTGTGCGGAACATGCTGATTAAGTTCGCGAACGGCGCGTCGGCTGTATCAAAACATTGTTGCCGGGGTAACTTTTTCTGTCACGGCTCCGGCGAGGTGGCCTCGTTCAACCGGCGGGAAATTAAAATATCTAATGTTCCGTCGGCCGGTCGGCTTCGCTTGATCGTGGATTACCTGGTCCGCGGGTATGTAAAGCGGCGATCGGTGTGAAAATCAGCGTCGCGTTAATAAAAGTGAACCTTTCTCCTTCAGTCGTTATTTCTCCACCGCGGAAACAATTTTCTTTCAATCTTTATTTTGGGTACATTGCATAGCATTTCGACCAGTGCTAAGTTGAGAATGATTCTCTGTAAATTGTACTAAATGAAAGTCTTTCGTTTGTATGTAAATCGAGAATGACCATTAGAATATAAGTTGAGCTAAATATATTCCAGAATATGTAGACGGTAATACGCGTATTAAGTAGAACAGGTCAGTGCTCGGGTCAGACGCCCCCGTAGGAGTGCTCTAAGTAGTGTGTATCAACGATGTGGCCGCAGCTGAAGTTTTAAGTAGTATAGGTCGGTTGTACGACGAACAAACCTACAGTTCATATAAGACTTATAAAAATTCGCAGTGTTACGTTTCAGAAACGATTTTCTAAAGAAAGTAATACATCTATTTGATTAAGGAAAAATATATTAATATCTACTTCAGTCGTTTTCATACAAAAGATTGTGCGTAAGATTAATTAATAATTGTAAGGTGAAACGTTCTGAACGTGTACACAATAAAAGAAAATAATACCGCCAATAAATAATAGTAATAAAATATGAAATTATTACGTATCGCTATTTTTTCATTATCCTCTGTTTAGGTAAAAGTGCTCGAAAAGCAGAGCAAGTCTTTTGTACCTTTAAATCGAGCAAGCTGGAAGCGCGAGACGCGAATTATTCCGCGGTCTGCAACTTCCGGCTCATTTGACAATCCGGATGGCCGGAAATTCGAAAGGTGGAGAGAGTTGCCGTGCAATCGTGCGCGTAGCATTTAACAATGTTCTTCTTCTTTTTTTATCGGTCTTTAACAATTTTTCTATTACTTTGACGGCGTTCCATCGATCGACCGCTTTACCCTGCTAATTAAATACATGGATGCCCAGGACGCGTTGAGATTATACCGATTCGAATCGCGAAAATTCGCCGAGCAATTCGGCTATGTCTGTTTATTATTTACCAACGAGATGAATATTTCGCAATTTTCGTCCGTGTCAAACGCGACCCGAGGAGCCGCAGTAAAATTGACTCCTCGCGGTTTCATTTTTCCGGATTCGACGAAGACTTTCCTTTCCATGGCTGTGCTCCATCAGAATTGCAGTATATTGTGTTTTATTCTTTGTGTTATTTATTTTACGACGCTGTAAATTTTTAACGATGGTACCACAAACGTAAAAAGCTTATCAGAGATGGTACACGTTTTGTTTTAGACTCGAGTTTAACGACCAACTGTTACATGTAATGCCTTCTTAAATGAAAACGGGTTTTTCTGGCAGCTAGTTTTAGGGGTCTGGTGAAACGACGATGGGAGATCTTGTTTGGAAAAATCTCCTTTGCCGCTTGTTTTTTCTTCCGTCAATTATGAAATTTTATGTCTTCCGTGTAATAATGGCATCGGTATCTCTGTTTCTGACAAACCACGAGTTTTATTGTGACTACGATTGAATACAATGTCAAAAGTTCTGTCAATATTTGAAGCAAAGAAAAGTAGAACAAACTACAATTTTTCCAGCTGTTCTGTTGCGCAGAGTATTAAAACCCTGTTAATCTAAATTCTGCCAAATTATTTCCAACGATCCAACAATCGCCCTGGCAACCTCCAAAACGAATTAAAAACCCCTTCTCTGTATCATCACTTTCTCATCAGCACATTTCGACGTTCGACCAAACCCAATGGCGCCGTAAATAATCCCATCAAGAAAACCCAACAACCACTGATGCTCCGTACCCAAAAGAATTACCCTTAACCAAGCAAAAGAATTCTCCAAGAACTCATCCCATTTCGGAGCAATCGCGAAATACTCGCAGAAGAGGCCAGACCAGGTGCGTGCACCAGGTACGATCGGTTCTCGAGGGCAGTCGATCTCTCGGTGTTATGCAGACACAAATGCCGGGGAATCGTTTATCCAAAACGGCCATAAAACCCAGCCAGAAGCACAGCGTGGAACGACGATTGTCGCAGACCCGGTGGACGTGGATTGGTGAAACGGTCGGGCGAAGAGGGCAGAGGGTTGGCCTAAGAATCCATCAACGAAACTGGTAATCAGGTGGAGCTCGCACGAACCACTTTCTGGGATCCAATCTCGTCTGGCATTTTTACTCGTGGCCCCTGATATGCCCCTCTTATTCCGTTTCTATTCCGTTTCTTCTCCGTTTCCGGGCGCTCGTTTACGCGTTCCTCTTCTTCGTCCCAGTGTACTGATCCCCTTCTTCTTTTCCCTCTTCGTAGCCGTCGCCGTCGAGAGGATCGTGTGAGGACTTCGGAATGATGGGTGGATAAGGAGGATCGTTGTTACGGTTGAAAGCTGAGGCCAAGTTTAAGTTCGAGGCGAGTTTAACTGGCTGATTAAAAGTTCCCGATGTCGCGAGCAGCGATAACTCTCTTAAGCTATCGGCAGCCATCGTGGAAGCTACGATGGAGGTATTCCGTGGGATGTTGTGCGGGATAGAGAGTGTTCGGAGTGGCGGATGATGTCTATGATCGTTCGAGATATGTTGCGGGGATTAAAGAATTATATTAATGGAGATACCTCGATCAGATTATCGTAGAATCTATAAAAGATTAACCTATGATCTTGATTATTCTGGGTGGTAGAATTTAATAGTAATATATATTCGTAATAGCATTTCCTAATCCTAGAATCGATTACAGTGGCATTACAGTTTTTAATCTAACCTTTTTACTGCTTTAGAAAAATTGGTTTTCAATTATTCATTAATTACTTGACCTCGATTTAGAAATACCTGCAACCAGTCCTGTGGACCAAATCTAACCATCGCCCATTTCAACCCCACTTTAACCTCCATCCCGACGATTACGCGATCTGCTCGACACAAAGACAATCCATCCAATGACTCGGGTGTCGGGGAAAATGATGGAGAAAAGGGAATGACGAAAGGCATACGAAAATTGAGAGGGCAACCCTGTCCCGGGACAGAACTGTGCAGAGGACTCCTGTCGGTCGTTTTCAAGGGGCGAGTGGTTTTTTTCCTCCCCCGTCAGCGCCGAGGGAGCGTAAAGTCTGAAATTGTGGAAAGCAACGAGAGGGGAGTAGCGTTCGTCAAAAAACGCGGAGGGTCGAACGTAGGAGGATCGCGGCAGGATGCAGCGCCTTTAATTGCAGGACTCGCGGCACTTTTAAAGCCGGATGCAAATGGCCCATAAAACTCGCTGGCTCCGACAGGCCGGCTCATTTACGAGCGCGGAAAGTTTTTAGGTTCGCTGGGACGGCGAGCAGCGAACGAGAGGGCCTGTTTTATCGGTCTACGAGAGTTCGAAAGTAATTCTCTTTAGTTGGCGGTGAGACCGGCAGGCTGCGATGCAGGTCTTATAACTTCCTTGAGGCGAACAGGCGGACGCGTCTACAGATCTACTGACTTTCTTACCGATCACAGAGCGAACGATTTATGTCGCGGGCTTGTATTTTCAATTGTGAGCACACGACACTTTGATTTTGGTCTGCATTGGGTCTTATAATAGATACTGCCTTTGGTGATAGCGTTTTGTCGATGGGAATGAGAAATTGTTTGCGATTGATTGTGTAGAGTTCGGTGTGGGAATGTTCAGGTGTTGGCAGATACGAAAAGTAGCACTTCGTGGATACCATTCAAAATTTTATTGCGCGAGTTGAAAGAGCAATACCTCGTATGTTGGTTCTTCGTCCAATCACTTTGTTGTGACGAAGAAGCAAGAAGGTAAGCATTGCTTTTCCAGATGGAGAAATAAAAGTCTGAATTGTATCTATCATTTATGATTAATTTATTTTAGTTACATTATTTAATTCTTGATAGGCACGAGGGACAAATTGATTTGGGTTGTGTAGGATTCAGGAATAGAAATCTTCAGGTGTTGGCAGATAGAAAAGTAGTATTTAGCGGAGACCATTCAAAATTTGATTGCATAAGCTGAAAAAGCAATACTTCGTATTTTGGTTCTTCGTTCAATCACTTTGTTGAGACGAAGAAGCAATGAGGTAAGCATTGCTTTTCCAGGTGGTGAAATAAAAGTTTGAATAATGTCTATTACTTACTTTTTAATTTACCTTTTAAAAATGGGAGATCATTCTATTGGATTCTGTGTAAGATTGACAATTGTTTATTTATTCTGTTGTAACTTTAAGGAAGTATCTATTATCATAAACCTCTTGTCGTAAAATTACAGGAAGTTCCTTCGGATCATTCATTTTTACGAACTCTGTCTGTACAATAATTTAGAAGTTCCATTTTCTTCTTTTGCTTAAAATAGTGAGCTGAATCTTTGAATGGCATCAATTCACGAAGAAACGTACCAATCGAACAGAGTTTCTATCTCTTTGCCTGTTCCTGCTTAATTTCCCTAACTTCGTCCTTTTCTTCGCGTTAATTAGCCCCCTGATGCCAGAAGATTCGGATCTTTTCTTACAGATTGAGAAAATTTATGCTAACCAAGGTTCTAGTTTATAAACTGACGCTCGCGATGTTTTATGTGCTTGTTTGTAAGAGACTGGACAAACGAAAAAGTTTCACGGTTAAACGAATAAACCTTTGAAATACTTGAATCGTCGAGATTTAAATTTCTAATTTGAAGAAAATTATTCGGTCTTCTATAAAAACGATAAATTTGTAATAATAAACGATGAAGAAATACAAGTCCCAAAAATTGTGCGATTGCTCCACTCTTTTAATAAAAAAAGTAAAACAAACAATTTTCATTAAACACGTTTAGAATTCATCCCTCAAAGAAGGAACAGACGCCTGTTGGATAAATCAACAGAGAAGAAAACAGCAAATTTCTACCAAGCTTACGGTGTACAGAACTGGTTGCTAATAGGATGATCATTACAATCAACTCGCTTCAACTCGTTAGCTTCACTTTCCACTACTTCACGATGCAATAAAACATTCAAGACCCGTCTTCAAGACCGTGTACAGGTATTCTAACAAGCGTTATATAGCCAAATCAGAGGCACTGCATTTACACAAAAACATGTTGCATTCAAAACTTGTTACTATCGTACACTGTAGTAATGCCGTATCGAGTTTTTATTTTTACTTTTTAAATTACCTCATGCAATTCAATTGAGTACACGATTTAATAATATCCATTCATATGTGATTTCTAAGCAAGAATTTTATAGAAATTATATAATATTCCAGAAAAGCACAGGGAAACTAAAATATTTTTATTAAATAAAACAAAATAAAATAAAGCATTTCAATTACTGTTGTTATCCTCTTCTTTTAATAAAATTTCGATTTGGAGAAGCTGTTAATAAGCGAATAAAAAAAATCAGCCAAGACTCATTGCTCTAAGGACACGTCTGACTACTGATCGCCTATTCTACTGAACGCTGCAATTGCAATGAGAACAACGCTTTCCCCAATTCCACCTTACACAATTACCCATCGATTTGTAAGAAATGCGCCCTGCTACTACCAGTATTATCATCATTATTATCATTCTTTGTCTCTATTCATATTTACACGACACAACGAAATTAAATCCACGACCACCCCATTCACTCTCAAGGATCAATGTTCCCCGATCAAAGACACACAACCCGCGTATCTCTCGAGGGGTGGACCAAGTGAAAAACGGCGATAATTCGGGCGGAAGTTGGTCGCTTTGCTTTCCAGAAGGAATAAGAGCGGTTCATCCGTCTCTATTGAATGCTCGGGGTGAAGCGGAGGAAAGAGGAGGGGTTTGGAATAATCCGTGGCGTTATTTTATTCGTGGCTGCACTGCAGTCGATGCAGAAAGTTTTCATAAACGTTGCTCGTGGCCACTGTTCTCTCCCTCCCTCCCTACCCTCTCTCATTCCACCCCTTCTCTCTCTCTATGTTGTCTATCGCGCGCTCTCTACCACCATCTATCCCTCTCTTGCCCCCATCCAAACTGATTTATTCCTCTCTGTCACTCGCTACGAGAGCTCGCAACATGCAGCAGACAACGGTTAATCAATGGGCTTCAAGCGCAGGCTCGCATCCCGGGATCTTTCCTGATGGACAGCGGCAACAGCACCGGTAACAACGCCGGGATGCTGGTCGCCGTGGGAGAAACGAAGGCGAACGGACAGGTGGTCAGATAGAGAGAGAGAGAGAGGACGAGAGCAGGAGGTGGCTCGACGGTGGAAGAGGGAGAGGGACGAGGAAAGGGGGCACAGAGAGCCGCGGGCACGTAAAACTAGCGAACAATTTAAAACTCCCCTTTCAAGTCGTGACTTTGTTTATGCAAACGAAAATAATTCGTCGGCGAACGAAGCTGTCCGACACGGACGGACTCTCGCGTGTCGTTTCGATGGTTACTTTAAGGTGTAAGCGATGGCCTTTCTTCTTTGTGCTGGATTTTATTGGCCAGCCGGATTGACGGGTTGATATTTATTTGGACGGGTTTTCTCCCGCTTCGGCTTTGGTCCGTTTCATTTTTCGAATACTTGCGGAATGCAGGCGGATGGGCTCGCTGGTGCGAGACGATCGATCATTCTTTTTCTTCGTTTGATTGGGGAAATAATTTCGTTGTTATTCGTTCATCGCCTCGAGAATTTGCCCTTGGTTTCGTTGAATTCTAAATAAACGCGCAGGAAATGAAATAAACAAATACAATCGCAGTTTGAACTTCTTTGCGTGAAATAATGAAACTGAACTGCGATACCCTTTATCTAAATGTTAACATTGTCACTTTTTAAATCAAACAGAAACACTCGAAAGCATTTCAATTGCTAACAAAAAGAATTCGAATCGCCAGTAGAAATATCTATTTCTAATTAGGGGATGATTTCACAATAGGAACCCCTTTAAAATAATTGTCCTACCTCTCGCTTTTCTCCGTTCTACAATCCCATTGTTATCAAGTTGTGCTCGAAGAAAGTATCTGGAATTAAAGGGTGTGCAAAAATGTCCACGGGTAACGGAGATCCAGAGGACGATAGTTTTGGCTGAAACTGCGTGGCCAGACATAAGGGTGACGAAAGGGAGAACGGAGATAATGGCGACATAACGCGGCTGGTATGAGTTCTTGCCCGATTAAATAATGAAAAGTTACTCGCACGCGTAGGGTTGCTACGGTTTCATGTGAGTGAAAGTCTAGATGCAGAACACGAGCAAGAAGAAAAACCGTGCCCGGCAATTTCGTAACGAGGAAATGCACGAATTAATGCGAGCTTATACGCTAATACGTAACGAGCGACTGACCACTGCTATTAATAAGTCTGTGCCGAGATTGCGAGCTAACGGTGTAGCAAAGGTGTCCGATCTTTCTGTCTTTCTGGTGGATCGTTAGAAACACTTCATTAATTCATTACATATGCTATGCTGTTCGTCTAGTACGTAACTTCGTCTGGACAGAATATATTTCAAAAGAATTATGATTTGTATAGTAAATAATATATGGATATTGATCTATATTAATAGAGACGACTTTTTGTTCAATCCTGTGAGCTGAGAGAAACGGATGTAGAAGCAATAGTGGTACTAAAGTTAATTTGCTTCTGACTTACCACACTAGAAACGTCGAAAAAATTGCAGGACTCACCTGTAACAAAAAAATGTACATTTCGTTAGTACAATAATGATTAATTACTTGTGATATATAACATTTTTCATCCGCGGAACAGTATAAAGGTTGTAGTAACGAGTACGAGGTATTAAGTAAGGAAGCAAACACAGGCGACTAAACAAGGAAACGAATAAAAATGTTAATGACAACTAAAATAATCGTTCCCTGTAAAACCTCCTAATTAATTCAATCACAATTTTCCCAATACGTCCGCAAAAAGGACATAAGCTCCCCCTGCATCGTGGTCAATTGAAAAAAACGAAAGAAAGAAGGAAAAGGCGGGGAAGAAAAAGAGAAGCAGACGAGTGGGGTAACTGCAAGAGCAGCGGAACGCAAATTTTACCGTGCACTCTCGAAACCCCGCTGGCTACGAAATATCATCGACGTCTGTAGCCCGCGGGTCTGCCGCGTCATTGGTCGCCGAAAATTAACATGCGAACGACCAGGAAATATCGGACGAATTAAAAAACCAAGCGAAATGGGCGAAAAAAGGACAGGGTGAACGAGTTCACGGCGACGGGAGGGGAGTTCGTTTGAAATAAACAAAAAAAAAAGGAAGAAAAAAAATACGTGCACGCGTGGAAAAAATAAATATCGAAGGGGCTCGGGGCGGTCACCCTTTTATTCAACCCCTTCCCAACCTCCCTTCGACTACGTTGTTTGTCGCGTGTTTTCTCGCTCACCCTACGCTCCTAGTTTGTTCCCGTGGAAGAGGATTTAAGTTGGATTTACCTCAAGGTTTCTGATACATCGATCATGATAATATCTGTACTATAATTGGTGTATAAAATCTCAGAGAAGTAAAGAAGTATTTTGCTTCAAATACATATCTGAATAGGATGTGTGCGTAAATTATTACAATCTATACATATTTCAGAGAACTATTTAAGAAAAAAAAAGAAGTATGCAATTTAATTATTTCTATTTCACTGAATTATCTCGTTTATAAAAAAATTGTTTCATATAAATGCTATTAGGGTTGGAGGGAGCTATTTATTTTTAGAAATAGTGGCGGCTTTCGCCACCCTGGTGTTCAATTGCAGCAAACTATTGTATACAAGGAAACAATCAGCATTAAATTTCTACATACAACTTTGTTGCCATTTGTAACAGTTTTAAAAAATACAGATTGTGATAATTGACGTGTCTCACTCTGTATAATAATCTTTATAGTATAATTTGTTCTATTAGATATTCATGTATTAATTATTGGAGAAATCTAAATATTACTTTTCATTATAATTTACATCAACTACCGACGTTAATTATCTCGCCTAAATACATCGACAGATCTATGTAACTAAATAATCTTACTACGACGAATTGAAATATCAGAGGAACCGCAGATCATCGAACTCTCTTCAAAAACTTCCGTTCTACGTCATCGAAAACGACTGACATCTTCATAGAAACGGAAAGGAGGTCGACTGTCGCGTCAAACCTTCATCGTCTGAATTTTAATTACATCTCTATAGAAAAGTAGGCAATACTTGTTCGCAATCGTTCGAAGAGTTCGCGATAGATCATCAGTAACGTAATGTGAGAAGCTGGTTCCATCAAATTCATCAATTACATAAAGTTTCATAAAATTTCGTGGCCCCCTTCGAATGGCTGTTTTTATTTTCTCCTAAAATCAGGCAAGAATCTCTTCTCGTGAGATCTCTGTTTCGACTTTCACGCGAATCGCGAAAGGTGAATCCACGAAACGAACGTGTCGACGTGGAAAGGGTTGCCCAGAACGAGTTCCTCTTCCTTCCGTTTATTCGGAATTGATTGAGTCGATTGGTTGCTCACTGTTATTCAATACAGTAGTTAATATCTTGTTCTACTAGGATTTTATCGAACCGCAAAATAGAAAGTGTTGGCGTCGCGTAGAATCCATGAATAAATGGCACTTCTGTATCGTTTGCATGTAAATGATGTTTCATTAGATTACGAAGCACGGAAGAACATTTTTATAGGTGACACCGAAGGATAATTTTCGGTACCGCACGATTCTCCTGTACGAAACAAAATCGAGCAGAGTTCTCTGAGAGTGAAATTTTCCTTTGGAATCTGAGAAATATTTAATTCACTAGACGCGAAATGGAAAACTGTAAATGTGAACGTTCTGAATGCGGAGATTTCGACGCTCGACCGCAGGCCGGAAGTGAATCTTTGCTGCCAGGCGTCGGAGTCGCCAGTATCTCTGCCAACAAGTCCGAAACACCAATTCCAGGTGAACTTGATGCACCGTGCAAAACACTGTAGAACACTCTACAAGTTTCCTGCGACACATTTCGTCAAATCTATCACCACTGCAAACTTAGATCCCCTCGCCATAAAATCCAATCAAGGAAACATCATTTTAAGTATATAAATATTTACAAATTTTTGTTCTGCACCTACTATACAAATAGTTTACTCGAGAGGGAAAGTTTATGCACGTCCACGTTGTTCGACAGGATATCTACTTCGCGCGAGCCGCTGCAAATCAATTGGCACAGCAAATAAACGTCAGCTTTACCTGGAAATGAGTCTCAGCTCGTGACGAGGATCGCTTTCCAGACAACAGATCGTCGTTGTCAACGACCACGGCGGAAGATTCATGGGTGAAAAGAGGAGGAAACGACCTCGACGGTGGAGAAGAATCGTATCTCTGTATCTTTCCGCGGCTGGAAGAGAAAGCCAGTCGGCTCGAGCTTGACATTGGCCGGCATTGGCCTATTCTTTAGTGGCACAAATTCGACGGTCGTTTCCCCGACCGTCGAACGAGCAATCAGAGGTAACGCCGTCGGTGAAAGCGTTTGATAATGTATCGGGAGGACGAGCTTTAATTTATGCGAGAACGATCTATGAGTGGAACACTAGAATCATTCTGATTAGTAATTACTTGTGATTTATGTCGACGTATCGAAGTAATGAGACTCGAGGACGAAGACTTAATAACGACGACCGTGAAATATCAAATGATTTATGTTCTATTTGTCTTCGTTTTTCGGATAATTAATTTATATGATGTACGACAGTTTCACTTTAAAACCGGGGGATGAAAGTTTCATCGAAATGGGGCATTGAGAGTTAACGGGTTAGAAAGAAAAATAGGATTCGAATTTGTTTGGAAATTTGTGCGACTTGTGGAATTGATAGATTTATTATACAGGCCGTTGATGCGTTATCTATCTTTTCTATCTTCGACAGAAAACCGTCGAGTAAATACTGCAAAATAAGTGACGGACGTCGTAAATATTTTGCATTCTATTGCAACATTCTGTTTGGTCCACAGAAACGTCGAATATTTCCTCAATTGTTGATCCTATTTAAACTTCTGCACAAATATCACGACTAAATCGTAGCAAGATTCCCTAATTCAACGGGAGGAAGAAGATCTCTGCGTTGTGAACTGAACTGACAACCATGCTTATCAAATGCCGCGAACGAATGTAAAGAATTATCAGTGCAGATCGTACAATTTCGGAAACACAAGTGCCAAATGACAGACAAGTGTGCCACGATGAATCGTAATTTTTGCAACGGGAACGTAATTTTGAGCGAGCAGCATGTAATGATGCGGCGCTGTTCTGTGACAATATGGATAACAAGCTCGAAATGTAATTTCCTCCGCGCGTTTCCGCGTGTGCGTTCACGACGACCGCGTTAAATGTTCCATACTCCCACAAAGAAACAATCGCCACTGACATTAACAATTTTCTACTCCACATTGATAAACCTCCGAAAATGTTTCCGCAAAATACTACAGCAATTTTTGTATCCGTGAAACTTCGGATAAAAAGTCGATTTTAATCGCTCGTGCGAGATCGATGTCCGGCATGCTGAGTAACAATCGATAGCTGCATCGATGCGCGGCTTCTGTTCGTTTTGATGCACTCCTTTCCGAAGAAACGGGACAGTGGCAGAGCGGCAGCAGAGGCAGAGAAGGAGAGCTATACAGATGGATAGGTAAATAGAGAGAAAGTGAGCGAGCGAGTGAGTGACTCAGCGGGTGAGAGAAAGAGGGAACACAGGACTCGAATAGATAGAAGTGGTCGAGCGAAGAGACAGCAATGCGATTGAGTATCCTTTGGCGAGCTGACGATCCAGAACAGACCTCCTCTGTCTGTCTACCTTCGGCCCACGCGAGTTTCCCATCCGTTTTCCACCGGTGGTAGCACACGCAGAACCAACCTCTGTGCACGTGTATGTGCGCGAACGCGACACAAGGGGCGTCGAGGCGAGGACGGAGCACGTTGGAACAGAGGATGAAATCAGTGGAACACGTGTTCCGGGGGAACACGTACAACTAGATTCGCGTTGGCGTACGTTTAAACACGATTACGGCAATGGACCAACGACGATCGAGTGTTGCTCGGTATTTTGGATACCTTTTTCAACCTATAGATTCGCTCGGGGAATGGTTACCGTTCTGTGCTCTTATGCGATGCTTTGTTATTTTTATCTGTTTGTCTGAGTGCCGAGTGGTTTTCCTTTTTTTCTCTTTTTTCGTTTCGGTTGGAGTAGATGCTTGTTTTTATTTTCATTTATGGGTACAAGGTCTATTTATTTCTGCCGTGCTTGGCAGCGAGAATTACCATTCTAGCGGAATGAAATTTTGTAATATAGATAATATAGAGAAATATTTATTGGACATTCGAAGTTGGATTCAAGAACGCAGAATAATTTGGACTAATGAAAAATTGTTTTATAAGACCGAGATATCTGCAATATTCATTAATTATTTTTAGAGACAAAAAGAAGATCGTTACATACATTTGCATTTTATTTAACAGAAACCTTCATCGTCCAAACTTATCAGTGGGAGATAAATTCGCACATTGTCTTTCTCTAAGATCTTTCCTTTTTAATGTGCTTTAAACAACCCCAGACCAAATCCAATATATTGAATACTAAAATACAATAATAGTTCGATCGGCCAGGCATTACTTGGTTACACATCCGACACAGAAGGCACGAATCTCTCTCTCTCTACCAAAAGGATCGTTTCATCGCGAATTTCCGCGCCACTGAGCCAGCCTGTAAACGATACAGCTACAGGCCGATTGCCACGCGAAATATTAATTCTCAATGCGTTCCGATTGTTTCCGCGTGTGCACGCGAAACAAACCAGGCCGAAAGGGGAAAGAGACCGGGGGAAATCCCGAAAAAAAGTGGGGATAAAACGAACGACTGAAAAACGAAACAGAAATGAACAAAAATAAAAAAATGGAGAAAAAAGTGCATCCGCTCTTTGCGCCGTACGTACATATGTACACGCATAGACGACTGCGCGAGGAGACAGAGAGAATATTTGTAGCGGTTTCATCGGTTAGAGAAAAACGCGGGAATTACCAGTGCTTTCGGGAGGGAAAGCGTGTTATTCGCGGCTGTCAAAGCCACAGCGCTGACGATTTTCGTAGAAAGAGCGCGTTTTCAAATCCGTTAATCGTATTCCCATCGCGCGACTGTCATGCTATTAAGCATAAAATTGTCCACGTCGAAACGGAACGGGAATACGCGAAAATTACAATGATGCGCTTGCGTTGGACACACGCCGGGAGACATACGCACACCTGTATTGCCGGAGGAAAAATTTAATACAGTCCACGAGTCAGTATCTTAAATGCTAAAATGATTCTTCGTTCGTCTAGTAGTCTAGTCCCCTCTACGTTAGTCCTTTAACGCGTAACGCGGCGTCTGACCATGGCCGCCCTATTCTACTTACGAGTACCCTATTAAGCACCTTATGGAGCTTCGTCGGTTTAGTAAAAATGATTATCATCGCGACGTCCCGTAATTTGCGTACCACGACACGTTTATATACGAAACGTTTTCAGAAGTATTTTAACACTAGAACTACCAAGGGGGTTAAAATGACTTGTTTCAGATTTCTTGCTCCAGAATTATTAATATATAGGTATCGTTGTAGCAATTTATGATGAATTTTAAGAAGACATAATGACGATTATATATCTCTATTTAATGTCAATTCAACGACTTTCGTGTTCATTATCTGTCTAACGTATGCTATCTGAATAATACCAAAATGTATCGGTAGTTCTGGTGTTAATAAACAATTAAAAGAATTTTACAGTCACCGTTGCAACTGTACTATACCATACGTTTATTTATTTCATAAGAATCCAGAAATTCTGCAATGGCATTCTACAATCTGTTACTTATCCAGGCAAACTTATTGCGCCATTACATAATACAATAAACGACGCTCACCCTCCGTCGCCCCTATTGAAAACAATTACCACCCGAAAAATCCGATCACGTTTTGCCGGTTAAATTGAAAAAACCAACAACAACAACGGTATCCCGTATCGTGTCGGAATCGCCGTGTTCCGAGCGAGCACAACAGTTGTCGGTTGTCGTGGTGCAAGGGGCGGGGGAGAAACAGGGGCAGGAAAGTTTGGACGCGTAGCCTTTTGTCGTTACCGCGGGCTTCGTATTATCGGCGCTCGCGCGCGTGAAACGCTGGGAAACAAATACCATTGTAACTCTGGCGATTTTTTTTCATTCTTCTTCGTCGCCCCTGTATTCGGTTTGTTCTACGCTTCATATGACACTCGATACAGAAACAGACAGCGTCTGCTCTCGTCTGCCACGCGTCGATGAAAAGCAAATCCATTTTCAGCCAAATTACACGCGCATCTCGTTCACGGATCGACGACACCGAGGCGGATATCATTTTCCTCGCGCCCCTCTCCCCGTTACCTTTCCGCCGCTTTTTCGCGATTTTAATCACGAAACGGGTCTGCTCGCGGACGTAACGCGTATCGATACGATGTGACGAAGGAACGGGTTAGAAAGTTATCTAATAGAATCTAGAGATTTCATGTATTTATTCTGCAATTACGTTTGTATTATATATTATGAGTAAACCTGCGCTTGAAAATAATATTTCACTATTATATTGAACTATTCAATTAACATTTATTATTCTGCTTAACGCGGATCAGGTAAGACAGTTCATTTGTACGAGGATAATATTGAAATGCAATCGCGTAAATAAACGGTGACCGATGAAATAAAATTATATTTTAAATACAAGATCAAGTGAACAACTATGTATTAAATTAAAGACACCGGCATTTATTAAACTTGAAACGCGATGTCACTAAAATATTCAAATTCTTATTTTAATAATCTCTGTTTTTCCCGCACTGATACATAATATTCAACAAAATTTACCGCAGAAACATGATTCGACACTTCGGTACCATGGAAAATAAATTAGTCCGCAATGGCCAACCCGTTCGATTTCTTTGCATTTATTTGTCGCGCGATCGAACAAGACGTTCCTCGCAGAACATTGAAACACTGTTCATCGGTAAACGAGCGTGCACCGTGCATATGGGAGCAGTCTCGATTGCCTACGTTTGACGAAGCGAATCGACCCCGCCAATATTTTCGTTTTAATCTTTTTTTTTTCCAACGCGCCGGTGTCGTTCCATTCGACACGCGACCCAAGCAATTGAAAACCGTTCCCGGCACTGTCCCTATCAGCTACAGCATCGCGGGAAATAGAGTTGGCGCGTGCAACGACGACAAAAACTTCCCCGACGCTCCCTCTGACTTCGTGCTCTGTATAATTTTCCGTCGCGCCCGTGCATGTACGTTTCGCGGATAATTCGCAGGCGTGCGGTAGTTTAACGCGAACGCGAAAACTATCAATTTCGGATTGGACGTGCGAACTATGTATCGATTCGTGTGGATTTGTTTGGTATGCACTCGCGTGTTGGTTAATGTACTGATTAGCATGGGCCGGGCTTGCTGGTGCTGCTCGATCAATTGGGAAGATCATTTGCGGTGGCTGTTGGTGATCAGAAAGAGAATGCTGTTCTTGTTCCTTTGTTAGTGAGACAATTTTGGATGTTTAAAGAATTGAATGGCAAAGACGTGTATATAATTCGAAGGGGGTTGCGATTTGTTATACAGAATTGTTTAGAGACTAATTGTGAGTAAGATTGGTAAATAATTTTGGGTATTATTGGGTTTTATTCCAGCGAATAAAATCGTAGATACTTTATCTTGGCAAAGTGTTTTGTTGTCCAGTTAAAATATAATCAAGGATAGCAGAAAAATTCTAAGCTCTGAATATACCAATTAATTTAATTTAATTTAATCGTTGAAGCATCGTCCAACTGTGCAAAATCGTTCAGAAGAAATCTAGAATCATATATACACCACTTAATACCACCACAAATTTCCTGCTTGCCTTTCACAAAAATTTATCGAGACATTCTAGAAAAGTGTAAGCCGATGCCCATCGACTGGTGGCACGTACAGCGACGAAAATTCTGATCGCAATACACGATGATCTGTTGTGTCAAGATAGTGTACACGTTTCTCTAATGTACACGAGAAACTACGTGCTCGAACCGATTACGACGCAATGAAACGCTATTACGACGGAACAGAAGCACGCCATACCTTTGCTGTCCGCGATTAAAACGGCGCAAAAAAATAGAGCTGTCATGTACCTGTATGGAGTTACGTTTGTTTCCATTTACGACTTTTTTTTTCTCTACCAATGTTTACGACTCCGTTTCGCTGATTCTCAAAAGTCTGACAGCGTTGATGGGTGAAATAAGCCGCTTTGGCTACGAAGTCCGAGGATCAGCCGTGAATTAATTGGTCGACAGAGGTGGCTAGCAGAAAAATTGTTTGTGCGCGGAGGATTAAACTGAATGGAGTTACCGATCAAGTAATTCGATTACTTTGGCGGTAGTTAATGTACTTTTAATAAGAAAAAATTAAGTGGCATGTCTTTACATAAATGAAGTATTACTTATTATCCGAATATGGCATCAGGAATTCATGACAATTTACCATTTATCAATAAATAATTATAAATTTCGTCTTAAATCGTTTCTGTTCAATACCAATCCTTTTCTCACGCGTACAGTTTTCAAAATCAGCAAATAGACCAAAACTTGAAATATATAAAAAGCCGGAAGTTCGAAAGTACTCCACGCAGACATACGTTGATATAAAATTTTTGTTTCCAACGATCGATCGAGCATTAGCGTGAAAAATGCTACTGTGTATCTGAAGCCAGATCGATCTACAATACGCGCAAGCGTAAGCCGTAAAAAATAACGTAAAAACTGCACGGTCGTGATAAGCTGTCGGCGTTTAAAGTTTATTACACTGGCAGGCAACATTGACAAATAATAACCGAGAAGAATCATACATTATATTCTATAGCAGACCTATGGCCCGGATTGCAATTGTTGTAAAATATTTTTGCTCGTCGAGACGAGCGTACAATGCTTTGGATATCGAGTATTTCAACGCGTATTTTCGAATGCTCGTAGTTACTGCAAAAAATTAAATACAATAAACGCGTTTGAAGATCTCGAGTTTAATGCTCAAAATCGTAGTTCGAATAAATGGCTGCATAAAAAATAATTTGCCTCAAGATCCCAGATGTGACACTTGCTTTTATATATTTTTCCAATATTTCAATTGAACACGAAATTTCATTTCAATAAATAAAAATTGAGTAACGTGGATTTATATTGAACATTATTCTATTCTTAAATGTATTGGATTTTTCTTTATATCGTTTCTCTTCCATTTAAGTTAATACAATGGAAAAACAAGAAATACTCTACGCTATTTGAAAAAAAACTTCTTCAGCCTTGAAGTCTCTAAATAAAATGACCTCGTGGCAAATGTTTCCCTGCCCATTATTATTTTCCTTCTGCATAGAAGTACACTTTTTCCCTTAACAATTTTCCCTTGCCATAAATAAAGAAGCAGAGGTAGATGAATAATAAACCTTACACACACCGCTCCATTATATCATTTTATTTATGAACAAACCACTCCATGTAATGTAATTACTTCACCCCTGTCCGCTTCGTATTACTATTTATACTATTTATTCTATAACCTTTAGTACAAAAACAGTTTCCAAATAATAGAATAAATCAATAGATCGTAATACGATACAAATTGAATTCCGTCCAAGAAACACTGCCAATGAAAAAAAGAATAAAAATCGCACAGGCACCCATTAACCCTATCCAGTGCAGATACACAAACCCTATTTCCGGAAGTACTCTATAAATTTACCCTCGTATAGGAAGCACGCGTAATTTCTCTCCAAAAAAAGAAGAGACACAGTTTTTTCCCCGTGTCCCGCTCGTTACATCGCAGAGAATATCCACCCTGTAGTCCAGGGATGGTAAAGGGTTCAGGGGGCGGCATTTAGGTTCCGCAGGGGTAATTTTTATCGCAGCAGCCCTCCACGGTGTTCAACCAACGGGACACCATACCCGCCTATTAATAATATAACCCAGGCTTCACCTGTGTAATTACATTAACGACACCAGGCAGAAGTTCTTAGACCTGTTATTCGTTCACTCACGCACGGCGCGCGTCATCTTGCTGCCTCTTTTCACGCAAATCGCCGAGAACGTAGGTGTGTGGACGAGCGAGTGTACGTTTAAGCTGTGCTCGCGGTAGTTTAAGCCTTTTCGATAAAATATCCAGACGTGGCATTAACGGGGGCGAGGCTTATAGTTTATCGAAGTTGCTTCCAGGCGGACAAAACGTATTAATATACAGGACGCGAGGTGCAACTGGATTAATGGAGGAGCAAAAATGTGTGCAAGATGTTCGGAGGAAGTTGCTGGACGAGAGGGTTACTTGGGTGGAGTTGCTCGTGGATTCTGATGGGACTAAAGTTTCGTCGTCACTGTGCGTTCGCGATTATAAATAGACAGAAGGAAATAATTGTTATGCGGAATGCAATTCAGGAGTGGATAATTTATAATTCGACGTGTATTTAATTGTAAAATGAATGGTTTTTCGAGTCAAAAAATATATGTATGATTCAATGAGTGCATTACTGAAAATGTATTCATTATACTTATATAAATATATTTGCTTTTCTTGCACATCTTAAGTTCTGTATTATTGAATTTTTTAAATATATCAATTATTGGGTAACGGGTTACAAGGTTGAAATATCCTCGATATTTTTCATTGCCTCATTTTTAATTTAGCTGGTGTTATTAGCAGTATGCTGGGTGGTTGGGGAATTAATTTTCTTGACTGAAAGGGTGACACTGTTCGAGAATAACTATGTAAGGGAAATTGGAACGTGCCGTGGCAGACAGTATATGGGTTAGTTAAAACTCAAGTGAGAAATCTAATTTATAAAGTACATTTTTCTCATACTCAAAAATTAGTTTCGGTACATTGATGTTAGTATTATAAATTATAAGCCTGAAAGTTTGTTTGAAATACTATAAAATCTAAGAATTTTATATTGATCAAAGAAACTTGGATCTTGGAATTAAAAATTATATTTAATACTATATAGCAGATTATTATTATCTCACAAAAATGACTACATTACATTTACTATAATATCCTCGCTGTACAGACGATGGTTCAAAATTGAAGAAGGAATCGTATAAATCTGACAAATGTTTGCAGGATTATTTTTTCATCAACAATGGTCCAATAAATATCGAAACCCGTGCTAATCAAGAACTCGTCGAAGGGTTAGCGCGGCAAGGACAGCGTGACAAACGAATTTCAGCGTGTGTTCAACGCAATATCGAACTGTTTCACTTCTGTCCCTCGTCGAACTTCCGTTTTCGATTTATTCCCGCCGCCACATATCGTTCAGTTAACTTCTTCCGCGAACAAAATGAACGTGGGAAAGGCAGCGTGGCGCGGTCTGAAATGCTCGCGAGCCAGCGGGAGAAAAAAAACGAGTTAAAACTGACACGAGTGCCATTAAAGATTAAAGGAGAGTAACAGGTTCTGCTCTCACGAAGTCTATATCGCGGAGCAAGCAAATTTTCAACATGACGAACGTGAAATTCTTAGAGGGGGCGTGAAACTTTTGTCGCGAGTGTCATTAGCTCGCCCATTTATCGTCTACCGCATTGGAAACAGGAACACTCGAAAGCATATCTCGTTATAAACTCTATTTTTAATTGACGCTTTGGCGAACTCCAGCATTTAATTAGAATACAAAATTTATATTTGATAACATCATTTAGATAAGATAACCCTTTCTATCTTTACGAATTCCTCTTTATAAATCGTAGAGGTTTAAAAATTAGATGCAACACAAAAATAGATTGTAAGTAAAAGAACTCATTATTTCTTGGAAAATTCACTATTGTCGATAAAAAGTTGGTATTACAATAAAATTTCTATTCGCTTCTATATGTTTCTAAACTTTTATTTTTTAAATGATTCATTAATCAATCGTACCTCGAAATAAATTGTTTTTACCTTCTACGAGAAAATTAAATTGGGAGTGCGACATTTTTCTGAAAATTCGAACAGAAATTTCTAATTAAGCAGGTAATTATCAAGGCAAGTGGACCAGGATTTGCGAGTTTACCATTGGTAAGATTATATTATCAGCAAGGGTTGGCGAAGATGAACAACTACCTGAACTTGTAAGGTACTGAATGGTTGCATGCTAAGGTTGACAGGCGGTTAATTAGAGGAACCTTCCTGTCGAGCTAACGAAATTCTGAAGGGATTTTGGTCGACGGTAAACGTGACTCTGCCTTGAAAGCAGTAATTTGCAAATATTTTTGTAATTCATCTACTTCAATTCGTGCAACAATAGAACAAATAGAATATAAAATAGCATAACTGATTGCTAAAAGAATTAATTGATTTCAAATATTAGGTGTTGCTTTTTTCCAAACATCTTAAGGACACAACGTACCATAGCCAAATATAATATTCCCGCCAAGATTAATAGAAATGGGTATTTTTAATTTCTACAATTTTCCTTTCTCGTAATTCAATCACAATTTTCCACTCTAATTTTATTAGAATTGGTAAATAATTATCCTATACAACAAGTAATTCTTATTCGCTTCTTTTCTCGCCAAGATTAATAAAATTGTGTGTTTTTTAATTTCTACAATTTTCCTTTCTTGTAATTCAATCCCAATTTTCCACTCTAATTTTATTAGAATTGGTAAATAATTATCCTATACAACAAGTAATTCTTATTCGCTTCTTTTCTCGCCAAGATTAATAAAATTGTGTGTTTTTTAATTTCTACAATTTTCCTTTCTTGTAATTCAATCACAATTTTCCACTCTAATTTTATTAGAATTGGTAAATAATTATTCTATACAACAAGTAATTCTTATTCGCTTCTTTTCGTACCAAAATTTGAATTATTTGCGTTACATACCATTTCTCAGCAGTTTAATAACGAAACAAAGGATTTAGAAGTATGCTCGTGTCATGTAAATTATACTTCACGCACGTGGCCATTATCTGAAATTCAATTGAATCGCTTAACAGTTCTGCCCGACCCCCGAAGTACGAGTAACGTTCTGTTAAAATGTTTGCCGAAACATAGTTTTGTCTAATTTCAGCACGTCGGAGGCAGGGTCGAAACAAGGTTTCTGGCCAGTTGAATTAATCTACTCCCTGTTTCGTGGACATTGGCATTTTCGATTTAACATTAAATGACGGAAGACAAGACTGTTAGTAAAATAACATTACACCTCTTGTTTCTACACTGCGAAACTGTTTCTATTATTTATCGTACGCGTTTCAATTATATTTCATTAGAACGTCAAATTAAAGAAAGAAAGTGTAATGAAAAGAACTTCTCGTTTCCCACTGTTGAAATAAAGGAAAGCATCACCATAAAAATGAATACTTTAGCATTCGATTAAATTATGTTATTTGAGACCCGGCGACGTCAGTAATTTGTTTGACAATTAATGCATACTGAACTTAAATCAACATTGCGCTGGAAAGCCACAGTCTCAGAGATTGAAGAATAACTTCAGACGTCCCTACAACACGAGAGCCAAGTGATGGACAGTTAATTAGAGACTTTACCATCGAGTCAAGGCTGGTACTCTGACCAGACCTGATCTACCTTGCCGGAAGCGACTCACCATTAACGTTGGATAAACTGTACACGAGTCAAACATTTTATGAAAACAGCGAGTTTTTACAGAGGAAGAAAGTTCGACATTGCCGATGGCGCGGTACTAATAACAAGAATATAAAATTGTAATCGTGACTCTCGAATGCAAAGAAATGGTAATTGTTAATTATATTCTGGAAAAAAATTAAGGTATCAACTGAAACAAATATCTAGCATAGTAAACTTTTTTTTCAAGAAAAGGGAATAATATTTTTTCATTAAAAACATTTGGATCTTCAAATGCTGCGTTCGAAATTATTTTACACGGACTGAAGTTAAATCCAATTACTTGAATCTGGTAAATTAGTTAATGCGATCGATTTCAATTCCTCGACTGCTAAGGAAACTTGGTCTCCATCGACATCTGGCGAGACGACACAGTCGTTCACACCTGAAGTTTACATGAGAATGAGCCGATCCAATCGGCTGAGAGAATATTCGTGTAGAAATCTGCATAAATAGGGTCCACAGAGGATACGCCTTCTGTCCGGACTTGGGGAACCTCTTTGAATTAACCGTGAGTTCTAAGCGAAGTCCATCGATCATCGCGATACGAAGAAAATCGAAATAAGAGTTACGAAAGTTGAGGAAAATTCGATGGAATAGATAAGCGTGATTAGTGCAATAAGTATAGAAAAAATCGTATGGTGTATTTAAACCACTGTACCATATATTACATGCTCCACTTGTTTCTCGTTTGAAAAATTGTTGGCGTGGAAAGAGGGTTGCTGTTTTTAATAATTTTCTAATAATCAAATGTGTTCACTTTAATTTTTATACGATTCCGTATTTTCTAAACTATTTTACTTTTTTATATAACATCCCAGCGGTATTTGCACCTTTTTTTACTCCGACGTGCAGCCACGTCTGAATGTGTTTGACATGCGAGGGTAGAGGTATGGACGTCATCTAAAAACTTTTAACGATATTACAATGTGGCGAAGTTTCTTTCTTCGTGGGAACCCCAAGTGGAAACTTTTAATGTGTCGTGTGTTTACGTAGAATCAGCGAGAGTGGACCGGCTCGTGTAAAGCCAGTTTTAAACCGAGAAAGAGACAGGGATGGTGTGGGGAGAGAGGTACTCCGGCTCGTGAGAAAGGGAGAAATCCCATGAAAATATTTTTATAGCTAATAAACATCAGCAGTCCGGCGCGTTTTATTCTTTTTTATTCTAATCCCATATCGAATGCGAAACATGCAAATAGCTTTCTGTATATCATATTCCGCTACATTAGAACTCGAGAATACGGTTCACTGAATAATAATGATTAATTTTATAAAATAATTCCCAAATCAACGCAACCAATACAAACATTTGAATTAATCAAACAAAACAGCCGAGTGCATACGAATATTTCTATGAATCATTGCGCGCGTAATAATAATAATGATAATGAACGAGCTTTACTATCTCTCGCTATGAAAAACTCATCGCCACCGAACATTGCGCGATAAAGGAACCCGTAGCCAACCTAATCACAAAGTGGCCGCGTTACACAACTGAATTTCGCCGGCGAGAAGGTAAAATCTTCCGAGACAGAGTCGAGAACTAGTGAAACCGTGGAAAGCTTGCCAGAACAGCTTTCACGATCGATGTAGGAAACCGGGGTTGAACAGATAATCCCGTCGAGCGGCGTTTTTATCTTCCCTCGCGGATGCTTTGCACGTTTACAGAATCTTCGGGGATCAAAAACAGATTTACAGGATCCGCGTGACTGTGTGCACACGTGTAATCGTGTCCGTGTGGCGGGTCCGGCTGCCAGGGGGGATCGTATTTTACTGACCATTCGTTTTTTCCCTTTCATTTCTTTGTTTTTACTCTTTCAGGTGGCTTCTCCGTCGAAATGATACACGCACGCCGTTCCAGCGAACATATTTTTCGAAGCTGGCTCGCGATTACGATACGGTTCTTTTTTTTTTTGCCCAAGCGTCGCAGGTGTAAAATAAAACGGCGGCAGAGAGTGGAAAAAATGTCAGTGGAGTTTCGACGAAATAAATGCGTGCCACGATTATCGTCGAATCATTAATACTGCGAATCTAACTTTGCACTTGTCTGTAACTTTCAAGTATCGAGTCGTCGCGTGGGTGGTGAATAAATTGAATGCGTAGAAAATATTGCTTGAAGAAAATCGTTGGAAATTTTCAACAGACTACAACTTTATTTTATATCACTGCAAAATTATGTTAAATCTGCATCGAAATTTAACAATGTTGCATAATGCATCGTGAATATTGTATCAATTCTCACATTGACATACTTGTTGCTGTTCAAATTATATCTTTATCCGGAACCTTCGATTTATTTATAGTTGCGATCTACGACCAGGAACGTGTGTATATTCGCGCGCAAACATGGCTGCGATTTATTTACAAAACTATAAACTACAGTGCAACGAAATTTAGAAATATCCAGCGATATTTCATTATATACAAATTGAAATCAATCTGCAATACATGAAAATGTATCGTTCAAACGTGCAGTAAGCTTCGAATTTTAGTACCCGTTCAACAATCAACCGCTGCATCCAGTACAAGCTATTATACCCAATAAAGCATTGCAAACGTTCCACATTTAACAATATAAACTGTTCCAAATAAGGAAATTCAATTTTCGCAGAAACCGCGATGCACACCGCGAACAAACGAAATATCGTTTTTTTCCCGTCTATTTTTTTTGGTGCCGTTTTTTTGATTAAATGATACAGCTATCGACAGGAAACGGGCGGTTTTCGAAAACAGGCTCGAGCCTGGCACACGTTTTTCCACCGCAAAAACGGGAAACACCGGGAAAGAAAGGAAAGCGGGAGAGATAGAGAGAAAACAGGCCCAGAGGGCAAACGCGGTAAACGGTTCGGTGGATTTACTAATTAAAAATGGAAATTAAAAGACTCCAGGCTGAATGCGAGTAAAACAAAACGGGGACAGAGCGTTTCGCAAAAATTGCGACGAGATGCTTTTACACTGAAGAACGAACGTTTATCTCATTATTGTTATTATTATTATTATTATTTCTGCTTTTTTTCACCAGGCAAAGCTCTGCCCATACGAATTTGCAAATCGTAAAACTGCGAGACTGACACAGTGTTTTCGTTGGAAAAGAATTTTTTCCTTCCCGCAGAATGTTAGACGGTCCATTAAGCAGTACTTTTTATCTCGTCAATTTTTAATCACCGCACTTGGAACATTTAATACACGATGCCGTAGCTCCTTCCTGCCAACAAACTCCTCGCCGAGCGTATTCCTCGTCTTGTGCAGCAGGAACCGATCGATGCACAACCGAACGAAAACGTTCCGCGGAACAATCTAATCGCAATTCGTGTTTATTGTTCCCCGGGCGTACGACACCCAGGTACAACTGTAATTTATCGAGCACAAAGGAACATTATTTTCGTAACGAAACAGCCTCGAATCGACGGCTCGTGTCCAGGCCTGGCCGCTAAGGCCGCCATTATTGGTCGTGCCGGGGCAGATCCATTGTTTATCATGAATTTAGCGGATAAACAGCGAATTGAAGCAAATACTATAGGCGTACAAGGGGGTTGGGAATCGGGTTGCCAGACAGAGAGAGAGAACGAGAGAGGGACAAGCAAACGGGATGAACAGAGAGAGAGAGAGGGGGTGGTACAGACCACGTTATTGCCACGTCACGAAATCGTGGCGTATAGTAAATGCCATGCATGTTTAATCAGTCAGAATTATGGCTCGTCATGTAGCAGTTTTAACGGATCATCCGTTGCTACGCGATCGCACCCAACCCACCACTACTTAGTATACATCTCTTCCTTTTTCCCCCTCTCGTTTTACCATCTCCGTTCTCTTTCCCCCGCGTATGCATATGTATATATTTTTCGTTCGTCCGATTTCATCTTCTTTTTTTTTCGTTCAATTTTATTTTAGTTTTTTTTCCACGGAGAAACGAACAACCGAAGAGGGGATACGTTACGCGAGGTCGGCGCTGTTAAACGCGGATGAATGGCAGAAAAGTGTCATAAAAAATGTGGAGGGCGCGAGCGTGTTTTATGGGTGATTAATCGGAAACGATCGCTGTCCGGGTAATTAGTTTTCGAGCGTCGTTGATGGAGCGATATGAAGTGGCGGAGAGCACGATTCCGCGTTCGTTTTAACGGCTCGCCGACGAATATGTATATATATACATAACTGGGCGGAATATACCTTGAAATCTACGTCTGGTCATAGACGTACGTATGTGATTAACCCTTTCGAGCCGGGGGAAGGAGCGTTTGTTTCGTGTGTGCGTATTTAGTTGGCTGGGACAATTTGTACTCGGGGTTTTGCGGATTTTTAATTGCGCGCTGTATTCGTTTGAGTGCGAGATGCAGAGTGATGTGACTATTATGTGTTTGGATGAGAAGAGAAAAAAAATTGATATTGGGTAGCCGATTTTTTCTTTGCGCATTATTGGTAATGTGGTTTATTAATTTTGTTATGCGATATGTCTTTGATGTAAGATTTAGAAATTCAATACTACACGCGGAGAGAACTATTATTTTTTTGGATGAAAAGAGAAAGAGGAAATTTATATTAGTTAGACGATTCTTTCTTTGCGAATCCTTGGTAATGTGGTTTATTAATTTTGTCTAGCGATATGTCTTTGATGTAAGTTTTAGAAATTCAATACTACGTCCTGAGAGAACTATTATTTTTTTTGATAAAAGGAGAAAGAGGAAATTTATATTGGTTAGACGATTTTTTCTTTGCGCATCATTGGTAACACGGTTTATTAATTTTGTTATGCGGTATGTTTTTTATGTAAGTTTTAGAAATTCAATACTATATGCTGGGAGAACAATTGTATCGTTTTATTTTATATTTAGTAGCTTCTAATGGTTTCATTTGATAAGTGTGTAAAGTAGCCTGCTGCTTACAGAAGCATTTCAGAAATTATAACTATTTACTAAAATAGTATTTTTAAATGAAATATTTTAAAGTCCTCTTCCATGTGCTGTTATAATAATAAACAATTCATTTTTTAAATTGATGCGTTATAGCGCCCGACAATGGATGGACAATGGCGACAATGGCGGAGACTAATATAGTTGGCGATCTATTAAAAAACGCATTACAAAATACGAGAGGCAAAAGCAACAGAAAAATTCGAAATAACGCGCGAGCTGTTAAAGTTACTTTCTTCGAGGCCCGGAAACGGCGCGTTTATTTTTCAAGTCTTTAATTAGCCGCCAGATGAATAATGAATGGAGTGAAGATTAAAAGCCCAAGCTTGGCAAACTGCGGCCGAATTTGCGAATTAATAAGTCTGAGGGAAAACATGGCCACCGAAATATCGATGTGAAACTGTTCCACGCTGGTCGTATAGTTCGAACAATTTTAACCCCTTCGTCCCTCTCTGCCTTTATGAATTTTATCAATTGTTTTCCAACTTGATTTTTCGTTTGCCCGCGAGTATACGAGACTAATCAAAGTTGAACGACAGCGCCAGGTGAAATGGTCTATTTCTGAATTTCGTAAAGGACCGACACGATCCTCGAAACTCGATAGAGGTACACCTTGCATTTCTACCCGAGCGAACTTTGCACTTTGCGTTTTACAGAGGGTGCTTGGGCTAATTAGCGGTTAGACGTTCGCGATCTTAGTTTCGAGTATTCCTTCTCAATATAGCGGGAAGATTGCGAGGGCCGTCGGTCTGAATTTTAGCAGGGATCCTTTTCGTATCATAAATCCTGTTACGTCACGGCGGCGGATGTAAGCAGTTCGGGTATTTAGCTTTAGTTAATGGTGTGCTCCGAGGGTTCCCGAAATTTGTGGATTTTTGCTATTTTTGCTATTAATTCGGTAGGTTCGTCGACTGAGGAAATTCAATTGAGACGTCCTCGAGAGTTTCCTTTAAGCACGCTCGTAAACAAATATGAATCGTGATTGTAATTGTGCTTTCGTTAGAATTTATTCAGTTGCTAAGATTTTCTTTTAAAATGAATCGCTTAAAATACTCTGTATTATCAACAGTTTTATTATTATTGAACCCTGACGTCAGGCACATTCTGGACTTCCCGCGTTCGTCGAATCAAACGTTCGTTTCGTGGAAGAAAAGTCGTAACAGCGTCTGAGGAAAGTGCTTGGGAAACAAAGGAGGAACGCGCTTTTCACTGAATTATGCACCGGCGAATCAACGCGTGTCGAACCACCCCCCACGGCGAGAGCGGAGCTCGTGCAATTTTTTTTTACCCCTTTCGAGGCGGGATAACACCTAATGGAGAACATTAATAATTGCCGCGAGTTTCGAAAGCCGATTTGCTTGGCCGCGGTGATAATACGACGCACACCGCACGTACCATCAAACGGGCACGTGAAAATCGTCGAATCTGTCCCGCGAAAAGCCCAAAAACACTCGTCTGAAACAATTCCGTGCTGGTGAACAGGACTTTTCGACATTTAATCGTTCATCTGTGGATTTTGAAAATGTAATTATAACAGCGGTGCTACCTGGAAATGTATAAATAGATTTGGGACAAATGACATTAGTCTTCTTTATTTTTTGGGAAAAGAAATATTTTCTTTAACTCTTGCATGGAATTTGTAAAACAAATACAATATTTCCCATTCAAATGATCTAATCTGATCAGTTCACGGAGAATAAACGTAAAATAAATGAAATAAAATAAACGCGAATTTATCCTAATTAAATCGGAGTGTAAAGGAAAACGCAATTCGTTTCCAAGTACATACGTGCTACTAGTGAAAACATCTATTCTGTCTATCGAGTTCTACTTTATTGTTTGCTCGCAGTTCTCTGTACTTGTCGACGATGGTTTTCTGTTAACATGCCCGCAAACGTATGAAGAAATTAACACGACCGTCGAGACTTTCTCTTGTTTCAAGAGATAAAGACGAGGGGTATTTCGACTTTTCGCTCAACGTTCACTCAACGAGTCGACGGCAAATATTATTTTCTATGGACAAGCTTTTCAAGTGCGGTGCGCAAACAAAGTTTAGATTATTGTAACGAAATAGAAACTTCGTTTCATGTAAAATAACAAGAAAGATATTCTGAAACGCGAATTAACGAGAGTCGTTTAATTATTGACAAAAAGGGAATCGTGAAACGGGGATTATGTTTCTCGAAAATTTAAACACATTGATCGAGGGTTATACGAAATGAAATTGGAATATTACTTTCGGATTTATTTAATACACGGATTCGATTCTTGAAAAATATCATTCGCAATATCCGCAAATTTCAAAGCGTTTCGAACATTGATGAACGATATCGTACGCTGCTGGCGTAAAATTTCCACTTAACGTGCTCGAAGCAATTATTACGATACTTTAGCCCCTCGAGCTGTCGAATGTAAAAGCTGGAATTTTTCCCTTGTGGAGGGTTTCATTTATACATGTATTTCTTTTTTTAACGAGCAAAATCGGCGACGAGTGGCAAGTGATCGACAAAATATAACGATCGTCGACGCGTTTCACCCTCCATTGGTGTATTAGGGTGGCTAGGTCTCAAGAGCTCAATGTTTCAACCCTTTCCCTACTTTGCTTTATTGCTAGAAGAGCGCAAATAATTTGCAATGTTTCGCGTACACAATTGGTTACTAATCATTTGTTAGGTATTCTATCATTTTTATATTTAATTTTGGCTAATCTAACAAATGAGAAATAAATGAATGAAAAGAAGCTAGCCAAAGTTTAAATTATATTGTCAAGAAGAATCTTGTATACATTCTACCTTTCACAATAGCACGAGTCTTTTTTACGATTCAGAAATAAAAAAATTTAACAATGTCGATATATGTCCCGCCCCCAAGAAACAAAATTCGTGTATAAAAGTACACGTTTGATATATCTAAACGTAGAAGATCTGATTCCGGGAAATGAATTGTGCTCTCTGTCGAAGGAAACTCGGGTATATTGGAACTGAAGAGAAGAAGTATCGCAATTTTCTTTCAGGACGCTCGGATGCTTCGTGGGAACATTTCGAAGTGGGGACCACGAAAGCTAGGGGAAAAGGGTTGAAAAGTTTCTCAATGTCGGGCGAATTTTACAAACGGATTCGCTAAATCGGCCCAGAACTTCGGAGAGGAACGATTCATCGAGAAAACTGCTCGCTCGATGGTAAAAACTGAGAACTCCTTAAAGGGAATGTGAAAGTAAAACCTTTATGAGAGAATCGTCGAACAAAATGAATGAAAAATAATGAGAATGTAATGAATTAATTAAGCTTGTAGCAGGCAAAATATGTAAAATTGTAAATATCACAGCACTGTCGAGGCTTAGGAGAATTAATGTTCCCTGTGAAAACAATGTCATTTATTTCAACTGAAATTCAAACTGCATATTTCGAATTAAATTGAAACAATGGCAAGATATATAAATTCTACCTTTCTTATTTTTTGTAATTCTATTAATGTCCTTACAAAAATCAATGGGACCAAATTGGAATTCAATCCCTAGTCAAATTTAATAAATGTACCAAAATGATTAAAACGAAGAAAGTATTACGGAATATACAAACATTTATCACAGAAATAAACCTCCCGGCTGCGGTTTAAAGAATTAACACAGTGCATTGATTTTTATTTAAAACATTTCTCGTTGCCTGACAACTCAGACTATTTTCCTGTCAACGAATAAATATTGTATAGTCGATGTTCTGTGCCACGTACATAATAGATTGATTTACCGCCATCTTGGAAGATGTGCCTCTTAATCTACGATAGTGCATGTGGTTTATGCACGACGCTGCTCTGCCACAGTTTCTTCGCGCTTTCAAGCTACGTTTGAATAACTGTCCCAATGAAAATTTCAGGGAATGAAAAGGTATTATATATTCGGTACATTGGTCTTCAATATTTCGCAATCCTATTTCGTTAGTTTTACTCTTAATATACTTTTTACGAAATTCACAGAACAAAACAATGTATGAAAAGTACCTGTATTTGCTGTAACAACAATATAAAAACCCTTTAAAATATAGAAACTATTTATATTCCTAAAATGTGTGCTGTATATATTCCAAAATGGTCTGATCGAATTTTTTCATAGCCAAGTTACTGGAAAGTATGAAGGATTCAGCAATATTTTCAAAGTGTCGATCGAATACGAACACGTTACACGAACTATGTAGATTTTACTTGAAAGTTGCAAGACGTTCAGGTAAAATCATGCTTGAATTTCATGGTGCATGCAAGATACAGTGGCCGAGACCCGAGAACACCGATCCCACTGAACTTGTAAACTCATCGACATGTTTGAACGACGCCAGACAAATGACGGACAACTCCATGAAACTCGTGACGGAATTCTCAGACAATGTACTCTCACTTATGCACTAACCCGTCACTGTACCTCGCGTAACTCGAACCGTTGATACGCCACGAGAAGTGCAACGAAACCAGTGTGAACTTTCATCGGCAACACTTCAACGAAGCTAAAAATATTCTATTCCTTTGCGGGTAGTTTGACTTCTATATCTAAACAAGCGTTGCATAAAAATATTCGTGAAGGTGGTTGTGTTTCGATGAAACAATTTCTCGAAGTATAATGAACAGAATATGGAAGTAAGAATTTGGGAGGCATGCAAATTATTAGTAATAATAAGTATTACAAACAGTTCTTACCACACTAGTAGGTTGCACGCTATTTTGGTAGTTTTTACTTCTGATATTTATAAGATGGTACGTACCTGGAACAACAGGGAAAAAGATATTAGTACATTTTTATTCATATACCCATTTTATGTTGCATTTATGACACTGATCGTTATTGCATTAAATTTATTTGCCACTTGATTCCCATCGACCGAATATTAAATGTAATATTAATTTTCCAAATTCGAAAATACAGTTTCATCTGTTTCAGGATCTCGTAAAACCTGAAATATTTTCTCGCTGTGTAAGTGTGGAGATGGCGGCATTGAACTGAAGAGAGCTCGCTTGGTTGGAATGACGAGAAAAGGAAGCTAGAAGGGTGCCCTTGTCGCGTGTGTAATTACCCCTTGCAATTACGCAAACTTGGCCTAAAAAGGCGCACGACTATAATGCAATATAAGAATGGTTGAAATTTGAATTGTTTTGCTGCCACGATGTGAAAGAAATAATACGTGCAAAACTGTTTAAAAAATGGAGAAAAGTATAATTACGCATGTGGCTAAAAATGGAGGAGCTTAGAAGTGCGTGCAAAAAAAAGTAATCCCCGCGAGCGAGCTAGTGATATGGTCACGCGCGTGGTCAGACAATGCGTATATTGGAAACTGCAGGAATTAAGCGCGTAATATATTTTTTCACAGCTATATATGTATATCTGATTTAAAGCAATCCAATAGTTACCTTTATGTATTAAAATTGAAACAAGCAACTGGGTACTGTCGGAACCATCGTTGTTAAACATTTTTTCATTCCCCTTGTTCGGTCAGTAATTATAACAGTTTTTTCATTTTTGACGGTGGACAAAAATAAGCTTTCTGTCTACGAATATGTAGCCGAAAGCTCGGCAAACCAAATAAACGATCGTATAATGAAGAAGCGATTGCGAAAATATATTTGACCTGCATCGCGTGTCGTTACGCAATTGCACAAGATTTAAATGCGAATATTGCCTCATTCGCTTTTCGCTTTTTCAACTGCAACACACGGTTGGAAAGTGTTCGCCTTAGGTGCATCAATATTTAATACAAACAACTGCACAGTATAATTTATTTCATTGGTCGTAATAGTTAACTACTATTTTAACGAAAAATAGAAAACATTAATTATTTTATATTGTCCTATACTCATACTGTAATATAATAGCAAATAAATCCGTACATTCTCCCAATATTTTTAAAAATATATCCGCATTCCTAGTGTAACACCGAATTTTATAATCAGCAATTAAATGGCATTTTGATATTAAAAGCAAAAAAGAAATTATAATTGTAAAAATTGTAATCAAAGGAGTTGAATATTTTTAACCCTCGTATCATATTCTTCTAGTTCACAATTTGTTCATTTATAAGTTTTTCTCTTACAGCAGCATTCCTCATGAATTTTTGAAAGATTGTACAGTTTCAAATAAAAAGGTTATACTAATCTAATGCCAGGATTAAACACAATGATCTAAGAGTACCAATAGAAAGAAATTCTAATAATTTCAAGAGACAAAGGGAATGAACTCGAATCCACCTTCATCCCCAAACACAAATTCCCTTCTTTAACGAGCCCCGCGCGACTCGCGAGACACTTCTGCACGCAGTTCGTCTGAACGCACGCTTCGAAGTCTGTCACACAGCATTGAACCGTTCGCTTTTCTCCGGTGACAACTAGAAACTTCTGCCTTGTCATCGGATCATTCTGATGCGAACAGTCGGGGCTGAATGCTCCGATCGTGTCGAAGACGGAACTTTTAATTGGTCGACGAACTGCGACGACAAGACAGACGATGCGTGGATAACGAGCGTGTCGCGTGCATCTTCGAGCGGGTCCGGCGCGTTCCTCGTTGCTGGATAACGTTTCTCCGCGACAGAATAAGAATTCTGCTCGTTCGAGGGACGTGGAGTACGAGTTACGCGGAGTGCGATGAGCCCGCCTTCGCTTCGGTGCTCGTTAGACTTTAGAATCATGGCGAACGGGGATGAATTCGGAGTAAGCATTTGTTGGGCGACTTCGTTGAATATAGTGGGAATATAGTGATAATAAATTGGCCATTGGATGATGATCGATAATAATATTCTGATGTGCTGGAAGGCGTTATGAAAATCTAGGTCTTTCAACCATATTGCTGGAGCAGGTATGAGCTGTTAAAATGTTACAGAAGAGATAGTTGCATAGGTACTTAAATAATGTATTTAATTAAGCAATTTTTCGACGTGTCAGATTTTATTGAACTGCTTCGAATGAGATTCTATTTCAGTGAGCAAGTTGTATTGGTATGTATGTTTGATTAATTATTTAGCACCTACAGGAGAGTAACTATTGATCAACAAGGTGGTGCATTCTTATATTTTGATAGTATTTAGTGAAAGATAAATAAATTATCCTCGTTGAAAATCAGGAGTTAATGTACAGGAATTCATTTGTAAAATACATTTATACGTATTATTTTCTTTATTGTTTTTCGTTACCACCCTATTCTTTTCACGAATTATTAAATCCCAGCTAATCACCGAATACAAGGAATGGAATAATGTTTAATTGAACTGAAGGCTGTTTCACCTGGCGAAGGATCGCTACCAATACTCCAAGAAAACAATTTTTATAGGGAAATGATGGATATGAAGAAAAACAAAAATTGACCAATCGACAGCACGGCACGAGTGTCCTCATAACTCGATATACCAAAGGCTATTCGAAAGGCAGCGTGGAAACGCGAAGTGCTCGCGATAAAAGTGAAATGTTGCATATTTGAATAAATACAAATCATATGTAAATCAAACGCTGCATCTACATACAGTCCGTGTTCGCAACTGTGTGCATGCCTCGCGTGCACGCCAACGAAAAATTCATGAGTATATAGCGATAGGCAATTCCGAAGTTTCGCACGGTAATACCTGTATTTTAATTGTGACGAGCTATGGAGTGTACGTGGCGAAAATAATTTTCGTACGGGAGAAAAACGAATTGGGTTCGATCAAAAATGTCAAGTGCTTGTTTCCAGCGCAAATGAGCCGTACAAAAAAAACAGTAATGTAGGAAAATAGAATGCTTCGACGTTTAAGAAAATCAATACCGTGTACGATAATATTGTACATGGAAACTTGATTTATGATTATTAATTATAAGATAGGATTACGAGATTTTTCTAACAGATCGTTCGCGTCGTGGATTTTTCCTTTCACTTTACTATTTTCAGATATTTCAGAAATTTATACTGCTTCCAATGAATATAATATTTTCTGTAATTCGTAAGAAATACTACAACAGGTGTATCAAATGTTTCTGCATTATGCTGAATTATAATTGAGAAGACTAGTTAAAATTCGACAATATATCACGGCTTGGTTGCGTTTAATCATTTTCAATCTCCAGTTAATATTTCGTTTCGATTAAAACTGGTACTTTTCATGTAACTGTGAGAACGATACTAGAAAACGTTTGACGCATCCAAGTGTAAATGCTGCGGGTAGAACGTCGACGGGAATATTCTGAATTATGAAACGCGTGTAATTAAAATAGCCACCAGGAAACGTTATCGGCGTAAACGAAGAGGTCGAATAATTTTCACTCGAGGGTAACTTGCATCCATGAACTCGAATTTAATTAAGCCCAAGCCGATGTAACGAGAATTCGTAAGATCTTTGCAGTGTCGAGGACGTTTCAATTTCCCTGTTCCCGATAAACATTTAAATTCTCGTTCGATCGTTCGCTTTCGTAACGAACACTGCAATTTTCGCTATTCACAATTTTCGCAATAGATGTACCAAATTGCGCCGGGAAACTATTGGAATCGAGATTTAACTGCTTTAATTTTCCGAATTATTTTGGTGCGCTTAAAAGGTCATTTCCCTGCTAAAATCGTGAGGTTTACACGAGAGACGCATTTAAATATAGCTGCGTTTAATGCGATCTAAGTTTCATGCCTGCCCCCCTTTTTTTTACAACATCGTGACGAGAATAAAGTAGAGATAGACATTTTTTGCCTTTCCTGACCGCTGCGGCGTAAATTCTACCGTGCCCTTTGACATGCCCCCGTTCCTTCACTGTCTCTTTATTTGATTCCAGAAAATGTCGCCGGACAAAAAGGAAGAGCGGAATAAAAATAAGGAAGGTGCTAATAAAAGTTGAGAAGAGCGAGTGAACGATGTTGTACAAATAATATCCAGACATTAGTTTACTCTTTCACAAATTCTCTAATTAATAACCGCGCAATAATTGTTGTATTCATATCTAAATTCGAATGAGTCCGATCCAGAGTTTAATAGATGCTCAATTTAAATATCTTAGCCTGCCAAACAAAGGGGTTAATAACTAAGAAGGATTAAAATGTCAGTCCAAAACGAAGTCGTCGATTTAAGAATAACTTAAAAAGTAACTTCCCCCACAGTTATATCCAATTCCAAAGCTACCCTCCTCCACTCATCGTCCAAGAAAAACACGCACCCGCGCATGAAACTTGCACATCGATCAGCAACAATTACAACAACACCATGGCTAACCAGAACCCCGTGGCTGTTTTCCAGAACAACACACCCATAAACGCGGCATCCCGTCGATAAAGAGGGCAGGGCGGCCGTAAACGAAACTGTATAATGAACGAAATTCGCAGTGAATTACCGTTATAAAACGCGAAACGCCCAGCCTGCCGCCCTGCCCGTCCAAATGTCTGTAAACTAATTTCCCCGGGCCGGCAGGGTGCAACGGGGCGGAAGGGAAACCGTAAATAGGGAGTTTGTCGAAAACGTTTATCGGGGTGGGACCTCGAACGCAGGCGAATTCGAATTTCAACAAGTGTTACACCCGTGGAACCCGGGATCTCAGGGTAGCCGAAACTAAACGCCCTCCCTCCACGTCGACCGAGATCTCGAGGTGCAGCAACAGCAGCGAGCGTGGAAATCGGACTTGTTCGAGAGGCGGTTTTAGCGCGGCGGCGAGAGAGGATGCAAAGAACACACTTGGTGTTACTGACAGCCCGCCGGCAATTTAGTCGATCAAACTGCTCACCGCAGGGCCGTCCAAGGTGGAAAAGGTAAGGTTGCTGCTGTTGCTTGCTCGCTACAGTCAGTTTCTACGGTGAGCAACTTATCGCGGCTGTAACCAGACGGAGCGGGCTCCTTTCCCACGAGCTGCGCCCGCTAACGTTCTCGAGTTGCTTTCAGTAGCGCCCTGGTGTCGATAGGAATCTTTCTGTAGTGATCTGAGGGGACTGAAGTGTACTCTTTATTCGTTGGAAAAGGCGTGTTGCGTCGCAACAATCATAAAGCCATCGAGTTGCTTATAAATGCAATTATTTGCTTGTCGTATACAATTACTAACATCTACAGCTGCGAGCTATATCACTATAAATTTGTACACCTCCTTTTCCAGGATTAGTATGTTTTCCTAAACTCAGAGCGCTTTATGACTTTGCTTATGACTGACCTCAGGTCAGTCACAACCTGAGGCTGACCGGTAGACAAGGGCGGTTAATTTCCACTTCTTCCAGATTTTGGAATATTCCTTCCATCACTTCTCAACATCAACAAACTATATGAATTGGCCAATCCGCATATTACCACCTTTACCATTACCAGTCTTCGTAAGGGCGATCCTAACGAAGACTCGGCAGTCTCCATCATCTTCACAGTCTTCCCATCACCTTTGAGTAGTCGCACTCAACTATCATATTGTACATTAGCATACAAATATACGATTATTTATTACGCTACATCATTTTTCATCATCTCACACCACATTCGTAACTAGCCCTCACGGAATTAGTTTGACGTAGAGCGCAACGGCCATCGTGCTTTTGATCAACAGTCAATTCGCGAGTTGAGTGCCGTGCAAAGCGAGTCTTTCAAAATGTAGCAAGCAAGTGTTTCACTGTTTACGAAACATTTCTTAGAGGCCCTGTTGTAGTTTCGTTAGCGAAATATACTCCCCCAAAAAAATCCACGTCCCTGTTCCTTCACGACTGTTTAACCCCTTCCTAAACAAGAAGCTCGCTCAGAGGAGCTACGCGTGTTTCGTTACGGTGAAACCGATATACCAATATATTCGGTGCCGCTGCGAATTCACTTCTGTACACGCTATATCGGCTACGCGTCTAATCAACGGTACTTCATCCCTGTGGTGAACGAAGTTTGGCCAGGGAGCAAGATGCCAGACAACAGCCTTAAGGAACACGCCACTTGCAGCCACTCGGGCCGAGACCTAATTTAATCGCGCGATGCGAACTGGCCGATCTCGCAGGTGAACCACCGCATTTCCTACGTACTAGTCCGGCTGGAGGTGTAACACTGATGAAAACTGATCGATCTGTATTATCGCTACTACTTGGCATGCGGTATTTAATGATAAAGCTTGTACTTAATTTGTTACACATATTTTTGTCCTCCAAGTCTTGCTTTTTCTTTTTAGCACGAAAGAATTGAGATTAAATTTCGTTTTGTAATGATATTGTATTTTCGTTTGGTCGACGTCGAATGGAATGGGAATGATATTCGTAAGGGTATTTTTAATCGAGAAAATTATTGAATATCCTTTTACACTTAGGTGCAGCTCTTTTTTTTAAATAAATCGACGGCGAGCCTGTGGTAACGTCGTTTTCAATATATTTCGGGATAATATGTGTTAGACGAGCATTCTCGAGAATACTTTTCAATGGGAACAGGATTTCTCGCGAGGTTTAATATACTATTCGACCGTGTAAAAAGGGGAAACGAAAGAAAACATACGTAAGCGTGTTACGTGGAGATTGCAAATGTTATTTCTACAGACGATGCACGATTCCAGGCGATCCCAAGAAATCACACGCGTTCATTAGGTCAATTTCGCGAGCTACGCAACGAGAAGGAAGACACCGATCTTTCGCGTGCATCTATGGACGGATAGCCAATTACCCGAGGCCACGTGGAACTGTTACTTATTTCTTTTCCGCCGAGCTCGTGAATATCGTTGCAAATAGCTTCACCGGAAAAGGAGCAGACAATCGTTGTTGCCAATGAACGTAATTCCAGTTTAACTTTAATACCGAATGCTATCTCTTGTTCGATAACTTTAAAAGCGTGAAAGCGGTGTCTATTAGTATACATACGGCACCTTAATGATTGTAAACAGGAGTCAGGTAGATAATTAAACGCGTAATTATACAAATAATTGAGTATACGATAATTGAGAGATTTCACAATTTTTCATAAATATTTACAGACCACAATTAAGATATAGAAGTTTAAACCGAACTTAAAGGTAAGTATAATGTTAATTTTTCTATGCAAATTGAAACTTTGTTATTAATATTAGAAAGCGAGATTTGTGTAATTTAATAAATTTATGCAGAACATAGTTACATATAGGCAAGCTTGCAATTTAAAATTAGGATTAAATGAAATACAATTTTAATATTTCATCGATTACTGAATAAATTAATTATCGAGTGCTGTATAATATGTGAGAAACTTAGAGGAATATTACGATTATATTCATGTGTCACAAGTTGATTATCTGTCAAATTAAATGCAAATTTGTTGAGTGCAAATCTCAGTAGTGCAAAGCCATTGAATTTTTATTAAATAGAATACATCCATTGGAAAAATGATTTATTAACACGCTACCGCAATATCAATTAAGTTCCTCATCCAGTAAGATTATTTATCGAGAAACGCTTCGTCGCTTGAGATTAGAAAGGTCTAGACGAAGTACGCTTCTAACCCTTTTACTTTTAGTAAGCTGGTCGATGATCCCAAAAAATGGGATGCACATTCACCCAGCATTCCAACTAACTCCATCAAAGTTCAGCCATCAGGATGGTCACAGATTACCCGGGTAGAATCATTAATTAATAAAGAACATCGGAGAGTTTATTCTAGAAACCCTAAATTAAGAAATTACCAAGTCCCTCTGAATTTGTAAAATTTAGAAAAGCTTGGCCAGATTAAACATTCTATAAATCAAATGATTAATTCACAATCTTAACATTCAAGTAACGTCCATGAGGCCTCCCATGAAAGCATCTCTTCTACCTTCGTGGACTCTTTAAAATTAAAATTACAAATTCCAACGAATCGCGTCCACTGTATCATCTACTAATCGAATGTATGATTGAAATATGAATGCTTCACTTGCCAAATCGATTAACTCCACTTTCTGAATTTTATTAAATTATAATGTCAAAACACTTTATTAGTGTTTATTAGTGTTCTGCCATTAAACTTTAATAAAATTCAGAAAGTGGAGTTAATCGATTTGGCAAGTGAGGCATTCATATCGCAATAGAAAATTCTTCAAGAAAGACGTGAACCCAGAAATCACATTTAAAATATCTCCATCGAGAAGATTACAAATTCAATTCGCTCTACAACTAAATTCGAGTAATGACTAAAGCACTGCATAAAAAGTCGACTGCATCACGATATACATGGATCATCGATCGCGTACGCGTGGCGCAACACATTCGATCCTAGTTCCTGTTCCATCGAGCCCGATCCCGCGTGGCAGGTGATATTACGTAGGTTTTTCCATTCACCTGGCCGAGCTACAGCGACGGATGCAAAAGCGGTCGTGGAAAGCGACCGTTCTATTTGCGAAGCGAGGATCGAGGTGACGTTGTGTGCAAGAGCGAGTGATTAAGCTAGTTTGCGGCGCGAATGGAGGGATCAGAGAGGCGGGAGAAAGGATTGGTTCGGCCGGAAAAGGGATATCGAATCTTGGTCAAGAGTAACGAAATCACCGAGACTCCTTTTGTTCCGCGAGCAAAAAGACCGATGCAGCGATGGAAAGGAAGCCGATTCCTTGCGAGTAATCTTAAAAGAGAACGTGACAAAGCAGTTCGTCGAAAGAACGCAAAGTGTCTGCTGATGAAACGGTGCACGCCTTGGGCAGGCGTGGGCGATTCGATCCAAGTGGAATTTTTGCTGGTCGAAAATTGAAGAACAAAGGTTGTGTAATAAATACTTCGTGGTAATAAAGACTTGCCTTCGAAGGGGCTCGACGAGAAACAAATTAATTAATTGTAAATATGGTACGCCCATAGGTTATGCTTGACATATATGGAATTTTGAATTTGTAGAAGATTTGTGCATTAAGGACTCCAAAAATGAATACTGAGAGGCGAATAGAAATTGAAGAAAAATGTGCAAAAGCTTGAATTTGCAAATACATTCAACACCTTAAAAAGAATTCCAGAATATACCTGCGCATTTTATGATCTGACAATTCAAAGAACCCTAATACTTTCAGCTAACAAGGAAGGTTAGGCAACCCGAAGATTCAGAAACGTATGAAACTTTGCATACAAGTAGAATATGTCATCCGTAATACACCCTGGTTTTCCGTTCGTGCCATGATTCGGTTTTAAGGGGTGAAATCAGCCCTTGAAGAAAATTCAGAATGATCCTCTTCGTGAAATATCTCAAGAACGATGAGAGATAATTAAAAAAATTCTAAACAAAACTTGCATCACTTTATTGTGTTTACAAGACAGCGTAACCAAATTTTTTGAAAAGTCCATGATTCTTCTCATTCTTTTTTCCCGTGGGTTTTTCAAAAAAAAAATTGCAGTTCTGTAGACGCAATAAAGCGATGCAAGTTTTGTTTACACTTTTCTTAAATATCTCCCAGCGTTCTTCAGATATTTCGGGAAAAAGAAATTTCTGAATTTTTTTTCAAGGGCTGTTTTCACCCCATACACCCGAATTGTGGCACGAATAGAAAACAGGGTTGTATTACGGATGACATATTCTACTTGCATGCCTAAAATGGTTGCCTAACTTTCCTTGTAAGTCAGTTAAAAAATCTGGCCACACGCGAGGTCAAGAATTCCACCAATCAAGCTCAGAAAATTCCAACGTAAACACCAATCCTAAACTCCACGCTCACAAAACATCGCATTCCTCAGTTTCACCTCGCTCAATCTCCACGCTGATTCCCACAGCCGTAAACAATCGACTGCCCGATCGGCAGTCGTTAAAACGCGCAGGCTAAAAGTTTCACGAGCAAAAATCGCTAAACGCGCGGCCGCGGCAAAGTAGCAACCGATGCGAACCGTCCGCCGGGACACGAAACCGTGGATGAAACAGCGCGGAACCTCTCGACGCCGCCAGGTGGGAAGATATTCAGCGACAGCGGCGTTTAAAAAACAATTACCGGGAGAAAAAGGGGGACAATTCGTTAACGTCCGTTTGAAAAGCCCCGGCTAATTATACGAGCAACATCGGCGAAGCGCTAATAACCAACGAGCACCGAGCCGCGTTCCCGAAAGCGCGTCGCGGCCGGAACAACGAGTTATTTTTCTACTCGCGCCCCTTCATAATTCATCGCGGCACGCCCGCAACGCGTGGCGCAAATGGACGCGCCCTGGGACTTTGATATCGGCCCGCAGGGCCGTCATTTCGACGGAACGCTTCACGCGGGACGATTTTTCGAAAAAAGGACGCGCGATCTCGTCGCGCATTCGGCTTCTATTTTAATACGTTCCACGCCGCCGGAACGACGCTTCAATTACCGCCACGTTGCGCATAGTTGTTCCTCCAGGGATGGACGATTCCATTCTCTTTTTGTTTTTGTTCTTTTTTCAGACGTTGCGGCGACCAACGCGAATGAAACGCGTCGACGTGATTAATTGAGAAGGTAAGATGGAAAGAACATTGCGAGAGGATTTCGACACGGTCCCCTGCCATGCATTTATGGGTCGCGATTATGGTAGGCGATTTAATAAACGAATTCATCTATCAGGGCTGTACAACGTTAACGTGATTACGCAGGGTAATGATGGCCGAGCAAAAATTCGACGTCGCGTAATGTCGACGCGACTGGCGTTGGTTTTCGAATAAGAGAAGCCACTGCTGAGATTTAATTGTGATTCACGATTTTAGTGACACGATGGTTCAATTAGCGTGGATCGAGTAAGGGTTATTAACACTAGATTGCCAGGGCAAGTCAATTTGACTCATTTCAGAATTTGAAATATAAAGATTAATGAAGATCCGTGATTATTATATAATTAAATTAATTACATTACATTTCGAAATTAAGTGAATTAATTTTTTAAAGAAAACGCGCATTTTCGTTGGCTATTGTTAATCGGAGGGAAGTCAGTAAAAATAAGTGTTCAAACTTGTCCGGAAATCTAGTTGTTAAGTCATTTTGTTGGGTGCAGTTGGTTATAATTGGAGGGCCAAACATTTTCTCGCAGGCATTTTTTCAGCTGTCCCATAAAGGGTTATATATTATCGGGAAAGTTTCGAGGGAACTCGGAGCTGTCTGCAACGCGGAATTTCTAGGTTGATATTAATTATTGTCACATAATGTAAAGATAGAACAATTGTCCTTTCTGTTGTCAATGAAATAATGGAAGTCTAATTGCAGCACTAGATTTAAATGCAGCGAAATAGTACCTACTACCGGAAGCCTGTTGCTTCCAAAATATTGATGAGGCAACGTCGATTAAATTCTCATTATGCATTGATAATATCTTTCTACAGCTGCACAGCACAGTGGAGTACGTATTATTCCATTTCATTTCAAATCCTACCAACTGTACCCATTGATTAAATTATTTCGAACAGACCTTTGATCTAAATACAATTTTGTATACCATCTATAATTTCTCGTAACACAACTGCATGTAATCAATGCGAGTTGCACAAAAACACGACACGATCTCCCAAGCAATCGTGATTCCACGCGAAAACAGAAACAGCTGAGAAAGTAAGGGCCTAGGAAAAATCGTGGTCGCAAAGCCAAACACAGGGGTCGAATTGAAATGTCGTATGAACGACTCCCCCCAAGAGAATTGACCGCAAAAGTTCCGTCGAGATGGAATAATAAAAAGCGGAAACGGAAGAGCGGATGTTGCTGCGGCCGTGCGCGGCCTGTTTACTCGCGCGCGTTCATCTAGCGCGAGCACCGGTAAACACGCTCGTACACGCGCGCGACACGGTCCAAAGCGAAATCAAATAGAGCCGCTGCTCTATTAAAAGTCGAACGAAATGGCAGGCGGGGGTTATGATCGCGAGTTTTAATCGACGGGCAAATGACCGGCTCCAATAGCCGACTGAAATTTCTGCTACGCTTTTGTAAATTTATCGACGCACGTTCGCCATCGGGCGGCTGTTTCCATTTTCCTTTTTTTCCTTTTTTCCTTTCTGCGTGGAAGTTATATATTCGTGAATTGAGATATGTGGAACCATTGAGATGGTCTTTAGGGTGCTTCTTATTCGTTTGATGCGGGAATATTTTGATCTTCATCCGTCGAGGGTTTGGTTTATGAAAGAATAATAATCTGAAGATCAGAATGTGAATAGGGATGATTGTATGAATAATTGAATTGAGATAGGAGTCCTGGAAATTTTAGGGGATTGACAGCGTGACAGATGAAGAAAAAAGCAGAAAAATGGAGATACAAATATTCGTAATATATTAAATAATATAAAATATTTGGGGAATTCAGGAACAAAGTAACAAGTGTATAAATAGACCCGATTTAAACAGTGACAATGTTTTGTTCTTTCATGAAAATTCTTGAAAATTATCATATTTGCAAAGGATTTATCAACTTCTCTCAAATGTGAAACTCAATGGAACAATAGATCAATACAACAAGATCATGGGAAGCTGTGGCCATTCAGATATAATTTTAACTTGAAGCCCAGACGATGGTTTATTATTGATTGACTCGGTCGAAGTAACGTCCTTAACTCGACGTGCACGACAGGCTACGCATATCGAATGGTAATGCCGTTGACAGACGTGTCCCGTGCAAAAATACCACCATTGATGAAGAAGCCAATGATTAAGGGATTCACGTTTAGCTTATTAACCGACTTTCGTTTACTAGACAGCGTGTAACACAGTTATCTACACGTCGATGTCTGTCTCGAGCAGAATAACTGTTTGTAACACTGACAGACGTCTAGCAAGTAGTAATTTTTCCCATAAAAGTATTTCCAAATTTTGCACGAAGAAATATTCAGGTGAAGATAAAAATATCGTACACAAAAGTTTTTCCGGTAGAATTGTAATCCCACGAATTATAAAGGAATGCCTTGTCTACAAGGTATAAAATTCTTTACGAAAAAAGACTGGAAACAATTCAACGCAATTAAACAAACTTCCAAACGTCTCTGAAGTTTTTTTCATATAATATTCTGACCCAAGAATTTTGCGATATTTATTAAAACCCAATTGATCAGTGCACAGGGTAAAAAAAACAGCAGAGAAGCTGCCGTCACACCTGTCCAAACTTGCACCTACAAAATACTGTGCTTCAAAACGAAATCAAGCTTTCAGAAGCCTGTACCCTTTGCCTACAAATGTTCTATTTTATTATTCAACTTGGCAGCTAAGTAACCTCGTTTGTTAGTGTATCCCAGTTGTCGACTAATCATTGCATCCAGTTTGTCTTTCCCTTTCAAACTATTCAGTGTCCCAACGCGCGCATTACTTACCAGGCCTTGCTATACCTGCGCAGCATCGAAGGGATTATGACTGTTCCGCGGCGCACCCGCGGAACCAACATATTTCCAATATCGACACCTTCATAAAAAGGCGTCTAGGCATCTGCACAAGGAATGACTTTCAACGTGCAGATAGCTAGAGCGTTTATGGCGCGCAAGTAATATAACTGTTTTTGAGGAAGTCGTTTTTCACTCTAATCCGCCGAGGTAACAGAATTTAGGCATGCACGACCTCAGCAGTTCATTGCATGCGTCATAAACGTGAGTTTCCAAAAGGGCCTCGCAGCTGGGCCGCAGATGACACGGCCAGGTCAAGCTCTAGGTCCCCGATGGAAATTCCGCTGCAGCGTTCAAAGACGTACCCTCTCCTTCGTGCAACGCGCCTCGGACGCAAAGGAAGGGTGCGGTCACACCTCCAAAACACGCTGATTGGAAACTAGACATTTTTGCTAATGTCCAATCAGCGTGCCCAAAAAAGGTTCCGAGTCGACGTGCTGAGCAGCACTCGAGGAGGAAATCAGTCTAAGATCAGCAACCAACGAGTCTTAATAGATAATTCATACGAACACGTCAACGTAGGAGCCTTACACCCTCTTACAACGATAAGTTCAGAATCAAATTGTAAAGGAGTACACCTCCTAAAGGACTCCGGAGTATCCGTCCTCACGAGAGGTGTGAACATCGCGATTCCACCCGATACTTCGTCATTACGTTCAACGTCCAACATTCGCTCACTTGTTATATAAATATATCGCATTGCTACTTGAAGAATTCGTTCATCTCACTGATTGTCCATTTACATCAACAATAATCCTATTCGAAATAAGATTAGGAACGCCTAAACATCACGCGACGCGACCCTAGTCGGAGCGAAGATTTACGACCTTCGCTTTACCTGCTCGGTCCTGTCCACACGGTACGTCGCGGGTGCGCGGCAAAACAATGACTTTGTGAGCCACAACAGTGTACACTTCTCTATTTCCCCTGCGATTTGTTAGTTGTCTTTTTTTTCCACCGCTTTAACCTTTCATAGCTGTACGTCGGGTGATGGCGTAACTTAGGTCGCGTTTGAATTCCTCTGTATTTCAGCTGGTTTGCAAAGTTGCAGGTATTCTTTAGAATAGATGAAAAGGAGGGAAATCTATGGAAATCTATGGTGGTATATTATGTCTTGTTTTGTCTCAATGTTTTGCTCGCTATTCTATTTATTTCCTTTTTTATTTTCTTTTAGCTGTAAATTACAGGGACACAGTTTCGTCTCGATTGCTCATGATCCTTTCCACTTACTCCACGGACGCTATAATAAATATACCCCTGGCAAACGATGCAAAATCATGATACAAAGCGCGGTAGAATTCGTGAAACGTCGTTGCATAAGGATCTAGCACGTGAATCTGTTATGTTTAAACAGCACACGTTCGCGCAGTTATAAATACAGATAACATTTCCGAAACTAGATAAAGGAGGAAAAGCTTGAAATAAAAGCATTTCTATTGCACCAGATTATTGCTCGATCAACGCACATTCAAATTAATAATTCACCCCTTAGTCGGACGGACAGAATTCATATTGAAGCATTCGACGACACAATTTTAACTACGGTCGCACGAATATTAAACCCCCGTGTCTCCTGTAATAATTATGGCCTTCATAATTAGGGATCACGATATTACCGCAGTAACGCTCCTCGTCCCGCCGCACTTTGCATACTCCGCGCGCGTTTATATTTCTCTAAAGTAACGCGAAAGGGTTGATTAAAAAGCGACGATCGCGAGGCGAAACTCGTTTCCCTACCATAAAGGGATTCAACGGTAATTACAGCAACAACAAAAAAGCAACAAAAACCGAATATTCCGTTGCTCCTCTATACCTCTACATATTAATCTCCCGCTACTGTACCGTCGCTAGAGAAAGCGCAGCAAATAAAACAGAGGGCCACGACCCTTTTCGGAGTGCGGCGTAGAAGCCGAGGGAAGTTTCAAACGCAACCCCGTTTCTTTTTGCTTTTTTTTCGTTGTCGCGAGCGGCAATAAAACCGACACGACTGAAACGAGCCAAATTACACCGATCTTTTATTGCGACACGTTTATACGTCGCGGCGGAGGTGTATCGCGAAAGCTGCATCGTTACCGGTGAAACTCTCGGGGCGTTACCCGTTCGTCATATTCCGTCGTGTTCGTAACTACAGATTCGTCGGGGATTGTAAACAAAAATACGATCTTACCATCTGCAACGACTGTTCCGTTCCCCAGGCTGCTCCATAATGGCTTGCACTTAATTTCTTTCGTATTCGGAATGCCCCATTATACAGCATCTGATGCGGCTTTTCGTTCGAGATTGCTCGACGCAGACTCGCAGTATGGCATTGTGCTCGACGAAAGATTCGGGAACAGGGGAAATTGCTAGATACGTATTAGCTGAGGTTTCTTTACGCTTCGTCTCTCTTAGGCACGATTTTACTTTATTATTTTAGGATTCTTGCTTTCGCAATGTGGAATTTATTTCCGTGGAACAGGCAAGTGGAACTGGGTGTCCCTCGTGTTCGTCACTTAACCCTTTCTTGATTGACGATTCGCGAAACGTGAATCGATGTGAAGGTGTTGAAAGAATCGAGATCCAGTGCTGTCTTGCGACATTTTGTCCGAAATATAATAAAAATTGTGGAAATAGAAAATATTTACCGGAACTCGTGGCTATCTAACTGGTTTCAGAGGCTAAGTACGTAATTGGCAATCGAGCACAGAATGATTCCCGGAACCACGAACTTGAACACCTATTGCACTCGAACACTGTCGACCCCTCACCCCTTCCCACCTTTAAGGCATGTAACCTGTTGATACGAAACTCTGGGAAAAAACTTGAGAATCAAGGTTCCTGAAGTACCCGGTCCTTGATTCGGGAATACTCGGGGCTTGCGTGCACAAAGCAAAAACAGTTCGCCACTGTAATTGCTGTGGGCGGGAAATTTCGAACAAAACCGAGATTATATTGTGCGGCATACCAAAGGTAAAGGGTTATTGCAGAATAAAATGAAGGGGTTGAGAATGATAATGGTACCTTACAGAGTTTTATTGCAACGTGATAATAAAGAAAAAGCGAAACTCCGCGAGAAACATATTACAAAATCAAAGTATTGCCCTGCACAGGTAAACATTTCGATCACCGTTGCTCCAAACGTATCAAACAACAAATAACAATAACTTACAATAACACCCTGACTAAAAATTACTTTCCCCGGGTCTCCGCGATTCTAACACAAATTATAAATTCAGAACAGCCGTCCGAAATAATACCGTCCCACCACATAAAGAACCAGCAATCTCCATCATCGTCCACCGCGAACTACCCGACCAATCCACCCCAACCCTTCCACCCTCTCGTAACTTACATTTGCGCCGTTTCCACCTGGCGAATTCATCTTTACAAAAAAAAAGAGGCTGACAGTGCTGTGTGCGCGTATTAAAAACCACCCCCGATACACCGCGCACACTTGCCCCGTTGTTTCGCCAGGGGGAAGGGGTAGGTGGTTATACGCGGCGAACGCAGAGCAGGGGATGCGCTTTAGACAGAATTGCAGGGAGCGCCTCCGCCATTAACTTTGATGCGCTTATAAAACGCAGTAGGTTCAAGCGGACAGAGGCGTGTGCGGTGCACACGCGTGCACGTACGGTACGTATGCGTGTGTAGTGCGCGTGTATGCACGGGGAGGGAGTATAGAGTTTCCAAATTTAATAGCCCCGTGTGCCGTGCAGTACGCAGGAATGAGGAATGGGTATACAGCAAGTATAGTGGGTGGCTCTCGACCATAAATACGCTAGCTGGTTGATTATATGGAGCCCCATGTCAAATCGACCTGGGCTGTCCCGCGCGTTTCAACCATCCTGCTCCGACCCCCCGGTTCCGTTGCACCCTAGCGCAAGCAAGCGTTCACCCCGCGGCGCGTACGGCCGCGTTTTATCCCCGTTTCTATCTCGTACGCGTCGTGGCTCGATCTCATGCTCAGCAACGAGAGTTTGAATCCGCGGCGTGCCGCGTTGCTCTGTTTTCCAGGTCCGCCGGACGTCGAATGGCCGACTGCCGATGTGTTTGATAGGGCGAGCAGGGTTTGTAAGCGATTGGATTTTACTTTTGAAGCTGCCGCGGGATGCTGCTTCGGATATGATTGTTTTGTGCGATTAATATATAATTATATACATATTAATATATAATGTATTGTAGAAGTTATTTTTTGTAAACCTCACGTAGTTTGGAATAGAGAACAGGTGGTGTAATAAGACTTCAGTTACTCTCATTAAGATACTAACTTTATTATAAAATAGTACGTCAACACACGACGTTACTAAACACACAACGACTCACACACGCTTCTCTTGATACTCTTCACTTGGATCCTTCCCTAACTCTCCCTTAGCTCTGTTCCAACTCTCCCTTAGATCTGACTCTTGCACGCATCATTCATTCTTTATATTCTTTCACCCTTAGTTTCTCTTTCATTCTATTCCTCATTTGCTCTCACTCATTTAGGACACACCCCGCAGTCATTCCTCGGTGATGGTCGGTCCCGACCACCCGAACCCTTGGGCCGCAGTACCCTCCATGCACACGACCTTGTCAGGTATTCAGCTTCGAACGTACCTTTCATACATCGGACTCATTCTAAGCATTCACGCAGTATTTCCAATCCTACAGTATAATATGCGATAATATATTTTATGCCATTCTTCGAAACAAAATGCACGAGTGACTGAAAGCTGCCGAAGTCTCATTCCCATCATAAATTCCTGGAGATCGTTGCAGTAATGTAATAAGGAATTTCTGAATTATCATTATTGCGTTTTCACATAAATACGCCAGTCTCGAAGAATTCCAACCGAAACGATTCGAATTAACGCGATCAACCCGAACAACTACGATTGCCACGATTTTCTACTTGTATCGGAGTTAACTCGAGCAACAACGAGGTATGCTCCATGGCGTAGCCTGCAGCATTCATAATTGAGTCTCGACGCGACTGGTTGGTTTTTGGGACGCGCGTTTGTACGTTCGAGGGAGTCGTTAATCGACTATGCGCAATTATTTACAATATCCAGCAGATCCAATATTAATCAAAGGGCCAACGACTGTCATTTCGTATTCCCGTTAATCGTAAATTCACCAATCGACCCGCAAACCCTGCGCTATAATCCGCTGTGAATTTCACAATTCCGCGCGGCGGATGGATTATACTGAAATGTGACGACGCGACGATGTAACGCACAAATGAATAAGAATAACGAAGTAGGGGAACGATCCGTGGGGATGAAATTTCGGTACAAAATATTCCACCTGGTGATAGACGAACATTTACATTCTTCGTTTAAATTATGAATAAACAGTAATGAATATTCAGACAACGAAATATATATTATAAAATTCGAGCAAGTAGTAAAACAAAAAACACCAGAGATAATTAAAAGCTAGCAGAGGGACGAAAAATAATATTTCAAGAAAAAATTGTCGCTGATGTATATAGTACTAATGTTAGAGAACTTTTTAGTTTGTAAAAGATTGTGTTGTTAAAAAATGAATACATCATTTGTCAAAGTTATAGAAGGCAATAAAATACTGGTTAGTTAGCGACGGTTCAGCTAGTTTTTATACGAATTCGTTATATTTAATAAAAATACGAGCATTGCACGGGCAACGCGTGCAGAACGGAAACCTTTAAACAGAAGTTTCCGATGAAACTTTTAGTAACGCATTCTATGCATTTAATACAACATGACGTGCGGCAACTATGCGCAAAATTGGAGTCAGATGAATGTCCCGCTCTACCCTCATAACTTTATTAAATTAACGTTATCCACTCCGCGATGATGTCCGAGGGTTGCATTCGCGTGCAGTTTGGTGCGCGAAGGCACAGACAGTACAACAGTTTCTCTATTCGACGATTCAAAACCAACACGAATTATAATATAATAAAAAAAGAAATACAAGGCTCGCAAGAATACCCAAATTCAAAGTTTCTTGATCACAAGTTAACATTATCCAACTATGAATCTTCAAACGAAAGGACGAACCCTATTATCTTAATATTAAATTAACAACATAATCAGTCAAATGAATATTCCCAAAAATGACCTACAACCTTTCTCCAATTTCCTAAATAGTTTACAAAATTACACGAGCGAACGCGTTACCGGTACACCCGTAACAATCACCTACGCCATTCTAAACAAGGGGATCCAATCATATCAAACACGACCAACCCCACCCCCATAAAAGCAAAACCGTATATCTCAGCCCGTTCACTAAAAACCAACATTCAACCCCTGCCGCCGTCAAATCGACAACTGCTACCAACTACACGGAATCCGGCACTACAATGCCACCCTCGCCACAAAACTACCGCGGCCGTTCGATGCTCGAAACAGCGGGCACACACGGCAGGCATAATTACCCGAACGAACGAGCGAACGAAACGAAACGAAGCACAATGGGCAGAGGAACAGCGAGGAATGGGCGGACGATGGTGGTTACAACGAACAGGAACAAGGGAGGCGAAGTGACAGAGTGCAAACCGGGTAAACGATGTGTTCGCAGCCACTTGTGGCGCAGGGAACAGCCACGTGAGCCGGTGCAGGAGTCGCGTGTTGCATCCTATAGCGAGAAAGGGGGTGAAGTGCGCGATTACACGAATCGTGCGGCTATGTAGGGGCCCGAAAGCGTGCTGCCGGCGAGTCAAGCAACAGTGTGCTCTCTCCTTCTCTTCCTTCCTGCCCTGTCAATATGCCCGGACAGCCGTTTCCATTCGCACACGCGCAACCCTTGCACGCGAATTTTTCTTCCCCTCTGTGACCAGTGCGCGCAATTTATCGCTCCTTTCGATGCTTTTCTTTTGGGCAGCGAAAAAACTGTGGAACGTTCGCGCTCGCAAGATTTATATTTATAAGCCTTTCGATGGGATCGGGCTTTGCGCGAGAGCTGCACGAGGATTGCTTTTGGGGATTTTTTTTCATTTTTTGTTTGGAACGGGGGGTAATTGATCGGCGGTGAAATGGTATGATTGATAAGGGAGACGGGGATAGATGTGTTATGGAAAAGTAGTATTGAGTGGACTAATAGTGAAAATGTTTGCCGTCCAAGTTTCGCCTGAATTTAATTTAATTTGTCATGTATGGTTCTAGCATGCAGATTAGTGCATTTCTATTATTATTCTTATGTTTTGATAAAAACTACCTTTGAATTCCTGTTCGCTGTGACATTTAATGTACCATTGACATTATCTGTACCACGTACGATGATTCTTATTACCCTTTAAAGAAATTACATACTAATTAATTAAATCGATTAGACGTGCTTTAAATCGACGAGAGGATTTACGATTTTAAGAACGAAGAGATTGGATTTTAATTGCTATCACTTTCCATTCACGTCACGTAAATTATTTCAAGATTCAGGTGGTAAGCATAGATTGAATGTGACGCGAGTGATGTTTCATGTACGTTGCTTGATGATGGTTGGTCATTAGAGGTAACGGAATTTCTTATGGAACCAGTCACGATTCAATTAAACTTCGCAGTCCTTCGTGTAGCAATTAGTTTGTTAATTATTTTGGTCCAGCATGCAAAGAATATGATGATAAGATTTTCGTTATTATCAATTGAGTACTCTTGACGAACATTGAGTGCGATTAAAATGGAAGCCGCTATAATTTTATTTGAGGCCCGAGAATACTAAAGCCTCGAAGACTCTTGAATCGTTTAACAATTAATAAATTGTAACATAAACACAATTCGATAAACTGAATAAATAGAATTGATATAATTTCTTGAAATATGTTACTTAAAACAACAATTTATAGCGATTCATTTTATCCACACAATTATTAAAGTAAACTATCTACTGTGCGATAAATTATCACGATTCAAACTTGCATAACAAGTATTCCATTTACCTTGTAATACATAGGAAAAACATTTATATAATTGGATTTGCATGGAAATCTACTTTCTGACGGTAAAATTACATTAAAACAGAATTAGGAGCAGCAATTTTTAGCACACCCGCTGAACTTCCCCAGAGTTATTGTGCATTATAGTTGTGTTACTTTTTAATTGGTTCTTCTATCAAGAGAACAACAAAAGCCTGGATGAAATTTCTCTGTATACATTTTCAGTGTATTACGCTAGAAAATATGCAATGCAAAATAGTAACGCGACGTCCTGTGAAATAGAAAATGTCCCACGTTTTAATAAAAATGATTAATGCGCTCCCGAATTTTTTCCAAGGAGGGAACAACTTTTCTAAATTAAAAAATTAAATGCAACCTCGATTATTGAAGGCTTTCAGGCTGACATCGCTCCAATAATTTTTAAGCAATGATAAATTTTGTAAATAACGCTACTCGCAAAGAATGTTGCATAAAAATTGCCACCATAACAGAAGAGTAATGCAATTTCTCCCAAAGCCGTGTGCTTCTAAATATCAAAAAAAAATCCTTTCAGATTTCCAATTACAAATTACATTTGCATTAAAAATCGTCTGCAATTGTGAATTTAACGACACCTAATTCTCCATGAATTATTACAAAATCTCTTACTATACTGAAACCAAAGGCAACATTATATCACTGGTATACCACTCGAAATCCAAGAAAGACATTTCGATTACCAGCTGATCCATTTGAATGAAACACGCGGAAATAATCGCCAGCAGGTGATTACACAATTAACGTCGTGCACACAGAGCACGGCTTGTAATCTGTTAAGTTCGTTAGTGTAATTAGCGTTCGTCTTGTCTGATAGCAACCAGTACAGGCGCATAACCTTCTTAACTGATTAGGATTCGATATAATCTCACGTAAGTCCTTTCTGCGACAGCGAGTCGTGAGAAAGGTGGAGTTACTGAATGTCTATGGAGAAGGTCAGCCGTGTACTCTGGGCGTACAGAAATATTTAAACAATCGGAACATTTCTTTTTCAGCGTGCAATCACTTTGCATGCAAATTATTTTTCTCGTTCAACGATACATGTGACTAATACTTCGTTGCATTCAATGGATGTAAAGCATTATTTGGAAACAGTATAAAACAATCTTTACGTGAATCATGCATCTCGAGTAGCTAGGAGGCTGCAAGCCGAGTGTAACAGACGTCTTGCATTAGCCAATCAGTGCAACGTTTAAATCATCCAGTAGTTCAGCAGTCTATAATTCAATCGATCGAAACCTATGGTTACCTGGGGCATCGAGAAGACTTCGCGAAACTCTCCCGATCGAGCATGCAAAAGAAGGCAAATGGTGGTTGACCACGAACCTTGTAATCCAATGTTACCAACCGGCAAACAGTTCGACGATTTGTGCAGCAATGAAGTAACGACTATTATTTCAGGAAAAACTAACTGGAGCCGCGGATAGTTAGAGCATGACGAATGAAACTGATTTACTAGTATTACAGTCTGCGGTGAATGTCATTTCTTAAAACACCGTTAACTTCTTTTTACAACAGGTGTACTTGTTCCTACCTATTTCTTACATATATTTATGTATATTTTTCATGCGACAAGGTTTGATAGACTGAGAAGCCTATTGAATAATTGCGATGTCTAATTACTTCATATGACCTTACTATTGTGTTACGAAAACTAATGAAAGCAAAATATATTCTCGCAATAGAACTTCATAAGCAATACAAAGACTGTAAAAAAAGATATTCTTTCGGACAAATTTTCTATTCATTCACTCACAACAAAGACAAACAGAAAAAAATAACGAAACAAAATCGAACCGAATTTCTGCCCTCCAGAAAAAAGATTGGAATTAGAAAAACTGCAGTTTTCGCGCAACAAAATATATCGAAAGCAGCTGGAGATCGCGATGAAAACGAGCAATAATATTCGCGTTATTTTTCGCCCCGTCGCTGGAGCAATCTGAATATCCATATATCGGCGAAAAGAACGGCACAATCAAATATAATATAAAATCACTCGAATAATTGATTCCGGTTTAATGCGTCGCATTAACGGAATTGTAAATTTCAGCTTTGCGAGAGAGACAGCCGGTCGACGACGAGCAAAGGGTTAAATCGTAATTAGCGGATGGCAAAACCGGGCAGATATAACGCGTAGAATTCTAACGACTGGCAATCCCATAAAAGCAATCCGGCGTCCTGCTCCTCCTTGCACATCGATACACCTGCCATCGGCGAGCGTGATTTTCCCCGCTGTAAAAGAATCTCCGTGGCTTTTGTTCGAATTATTGTCCACGGGCGAAAGGCGAGTTTTTAATATCGACCACCTTTCGACAGGGCCACGGCACTTTTATTTCCCGCGAGCAAACGCGCGATGATCGAACTGCTTGCTTGAGAACGGGGCTAAACAGAGAAAAACGGATGAAGATGGATACGTGAAACCTGGAATGTTAACCGTCCGGGAAGGGATGGTTCGAGGGGTGTATTTAGTGCAGAATATATTCGACGCTTGTTAATTAGAGAAACGAACGGGTCAGGAATTTCGTGTAACATTAGCAGGTACTTATACTGCTCGCGAAGAAAACAGAAATAAGTATTTATTCCTAACTATTTCTTACGTATATTTATATATATTTTTCATGAGACAAGGTCTGATAAACTGAGGAGCCTATTGAATAATTGCGATGTCTAATTACTTAATATGACATTACCATTGTGCCACGAAATAAAATATAGGAACGGCTTCAACCCCTACAATAAATTGCATCAACTAATTATTGGAAGAAGGGTGAACTATCGAAGATAGTACATTGTTCAAATAGATTGTTGAACCACAATGCATACTTTAAACGTGATAAATAAATTCCTAAGGTAGCCTCGTTGATTTAACCCGATTAATAAAGCTCTACTCAAATAAATTTCACCCCCGACAATTATCATTAACGGGGGAAAAAAAATCATTCAAATACCCCAAACAAATTCATCGCGTAATACCATAAAACAACGCCGCCTCTTGAAACCCGAGCAAACAAATCATCGCCCCTCCAGGAAGCGACCCGAACGATTACTCAAGTTCACACCGCCAACCCTCCAGACGTCCATTGCCTACCCCAAAGTTCACGACCCACCGCCATCCAGGCTAACGCAGACGCACGACCGGGAAAGTGAACCCCGTCATTCCGTACTTCACCTCGATTTCACCCGGGGGCGGCGGACAAAGAAATAACCCGCCGAGATAATCTGAACCACCTAGACGTAGTAGAGCGACGAGTGGCGCGTCTGTTTGAGAAATTCATGCGGCGCGAGCAGTCCCATCGAGCCGGTATCGAAAGAGGGGCCAGCCGATTCCGCTGTTCGCGGGAGCGAGAGGGCCAATCAAACCGTCATTTGTAATCAATTAAAAGCCAATAAACCCGGCGCTGATTGGACTGCAGGCACGAGTGCGCGCCGCGAAAACGGGGACAATAATAGCAGGTCATTAACAGCGACACAGAGTGTGGATTTCTATGGGAACGCGCCGCCGGTGAACGCGATCCGTTGCTCGCCATCGTTCCGAGCGATTTTCGAGCGCGGTCTCGAAAGGATCGCGCACTTCCTGCGCGCCAGACGTGTAATGACGCTTTTGTAGAATTTCTCGAGGGCCTCGTGACCTCGTCTCGACTCCTCCGACGCGAATCAGGAGCACAGAATAGAATTATGGCCGTGGATCGATCGGTAATCGTGGCGGGTATATCGGGGGATGGAGGGGCGAGAAAAAAAAGAAAGCGAGGGAATCTGCTCTAATTATTTGAGAAAGGAGAGAAATAAAAAAGGGGTGGGAGGGAGAACGGAAGAAAAAGAAGGGCGAACGGCGGAGGGGGGCGGGAAGGGTATTCGGATTTCAATTACCGTAGGCCGGAAAAACTGACGCGGCTCTTTCCTCGTTAAAGCAACGAGCCTCGGCGTGCTTCGCGGTTTTACTTGTTTTTCTATTATTTTTTTATTTACTTTTTCATCTTTTTTCCGCACCCCCCTCCCCCTTTTTCCCCCCTCGCCGTCGAGCGACGGCGCGCTCGAGATGTTCGAAACTAAAATTCCCGCGCTCTCGCGCCGCTAATTGTGGGGAAGTAACGCGCTTGACACCCGTTTTCAAAGACGCGACTCATTTTTGTCTGCGCGGGCGATCCGGGTGCTTTCAAGGTGCGCACGGTTGGGACTCGTGCCGCTTTACTTGCGGAGGGCGGGCGATTTCTTTAAGTTTGAACATCGTTATAATTTGTTACACAAGGTACGTTTTAGTTGGGAAATGTGGCCCGTCTTTTATTTACGCACAGCGATATTTTGGACCGTTTATTTTGAAAGTGGTGCAAGTCCATTTTTTGTGGTTTCTATTACTAGTATTAAACAAAAAGTTTAGACTAAATTAATCACAAATTATGTGATATCTCAATTTTTAAACAAAAATGGACTAACACCAGGTTCAAAATAAACGGTCCATTTAAGAAAATATTTCGCGGGACGTCTGTTGCAAAATTCTGGACATTTAGACCAATTAATATTAAAGGGTGCGCGTAACTGAACTTTCTCGAAAGTGTCAAACTGCATTGCTTAATACTGAACGTGTGACTGAGATTTTTGTTCGAACATATGTAGTATATATGTGTGTGTGTCTGTGTGCGAGTGAACCTTTGTGTTATATGGCCATGCGTTAGATGGTGCAGCCATTGCGTGGCTGCGTAGCGATATGTTTATGTTTTTGAGGAGAGTCACTGTCGCTCTACGACAGTGCCTCAACGATCAGTGTCGTTACAGCCTGTGTAGCATAAAGAAGCTCTAATAAAGTTGACCTACGGCTTACACATATGCTTGCAGGATATGTATTCAATCTCGTAGAATTCATACGTGATTCACGCATTGCATCGACGAGAAATTTTCCATTCTTTTGCGTCGATTAGAAACAATAGAAACGGTTTAATGTTTACGTTAACAAAGACAGTCCCATGTATCCCACAAGTACCCAATCCTCTCGCGAACCTCTCGAGCCGAAAAAACCGAACGAAAAATCTCTCCAATCGCGCGGTGCCTTAAGTGTAGCCGAAAGCTGCATCGATTGCACCGTAGGCGTCATCGCCTATCGATTCCGAAATTTCAATAACGCACACCTCCATTCGGCTACCCTTTCCTCCGCCTGTTCCACGCACGCCTCTCGTCCTTCCTGCAACTCCGTTTGTCCGGCTCGTGTGTTCACGCACACGTGCACGCCAACGAGAGGAGAGCTATCTCTGCCCGCGGGTGAGAATGAACAGCCGCCATTTCGTTGCGCTGCAACGCCAGAGACGCGGGCAGACACAAGGGGGCTGAAACCCGGAGAGGGTGAACGGGCGCGAGATGTAGCGGGGATTTAAACGCCAAATTCAGAACCCTGCCCCACCCTTCTCGTTTCCTTTCTGTTTGCCCCCACTTCGTCGCCACCTTCGTCCGCCTTGCTCTCACTCCAACGGCTTCAACCCCTTTCGCCCCCATTCACTCCCACAGTTTCCTTGTCTCTATCCCGCCCTCTCGCCGATACCGTTTCCCGGTGGCGAGAGTTTTACGTCACCCGATATATGCACGCCAGTTTATGCCGGGGAAACGGGTAATTCCAGCAGTTTCGCGTGAACCAACCGGGAAACACACGCACACGCACACAGCCGAGCGTGAAAGGGGTGAAATAAAGAGAGGAACGACGGTGAGAACCGGTAAGGGGTTCAGCGCGAGAGAGAAACGACGGTAGAGGGCGATGCGAGAGAGAGATGTGGCTGCCTTAGGAATTTCAGAAGCGTCACTCGCGAGAGAACGTAACTCCGTGGCCGTTTCGAAGGAAATTTAAGTTTCATGGGATCGAGGCAGCGACTGCGGGGCCGCGTCTGTGTAAACGGTCGTTCGTATGCACGGGGAACGAGCTGACGGATGGGCTCGCGTGTGGGAAATAGTGGAGAGTGGGATACAGGGACTGTGCTGCAACGGTTATTAAAAATGAGTATCGTCTGGGCCGTGCCGGTGCAAAAATTTGCGTCTGTTCCTATTTGAATAATGTCTCGGTTCGCACGCCACGTCTGTGTGGAACTTGGAAGAGTGCGGCACGGCGAACGGCGTACGCCAAGAAATTGTCGCTGAACTGTGGGAACTAATTTCTGTACTACTTAGGAGGGGCGAATTTGGGGCACGAAGCTTTAGACAGAATTGATCCGCGGCAATTACACTCAATTCGTCGAAACAATATGTTCACATTGCTGTAATATAATCATGTATTATAATCGGTGATACTCAATTTTATTTTGCAGACAATTACGGCGCCAGCATTTAAACCAATTTTTCAAAATTCCACTAGGTGGGAAACTGACGAACAGCATGACCGAAACCTGAAACAGTCGTTGCTGAAAAATTAAGCGTCGATTCAGAAGTATTGTAAAAGCCTCCGACGCCCGGTGCCATAATTAAAGAATTCATGCCAATCCATCAACGAAACGGCCAAGGTATTTCGTGAACGCGTCTCTATCGGATCGCAGCAGCTCCCCGAAAAGTCGAACTATCGAAGCGCAGGAAGCGCTTCGAAGCGGTTATCTCGTTCCCGAATGATTACACGCGTGCACCGAGGCGGGGGAAACGCGCGGGAAAAATAGAATGTATAAAAGTGAAGCGAGAAAAAGAGGAACGAGCAGGCTCGCCGAAATAAAAAATAAAAGGGAACGAAACAACGAGGCACGGTTGTGCAAACCGCTTGGCTAATGAAACCTTCGATCGTGTTCCGCCCGCGAGACGCGATAATTTCCATGCGGATGCCGAATTTCCCTGTTACAAAACGCGCACGAAAAGAAACCACGCGAAGGAGGAGAGAAACCGAGGGGGGCAAAAGACGAGTGAAAAGCACTGTGAAAGCTCTGTCGCAGCAGCCAGTCGTAACAGAACTTTTAATTACATTTATCTGCGGAGATGACGCGGTTCCAAGCACGTTTTTGTTCCGGAGAGAGCGTGTCCCTTTCTACCTTCGTCTCTCTTACACACCTGTCTCTCTCTCTCTCTCTCCCGTGCTCGATTCTCAATTACAGAAGGGGGTGTGCACGTGATATTTTTCCTCCCGTCAGACGTACACCATAGGGAGGGTGAAACGAGGGTGCAGGCAGGGTGAACCTAGACGTACGTCTACACCGTCAATGGAACGACTGACATGACGTCTCGGTTCGACGTTAACGTCCGATTGTCTTTGTTCGATTGAAAGGAGACTGAGAGAGGTTTCCAGTTGCTTGGCGATGTGCACGATGGTTTGCTTACGAGAGGGGACAAATTAAGATTGTAAGCGGGAGGTTTTCAGGCAGGGGGTAATTAATGGGGGGCGGAGTAATGGAAAAGTTAAACGAGGGTCGGCGAAACGGGAATGATTACGCGGATGGAATTTGCAATATACTTGCTGCGAATGAGGCGGAGTAATTAAGAAGCTCGTGCATCCGTTTTGTAATCGTTCGGTATTAAATCTTACGATATTTAATAAGCTGGTCGATCATCGGGGATGTTTTAGAAATTCTTCTTTTTAAATAGTCGGGGCTCTCCAATCCTTGCACGCTCTTTTTACTTTGCACAAATAAATATGTAACAACACCTACACACCAATGCGGTGAAATTTGTAATCGATTCCTTAATTTGAAGAAATATTGAGTTTCCGCAGTTAACCATCTTTAAATTGAAAGCTGACATTCGAAGAATAAATAATAACTAACTTCGTTCCTATATATTTTCGCTGAAGAAAATTCTTTCCAATTCTCAGCTGGAAAATCATAGAAAGTTCAGGCTAGAAAAGAAAATTGCGCCGCTGAAGATCGAACTCGTCCATCGATTGATTCTTTATTCAAGGAGTTTAACAGATCAAACGAGTGCCCTGCAGAGGAGGAACGAGGATCGATGAGCTGTACAATGACGGAAAGTAAAGCAAAGGGACACACCGACCTCGCGGTCTCGTTATTACGTTTCGCGGTTCTCCGTGTCGATTCTCCACGGATGCTGTTGACGAAACATCGATGCACCACCTCTCGACACAATGCACCTGGCGCTGCGCACAAATAATTGCTCTCGTCACCGAGTCTAGCCTTTTAAGTGCTAACAAAATATATTTGCCGATCATTTCTTGCTGCTCGATAGAGAGCGTCGTTGGAAAGCCAGACATTTTTTGATGCGTCGAGAGCTTGATGGTTTCCGTATTTCATTCGACAAATTATTTTATTATGTATACTATTATATGGATTTTTAATCGTGCCTTGATGAATGTTCTTTTTTTTAATTTGCAATGCTACTGTATTTGAGTTATCACGCTTACTATAATGAAATAAATATTTCTGACGATCTTTCATGTACTTCCTCCCAATAATACTTTCCCTGTCACTCTCCACGTCCTCCCAAAATGAGTCATAAAAAAAAGTCCCATTCAACTTCAACCCTCACTCCATACATCCCCGCGAATCATCGTACCACCCGGCTCAAGTCACTGATCCGCCATTCAAAATAAAAAAGGAAAAAGACGCACTCCTAAAAATCAGATTACACACCACGCACACCAGGCGGAGGAGCAAACTGAAGAGGAAAAAAACAATCCTAAAACAGACACGAAAGTTGGGGACGCGAAATAAGCGTCGCTGAAACGACCCTCCGAAACTTTACGACAGCGACACCACCGTGGCGCGAAATTCCACGCTGAGGAGATACACGTATACATCCCAGTTGACGAGGAAGCAACTCACGGGCGTTCCTCTGGAAAACTGACGTCTTCGACTGCCGTGCATTTTCCCCCTATTAATTAAGCATCGTTCTACTTCGAGGCGGTCGAAAGCACTTCTATCCGTTTTTCCGCGACGTCGTGCGAACGTTACAACATACCGAAGGGAGGGAGAACGCGGCGGATAATACGGGACAGAGAGGGAGATAGAGAATAATGGCGGGTGGGATGCAGAATAGCCGGGCATCCAGCGTGTGCACCTGTAATTTGGAGTTTACGACAGCCATAACAGGCACCGCCTCTGCTTTTGGCAATGCGCCCCGACACAGTGAGGAGGGCACCCGCCTGCTACTCGCGACCTCGCGCCCAGCGTTCTGCTATTTTAGTTATCGTTCTCGGTGCACGGTTTAGTTATCGTTTCTATTTGCGCGCAGGTGATTTTATTGATCCACGTCAGACGAAACGGGAGACTCGTGAGACCAGGTGTATTGTTGTTTAATATTTTACGTTTTTCTTTCCCCGTTTCGTTTCTCCCTTTCCACTGTTAGCAATTGCTCATCGAGCGGTGTGCGAGTGTTAAAAGCTGGGTGACAACATTTGCTGACGAGTGGTGGGGAACGGGCTCATATTTATACGTCATTTTATTACGAGTTAAAGAACATTGGGTCATCTATTTTGAAAGTGACCTAAGTTCGTTTATGTTCAAATTGAGATATTTAAGAGCTTGCGTTTCAAAAAAATTAATAATATACATGTAGGGTAACAATGTGTGACACTGCTTGAGTGTATCTAAGAGAGTCAAATTTACAATTCCTATTAAAATAACAGCAATTATTAAGCGAATAATATATGTTTTCCTACCAGAAATGAAGTTAAGCCGTTTTCAAAACTAGCAACTAGATTTGTTATAAAATTCGAAAGTCCATTGGACATAATTTAAAATGCTTCAAATTGAAAAAGCAGTACTCGATTTATTTTATATTTCTTTGCAACACAGAAACACAATTTATGCAATTCGGGCAATCTTCTAACTATAGATATAAATGTTACAGATGCATCGAAAAGAATATCGATAATAGCATGGCGAATAAAGAAAACTTTCCACAGGATATTAAAACTGGTATTCCAGTGATAAAACCAGGTGAAAAATGAATGTACCTGCAGCACGTTTGCCGCGATAAATTAGCGAACAAACGAAACGGAAGGACGACGGACCGCTGAAATTTTGATCGAACGACGGCAACGCGTCTGTCTAGCGACGGCCCAAGAGGATTTCGCTAATCCTAAGATGCGTCATAAACCGATCTGCGTCTCGCGCCAAGCGGAATCGGAAAACGAAGTTTCCCTCGCCTTCGAGGATCCACGGGGGCTCAAGCTCGACCACCGCGTACGCCAGACGTCGAGAAACCTACGGGAACACGGTTAACGTTCGCGCACCTCGTGCGTTTCCACGTGGGAAAAGAGCTGTCTACACCATGAACAGTGCGGGGAATTACGTGGAATAAGATTCACGTGCTCCGAACGTTTTATTTCTACGCGGCATTGAATTCTGAAGCGTGGAAATATGTATCGGAAATTGGGAACAGTTTTGTAGCCGTGGAACAGGGATTCTGTTGATTCGCTCCGTGGAGTAATGCATGGCGGAAATTTAATTCGACAGATTATGAGGGCATTTAACTGTAATCTAGCGAAACAAAATATTTCATTTATAATATATTTAACACTAGAACTACCAAGGGGGCCGAAATGACTTCTTTCAGATTCCTTGCTTCAGAATTATTAATATATAGGTATCGTTGTGGCAATTTATGATGAGATTTAATAAGACAGAATGGCAATTATATATTTACTGGAACGTGTTCAACACAAATTTCACAGGCTTGCCTCTCGCTTCACCGAAATACCAATGTCTCCTCTCTGCCATAATTACGAACCTTATCTGTCTCGCTTCAGGTTATTAACCCTTCAGAAACGACGTCTTACAGCTGATCTATTATTTATTTACAAACTTACGACATTCTTTCTGAAGTACAATTCCACGTTCCCACCTTTCAATCTAGGATGCATACTTTATTCTACACGAACACTCACCGGACTCTCTATGGGAAATTTAATTGCTTCAATCGCTTATGCACCAACGCGAACAAATTTTTCAATTGCCTCAATTTTTTCGGGACTTCCTTCGTATCGTTCAAGCAATCCGTTTTAATCGCAGTAAATTGTAAATCGTAAATAGTTATTAATCTTTCCGTTTTTAGGAATCAAGAAGTATCTTCTCACTGCATCCCATTTCACTTCATTTTCTTTTATTTTATTTTACTCTACTTTATTTTATTTTATGTTATCTTATTACATTATACTCTATCTGATTGTATCTTACTTTATTTCAATTGTATCAATTGTTATTCTTTTCTGAAATTCTGTTCTACTCTATTATTATTTTATCCTATTTCATTTGTTATTCTTCTCTGTAATTCTGTTTTTACTTTATATTGTATATGATACTATTATTCTCTATGCGACACAATCCCCTGTATAGTAAAGGGTTCTCGAGCCCGTTGATTAATGAAATATATTATTATTATTATTATTATTATCTCTATTTGATGTCCATTCAACGTCTTTCGTGTTCATAATCTGTCTAACGTATGCTATCTGAATAATACCAAAATGTGTCGGTAGTTCTAGTGTTAAAGAGAAGAGAATTTGTTGAAAACTCCACGCTTCAAATATTCTCATTGTTCTCCGTTTTAATTCCATCTGTGAAAATTTCTGCCAAGCAAAGACACAATCGTGGACGGGGGACGAGCTATCCAGAGTATTCGTTCTCGTTGCATAAATGGTTTTCGCCGATGTTCAAGGGAGGACAACCGGTTGTTCGGAAAGTTGGTCGACTCTTTCGACAGACGGGCCTTCAGAAGCAGCTCGATATGGTCGCTTTCTCGCCGGGCACGCCAATATTCGGTGTACGCCGAATTAAATTCGTGTTGCGCGTACACCGGCTCGCTTGGACGGCCATTAGCCATCAGCGAATTATCCGGCAGCGGCGAGCGGATTTTCTCGCGGCGCCATACGCGGGCCGGACGAAATATTCGGCTGGAAATCTTGCTGAAATTTACATGAATCCCGTTGAAAGCGGATCGCGCGGATCATAATCGGCCGTGTTTCGAGTTTCCTCGATTGCGAAACGCGTGCCACGCGTTTCCCATTTTTCCCGCTGATGACGATTCAGATTTTCTTGCAAACGATCTTTTTATTGGGGGAGTGCGAGGCGCCCAACGTCCAGGTGCAGGGCGTTTATGACCATGCTACCTGGGATATAATGATCCTCTCCTTGTTAATTATATTACACTTACAACGGCTAGATTTCATTAAAACTTCCAATCCCACATTATCCTATTTATTTATCCTACGTTTCGTATCGTAGCGAAATTTTCTTACAACGTGTTCGTTGGCATTTAATTGTAACCCATGGAGACTCCTAAGAAGAGAGGGAAAGGGTTATTAAAACTGATTCCTATGAGTAAGATATTTGCGTTAAACTTGCTTATTATTGTGCAGCCTTTTAAGTTTAATATTCTGATTCCTGTTACTAAAATGTATAATACATTTTCGCCAGGCTTGGTGCATGAAGATTTGTATTGCGTCTAACATAATAGTTCATTTATATTTCTCGTGTTTGTATGGATAGATTTTCTTTTATGCAGATAGTAGCGTTTAATTATCGAACTGAACGATTGCATTTAGATTTATTTCATTGGACGGATTCTCGATTACAGAACGAAAAAGAGAAAAGAATCGAGAACCTGCGTAGACATCGGATTTATGTCCATACAACGGTTGATGCAGTAAATTTATTTATGCTAATGAAGTTTCGTTCGTTTCATCTGGAGTTCGTGCGTAATTATGGCGAAACGATCTCGTTTTTATCACTTCCACTATCCTACTTAGCTTTTACGAGGAGAACAGGCAACACCGTGGCCAGCAATATCTCTCGAATTTTGTGTACGAGTGGAGGACGCCACGTGTAATCATCACAGAATCGTGTTTTACTGCACTTACACTACTACATGCATCACTTATGCGTTTGATATTACCTCCACATATACGGCATGAATTGTATAACGCAAAACTTAAGCAGCTCGGTAATGGAGGACTAGCCTCGCTCCCTTGTCAACGACGAAGGCAGAAACAGCTTGCATATATTAAATAAGATAACAGGGTGTACAAGAAAAAGTTGAATTGCGAAGAAAAAATTCGCCCGACATTCCGCCACTTCGAATTCCAAATCCAACAAATTACCTTCGCCGTCTGATAAATCCATGTCGATCTGTTATTTGAAAAATTCCACTCGAGCCTGTTAAATTTCAAATTACCCATGGAAATAAAAAGGAAATATTGGAAATGATGGCGAAGAACAGTATCGAAATTATAATGAATCACGAATTCATCACGAATAGAATACCATTATAATATCTATCCATTCCTCGATATCGCTGGAATCTATTTTCATCCCCCCCGTGGCTTCGAACGAATGAAATTGTCGTCCTCCGATTCGGCCCTAGAAATTTCAACGGAATGTCGAAACACGCGCGGAACAGCATCCGATGCGTAACACGTCGGAACGAAAATCGCAGAAAGCTCGTTCTTAACGAATAAAATACTCGATCGACCATTGGCGCGCGGATAATCAGATTATGCTGACATCGGTGTGTAATAACACGGGCGTATGGTTCGTAATGAGCGCTAAACGAGCGGCGAAAGAGGGAGAAAGATACGAGTGAACAGGTGGGAAACGAATTCTCGATCAACTTTCAGCGTTCCATTAAACGGTATCCACCGACGTTATTAACCATCAATATTTGCGAAATAGTTGACGCGAAATTCGAGATCCAGCGAGCGTTGGCCAGGCCAGATTGATTCACTCCCCCTCTCGCCGGCAATTTCGGCGTTATCCAATCGAAAATGTTTTGGGCGCACGGCACGGAGAAAAAGTAATATTGTTCGATACCGTGACTCGAGTTGAACGTGTACTTTGTCCAGATATCGATAGTTAAGTAGCAACCAGTTTTGCCAAGTGTTGTGTTACAGCAGGGTGGCTTAGTATGTACAGGGAGCGTTGCAACGGAGTAATTAGCATTTGGTTAACGTTAAGGAACTTGGTAATGTTGCAGCACAGGGGTTAATAGATTATTCTAGCGACATTGTTATTGCAGACTGTGCATACAAGGTGGGGAAGGTTGTAATAATATTGCAAGATGTCAAAGCTAGTCGTACTTGAGAATTAATATATTCGGCAGAGTATTGCTAATAAGATTAATCATGCTGTAATTGTTTGACGAATTAGGAATGGGCGCAACGAATTTTCAATAATATCGAATTTTGTTTGCTATTGTCTCGAATAACCCATACGGTGTACATTAAATACAATGTAATAATAAAATGACAAAATATCGGAATGTAAAAGATATATAGAAAAGTAACCCTTCTCGTTTCTATCTGTACAATGATACAGGAAGAATGTTACATTACCAGGAACGGTAAACCAATTTCATTCATGATTCTGATTTTTCATACAAATTTCACGAATTTCATTGAAATTAACTGGACACTGTTCATTTAACGCAGATGCACACACAGGCGCGTTTTCAATTAACTTTAAATTTCACCAATTGTTTTATTTGTACAAGTTCCGATGCATATTAAATGCACCTTATCTGTAGGTCGAAAATATATTTTGCCATGAAATAGTCAAATTTTCAATTAACATAAAATATACAGAGAAGAAGATGCAATTAAAAACAAAGTTTAGAATGCTTCGAGAATTATTTGGAAGATGAGCAGATCGAAGATAAATCAGATGATGACGAAATTTGCTTGCGAAATAATCGGGGGGTTTTTTGTTGTTTTTTTTTGCGTGACTTTGGAATTTTATTTCGCCCGGCATTTCAACGTGGTACTTTCACGAAGAGGCATATCGTATCGAACAGTGTCTCGGCGTCCTTTCACTTTCTTGAAAGAAGAAACCACCGATGGGATGCAGGAACCAAGACTCATGTACGCGTAAATACTCTGCAGATATCGATAATATCTAGATCGACCGGCAATCTTGGGTATGCATTACAGCCGGATGCATTGTATTACCAGGAAAGGGAAGACCGTTTGGGAAAACCTTGACACGGATTCCCACGCAAAATAGTAAGTATTTCGGTATGTGCAACGTGCAATATTATTTTATAATGCACTATTTTATAATGAATTAATTAGACAGCCAGGCATTCCAAGTTGCACTGCATTATACACAATTGCATCAACTAGGAAAATGCAAAATCTTATAAAAAAAAATATTTGCTTTTTAATTCAGAAAATGAATTGCGTGGCAAATACTTATTTACAATATGAATTGAATTTTTGCAAGCAAATTTTAATCATTTCTAATTAAAATTGTAATAGCAATAGTTGTAGAACATTATTGTCGCAGATTCATTTATCGCAACATGAAAAACAGATAATTTTATACTTCTATGAGAATAGAAAAGAAGGAGGAGAGAAGTATTCGAGGAAAACTGATCGAAATTAATCTGACACAAAGTAGACAGCACTCTGCGTAATTGCCAGCCATCGATCAATTAGACTCGATTAAGCCTAAGCCCAATTAGACAGGCGCCTTAGTTAGTTCGAATACAAAAACTCGCGCCACAATCGCCTCCCGATTAAACTTAATTAAGCCAATCTGTGGTAACAATCAAGAACTTCAGAAACACCTACATGTTACAACGACCTGCAAAATTTAAACACAACCATTACTCTAAAGAATGACACAGCAATTCGAATTCAATAAAAAACCTATTACCAAATTATAACAATATAATTGTACAAGTTTGATCATTATAATTCAGTACAAATTGATTATTCCAAGCATCCTTTCTCCGGTCCCATAAAATGACAAATTAAAAAAATAGAAAAAAAACAATCACAGACAACAATAACTTTCTTGCTTGTTACAAAAACTATTATTACTGTACTGATATATGCGTCAGAATCTTATACAAAGATTCTTCTTATTAGCATAAGGCATAAAGAACAAGAACACTCTAAAGCCATTGCCAAAGGTGTTGCTCCCCAAAGGCCAACCAAATCGCAAAAACTATTCCTCAATATTCTCCACGAGCATCCTGGTCGCACAAACAAAAACAAGAAAAATAGAAACCGCTGCGGTCTGCGAGTCTTAACAATTCAAGGCTCCTCGATTTATCACTTAAAACACTTTTCCATTTCGAGGACTGCCCTGAAGCGTCACGAATGCGCAAACGAAGACCTTTCCCCTAAGCGTCGTCCACCGAAATCGTTTCATAGAATACGGTGAAACACGCAGGGGAGATATGGGGGTGCAAACGCGTTGCTTTTCCGAGGAATCGATGCAATGAAGCTCATTTCATTCGCACGCGGAGTCTTCGTTGTCGCGGATCCCGTGTCAAAAGTACGGACGTAGCTGTCGTTAAATGGCCACCGTTCCTCTGACGAATAAGAGGTCCGGCATAAAGCATATTCAAACCAGGAAGACATAAATCGAACGGTCGCACCGCGGGCGTCGAACGAGAGACACGGAAACGAGACGATCGCGTAACGAACGAGCCAATCTATCCAGTGCTTTCTCTTTTCTGATGTTGAGTTTGGTGGAAAGATTCTGGTTTGGCTAGGAAATTGTAATTGTAACATTTACCGAAGAAAAAACGCGGCGATAAATATAGATTCGCAGCGTGGACGTTTGTATTTTTAAGGGGGGCGACAGGGGTGGATAAATTAGAGAAAGATTTCTGATTAGAATCGAATTAAAATTTACTCGTGATTAGTGTGAACGTTATCAGGGAATTACAGAGTTTGTAGAATTAATGTGGCCTCAGGTTACTTGCGAGATTCGATGCATGCAAAAATAATACTTTCTCGAGTACTCTTAATAACACTGTTTATTATAATGATAGGGCAAAGTAGTTAGAAAAAGTGGCTGATGTTCGTAATGGGGGAAACTATTCTAATTAACTGATACTGGAACACTTATTCGACGTCTATTAACACTTTTTTGTGTGCAAATGATTGTCGCAACATCTTATGGTAATTTGTTTTTCTGTGATCCTCTTAATTCTCTGTGAAAAATGTCAGTAAATAATAAATTATTTTGCTCCCGTAGCACTTCGCAGCTCTGAAGAAATATGTATTTACGCTCCTATTAGGGGAAATAATATTATGGTAATCGCGGATAATCACAGCGGTAAAATTTAATTAAGTGACTTTTCATTTCCACAGCCGTCCTCGAACTTTCAAATCCCTTCCTCATCTTTTCAATTCATGACTTATCTTCTAAAAGTATGGCACGAGCAACAGATGTAAATACACATTTCTGTAATATTCTGCTCCTAACATTGAAACTCGAATGTTCATTTTTTAAATGCCATTGCCTCAGTCAGTAGAAAATAGTCTTTACTGCTCCAGCTTATGCAATATAGATCGAAAGTCCTTCGAGTTCGAATAAAAAATGGGAAACCTTGATATTTCATTTCACAGTGGGCGCTGAGAAATCCTGAATCTATGCGATCATCAAGTTACGAACTACATTAGTACCTGGATGTACGAACCGGTTTACTGAAAATTAAGGCATCTGTTAGTGTCCTCGGAATTGTACGCCTGGCTGACCTACTTAGATGTACAGGAGGAGTGTGTGCAGAGCACGTGACTATAACATTAGACTCGTGTTAAATTGAAGGTTGAGAATGTAGAATATAATAAAATGTGTATTCGATAAAATTCAGACAAGAGAACGAAGCGAATTAGTTCTATTAAATACAACAGATAAACTTTAAGTATCCCCAGACATTAAAAATCCACTTAGGAAAAGCTTGGAAATGTTTAACCGAATTGCAAATATCCTGAACTGAAATCGAGCACCGATAACTATCAAAATTTTCTAGTGAATTCAAACCTAACGTTGAGAATGATTATAATTCGAAATGACTAAATCAATAATTGCGAAGACGACGAAGACGCAAGTATTACACAGAATTGAAATTGTTATAATGCAACACCTGTCAACGCCGACGGCTATTTAATTCTATTTTTCCAAGAACACAATCAGACTGCCGATGGCAAGCGTCAAGGTGCGAAATTTGCTTTACTTGTATCGCGTCAAAGGAACGTCGCAATGAATAGGAAATATCGATGTTCCGGCTTTCTGGTGGCGCCAGTGGAAACGTCTCGATACGATTTCTCGGTTAACGGTACACGTTAATGGTACCCCCCATCGCTCGTGGGATTTCCCATGAAGAAGGAAGCCTGAATGGGTTTCATACGCCGTGAAAATTGGCAAAGTCGCTGCACTTTCGTCACCTTTCTACGGTTTCGATTGTTATACGCATTTCTCGAAAGATTTCAGTCTTCCTGCATTTTGTATCCCTTCGCGTAAAAGCGACAGAAAAGTCTACCTTTTCCTTTGCTATTCGTTTTCTCAGACCTTCATACAGCGGTATAAATAAATTATTATTGCGAGTGATATAATCGAATCCCTTTCATTTGGATGTATAATAAAACAAATGCAAGTAGAAGACTCAATAATTCCTCAGAAAGTATTGAGAATAATAGTAAGATAATTCAAGGTTTCCAGTATTACGAATTCAAATGTTATTAGTTAGTCTCATTTCAACAGATCCTTTTATTCTTCACTGACTTAATATCTGACGTGTCGAGAATGTTCCTTAAAACCACAGTATTTTTAGGGGAATCATCATCCACTGATGCACTGTTTTAAATATATATCTTGAGCAATCGTACGAATTCCCATTCACAAAATTATTCATTCAAAAATTTCAACACTGTCTGACAAATCGTCGGATAAATTAAAAAGAAGATCCATTAAAAACTCAACCCATATCGTCCGCAACCCTAAAAATGGAATTTATCATTCGCTACCACGAATCTACCCCGCGATTATAATTTCGACTTTTATCAATCACAAAGTCCTTCGTTAATTAGAAGAAAAAAGGATGAGAAAATCGAGCCGCAAGATGGAATATCCGTTCACCTGTTGGAAACTCATTTAATCCTGGGTTAATACGAGATTGGGCTACTTTCACCGTTCTTCGGAATCCAATTATATCGTTTTCAAGGCCGGAGCACGGACGATTCAGCGGAGCCAAATTCTACGGCTTTCTACAGACCTGAAATAAACTTGGTAACGCTCAAACGGAACTCTCTCGGCGAATGGATATGTATATATATACCTATATATTCGAGTAGCCACGAAACCTTTAGGACGAAGTTTCTGTCCACGAAACGAACAATGGATCTTCGCTCTCGAACGGAGAATACATTTTCACATGGACGGGAATCGATAGGGATCGCGAGCGCAATAATGAAATTGGTCAGAACACGGGAAACTCATTAAAGCATCGACCACCCATGTCGAGATCTTATTTAATTTGTTACGTAAAGTCGATTACGAGCAAGGGAATAAATTACGATACGACTCTGTATTGTTTGTATAATATGGGAATAATATGACGAAAGCCGGCGATTAATTGATAAATCGTGTGTACTTATGATTTCGCGTGCAATGCTTTTTTAAAGTACGACAGTGGAGGATGGTGGGAATAGTTGGATTAAAGTGCAGTCTTTGAATTGATTAAATAGGGCGTGCTTGGGAGATTACATTCGTGGCGTATGTTTGTTAATATTTAATGAGACTAAGGTAATTGATTGGTAATTGATATTTAGTCAGGAAGACATTTCGCAAATTCATGAGCATCGGTTAAAACTATTTCTCGTACTTACTGGAATCTATTGCAACTATATTTGAATTGCAAATTATAGAAAATAATATTTTGTTTTCGTATTTCCCCGATCACTTTCATTATTCCATGATGGAAATTCTATGTTACAATACTTTGCAGCACTAATTACTCATACGATATAATTCTATTTCTGAAAATCAACTTCTGGTTCGATGTCCTTTTTATAAATCGATCATTTAATCGCGTTATTGTCGTATAATACATAAGAATTAAATTTTAATTCTACCACCGGCGATTATTCACTCGTTTTTACATTGAACGTCCGTATCACGATTGCACCAATATTTACAGCAATATGCAAATTGTATCGAGCATACAATTCGCCCGATTCATTTAAACGGCCGGCCATTCAAGCCTTTGATTACTACTCTATGAAATCAAACAGTGCTTATAATTCAGTCCAGTAAGTATAATAATCGAAGGAAATTGCTCGACAAACAACGTTCTAACGCACAACGTTCATAATAGCCTCGCTAATAAAAACTACAAAAGAACGACATAAACTGTTCAGACTGTTGAAGAAGCAAAGTACAAAATAATTCTACAATTTAATTTGGTAGAAAAATTTTATTCACAGTCCAAATAAAAATTGCACTATTTAATACCAGAGGCAGTCTATGCTATCAATCGAAGACACGGCGCCGATACCTCGTCGACATCAAACGATTCCAGGTATTTCGAGCGTTCGAAACGCTGGTCGAGCAGTGATTTATTTTACACCGATTCCTTCTACGCGTATGAAAATTCATTATGCTATTAGTCGATAATCGGCTTTCGAAATTCCCGTTTTTTGATCCGATTACGTAGCGATTATATGGTTTTTCTTTCCACTCGCATTTTTTTTTGTTTCTATCCCCATCGCGGGGTAAAAGATAAAAATTTATGCGGGATAAAAAATTTAGCCGGGAACCGACCATTTTCTTCGCGTTATCAATATTATAACAGTGTTTTCCCGCGTGTTACCCCTCGATTGGACGAATATTCCAAAAGCTCGAGGGAAATGGCCGTTATAATACTCGTTCTACCGTGCGTTTCAGAAAGGGGTGATGCTCGGCGAAAAAATAAATTGGAAACGCAGAGTGGAGGTCTGTTTTCTCCTATGGTTTGCTGAGAATATCAAGCGTTCGTTCGACAAACTATATTTGCTATATTCACTAAATATACTATGTATACTATACTATATTCACTAAATATACTATGTATACTATACTACATTCACTAAATATACCGTGTAACGCTGAAGTGACAAATGTTCATTCTGCGAATGGAAATATTATTTTTTCCTGAAAACGTTTGAAAATGTATTTTACACATTTTCGTAAACTATTCGTTTAGTTTATAAAATTATTCAACGCTTGTGCACAACTGTCGCCTGTAGAAAGAGGCAAAAAAGTACAGAACGCCCATATAATTTTGTCTAAAGAGGGATAAGAATATAGACAATTAACAGTAGTTCGAAAGCGTGAATGATCCACGAAATCCCCGCGAAGGAAATCCCTCGTTTCATCGTCAGAACGATCCCAGCGTGAACTTGCTTCATGAGAAAAGTTTCGAATTCTGCGCCGCAGTCTTCAGTAATTCGTCTCCACTCGCTGAATACTTAATAACACATCCTCGCGCCTGCAATTGGAGAGTCTTTGATTTCCAGAATGTGCAGAAACTCTGGCGCGGAAAGAGTTTCGAGACAGAAGCAGCCTCGGCTTGTTCTCCTCGAAAGATGGATTAACGTCTACATCCGAATAACGCTTCTAGCAAGGAACGTTATGGAATGTTTCAAGAAAAAAAACATTGCGACGGAAATGCGACAGACAATGCATATTTCTGAAGAATGTAATTTAGAAATCGAATGATTAGAAATTAGGAAAATAGAAAATAGAAATATGGTCTGAAGTGTGGAATTTTAATTAGATGAGTATCGACCTTTGTATTTAATATTTATGCCAGAAGTTACGATTCTTAGATTAATATTTTGCAATGTCTAAATTTATTGGGAACGATCGAAACAAATATTAAGCACAAGTTTAGAGAAAGGGTTGAAGTTTGTCTTTCTGATTCCATACTTTTTTGCTACCTTTTTAAGCAATATGATTGGAATAATAATAATTAGGAAATACGATTAAACCAATACATACTCGATCTGATTATTAACGAATAGAAGAAATTAGAATTATTTTAATGTGACTATGCTCAACCCCCAATGTAAAATTGTCTGACACAATGAGTATACGTTGTGGAAACCCTTCGATAAGACTGGACCATGATATTCCAGTACAGCATTTCCAAATAGAGCAAAGAATTCGAACTCGAACAATAAGACTTCGTATCATTCTCAGTTCAATCATGTTTCCCGAGTTTCCACCAGTTTTTCCTCGCGTTTACTTCCTTTCATGCAAATACCGTGCACGATGTTTCACGAAAGTTTCGATAATTATGGAAACCGTAGGAAAGTATAATTCTTATTCCGGCTCGAAGTTTCTAAATACTTTTCAGGTCTGTACGACTACCACCCTTGCGTAACGCAACAACAGAATTGTAATTAGAAGTTCGTAATATTGCGAATCACGTAAAATATTCCATAAGGGTCTTCAGACGTAATAATGATATTATTCCCTTTCTTTCGACAGGGTTTGGTTCCGAACGTTTATATTTAGATACATTAGTTCGATGGTGCATAACAGGAATATAGTATTTTCCCTTTTTCATGCTATGCACATCAAATTTTCCAATTGAAACACACAGGTGAGCGCATGTATTTAATCGCCAGTAGGTGGAAAGCAGATGCAAAAATTTCGAAATTGTGCAATGGTCAATTTCAATCCAACAAATACACAGAAGTATGAAATTCACGTATCTCAAAAAGATCAGTGTCGAAAACAATGGCTGCTCTCGCAGTCTCGCCAAAATTAACGAGCCTCAACTACATGTTATTATAACAAAAATCTGCCAACTTATATTTCCAAATATTTACCATACCGAGCGATAAACAATTCCGACAAGCGGCGCAAATGCAGTAAACAAAAATTGAAAAGAAAAAAAATGCCACCGAAAAACAACGCGTCGACTTTTCTGATGTACACTCGCGCCTCGTAACGATTCAATTTAATTATTCCATAATTCGTTGGACGAGTTTCGCACCGTGCTCACGCGTGCAGGTGAAAAGGAAGAGGCACAACGGTGTCGTACATATCGAAAAAATTGCCCGCTCGTGACGTTTGTATAATTCACAGTGTCGAAGCCGGAAATAAATAATCCGACCAGCGTGGCATAAATAGTTGTCGAGTTTGCTACACCCTGTACCCGGGCCACCCCGATTTCACCGGCCCGCCGCCGCCCGTCGTAGTTTTCCCGTGCTTTCATTACGAATGGAAATTCTCGCGCTCGTGTTTCACGCGGGATATCCCCGTTGAAAAAAAATGGCAACGATAACGAACACATCGCCGGCCACGGCCAGTAATTGTCCCGCGCGAAAGCTCTTCCTACCTGGCGCGAGCGGAAAAACCTTTTTCGCCGTTCGCCCAGGCCCCATTTGCCGACTAATTTCCGTTCTCTGTTCCAAGTCGATGCGAAATCGCGGGTGTGACGCGCATTGCTCGTCATCCCGGACGCGTTTCGCGTTGGATGGAGCTGGCGTTGCAAAGAGGGACGCCGGCGAGTTATTTCTTGAAGATGAAAACGTAAGGAGGCTGTAGTTTAAATTCCCTGCTGGAATTCCGAATTTAGATCGCACTACGAGCGCAATATGTCGCGGCCTGAATTCTTATTTTCGTCTTGCTTTAGAAATTTGTGATCAAGCAGGTGCGAAGAAACTGAAGTATTCGGTGATGTAGTTATTTCAATTTCTTTGAAATTTATCCGCGAAACAACTGAATGGTAATTTGCCTCGGAAACAACGTAGGGTAGACCGAGACGAATCGGATCGAAATAAGGATTTAGTTGAAATTTGTTAGGTTACTATGGAAAAAATCGTTTAGTTCGTGCATACACTCCTCGCGCCCTCTCTATGCACCGCTTTCAATTGTGTTTTTATTGTTTTACAATACCGTTTAGTGTTGACACGCATTTGAAGTTTGCTTTACGCGGACGAGCGTAATAATTTTGGCGCAGATCTAAAATAAATAGCTTACAATGCCTGATTTAAAAATAAAAGGTAACTTTTATTTACCATCAAATAAAAAGTGATCCGATTCGCCCCGGTCCACCCTATATTAATAGAAATCTTTAATTCTTAATCTTAATTCTCAATGATCCCGACGGACATTTGTCATTCCACGTATAATTATCGGAGCACACAGGTAAGTAGATTGATCGTTTATGCACTCGCGTTTACCGCGCCGCCGTTGAATTCGGCTGCAGGATTAATTGCAACAAGGATGGAATAAAATTTGCAACAACACGCTGCCCGAAGTGGAGCAGAGCAAAGTGATATACAAAATGCAAATGGACGTGCAACGGGTAATCCGCTTAAACAAGACTCGACGAAAGCGCGGCGAAACAGGTGCCCCGTCGAAAGAAAACGCGATGCTCGATTTAATTACGCAACACCTAATTACCACGCGGCTACATGCGATCTTTTACGATGTTAACCGCGGCTAATTTCGAATGCACATAATTTTCACTTTGTAATTCCTGTCGACGGGTCGTCGCCGTGCATATTCACGGTTGCATCGCGAGTGATTATGCCCCATTCATTACGGGTCGACGGGACAATCGCGATATTTCAATCGAATCCCGCGTTTGCGTCAGCGCAAGAATTTGCCGCGGGATTTTTCGGGATCGGAACGGAGAATCGGGGAGTTTTTGGATTCCGGGCCGGCGGTCTTGATAATTGATCAGATAGGGAATAGATTTATTCGATCGCTTAAGCTGCGCGGTTAAAGAATCTCAGGAAACCGAATGGCACCGGCACGTGACGCCATTAGCCCGGGAAACGAAATTTCTAATTAGCATGGTCGCGTATTCCATAACCATTTCGCTATCGCGTTTCTATCTCCGCGCGGGGCGTAATAAAAATCAAGGGAAATGCTATTTACTTTAATTGTTTTACCGCGGCCAGATTGGCCTTAGAGGAAAATTCTATTATACCCGGTTGAAGCATCGAAGATTTATTGGCTCCTACTGGATTAGCGAAATGGACGTTTCGATTATTTACCGCAGTACGCTGTTAAACTTTATTGCTGGGGAAAAACTGCTTGAATTATTAAACGTGCATGCAGAATTCAGGTTCTTATTCTAGGGTAATTATAGTTGCTGGTTGGGAAACATTAGTCCTCCAAATTGATGAAATTTTATGTAGACAAACCCCTCTACTTTCTAATAATTGAGAAAAATATGAACGTTTTATAAATCGACCTGAATACTACAAAATATTCGAGCCTGTATCAACTGGAATAAAAGAACTCCAGTTCAACGAGCAAGGGTCACGCAAAAATAAATAAATAAATAGAAATAAGAAACAACAAAATGTAGAAAAAAATTCACACTCATGATGTTTAATATAATTTCCACGGAAGCAGAATAATCGAATTCAGTCCTCCAATTAAAGTGTGTCATCCACTTCAAGTTACAAAAGACCACAAAAAAGAAAGAATAAAAAAAGTACGAAAATGTCTGAAAAGGTACACCGTACGCTTGAAACATTTTCTATAACACAGTAGTTCGTTCCTCTTTTGCCAGACTTAACGCGCGCGTAAGTGAATAGACAAACATCGAACAGGCAGAAGCAAGAGCCCAAAGTGGGAAAAAAAATTGTCGAAGAAAAGGGTACAACCGGTTTAATTAAGCGCGTGTAATTAATCGTAATTATGCTAGTAGTACCGCTTTCGAAAGACGTGCCGTTTCGCTAGAAACGCGGCTCAATGGACGAGCGAAACCACGTCGTTGAACGGAATAAAGATGACGAGCTGGAAACTGCGTGCAAGATACTCGAGTGGCTGTTTGTTCGTACACTGTGCGGTGACTCAATATCGTGTGTTAAATTAACGAAGTTAAACGCCAGGAGAGAAAAAAACACACACACACCAGGTTGGTATAATTCGTTGCCGCGACATCGTATTTTCAACGGCGACTTCTTTTTCCAGACGAAAATTCGAATTACAGTTCGAACGCGAAAAATTCTTCTGGACGAACGATGGAAAGTGGTCGGGCCACTTTCGAATCCAATAAGTGTCGAAAAGAAGAAAAAGGGGACCACGTGGGTACCGGTATCGGTAATATTAATCTTGCACTAGGAAATCGTTTGTTAAATCGATTTTACAGAGCTACCGCGTGAAGGGAAACATTCGATCGACTGCGCGCTAGATTTAATAGGGAAATTAAAAGACACCGGGCTGCTGTTTGTGTAAGTAAATATTGCGGCTGGTAAATTAGGTGGATTTGAATTACTTACAGCGACGGGTCTGTAATTACGGACAATTGTAATCATATACTGTTCAACGTTTGAAGCGGTACATACCTGAAACAGAAATATACGTTTTGATTCATTAGCGGGATGTCGGGGAACATATTTTTACTAAGTATTAGATGTCCGCGAAGATAAACTTTTCATTATCGTTCTGGCAATATTTAATTAATGGTGGAATGATGTAGTAATAAAAGAATGTTTCTCGTATAAAAGTGAAGTTAAAGTCAATGGCGTATATGAAATTATGGACATATGCATTTTAGTCGTTAGCTTCTATTCGTTTCTCGAAAATAATAAAATGTCGCATTACTACTGGAAGGTTTGATTTAAATTATACAAAGCAGACGGGCGTTTCGAAGTATGTGAAAATTATATTTTTGCAATTATGCAACACATTGCGTACTTATGCAACGCGGGAAATTTATTATTCGGCAGAAAAAATTACGTTACGAGAAAAGAAGCAGTAAAGGAACTGCACGCAAAAGGTTTCAACGAGGAAACGATATTCGGTGGCGATATGAATTCCCGATTCTGACACCTGCAAGCCCGTCACGAAAATTTCTTATTCAAATCTGAAGCGTAAGGAAGTTAAAAGAACAATATTTCAATCAACATTATTGTAATATAAATGAAATAAAGGCTGCAAAGAACATGTCCAAATGTCTTCATCAAAATTTCATTCAACCTGCCTAAATCTACTCCATCAAATATTAATTATCCACGCGGTACAATGAATCATACCATCGCTGGTTAGCAAATAATACTACACGAAACAGCTCGGTCCTTCTGTCCTTCTAATAAATGAAATTATCATCAAATGTAAGTTGACGTTCGACTGAAAATTACATTTACATCATCCACTCCACTCGGGCCCTTTTCAGCTTCGCTAAAAACATGTCAATAATAATTGATTATTTCGAGCTATATCGAGCCAAATCTATGTCCAGTGTCTGTACATTTTAATTAGCATAAAACTGTAATCCCAACGCGTCTCGAATATCGACGTCCATACTTTCGAGCCCGTTCCCTCGGCCAGGAGGCAAACGGGACCGTTCGCCTCGAAGCCGTTCGCGTTTCTGTGAGAGGATGTAAAACGTGCCTCCGCCCGCCGCTTCCTTTCTTTCGATTCCCACCACGCGACATATACGAGCCCGGTTGCACACCGCCGCTAAGTAAAGGCAAAAGTCGGCGAATGCACGTTTCGTTCTGCTCCAAGTGTGCCGCGAATACTAGCGGCAGTGTGCCATCGAAAGCCATCAGTTTCCGCGTGGACTTCGCCGCAACGAGAACACTCTCATCGCGGCCGGTTTATCGGACGATCGTGCCCAGGTTTTCTTCGGTGCACAGTGCGTTTTATGGGAAAATGCGGTCATCCGGTGTCACTGTACGTTTCGTGCAAGCTCTCCTGTGCGCCCTGGGTGAGTAAAAAGAGGAATACGTCGTCCACGACGCGGGGTAAAATGATCGCAAGGATGTAAAACGGCGTGGATGAAATGTCATGGAAAATTAGTTTCATGCGTGCAGGATGATCAGAGGGCTTCGGGGAACGGTGATAGATGTGGGAGGAGTGGAGTGTAATTGTTCGTCTTAATTACTTGGCGAGAGTGAGAGTATTCGGGAAGTATTCGGTGGAAATGTTCGATTGAAACGATCTAAGTTCAGCATAATAATAATAATAATAATAATTTAATATAGAAGTGGACTTTTTGGGGAAGATACTAGCATTATAGTTAGGACGGGTGTAACGATTTCGGTGGAGACTTAGAAACGTTAACAAATCAGAATTAATAAATACTTACTTCGACAATGAAACAACTATTATTATTATTATTATTCTAATGTAATACTGCAAATCGTACTTAAGTACAACAACAAAAATTATAAAATCTCTGCCGGTATTTCCTCTGTAGACTCACTGAATAAATACGTTTTATTAAAACAAATATATATATACGTGATGAATAGAAAATGTCATCGCTGACAATGAGTACGTTTGAATCGGCGTTCAACGAGAACAGGATGTCGATGGAAAAAGAAAATCGCGGAACAGGTGTAAATTGATCGAGGTGGCGCGTTTCGAATGCAGAATGCAAGATGGGACTGCGTTAAGCGAGTCCCAGGACGGTGTAAACACGTATTCCCTAACACGTGCCACTCTGATCCCACGGGAATCGATGCGGTCTAGTTAGGTGCAAGCAGCGTTTCCGCGTGGTCCAGAAATCCTGGTGCAACAGGGTGATTCCAAATGTAGCAGAAATTGTCTTGTCAGCGCAGTTTTTTGTTTGAAAAGAAAAGACAAAAATAAAGTCGTCGATATGTAATAATTAAAACTGTAACGGTGAACGAATAAATTGATTGGAAAAATTGTTTCTTTGTTTACTGTCTACTGCAGAATTTCATTTACATTCGTTTAACATTAGAGTGCCGAATCTTATGCTGCGAGTACACGTTTTATATTTAACGGAGTTTAATCGCGAATCCACTATTGTGTATAAAATTTGGTCACAGCGGGTATGCACAAAGATAGTTGCATTTTTTAACACAAAGACAGATTTTATAAATAACAGTTTCTGCTACTGGAGGCGTTACAACGTACATTTATTCTAGTTCGCACTGATCAGGAGATTAAGTGAATCATGGCCAGACACAGCGAAGTTACATTCAAGTTCCCCTTTAAGAAATTTATGATAAATGCATTTAATATTGCACCTTAAACACAACATAAATTGCTACAATTGGCATTCTTCCAGTAGTAATACTTAAAAAAAAGTCGACCCCCAAAATCGGAAAATTCCAACTTTATCTAAACTTCGAATGCCGAGAATGAAAGTTAGCTTCCCTTAAACTACATATCCCAAACCCGCGCAACCCTTCCGCCCCAACTCCTCATCAAATCAAAGAAAAACACTGGATCCAGGGCGAGAATAAAAAACGAACAAAAAAAAAGAAACGGAACGCACATTTTCGACTTATTTTCACAGTCCACTCGTCGGGCGCGGATAATTCGAAAGAGGGTAGGCGGTTCGTGTTTCCGGTTCAGCGTCTGGCCACGCTTGAACGACGTCGACGACGTCGTCGTTGGTGAACACCAAGGGAAATCAAGCGTTCTCCGGTTTTATTTGCATAAAATGATGGGTCTGGCCATGTCACGTTCGAAACGTCGGCCTCTCGGCCCGTGGATCGCGGCGGCCACTGATTTTCCTCTCGAATTTCATTACGCGACGGCCCCATGACGCTGCGACTCCGCGTGAACAACACGCGTCTCCGATCATTAAGTCCGCAAGTAGATGCAAATTAAAGAACAGGCCGGGACACAGTCGGCCATTTGCCCGCGGAATTCTCCCCGGCCGTGGAGATTTTTCGAACCAACGCGGTGATCCGATTTTCAGCCGCTGGAACGTGCCCGTTTCTCTATCGGCCGCGGACTTCCCTTGTTCTTTCGATTCGATTCTTCTTGGTCTCGGGCGGCCGATTCGTACGGTTTGATTGCGCGCGGGTATTCGGCGCGCTTTTATCATTCTGATGTTGGGCGGAATTTATCGGGGCCTTCGTGACGGACGAATAATTGTTAGTTCGGAGGAGGAATATTGTCCCCTTGTTCGATGGCATTTCGATGGAAATAATGCGAAATTATTAGAGAGAATCTGAGAACTTGTCTATTCATTTATTATTTGTATAGAAGTTATTATTACGAAGACTGAGAGTAATTACGTTTGCCCGGATGAATTCCAGTTTGGAAACATTCTCGAATTTGCAACTACCATTTCTTTAAGACATTCAAACACAAGTGTTTCCAGAATTTTATCCTTCAGCCCTATTTATAATATTTAACAAGATCCACGCGGCTCGCTTTCTGGACCGAGAAAGGTTATGTGAAATCATTAGGAACTTTCTAATAGATTCGTTAGTAGTGATAAAGATCGCTTAACATTTGCTACATCTTTAGGCTGCGGCGCGTTTAATCCGAATTTCACTTAAATGATCCATACATGTTACACATAAGTATTCTCAACAACGTATCGTTTAAGAAAATGATTATAAATGAATAGATAAACTATCGCCATTTCATATCGACTGGCACTGAAACCTGTCAATAAATATAAACTCTGACTAGACAATTATTAATAATCGCGGTGCAGCAAGCAGGAATTAATACATGTATGTGTAATAATAGAAAAGTCATTGAATTAATTGTTATTGTACCGTAATAAATGTATTATACATTTTTGTTTGCAATTTAGAGAAAATTCAATATCAAAGATTCTAATATACATACATCAATAAAGTAATGAATTACAACAAGTCATACGTACTGATGTTACTCTTCTTCTATCTTTACGTATCATTTCTCATTTCCTTACTTAACCTTTTTATTCTTAGGTAGAAAAATCGAAAAATGTTTACATTCAAACAACCTGTCCTCAGCCATCTATCTGTCTTTATATGATATAAAAGGGGACAAATCACAGAAACGTCTTAGGTCGTACATACTATAATCAATCACGACTTTCTAATAACGCTACTTTTCCAACTTGTTTCCTGTAATACACACTTTACTGCTTTTACAGTATTGCAAATTCAGGCGGAGGATAAAACACAGAGTGTGTGTTCGGTCCAATAATTCGTTGCAATAATTATCCGCCGTCGTATCCATTGCATTTGTTCTCTTTTTCTCGTTAACCAAGATAAACGAATAAATATAATTGAACGAGAAGATCGATAAAAGTTTCTACACGATATAAAGCAGGCACTGGAATAGGCTGGGGAAAGTCGATAAGAGTAGGCATCTCTCGACTGTTACACTCGAATGAAAGGAACCAAAGGATGTATTGTAATAAGAAGCAGCTCCCTTTTGAATTCTAAGTTCGAGATACGGGGGATACTTTAAAGGAAGCTTACTCCATATATAACTTTGACTTTGTACGCTTTAATATTTCGAGTCTATTAAGTCGGCTCTTCAATTCTGCTCTTTGTTCTTGCGGCCTCTGTCTTCGCCATGCCCACGCCCTTTGGCTGCACTTTACAGTCACTTTCGAACTACGACAGCTGATAAAAAATTCTATCCGAGACGCTGCCATAATAATCTTAAACGCAGTCTCGAGAAACCTGTGACACAAAATTTATTCATTTTCATCGTCGCATACGTCACAACTTGATATTCTGCTAAATTAATTGCACGCATCATTATCCCGCAACCTTATAAAATATTCCCCGCTTGGAAAAAAAGCAACGAAGAGAAATTGTTCCACCTAAATCCGAATAACATTTTACCCAAAATTCGTTGAAATTCCCCAAGTCACGAATTCACGTCACGGATAAAGTAATATACACATAATATTTACGCTGTTTCGAAGGAGAACAAAAAATGTCCAGCGTGATTACCATCGCGAATTTCGAGGTACAGTTAAAAATAGAGCCGAACAGATTTCCACTGCGGTGGAACGAATCGGTGCGACAACGGAACGGTAGAACGCAGCGGGATATCGAACAAATAACCGCGAACGAATCGTGACGAATATCGCGGTCGCATTACTTCAATATCGTTATTATCGACGCGATCATTGTCGACGTGTGTGGAAACGCGTTGAAAACGAATCATCCTCATTGTTGACGTCACCGATGTCGGCCCGCGACAAAACAGAAGCTGACGCGTAACAGGAAAGACACAGAGGATGATGGAAACTGTATTGATTCGCGCGAATTATATTCCCAGCGATAACAATCCCGCCACTCTGTGGTGCGAGCTAAAATAGACGCTGGGATCTGTCCGTGCCATTTTTCGTTAACATTTGAAAATCCGGGGGAACCCTTCGTAGAGGCTTCTCATATTTTCTGATAGTGTGGAAATTGTTGTAAATTTTATGGTTGTCGTACCGAGGAGCGCTGGAAGATATTTTTCCTACGAAATGTTTAGTTGAAAGATACAGTATTGTTTGGGGAAATTCTTTTGTAAATTAGTCATTCTGAATTCTGTGATGTATCTGGCATTAATACTTGTAAATTAAAAATGTTTCTTTGACGACAAATAATGCTATAAATCTCATAAATCTAATTATTACTAGATTTATATATTATTGTATCTCTCTAATACGAAGTAATTATATCTCATTGCTTTTAAAGCAACAATTTTATCCACTGATCATTTTCAAATAAAATTGCAGTTCATTCACGGAGTGTAAAGAGCAATGCTGCAAAAACAGTGCTGAACTTTGATCAACGCTGTAATCTTAAATAATAGAAAAACTGTTAATATTAATCACAATGTTACGAAGGGAAATGTCTATTACGTGTGAACGTCTAGGTGAATTTATTCTTGCCACGTTACACCTATGCTGCTATTATAACGTAGCGAAGGATTGACCTTTAAAAGAACCTGGTTCACACGACAATGTATTTCCCATGGAGTACAGAGCAGTGTTCTCTTATGCACGCTACTTCGGTTTTCTTCTCCCCTCTTTTCGTTTTTTATCTACAGCCGTGTTTCCTCTGCGTTTTCGATCGGTGTCTACGAGCATCCACGGCTGGACGATCAATCGACTGGTGCTCTGTCGAAATGCGTTTTTCCCTTGTCGATTTTTACGCTGAAACGCGCCACTTCCAATGCAATTATTCGAACAATCGTGTACAGAACAGAATCACTTGGATGGTCTCAAGATCAATATGATTTGAGTTTGTCCGTTCTTATCGTGTGCTCTGTATTTTCAGTGCTCTGTGAAAATCGTTTACCTGGCCGAATTGAAGATTCAGGTGTTGTTGCGTTTCTGATCAATTTCGAATTAAAATATTTATTATAATCTGTCCATGTTCTTGCAATTGTCTTGCAATCGTCTTGCAATCGTCTTGCAATTGTCTTGCGACTGACAGTGATAACAGTAAGACGAATACAAATGTATGGCAATGGCCAACGATAAAAAATAATTACACGAAATAACCTCAAAGAGAACGATAACTTCGTCTACCAAATGATAACGAACGAACACGAAATGATATGAAATATTTCCACCGTCGAATCGAACATTTTCTCGGAAGAAACATTTCCTTCGCATTTCCATCGTAATTTCACCCCTGCGTCTGGGGAAGAAAAAAAAATACCTATCACAATACAGAACCGGGGTGTTTTCAGGGATGCACGGGTAGGTTTACAGAAACACGAGCAAGGATTGTTTGTTCGATTGAGGAGCGCGTGGTGATCTAGCGGCTATCCCCATGGCGTTTCGAGCGTCCAGCACCGCCACCCCCGTAACCGTGACGCGCTTGCAATTCACCGCGCATACGTGGACGTCGGCTATGGGTATATCAACCGGTGTACTACCTGATCACCATAAAAATTTATACGCCATCGTTCGCGACCGTAAATTGTATTATCGAATGCATACCGTCGGGCTCTTCTCGTTCCTACTCATCCCACTCGTCACCTGCCGCCACCCCCTTCTGTTCTCTCACCCCCGTCGTCCCTCTGTGTATCATCCACCCCATCGTAGAGACACGGAAGTGCACGCAGTACCGGGGCTCTTGAATTTTCCGTGCCACGGTAGCCCCTTCCATTAAACACTCCGAGAAGTAGGGGACGAGGGTGGAAGGAAAAAAAATGTTAGCAAACAAAAATCGTGGCGCGGGCGAATTACTTGTTGTTGTAAACGATTTGAATTGTGACCGGGTGAAACGGGATAACTCCCGAGGGGTTCGTTGTCCATGGTTTTCGTGGACGATTCGGTGTAACGAACGTTTCTCTTTTACTCGACTCTGTGTATTTCTGTTGACGGTCGGGCATTATGGTTTAACTGGGATGTTTATTGATTTTGCTGGGCACAGTGACGTCTTCGTATTTCATTTCGTTGACAGTTAATGATCCTTCTCTTTTTATCAGACACAAAGGTGGTATTTTTGTGTACCGTTGAATGGACGCGTAGACCAGTTTCGTGGAGAATAAAGTGGTTTCGTTATTGAAGAGTAAAAATGCATCCTTTGGGCGAAATTTATACCGTTGGTGAGTGCAAATTCGCGGGTTATATAAAATTGTAAATAAAATTGCATAAAATAGGAGAGAATTCTGCTCCTTCTCGAGAGCACGAGGATTACGGAGTCGAAATTTTTGAAGCTGAAAAACTGGATACCTTACAGGTGATTCAAACGAGAAAGTTAAATTGCCGTTGCATACACGAAACGTTTAATCTTTTAACCAAGCGCAGTTCGAAGTATTTCATGCAATGCCTGACAGATACTTCATCAGGATTTGTGTGAACCGTACACACCGCCAGATAAAAATGACGAAACAAATCTTGCGAGAAAAATGCCCGACTGCATAACGTTACCGGTGTTACTCAACTTTCGTCCAAAATGATAAAAAACAATTTCAAAGAAAAAGTATTAAAGGCATAGCACTTATTGAACGTAGCAAACTTCATCCCCCATAAATTCCCATTTATTTCTATCGTACTACCGAATGAAAGCATAAGCTTTTAGACTTTAATTTCTTAAATGAAACAAATATTATACTGTTACTAATAAACGCCAAAAAATTCAAGATTTTCAATTAAACACGTATGGTGGAATAAAACGTTCTCAGCATTGGCATTGCCGTCGCGCCACCAAAACGAACACTAACGAAAGACAGCAAGACCATAAAAAGGGAATTACGTAAAATCGGACCGTACGCAGATCGCGATTCAAATCTAAATGCATATACTCCTTACGCTCTTCGTTATCCTAGAACTTTCGCTTCTTTTTCCTAAGCCTGTACGCGTCGAGGGGTCTCCCGCCAGGCGTACAGGTACGATGCAAATTGATACGCCTCCCATTCACCGTTCCTCCAGCTTTCACTTACGAACGACTCTCCGCGTGCACTTGGTCACCGCGAAATAACGACGCTCGTGTTCGAACTGTCTTGCCCCGTGTTATCGAGATCAACGCAAGAAAGCGAACCCCGCCAAGGGGATAATCCTCCCTCTCGGTTTGCCTTCCGCTGGAATTTACTCGCCGGCATCGTTTCCTCATGCAAATGAAACACTATCAACAAATTCTGATCGCCGCGTTGCGCGGGGAAAGCGTCGTAAAACGCGAGGAATGCGGCAGAGGCTGTTACGCTGGACCCCTCTCACTATCCAGCGAGAGGATGTGAGAAATATTGATGAAAAAATTCTACCGATTTTTATGTACACCTTTTCCCAACGAAACAACCATCTTCTTCAATCGTACTTTTGATAAGAATGGAAAGTAGGATGCAATCGCAATTGGATATTGATAAGAGAGTGTGTATAATTTACAAAGTGTGCTGGTGTGGAGTATCGCTGGATGAAAAATGAATTTTTCTTGGTTTTCTTCAAGTTTGGTTAATTCACTTGGATTCCTCAGAAGTATCGCGGGAATATAATAATAATAACAATATATTTTTCACGATTCAACGGGCTAGAGAACCCTTTAGTATACGGGGGATTGTGTCACACAGGGAGTAATAGTATCATGTACAGTACAAAGTAGAAACAGAAATACAGAAAAGAATAACAATTGAAATAAAATAAAATAAAGTAAAATATAATAAAATAAAATGGGATAGAGTAAGAAGACAGTTCTTAAGTCTTAAAAACGGAGAAATTAATAACTATTTACAATTTACCGCAATTAAAACGGATTGCTTAAACGCTATAAAGGAAGTTCCAAAAAAAATTGAGACAATTGCAAAATTTGTTCGCGTTGGTGCATAAACGATTGAAGCAATTAAATTTCCCATAGAGAGTCCCATAGGTGAGTGTTCGTGTAGAATACAGCATGAATCCTTAGTTGAAATATATATTGTGATTCATTTTTCCTGGGTCTGATTGTGTTAATGAGACATTGGTAAAACCGGAGTCTCTGTATTACAAGAATGCTACAAACAAATAGAAATAAACTGCCGCGTAAATTGCTGTATCGATGAAAATTGGAAAAGTAGCGAGGGAAAATGTAAGTTGCACGCAAGGTACAGAATTGATGGACGATTTATTACCGAAGCGAAATAATTATTGAATTGCGCTAAAAGTATCACGAGTTGCGAGAAAGAACGTGAAAAATCTGACACTGTAATACGACCGAAACAGAAATAAAAATGATTATTTAAAGCCGTCGCCGATTATTGTTTCAAACAAATGCCATCGAAACGTAAGCGACGAATGACCACTGACAGAGCAGTCAGGCGTCAATTCGCCTCTTATTACTTTTTTCCCCTCGTTTTTCAACGCAATTCACGAGCCAAACTGGTGCGCGTGATTAGAAAATTTCGAGCGTGCACGAGACAACTAGAAGCGTCCGGTGTCATTTTTCCCGACGGCCAATAACGTTTATAACGTCATATCTGGATGAAAAAGGCACTTTTAAAATGTCCAAATAAATTAAAGCCGAAATTTATGGTACTATTTGCATTTATATTTTTTTTTTCTCCCGGCGTGCGCGCGCGCGCCAGTCTCTGGATATTTAAACGCGAAATCAACATGCATCGCGGTGCATCGTCGCTTCTTTTTTTTTTTACGCGCAGGGATAAAAAGTGACAGGTGACACTAAAACACGGGGAACAAATTTTCGCTCATGTTTGTTTTTTCCCCCCTTCTCTATACGTATACACATAAATGTATATAGAATATTTTTTTACATTTCGTTCATTCTTCTTTTCCCCTCGCATTGCTCTGGACCGGAGCTTCGCGGTAATTGTAACAAATGTTATGAGCCGCGCGTTTCGTTGCTGGCGTGTGCAATAAAGGAACCGCGTCGATTTAACCGTACGTCGATGTTTCTCGATAGGCGAATAACAGGCTCCTTGAATCGAGCCGAAAAAGCTGCTGATTGAAAGAAACGAAAGCAGCAGGCTTGTTTGGCGATTACCATGTCGGCCCGTTTAATTAGCCCGAGCTATTTGGCAAGGGGGGAACAACAAAAAGGTAAAAACAAAGGAGAAGAGGAAAACAGGTGAAGGGAGCCCGAATCAGTGTTAGGCGGAAGCGGTTGAAAACGCGGCGATTCGACGGATTAAAGGTAACCCTCTTGTCAGTCATTAAGCACGATGGATTGAACTAGTTTCGTTACATGCACGGCTGTATTAATCAAGCTGACCCTGCAGGGACTCGCGCTTAATTAGGAATCACATGCTCGCTCCACTCTGGAATGTTTGCTCCCTTATGGATACCGTTTGATAATTGGGGAAAAGGCTAATTTGTCGTGGAAAGTCTTTATCGATTCAGCTTGCGACTTTAGCCCTTTGTCGCCGTTTATACTAAAATGTTGCAAACATTTCGAAGCTTGCCTGATACTATTGCTGCATTACATTAAAATTACATACTACTGTTTCTGCAGCCATGGAATTCATAATCAGAAACACTCGCATAATTAGAAATTCACATTGTACAATTATTAAAATATTCAAGTTAAGAAATATTCTAATTCTCTTAGCCAATCTTATTATTTTAGTATCGAGTAATTTAACAAGACTGTTAAAAATATCCTATCTCTCCCAGACTTTCCTTTAAAATTAGCGCTCCATTAGTATTTCTATTTCCGTTAACGTTATACATTCGAAGCATTCCATATTTTCGTACCATCGAGGCTCCAAGAATCGCAGTTCCTTTATGTTTGAAAAAGAAATGGAGAAGATGCGAAACGAACACCAATCTCCAACGAGCCTGTCGAAAGTTCGCGTTGGACAGGTGAACGACGAATCTGTGTGCGATTCGGGCGGGCCAGGATTACACAGACGACCGATAATTAATCGACGTATGGATGAACGGTCGAGCGATTAGTAGGACGTGCGCAGTAGCGATATTCGAATCTGGCTGTCGTATGCGCAACAATGCTTTGGAATTCCGGCTGTATTTGCCGGGATTAAGTACTGCTCGATTGGGATAGCAGCCGGGTGATAGTGCCGCCTCGATTTCGAGCCTTCCGCCCGATTATATTTGTATGGGCGAACACATCGTGCGTGTTTGCCGTCGCATTTTCGACTCTTCCTTTCCGCATCCATCGAAATCATTTTTACTCGCCCATTCGGCCTGCCTGCCTAGCACGAGATGGTTCGAAAAAAGGAAAAAAAAACACTCGCTCATGCCTTTAAATAAGTGAAAAGTTTGGAAACGTTTCAACGGATCCCGCGCGTGGAACTTTTCCGAATCCAACGGTGATATTTGCTCAAATTCGACGAATGCCCCCGTGATGTTTTATGTATCACGGGGATGCGGAAGATCTCGTGGAAATCGGTAACGAGATATTCTTCGCGCGGAGTGGAGATTGATTCTTTCCCTCTGAGATCTACGGAGGGAAAATTGGCAACGACAAAGCACTGGCTCAGTTCATAATTCTGTAAAAGTTTCTTCAATAAAGTTGGTTAGAAAATTAGCTGTTTTATAAAGGTTCCGACTGAAACAGTTATAGAGATCCTTTCTGCCGAATAGCTTTTTTTACAGCTTTTGATCTTTTCTTTTTGACACAAATAATAGAACCGAGGAAGATCGATACGAGAATCTTAACGGGGGCAGATATTATTATGAGGGCTTCGATTCCTTCTTTGACAGCGTTTCAACTGCCACCTGACATTCTAAATCGTCGCAACTACAAACGCACCTTCAACCCATGCGCCAAAAGCGTTTAATTAAAACTACAGACAGTCCTCGCAAAAAATATTATCCACGCATCATTCAACGGAAGTCTGTCGATTTATTCGACAAGAAAGCACCAGAAGCTGGCGGCGCTCGGGACGAATCGCGGCACGATCGTACAAATCGCCTGGCAATCTCGATGCAGCCGTATGCAATTGCGTTGATCCCATAAAAATTCTCTTTGATCGCCGCATATTGCAACAAAACGTATAACCCCGGTGGGGGCATTTGGCAAGAGAGCAACGCGCACAAAAAAAAGAGAGGAGAGAAAAAGAGGACACCGTGGATCAGGGTATTTCTTTGCCTCGCCCCCCGTGGACATTGCGACAGAACAGGGAAGGTAAAGAGAGGCTCGATCGACGACTTACTTTAGCCCGAAGGTCGATGGTAATCGATCGATCGAGCCGACTCGAACGCCTGCGATCGGGGTGGTTCTGGCAGCGGCTCTTCAAAGTGGTGTCGTTTATATCGTCGTTAATTTCGTCGAGACTGGAAGAGATATCGATAGCAAAAAGGAAACAGCTCGCGGCTACGTTTGGCGATAAAACACTAAACGCGGGGTTGAGAGAGAAAGAGAGAGGGTTGGGCAGTATAGTAAGGGAGGCAGAGGGTAGACAGGTAAAAATAGAGCCGAAAGGTGAACGAGGCTGTAGCGGGAGAGGGAAAAAAAAGCAGATCGCGTATTCGCGCAAATATCAGCGCAAAAATTCCGTTATCTATATACGTTTTCCCCGGTGTATTTTTACCTTTCAGCGATTCGAGCTATTAGCATGACAGATCGTTCAAAAGCCGGGCCGAGCAAAGTGATTTCTAGAAATAACTTTCGGCCGTGTCGTCCGTTTCTTTGCCGATCCTCGTTACGCCCAGTTGGCGCGGACTTTTCCTCGTGAAAAAAGAAAAATGAAACCGCGCGGGCAACCGGTGCCTTCTCTGCTTCACTTATCGCAGAGAGCCGGGCGAGGCGAGCTTCTTCTCTTTTTTTTTATTATCGTGGCTGTGCGCGCACGCAAGCAAGGCGCACGCCTTTCGATAAACGTTTTACGTTTCGAGATAGGAGCGGAGGGAAGTGATGGTCTTGAAAGGGAAGTGAGATCTCGTTCGATGGGATCCGATTGGACGGTGAGAGCTTGTGAGGTATTGTTTTAGAATCATTTGTGAATTTCGTAGGATTCGTTTTGGTACCGGGGAGGGACTTGGTTGGATGGAAAACTGCAAGGTGGATGGATGCCGATCGCCGAGGTACAGGTGTGCGTAGAAGATCTACTTCGAGGAATCGTATTCTTCTGCGAAGCTGCTTTGGGATGAATTGGGGTTTCTATTGGAATGCAATTATTTGCAACGAATCTATAAATCAGGCTAGAACTTTAGAGGAAGATGTCAAAGATATCTCGCAAGTTAGTGATAAATCGCAATAGAGTATTCAGCGCTGCGTGCAGAATAGAAAAACGAGATTGAAACAATGAATACTTTGCAAATCGCTTCACCAAAGAAAATCTGAACCATCGAAACCATTTGAAATAAGCCATCCAACAAATATGTATTTCGTACAATATCAACTACTCCTATTCTAAATATCTATCGATCCTTTAAAGAACAATTAAATATACCAAAACTCCCTCAGGTTCTAAAGCAAAAAAAATCACGGCAGAAACAGAGGTCTCGCAATTGTCTGTCCGCTTTTCACCGCGTCTTTCTCGATAGCTCGCGATCGACGAAGATCATCAGTATTCCAGTCGCGGAACAAGCGTGCAACTAAATCGCGAATACGTACACAAACGCGGCGTAGGCGCGTTGCGTGCTCGCGGGCGCACTTTGTTTTTCGACACCTTTCCGAACGAGTTTATTTTCGAAAGGCCCGTTAGAAATTTCTCCTAGCCCGGCTGCGTGCCCGGCTGAAAGGCATTAACACGTCCGGGGCCATGCATATTCATCCGCGAGCGTGCCAGAACAAATCTCAACAATTACAGGAATGCCGGGATTGAACGTACAATGAAATTTTCACGAACTGGTACTGGCCGTTACGTGACTACAAAATCACGCTGACGTTTTTGCAACGCGACACACGTCGCACGCTGTTTCCCGCGTACGGCTTCACGGTATCTCTGCCACAGATAACTTTTACCTGCGCGCCAGGAACTGATACAAACGGGGAGCACGGAAATGGAGAGCACGATCCACCGTGGGGGAATTATTCTAAATGGAGTTCGTTAATGAGATTCGTTGGTTTCGTTTGGCAGGGGGGGAAGGGCTTTCTTGAATTAATATTGACCGGTTTTTGTGACGAACTGATATCAGCGAAAGGAGATAGCAAGTGCAATCTCGTTAGGGGAGATTATCGAAATCGTAATTCATGTTTAGAGATTCTTATTAGCGGATGAAGAGGAAGTTGTTTTTTGGCGTTGATATTATTAACGATGCGTGGAAAGTGCTTTCGAGTTGTTAATGATACTCGTACTGCCATCGAGTCGATGTTATTAGTATTACTTTTTGATTTGAAAGGTCCTGAAGAATTTGTTGAGAAAATTAAACTTTTAACACTAGAACTACCGATACATTTTGGCATTATTCAGATAGCATAGGTTAGAGAGATTATGAACACGAAAGTCGTTGAATGGACATTAAATAGAGATATATAATTGTCATTCTGTCTTATTAAAACTCATCGTAAATTGCTACAACGATATCTATTGTATATTAATAATTCTTAAGCAAGAAATCTGAGACAAATCATTTGGTAGTTCTAGTGTTAAGAAGTGTGAATTAGAAAATTATATTTATATAAAGCCAAGACTGTGGCGCAAAAATGTCTATTGCATGTACTCGCATTTGTATATTTCAATATTTCATTTTTTCTCGAATGCTTTCATTTACTAGTATTAGAATGTTTAATTACCTCGCGGCGCAATATGCTACGATCGACGAAATCTATCAATATGCAGCAACGAACTGATGAAACGTACACCAGTCACTTACAGACTTATGCAAAGAAATGGTTGACAAGATCAATGTACAACTGATAATATCATCATGGGACGTTCGATCCTTGTTAAAAGTTCGCTACATTGGAATTTATGAAACGGATTCCAGAACTTATTACGTTCGTAAAAGTTCTGCAGGAAAATGTAGGTACATAAGAATGCTTCTATTTGCAAGCAGAGGAGGAACCAGCCACGTAGAAACTGATTTATTTCTAAGAAACTTTCGTGCCTACCGACTAATAAGGATATTATTACGTGTGCTGTGCAGATGCACCGGCAGAATTCGATCAATTAAAATATTCCAATTCTTCCGTAATAAATTATTAGACCAATAAGGAAGACGATGAAAAATGTTGGGGTTTCTACATGAATTTTTCCAAGACAAATATTGTAGAAGTTATTTTTTGTAAACCTCACGTATATTGGAATAGACGACAGGTGATGTAATAAGACTTCAGTTACTCTCATTAAGACACTAACTTTATTATAATAATACGTCGACACACGACGTTACTCGAACACACGACTCACACACGATACTTTCCACACTCTCAACAATACCCTCACCTCATGATCCTCTTCACTTCGATCCTCCCTTAACTCTGACTCTCGCACGCATCATTCATTCTGGACACACCCCCCAGTCATTCCTCGGTGATGGTCGCTGCCGTCGCTGCCCTTGGGCCGCTGTACCCTCCATGCACACGACCTTCTCAAGTACTCAACATTCACGCAATATTTCCAATCCTACAATATGCATACCGTATTTATACATTTAAAAAAAGAAACAGAAAATGCGAAGAGAAAATAAAACATCAATTTCTACGCACCTGAACGCGTGCTGAGGTCAAGAGCAGGATTTCAAATACTTAAAGCCAGATCTAGATATGGATTAAGTAATCCCGTGAATCACATTACTGCTGAGTCTGGCCCTATATACAATAATCGTATCGACTTTTTTAGTAGATCCTTACTCACTTTTAAAAGTCAATTACGCAGAATTATCGGATAAAGTCATACCTTTGTACCATGACTTTTTGCACATGTCCCTTCTTTGTTATGTTGTGGAACATCTTCTTTATGTCAACATTTATGTAACAGGGCTTCGGTCCGTTTATAAATAAATAAAAAACGAAGTCGCAACGAAGTTCACGATCCACGGCAGATCAGGCAAAAACAAAAAGAACGCGTTCCACCCACGCGCCATAAGAATATGCCCGACAAACGGGCGCATTTCGAACCGCCCTGTCGTCCGCGTAAAACGCGAAACGTCGTGCAACGCAGGCGATAGCAGCCGTTGTTCATGAGACCTGCTTCCGCGCGGTCCTTTGACATGCACGCTCTTTGTACGAGGCCGTTTCTGCTTCTTAGATTCCCCTCGGGCCGGGGGTGGACAAAATTAAAGTTTACTACGGTTTCAATATAATCCCGTCGTCGTTGCCTTACGCACACTGGCGTGTCCGCGTATCCCTACACCGGTGTGTGCACATACCGTTTTCAGACCGACTGCGCCGCGCCTGGAAACGTGTATCGGGCGAGAGATGCGATGGCCAACGAGGTTCAGCAAGGCATAATATTTCGGATGAAGGATATCGCGTGTCATAAAGCGCAGCGTAGTCGTCAAACGAGAAGTAGGAGGACGACGCCGAGCCCGGTTACTGGTGCTCGTGAAAACGGCCGGGAGAAACAAAAGGTGGCTCGGTTAGGTGGGTGGAGGAGAAGGAGTCTGTTGGACGAGGGCGATAGAACAAGGGGGCGAAAGATGAAGAGGCGACGGAGGATCGCGGCGGGAAAGGGGGAGGATGGATTCGACGGAACGAATTCATAACTTTGTAGCGTAGAAAATTTTTACCGCGCCTCGTAAAACAGCCACGGTATACGGCCTGGCCAATCGACGTCTAGCAAATACGCGCAAGACGGCCGCGTCTCGTTCCCAATGCGGCCGCATATTCACGCCGTTTATGGAAAAGGTGCACGCTACGGGGTCGCGAAACCGATGATGATCTAAAGCTTCTATGGGGAAGCGGCGAGGGAACAACGTTCGGGGGAGGATACGGTGCTTGCGGTGGATCTTGGTTAGGGGGAGGGCCGCGGTGACGGGAATAAATTGTTACAGTGGTAGATGTGCTTTCTTGTTTCGTTAACCCTTATGTTAGCAAGCAAAATGGAGTAGAAGTTCGAAGCTTAGTTATTCAAATTATGTTACATAAATTTGTTTTCACCAAACGTGAATTGACGTGAAATTGTTCAAAGAATCGAGATCGGTTTTGCGATATTTTATCAAGAACGTACAAAAATTATTCACGCAAATATAGAAATGGGTACCCGGTTGCTAACATAAGTGTTAAGAAATTACACAAAATAATTGTCCGGCACTCATCGTTGCTCATCGCGGAATACACGAACGAGTGCAGAACGATAACAATATAAGATAAGAAAAAAAGTGTGCATCCTTATGTAGAAAAAAAAACAGCTGTCTATATAATCGAAGGACTGTTGCTTGTATTATATTTATTTGAAAAATAAGGGACAATCGTTTGAAGGGTTGTAATACCAAAGCTTTCCGGAACAGTCGATCGATAAATCAATTACTCGTCGGCCAGGTGAACATAATGAAATATTACTATCTTTGGCCGCGTCTCGCTCGCTCAATATAAACGTACCGTGCTTCCCTGTTTAGAGATCGTTACAGGAACACCTCGTATATCACTGAATTACTATAATTCCAAACCGTGGATGGACTTTTACGGCCATTTATTGGTCGAACGGGGTGCAAGGCGCCCGCCTTTGATGAACCCCGCGTGTAAAACGTTTCCGTCTACACGCTATCATTTTAATGGCAACCGGATGTGGATGAAAAATACTCATCGACAGTCTCTTACAGCCGCGAGAAGTGGCCTATGTGGCGAGTCGTAAAATCGCTATCGATTCGATAAAAAGAATTTATCGGTGACAGCGGTGAAAATGGAAAGTTTGTTTCGTAAGAATATTTGCATGCAATTAATTTCGAAGCATTCTTACGCATAAAAGAAATCACATATTTTTATGTCACTTGATGAGATGTTTTGACTCGCAGGTGTAAATGAACTTTCGTTGTATATAACATATACAGTCGACCACAAAAGTAAGATTTTGCTCTTACCAACAGTTTAAATGTACATATAATAATAATTATAATGTATGTTTATACGTTTCAATGTTTGCTTTATAGTACAAGTACGCACAAAAGTAAGTTACAAAACTGTGCATATATCGTCCTCAATTGCACATAGACGCCAATCGTTACTGTACACGGTACGAATTATATTTATTACGAAAGATCCGTCAACAATATGCGTACAACGCGAATAGTTCCCGATACCCGATAAAAAAAAACATCCCCGCCCGAAAAAGCGCCATCCAGTCGAGAAGTTATAAAAACCTCCCTCGCTATTCAATTACACCGTACGCACAATATTCATTCCCCCGGCCGTTCTCCGTGCGTCAGAATTAACAATTCGCCTCCTCGCGGATAGTAACTGCCCATTGAGCTCGTTCCGACGGTCGTTCAAAGGGTAGGCGAGCGAGGATGGGAAAAAAATCGTCGCGGAGTGGCCGAGCGAGTATAACGAGGAACCGATCGAAACGACATTACATCGTTCGTGGACCGGCCGCCCCGTATTACGTTACACAGGGTCGAATCGGCGACGGGGCGGGCCGCGGGGTGAATATTTTCGGCTCGATCCGAACTTCAATTGGAATATCGAACGAAATGACAACGCGAGAGGACGCACGAGGACGCGGCACGAAGGTATGCGCAGGCACGGGCGGCGCGGCAGTGCGTAAGTGGACGCGGATAAACGGAAACCAAACGTTGAGTTCGGTTAATGTCCTGCGGACAGCCGGGCAGATGAGGTTGCCCTGACGTTGATAGGTTCCAGGGTGGGAGCGTAGAAGAGAGGATGATGGCCGGACTGTGCCGGGTAGAGGGAGAAACGAGGAAGGGGTATGTCGGAACGGTCGGGTTAGATAAAGAGGGACACTCCCTGGGGGGTGGTGGTGACGCACACAGGCTCGGCGCAAGGATGGCTTTACAGGCGAGGGACTGTAAAGTGGTAACCACAGAGCACGGTGCGGGAGCCATCGGGAACAGATTGCAACACGCTTCTCTCTCCGCGGGTCTATGCAGACCCTGTGTGCCTGTGTGCGCCATCCCTCCTCTGTCTGTCCCTGTCCCTCTGTCACCCCCTGTGTCTCTGGCGTTACCCTTTCTTCGCCTAGTAAACCGTTGTCTCGTTCTAGTTAACGTGGCTCGCCCAATCGACGGACGTGTACGCGCCCTGACACCGCCGCCTGTCGCACCCTCGTTCACCGTGCGCGTCCCTGCTTACCTCGCGGGCACAAAATACCTGACAGCCCTATTGCCAGTCCCATTAACACGTGTTAGAGCGCGCAATTAACTCGAAATCCCGAAGCTGTTCCCCGTGCGGGGATTGATCGGCGTCGTTGGGGATACGTGCTGGTAGGAAAATCGATCGGGATCCCGAACGATCGATTCTTCGATGGTTGCGGGGGAATTTTATTTTCTTTATTAGCAGGATTCTCGTAGGGTTTTCTATTACGTTCTTTGGGGGGTGGAAAGTGACTTTAATTGACGGTGTTGGCGCGGGGGTGAACCTTTGGAAAATAAGAAAGGGGTGGGGTTCGAATGCGGAAGAATTGTAACGGTAGTGATTTAGCAAGGGTGGTTGATTATTCGTGTAATAATAGTGGAATTTATTTTATTGTTCTTTCAAATGATTGCGGAAGTATCGCTGATAAGTTGTTATAGAATTTCTACCTCGATCACAATTGTTCCCTTTATTCTACCTGCAGATATGCAGACGGATTTCCTTTCGAACTAATTCTCGTATTTGCCTCCACTTATATAATTAACACACTGTTCCATTCTTAAAGAACCTTAAATTTAGTGTTTACTGTGAGTACATAAGAATGATTGCAGCTAATTTTTTAACAAACTTGCTACCTTTCTATCTGGGCACAGATTGTAGCTCAACAAAAAAACATGATATCACGATAATAATAAAATAACTGATTACTTACACATTATTCTCAATACATAATCTGCTTGGAATACATTAACAATTATTCTCAAAATTAAGGAAATAATTGAATCACGTTCAGGTCTTTCAATTCTACCAATTAAAGTATACAAGTGGCGCTAATTTTTTGGCCAGAGGCTACATACACAGGTGTGATGCGACGCCAACAAGCAGGGCTTATCGTGCACGAACAAATTGCCCCACACTATGAACAAGTTTCGAAGGTGCACCCGATGAACGCTTATAAAACTCTCAGTCGAAACTTTCTATCGTCTTGAGGTGGGATATCGATACATGGAACCGCGAGTCCCGAGAACAATTTATTAACGCCAGTTTCGGTTCTCGTGCAGGCAACAAGGAAACAAGACGCGATTCCCGTGCAACGGTGTTCACGTAGAAAATTCGTTACGCATAGTTGTAGGTTATTAGTAGAAATTCTCGGCATAGAGCCGCGCCGTCGTATCGTCTACGATATAATCGCGGGTGCCTACAGCCGGCCGGATATAAAACGCATCCCGGAAACTTCAGCGCAGAACGGAATTCCGTGGATTCTGAAAGTGTGAATAGTTTCTTTTTCGCGGCTAGGGTAACTGGCAACTGCGGAATTAGCCGACAAATAACCTACAGATCTGCTCCAATGAAACAAAATTTATTTTAGATTTGATCCTTTTTTTTATACGCGTTAAACCTCTTCGATACGGTGGCCACGTGCAGTGTAAGTGTTTGGCGATTGAAAATAAACCAGATGGTGCAAGGGAGAGAGTTGCAATTATTTTGCTGATATAACTAAGATAAATAAATAAATATGCATATAGGGAGAGCTAAGTGAATAATGTACAGGTAACCCTAAAGAATAAAAGATTCAACTGAAAAGCCAATAAATATATCCACCTGTGTCCCCGTTTCCCCAAGGGACAACCAATACTGTACTTTAAAAAACAAAAACGTTAATCAGCACCTGCATGTAAATGTGTAGGACTTTACCGCGAAATCTTACACAAATCTGAATATTACTCCGAGCAAAATAATTTCCAAAAGCAGTCCTAGGTGTACGTAACCCGTTATACGCTATTAATCTAATCCGCACAGACAAACCGTACGTTCAAAACGAATTTACTACTCTGGAGCACGGAGGACGACGCACAGAAGGCACGATTAATCAGAATGCTTGCATCCACGTTCGACTGTGAGTCTCTATGCCAAAACGATGAAACAGAGAGGCGTACACAGCAGCCTCGACCGGCTTCGTTTAATCAAATTCGTCGATTGGTAGGATGGTGTGCACGATGGAAACAACGACAAGGAGGTGTATACGAAATCACCCGGCACCGTGGTGATGGCGGTTGAAATAGCTGCGTTTACCTCGTAAAATCTCGTCGTTGTTTCATAGACGCGGCACGGTATGCACGTGGAACAGGGGCAAATAAAGGGAGGAGAGAATGCCCGGGAACACTTACGCGACATGCAGGCGAGATTGGAAGGAAACAGAGAGACGGAATCCCATTTTCCACCGAGCTCTCGGCAACGCTTTTTAAACGACTAACCGGTAGAGTTGGTCAGCCTGGTCGAAAGCTGGAACACCCAGCTGACCAAAGCTGGAATTGTGGACCTCTTCGATCGGAACGGGAAGTGTGGATCCACGAGACGCATTGTCAACCACGTCACGTATATACACTGTCCAACGGATAGCCATTCTTTGGCCGGCAATTCGCCCTGGGGAACGGGAAGAGCGGAATCGAGGAGAGGCAGAGCACGAAGGAACGTGGGTGAAGGCAGAAACAAATAACCAGTTCTCGGTAACGACCCCGATAATGGGGACCCATTTAATCACGCGACTCATTATAGAACGAGATTCTTGAACGGTCCTTTGATTTCTACGTGTACTTTGCGGATGGAGAGGTCCCCTCTCTCTTGCGCGTGCCGTTTGACGAGGGATGGTTGCGCGAAGAGGAAAATTATCGCACCAAAAATTCCCTAAAACGACCGGCAAGTCCCGAGATCTACGAAGATCGAGGAACGACAAACCTTGAGCAAAAAAAACCCACGAAACCGGGGGAAAGATTATATATATTCTGCGGCACAGTCGTTTCACCCTCGCGAAAGCACAGCAGCGGCAGTGTACGGCGAATATACGCGGCTGGTAGCGTGATGTACAGAGGAGTACATGCAGGCCGGGTACATAGAGCCACGATACATACACGTATGTACGGATTGCAACGGCAATTAAGTTTTACGGCGCTGCATCCAGGGTGAGGCGACTGTTTCGAACGCGTTGAGTGCCGCTCGTAAAACCAGCTAGGGATAACTGCAGCGAGCCCTGTTTATCCCTTTTCCCTTTTGCCGGCTGCTGTAGATAGACAAGGAATGCCCTGAGTATCGGCTGTGAACCGGCCGTGGTGCACACGCGGCGAAATCGCCGATAGGAAATCGATCAAAGCCACGACGATCTTTCAGCGTCGTGAGTCGAATCCCCTGGCAGCAGCAAGCTCGGCTATGAATCTGAATTGCAGTTCGTGATCTCGTTTGAACATAATTTCGCAATTTATTTCGGCGAAGAATGCGCGGGAAATGAGGCGAGGTAAGTGTGAAGTCCTGAGACGCTGCCGTTTCTTAGGAAGATTCGTTTGGAATTATTGGACAATTAAATGTGAAGGTTCTGGAAGTATTGGCTTTGACGAATTTGTAATAGTATTGGGACCGAAGTGATAGTGGAAAATATCTTATCAAAATGTAATCGCAGTGGTGATTGATGAATAATTATTTTTGAAACGCTTGGACTTAACGTAGATTTGACTAAGTTGATGTAAGTACTTTTTAAATTATTTTGATGCACTTCCTACGATTCTGGAAGACAGAATTTGCAGTACAGTTTGCGCTGCAAACGATTTGACTTGAAGATTCATAAATGTAGCGCATATTCGTTTGGAGTTGAGTTACTGTATTCCTGCCCTCCGTATCACTATCAGAAACGGAGAACTCGTACAAGTACAGTTTCGTTACTCAATTACTGCGAAACTACCATAACTCAGGTCGATCTTGGGAAATCATGCTTGAAGCACGTAGTCGCAAGATCGTGTATGATTAGAATAATTGCCCTCCTATAGTGCCTGCTTATTTCCAAAGAACTGAGTCCATCGTTTGCTCTAAAAAATACTACTGCTGCATCAATCATTGCTACAGACCAACTACTTAAGGAAAAATAAAATGCCAGCCGAATGTTCTTCATTTTATAAACCTGACCAGTGCGATTTCAGTACGAACAAAAATATTTGCACCATGAAATAATTAAAATTTATTCTCTTTTCGTACACTCCACCAAGACACTTCAATTCCAAATAAAATGTAAACGCAATTTGGAGATCAATTTATCATTAACGACGACTTTCTCGCCAAACGCGACGCAGAAAAATGTAAAAATAAAATTTCGCGTCTCGTTTCGAAACAATGGTCGCCATTCGTCGTCCCCGACGAATCGTATCGACCATTTTAAATCTCGCAGGTAAAAAAAAATCAACCGCCGAAGCGTCAATTTTTCCCCAAATACCAGAACTGGTAATTCTATCGTTAATTCTTCGAGACGGGCGATGTAGCGCGGAGCAAACTGAGGATATTCGACGGAAGTACACGTCAGTTCATATCTAGCCGAGCTTCGTGACGCGGAGGACGGGTCCGTCGACGCATTATATTATATATCAAACGCACTAGAATTCATCGACGGTGTTTGATCGACGGGAGGACATATTGAAGTGCGCGTTCGACCATCGAAACTCCCTTCGACGGCTTCGAGAAGCAAACTAATAATATAACCAGTGCCCTCGGAGGTTTTACGACGACAAGAAAGCTCTGTTCAACAATAATAATAACGATTTCGGTCAATTAAACTTTCCCCGGAAGCGAGGCAAGGCAAGGATGCGCGCACAACTTCGACCGACAATCTATTTAAAATTCGCGTGGAGAGCTACTTCGGCAGGCGAGCTGAAAAATTAAACAACTTTTAATATGCTCCTCGATAATCCGGGCCGTGAAGCGCTGGCAACAACTCGAAGCAGTTCGGGGAAATTGTGGATCAAAGGCGGAAGGCACGCAGTGGCAGAGTGATGATAGATAACTGGTCGAAAGGCGATATCGATAAGCGAATTTGTCGATCATCTAAAATAATACTAGGGGAAACAAGGCGGATTATCATAATTTAAATGGGCTGTCCCGATTATCTTTTCAATTTGCTTCGATTTAAAAAAATTCTATATTTCACTGAAAAGTAACTTTCTATACTATTATATTAAATTACTGTAAACTTATGGTTAAGAAGGTAACGCAGATAACCCTTCTCAACGAACATTCAACTCATACAAAATTCCCGTGAGCCCATTAACTATCAACACTAACAACCCGCCAAAAAAACTGCACTATCAAAAGATATATTTATTCCAATCCCCGTCAATTTGTCGCCAATGTATCCACCCTTAAAGCAGACCAAATATCTGTTCAGCCAAGGGGAGAAAGGTCTGAGAATAGTGGAATAGAGGTGAATGCAAAGTAAGGGGAGGATAAAGGAAAGAAATGGGAAACAAAGTGGGATAGAACGCGTGTTCGATTGCCATGAGAGAGTCTTCCGCTCCTTCTCGTTCCCTCTCGAGCAATTATGCATAATAGGGGTAGCAGCTGGCCCGTAGCCACGTCTACCTGTTGCACGAAAGCCGAATCGCTCGTCGGTGCGAAACTACGGCGCCGTTCAAGAGGTCGTTCCCGAGGGTGGAGGCAGAGCATTGTGAAAGAAAGAGACGACGCGCCGGTTTAGGGTTGGATTTTCGGCATCCCACTCGAGGAAACCGTTGAAACCGTGTCAGGGGGTCAGCTTCTGTACACCCGCGACACCTCGGCTCCCTGTGTACTGTATGGTACTGAATATCGATAGGGTGGGAATACAAGAGGGTGGGTTTAGTGCGATGGCTCGTCGAGGGGTCAACTGGTGAAACGAGACGTCGTTGAATTTCATGGCAGTCGATGTTAATCCAGAGTTTATATCCGAATGCTATTTTTCGAATTGCCGACTGTTTATCTGTGTGCAAGATTTATTCATGAAGAACGTTTAACCGTTTTTGGACTTGTAACGCGAGATTGAGGGCTGCAAAGTTATTCTAAAAATGCGAATCTTATTCTCGAAATAATTTCGGAACGCGATAGATGCTTCGGTGAAACCGTATCGATCTTTACTTTTAAAGTCGCAAAGGATTACCTACCATAAGTGTTAGGTTATTCTATTTTATTTTGTTTTATTCGTCCAATATTTATTCTTTTACCATGTTCTCGGGTTAAGTCATTACATCCCAACGAATGCTATGCGCGTACACTTACAATTGAAACACGATAGAAATATAAAAACATGGAACTTATCCGTCCATGGAGAAACTCACCCTATTGTCACACGATTCAATCCAACGTTGACAATCATACACGCGGCTCGGTCGTATCGAAGCTTGTAAAAATAGCGGGCAATTACGCGGTGACGTCAGTTATAATTGTCGAGCAGGAGCGTACAGCCAGCGCGGGCAAACTTTCGCAATTAGCAAGTACCATTGGCTGGCTTGAATAATTATATTAAAACGGTGTACGGTAACAATTAATTATACCGACGGCTTTATATTAGAAATTTCCTGTACACCAACTCGACGACGCTATAACTATCCCCGATTGCGCTGTGAATCGCGTGCGCCCAGAAGGCCATCCGTTGTTACCGCGCCCGCGGAAAATTTCTATTTTCCACCGTCCCCCCTATCGAAACTACCTGCCGGCCGGGAACCAGATCCAATTTGCTGGCCACAATAACGGCGAGACGAATCATTCGCGGATTAAACTTCAACGTGCCGCTTGACTGGAACTCGAAGGCGAATTAGACGGAATGAGAACGTGCCTTGTCAACGAGGAAATTCTGCTCTTCGTCTCGCGTTTGATACTTACTGGACGAACGGGGGAATACACGTTTGGTGTTCGCGGCGCGAAAAAAACCATTGGAAGTGACTTTCGCCGACGGTATCTTGGCCCCGTGACGGTTGGAAACGTTCCAAAGGTACGCAGAGAATTCCTTGGCGCGGTAAAAAACATCGGTGGAATGGTATTTACGAAAGGGGAAACGGCCGGTGTGTCTTAAGTAGGATCAGCGGAGGAGTTTCTATTTAAAAAGTGGAAGTGTGGACCGGGGTGGTAGTTAAATTCTTTGGAAAGTTTAGATACTGTAGCTTGTTTTGGAACGAGTTTTAAGGTGAGAGGAAAATTCGTTGGATGGAGGATAATAATGATTGGAGCGTGGAGCAATGTCGAGGATAAGATGACACTTTTTATCACACGCTATAATATTAATCGTTTTATAGCTATCGAAGTCTATGATGTCATTGATATCAATTCTACTCTTCATCGAACTATAACCCTTTAATAATATACTACTAGTCGAAGACGTTCGAAACGAAGAAACTCCACAGATTTTCATTGAACGACATGCCCAGCTAAAAAATAAATATCCTCGATTTCGTACACCGTAGACCGCGGTAACGCGCGAAACGATTAACCCTTTCAAATGCGACGTAATATTCTCGCAGAACCTTGACTTTCCACGAACTTTCCACCGAGTGGCGTATAGAGAAGAAACGAAACAACTGCAGAGCGATCATTGGCGCATGTTTGAATGCGAGCCGGAGAACAGAGGGTTGCACAACAAATGATATCGAAATTAGCGAAACTTCAGTCGGCCTCGCCTCTTATAAACGAGCGGAAATGTATTTCAGTCAGGGGTACAAGTGCCGGGCGCGGCAAATAGACAGATATGAAAGGAAACGCGAACAGAGGGAGAGGGAGCACGGGAAAAAGAAAAGAACGAGGCAGAAGAAGAAGGGGGAACGCAAGAAAGAGACGAGGGGGCAAAAAGAAGCAAATAGTCGACAGAGAAAAGGCAAAGAAGGGAAAATGGAGTCAGAGACGAGACGATGCGAATAATTGAAATCTTCCAGAACGGAAAGTTAACTTCCCCGTTCGAGGGGGCGTTCAACGAAGCCGGAGGAACATGTACGTGTCTCAATCGATCTCTGCGCCGGCTCTGGTCCGTGCAAACATTCGCGTCGCCCCTCGTTGGGATCTGCCAGCTTTTTCAATACGATCGACGCGCAACAGGGAGGATCCTCGAGGATCCAAGAACCCTGCGTCGTCCCGCAGAAACAGGGAGAGCTGTTTTTGAGCGGTGAAAAAAGAAAACGCAGGAAGAAATTCTCTTTTGAAGAGGATGCGCAAGAGTAGAATTTACGGGGGCAAGGAAAATTCAAATTGCAATATGTGAACAGGCTTCGAACGTTCGGAGTCGCCGTGGGGAAAATGATTTTTAAATGGACGTGAATTTTTCAAGAAATGTTTCAGGCATTTCTAGGGAACTAAATATTCCTCTCTGCAACTGAGATATTTATTGATATCTGAAATTAAGTTGCTATCGTTAAACAAACATCGATTCATTGCATTCCTATTACCAGACACGTATGGGAGGTCAAAGGCCAATCAGTGTTAAGTCCGTTAGCATTCAAACCGAGATAAATAAGGTTTTTTTTAAATTACTTGGAAAAAAATGACAGTGCTAGTACCTATTGTCATCTATTGCGTACGTATGAAAAAAGTGACTTAACACTAGAACTACCATTACATTTGGTTATTATTCAGATAGACAGATTATGAACACGAAAGTCGTTGAATGGACATTAAATAGAGATATATAATTGTCATTCTGTCTTATTAACCCTTTGCGGTCCGGAAATTTGGCTGTCGGGAGTACCAGCAGGTCCGCGCCAATATTGCGTTCTTTTCACTACTGAATCATACAATGAATTGTTCATCTTTTCGCCAAGCGATCATTAATGACATTATGCCGCCACAGTGGCGGCAAAGACTTCTACGACGACTTGCGAATGCCGCCACTGTGACGGCATAGACCCCAAAGGGTTAAAACTCATCATAAATTGCTACAACGACATCTATATATTGATAATTCTAAAGCAAGAAATCTGGAACAAGTCATTTTGACCCCCTTGGTAGTTCTAGTGTTAACTGATTAATCAACTGACAGTTTTAACAATAAAGATGTTTTCGAACTACAAAACTCATGTTCAGGGAAAGTTGGACTTAGCACTGACTGACTTCTGACCTCTCCACGTGTACTTCATCATAAACCACGATTACTGTTCCTCGACGAACTACGAACAGGACCTGTTTGTTAACTGTCTCGCCCGTTGCCAGAACCCCTTTTTCCAACATAAAAATAAGTATGTATCGAGGCATTCAGTGCAGTCGCGCCTGACGTCTGTCGAGTAACGCAATTACGCGGAGCGAAGCATCGAAATGGAAATGTTTCGCGACGAATTGCCACGGCGCTCGACCAGCACCCTCGCTGCGCCGACAAAGAGTCTAGCCCCCAGTGATTTCAGTCCTCCGTAAGACGTCGCGAAAATAATAATGACAGTATTTCCACCGACAAAACAATCGAGGGGATAGATGGAGACGGCGTGGAAGGACCGGGCGCGAGGAGAGAATGGGACGGCTGTCCGAGAGGGAAGGAAAGATTCGACGGAAGGTGTTAATTAGCGCAGCGACGCCCGTAGGAATGCGTGCGCCGCTAATTGGCAACCAGAACGAAGTTGGGCATTTAGAAACCGCAGGCGGCTAGTAACGCCTGTTCCGTTAGCCGGCGAAGCGATGGAAAACGCGGGGAAGACACCTGGAGGATTCGCATTCACCGTGTCAACGTGTTTGCATAATGCGACTGGCTTCTACACGTCGCTGAGCAAGGTGTCTTAATGCGTAGAGGCTAGATCAAGGTGTTGCAAAGGTGTTGAGCGAATACATTTTTTCGGTAGATGGGATGTGTTCGAAATTTTCCAGGGAAATGAAAATATTGCGGGAAATTCTGTCCGATAATGTCATCAATCTCATCTCAAGTTTCAATATGTATGACTGCCTCTTTATACCATTGCATTTAGTAACGATGGGAATTATATTGTTCGGTAAATATGAACAAAAGTATTGAAAATGTGTTATTTTCTTTGAATCCAAAAACGGACAGAACTTTCCGGCAGACCTATTACTTAGAAGAATCGAATTCTTGCAATCAGAATCGCAGGGGAAAGTCTACCTTCTACTGATTAACCTGGTATAATGAAAATTTTGTATACATATAAGTAGGTGTACCGGAAAGTTCTGTTCGTTTTTGAATTCAAAGAAAATGATACATTTTCACTACGTTTATTACAGTAATTTAGAAGAACATATACTTAGAAATACAATGGTAAAAAGAGGCAGCCATATGATGGTGAAACTTGAGACTACATTATCGGATAAATACTACGCAATTTAGTATGGTATCTTTAATTCAGAACAGGTTGTGAATTTAGAGGAATCATTATTTAATTTGATATTAGTAGAATGAATAAATTCTTTATTTTATTGTGTTGGCAAGAAAGTAATTTCGGTTTGCACAAATGGATAGCGTTATGTTTGTTTTGTTATTCTTCTGTCAATGTTATAATTTTGTTCTTTTGAGATTTGGTAGTTGACACATTTAGATTACTATAGAAACAAATCCCGTGTAATTTTGTTTACAACTGTTAGTTTATGGTCAATTTTAACATGGAGTGCAAAAATGAACATTTTCGATATTTTCCTTTTTTATTTTCATAAAGGCAGGAATGCGGCTGAGGCTCACAAAGAGATATGTGAAGTTTATGGTGTTGATTGCTTAACAGAACGCACGCGTCAGAATTGGTTTAAAAAATTTCGTTCTGGAGATTTTTCACTTAAAGACGACCAACATTCTGATCGACCTTCTTAAGTTGATAATGACAAAATGCAAGTTATAACTAAATCGAATCGTTATATAACTGTGCGGGACATTGCTAAAAGGTTAAATGTATCGCACACAACAATCGAAATTGTATAGAAAGAATTGAGTTTTATTTCACACTTAAAAACCGAAATTACTTTCTTGCCAACCCAATATGTTTTAGTTCAAGTGTCGTGTGTCAGTTTAGTATTAACGGCATTGAATGCTAAGCTGATAATAGGCTGTTCGAAGAGAATGTAAAACAGCTATCACGTTTACCAACTCTTACTTCCTCATTATCCTTCCTTTATTAACGCACTGCGTGTAACACTTTAAGCGTTTAACACGCGCCAATTATCCATTCCGAATCAAATAACAGTGGTCCGCGATACGCACGGTGGTAAAATAAGCGGTATCAATTATTCAAGGAAAGTTGCCTGTTTCCGGCATACTTGAAATTTCTTCAACCATTCAACGTTGCGCAATTGAACTCCCGTTCTTTATTTCTACTTCATAGCGCATTCTGCGTTGCATTGCGTGACTCGTATCAATTAAATTCACACTTTCCGTTTCGCCAACGGAAAGACGTCTCGATACTCGCGTCGCTGTGGCTCAGAAAATAATTCCGCATCCTATGCTCCCATTACATTTCTCGAACAATAAATAATGATAAAGCGCAATGCAAAATTGCAGACGTTCAAGGACAAATGATTTTCCACATTCCATTTCTAGCAGAGGGAGGAAAGATTCTTGATTCCTGCCCTTATTAATATTCATTCCGCACGGCCGATGGAAATTGCCAATGAAATAGACAGCGATTTTAAGGTAATCGAAGGGAGATTCGTTTCAAGCAAGACAACGGCTGATACGTATCGCTGCACCTCCTCGGAAAGACTCCGAGTGCGCCGGTAAAACGATCGAATCCGATACGTCGGCACGAAAAGGAAAACGCCCGGAAATTACATAACGCGACATTCCCGGCAGGTTTAGCGCGTAAAGTATCGATCAGACGGGCAACACGAAAAATCTACAACGGCGGCTTGCTCGAAAGTATGCAACGACAACCGTGGACAACGTAAAATCAACGGACCACGAACGGACCAACTTGCTGCTCGCTTTCTCTCACGCTTCTCTGTTACGTCCATAAATAATAAAGCATTTCGACTTTCTCGATGCGTACGAAAAAAGAAGAACACGTCCAGTCTACGCGCCGGAAAAACGCTTTATTACGATTCGCGAGAACAATCGAGTTCAGATCGTGAGTAGTAAGGTCGATTGCGATCGCGGTGAATTTGTGAAAGTGTTTCATTCGTTCAGCAAAAGGGAGACAGAGAATGAAATGATATAAGCGTTGTTGGATCGATGTGTATAATTTTGGTGTTAATTGAAGAGGTTGTTTATTGGAATGTTTTAACCAGGACAAATATTATGGTTGAGTTCAATTCCCGAGCAATCGTCTTTTTTACCCGAGGAAAGTGTCGGGCAATATTTTCGTTAATCCGACGTGACACAGAATGCCTCATTATATTAATTGACATCGAATTATTGGCAGAAATTTCCGCCAATAAATGGAGCCTCGAAAAATGAAGTATTCATTATTCGGCTGATTAAGAAAACAATTTCCCACAATTACAAATTCCAGACGATTATACAGACATTCCATAATCTGTTGATGCTCGCAAAATAAGAGAATGTAGTTTACACACGAAACTCTATAGAACTTCCGAATTTATCGTTCGCACCACCGTCTAGAGACAATCTTCGTAACTCGTTACGACATACCCGGGCGGAACACTGATGGAACAACATAAATACTCCAGAACCATTTTACTATCGTCGTTTTATACGACGCATCCAGTCAACATCCATTTGTCCCCGTCGTACGAATTCTATCCGAATTCCGGTCTTATTGTTTCCAAGAGTCCCGTGCCAGCGTGCACAGCGTCAACCTTAGCGATTCTCGTTCGCGGCATTGTCCTGGACAAGCAATTGTGCACTGCGACTACGCGCTAATAAGCTCCCGTGATTCACCGCCAATTTTCCAGCGTTTCAAATGAAACCCCGAACTATCGTGGAAACCTTGTAGGACGTAAGAAATCGTAGGTGGTGGGCGGTGTAACGATTAAAAAAAATATACATACAAGATACAATCGAATTACTACGCGCTTTCTAAGTGAAACTGTTTCGAGTTAAGCCAGTTTTGTACCTCTCGCGATGCTGCGGTGAAATAAATTTTTCAGACCACGGTGTACGAGTGTACGGTGCAGCTGATGTTCCATTCTCGACGCGGTAGTCTTTCTGCGGAACGGAATGATCATTTCGAGACGATTCGAAACGGTGGGAAGCGGTTTAATTAATTCGTACGGTCGGCGTGAAAATCTCCTAAAGAGGCTGGGCGCATTGCGCGGATACTTTATGATAGCTTCAGGTGCGCGCGCGGTTAATTCCAGGTTGACGTTCGATGCACGGTAGTTCGTAGGATAAAAAATAGTGCAATTAACGGGGAGTTTCGAAATGGAAAATGCTCCCGTGCGAGTAGCGCACGCGGTATACGCTGACAAATGGCACGGCATATCGATAAGTTTAATTACACTGGCTGTTAATATTAACTGACTATTACGTGGCGAAACGAAAAATATCGATCATTTGCGGACCGCGAAAAATACTGCAATTAATGTGCGATTTTCAGCTAGAAACGTTCCGGAGCCAATTACGCGGCTCGCATTAATATCGCGCCGTTGCAGCTGCATAAGTCTATTGCAAACAGCGAGTACACAATTTCGGATCTTTAATCTGGGATATTTTATAATCATTCGTACGTGACGGGTGGAATTCGAAAAGTTAAATTATATATCCTTGTGTAATAACTTTGAATTTTTATTATCTTACCTGCCAAACCTCCCTAACCTGACATATCACAGCTCACAAATTAAATAATGATACATTGAAATCAGTGTGCCCTTCGCTGCATGAATTTAAAAAAGAAACTGCATCAAATCGTGTTCGAGCAAAACTCTTTTACTAATTGCAGGAACAACGATATTCCACTCGTCCAATTAATTATTGCAAATGCGATGCAAGCCCTATAAATCTCTAAAACTAATTTTTCCCCCAACTCAGCCTCCCTTGCAAAACAGGTTCCACGTTCACCGACAATAAAAGGACGTTCAACGCGAGAGTCATCGACGGTCCATCAGCGTCGCGACAAAAAAAAAAAGATTGGACGAGCAATGGAAATCGTTCCATTACGATCTTTAAGTAACGACGGAGACGTTTCGTTTTTGCCCGGCTGGCTGTCGTCGATTCCTCCCCCTCCACCCCTATTAGGCATTTCCCTCTTTTCCATTTCCCCGTTCTACCTGTCCCGTCGGCGCTACCCTTTAGCGCGAGTCGATTCACCGGCGCGGAAACAAGCGACACAAATATAAGAGACAGAGACGGTTTGTCGATTTCTAAGAGTGCACGCGGCCGATGCGATCATTAGCACAAAGCGCGGACCGACAGACATGCAAATTGCAAGGGAAACGGAAGCCAATTATGATGGCCTGGGCCTTTGACAGTTTATAACGCAATTAGAAAACGCCCGCCCCCGTTCAATCTCTTGCCTACACTCGTTCGCGACAATATCTTCGTTGGCCTTAGCGGCGCGGCGGTCGCCTTTTCTTTGCGTTCCGCGTGGCAGCTTCGTCGTCGAAAACAAACGCTCGTTCTCCACGATTCGTTCAACGGGCACGTTCCTTCTTCGGTAAGGCTGCACTCGAACTTCGAGCACCATTCCGAAGGAACGTCCATTATCGTACGCGTTACTCCATGTCCCTCTGTCGAATTAGCGATACCCCTTTTTTTCGAAGGCTCGCTTGTGCTTTTATACCCCATCTAACTTGTCTTCTTAGCAATGCACGATATTTGATAATAACAGAGATGCTCTGATTCGCAAACTTTGCAACAAGGGATACTTTCCACCTTATACAATAGATACATTATACACGAGCCCACGGATCATCTTCATCACTAAATTAAGTAGATTATTGCCTTTACATTAAATGTTAGTTGTAATCTAGACGTAGGCTGTAGCAAATAAGCACTAGTATTAAGAATTAGTATACATCAACTACTCCTGAGCCATCCACTCAGTACTATACAAATAGTCTTCAGTCCCACACCATTTATATTCTACATCATGTCATGTAATCCAATGGCTGGAATATTGACCATTTCTTTCAAAAGATGTACAAGTAGTAATGCATGCTACTTGCCCAGTTGTATTGTGTTAACCCCAAATAGGTATTAATAAAAAAAAAAAACCTTATACAATAGATGCCTTTTTGTGCGGACCCTCTTTGCGCCCCTTACGTTATATACAAAACTTATGGCTCACTGTTTATATCTTTAGAATTGTCATCTTTGTAATGCTAGCATGCACAGGCGTGTGCATGTTCCTAATAATCCCATGTGGGGTTTTATAGTTCAATAAAAACAAACAAAAAACTTGTCTTCTTGCTAATCACGTATCGTATAAACGGAGACAATAATATTCCCGAAGAAACGAAGATATACTTGTGTCAGGCCAAACTTCAATTAATTCTTGGCCAATCGTTACACCAATCTTCTCCGCGAACAGCAAAGACAATTTTCGTATACTCTGTCAGACTTCGACCGAGAACAGGCAGCTACCAATCCGCAGTTTGTTACGGGGGTGGTGTTCGCGAAACAAGGCTGCGAACCCCCATGGAGAAACAGGCTTAGCCACACCACGGAACAACGAGAGGTACGGTCGCTGGAAACTCTATAGGCGAGTGACCATGGGGAATCGACTAACTTAGTTCATGGGATAAGCACACAGAATCGCAACTCAGCCTCGTACGTTCTTCTATTAGCTGACGAAACACGCCGAACAGGTGTATATCCGTGTGCAACACGTATCGATTATTAATTCGGCACTGCTACCGGATCTTGTTCGTTTGCCGTTGCTCGAGATATATCGGGAACAGGTACCCCTTGTAGCTCGAACTTTCGATAAAATGTTATCTTTGATGGGTGAATCCCTGGCTGGGTATTATTGGTAGCCGTATTAGTTGTCGCCGGTCTGTTGAGATTATACGAACTCTGTTCCTACGGCGGCTGTACGTAATGCTTACGATTGGCGTACAGTGAAGGTAAAATTTGATCGAATGTTGGGACGCATAATTGGGGCGGTTGAAAGTCGGGGTAAATGAATGATAGGCGACATACGGGCGAGGGAGAGTAGAATAAAAGTAAATTGAATTGCAGGTCGGTTCGAAAGAAATAATTGGAACATGTAAAGTACGGGGCGAAAGTTTCGAATCGCTAATTATTTTCAGGAGGTGCCGAAGTTTTCGGAACGATTAGTAATTCCGAGGTGAAAATTGGTAAACTTCTGCCGGCGAGGAAATATCGAAATGGAACAAACACTTGTTATTAGCCCTTGCAAATTTAATATCAATGTAACGAGGAAATCGAAACAATTTTCAGCTTTAGTATTAATTGATGTTCACACTTATGTTAGCAACCAAAATGGTCAAGGAGCTTAGTTATTTAAAATATTTTGCATAAATCTGTTTTCAAAAAACGTAAGTTGACGTCAAATTGTTCAAAGATTCGAGATCCGGAGCGGTCTTGCGATATTTTATCAAGAACATACAAAAATTATTAAAGAAAACATAGAAATGGGTACCCATAATAGTAATAATTAAAATGTTAATTAATAATAATAGTAATACAATATAAAAAGAAAAATTATCCAGGCAAAACCAAAAGTCCACCCAGTATGCATTCCTCTCGTAGGGACGAATAAACGCTTCCCCGTACTAACACCCTTCACCCTTGCACCCTCTAACTCCTGCACCGGATAAAGAAGCAGGGTCGTGTTATTCTGCTCGTTCTTCGCCGCTCGCCTCGACGCATTACCATGTAAAACTTCCAGCAAGCTGGATAAGGGCGAGGCGGAGGGCTAAAGGGAGGGGAAGTCTGCGCAGCCAGAGGGCGGAGAATACTTTCGTTATTTGTAACTCGAGAACCGGTATGTCTCGCGGATGTTCACGTCGCGAAGTTCAACTTCCGACGTGTCTACGCGGCACGAACTGGTCGCGAAGATCGCAACGAGAGAGGACAGGTCGTCGTCGCGTTTGTAATTTCAACGCCCGAAGACAGTATTCGCCGTCCTCACGGTGTCGAGTGGGGAAACTGCTCGTTCGAGTGCAAGAAGTTTCACGTGAAATGTCGCTAGGCTACCGATACACTCCATCGTCTCTCGAGCACACCCTCCTCGTTGCTGTGTACCCTTGTACACGCGTGGCTCGGCGTCCGTGTGCACAGAAGCCGAATGAAAATGCATCCGTCCTCGTTCATCATATTTCGAAAGCAACTCGCTCGTGCATTCGTTCGATTTCAATCGAAAAATGCACGGCGCAATTTAATTCTTTCTTCGTATACTTTTGGAACGTTTAGGGAGAGTAATTTTACCGGCTCGAAAAACTGAAATATTTAGCGCAACTCTTGGAATACTGCAAACACGGGAAATTAAGTTATCTCCTAAATATTTTTATCCGAAACTTGCGCAACGCGGTGGATGATATTTAAATGGGTCGGGGAAGAAAATTGCCGGGCAATTTTCTAATTGAATCAAAACGCTGTTCATCATCGCGGCTTCATCGAACCCCGTCGTTCTTTCACCTCGTAAACCCGAGCTAAATCATCAGAGAGCGTCTCGAACGCGGTGAAATATTCAAGGGTGGCAGACGGGCGAGTACAGTGTTCCGAGTATATAAAATTTGTGGAACAACTACCCCTGGAAATTCCGGCTCGTATAATTAACCGGAACTCACGGCCGACGGTGTTGAACGTTCCCAAGGAATGTGTAAACACGCGCTCTTGGAAGAAACGGGCGCGGGAAAAATTCCTAACGACTTGCGCAATTGTGCACGCGGTATCGATCACCGGCGAAATAATTAAACCGCTAAAAGAACCGGCTGGTGCGTTCGAAACTTTCCGTTAACGTTGTGCACGTGAGTCGCGTCGTTCGCGAGCTGTCCGCGTAACTTCGTTTCGTATTCGTTATCGGGAGATAAAACGCAACAATTATTCCACGCAGACGGTGACCACCCTTATCGGGGCATCCTTTTTATGACGCTCGATTAAATTTGTTGCAACCAGCTGCACGGCGCCGGTTTCGTTCCAAGCCGAAGAACGATACGAGCCTCGCGAAATTTCGAAACGCGAATGGAAAGAAACATTTCTCCGATCCCGTTGGTCCGGGGAAATGGCGAACGGAATCCGGACATCGGCGGGTAATTTTATCCGAATCGTCTTCGTTAAGAGCGTGCTCGCGTATATAACATAATAAATGCGAGCAGTGTTTTCATATACGGTTACTTATAATGAGCAATAGGTATTCAATTAACGTCATCAGTCCGATGCGGCTTCATAAGAATCAAATTAAATTCCCGATCGAGCTCGTATAAATCGTATTAAACCTTCGAGTATCGTTTTCCGTTCCGTCGGATATTTCCGATTCGCGTGCACTATGGAACCTCCGCGGGTTCCAGGGTGAACCTAGATTATCGTCTATCCTTTGACCCGTGATAGCCTTTGTTTCTGGCCGGGGAATATGTTCAGAAAGTCATCTCCATATCGCGTTCCCCGAAGAACTCACGCCTTCTCTGCATCTCTGTCACGCTTTGTGCGGAGGGACAGGCGACGGGAATAGTTTGATCACCGTGAAGGGATTAGCAAAGTACTGCGTTGCGAGATAATCGAAGGAGTTGCGACAGGAACTAGGGCAGGCACAGGATGGAACGTTCAACGATATGCGAGAGTGTGAAGAGGAATTGTGAAAAAATGAAGTAAACTCTTGCGAAATCGAAGGACACAGTGGATGGCAAGAGTTTTCCCTGGTGCAGATTCGTTTAAATCATACGTCTAGGCTTCAGTTCTAGACTTCTATGAAATATTTTTAAATAAAGACTGAATTCTTTAAAACAGATTGGACGAAATTTTTAACGATTCCTTTGGAGTCGCTAAGAATAATGTCCAATTTTTCAGGACAAGAAACAGAGGAAAGCAGTGACAAATTTTCGGCTATTTGATACTTCTCTCGATACTTATTCGATGCCCAGAAATAAATGAATAGCGTCGCGCATCCTTTTCTAGAATAAACGACATCACTTGCGCATTAAGTCGATAATAATAATTTCAAGAATTATCGCCCGTCCGAATGATAACAAACGCTCGACAGAGAATATAGGTCCGGCTAATTGCACGGCCGCGCAATTTACAATAAGATAGAGTTAATTTGCGGGGCAACGTGCAGGACGAAATCGGCCGTGAAACAACATAGCCGCCATGGCGAACTCGCGGGTGCATAAATATTTGCAAAAGGAAAGGACACGCATTGCCGGCGCGACGCACAAAGTGCGGTTATCGCAATTATCAAAGCGTTTCATCGCTAATTTTATATTACGCGTGTCGGCTGCGCGGGCCAATAAGATCGGGCGCATAGAATCGATTTAAATTTGCGGAATACCTCGACCGAATAGTTGAAATTATTCGACCAAATGAACGACTCGGCTGAAAATTCGAATAATAGCAGCGCATTTGCGCCGCGATTATGTGTTTCAATAGATTGGAGCCGTTCCTACGAGTCGTTCACTTTTCTAAAACGAACAAAGCGGCCCGGCCACCGCGGCGGTGAATAATTAATTTTCAATGAAAAGGTCCGCCAATGTAATTGAATATGAAACATAATAAATTCCCCATCTCGATTGTCTGTACGAGGGAAGAATTTTTTCCGTCGTGTCTCAATGGTACGGCGCATAATCGACGTCCGAGTGGGGATCGAAGGAAAGTTAGGAAAATGTATAATAACGCCGTTGACGTCGTTGGTAATTTGTACAGGGTGTGTCGGAATCAATCTGGACCCCCAAGCCAGGGGTGTGTTAAGTGACGATTTTCAAACTTTAGAGGAGAGCCGATCAATGGCGGGGAAACCTTGTGAAAGGATCCGGACTTGATATGATTTTTGCGCTATTATATTCAAAATTAAACGACTTGAAGCGAAATAATTTGTTGGCGGCAGAAAAGAGATCGGACTGGGCGGACGTTGAAAAATACCTGCGTGTTTAGATGTTTTATTTAAGACACAGTAAAGAGAATTTGTAAGTTCTCCACTCTCGGATAAGGAAGAAATTAAGACATTTTTTATTGAAATGAAATATAAAAGGCACGAGGAAGAAATTATAAATGCCGACGAGAGCGTAAGAAAATTTTAGGGCAGGAAAGCGTCTCATCAGAGTTTGTTAGAGCGACGAAGTGAAACTTGCGAGTGCTTAAATTGGAAGGAATTCAGATTTTATCAAGTCGAAGAGTAATCCAACTTTACTTTATTATATTATGCAAGCATCTCAGGCTGTCCGTAAAATAAGTAAATAAAAAATGGTGGAAAATTCGTTTAAACCGAGCTCCGTTTTCCAAACTATCAACTGCTGCTTTCAATTTCCCCTTTAATACATTCCTTGCTTTAATTGCGAAACAAAACTTTGTCCAACCACATTTTTCTCTAATTAACTAATATAACAACCCTTTCAGTCTTACGTACTCCTAAATAATTAGTTTACTGTCGATCAAAAGAATCCTACGTTCCATGCTATACTTATCTCCAAAATTAACGAAACTGCTCCAACTGAAAACAACCCTCTCAGAATCCCTCCCCTTGTATCCTCTATCAGTAACTGTTCATGCCTGCAAAGCAGAAGCAAGGAATTTACGACTACTGCATATACATATACGATACTCCATTACAATATGTAAATTGTATGTAATAAATGAAATATGTTTATTGAAACTGTATAATGAACTGAATTAAATAGATCAATTGTAAAATTTGCATACGCCTTAAATTGAATAAAATTAAGTTAAATTAAATTACAATTCTATTCAATTCAATAGAACAAAATGAAATAAAATAAATCTGAATAAAATGAAACAAACATAGAACCAACTGAAACAAAATAAAATTAATCAATGAAATTTCTTCGAGCCTGCAATAAAATTCATTCCAAACACGCTTATATCCAATGACCATTATAGTTCGACCAAATCCCACGAACCGGCGCTTTCCCATTGCGATAGGAAAGCGCAGGAGTGGCCGCGAAGCACTACAGGGAACTTACGCCGGGACCGTTCTTGTTCCGTCTAATTTCGGAAGCTTTGTATCCCCTTAAGGACCAGCCCCGGTTACAAGCCGCGTAAAATACAAGATACACGAAAGATCCAGCAACCGTTAGGTCGTGGGCCAACAATGGTCCAGCATATACATGCAGCCGGACCCCACGAGATTCGAGAACGCCGATGCCTCGCACGACTCGCCGCTGGAACGAGTGTCGTTACGCTCCTCGTTTTCCGGTTTTAATTAAATGACGCGCAAAATTCACGGTACAGAGTCGCTTTTCCGGCTTCCAGAAGGCCCGTACTGAGACGGGTCAACCGTAAACCAGAAACGCGTGTTAACGTGCCACGGTTAACTCTTTCCACGGGCACTTCTCGTCCGTGGAACAACGACGGAAGAGCGTGGAATGCGGGAAATTTCACGAGAATCTCGTGGAAGAACTGGATCACTCGGGGTGCCCATTGGAAATTTATGTCGCGATCAGAGCAGAAATTATCGAAGAAATTGATTGCATTTTTGATGTGTTTGATCCATTTTTTCTACAATCGGACAACAATTGCAACACACTTTCCATTGGAAGTTTACATACATACGTCTGCGAATTGCTTTATTTCATTATCCCTTTCGGTAATTTGTTTTACTTTAACCCCATTAGCTTTAGATTTTATTTGCCGACTTCGCAGAGTGCAGGCAAAAAAATAGTCGTATATCCTTAATGTGTTTGTTCGTTTGTTATGTAGTTTTAATAACACAGAAACATCAATGTATGAAGTGAAATGGTGCACACGTGAGAATGTCTTTGTTGGTAGAATTTAAACTGTCATTATAGATAAAAGTAGAGTTTTTCTCTAAAAAAAATCGATTTCAATATAGCGAAACACTGTGGAAAGATATTTGTAAATCTGGAGATGTGATTCTAACAATATTTGGTCGATAATTTATGAACGTTCTCGATTCGTTCTCAAGGGAGGGAAATGTATGGAAATTTCTGGGACGAACGTGTGCTTCTGAATTTCTTGGAAATTCGAGTACACGAAATGCTTACGTTCTGTAAAAATTCTTGTAGAGTTCTAATATTTGCTTTCCGGTTTCTTTTTTAGTGTCGGTAGAGTTTGCTGGGGATTTTTAGGTACGTTGGAAGTTTGGAAATTCGAGGACTTGGCGTATCCCATGCACGAGATATTTTGTGACGGCACGTCATAGCGATTCAATGTTCCATAGTGTGACTCGTGTCGAGGGAAAATTTAGTTTACAAAAATCTATCCATTAAAAAGTGTTTAATATAGAGAAGTAAAAAAATGTTTCGCGAAAAAGTACCAGAATTATATTCAAAATATTGGCAAGCCGAAGAAAATCGTTGAGCAGCAAAGGAATTGCATATTATATATCATATTTCATTTTGAAACGTCTGAGGTTGGAATTCCGGGCCCCAGTAATAAGAGAGCACGGGACTTTTTACCAGAATGCAGTTGCAAAAGAGTTTTATGTAACTCGCAGAAGTACGTCGTATTTCCTGTTGAAATGAGTTTATGGTTACGATCATAAAACGACATGGAACTCATGGAGAGATATTCCTGTAATTATAACACAAGGCAATCTTGATTATTTCAACGCAACCTAAACTAGATACATAGTAGACTTGAGCCAGTTACACCAACATGTTACAAATTACACCATCATTTTCCTCACACACGTACCTGTATATCTTTCACTCGGTATATTTCACAGTGAGACACCTTACAAATACGACAATTAAAAAGAAAAAAGTATACCCAAGCTGCATATAAACCATACCTTCGTATTAAACCAATTAATATCTAGACTCCAGCAGAATAATACTATTAAAGATTCCAAATTACAATCCATACAACCATACGGGACGTATTACAAATGCATAATTATGTAAACCATAGATCTGACGAAAAGATTATTTCTCTCTATTACACAAACTCATTAACCTTCCACCCAAACGAAACTCTTTCCCCCGAAATATACGGTAATCTATGTTAATTTGAACGCGTAAAAACCAGCTCCTACGTGTCGCTAATTTATCAAACTCGTTAGCGCGTTAAACATTAGTTAATTACAAGTGTTAACCGCGATACGCGGCAATTAACATGCCCGATGTAAACGGAACGCGGTAACGGCCCGAAAAAGGCAGGATCGTTGCGAGCGGTGAAACGACAGGCGAAACAAAAGGACAAGTGAGAAAAAAGGAAAAGATACAACAATCAGTAATTATCGGCGACACTCAACGGGGACGTTACTAAAACGGTCGTCATTAACAGTTCATTTGCCCGGGCTAATCGAGTTAACCGATCGGCCTTTTTCGATACCGAATCTGAAATTTTAAATGGGGGCTTTTATAACGCGCAATTATAACGCGTGCATCCTCCCATCTTGACGCGAGCACGCTAAGCGAAGGAGGAGCGAGAACACGCCGTTTCGCGGAGTCGTGTGGGCGCGTAACGAAGGTAATTACATGCACGCGATACGAAAGCAAAAGGGTCATTACACGTCCACTGGACGAGGCGGAATACAGTTTACAAACCCGTTCCCTTTCAATTTTTATGAAACTCAACGCCGCCCGTGGAGGATCGTGTGCACAGGAGCGTGACAGGTGAAAAATAAAAAATCTTTTTTCACCGGTCTGGAGTTATTTAGCAGGAGCTACGGCGGCGTTTTCCATTTGCGAGAAGTGTACTTTCGGAAGCCAAACTGTTACACATCGGTTTCATTCAATCGAGCATACTGCAAATTATTTTTCGCTGTTTCCGATTCGCCATTAAGTAATTTACCTAACGCCGTTGCTAACATAAAGAAAATTCTGTGCGAATTCCTCGGATACCGTACAGTGGAAAGGTGAATTATTTTATTTGCACGGGAAATGGAAAAAACGAAGCTTGGTTACAGTTCACTTTGATCTACTCTTTCCCGACGCGAGTTTTCCATATGTCGCATGGAAGGTTTTAATGAATTTTCCATGTGTACGAAATTTAAATTAAACATAATGATCCCCTCTAATTAAAAAGTTTTACTTTGACATTACTTTTACATCATTCTTATTAAGCTACGCAGTTATTAGACGTATTTAGCTGGTTCGGTTCTGCGGAAATAAAAATACGCAACTATCCCAAATGATCCCTTTACCTTTCCTTCGTTTCACCGAAACCCAGTTATCGTAATAAAGGAGCGGAACAATAACTGTAACGACACTCTGTACGACGAAACTTTGTCGATAACCGCAGCAGTAAACAAAACCACCCCCTCGAAACAAATAAAATATATATATACATACACATATATATGGATAACTGAAACGAGTTCTAGAATACAGAGGTATTAAGCTTGATTGGAAATACTTCCATCTCTACCTTCGACTGTCGTATCAACAAACGAGCACAGAAAACGAAGGAACGAACATTAGAAAGGGGTGAATCCTTCAATAGAGAAAGACGCCCCTTAAGCGCGACAATTTTAATTAGTTTTCCCATTGTCCTACGTGTACTGTTCAACGGGGAAGGACGAAACGGTCCGACAGCAAAGGTGGAGAGCTTCTAAATTCCGTTTGCGTCTACGTCGTGGTTGTCTCGCAACGAAACTCCCGCGTCCGTCAGGATTCCAGGTCACGTGCGTTCGGAATAACGTAATCCAGGGGACCAATAGCCGCCAATTAATATTCCGTATCGAGATACCGATGAATCGACACGACATTCTGCCGGGCACGTCGAATTTTCGTGTCGTGGCACAATATGTTGCGCAAACGTAGAAATCTAGCCGCGATTCGACGCTTGTACGTACGTCGGACGGGCGAGGGGAAAAGAGAAACGGAGGACAATCAATCAGCGGGGGCCAACTGAAAATCGGTAATTGTTACTTTCAGTCGCGTGCAGGATCGACCTGGACACTGACTCGCGAGTTCTCCTATTTCTTTTTATTTTTGGATACTCCATTGCATTGCGAAGTACGTAGACACGTATTTGGAATACAGATAAGACAGGGTTGAAATTTTAAGTGTCGTTCTTTCGACGCTGTCAGATGGTACGAGGTAATGGTATTAAGTTAACACCATTGACCCTTTAACACTAGATTGCTGGACAAGTTTGAACACTTATTTTTACTGACTACCCTCTGATTAACAATAGCCAATGAAAATGCGCGTTTTCTTTAAAAAATTAATTCACTTAATTTCGAAATGTAATGTAATTAATTTAATTATATAATAATCACGGATCTTCATTAATCTTTGTATTTCAAATTCTGAAATGAGTCAAATTGACTTGCCCGGGCAATCTAGTGTTAAGGCCTGTATTAATAATTACGTTGGCGTTATTCTTTTTTTATCGCAAATAGGAAAATAAAATAGAAACATCGTTTAACACGTTCTGCGCCACGTGGGTCGTATGTGCCCCGCGCAGTTAGGACCAACATTTTTGTTTATTACATATATGCGGTGTAATATTGATTAACACTAGAACTACCGATAAGTTTTCGTGCTATTTAGACAGTATACGTTAGACAGATGATGACATTAAATAAAGATATATAATCGTCAGTTTGTCTTATTGAAAGACATCATAAATTGCTGCAACAATGCCTATATGTTAATAACTTTAAAGCAAGAAATCTAAAACCAGTCATTTTCACTGGCTTGGTAGTTCTAGTGTTAAATTGCAGAACCATTATGATCAAGATAAAGGTATGACGTTTGACTTACAGTACAGAAGGGGTACACATTTTGATTTGATCAAATTATCGTCGTAATTGCGGCACAATTTGAGCGAACGAAAGTCTGGCACGGAACGCGTTAACAAATTCCCGCCAGTTTCTTCTATTAGAACACGAAATCTATTCAAGCATTACGGATAAAGAATTAATATTCCGTCGCCTAAGAACGAGCGCCGCAGTGGTAAAAACAAAAGACGATATTTTTTATCGTACGAAACAAAGAATGAAGTGAAATTGTTACTCTGAAAACACTACACACTTGGCTTCCACCAGCGACAAAGCCGGGAATTTATATCATACCCAACGGCGCAAACTCTAAACCAACCCCGTGGCGCACAAAAATCCTATTGTACTCACTTGATACGCTACGGTCGTCTATTTCATCACCAACCGCATTACATTTATCCCTCGAAATATAAGTTTCATAAATTCCCTCCTCCTCTGTAAGTAATCGTCAACGCTCGCGATAACTTATCAGAACCAACCGCTTAGTCCCACCACCCTGCCAACCCCTTCGGCCGTTCGTCCGCTCGCGTAGGAGTGAATAAATAACGAAACAAATATCACGGCGTTGCGAACAAACGACAGAGGAGCGAGGAGGCCGGGTACAGAGTGAAATACACGGCAATTTATTATAGGATCTACAATTGAAAAAAAATTCATTCGATGGTGGGAACAGCGGCGTTTCGTTCGCATATAAAAATCCCTCGCCGGTCTATCCTGTCTTGGTCGCGGTTCGAGTGCATCAAATAAACAAAAATCCATCTATCCGCGCCGCGTAATACAGGGCAATCGTTACAATCGTAATTCAGACGCGGCGAGACGAGAGCGTATAGAGAACAACTGCTACGGACAATTGATATCGCCTATGGGGAACGGGGTGAAACATCGATATTCCCCTCTCAATCGAGCAACGGGACAGAAATTACTGCGACCGCGGTTTTATTTATTGTACGGGGCCGGGAGACGAAGGGCCGTGTCAAAAAGCGGCGCAATATTCCAGCGGCACGTCCGGCGAAATAAAGCTGTCCCTCATTTCGAGCCATCCGGCCCGGCGGAAAAACGGAAGTTCCTTAACGAGTGAAAAACTACCGCACACCTTTGCGGCGGTAAATATTACGCGTGCCCGTGGATCGAGTGCGAAATTAATACCCGACCCGTGGTGCGAACACGCGCGCGGCGAAATGAGCGAAAAAGCGCGGAACGGAAAAAGGAAACGGGGGAAGAAAAACGAAAGGAAATTTGCGCGAATAAGGTAATCGAACGATGAAAGATTGAACACGCGCGCGTTCGTCGGACCTCGTCTAAGCTCGGTTCGCGGTTGTAAATTTCGGGTGAACGACAGGTGGGCACCTGGCACTCTCTTGATCGGTTGTCCAGAACGTGTGCGTCGCGTTAATAACGCGTGACGATAACGGTCTCATTAAAAATTGCGATAGCAATTACGACCGCCTTTCTAAATTTCTTTTCACCGTTCCTCCGCGAACCACTTTCCGCAAACATAAAGTTCGACGCTGTAGTCCGCGTTGAAAATGAGTAGTACCTTTTTGGTCATTTTAAATCTCGGTATAATAACAGCAAGTTTCGGTTTGAAAAAGGGGACTGAAAAAATATCCCCGCTGGCCACCAGCAACGAAACGAACAACCGCTAGTCCCGTGAACAACAAACGTAGTCCAAACAGTTCAAGCTGAAAACCGAGCGGACCAAAGATCAGCCTGCAAAGAAGATCGTCGTCTCGAGCGGTCAGAATCCACGCTACCTCGTGCACAGCGTTTATCCTCGACGCCTTCCAAATATTTCTCCACGGAACCGACAAACGTCGTTTGCCCGTGGAAACGTACGTTCCACCTGTGATGTGGCCAGGGCTGGTCCAAGCGCCGCCTTAACTCCGTGGGACCGGAATCGAATTCGCGAGAAACGGGACAGCAAAACGGAACGGCGAGGTCGAGGGTCCAGTTAGCTCCAAGGATCGTGCAGATCTTTGCGCGGACACAGACGCAGCTTGGTGCTCTGTAAATTTTCAGGACAGCACCTCTTCAGAGGTACACAGATGGGGCGGCGGGGGTAGTGGTCGGGTCGTGGCACACGCGCTTTGCGGATTTTTCAATCACGTTCCGTACCGACAGGATTAATAAAGCGGCGCGCTACGCGGAGAGTTTCCAGACTCATTTCATGCAGAATCGAATTGGATTTCCAGGTCGGGGCCGGTGCGCGTCTGTGTCCAACAGAGAGAGGCACCGGTCCCTTTGATGTACCATGCACGGACACCGTCGAGCTTCCTCTCTTATTCCCGCCCGCACGCGAAAGCGATACCACTTCCAACCGCGTACTTTGTTACATCGCCGCTAAATAATCGGTTTATAAAAATTCATGACACGAGTCTGGGGATGGGGGTGGTTCTGGAGCCGAAACCGACCGCACGACACCCACCCCCCAGGTCTGGGACTACTGGAATCGACGAATCGAGGGAGACTCGGCGAAGACGAGACCAGGGGTGCTGGAAAAGTTTAACCCTCTGCGAGGAGTAAGCATATCCTGCCTTGGATAACTGTGGCTGGTTCGTGTGAAGGGTGGTGGCACGTTACTGTACCCAAACGTGGACGTATGTGTGCTGTTGGCCACTTGGAGTAATTAATTTGTATTTGGAAGATCATACCCGGGGAAAACTGAAAGAGAAATCGAGGTAATGGAACCCGGGACGGATGAAAGTTGCACGTTTATAAAATGCCACTGACAAAAACTGTGCACAGCAGACCGTACAAGTAGACCGCGCGTAGATGCAGGAGTTATATCGTCTTCCTCTGAGCGTGGTTCGTGCGGCAAAAATTCCCAGACAACCCTACGAGGTTTATTAACCGGGGCTAATAACCCGTTCGAAACTCGCACATCGGAACGAATCACAAATAAAACAGCTATAATTGGCTAAACATGGTATAATTGGCAACGGAATCGACGAACGTAGACCGTTCCTCAGTGAAAATCCGATGGAACCGGTTGGCAGCGTACGTCTGGCAAGATTGAGCCATCCTGTACGATCGAGGAAGATGGGAATAACGGGTGGGGGGGTAGTCGTACGCATAGGGTGGAGGGTTGAAGCCAGAGGAGAGCGGAAGCCGGATTGGTACGTTTTTAGTGGTTGCAGCACTCGAACGTGCCAGAGCGAATATATCCTGCACGAGTGCATGCACACACGTGAACCTGAGCACATCGAACGTTTCCACCGTGTACGTGTGTGCTCGGGCGCACAGAGACCCGAACACATGCACACACGTACGTACCTTTATTCTTGCTATCTCGGTGCACGTGCAAAAGCGTTGGCCGGCTCTCTGAATATTTTCCTTCTAATTTAATTTCACCGGGCCGGAGTGCAGCACACGCATTACTTCGCGCGTATCCCAGCAAGAGGGAACAGATTGAGATTGAGAAGGGGAAGAAGCACGCACGTCACGGTATAACGATGCACGGTGGTGGCTTTTTAAAAGGCCGATTAGGATGTTATCGCACCCGGGGCTATAAGAAATCGTCATCACGTCGAATCGATTTTTCCCTCTCTCCCTCTTCCACCTTTTCCGTTGTTTCTGTTTTCTCGCTTTTTTCTGCGTTTCCCTGCTTCGTCTACTGCCTTTTATTTTACACCTTCGCCCCGTGCCGGGACGTCAGAATAATTAGAGTACACTGATTACGCGAGATCGTACCCGGAGCTTTCTGTTCTTTTCTAGGCGACACGCTGGCAACGACACACTCGAAAGCACTCGAATTTCCGAGAAACTCGCGGTACATTTATCAGATACGATATGTATGTGTATATCTCTCTCGCAGCCTACCCTCCGTCACTTCAGTCACGTTAAACCATTCAGACGGATTTTATGCAGGCTGTTTCTGAAGCGTCGGCCCGGATCTGGGTTGGGAGTCGCAGGCGGATCGATCAATTTATTTGGCTAACGAGATGCTCTTTTCTGTGTTTCGTTGCTTGTCTAAATTCGTTTTTCGTTTCTGAATATGCAAACGGCCCTTAACCAGACACTGGGTATTAATTATCCGCGTACACATTTGTTCCCATAAATTGGGCAAGGAAAAGTTGAAATTGAAGTTTCGGCGGCGCTTCTATCATCGTACTTTCTTGCAACACTCTGACACCTTTATTAACGAAAACATCTTTCTGTTACAGTGCTGACCACTAGAAACTGTCCAGCCACCTCAGACACAAACTCCACGAACGTCTCAGTGGAGGAAGAAGATGACGATTCCTCGCCAGAGATCACGTTGGAAGAATTCAAGGAGAGGTACAGAAGACTGATACCGTACATGACATTCTTCGTGGCAAACAACCACGTGAACAGCCAATCCCAGGTACCAGAAGCCTCGTCAACGCAGGAGGTTCAAAGCAGTGCCCTGATAAGGGCCCCGCCGCAATTATTCACGCGAGTCAACAACGTGCCACGAAGGGGGAACAATCACCCGGGGAACGCGCAAAATCAGGACAAGAGATTCGTCCCGTCCGTACAGTTCGATCCCATGCACATGGGGTCCGACAGCGAATACTTCACGCCCGTGAGACACAGTTCGAAAACCAATTACGAGGATTACCAAACGCCGTTCCACCTGTACCAGGACCAAAATGCAGCTTATCCAGAAATAACAACGGCAAACAACCAGATCGCGCGCAAAGAGAACAGATACTACTCAAACGTGAGACCATTACGACCTTACACGACAAATGGCAGAGATCACCCGCCTAGGAAACAAACGAACAAACCGACCCACGGTGGTAACCTACGAGACAATTACTTGGCCGATTATAATGCCAGGCCATCAGCAAACATTGCGACCAACTATCCCGCCAAGGATTTCCCAGGAAACCGATACGTTCCATCGGCCGCGTACGCCAACATACTCGACCCGGCCCTAGCGAAACCAGGTCCTCTGGTCCCCCAGCCAACTCGAAATCCTAACGTGAACTTGCAACAGATATTGGACAGCTTCCATTTGAGCGAACGCCTGCCAGAAACCCTGAACACTGGCAACATAGACAACAGTCTGAAAACGCTCGTGGAGATATTGAACATCCTTCATAACAGGAAGCAGGAAGAATTTCCGCAGGTGCAAAGCCCCCAGCTGCAGCCGTTGTCTCAAGCACCCGTGTTACCGCAGACGTCGACGTTCAAGATTCATCGGCAAAACAGACCAAAAGTTGTGACCGAAACGAGATTCCAAGCAACGCCGAATCCACTGTACCTGACCGAAGATCCCGAACGTTACAAGATAACCTACGAAGATGAGACGCAACCCAATCCGCCGTCGCAACCGAGTTACAGTACCAATAGCTTGAGTAATAATAAATTGCTGGAGTACTATGCTCCTATGGCACAGGATGTCCGTACGAAAGAGAAGGAAGTGTTTCTCCCTACAATTAGGCCACAAGCTGCTGACGAGCCTACTGATCATTCTTATGCTATCACGGAGGACCTCAGTGACGATGTACTCCAAGAAGAAAGATTCACTTTGCCACCGAGCACCACAGAGAGTCCCGTTCGTAGTTACACTAAACCCAAACAAGTTTCAACTACGCAAGCCAGTGTTGCAGATGCATCGTTGATATATGGGGCCACGAGAGGACAGGCTAGTGTTGATTATCCAGCCTATGCCACTATACCACAGACGAATTTCAGCTGCAAGGAGCAGCGTTACAAGGGATTCTTCGGTGATCCAGACACCGGATGCCAGGTAAAAACTTTGGCGATATTTCGAGAAACTGAGAATTGATGTCAATAGAAATTTTTTCCTATTTTATTACTTTTGAAGACAATTATTTTTGTCTTTCGATGCTTGGATGCTTTGCGACCCTTCTTTCGTAATGCTTTAAATCCCAATAATGTTATTCTTTCAGGTATGGCACTACTGCGACCTCAACGGTGGCAAATCATCCTTCCTGTGTCCGAATGGAACAATATTCAGTCAAGTAGCATTGACGTGCGACTGGTGGTTTAATGTTAAGTGCGAAACGACCAAACAACTGTACGTGTTAAACGAACGTCTCTACAAGTACATTCTACCGATCATGCCGAAATTTCCGGAGGACTTCACCGGCCCGGAAGTCGATCGGTATTTGGAGCTCAAGTTTAAGGAGATGGAGGCGAAAATGAAGGAGAAGAAATTGAAGAAGCAGAAGGAAGAGAAAGAGAAGCTCAAGAATAAGCAACAGGCGCAGCAAAAAGAGGAATAATCATTGCAACTGGACTGTAGATAAATTATTTGAATTTCGCGGATATCAAGCCTGGCGCGTATTGTTAGCATATTATTTGTTGCCATTGTTTGTTACGAATAGCAACGACTGGAGATTGTTTCGTACACGTCGCAGGGTGTGATTGGAATGTTGCGATACTCGTAAGGTGTGCAATACTTTTTTTTTTTACTACGTAAGTTTGCGTGTGTGATTTATTTGTATCATTAGCGTATTGCATTAAGAAACATTTTGGTACACGATGGCTACCGTGAAGGAAACGAACTTTTATACATACCGATAAAATATGTAATTAACACGACGAATCGAATTACTGAAACACGCATATAGCAGCTAGAAATGCCAGAAACGAACAGATATGGAATAACCGAATAATACCAATAAGCATTTCTCTTTCCCTCTAGTCATATTTGTACTATGTAATTATTTATAACAGGATATAAATACTCTACTACGTTAGAAGAAATGTTTGCAATTTGTAGACACATTAAGAGTGCCAGCAATGGTGTTTTGCTTGCTAGATATATCACATATACAGCATATTGTAATGGAAAAGAAACAAGTATGACAATAAATTAAATTAATAAAATTCCACAATCCGGTGGACATGTCTAATAACGGATTCTATAATTTTGCATTTGTACTTAATATTTTGTTACAAATTATAAATAAAAACTTATTTATTTATCGTTTAATGTAATTGGCTTATTACTGTCCATGCAACATAATCCCTAATTTTTTGCCAACAATTTAATATACTCTTTGTAGGAGAAACATGACTTACCTTTTGCCCCTCTCGAACTTCCTGCAGGTTCAGCCTCACTCGTTTAATGGCCCCGTAAAACTCTGGCAGAAGCTCTTCATTCTAACAAACACAAACCCAAGAAAATTTGCTGTATTTCTTTTCAAAACTGCCCCCGTATCCTTCTTTATCGCAATACAAACCTTCTGTAATAACGACAGGTAACTGTGTCTCTTATGCGAACGCAGCATACAATGCGAGCATCCGACTATTTCACAATTTTCGCAATAATATCCTAGTGGTTCGTTACACCGTTCAGAACAAGTATTCTGTATAGCGAACGAATTCGCGCTCCTGCCCTCGGATAACATTATCTTTGGATGAGATTGCAGTGCTTTTCCATGGATCTAACAAAATACAAACATAAAACCTTGCTAATCGTGGTACACGTATACTGTACGGAACAAACATTGAATGCTAGGATGGGAGATATACCTTGGAATAGCAAATAATACAATAGAGAGCGGGACATTTTGGGCAATGTATCTTTGCTTCAATTCCACATTCGTGACAAAAATCTGGAAATAAGAAACAGATGCTTTAATCCGTCGCGAAATACAGCGCAGAAGAATTTACAGTTCCCGTCCGGATACAGACCTTTCTTACATAGCTGCTTTGATTTAGAATGGAGCGATTTGGAAAACGAGATATCCGAATCGTCCGTATTAACTGGACGATTCTGCGACATGATCATTAATCCCAAAGCGTAGATGTTTAAAGGTAACGAAGCCGCTTGATCTTCGCATTGAGAGATCGTGTTGCATACAGAGCAAGGCTTGTTCGCAAATGTTTTCACGCAACCGTTACATATCATGTGTCCGCAATCTAATAATAAAGGGACAAGACCATGCAGGGGTACAAATTCTGGAACAAAAGAGAAAACCAATCCCTCTCAGCATCGTTCCAAAATTGCATTACATTTCCCGAGCATATAGATCTATATGTTTATACGTCGAATACGTATAATGCAAGGAATGTACAAACAACGTGAAGCTCTATATACTACTCTAACCTCTAGAATATTTACATTCGCGCCCTTTATGATGTAGACAAAGAAAGGCAGCGATACCTTCTTTCTATGTATCGTGCTAATACATTAACGATGCACATGGCACGTTTATTACGAATTACAAAGAGACTCAAGGAAACTCATTGTTGCGATAGAGCTGTCGAACGGAATTGAACAAAAGTTTTTACTTATTGTCAACGCAAAATTAACATGAAAATCGTCGAATAAAGAAGCAACCGGCTAACGCCTCCTTCAGAACATTTGATTTTTACCTTCGAGGAAAAATTGACGTTTGCATTGTGTGCAAAAGATGTTTCGCAGTTTCGTAGATGGCAAACTATAATTGCACGTGTATTTAACGTTCTTCCGTCTGGGGAACATTTTATCCAGCAGAGACTGATAATTCGTTCGAACACGTATATACCCGGCACTCACTATTTCCAGCTACTAACAATTAAACGTTTACACGCAGCGACACGACACGCGGCCCATGCAGCGGCAGATTATTTGAATGGTGGCGCAGTGCCGGCACACGATGCGAATGTCCACACACTTTAGCACTTGGCGCGGCAAAGTGAAATACTTGTTACACAGCTGACAGGGTGAGTAAATTGATTTCGATATACGAAAGACAAATGACGGGCGCAATTTAATTCAATATTTTACATCGCTGTACGGCAGTGCACGGTATTGTGCATATTTCGCGTTAGAATTATGAGGGACATTTCGAAGGTGCGAGGTCGGTTTATAAACCTCGCTATATAGGCGTTACTTTGAAATTAAGCGAAATTACGTGTTAAATTGTTGCTAGATCAGTAGACAAATATTGAAATAACTATTTTATTAGCCGTATAAATAGATTGCAAAGGTTCTTATATACTAAGAAAATAAAATATACTAAATGTGGATATATCAAGCAGTAGCAATATTAGGATTTACCCGGGTCAAAATTTGATTTAGTTTCATTTATTAATTGCATGCTTTTAGTATGCTATAATGGAAAGTACTTGTTCAAAACTAACATTATTGATCTTTCAAAAATAATCTCACTATACTTATTCTAAATCTCAAGGAAAGTAAAAGAGCCATAAAAATATAATTAATATAGTATCGTCTATTTATCGAAACGATAGAAAACACAGTTGCTAATTCTTTTAAAATCAACGCCATTTCGCGCATAAGAGAGAACAATCGAACTTCGATAGATCATATAATCGATGTCTCCTAGTTTAAACTCGATGCAATTGTTGCCACGTGATTCAAGTGTCTCGCGATCCTCAGGATAGATGCCGCTGCGATCTCTAGAGCAGCGCAATTTGGGAAAAACATAAAAAGTCAGGTACATAAGCGGCGAAGTTATGTTGGATCCATTGGATTCTAGGCGCGGTCGTGAGCAAAGATCCGTTATGATCCCACCCAAAGCGATCGCTCCAGTGAGCAGGAAGATTCTGAACCTCGATCGCTATATTTTACCTACGGTTCTATTCCTGCAATACTGGAGATTCGAACTTCAATTTAAACGCTCAATGATGATTAGCCGAAAGTCTTATTGTTATAAGATAATATGAATTTCTCACGTACATATTTTTTTTTGGGTACAGAAATTAGAGAAAGAAAGTCGCACTATTTATCATTGATAAGCATTTAAGGTCTTGGTATTTATTTACATAGCTGCGATAAATACTAAATAAATTAGTTGATTTCAGGTAAGAATATAGCAGTTCATCGTAAGAGTATAAATAGAAAGTTAGTCCTACAGTATCTTCAGGTGCTTACGTGGCAAATATATGTATTTGCCGTAAAACTATTTTCTTCCAACTTTCTCAACACGATATTGATAATATCAACAAATTATACAACCCTTCCCGTTGAATATCGCAAGCTTTACTTTTATTACATATGTCCCACTCGAGCTACTACAACAAAAAAGCTATACACCCGAATCACTGTTATTCAATTCTAAAAACAGATAGGCTTCCTAGCTCCTAAATATAACATCCGCATTTACATTTCTCGCGCGTCCGTTCTCCGACCCGAACATCGTTTCGTCGCACGAGTAATTGCAACTCTACGATCACGAAGCGAGGTGGCCTGGTCCAAGCGAAATTACTCGAGATCCAGCCGGTGATAATTCGAGTTTTCATCTTTGCGCAATCAGCTCGATCGCGTGGCCGCCACCTGGTCTCGGGATAGGCGAGGCGGGCAGAAAGAGGAAGCGAGATATCGGATTTAGGCCGCTGCTTGAAACAACAGTAGCACGTATCTACAGGCGGAGCGGTCTCTGGACTAGGCAAGCCAAGCGAAAGAGCCGTGGCAAGGTCTAGGCTGGCTGGCATTCAAGGTCGCGTGCACAGCGCAAAAGCCTCCGGATCTATCCCCGCCACGGATTTCTAGCGCCCTTTACCTCTCGCCATCTTTGTCGATCTGGCTCGCGTGCACACGTTTCGCCAACCTCGCATCTCACTCTCTCTCACCTGTACACGTTCTCCCTTCCCCGCGATACAATCGAACCTTCTCTCGCTTCTTCCCGTTCGCACGGTGTACCTGTTCTTTCTTACCCTCCTGCTCGCTGATCCCTCTATTCCTATTCCGTCTTCGCAGCCGAACCATTCCCTCCTCTCTCTGTCCAACCGCTTTACCCTTTCCGCGTGCAACATCGATTTACCCATAAAAATTCCCCGCACTCGACTCTATCGCTCGTCTATTACTTCCTGGCCGGTGTTCGCCGTCTCTCGCCCCCCGGAATCACCTTTGTAATACGCAACAACAGCATGATCGATCCGCGGGATAATTCAGCCGCACGCATGGCTCTCCTTCAATTCGCTTATTTGCATGCCTCCATCTGCAGCCACGTGTATGCGGGCAGCATTGGTGCGCGGAGCTAGGTAGCCGGATAGAGAGGAGAGAGAAAGGATGCGTTCAGAATCGGTCGAGAAACGGAATCACTCGCGGGAACGAATTGTCCAGGCACGCTGCGAGCAACGAGCAGATGAAAATAATGCAATAAGAGGCGACTTGGAAGGCAGGAATAGATTATAATATGTGGATAGATTATCATTGCCGCGAGACATCTTTCGATCGAGGGTACAGGTGTTGTTCGGAGTTGGGTTACGTAGATCCTGATCGATTTTTAATTACGAACGGTTTAGTGCGGCAAATTACAGAATCAGGTTTGGTTAGAATTCAAATTAAACGATATTTATAGTCGATTTGTTAACGAGCAGTAGATGAAGTATTAAGCAGACTGACGAAAAGATTCACCTCTCTCTTCCTTCTATTTTCCTGTACAAAATCGACGTTACCTTCTCGATTCTTACACAAATAATTAATAGGCAACGAGGTTGTATAACAAACGATAGTGCCACTTCGGTCAAACTCAAATAACACCCATTCCCTCTAATTGTCCACTTCACTTTATCCCCAACCGTTCGCGTCTATACCTCATTCCAATCCATACGTGCGTTTTGTTACTAGGATGTATCCGAGCATTGCCATTGAATCGTCAGTCTCATTCAAGAAAACGTCCATATTTCTTGCAACGCGTACCAGACCTCGTTCAACTAAAGCCCATTTCACCTGGCCGGCAAAAGGTTCAAGCATTACACGAGCCAGCCTGCTACCGGTCGAAACATTTTATTACATCGATGATCACAGGAAGGTAGCAAAGACGAACGTATCAGTTCAGAGAATACGGTCCAGGTTTCAATGGAGCCCCGTTGCAGGTCGATAAACGCGAGTTGTTGCTCTCTTCTGCAACGATACATTGCCGTTACCGGCTTCTGAGAGCGTTTTCAGCGAGCGATATTGCGCTCAAAGGAGACGCCTAGGCATCCTAGCCGGGCACTCCGTGTCCCGGTACAGGATATACTTGTTCCAAAGGGGGACAAGAGAAGCGGTGATCGTGCAAAACCGTTCACCGCGAATTTCACTGCGAAAGGGCATTCCGGACGCCCGGCCTCTTTCTCCCGAGAAGTCTCTGGGTCCTGTGACGGAAAATGAAATCCGATATTGTAATTCCACGCGCTTGTGTAACACGAACCAGCCGTTTGGAAACGTGGAGAACGACGCGTGTGTCGCCCTTTTTCAAACCTGACGCTGCTGCACTTCGTGAAATGAATTTAAAGCGCGGGCGCGCCGTGAACGCGAGCGTGAACACCGCGATATTAAAACACACGAAACCGGCCGGATGTCATGCTTTGAAATTCGCTAGGAAACCGTCGGATATACTTTATACGGATAGGAACACCTAATAATAAAGCGACGTGACCGCGTGCTCGTGCAAATATGAAGTTGGTCGTACCTTGCGAGCCACCTTGTACGGTGGAAAGGTGCGAAGAAATGGGGCGCGAAGGGACCAGTGTTTGAATTAATACGAGAATGTGTCGGTTGGATTTATGAAACGGAGGATTTATAATGGACTATTACTATACTATTTTTGATGGATCCTTTACACCTCTGGTTAACCCTTTCGCTTTGGTGTTCGCAGAAACGAAGGTATCCTCGATACACAAAACAGAACAGGTTTAAATCTTTCAATGAATCGGTTTAATGTTAATAAAACTGAATTAGTACAACTTTCACCCTTGCAAATTCAAATTCGATAATGTATTTTTCTGACGAATATAAAGGTGCTTGAAAGATATGACGAATTTCTGAATAAAACAATTATTTTTTAACGAAATATTGGAAACACGAATGACGTTGGGATTTAATGTTTCGGAAAAACTGCTAGAATTATAAAATATTCACCGAAGAAGGATGAATCCTCGAATCTTTCGACGGCGAATCTGTTCTGAAACTTTCCGTAATGACTAAAACCGTTCCTGATGTTTCTCTCTCCTCGTTTTTTTTCCCCTCCTCACCGTCGAATCGCACAGCGTTAGCTCGTTTACTCGCCAGCCAGACGTCTGCTTGTCCATTCGTTATTCCGTGAATAAATAATTGAACGAACATGCGCGTGCGAAAGCATGATGAAAATTTCAATCGATGGCTTTTCGTCCGTTCACTACTTTAAAATTATTCATCGATCTCTTTCTACTGTATCGGCTATTCCGCTATTTCACACTTTCCCCCCTGCCCGTCTTTTCCTCCGCTTTCCATTCATTTTCTCTTTCCCCGATTCTCACTGCGGGAGCACCGACTGTTTCAGTCCTGCGACGAGTAATTTTGTGCTCGCCCAGTTTCGATATTAACCCGTTCGGAAATTTCATTTCACTTTGCAGTTTAACCGTGTGAACGCGTGTTTATCGTATCGCAGGACCCGTTCGGCGGCTGTAAAACGTTTCCATGTGCCAGTTTCTTCGCGGAGACAGGCAGCCGAGGCGATGGAAACCGAAAACCGCCTTGGGAATCAACGTCACTTCGGCTAGTACCTAATCTGGGTCACCGGCATTGAATGTAGGACCGAAGTGGAATACTAGGACTATGGTGATCAGATCAGGTGTATTCAGAGCAACACCGAAATCTGGCGGAATGACTTTAACATAAATAGTAGCGAGATCTGGGTCGTTGTTCGATAGACGTTTTAGAGTGAAACGGGAAATTACTCGTTGATGAACTGTTAGGCTAGATTTACTCTTGGTTAATGAGGTTTCTTGGAATCCCTGGTAAAATACATTTTCGAAAGATATTTAAGATAGAATAGTATATATAAATATTGTTAGATTTATTTTGTTCAGCAACTTGTTAGATTTTTCTTACTTGCGCATAAGGCTCGTTAATTATTTATATCACCGATCGAAGAAGAAATTCTGCTGTCATTGGCGATCATTTAATCCAAGGCGACGCGCTAAAAAGTGTCTGATAAGTGAAAAAGTATCACTTCAAAGCTTGCGATTTTTTCTACTAAATAAACCGTCTGCATGGGCCATTCATCCGTAATTAACATTGCGATAAATCATATCGAACTACAAGTTCATTAGTCTGGTTTAAATCCAACTTTAAGTTACTAAAATTATTGTCACCAATTTAAAGATACATGTTTATTCCAACAATGTTTATTCCACTAGAACTACCAAAGAAGTCAAAATGACTAGTTTCAGATTTCTTGCTTTACAATTATTAACGTACAGGTGTCGTTGTAGCAATCCACGATAACTTTTAATAAAACAGAACGACATTTAATTGTCTCTATTTACTGTCCATTAAATGACTCTCGTGTTCATAATCGGTCTAACACATAACATCTGAATAGTGGGAGAGTCTATCGGCAGTTCCAGTGTTAAATCAAAAAACTCTTTTCACCCGTCGAGTTAAAGCTGCGTATCCGCAGAATCGTTAAACGATCGCTCACACTGCGACACCAAGTCACCCGGTTAGCCGCCCCCCGCTTCGAAGGTGAATCTCCATCGGCGGGACGAAGGGCGATAATAAAAGCACGTGGGCAAGTATCTGGCCGAGTCTGTTGGCAGAATTCCGCAGGAATTTTCGAGGCTTCCCCAGCGTGCAATAACGAGGATCGGCCTCGTTTATCACCACTTGTAGCTCTACCCCAGCCGGCCGAGCCGTTTTCTCTCGCTCGTATGGACAAAAGGAGGAAGACGGAACTACTATCTCGCTTTCGAGGCGAGCGCTTAGTCGGCCTGCGACTCGTGTACGTGGCCCCTTTCAGCCCCTTATTTTCAGACCGTTTTCACAGGCATCGCCACTACCACCTTCGTCGTCCCTGCCTCTCCCTTCGCCCCGTTGTGCTCCGTTTTCCGTGCTCCTCTAGCCTTCCAGGAGAATCGAGGGCTCGACGGTCGACGACAGACACGCTGGTGGCCGTGTAGGCCGTCCCGTTCTCCTGCGGCTGCCTGCAACTTCTGCTTTTCAATGCACAAGCCAGACGGCCGTCTGGCACGCGACTCCAGCCGCGTCCCCATTCTACTTTTGCTCCGCTGACGCACAGCTGATCCTTCTTCCCTGCGTCCGACCGGGAACAGTCGCCTTCCTGGAGGGAAAAGTCGATGAGAGAACTGACAGAGGACAGGTCGTTGGCGGTCTGATAATGAACTTTACTGGCCGATCGATCGGACGTCAAGAGTCCATTACTGTAAAAAAAAGGGCAAGTCTGTTATTAATTGCATCGGTTTTAATTTGCGCAGAGCGACGACGGTACTTTGCCGAATGGTCGTATAATTATTTAAACCTGCTGTTATTCATTTTATAGTAAACATAGTAATACGTTTTTGTAATATATTTATAATGTGGCTGGGAATTTATCGAAAATAATCTTGAAGTTAATAATACGCATCGTCGGGGTGGATTATACAGTGTGTTAAGAAATGATAGGTTCAGTCATACTTATGGTGGTAATTTAGAAACAAGTGCATGAATCACTTTCAAATTTTCGGAATCTTAAGCTCTTATGTTAACAAACTGTTCTGTTAAATATTATATGGAAATAACGGTTCCAAAAGAAACTAGAAATCTTTTACTGAATGTAACCATTTTTTCACTGTTAATAAATGATAGGTTCACTTGTTAAAATGGCGATTAAATGATTTGTTAATGCACCAAAATTTAATACATCACAATATTCTTTCGTTATAATGCATTCATTGTGAACTTTGCTGCTTGACACCTTTTGCCCTATATTCGCCGTTTTCCGTCTGCAAAATTAAAATTTATGCATGGTAATGCAGCTGTACACGGTTCCTCAAGCACTAGACAATGGTTAAATACTAAAAATATAGACACGTTAACATGGCCATCAAGGTCTTCTGACCTTTACCCTATTGAGAATTTGTGGGGACAACTAGTACGGGATGTTTACGATGATTGTCGCCAATTCAATAATGTAAACGGGCTCAAAACGGCAATTATGAACGCTTAGGATCGCGTTACTAGTCGGCAACTCACAGATCTTATCAAATCTATGCCAAAGCGAATCAATTTACCACTTAAAAGTGGTGGAAAACCTATTAGATGTTAATTTTAATTTTTACTTTGTTAGGAATTATTTAATGACGATGTATAAATATGTTTTTTAAAGTCAACCTATCATTTATTAACAGATGAAATATGTTAAAATTACGATTTTCTTATGATACGTCATTTTGAAATATTACTCCAAAACGAAATTTAGCAATAAGATTTGTTAGTACAAGGACCTTATATCTCGAAAGTTTGAGAGCAATTGATACATTTCTCTATAAGTTACGATGATAAGTGTGAGTGAACCTATCATTTCTTAACATATATTCACTGACCTTACTGGAACCACGCTGAATCTTGTCATTTATAGGAAGATCGTTCTTACAGTAGTACAATCGGACAGCATTCGACTAACGTTACTTCTTCTCGGCGACATTTCACGAGGCTTTAACAGGCGCGAGACATACCTCGCAATAGCTGGAAAGTTTATGTAGATGCCTGACGTATTAATTAAGTGCCGCGTATTAATCTTCGCCGAGTAGTCGAAGCAGGTAACGAACGATGTCGTCCTCGACATCTTGGCACGTAGCAGGGGAACTTTTAATATTCCCCGGGTGTCTATTTATTTTTTCTTTCTTTCTCCTTTTTTCTCCTCTCTACAAACGAAAAACGCGTAGACAGGGGCGGAGGACGGCCTGGCAACGTGGCTGATAGATTAGCGACGAGATCGAAGCTGTAGTAACGTGACGGGGGTTGAGCGTGGGGGGCGCGGTAGGTGGAAGGAAATTAACAACTTCTCTTTTCGCCGATCGTCAATTTTATTGCGACTTCTCACCTCCACTCTGTAGGCAGATTCATCCTGGTTCCTTGATTGCACGGAATCCACTGGAAAGGCCAAGATACGCCGGTGTACACACAACGAAGAAGATGACGAAGTGAGAGTGGTCGATAGCTGCACGACGCTCTTTCCACTATTCTGCTTCCTACTTCTTTCTTTATTTCTCTCTCTCTTCTACCCTTTCTCATCCCCTTCAGCCATTCCTTTCCAGCACTTCTCAGTGAACTCACTCCAGTTTCCATGCGAACGACGGCCCCGTCCTCCTCGCTTTCTTCGCAGTTTAACGCAGAATCTATACGAGTTCGTTGCGATACGTGTCCCGATGCAACCGTACATCTACATTGTCGACAGCAACAATGAAGCCGACTCGTTTTTCTTCCCCCGCGTCTCTGCTTCCTTTTCATACCCTTCCCCGTTCCTGTTTCTATCCTTCGCTGCTGGCAACGGGGAAGGGGTGCAGTTCCTCGTGCAAAATGTGTTCCAATTAATGGCACAAAAGACGCTGGACGATTAATGCTTGGCGGATTGTTAATTATTAGTGGCTTTAAGGAGGTTGATACTCTGGACAAGGGATCGAAGGTGGAGCTTGCAGTGTTACTTTCGTTTCTGCTTGGAATTTGATGTGCATGGCTGCAATTCTTGTTGGATGCACGTCCGTAGGGTTTAAAGGGAGTCTTGTTAGCTTTATCGCACGAATAGAAATAACAGTAAGCGTACGGTTGGCACAATTTCGGAGGCACAGTTGAAATTACCGAGCTACCAGCGTGACAGTCGTGGATTAATTCGAACGATTTTCCTGTAACAGGATAGATGAGAATTTGTGGATTAAAAGTAGCTTTGTTATGTTTTATATTGTTCGTATAAATTACTAAGTTCAGCTGAGAGAAATGAATTATAAAATTGCACCGCGTTCTATCTTTCTATTAAATTTTCAAATAATTTGCAACACACACTGTGTTTCTTGAAAATTCATTCCAGTTCTGATGCAGCAGCTTCAATTAACATCGTCTTAAAAATTCAATTCCGTATATTCCGAACGCGCTTCACAATTAATACCGACGTATCTACCTTTCAATATTTCCGTAGGATATTTGTAATCATTATCGTTCCACGATAAAAAAATTCCATTTTGCAATACGCTGTCAGAAAATTCGCAAACATAAGCAAATATAAATATCCATTTTTCTATACAGTTGCAAAATAAATGCTGCCGAAATAGTTGCGGGAATCCAAAGACAATACCGATGCTCCGCATAATATTATCCCCGAAGCGAACGCTTTAAAAGATTCACGCCGAACAGCATCAGCCCCGAAGTTCCACCAAACAGAGACCATTTTGGTCTGCCGTATTCCTGGCATGCCGCGAGCGCAATGTTTGTCAGTGTGAGTAGGAATCGAGCAATCAGCGACTGTTTGTAGGCCCTTTCCCAAATTCATTAGCGCACGCTTTTCGCGTCGAATCGAGTGAAAACATTCCCTGTTTCGATATCCGCACGCGACTTATGTTGGACGCGTTCCCATCGACACCATCGTGTTCCGTTCACTGGCCGTGGCGATTCTCGGCAGGTTTCCACCCCAAATTTGTTTTCGTCCCTTGGAAAGCTTGGGATCGGCGACGGTAAATTCGGTAAACGCGCCGAAGGGAGATACCTCTTGGCAATACTGCATTAAACAGAGTTGAATTTCAAGCTCGTAACACAAAAAGGTGGAGCACTCGCGTTTGGATTAGATAACCTTCCTGTTCCCCATCTATTTTCGTTTTACACAGCCGCGTTTCGCGGTCCCCGATTGAATTTATCATTTTTCCGCAACGGAAAATTGCGCGCAAGGTATCAAGGCTTGCCGTCGATTCATCGCGGTCTCGCAATTTGGCGTGCTGCTAGCAAACCGACGGCAACAAATTGATGCCCTCTGGGCCCGGTGTCGGTAAATTAATAGTGCCGGCGTTAGGTTCAATCGATGATGCGCAATAAATTGATGAAATCGTTATTGCACAGTCTCGTATTATTTAATCAGGGGCGCACACTTCATTCAGGCACAATTTTCTGAATAACCGTGGATAACTAGATGCTCGAATAACACGCCGTTGCCCGGACGGTCATTGTTCATCGACGTCGATGATACACTGTAGGACGCTTCGTGCCACCGTGCGACGTTAATGACACCGTTGTGCCCCTTCCCTGTTCCGCGACACCCTTTCGATGACGTCTCTACGGTTCCGTTCTCCCTCCGACTCTTTCTAGAAATGATTTCTCTGCCGTCGACAGTCAACCGGTCGATTAAAAATCAACGATTCGTCCAGTCTGCGAGGAGACTTCTTCTTGGAGTCCCGCGACCAAAGAATGGGTTACAAGATGTACATATGAAACGGAAGATGGAGGGAAAGTTGTTCGCCTTAGGAGGCGTTCGAATTTTCCCATATTTCCGTCGCCCTGGGACTTTCTACCCCGACAAGTTCGCTCTATCGGCCATCTTACCGCCCTTATTCGCCCTTTGTTCCAACGTCTAGAGCCTTCAGACCCAGTTACACGTGCTCGCGGGACTAGTTAAACCTCTTAACAGCGTGCTCTTGACAGCTAATAGGTAACATTTAGTCGAACGACAAGCCCCAAGGAAGTTTGTTAAAGCCCTCGCCTTCTAATGGGACAAACGAAAAATGTCATCTGAATGCATCTGCAGCGTCCCACCTAAGCTGAGCTCCTTCGTCCTCATCGTCCCTCATCTTCCGCCACCTTTTGTTCGTGATTTTTATTCCTCGAACCGGCGGCTGGCTGCGTTGTAATACGGCCGGTTAACGACCAGCTCGCGGAATGTATATTTTAAATAAGACATCCAACGTCGCCGGCGCGGTTTCGCTGAAGGATCGAGGAGAGCCACAATCCCCGCGAAGGACGGAGTAAATACTTTATTTCAATCTTTAGACTTCCGTGTCTCTTATCTCGAAGGGAAACTCACAATGAGATCTTTTCAATCGGATAAAGCATAATATCTCGTCGCGGAACAAACGTGTATTCAGCGTCCTGAAAGCTGGACGAGGACGCAAACGATGGTTATATTCGTTAGTCCATTCTTCACGCGGTTAACGATCAGAATTCTTGGAATTCGAACAATGCCAGCTGAGATTTGAGAGAATGCGATTCTTATGGGGTTATAATGAACAATGGAAATTAATACACTTTGCCGGGCACGTTTTTGCGGGTTAACGTAATCATCGCTGCGTTGAAAAGGATTCATTTTCCAAAGTGAAGAAACACCGCACGGAAATTCGTATTTCTGGTCAAGAAAATCTGGACAAGCAGTATGCCTGCGAAAGCAAGCCAGTGTTTCCGCCTTTGTTACTTTTCCTCTGGCACACAGGTTGCTTCTGAAAATGGAGTGATCGGAAGAGACCGTTCCGGCGACACGTGTTACACGAAACACAGTGGTTCACAGAATTTGTCGACCCAATTGTGCCTGTTCTTTTGTTAAGATACTCGATGATTGATGCTTACAAATCAGACGCACATTTGTAACAAGTCATTGGATCCTTCTCGATCACAATCTCAGAATTAGTCCTTTCCCATACTTATTTATGGTAAAATTGACGCCCAGTCTCTTCCCGCGACTTCTAACTCTCTTACCCCTTTCGACGACCCCCGAAGCGAACGATATGATCGATGCCCGGCACACAAGATGCCCATGCAACGAACGTCCTCATCAATTTGAAATCGATACCCAAGCGTAGGCCACATTGTTCTACAAAGGACGCGGCATGGTGGGGGTTGCGTTTAACAGTGAATCGAACGCTAACGAGGCTACAACACCCCCGTCGCCCTACGTTCACATTAGAGTAACAGCACGGCTATTAGTAGTTAGTTACCCTTCGCGTGCCGCCGTCGTCGAGGACCTTGATCTAGGGCACACGGTGTGTTCTTGTTACCGCGCGCACTCTCACTGGCAAAGTTCTCACTCAGTTTACACGTATACCATAGGGCAGTTTCGCCAGCGTCAACGAGCTGAGCGCGGCCACGATTCGAACCGGGACGGGGAAACTGCCAGCCGCCGCCACATTTTTCGAAGAACGACGGGCATATCCAGCCCGCTGGACAGTTATCGTGCTCGTACACACGGAACGTGGCGGATTACACGAGTCGCAAAATATCTGCTGCCGCTCGCAATACCCCCTGTGTATCATATATACGCGCATACGTGTAAAGTGCGGCGCACTAAAGGGCGTGATACGAAACAGCGTCCGGTTCAGGATCCATCTACGAATACATCCTGGTCCGACGTTGTAACATCCTCATCGTCGAATTTCCAGGAGCTACTACCATGATACCAGGGGCGGGGGTTGGTTCGAGCGATAATATCGGCTGCGCTTCGTTCGGCCACGAGCGTGCGAGGAACTCGAGGGCGAAAACCGCAGCCGAACCTCGGCGACGTTCTCAGTGGTCAGCTTCGAACACAGATAGGACAGTGGTCCCGGAGTGTAGCCGAGATGAACGGAACACGGGCGGCCGGTATGGGGGTAAATAGACGCGTCTCTGCCTGGTAGGGAAACAGAGACGGTTTAACCTCGAGGGCGAAAGAGGAATAAGGAAGAAGCAGGGGTCAGGTGGGTGGGCAGAGAGGGGCAGATAGGATAGATAGATAGATACAGGGAAGAAAGGTAGACGCGTGAAGGGAGACAGCAGAGGGAACAGATAGAGACTAATAGAGAGAGGGAGAGACGTAGCAGGTGCAGGAGAGGATCCGCGTACGGGCGGGTGAGTTGTGCGTACCAATCGCGGGTGCAGGGTACGTCCGCAGGCACGCAGGAGGAGGTGAAAACCGGGCACAACCCCAGGAACGGAGGGTTCCGGCAAACGGGGCAAAACCGCCCACGCTGCTTCCCGGGGAACCGGCGCGCGTCTGCTTGCGCTGCGACGAGTGCTGCAACGCATTGAGTACCGCGCGCGAAAACGGGCTTCAACGCGACTCGGTTGGGTGGTGGCCCGATGTTCACTCGTTGAAGAGAAACGGGGAGGCAGGGGGAGATGAAGCAGGGAAGATGATAGAGGAGCAAGGCTAGGGAAGAAGGGAGAGAGGGTGAGAGAGAGGGATGCGTGAGGAACGGAAGAGGAAGAGGAAGAGGAGGATAGGGGAGAAGGAAGAAGGGTGCAGCAAGGGGTTGACGGCGAGGTTGGGGGTTAGAGGGGATGGGTGGGCTAGCGGAGGTTGGGCGACGGGGGTGGTAGCCGATTCTCGGTTGGCGGTAGTGGTGGCGAAGGCTGCAGAGGCGAGAGGCGGCGGCGGCGGCAGCGGCGGCGGCGGCGAACATAAAATCCCTCGCACATGCCTGGTGCATTCATTAGGGGGGATGTGTCCGTGCAGCGTACACGTCGACCTGCATCCACGCCACCCTCTCTCTTTCTCTCGGCGCCACCCCTGGCCTCAGTCGCGCTGAGTACTTGGTGCACACGCCACTTTGTTGTCTCTCCCTTTCGAGGAGAAGTCCGCACCTGTACGCCGCCGAGGTCGCGTCGCGAGATAACCGTGCACCGCGGAATCACTTCCCTGACGATCGCCCCGTCGTTTGATCGCCCATGGAAGACGACTGTTGTTAACGACCGGTCGAGAAACACCGTATGTGCGGCGCTCGTTTTCCTCTGCGTCCATCGATACGTATCGTCTCGTATCTCGTCGCGATCGTTCGGCTGATCGCGTGCGATGACTGACCGTCGAGGCGAGTTGACGGCACCGCAACTGTAAACGCTGATCTCGGTGAGAACGATTGTATCTGTGCGTTCGTTGTCCGTTGACGTAATCGTTGTGCGCGAATGAACTGTCCATGAAGACGACAGAGATCGCAGTTCCAACGTGAGCGAAGGAGCAGACGATTTCGTGCACGCGAGGGAAGAGTAGTATCTCGTCCGGGGAGGATCGTCCTCTGGAAGATCATCGAGGAAGATCGCCCGCAGAGGGATCGAGAAAGGGATCCTTCCTCTGTTCACCGTCGAGCGGCTACGTCAGGCCGAACAGGATTTCATGTTCACGAATTTCAGTAAACCAGGTAACGATGCGCCAAACCCGCCCGCACGGAATCGGCGCGTCGATTTTCAGATTCTCATTCGTGAAACGTCCACGCGATTTCCACGGCTCTATCGTTAGAGCACGTTTGATTTGCGCGCTCGGCCTCTGTCTGGCTGCTGCACGCGGCGGCACGCTTATAGAGGGGATGATGCGAGCAGAGCTATATACGCGCCTATTCTGCCAGCCGCAGACACAGCCGACACAGAACGGGGCTCATCGATCGCGAGATCTAGAGTCGTGCGTCACGTGTTTCCTCCCTCTCGCTTCGTCAATCTCCCGTCGAGGGTGAAAGATACGAATACCGAACGACGGAGTGAACGTTTAACCGCCGATCACATTCGACGGGATTTCTATTATTGAAACGAGTCTGTTTGGTCAGTCTCTTATCGAAACGCGAGCCTCGCCTCTTTCTATGACATGTTACTTGGATCGTCGATTTCGTTGTTCTCTGGTTCTTTTTTCGTTTTACGATTGTCCCGATAATCCGGTGGGGAAATAAGGATCACGAGTCTGGCTTTGATCGTAGGAAATACGCGGATTGCGGCAGACACGAGGGTGGGTTGAGAATTCGCTGCGAAATTCCGTAACTGATCATGGAATTGGGCAGTTTAACGAATTTCAATAATGTGCTCTGTAAACTAGACTGCATTTATCGGCCCTGGGTCCGATTGAAACATAAACTGGTCCAGTGCGGGGGAAAACACGCGGCAACGGAATTGTCGGATTACGAGAATATATTCGAGAACTTGGACATCGATTTTTGACCGACGTGATTGCTCGGTGGCCAGACTCGAACGTATTTTTATAATCTTGAGAATTCGTAGAAGTTTATAGAATTGTATACTACTTCGTCAATGAAAGGAATAAAAGTTGAAGTATGTAAAGGCTGATTCTTGCTCAATGAATTGCTTAAAGAAAGTAACGAGACTATTTCTATTTTTGTAGAGACGTATCAATACTTAGGAACTAGGAAGTAGAATAGGTTGTGCTTGTGTAAGACACTGAATTAAAGTACGCGAAATATATGTTTCTCGAAGATGCTCAATTAAAAATATATAGATTTACCATCTAGCGTAGATAACAAAATAAACTGTAATCAATTTAAGCGGGAAATAAACCTCAAGTCCCCCAACTCTCTACGGGGTAAAAGAATTAATCCCCTTCGAATCAGAATTCGAAGTGCGCAAGATGTTATTCTGAGGATCGCAATTCGTTTACTCGACTCGATAAAACGTTTCTCGGCCGGGACGAACGAAAATCTAAATATTCCTTAAGATGTAATTTAAAAGCGCCGTTCCACGACGCCGACGACGACAGGTTTTTACAAAAATTCTCCATGCAAATTTCGCGGAGGTGTTAAAACGAGCATCTGCACAATCGAAATACGGAATTTCGAGAAATGGAACGATCCGGGAATTTCGGTGATAAAATTTGGGATAAAAGGGGATGGTGGTATATTAGAATTTTCATGGGCTTATATCCGTAATATATCGTCCGTTACGTTCTTTCCGTATGCAAATACAAAACGTCGTAACTTCTTAGACGGTGCACACCGGGTGGACAAATATCGCAACGGCGGTACGTCAAGATTAATTTTTAATCTACCGCGATGGCCAGTTGGGGAACGAATCGCAATTTACTGTATAGCTCTTCGAATTGCGCACAGATCATGAGCTAGTAAAGGAATAAAAAGGAAAGGAGAACAACGAAAGGAAATTATCGCGTTTACAAAAGAAAAAAATCCAAAGCTTTGCAAACCAACGCAAGCCGTTATCGTTTATTCTCTTTCGCTTTGAGCGATACCATAGACGATGGTTTCCATTAAACAAGCTGGTCGATGGTTCGAGCATAAATCTGCGCCATACAACGTGTGTGCACTAGATCATTTCCGCAAAAAAAGAGATAAGCGAGAACAGAAAGCAAATACTATCCGTCCCTTTTACATCGTTTGCTCTCTGAATGTATGCGTATCGCAGCCTCGTCAGGATGATCGTGTCTTACTTTCGATCACAGGAAAAGCCACTCGAGAGGGAGGAAAACTCATAGTGATATACCCCCGCGTACCCGTGATTTCCAACCGTAAGACGGGAACACCTATGAAACGCGTAAGAACGCTTCAACACAGGCCCCCTCCGTTTCTACGGCGAACCTCTCGTTCGTTTGAAGATCACAAGTTCAAAGCGTGCTCTTTCTCCTCCTAAGCTGCGCCATGCCGTGCAGAGCCGCTAAGAAATACGTACGGCCGAGCGCGAGCGGCGTGCATCTTTTATCGATACGGCTTATTTTACACGGACATTCTTACCGCCGCATTAAACTCTACTCGACCGTCGTGAATCTGCGTTACCTTTTGCTCGTGCCTGAATTATTTATACGCGTTCGCGTGCGACGCACCTCTCCGTTTACGAATTTAGGTACGAACGATCGAGCGTGATGAAATCAATATTCAATATAAATCGCCCGTATCTGCCGTGTATTCGAAACGCGCTACCATTTTCTTACGTACGAGATGAAGAGGAAACGAATTAGAACCGAAAGAAAAGTAGAAGAATGTTCACGACAAATTCGTGGATTCGCGGAACACGCTAAACAATTGCACGCGTCGCGTAATCTCGCACCGCGAATGAATAAAATCACTGCGCGCGCATCTAGCGCGCGAGCATGCGCGGTCCGCGAGGAGTTCGCCCGAGCCGCGTGGCACCGCTGCACTTCCGGTATGCGCCGCGCGAAGATCGTCCCTGAAGATCTTGCCAGCCGCACGGAAGACAGAGAAATGATTTCGTTTCGCCGCGCTACGTCAGCCCGTCGCGCGAATACTTTCCGCGCTAGGGCAAGAATACGACGGCGTATCGTGGCTCCATACGCCGCGGTGCCTGCCTTCCACTTGTTTTCCTCGTGGAACAGCCAAGGCCACCGCGAGATAATTATACAGATAACGGTGATGCTTCGCCGGTGCCCCACCTGCATGGAGGATCTACAGGTCCGTTCCTTGCCTAAAGATAAGCTTTTACTATTCTTCTATGTGTGCTTGTTTCTTAGCGTGTTCATCATTGCCCTTCTGTACACACGCGACACACGCATAAACACTCCTCGACATGGTAATACCGTGTCGATTTTCTCTCTGTTCTTTTTTTTGTCTTTTTTTTTTAATTGTACACTCGACGATTGTTACACAATTCACATTGTATGGTGGTTATGAAACGTTACTTTGGAGGCAGATTCTGTTTCACGAACAACAGTATACAGAGGCGACTATACTTTACTTTGCTCGAGGAACCGGTTCGCACAATTAATTGCGTAACCATTTAGTTGACCCAGGACGATGATGTTTGCTAATGCTTGGCAAACGAGCAGACTCTTTGTCAGCCGCAGGTTCATTTTCGATCGCGGATAAAACTGCCATCGAGCACGATTAAAAAGGACCCGCGTGAACGTGCTAATAGCCGGCTAGCGTGAACCATTCAGTAATTAGTCGTCGACGGAACGAGTAAATCCGACTTGATACCGCCGGATGCGATTACTCGTTCCTCCTTTTTGCTCCGCGCTTGTACGCGGCGCCTTGGACGTTCGGTATAGAGTACAGAAAAGAAAAGAAGAAAAAAGAAGAGAAAAGGTAAAGAGAATATCGCTAGAAATTTTTAGGAAATAGAATTACGCGAGACGGAAGTCGAGCAGATTCGTGCACCGAATCATTTAAATTCCCTCCCGGACAAAGAATTTCGAGTCCATTGTAATTCCCTGATACGGTTGATATTCTCGTTCACTCGCTTTCTCGCTTTGACTAGACGTTTTCCGTCAGGGATAGCGCCCGCCACAATTTATGGCGATGCCTGTTCGCGAGACGCGAGTAAAATGTGAAGAAAGGAAAAAAAAGAAGAAATAAAAAAGGTCTATCCTCGAACGAAGCTATCGTTCTAAACGTTTGCTGTTTGTCCGCTATTAAAAATATCGCGACACACCCTAATGCAGGCGTTATTGTACTCCTCGGGCCAACATTTGAAATCCTCAGAAACACGCTCGAGATAAATCCAATTATACCCATTGCGTTATCCGCTTAATACACCGAATTCCTATTTAGCAACACGCCCCGTATCTTCGCCGGGGACAAGCACGCGAATAGTAATTTTGCGCAGTGCCAATCAAAGCGCGGATTAAATCTGTTAATGGTCGGGCAAAGCTTGTAAATCCATATTCGAAAACCGATCAAGAAGATTTCCCAATTTTCCCGCTGCCTATTGATTTCGTATGGTTAACGCCATTATTGTTCGGCACGTGGACGGCCGAAATTAATATCAGGAAGCTCGCGATTTGCGTGAATTACTGTTTATCGCGGTCAAATGAAGCCGAACACTTTTCGGGCCGCACGATTTTCCACGAAATGCAATATACCTTCGCGCCTGACGTAGCGTAATCGTTCGTTTATTCGAAAATACAAAAAAAAAAAAGGAAAAGGAGCAAAGGTTTCGATTAGGCAACGAGGTTTGTTTTATTGTATCTTTTTTTTTGCGAATTACTAAGGAGGAAACCAGTTTCAAGACTTTCTTTTTATAGCACCTCGTTCAAGGATCTACGAATTTTACATACATTACATGCATTACAATAAAGCGACGCCGTATAGTTTGTCACGCTTTACATGATAGTCGAACTTCCGTGTAATACCTTTCAAAGATTGACACGAAACCTTCGAACGTGTTACCGAAACGTTCTCGAAGAGAGGAAAAGGAAAAACTGCATATGGCCCTGACAATTTGCTTCAATTAAGAAGATAGGTTCCTTAATATGATAATAGAGAACGTTTCTTCTGTTTACCGTGAATGCGTTTTAAGCTCCCGATTGAATTTTTTTATAATAAGACCAGCGATTTCATTTATTTCTATTTCGCATTGCAGTATGCAGGAATGATTTTATTTTTCATTTTTTGGTAAGAGAAAAGAATTCATTGGGCAGAGTACAATTTCTGTTCAATTATCGCGCTTCGGGCAGTCAATAAGATAAATGCGTTTGAACCTCGACGTTTGTTTAAAAGCTAATTGAATTGAGCATTTATTTACTTATTTTAACCTTTACCGTTCGTACATTTTACGGGTTATATATTTTAGCAGAGAATTATATCGCGATAGGATATAAATCACATATTTGTTGCTTGTTGATTGCATAATCGAATTGTTATTTCACGATGCTCTAATAATTATTAATTATTCCATATAGAAATCGTCGTTAAATATTACAATAAACTTTGTACAGAAATGCTGTTTAATTCAAGCGACTACTTTCCGAAAGGCGGAAAAATATTGTAATTATATTACAACGATGGCATTTGATTCTGGTCCATTGTTGTGTCATAAACCGATTTAATATTTCCAAAAGTAACAATACAATGTTGCACGCGAGAAGTGTGAAATAAACGTCCATTTAAATAGGAAATCTGAAGAGAAGTTCTATCCCGTGACTTAGCAGCGTTTGAATTTGAGCGCCCTTCGCGCCATTCCCCCGGCAGATGCACGAAGGTCAAAAGTATTTTAAAAATAAGGCCGTAGGCATTGGCAGATTGGTATGGTAGTGGACGTTAAGGGTCGGGTGGCGTTGTAATGGCAAAAAGTTTGCGAAAGGTGAGTAATCATCGGGACGATAAACAAACTCGGGTCGTTGGTGTATACGGTGCGTTAGTTAGCTGGCGCTGGGTTTAGGTAAATAGAGCCGCGTGTGAAGCGTGTTTGAATGGTTAGAAATCGGGCATCAACAAATCGAGTATTCGCGAGAACGCTCGTGGCTAGACGAGTACGGCCGACAATGGCGCCCAAGCCTCGCGATTATTGACATTGCCGAAAACATTATCTTCGATATATTTGATATTATCATACCGTGGGTGACACATACTGCGTCGCAATTAACACTCTAACCTTATTCTCGTTCGCGTGAACGTTTCCGCCGCAGTGAATATCGTGGACGGTGTAGTTTGCCGTTGCTTAGGTTATGCGAAAAAATGTTTTCGGCACGTATAGTAGCGACGCGTGAACCCTGAAGGGTTTTACAGTTATACTGCAATGTGGCACATTTGCAGAAGCACGGAGGAAGTTGTGTGGGTCTAGAGTTGCGATATAATCTCCGTGGAGATATCGTCAGGCCAATATAGGAGAGTGTGCGTGAAGAAGGCGTGTGAGTTAAACGTTTTAAGGGTTAGGGAGTCATTCTGTGTAGCCAGGGTGATCAAAGTCCTCTGGTGTGGATAGCTCAGGGCAGCTAGTTTGGTTGTAGGGACGGGATTGGAGATAGACAAGATGGACCAACAGTATTGCCTACGGTGGAACAATCATCCAGCCAACCTCACAGACGTTCTCAGCTCGTTGCTTGCCAGAGAGGCGCTCTGCGACGTTACCCTGGCGTGTGTTGGAGAGACATTCAAGGCACACCAGACGATACTCTCTGCATGCAGTCCATATTTCGAGAATATTTTCCTTCAGAATACCCATCCCCATCCGATTATATTCCTGAAGGATGTCAATGAGACGGAAATGAAAGCGTTGCTGCACTTTATGTATAAGGGAGAAGTTAACGTTAGTCAGCATCTGCTACCGATGTTCCTTAAAACAGCTGAGGCGTTACAGATTAGAGGCCTCACTGATAATAGTGTAAATAACAAGGCGGAAGAGAAAAGCCCATCGCCGGAGCCAGAAACGCAAACCGGCGTTAGGCATACAGAATCGCCTAACCTTCAGCCTCTTCCTGAAAAGAGGAAACGAAAGGCTTCGGGCAGCTACGATGTTTCCCTTAGCGGTCCGCCCAGTGAACGGTTCATGTCAGATTCTCAGGTATGTAAAGAATAAGTATCGTACATCGCTGTTAGTTTCGCGCATGTAAATATTATTAGATCTATGTTTTTCTCTTTACGGAGTTCGTATACTATTTGCTCTCCTTTTTTAGTTATCCAATTAAAAAGAAATAAGTAGAGTATATTAAAAGAATATTATTTGAAAGCACTTAGTCGAATTTCTCATTATTTTATTCTATGCGATTACTCCAAAAATAATTTTACCTTTCTTCTTATACTACATGTTCTGCTTTATATTCTATTAGAAAAAACAAACAAACAAATAATAAGTTAGCACAGTAAAATACATCTAATTTCTATGATTTTATATATTTTTTCACTTTTTCATACTTACGATGTTCCATTTCCACAGATAATGTTTATTTTACCAAGAACGATTATAAAATTGTTTATAATTAAACCAATGAAAAATCAACATGCTGCTATGATATTCATTGCTATAGTTATAGTGAAATTATTTTAAAGAAATGCTTTATATTTTTGATCATAGAGAGTACGTAAAGTAGATGTTCTATTTTCGTTTCTTAACTCTTTCTTTGTTTATTAGCTACGTACGCTAATAATCTTCATACTGTGCGCAAATTGAAATTGCAATTTTAGAGAGAACATAATTTATTGTTCCCGAGAAGATATTCGAAATGTACACACTCCTTGCGAAGTTGCGCGCGTGCGTGTGTACATGCGTTGCGGACACGTATGCACGTGTAGTGAAATATATAGATGCAAATTTCTTTTGCACAGGTAGTTTTACAATTTCGATGATAATGATAATCGGGTGTTATTATAGTTGGATTATAGATGTATCTGATTGCACAGCTTTCTAAATATCTGTACTTGTAGCCTTGAAGCGTACAGCAAATGTTATTCTAGAAATATCGCTTATGTAGTAGATTAATCCGTTAAAAATAACGATAACCCGAATAATATACCATAATACTTCTTCCTAGACGATTTGAATAAAAATTACACGGAAAATTTGTCACAAGAAAAATAATTCGTAGCTCTTTCTTCGTATTATTGAAAAATTGAAGTAAATCACGTTCAAATACAATAATGAATACGTATTTTGATTTGAATGGAAATATTTGTAGCAGTCAGGATATGATAAATGGTATTGGTATATAGAAGATGCATAATTTTGCAATTTTGTATTTTGTATTTTTCCAGGCATCCTCACAATGTAGTTACAAATCAAGCCCTCCTGTGATTCCAAAGTTAAATAATGCCATGGGAGGTGACATGGAAGATGGTGGTCGACCTATGTCTCCTGCATCACAACCACAACCTTCAATCAAGCAAGAGTTAGATCATCACTTACCAGATTTCCATGACAACATTTCCCTCCCAGTGAGTAATTTTTTTGTATTTCAGTTTTTTCTTAGGTGTTTGTACGATCTAACTGCAATATGCATGCCTGGTACAGATTGTAGTATATAATAATTCATACATGTGTGGTAACAGAAAACCTGCCTGTTTCTTTTCCATTCATTTCGTATACGAATGCTAAATGTTATTTTGTAAGTAAATATTCGACAATATGATATTTTACTCGTTTCATTCAAATACACGCGATGTTTTGTACCCGAAGAAAAATATTATTTTCTTCACCTCGTATAATTACATTCATTTCTCTTTTCGTATATAATTTCTGTATATTTCATTGCGAACATTTTAAGCTTTAGTAATTTATTTAATATTTGTAGTAGCTAAAAGTAGCTGTAGTTCGTAGAAAAGTTTGATATTAATGTATCTAGAATATTGCTTTTATTTCAGCATGATATTCCATTTGTTTCTAATTTCTTTTGTTGCCACTGTTTAATTCATGACTCGCGACCCGTAATAATTTGCTCACGAGCAACTAACCAGCTGTTCGTGAAACGTATGTTGCACAATGTATACGGTAGTAGAGTACAGTAGAAATATAATGTTTCGTTACTGTTCCCGCAATTAATGACTTGTCTACTATATTCCTACAACTACTCAGTCAAAACAAACATGGGAAGGAAGGGATGTCTAAATAGAGATACAAAAATTGGCTTCTTATATGCTACAAGACAAAAATCAAAGATGTGTTGATTAAACACATATCCTTTCCTTCTCTGTTGACAGACTAGTGTGGAGTGGGAGGTTCAGGGAGATGGGAAGAGTGACGAAACTATGGATGTACAGAACATGACCCAAAATCAGCCACATCCCGCTCTGATACAAGTTTCTTGCGAAAGCACTATCATGGCTGGAGGTTCTCTATCTATCAATATGTCAGGGACCACTGCCGATTGTTATGAGAATTATTACAAATCTTCGAAAAATCAGTCTGTCTCGTTAAAATCGAATTTCCACAAAGGCAACAGTAACGCGGAGTTGAAGTCCATAATCAATTCGTTATCGGAGAACAACGGGAGCGTTAAAAAATCACGCGACATCAACGATGTGCATAGGTCGATAATTGCAAATCCACAGCAAAGTATGTCTGTAATACAATCAACGTTGTGCAACATTTCGCCGCGTTCTATTACTCATAGTCGAAAGGCTGGCAGGTTCAAAGTTGGCTGGCTAGATATGTACTCGTGGCTCCAATACGACGAACGATCGAATCTGATGTTTTGTAAATACTGTAGGAAGTGGAGTGATTCAATTCCTGAAATACGCACTTCATTTGCTGCGGGGAATGGTAATTTTAGACTTGAAATTGTGAATCACCACGATAGGTGCAAGGCTCACAATTTGTGCGTTGCTAAAGAGGGCGAGGCAAAAGGGAGTTATAGTTACATCATGGAAACCTGTTGAGTTTACGTTCACAATTGTCATATGGATCACGAACGACTTCGGGATAATTTTGCTCGCATTCAGATCTAATTTCGCTCCATGACAAAGTTCTCGCGAAATGTGAGCAACCAATTTCCATTGCCACGAGAAAAGAAACTATGCAAAGCTTCTTTTAGCTATCGCAGAGAAGCCGTAATTGCATGTATGTATGCCCGTGATTTCCTTAAGACTGTGCAACACACATACATACCGGTCATTATATATTTTTATAAAGTATGTATATATATACTTTTTCCTTACGTTATACTCAATTTTATCGAAATGTTAAGATAGTTTTTACAGCACTCAGGGAGTGCCCCCCTTTCGTTTTAAAACTCATCATCGTTGTAAACGAACTAGCTTTATCGTTACACATTTCTAATATCTCTTAATTCCTTGGTGAGGTTCGATTTAGTTTAGACGGTCGAATTAAATTCGACAATTGCACGCTTAATCGCAGATTCTTGAACAGAATATTTGTTATATATATATATATATGTGCATGTATAACGTGCATTGTTAATTCGGAAACATTGTTAGAGAGAAACTAGTTGCCAAAGTATGTGCATTTCTGTGGTGATGCGCTTCTGTGATGAATATCTCTCCCGTGAAATGTAACAGAAAGGAAGAAACCGATTATATTTTTTATCATAGAGAAATGCTGATATTTCTTGTACAGGGTACATAGATAAGCATGGAGTTAAAGCTTCAATGGATTGTCTTTCACGAAATCAACCAGCTATTTTCTTACTCCGTTTGATATTATTAACGATGTAAATATTGAATAAAAATCAGATCGCTTTGACGAGTATCGTTTTATTATTTGCATGCTTCGTTCGGGTTTATTCGTGCAACGTTAAATTTCCGCAGCGCGTGCGAAAGGTCGTGAAAAGACAGATAAAAATTTCTCTCGCTATCATCCGTTTCCAAATAAACGGGTTCCACATTTAAAATTACACACTCCTTATCCGCAAAGGCTACGCTCGAAAGTTGATCTCTGCTACTTGCGCACTATCTAATCATTGCTTGAATTAACGTAAAGCACGAACGCAACGATAGCACTAAAGTTGCGGTTATCTATCGAGACAGTGACTCGTAATCGTTTGCTTCACATCCTCAAACGCATCAAAGTTCGCTGCATTATTTAAATTGTTACGATCGTATCGTGTGCAGGGTCATCCAGTTGGACTGCTAGGTGACGAAGGAGGGGTCACAACAGGCACGCCAAGCGACGGTGTGTCAGGAATTGAATCGTCTGAACACCATAATCCCCCAGAAATGCTCGACGGACTCGATGGTAAGACATACAAATATTTATCATTACGATCAAAGTTGCATTTAGATTTCACGTATTTCTGCCGGCCCGTTTTTTCGCGTTTACACCGAAACGCGATACACAATCCATGAAATTAATCTCTTCAACAACTTCTGCGCCAACAATTTCTCACCATTATTATTTGAGTAAATAAAAAAAAGAGGAAGAAGAAGAAGAATTTAGGTGAAATACAGACGGTTTAACGAGATAGTAATGGGAACGATCGGTGGAAATACGCGAGATCTAAGAAATCGAGGGAGATGTGCATGCACGTTTGCAAGAATTTTTGCGCGTCGAGTCGTACATAGGCGTACGAAGCGAGCATCCCTCTATTTCCAAGTCTGGCAAGCGTAGTGAGTGGTAACCTCCTTTTAGAAAACGAACAACTTTCTTTGCTACGACGTATCCTGCATATGTGTATGTATATATATAATGGATATATACATATGCATACATGTGGACCAAGGGATGTGTGGGCGTGTATTATATATGCATATATACATATTGATATATATATATATATGTATACATATGGGTTATAGATAACACAATATTCATCCTTGGTGTTGTGGTGATGGTATCGTGCATTTGCTATGTCACTATGTGGTAGTTACAGACCCGTAAGTGTGTCAATAATACAATAGGAAGTATACTATATCTAACAAGTAAAAAGAACACATTTGGTATATTTGCGGGGAGTGGTATCGGCAAAGTGGACATTTCTTCTGTTGGTATCAGCAAATGGACAGTACTCCTGTTTGTCTCTGAATCTTTTGAGATGACTCTGTGTGCCTGTCCTGTGTGCGCGTGTGTGCGCGCGCCTTTGACTATGCGGTGGATGATCATTGCGTACGTGGTCTTGAACGTTTGTGCGTTTTTATTTCTGCTACCCTGTATATACATATGCATACATACACACATGCATACCGGGCGTACATGTACATAGTCGTAATATCGGTGGATCGGTGGTGTGCGTGGTACAGTAACGGAATCCAGAATGCACGGGAACGCATATGCTGCGAGAGTGCGAATGAATTGTCTTCTATTTTTCATTTTTTATCTTTTTTTTTTCGCGCGAGAGCGAATGTACATAGCGCGTGTCTTGCATAGCAATAAATTTGTCCGCGAACGGATACATATAATACACGCGCGTACGTATATGTGTAACAATGATTGCATACATGTGTTATGTACGTGTGTATGTATGTATATGTACATAAGTACGTGTACTTTATCATTACCGCCGGGATTTCTCTGTGCATGCCTTTTAAACACTGTTTTTTCTCTATCCTCTTAAAAATACCTTTTGCCACGTCTCTTACGTCACCGTAACTAGTGATCTTAATCTTACATTCTCACGTGTCTCTTTTTTATGCGCTGTTTGTTTTAACCTGTGAACGAAGTGCACGAGTAAACGGACAATATCGGCAACAAAATACATACGTACGTACGTCGTACGCACGAAACGCGTGGCTGCGTTCTTCGTGTGTTATGTAAGTGATCGATGAATCGAACACGAACGTCACGTCGCGTCTGTTCGGTAGCAGAACGGGTTACGCAACGCGATACCATTTCCGATGCTCTGACCGTGATTATTCTTCGGCCGACCATCGCCGATTTCCAGCATTCAGGTGACGAACGTTTCAAGAAGAAAAGGGGAAACGGATTTTGTTGCTGACGTATACGGTCCGTTTACCGGTTGCTTCGATTTCTTTCTAAACCTGTTTTGGTCGGCGTTGGATCTTGCAGAGTGTCATCGTTATCGTCATCGTCGTACGCCGTCGTCGTCGTTGTCGTCTTCGTCGTCGTTTTCATTATTACTCGTCGTCGTCGTTGTCTTCGAGATCGTATCAACTCGTTTTCTTTAATCGTCATGTGGCAAAGGATAGATCAAGTTTCGCACTTTGGCAATACCGTTTACGCGAATCACTATATCGCCCTACGATACATCTTTAGTTGGCGAAAGTTTTCGACAACTGGGACTACGTTCCCACTCCGAGCACGAGAGAATTCGTCTCGGGCAGGAATTGCACTTTATCAGTAGCTCTCTATTCGACAGGTTTTCCTCCGCCTGCGTTGATCCTTTGAACGGGCGTCCTTTTTTCTTTTACTTTCTCGTGTCTTCTTTTCGACCGGCGAATATCTCGTTCTATTTCTCTCCCGCCCTGTACTTTATTCCCCCCTCTGTTTGGTTTCCTTCTCTTTTTTTTCCATTCTTTCTCGATGTTGGTTTGTTCTATTCGGTTGTGTGACGACGTGTTGTGATCATAGCCTTGCGTTTTGAAGTGTTCTTTTCTTTCTTTCCTGTATTCTCCTTTGTTTCTTTATCATTTCTTTCATTCGTGATCATGATAATGAGATCAGTAGGTGTGCGCTTTTTCTTTCCTTTCCTTTCACGTGACATGAACGTTTCGTTTAGTTTTGTCTTTTTTTTTTTACTTTTCTTTATTTTTGGTTACGAGTAGGCATCTCTAGACATGTTATAATTATGCGTAACATTATTGATTATATACGAGTGTGGTGTTTCGTAATGATATCATCGTACTATTTGATTGGAGAACGTAATTAATTGAGAGAATCCCCTCTTTTCTGCAACCTCTTTGACTTGATCGTAGAAGTGTGTCTTTATGAGAGGTATCATCCACCTTATATATTTATATATTCTCTAGATATATCTTATCTTGAGTCTGGTAGAGATTGTCGGTAATAATTACTAGTTAATATAACCAACATAATTGAAACGGGATCTTGTAATTCCAGGAACAGCAGGCACTTGCAAAAAAGAGAAGGATATAAATAAAGACAGCCAGTCGAAGCTAGAACACTCCAACCTCGGTACGGAGTGTTGTAAGCTTTGCGGCAAGAACGTAGCGAACATAAAAAAGCACATGAAATCGCATTTCCCCGATAAATATCAATGCCAAATCTGCATGATATCGTTAACGAGATCCGACAATCTGAAAAGGCATATTAAATTGAAGCACGGGATACGAGAGGGATCATTGATATCGCCGTTCATGCGTTTAGAGCACAAACACTTTTTAGCGAAATCGGAATCGACATACCTCACCTAATATTTTGCACGCGATACGACCGGCGGAGAATGAACGAATGAGAAAAGGAAGAAAAATATGCAAAAAAAAGAAAATTAAATTAAAAAATCGCGCGCTGCAAATATCGTACTTAATCATATTTATTTATACGGCGCGTCTAAAGCGTCCGATGATCGGGCAAACGAGTGCTAAATTTCGAAGATTGTCGCGTTAACCCAGCCAGAATTGTGTGTTCGTATTTGACGCGAATGAAAATTCGCTCTTCGCCGTGGGGATGTACCTTTCTATCCACGGCGGATTGAGCTCGATCTATTTTTTACTCTAGCATCGGGCGAGGTGTAAAAGTTCGCTCGACCATAATTTTAATCGTGTTTCTTCGTTTGACAATTATTCCCGCGAGGGAGCATCCTACCTATTTATTGTCGTACCGTCTAATTTCTAGTAATACTTAATATATATACATATATATATATATATATTTTATATATATACATATTAACATTAACGACTAAGGATAAGCGTTCTCGCATCGAGAAGCGGCCCCTCTTAAACGAGAAACGGTCGTCGGTATTTTTTATTCGGTGTTCGCAGAAAACACGCGTCGATCTCACAGTCAATTTCGAGTACAAAGTAGACGGACGATTCGAAACATGTTTCTAATCGTCCCCGTAGATCCATACGTACATATACACACTCTGCTACCTCCCGCGCGTGTGCTTCACACGCGAGGATCCAAAGCCTTTCCTCCCGAGCAGAAGCGGGCGAGCAAGCGAGAATCGCAAGCTTTCCACCCCCTCGCTTCGCGGTTCCGAACGAAAGGTTTCCCATCCCGAAAATTCCCGTCACCGGTGCCTCCTCTATATGCACGCGGCGCATGGAACTGAGTTTTACCGGTTGATCCCGCGGCGAGTGCAACCAACCCGTCCCGCGTTTCATTTCCGTCGACTGAATTTCTCCCGAGGAGAGAGAGAAACCCCGAGATATATTGCCTTTGATTCGATTTGCATAAGGGCGATACTTTGGCCGGCAGAACGTTGCGCGGGTCGTCCGCCCCACACTCCCCCACCCTTCTCGTTCACGGCGAGGATGATTTCCAAACCGCAAGGAAATTCTCCGGGAAATTGCTGTTAACGGCGCTTAACGAAACGCCACCGCGTTCCACGAGGGATATTCCCCCGTTACAGTTCCATGCCCGTTGCGCAATGTAGCTATGGGTACACGCAACTTTGTATCTCGCAATGGCAGGCCTTGTTCCGAAACTTGAGGAGAGGAGATCAGTATTAAGTCATTATTTATAATACGCCTAATTTATAAATCTTATATTATATTATATTTATACATACATATATATTTATATATATATATATATATATAAATGATAGGTTGTGAAAGACGTTGGAAGACTGAGTATATGAAAGAGAGAAAGGAACGGAAATGAAGCAGAGTAAAAGAAAAAGTAAAAAAAAAAAATAAATATATTAATAAATGAAACGCTGATTCTCGCGGGCCAGTGCGTGGCTCGGTAAAATAGTCATGATAAACTAGTCTCTGAGGCCCGAAGGCTGTTGCAAAGAACAGGCTTTTCTATAGAGGTTTTTTTTTTTATGGTGCCTTTCCATTTAAAAGTACAATACTCGACTTAATCAATAATCCAAATAACGGATATATATCTATATATATAATATAATAAACAGCCTATGATATAACCGTGTGTAATATGTAACGTGCGACCGGTCTCTCTACTATCGACAATGCATGACATCTAATAATCGAGCATCGATCTTTCTCTGTGCTCGCGTGGCACACAACGTTATTCATACGATATACATACATATATACATACACACAAAAAAATATATATAAAAGACGTACAAAGGGGTACACGCTCTGTTCCGCTACCTGTGTAACCCTTTCCTAGTAGAGTGAATCTGTTCGAAGCGCAAAGAGAAAGAGCTCCACGGGGTAACGGAGTGAACCGATCGAAATCAAACTCCGGATCGAAGCAACGTCGAATGGCCGTTTTTTTTCACGCACAACTTTTCTCTATTTGCAGATACGACACTCTTAACCCCTCAGGGCGTTGAGTGCGCGCCGATAACATACATTGAGAAAGTTAATCTGTCGGACTTTTTCGAAAAGCTGCCGTACACGTACACTAGCAAATGCAAACTGTGCGGCCGCGTCGTGTCGAATCTAAAGAATCATTACCTCACCCATAATCCAGGGAATTACGTGTGCCCGTTGTGCGGTTGCCGTAGAACACGGCTGGACAATCTGAAGGGCCACATTAAACAGAAACACCCCGAGATACAGATACTGCAAAAGTCCAGCGGTGCCGAGCAGACTTGAGCATCGGCCTTTTAAAATTAAACCACGATGTAATCTCGCACGTAATCGTTGCCTGTACTGCGGGGTGCCGAGCGTTCGAGCATTCACAAGCACGCGGTACTCGCTGAAATCTTCAACGAGGGTGTCCCCACCCTCCGGGCTTTCACCCTGTTCTCATCCATTTCGTAACCTCCTTATCGGCGTCTTTGGTTCCCAAAACGTCGTCCGCCCTTTAACCTGTTACACCCGGCACGCAGTGCACACCGTAACATCGTGTATCAAGGGATCATTTATTTGTTTCTCTCAATTGAAATACCGATCGGCGGGTCAAGGATCTATGCTTCTCTCATTTCTCCATCGTTTCAGCGAGCACCGCGAATCAGCGCGACCGGCGAATCCTCGAATGCTCGCTATTCCACTGCATACTAGCGTCTCGCGGAAGTTGTTTCGTCTATCCGCTTCCATCGCGTCTCGTCGGTCAGCGTCAAGAACCGTTTCTTTTCGTTCGATAGGCCCTTAACCCCGGCGTTTTTTTGCGCCTTTCAACAGAGAGTAACGGGCGCGCGTTCAAAGCTTTCCGCTCGAAGCGGCGATAATGCTAGTCACGCAAGATGGTCGGATGTGTAGGAGACTTTAACGACGGAACGGGACGAGAAACGCGGCGTTATTCCGCCCGTAATTCCGTACTTGTCGCACCGAAACTGAACTCTCGGTAGGCGAAATGCGTCCGCGTGTCAGCTTCACGAATGTACGCAGTACGTTCGGCGAGCCGTACGAATATTGCTGGCAGTGTCTGCAAACGAACGCTAGGAAGTGTAAGGACTGACCACTGATCGAATCACGCTGAAAGGAAAAGTCGTTCGCTAAAAATTTCGTAAAAATAACCATCCGCGTGGTTGTTATTTAACCCTTGCGTGGGCAATCGGGTACTCGTTTCTGTGTTTCCTTTCACGATCTTTCACCTGGGTGAAATATACCATTCTTCGATCAGTTTTACGTTGACTCGCGTTTCGTGATGAAAAGTATACAAAGTACTTGCACGAAATAAATAAGACTCCCTAGTTGTTTAATATTCTGATTGCCTGTGCAAGGGTTAAGAGCGCAAGTGGTACGCGGTATCTTCGTTCCGCGTCAATTATTCATCGTTTGTCAGAGATCTTGATTAATGCTATGCATTCGTCGTAGTGGCAGAGAGGTAAAGGGAGACAGAGAGAGAGAAAGGTAGAATCGCTGGTAGATCTTGGTGTCATCGAACGAAACGTTCTTGCGCGTTTGGGTACAAGGTACCCTGCCTCTCCTGTCAAAATTCTGTCGAGCTTTAACAGGTCCTGGTGCAGGGAAACGCTGGATTTCCATGCATTACTGGAGGCAAAGTGAAATGGAAATTAGTATATGCGACTTTCACCCGTTCGTCCCCTGCCTGTTACGTTTCGCTGCCTTTCGGTCAAAGGTACCTCCACGGTCAACGATAAAAAGCGTTTCGTCGTTTTGTGTCCCACCGTGACGACGACACGGTCCATCGGTTCACCGTTGCATTTAATTACATGGCGCTCTTTTCATTAGCGTAATTATTCCTCTTGCGCGTGCCTTCTTCCGTCGTCGATCGATCTCCTTCGTTGACTCTTGGTTCTTTTTTTTCCTCCTAATACTGTCGTTTGGCTAGTTGGCGGTCTGTGCAGGTCGAGCTGTCGCGAACCGGCAGGTTCAATTGTTCAATTGTGTTTTATCTCATATATTTCTTGTCGTCGAAGTCTTCTTTACACGAATTCGTAATGCATAAACAAAAATTTCTGTTTGTGCATCCTCGACAAATTTTATATCCTGGTATCCAAAGTGCCAGGAATGAAATTGCAGGAAGTGTTTCAACTCGAGGAGAGCTATAGGGCATTTAAAATTCTATACCGTCCAACTACTCGTCAAACTGGTAACCGAGCAGCTTCTAAATTCCGCCAGCTAACTGTCTTCGCGATGTTCGCCGTTCGTTACTCTAATCGATTCCACTGAACCTTCCAGACCTCTCCAGTTTCAAATCCAGTTAGCACAAGAACCTGATTTACCCGTTCAATTCACACCAAACGTTTCCTGTCCAACAAACCTCCCTCCCACTAAAAACCTTCCTACCAAGACAAAATCTCCATCTCCTGGATAGTATTATTCAGCCTGAAAAATCGTCAGATCAATGCCCGTAGTGCGGCCAATATTCACTTGTTAGCCATCCATCGGTTTCGACCGAGCCTCTTTCGAGGACGAAACTGTGCATCACAGTTGTCGAAGACTCGACGCATCGATTGTTCAATATTCTCAAAAGTTAGGAGAGCTGTAGTCGGCCACAGGGGGGGTGCATAGGAACAGAGTTGCAGGGGAATTTGTCCAGTTAACCGAAAGGGTGATACAGTACGTACTAGAGCAAGCAACTCGCGGCACGAGTAAGAGGAGGTCCTTTTCGTGATAAGCTCCTTAAAGGCATATCTTCTCGCCCTTATTACAGGGCCGTGCTTCGCGGATGAACGGTCGCAGTCGACGGGCTGCTCGATAAGAGGATCACCGACAGGGGCGTACCACTGCAAAGAGTTTCGTTTTCTCGAGCACGCAACAAGAGGCTTCTGCCTTTCGTTCCCGTGCTTTAAACTCCGCTGGCTTAGCCAATGGTGGAGAAGAGTCTCTCGAGTTTTGTTGCCGGCACCGAAACTCGATTCGCGGCGCGATCAATCGAGAAATACCACGGCACTCGGGAGGAGTTTAAATGTTTCCCACCTTGGGCGAAACTGTTCGCGGAGCTTCCGATCTTTCGCCCGGCCGACTTTTGCCGCGTACAGGATCCACGTTTGGCGCGACTCACTGTTCCGTTCGGCTGTTTGTTTTTCGAGGCATTAACGTCGCGTTGGAGGCGTAAATGCCGCAGCCAGCCTTCCACTTCCGGCCGTGGCTCTCGTGAAACCCTCGGCGAACATTATTCCGCGAACTTCACCGCGGCGGATTTTTTCCCGCCGTCAGACGACTTTCACGGACTTCCTTCGAGTCTAGCCAGTGGAAACACGATGCTCAGTAGTACAGACTGGGAACAGAAGTGTCTCGGAGGAACTAGCTGTTGGAATTCTTCGGGGGAGTTTGCGATTTAATAGAATTGGAAAAGGAAACTGTTTCGTCTAGGTAATCTTGTAAAATAATCTTCGAGCAATACTTTATTAAGGGAAGGCTGAGATTTTCATTCCCTTCGATTAGATCAACCCTCTGGATTAGCCTTTTCACAGTACGCTTTACAGAGTTAGATTTTCGCGGGGACAAGAACTTGAGTCTCGACAAACTGTGTCTTTGTAACGATACGGTGTTAAGGGAATTTCCTGAGATTTAATTGAGAGCTGTATTCTATAATATATAACCCTGTTAATAAAATCTATCCAACGTAGGCAATAGAATCGAAAGTTTCTTGGCACGATGGGGTAGTTTGGTTTAATTGAAGGCAGGGGTAAGCGGGACGCAAAACAGATAGAGTTGGAATAGTTTCGTTTGAATTTCAAAGCGGTCATTTATTCGTAATAATTTAGCTAGACTTAATGCAATATTTAGCGATCGCTAATCTCTGCAGAATGCCGCGTTATTCGAATCGCGAATTATTCAAATAGCACGTGTATTTGGCGCGTATGTTTGTTCAAACGAAATGTTTGCGGGCCAAAACGTTCGGCTAATTCGGGATTCGGATTTAAACGTGTGATTTAAATCCTCAGAGAAACTCTCGTCTCCTTTAGCTCCGCCATTATGGCCACGTGGTCAGGAGGCAGCCTGAAATTCTATTATACGAGAATATTCCATAAAGCTGGCGATTCGAGTTGAAAGTAAATTATGTCTTTACGACAGATATGAGAAATTCATATTTTATCCTTGAAATTACTGGTTTCTTCAAGTTAAAGGTCTCTGAAATATAAATTAAGCTTAACGTTAGGTTGATGTACGTGTACACGTTACATTATATTCGTCCTTTAATAAGCAAGCACTCGGTGGGATCCGCACATTTATAATATTATGCTAATGTATAACGTTATATTATATTTTATTACAAAAATTGTATTTTCTAACTAATATATTTTTCGGAGGTTCCATACGAAGTGAAAAAAAAAAACCCGGGCGGTTGCCTACTAATAAGTAATGAAACGCGTTATACATATTGTAATAAATGTGATGAAAATTACTTCTGAGTAGAACTCTATATTCGAAATCAACAATATTTTTCCGAATTATTATACACGTGTGCTATCGTTCCTATTAAAAGATGCAATACATTAACATAGTAATTTATTTATAAATATAGAATGACACAGATCCGCGCTACTGTCTAATGTACATCGAAATATTAAAACTATTTAAAATAATCAACGACAATTATCGTAGTAATATGACAAAGTTAAACATATTCGAATCAGCCATTACTATTTTAATATTTATACATATATATTTATAAGAATATCATTATATTGAATACTATTACTTTTAAATGCCCGATGGACTTAATAAAAATTCCTACCCTCTGGCCAGGATTTTTGCGAACGAAAAACATTTTATTTCGTGTTTCCTTTTTTATTATAGACACACGCGCATTCTTTTTCGCAAACGATCATTGCAATGCATCGCAGGATGTGCTGTATTTCCGTATGGTTATTGCATTCAGGCCTCCATCCTTTCCTTTGGTACTCCCTTTGTTTGTATTCGTCCGACCCCTCGAGCGTATCATTATTTTCATTCTGGGAGGTTTGCACGATCAATCAGCGGTAGTTATTGCCTCTATCCAGCTACCTGATATCCCTCTGACCTGTGCGAAGCAATACGTTGCACGAGGCCAGAGGCGCTCGAAAGTGGCGCATTCGAAAATTTATAGATCTCCTGCATGAGCAAGAGGAATTATTTTCAACCCATCGTCATCCATTTCGAGTTTCGCGCGCCAGATATGTAAAACAGGGAACACTGTCGTGGCAGGATACTTTCAGGATATTAAAAAATTAATCGGCCAGCGGGCAGGTTCGCAAACGAACACGTCACGATTTACTGCAGTTTCCAGGAATTCGATTTTTCGAGCACCACTGCGATACGATACATATTGATAGATCTCGGGCATCTATTCCTGCAAAAAGATTTGCAATACATTTTAACGAAGAGAATCATAGTATCCGACACGTATATAAAATATCTCAGAGACTTTATTTAAAGATCTCCTTTTAATACTTTTTATAAAAAAAACAGAATCTTCGTTTCCACGAAATAACGATATCGCCACCGTACATGCGCCCTTAAATATCATTTCAATTATTCTTCGCATCAAGTCCACTGTAATTCATGACATACAGTATCCGGCCGTTTGTCCGGGAATTTCCCTTCCATCAATAAAGATTGCCTGGACTTCGTCAGCGAGTAAATATTCGATTTAAAAGGTTAATATTTCCCAGCGAGAGGGTCAAAGTTTCCGCAGGATCATCGAAATAGACCGGCGGTTTTCCCGGCCGTGAATTTTCGTACGTTTTCCCTCGAGCTACGGGGCTAATAGTCGCCTCTCCATTGTGTCGAATCTTTCCGCGCGGGGAACGCGTGGCGTATCACCTGGCTGGAAACGAGGGTGAAAACGTATCCGGGGGTTGGCCGCCCCGTTCCGACAGAACCGTCGCCGGGAGAGAGAAAACTGCTGTCCCGAAACAGTTTCTATGACAGTTGCACGGTTGTTCGGTTGAATCCGCACACATGCACCGGGAGACTCGGTCGGCTTGCATAGACGCAAACACAATCGCCGAAGTCGTGCTCGAATGCGCCAGCAGAGCGAAGAGATACGAGAGTGAGAGAGGGAGAGAGAGGCTGTGAGATACGGTGGTCTTGTCGACCTTCTTTATCCTAGTTTCTCCTATCCTTCTTACGGCCTCGTGTTCCCATGTAACTCACCCTCTATCTCTTTCTCGGCTTCTCTAATTCTGCGAGGCACAATTGCCGAGAAATACAGGCCGTTCGAAATTGATACGGCGTATTCAGAATAGTAAAAGGGACAGGGAGAATTCGTGCAGAAGTTGCTACTGAAAATGATTTCTTAGGGTGTCGTCGAAAGTCAGAGAGTCCTTTGGTCGAGGGGTGAGTCGATTTCTGTTGTTCCGATAAGTGGAGGTTTGTCACGGATTTTTTGAGATTTTCTTACGTACGTGTCTATAGGTATATTCGTTAGGCAGGTCTTAGATTTTTTATATACAGAGAAGTTCGGGATAGAGTGATCTTTTATTTCTAGAGCAGTTGCTACAGAAACCCTGAAAATACCGTAAACTTTCTACGGTTTATTAAACAGAACACCACATAGACGTATACTGCACACCGTGTCGAATAAAATCCGACGAAAAGAAAGATCGTTTATTTACCGAAGTTAAACGTAGTCCGTTAACAAACTCTTAACAAACAATCTCCACATAAATCCTCCTCATCTATGCTGTACAAATCTATTGGAACACCCCGTATATCTCATTGACCGATCGTTGCCAGCGCAGACAAATGTTGGGCTTCGCGTTTGCAAGGATCGTCTCATTGTTAAAGTCAACCCTCCGCAAAGGGTTGCTACCTCCTGGCCTTAGTTTTTCCCTCGCACGTTCATCAACCCCCGGTCTGTTCTTCCTCTTTCTCACTCTCTCTCTCTTTCTCTCTCTCTTTTTCTCGCTCTTTCTCTCTCTCTGTTACAGTGTTGGCCAGTGGTGTCTCACTGAGAAGAGAGAGGGGATTGCCCCGCAAGGTCAGAGTGCCAGCTGCCCTGCTGTGTGACGCCTCCGCCCTTGCAACCCTCCGAGCACGAGGAACGCTCGTGTAGGGATGACGGGCGGTGGTGTGCCGGTGGTGGTGATGGCGGCGGTGTGGCATTGGCCATCGTGGCGATATGTTTGTCCGGATAGCCGGGGACGGGTGTCGTTCCCAACTGTGTGCAGCTGCTTCCATTGTGGCAAGTCGGTCAGAAACCGATGGCACCGCGTAAGATCGCAATATCGTGGCGGAACATTGTCCCCTCTGCATCCCCTGCGTTGCAACTGCGTGCATTCGGAAGTCACGGGCTCACAGGCTGGTATAACGTATAGGAAAGGGAGGTTTCGATCGACGACACCGATCTCCAAGAAGAGACTGCGTTCGACTTCTGTAACAGACAATTATGTCGTAGAACTGGGCGAAGTTTGTAAAGGGTAGGATCCGGGTGAATCGAGTTTGGACGGTTGGCTTTGAAATGGAGTTCTTTTTGCGATGAGATCGTCTGCAGCCTGGTTTAGATATTTTCTGTTCGATCGCAGTAGAACTTCGAATTTTGTAGGGAAGGAATTTTTGAATGACTTTTGGATAGTCTGTAATGGTTTGGTAAATGTGAGAGTTTTAAATAGCTTTGAGGTCTTTGGAGCCTTGAAATAATTTAGTGGCTCGATGGTCTTGAAATATTACTTGTTCTTGGGGACGAAGAATATGTAACTAAAGGGGAATTACTGTAACTTCTTGGGAACTTCCTTTCGAATAACCAGTGTGATTAAACTACGTAGTGGGATCTAATTTAGCAGTTATATTTCAGTGTACAGTTCACACCGTGCAACAAAGTCTGTGCAACGTCGTCGAATTTCAAATGAGCATAATAAATAATATCCTATCCCATTCAACGAATGCTCCTCACAAACGCGACCTCCTGTAAAGACGAACGCCCGAAAAGCTAGTTCAGCTGTTCGAAACATCTGCAGATTCCCTCTTGCAGCGGTCCACATTGTCCCCGTCAAAATACAGACGTCATTCGAAACGTTCTGTACCGGAACAACCGTGGGTGACCCTCTGCAAATTTTATTACCCCCGAAGTTCACACTCGTCAATCCTCCGTCACCTCTCGATTCACGTTTCAATTCGCACGAAACTGAACTCGTTTCACTTTCTATTTTCGTGGTTCGCGTTCACTCGCGTGACGCGGACGAACCAGCACAGAAATACGCTCCAGATCCTCCCGCAAGGGTTACAATCATAAACCTTGAGACGCACGCACGTCGAAACTAATCTAGCGATGCTCGCAGAATTCCTCTTCAGCCAGCGTCCGAACGAAAAGGACGTCTTTCTCTTTCATTTCGTGCCGTTCCCAACGATATCGTTCGCTTGGAAGTTCCCGTGCCGGGCTCTCAAAGTAGCTACATGATCGAATCGACGGGTGCAAAGGGGCGGATAGTCTCTTTTATTCTGTATGGAAGCTCGGGCTCGATCGAGTTCTCTCTATTTTCCGCTCGTTGTAGACCGGTGGGAAAAGTACCGCGGAAATAAACGACGAAACAAAAGGCGTAGCCTGAATGACTTCATCCCCGTGCACGGCGATCTCGTGGAAAACCGCACACCTACGCGCGCTGTTCAATCGAAACCGTTTCCTACCGTTTCATACCGTTGCCCCTCTCGTTCTCTCTTTCTCCTCGCTTGATTAGCTAATGCAGGCTGGTGAAAAAAAGTCGCGATAGCCACTTCGCGAGGTCTGGCCCGGCCTGGTCAGCAGTCGCAGTTGGGCGTGCCAGTTTTCTGCCTCCCGCTGGATTTTCATGGCTCGTGCCTCTTTTCGGAAGAGGTGTTCCTATGGTCGATCGATCCGCCAGAGCGCAGAGACGACCTGCACCTGCAGACCCCGATGGTTGAGGGTGAAAGGGACTTTGTTCGATAGGGGGATACCTTTGCTGGGTGCCTCCATACGATTAAACTCCCTTCGTACTCTTTGCTGAACATTTCGCATTCGTGTGTAGTTTTGTGCGCCGCGTTCGGATTCGAAACGGAAGATTCGATGGACGATGTCTGGGATGGTCTGGGTCATTTTCGCATCCAATCCGCCTCCGTTGCAGAGTAGATAGGTGTTATCGAATGATACTCGTGTTCGACGCGTGAACGAAATATGTACAATTAAGCGTGAACCGTGTGCGGCCAGTGAACGAACTGTGACATTGATTTACGAAGTTCGTTCTGGTATCTTGAGAATAACAGAATTTGTAATAAATTTGCCAACGGCGAAGGATTATTTGTACGAACGACTTTTCCTTCCTTTTTGCTTGTTTGTGGTTTCTTCTTTTCAATATATTTACGCTGGATATATAATTACACACGACGGACGAAAAATCACACGCAAACACATTGTCATACGAATATGTACTATATTTCTCTTGTTCGTTTGGTCGAAGGGCGAGAGAACGTGTCATGACGTCAGTCTGACTGCATTCAGTGTAGATCGTATTATCATAAGTATTTAAATAACGTTGTGGAAAAGCTAACACACACACACACACACGTCACACACACACACACACACACACACACACACGCATACACTCGATGTACCTAGCACTTAGGATTCCTAAACTAGAATATACATACTAGGTATTAATTAAGCGGCGAGGGAACGAAGAAATATAAATATATATATTTATGAGTATATATATATATTTACAAGGATTTATACATACTGTAATATTTTTGTACTGAGCAGATTTGTGAAATAAATAACGATGAACCAAGCCAATTACAAAAACCGTGGACCACGGATGTGTACACTTTATCGCACGACAGGGAGTGTAGCGATTTTCTTTTTCTCTGTTTTCGTTTTTTTCACGGAAAGTGCCGGAGGAAAAAAGAGGATGACAAGGAGGGGGATAAAGAATATAATAAAAAGACTGATATAACAAAGAAGACGCAAAAGCAAAAAGAGGGGGATGTATTGCTTCGTGGTCAGTGCGCTTCGACGCGCTGCGCTAATACCATCGCCGAGTTGTTCTTTCGACGAACGATTCTTTTTTGCGGAAGGGAAAGCCACCTGTTTTTCTTTTTCTTTCCCTATTCTTACTTTTTTTCTCTCTTTTTTTTTATTGTACCTCTGTGGAAAAAGAGGAGATTCTCGATTCTGATCGGAGGACAGAGAGTACATCGTCCCTTTTACGAACAGCTGCTTCTCCCGTTTTCCATTTTTCAATGTCTGTTAATCTCACGTCTGTCTCTCTATATCACTGTCTCTCTTTCTCTGGCTCATTACACGTGTATCATCATGCTCTATCCCTCTACCATTTATCTCTCTCTCTCTCTCTGTATTTCTTTCTTCATACTCTCTGTGCATACTCGGGGACACACAACTGTCTGTACATCATGCCTTTGTCGTTCACCCAAGAGAGGAACACGCAATGTAACCGTGTAACCAGCAACTCACGCTAACACATATTACCAGCAGAGAGTCTAACAAAGTCTAACCGAGGATATCATACACTAACAAAAGCGTACTGTATTACTCGTTATCGGCTCTGCGTACGCAGGCTGTGCGCGCGTACTCTTGGTAACAGAACGCGTCAAAGAAAGGCTGGCGCTTCATTGTACGCGGGAATATTCGCTTTGGAAATATGCAGTGAGGTCTTGAAGATTTACTTGGGACGATGACCGATGTGTTGCCGCGTTCACTGTCCAGTGATCAATATAAGTTGGGTAGTATGCACAATTAATCTTGTTAACACGAAGGGTTACGTACAGAAATCAAATTATATTTTTTCCGTTTCTGCAGTGTGAACAGAATGCACGGGTGTTTGTAATTGAATTTCCTTGGGGGTAAATAGGAATAGATTTTTGTGCGACGAATATTTTTTCACTTCAAGAATATTGTAAACAGAGGGTTAAATCTTTTACAGTGCGGTACTAAAGAGATTTAGGCGCGATGGGAAATATGAAACTGTATTGTGTGCCCTGAATTGTGTTAAATGTAATTGTTGGGGTTTATCATTTGCAAGTAATTTAAAGTATTTTTGTACATTTCAATCAAAGGGGAAGGTAATTTAAACGACGGAATAAAAATATCGATTATTCTATTACATCGTGGAATATTTAATTTTAGAATTACGTAGGTCCGTAGAATTTATCGCGATGAAAAATACATATAGGTGCGATGCATTTTTGCAGTGGACAGTGGACATAGGGTATTTGTTCTTGAGCATATTGATGACAAATTATTTCATAGACTTTAGACAAGGGGTAACGAAGCTTCTGTATAAATAATGTACTGAATTTGAAGACACTTCGAGTAAAATTAATGCTGTGCACTTTAAATTGCGTTTATTTAAATTGCATTACTTATTTTAGTTAACAACCGATCATTATAATTGTCTAAATTCATATTTTCAAATATAAAGTCTACTTCGAGTTGCAAATAAAGAGACATCAAGTATAAAGCGATCTATCCCAATAAATCCATAGTAAAGCTGACAAAAGGAGGCAAACTAAATTTACAATTTCACAAAAGTCTTCTTAATTACTTCTGTTAACCAGCATTAAAATATACAAAATTGATTCCCTCCACAACACATAGTCATTACATGAACGTTACATTATTTATGTTATTTCAAAATGTTCCAATTTTTATGTTCAAGACGTTAAAAGATCTCAGTGCATATTTTCGATCGATTTTTCTTGTTCTCAAAGGAATATCCGTCCTTTCTGCTCACGCCACCTGTTACCTGCGCTGAGCCATCCATCTGTGTATATACATAAATGTGTAAAGGAGCAAGGTTGTACAGAGTTCTCTTCCAGGGGACGCGAAGTCGTCGACGGATCGACGGGGTTAAACTGTATTCCGCTGCAGACGCCAGTCTCCGCTACCTTTGAGCATCACGCGAAATGAAAACCCGCTATATGCATGGGGTGTACTCGTCGGAAATCAGATTTTATTGAAAATCGAACCAGCTGCGGAACGTCAACAGTTTTTAACGTCTTTGAAACGTTCCCGGTTCCCCTTTCGTCTAACGTTCTCACCCTCCTCCCCCTTGCCCCCGTGCTCCCTCTTCTTTTTTTTCATCCCCTTCCCCTTTTTCTTCATTCCCTTCGACGGTCCTTCCCCTACGTAGAGCTGATCGATCGGAGTTCAACGAAATGACCTTTTACCTTCTCTCTGTGAACGTCGCGCCTATCTGGCCGGCCTATCACTTGCATTTCATATCGCTATAACTTAAATTGTACGCTAATCGGTAATCGGAGGTGGCGCGAATGCAGTAGATCGATTCGTCGACCGACTCGCCGTGGAAATCGTTTCATCGGGTGTACTAGATACTGGTCTCTGTCACGCTCTCCTACGTATACATGGGACACCCGTGCACACACGCGCGCACGCGTGTGTGCCGCATTTTATTCACGTTCATACACATACATTGATCTACGGTACACGAAGGAGCGTGGACGAGGCTATGGGCGCGCATACTGACACGCTCGTGCTTTGGGTACTATTAAAATGGAGTCTGCACGCTCATTGAGGCTGAGTCCCGGAAGCTTGTTCCCCTGAAGTGGCGAGAAATAAAAAGGATCACCGTTCCCGTTATCGACACCGGTACACGCACCTTGAACCACGAGCAACCACGCACCGCGAACCATTTAAGCCTTTGAGGGAACATTGATCGGTTCCACAGATGAGATACCCCTTTCTCCCTCCCTCCTTCTCTCTCTCTCTCTTTCACTCACACCCTCTTTCTGTCTTTCTCTATCTTTTTCTACCCTTTTCCACCCTTTTCCCTCTGTCATCTTTTTTCTTTGTCACTGTTTCTCTCGCGTTGTCTCGATCTTCCGCCGTGGGACTCCATTTTTACAGATCATAGAACACCTCGAACGATACCTCGCAAAGGAAGAAGGGTAGCGATGGAAATAAGTTGAATATATTCAGACTCGGGGGTTAGCGGTTAATTTAGAGATTCCAGGCTGCCAGGATATAGTGGTATTTTTATGGGCAAACGTTCCTGCTGGCCATGTATAATCAGTGAGCTGTTAATGTTCGAACCTTGCTGCGTGGTTATTTAATGACAACTGTCGATGCGTAGTTCTGGCCGGTATATACTGTGAAATCGAAGTCGTAGATGGAATATTTACTGCTTTTAGACAGGCATGAACTGGAAGATCCGTTCGTTTGATTAGCTGGCGATTTATTTCTTTACGTAGTAACTGTTCAGTAGTATTATTATTAAAATGTGTTTCTAGAAGCATCATAATAGAGTAATACTATATATACTTTTATTTAAAGAATTGCCACGTGTTAATTACATTTCATACCATAGATTATATTTTTTATCCCAGATTTATAAAGTAGTTCGATGATTTACCAATAAAAATATAATATCTGAGCAATTATGAATTACAAATCATCCCCTAGTATCCAACGAAGAACTATATGTATAATCTCTTCCAATACACCCCACTACAAATGATGGAACAGTTCCCTTTAATTTCATTTGCAGCAGCAACAATTTGCAAACGTTCAAGGTTCGAACATACGCGTACTGTCACAATTCCATTGATATACAAGCATTCGATCGGTTGGCAAAATATTGCAACAGGTTCAATTCCATCGCTACTCGCCTCGTCGTGGATTCAATCGACGAATAATAATACCCTTTCGTGGGTTTGCACGCAATAAGTAGCTACCGCTTCATTCGATGCAATTTCCAAGCAAACATTTTGTTGAAATGATTTCACCGATATTTCTCGCGTTGTCGGTGGAAAAAAGAAACCAGAAATGGTAAATGGAGGCAAACGAGGTCGACACTCGAAGGTGTTCTGTGCGTTTCCAGGTTGGGGAGTTCGTAACTTATATTAACCACGCGGTTTCAGACGCTTAGAGAGTACTCCATTACGCGTCAGGTGAATCCTGACCTTATGCTAGACTGCAGGGAACGGTTAACGTGTATATATTCGAGGTCCGTTCGCAAATGATAGCCATTTTTATTCTCTACTTTTCTTTATTTTTTGTTTCCGTTTGTCCCCGTCTGGGTTTATTCATTCGGCCCTCCTTGGATGGAGTGTTCCCTGCGTGTTAATTCACGATTAATCGTTAACGCAACCAGTAACCAGTACGAATTAATCTTTTTTTTCTTTCTTTTCTTTGGAGAGCTCGCTTTGCCTACGCACAGAACTTGCAGCAAACTTGTACACGTCGCCCCGTCATGCATTTTCTTGTTAATTGCACTGGTTTGTAAGTTTGAACGATTGTTTCTTTTCATTTTATTTTTACAGAAGATTTCATTTGAATTACGCAAAAGTAAATGTGTGTTGCACTTAATCCCGATGTACAGAGTGTCCGTTTACTTATGCGATACGATGTATGTTTTTTTTCCACTTTTTTTTTTACCTTTTCTTTTTGTTTAACATTTACATTTGTGTTGTAAGTAAGAGGAGGCATCGTGGTAATTAACATACATGCTAAGGATCGTGTTCAAATCGTCATTGAATTGGCATCGTTGATTAACATAATGGAGTGTTCTCTAAGATGTGATAAATATTTAGAGGGAACAAATTTGTTTAAACAAATTCATGGCGAAACGGCCGAGGTAAAAGAGGATAACGCTGTTGACCAAGAAGAGGTTGATTTCCTTATTCGAGGGTAGTATTTTAATGTGACAGTATTAATACATGTATTAAATATTTCAGACGAAATTGTTTTAACTTCAACAATTCACTGAAGTGACGTTTCCTTGAGTAATAACTTACAGAATCTTGGAACTGTAGAAGACAGTGAAATGCAATCATGATTAGCTATGGGATTAAACTTAAGTAACAAGTAAGCGTCGCAAAATAAATTTTTACTTTCCTATAGAAACAAAGTAACAAATCTCAATACGCTTCGTAGTTGCATAAATAAAATACTCAATTCGTTTTTATACAAATATTGTCTGATATCATATTCTATCTCAACTTATTAAGTACACGATATGTATACGTATAAGTAAGCACTATGCACGTAAGTTCTTTTTCCATTTAAAATATTTCTCGCTACAGATAAATGCATTTTCAACTATCACTTATCTATATTAAAATTTTCACGCAGCATCAGTGCTCTAATAGTTTGAAGACTTTGAACAACGATTAATAACAAACTTCCAGCAATAATAGCAGGTCTTTTATAAAAGTATTCAAACGAAATAGCTATCTGCATGAAAGTTATTCGATATATCCGCGAAATGCTACTTGGTACCATGCCATCTGAGAATACTACTCCACCAAGCTTGATCCTATAGCTGATCGCATTTGTACACTGCAACAGTTTATGCGCCAAGGGTCGCTAATCGCGACGTTAAACAACGAAACTGCATTTCCAGTTAAATCCTCTCCTTGGTCAACGTGCCTCTATTGTGTACCACTGCACGCCGCGCCGGTGTTCCAGCCAGTTCCGGTGGCGGACGTCGTCTCGTTTCTCTTTTTCTTTCTTCGTACGCGTTTCTTTTTGTCTCTTTCTTTCCAGTCCAAACCCTGTTCAAATCTCGTTCGCGGTCTCGCGATTATCAATCGATCCGTCACCCTCGTTCTCTCCAAATGCGCCAGTGTTGTACATAGAGAAAAAAAAAAAAACTGCAAAAACCTCGAGGAGAATAACGCGCGAACGGGACCACGCTTATTGGTGTGACGGGTGGAGGCTGAAAGGCGAGGCAGAGGAAGGGTTTTCTCCTCGACGGCGAGAAGTCAGGGACGAAGGACACGTGTGGCACGATTACTGCCTTGTTTCATAAGTAGAGAGGGTAAACGGAGGGTAAATTAGCAGGGTGGTAAAATAGAAGCGGCTGCGATCTGGGGGAAAAGAGAAATAAAACGTAAAGAGGATGAGAGGGGCGAAGATGGTGGCGGATAAAGGTGGATAAGGAAACGAGGTGGCTGTAGAGAGGCAAGAGAGAGAGAGAGAGAGAAAAAAAAGAGGATAGTAAAACTGAGACTGAGAGAACGCGAGAGAGAGAGGGAGAGAAAGATAGAGTATACATGAGGAAAGAAAAAGAGAGAGAGAAAGAAGCGATCGAGCCGCCGTCGACACAGTCTGGGCCGCGGGCGGCTCGTCGTCGTAGGTCGTGTCGGGAGGCCAACAGTTGAAAGTGACTTGTCTTGTGTTGATGTTGCAGGTTCAAAAGCCTGGCACATGCGGCTGACCTTTGACCGGGTGCCAGGCGGCTGCAACCTTCACAGGTGCAAGCTGTGCGGCAAGGTCGTGACGCACATCAGGAACCACTACCACGTCCACTTCCCCGGCAGGTTTGAGTGTCCTCTCTGTCGTGCCACGTACACACGTAGCGACAACCTGCGCACGCACTTTAAATTCAAACACCCCGAGGCAAGAAAGATCGATTTAAATGATTTCGTGACGGGCACCCTGGCGCTCTCCGCGATGACAAACGATACCATGAACACGCTGTCCTAAAACGCGGAAGGACTGTGCACGCGTCTGTATATATCTTATACATACATATACATATATATATTTACACGTACGTACGCGCCCCGAAAGCAAGAAAACCAGAAAAAAAGTAACGATGAATAATATATTATACATAAATGTATATATATAAATATATATATATTCGTATAACAATATATATATGTATATATATATATATGCATACAGAAAATAAGAATAATATACAGAGAGCGTGGGTGGCTGCGCCGGCAAAGGGGTTGGGGGGTGGGGGAGTATTGTCGCACTTTAGATCATAATACGAATACGGCCACGCAAAGGCCGCTCTGTCACGGCTTTTTTCTTTTTCGAACACCAAATCTTTTATAGGTTCTACGCTTAAGAAATCGACAAGATTCTCCTATCGCAGCGTGTGAGCGAGAGAGGGTTGGGGGTGGGGTGCTTTTTTGTAAGAACGTGGTGTGTGCGACGTTTCAATTCGGGTGGGCTTGTCGCGCTAGTTACAAAGACCGTTCTAGGGGAAATAGAGGACGAAAGAAGCGAGCCGACTGGCACGCACGGAGTGTTTATACGCGTGCGCGCATGTTTTATTCTAGGGAGGCAGGCGTATGGCCGATGGTTCGCATGCGCGAAAGCGATCGGTCACGAGGAGAGAACGGCGCGCGCGCATGCGCACGTTAGCTGCCTGCGTGACCGCGGGAACGATTCTTCAAACGGGCCGATTTTAAATTCGATTCGCCTCCGGCGCCCGTCCGAGCCGGGCGTTTTTAATTACCGATCGGCGCGACGATAAAGTTCCTTCTCGATTGCTGACGATTGCCGGCCGTTTGTTGTTGCTTCTTCATTGACGATCGGCGCATCCGAGAGACAGAGAGAGAGAGAGAGTGAGAGAGAGAATAAGAGAGCACGAAAGCGAGAGCGAACGAGAGAAATACAGCGAATGATCAGCGAATGAGAGACAGGGAAAAGGAAAACGCGAAGGGCCGGAGACGAATCGAAGTTAGCGCGGGTCGCTTTTTTGCATTCTCGGCTTTTCTGTTCGCGGACTCGTGTGTTACATATATATACATACATATGCATATATATCCCCTCGTGTGCCGATCGGTATCGCATGCATGCAAGAACGTAAATACCAAACGCGTGTGAACGTTACCGGCCGCCGTACGAACATTGTTTCGAACATTGTCCAAAGACCGGGCAGCTTTATTGTTTTTGTGGTGAACGAGCGCTGCGCCGATCGACGATACTAAAGAGAGTTTTTATTTAGCTCGGGAGAGTTCACGATCCGCGCATTATCATTATATATAAATATATATATATATAAATATTAATAATGGGAGATTTAATGGAATTACATATTATATATACATATATATATATATATTATAAAGTGGGAGCAAACGTGGTGCCAATTCCTCCCGTAGTTGCTGCTGCCTAGCGGCCGATACACGCCGTTCGACAGCCGAGAAAGAATTATAATTAATCGATTAATTAATTATTAATTATTAATGCGGATTTACTGGAAGTAATTCATTCGATGCGCAGGGTGAGTCGTACATAGTTGTTGAAGAGTTTATAGTTGGACTTCATATTAGAGTGTAATCATGTGTTTCATCGGCGTTCGGGAATCGTTGGTAATATATTACGCCCACGCACGCGTGCAGGTCCAGTTAGCGGGCTTTCAGCTCGGGGGATGAGAAATTTGGGGTACATTCGACACCACGCAGTACACACATACACGGACGATACATACAGGCACAGAAGTACAGGGTGAGAAAGAGAGAGAGAGAGAGGCAGGCGTTTGATGCATGGCACATTCACGCACACTTACAATAAATATAGACGTGTGTACACCGATATAGACACAGGCCCAGAGGTGGGGCAAGGAACACTCAGTTACACAATACACCCTTACGTACTTCCGTTCACACCGGAAGCACGATGGACACGCAATATTAATCGAATAACAACGAAATCTTTTAGTCCTATGCATCGTTTCTGATGGTCTTTCTTTTTTCCTTTCTTTTCTTTTTTCTTGATAGAAATAACGAGGAAAACGTTGGCGCTTTGCAGTTCTAATATGAGCTCTGAACTATAAGACGCGTTATTTGTTACTCGATACAACCTAAAAGTCTATGATGTTTACGATTTATAACTGCACACCTCCGCGGATCATGCAACACTGCAGCAGATGATAGTGGAAATCACGCGAGACATTCCACGAATTCGGGACTTAAGTGCATAGGCGGACACAATAAGGATCTTATCTATAAAACGGATTGATTTTTTTTTTTTTTTTTTTAGTACTATACCATATTACTACATATTATACATATTGATACGTTTATTACGTTGCGTACGACGGCCGATGGTCTGCCGTCGTTGAATCGACTGTAATCGGTTCGTGGGGCGAATAGTGTTACGTATAAAAAATAACGGTGTCAATTTTTATTCAAGTGGTTCTGGTTACGATTATTCACCGCTACATCGTTACACGTTGATATTTAATTGGTTGGGGTGCAATCTGTTTGTTCTACCTTTCTTCTTTGTTTGTTTTTACGCGAGGAAAAATTTATATTATACGTATATTCACTTCCTTACACATTATACATATATAATATTAACGATAAAGGTTTATAGTATGGTGATAGATATATTGATCGTATCTGCGGACCGTCTCCGTGTATGCACGCGAAAATCGAGGCGCGTGCACGCTCGGATCTCTCTGTCACCTGCACATATACATATATATATATATATATATATATATATATATATATATATATAACTATATATATATATATATATAACTATATGATAACAATTAACACGACAGACGGACAGACGGACGAGAACACAGATGTACGTGTATTTCGAAGTTAAGAGAAATGGTGTGAACTCCTGGTGTGGATAACACGTCGACAACAGTTAGTACGTCGAGTCCGCTAGCTATTCAAAGAGCCAAACCGTTATATTGTGATCCATTGATATTACCGTCGAACTTCTCTCTTTTGCAAAAAGGGGCACTTTGCATAGTTAAGTATACAACCGAACACGCATATACCTATATATATAAATATATAATTTAATAATATATATGATACATATATATATATATGATAACCAGAATATTAATATATTACGCAGATGATTAAGTATATCAATTAATATATTGGATAATTTATTTTATTTTGTTTTATCGTTTTAATTGATTTTATATATGTGTTATTCACTGTTTATGTATTACCAAGCAAAACAAAAAATCAACACATGCATACACGTAACGGGGACACGAACAGAAAATATATACACAGACACACACACAGAAATACACGCGCGCGAATAATTATGTATACATATTATATTACAGTAACACAGTATACGCAGAATTATTTATTATTATTATTGGACGGGACGGGGAGAGTTGTGTCTAGATGCACATATAGACCTATCTTTTCAACCACTTTATCTTTTTCTTGTTGTCTCCTCGTTTTGCTTTTTCCATGCATATTGGCTTTCATCGCAACCCGACTATATATATATATACATATATATTTTTTTTTGTTGCCTCGTTTTTTTTTAATATATATACATATATATATTTTTTACATCACACCAAATATACGCTAGCCGAGTGTTCCGCGTGCTGGTCAAAGTTGTAATCCGCAGGACGCAAACGAACGAAGTCGTATTAGAATTTCTTGCCTCGCAAGTAAGAAGATCTAACGAAATTCTCATCGACCCTTCCGTCCTCCATTTGCGAGTTTCACCTGCGGGAAATCTCGTTCCTGAGAAATATCCGCGTGTCGATGAACGAGGCATTCGAATTATGCCGAGCCGGCTACAGTTGGAAATTTTATAAGTTTCTTAATAGATCGGTCCACGAGATAAAATTTCAAGAGACGAGGCTCGCACGAACTTCCGGACGGCCAGGCGAGTCTCGCAATTTGGAATTTTACGGCTCCTTTAATAGATAGGACGGCGAGATAAAATTTTAGGGCGAGGCAAGTCTCCGCTGCGGAATTTTTAACGCTTACCGGGTACTGTCATTCGAAATTTTATAATTCGTCCGTTCGAGATGGGCGGGAAATTTTAGGTGTATTGAAAACTTGGTGATATCGTTGAGCTATAAGATTATTGAAGTTATTGTTGAACTGTATTAGATGGTGGAGATGTTGTAAAAAAATTTTATAGCGGTGTTCGATGATTAAAATTTTTTCGAAGAGACAATCTTCTATCTCGAGCTTGAATTTTACTGTATTAACCCTTTATAACTGACATCTTTCTGTAGTACCAAAGATACTTACGATTAATCACACTTGACGTGTCTTGACGTAGAAAATAGATTCGCAGAAATTTCTTTGGACTAAATGTTAAATAAATTAAATTGAAAAGTAAATACGGCGTATTATTAACTGTTTCGATCAGACTTAATTAGCAACGATCATTGTAAACAAAAAAATACCATTTTAAAATGAATTAATAGAACGCAGCAAGAACTACGTTTTACAGTGAAATAGTAATTATTGAAGACGATACGATACGATACGATAAGAAATACGGGATTAATTCAAATATAAATGTACCGAAAGTACATACAGTGGATCGTGTAGACTTCCAAATAGCAGCCATTTGTAGAGGGTTAGGAGTTATTTGCTCTTTCGTGGTTTACGAGTTTCACAATGGACAGCCGTAAGTAGTAGCCACCTATCCGTGGTCAGACGGACAGAATTCGAGTGTCTGGCCAGTTACGGCTATCCTCCCTGCTGCTCTCCAAGTCGATACGTGTACACCTACGTCACTCCGCCAGTCATCGGTTAACTTTCGTGTCAGATCGATGGCCTGCGCACGAAATTACGTTCAATAAGCTACTGTTAGGTTACACGTAATTGCAGCTTAACGAGGCACTCGCCTCGCCAGTAATTTTGATTTTTATCATCCGCGTTACAAACCTCGTTAGATTGGGCGAATAAACGTACATAATTATGGCGATCTATTGTAAGCCAATTATTTCTTCAATTTCATTTATTATTTCATAGATTGCAGGATTTCGGACAGATTCAACAGGTCAATGTCTGGATGGTTGGAGAATTTCTTAAACGAAGTAACTTTATTTTTATTATCAAGAAAAATGAGTATGTTTATCGCGCAGATGGTTGGAATTCAATTTGCCGATTCGGAGAAGTGAAACTTAATTGTCATTTTCTTCGTCCATATTTTCCAACGTAATAATTACATTCGTCAATTACGAAATTAATCAACCTCTATTTTCCAACTCTCAACATTGCACGTAAAGGGGAGTTTTCGATTAAGAAACGACCCAGTTAACCGGTTAAATTGCACACTGCGCGACACAATTTCGACGAACATCAAATCCCCGGTTGTGAGGGAACTTTTGCAAAAATCGCATTGAGACTCGATGAGTTAATTCGAAATCTGCTTGAAACAACGTTCAAGCATTCGTCGCCGCGGTGCGCCCCTTCTTTCTCCATCTGTTTTCACTTCGTTTTATTCTTTAAACACTTTCATATCGCCGTCTCGTAGTCCGGTTGAAATAAAGACGATTAAGGCGAAGCAACGATGAAAGAGCTGAAAGGATGGAAATTGCTTTCCACGAATAAAAGGTTCCGGTTATATCGCATTCGTAGCTCCGTGCACGAGCCTGTTTAAAAAGATCTCGCCGTTTCAAGTCCCTGCCGGATTTATTAAGACGACCAGGGTCGTTCGGGACCTCCGGAAAAAGCTCCAGACCTTTCGTCGTCGATTTTCGTCGCGAAACAATTTCCCCCTGCGGTGCACGATCTTCCACTCGATCGTGGACTAATTTCATTGAAATTTGATTTCTGTATTTTCTTTGGATGATACTGGATTAACAGGTCTTGGGGGGTCGACGTTTCTCAGTTTTACAGTGTATCATCAGTACGGGATACGAAATTTTGTTTTCCTTCAAATAAACCATATTAAACAATCCAGACTTAAGCAGTCAATTCTTCATTATTCGACCAACTTTTGAGACTTAACAAACACGTGTTACATTTCATATATTTTATCCATCCCTTTTCGAATTCGAAGAAACTGTATTCTGACAGCAATCCGGGGTTTCTAGGTCGCGCTACTATTCGATATTCCACGTCCAAGATCGCCCATGGAAACAATTCTGCGGTGACAAAACGATTCAGTGAAATTAGTCGTCGACGGTGGATACTGGATTCACCCGACGTGCAGTCCTTTTTTAATTTATTTGTGCAGAGTGACGGACACGTGACGTCGTCGTTTGACGGATTTTTGTATTACAAGTACTGCATCAACGCGATATATAATTAACCCCACGGCCAAGCGTATCGATCGCAGGCTCTCGACGTCGTCGTCCCCTTTTCGAACCTCGCTAATACGTCGGAACGCGTTCGTGGATTTTGAGCACTGCCAAATCGCGAAGTTAGCGGCGCAGACGAGTCGTCGATCGTTAATCGTCTGAATCGTGATTGTGTATCTCGTTGAGATGTGTGTAAGGTGTTTCCGATTGTTGTCGACGAAAAATGGAAGTATAAAAACACGAATGATAAGAAAGAAATGTTTGTGGTTAATAATTTGTATCTTAATTGTTGCAGCTGTTCGAAACTAATGTGCCGGCTGATTTTTGGTATAGATAAGCTGTAAGTTTAACAGTATTGATATTAGAGACTTTCAATCAGATATAATCGTGAAAAAATCAGAAACACCTTGCACATTCACGAAACAGTCCATACACTGCTAGTCCAAACTATGAGACCACCTTTTTAATTAAACAAATATTGAACGACTTATTAACGATCCATTGAGTTAAAACTGACATTACAGATATTCTATTTTCGCATATTCCTAAATTTCCAACTCAAAATTACTAGTCTCTGTGTATCTGGCGTCTCCGCGAATTGTGTCAGAATATCTGTTTGTCTCGAATACAAAGTAGTATAACTCGGCTTCCACGCACCGCTCGATCGCGGCACAGATTTCCGTCTATCGATCCTATCGATCGAACTCCCCACCTGTCTAACAACGACAGTCGAGCAGAATCGTCGTTCGATCCACGCGTGCTCGTACAAAGGCATCCTTTCGTCTAGCGATTTCTGGAACAGATTCCGCGGGGAAAGTCTTCTGGCCAGGAAGTCGAGTCGAGTCGAGTCGAGATGAGATCGATGCACTTGGCGGCTAGAACGCGCGAGTTAAACGGTACTTTGGCCGACCCTCGAGCCAGCCTCGGGAAAACGCGGCGAGGGATCGTTAGCAACCATCCAGACGACGAGCATCGTCGAGCAGCCAGGCCTTTTTCGTTTACGCGGGCATAGTGTGCTTGTTGTACCGTGGCAGTACTTCTTCCTCGCACGTGCTCTCGGAACTGAGGACGAGAGGTGTACATGCTCGACTTAGGGAAGCGTAAACGTCGATGCTGTATGCTCAACGAACAGAGAGTGGGATAAATGGAACGAGCAAACGAGCATCGGTGTCGTTCTGCGGTGACTTGGATTTATTGTAGATTCGCCGATTTCACTTGCTTTCTTTTCCCTTCGGGGTCCTCTGAAGTTGTTTCTGCCTTGGCGCGACTTTAGTGAGATTGCATAGGGGTTGACTGTAGAGATTCTTGTTGGTGCATCGCGTCCTAGGTAGAGGACGATGAGCTTTGTGATAAGTTTTTGGAATTGGAGTCGATTGGTTAGGCGTTGAAGGAATTGAATAGACCGGGATGATTTTTCTCGTTGGTCGAAATATATCGTTTCGCTCTTGTTATTAGATACTGAGATTGTGGTGGTCTTTGCATTGTTATCTTTCGAGAATTGTTGTACATGCACGCGACCTCAGCTTTGGTAATTGGGCGTTATCGAAATTGCGATACGGTTTGTGTTATTTGCGTAGCTGGCAAGGTAATGTTTTAGTCGTCTGAGAGTCCCATTAACATGTTTGCAGTTCACTGGTTTGTATGATAGCTGTACGCAGGTGGAGGGTCGCAAAAGAATGACGTTAAACACCTTGTCCTTAATAATTCAACCGTGCAACGTTAATTTAAAAACGTTTGGAATTATTATTTCATTAATTACGGTACAAACATAGCATAAATAGAAGTGTTTTTTATTTCTAATACGCTCAAGTGCGTGCGGCGTCATACACGCACAGTTAACCAAGTATTTCCAGAGGCATTCGTGAGAATTGGCTGATAGAGTTGCTCGTTGCGCCTTCAGTATTCCATCGCTATGCGAATCACTTGAAGCGCGTATCGTATTTCGAGCTGAAGACGGGGCGAAAATCGAAGGGGGGATGGAGAATGACGCGAGGAACACCCTGCAAAGGGATCTCGATTATGGTGAAACGATGTCACGAGTCGAACGAAAATTAACACCGTTAACCCCCGAAAAAAGTTGCTTGAACTTTCCACCATAGCATTCTTTCTATAATCCGCAACAGAACTTAAAATCTTCGATACAATCTAGAATGAAAAATGCACAAAATTTCTATAATTGTTATTTTCAAATATCCCTTAACATGTACAATTGTTGCAGTTCTTCTATTAAAGATTTGTACGTATTTGTCAGTTAAATTTATGAGAATCAGAGAGTCGAGATTTACGAATCGTATTTAAAAAGGGACACCGATACCTGAATTTGAATTGCCCAGGTGTTATACATACAAGCGAATTCTCCATTTCCTCTACTTCGCATGAAACCGTGTAATTTAATGGGCTATTTTATTACGAATCATTTATTGATTACTAACAAATCGATCGTCCCAGAATATTTCCACCGCGCTATTTCCGGTTTACATCCAACTCTGAAAAACCCACTTGTCCTCTCCAGGAGCACAGTCAATCACGATTTCCAGCGTTTTGCCAATTTGCACGCGCGTTCCTGGCGCCGAGTGGCAGCCAGCTTGTTTTTTTTTCTCGCCGCGAATTCGTGCATTAATTCTCTGATGGGCTTTCAGATCAATAGATACAACCCGTGGCTGGATCATCGTGAACGATCTACGCGGTTCTATCGAAACTTGTCCAACTTTATTCCCGTTTAACATTTCTCCCCCTGCGGCCGGGGCGAAGAAGCTTTCGCGTCATTGAAATACCATTGAACTATAGTCACGACGCATTCGTGTCCATTTTATTCCACTTCTCAAGCTCGAACGCGAAACAAGGTTAAAGTGTTTCTTATCGTACGATTTCTTCGTTGTTTAGAAAGGAGGACGGAAGTAGGGGAGGTACCGCGGCACTTCCGGTCGAGAGAATCGAGCTTTCTTTTCGTCCGCGCATCCAGTTTCTTTCTCGGCGTGGTTTTTTCGACGCTCGTCGTTATAGTCGTTCTTAGTAATAATAAATCGGCCGAGATTGGACCAAAAGTTAAATGGATACAGAATAAATAAACGAAACAATACATAGGTGCATACAAACAGACGTGCACAGGCACACGATCAAACCAGAAACAGCAACAACAAAAGAGGCATATCCATGTTAAATTTAGTTCTTTTTAATATGGGAATGGTGTAGAGAGCACACAGCAACACGACGTACATACATGTATCGACTAGTCGAAAGAGAGAAGGACACTGGCGAGAAAAGAAGCGTGAAAGAGAGAAATACTCGGCACACATAGAATTCACAAAATATCGAAACGATCCGGGGCAACATGTTTCGAACGTGTTTCGAGCGTGGTTCGTTCGCGGATCGTCTGGCTGTTATATCGAAACCTTTATTAATTAAACAGAAATCTCTACTATGTACTATTATTACTACGACTACATTATTGCTACTGCTATTACTACTATTACTACCACTACTACTACTACTATTATTGCTACTACTACTACTACTACCACTACTACTACTGCTACTATTACTACTACTACTACTACTACATATAGGTATTTATATATTTACAATTTCGTGGTGTGGAGTGGAACATTGTGATATAATAGATTGGTGCTAACACCTTATTGAAATTGAAGATGAATTTAATGAAATGAAAAGAAAAAAAAATCGTGCAATATTGCGATAGGGAAATGCGGGCCGCGCAGCTGTCACTGGCCGAAACGCGCGTTAAGTTTTCCGTGGTGTAAAAAAAAACCGTGGCGGGAGAATGGAGCGAGGCACAAAACGAATGAAAATCACGTTTCCGTTCACTTTTCCAAGTCGTCGGGTCGCGACACAATTTTTTGGCCGTGTCCGTTCGCATCAACCGTTCCCATTCTTCTGGGATAAACAATCGGCGAACGGAGCCGGGGCCACGGATCGTTCTGTCCATCCGTGATATCGGGATCTCTTTGTCTGATCCGACATCTTCGTTCGTTTTCTCTATTCCTTTCGAGCTTCGAAACGACACGGGATCGTTCCACTCGTTGGAGGTGCGTTGATTCAACGTGATCGGGGTTTGGAAAATTTGGTCGAAGCTTGCGGACGATTCGCATGAATTTGCGGAATGGAGAAATATTGATGTTTTTATCGGTTGAAAGAGGGTTTTGCCATTAAGAGGGGCAACGGAAATTCAATTTTTCTTTTATCGCGTTTCATCAACGCTGGATTCAATCGTTCGATTTTTCGCATCTCCCCTCCAAAAACGATAATAATTTTCTTACTTCCTCAGCCCGACGAAATGTAACCAGAATTATTTCACAAACTCCGTTCGTCCGCTTCTGTACGTTGGAAAGAGAATCGTTCGACCCGAAATTAGCACGTGAAAGGATATTAAACGCGACTCGACGTGGACCGCTCGGGATCTAGTGGTGCTCGTAAGATCGAGTGCAATCGAAGTAAAAAAATTCGTCGAAGTGGTCGCGAGTAAAAGGGTGGAAAAGAGAGAACGAAGCGGAGGACAAGGGAATGGAAGGGGGGGTTTTTATGAACCGCGACAACGGGCGACGAAAAGAAAAGAAACTATGGCTGTGCAAGTGAACATTATGAGTGTAGTTACATAGGTGTAGGTGTTACCTAGGGTCTAGGCTTAGCTGATCATAGGATAAGGAGCACGTTTAGGCGTTTTGTTTTCAGTATCGGCGTGTGACAGCTGCCCGTTCGCCCTTGTACATTACCGAACTAAATAACAAAAAAAAAAAAATACTATTATTAATATCTCTTTATATATTAATATATACAAAGTACGGATTAATCATGGATATATATGTATATACACACACGGTATATGTATATATCTATCTTCGTATGAATATAAATATGATTATAAATATAAATATAAATAAATATATATATACATTTTGTTATTTTTCTCGGGGGATAATGTGTATATATGTATATATATATACGATATATATATACGTATATATATCTATATATACTAAAAGAAAAATACTGTAATAATTGTAAATGTTGCTCGCAGGGAAATCGTGGACCCCTGCGGGCTTACTACTGAGCGTGTTCTACTCGTCATTCGAAAGGGAAAAGAAAATGAGAAATAAATATAATAACGATAATAGATGAAAAAGAAAACGAGAGCGAGCGTGAAACAGTGGAAGGATTAAGGTTAACCGAAACAAGAGTTAAGCCAAAAAAAAAAAAAATCGGCGCGACTGTCAGACTGAAAGTTGTGATTTCGCAAGGCACGTGTATATACATATATATATATACTGGGAATAAAAAGAAAAAAATGAACTGGTCGGAAAAAGTAAGGCAAAAGATCCTCTATAATATATACATAGAAATTCAACGTGTAGGTGAGAAAGGCGAGAGGGTTAAAAGAAAAGAGAAAAAATTGAAAATAACGAGGGAGAATCGTTAACCGTTGCATTTTCGCGTGTACAAGGGCACAAGTGTGTGAATGAACCGGGCAAGAGAGAAAGGGGTGAAAGCGTTTCGGTGTACGTGCATGAAAGTGCGAGAGGCAAACGTCCGGGAAATAAGGGTGAGCATGTCGTGCGAATGTCAGAAGGAAAACGAGATAAAAGAAGAAAATGAAGGAACCAAATCGACATGAAATATCCTTCCTTACCTCCCCCCGTCGACCCTCGCCTACACATCCATCCCCTGGAAGCCTAAAAAAGAAAACAAAAAAAAGGAAAGAATCGCATCTCGTTACCCCTTTTATTTGATTTCTTTTCTTCCGCCTTTCGTTACAGTACACGGAGTTCCTCCAGCACCATATTGCATCGCTTCTTTCTCTTCCGTATTTCTTCCGTTACTTCGTTCAGACTTCGTTGCGACACTCTATATGCACACGCAAGCTTGAGATCGGTTACAGCGTCGAGACGCTGGCTTAAACTAGCTAGACAAGGGTGTGGTTATATCTGATCAGACGCGATAGCTTTCGCCGCGATGAGAGCCTTCTGTCGCGTCGTCGACCAGACAACGTCCGCCGGCCACGAGGACGTCTCGATGACGGCAACGAGGCAGATGGACGACCGTCGAGTTGTCTATCCATCGTTCCCTTCGTGTTAGAGACGTGTCTTCATCGTGGCCGCCGATAATGCTGGTCGTGTGGCGATCGTCTTCGTCATCGTTAAGCACGATTTAACATCGGCGCTGACGATGAAGAAGGGGGGGGGGGCAAGGTTCGCGATAGGAGCCATAGTTTCCATCGTTCTCGAATCGGACGAAATCGATGCGCAGGAATTATTTATTTTCGGCTTAAGACGAACCGTACAATAGGCATGTCGACGAGAGAAAAAGAAATGGATAGGCAAATCGTGGAAGCGAAAGATAAAGGGAACAGAAACGAGGGGAAACGATTGCGCGAGAACACACGTGAGATAATTGTGTAAGCGAGAACCGCAGACCATGCTGATATAATAATAATAATGGGGAAACAAAAAAAACAAAAAAACGAGGACTAACGATCGTAGGGCGTAATCGATTTTATTACCGAGAAATACAACACGCGAAAATGGGATTTAAAAAACAAAAAAAGATGATTATTCTTACTACTTCTTATTGTTACTACGATTATATTCTTATTCTTATGGTTATTCTAACATTGCAAGTGTTATGTTACGATTGCAATTATTATATACACCCTTTAATTATTATATAGTGTATAGATAATATTATGGATGACGAGGATAAATGAAGGCAAACATTACAAAAATTTGCAAAAACCAGAAAAAAAAAATACCAACAAAAAAAACAAACTATGGAGAATTAATCACATGTGCATTTAATGTATTTCATACTAATTTTTTGATTAAACATAATTGTGTGTTAACCGAGCCGTCTATCTTTCTTTTTTTCTTCCAGATCATTGTTCCCCCCTGCCCGTTAACGTTCGTACGCTGCTCGTCGTACGAAAACACGCCATAATAAATCCGATTCACTCAACGATCCATTCGAACCGTTCAATAAATTCTGTCGCAATAAGTGTCGCGTCGTTGACAATCCAGCCATGCTTCCAGCAAGGGAAACAAAGAACAGAGAAAGAAATGAGAAACAGAACCAACGGCGATCATCGTACGGAGGTTAACGCGTCGCTGTGGGGCAAGTTAAACGTGCGAACACGATGATCGAGCAACGGGTCATCCTGATTTCTTAACCACGAGCTCGTACATTGCGTTATCTGTAATGCATTTTTTCCCCCTTTCTTTTTTCTTCTTCAAAAGGGAACACATTACTCGACAGCAACAGTTTCACTCCGTTTGAAGGCGTGTCTCGTTTCAGATCCAGAATCGATTGATCGTCAATTTCGAACAGAGGCGTCACGACGCTGCGTCTACCGATACCACTTCCGGTTGCTGTCGTCGGATCTGCCGATCGGACGTATTCGCTGTCGGGAAAAAACTAGACTATCGGGACGCGTTCGAAACGTCCGATAATTCGTCCCGGCCGGATCCATTGTCCGCCAGTTTTGACGCACGATCTCCAACCCCTTTCCGTTGTCGTTGTCACGATGATGAATTTTTGTTTCTCTTGTTCATCTCGTCGCGGCACCACTCGTTCCATAGTTTTCCCCCGCCAAGTTGGATGCCGGGGCTCGTTGTTGTGGATGAGACAGAACGACGAAACGGTTGTCACGGTGGTTCCGGGGTTTAGGTGATCCCTTGGTAATTAGAAGTTATTGGTCAGGTGTATAGGATTGGATATTTGTTTCCTTCACTGTGGATCGAAGTAGCGCGTGATTTTTTTTTGTTATTGTTAGCTTGTGATGCGTAATTTTTTGGGGGATGCTGAATTGTTGGCGCGTAGAATTGGGGATGAAGTATCTGATGGAACGAAAGGGTTTGTCAAGGGGTTACAGTATGTAACGATAATTGTCGACTAGTGCTGGTATTTGTAGGCTAATTAAGCTAGTTTTTAAGGATATTTAGAGGAGCACGATCTTCCGATTTCTTTCAGATACAGAACGTAATATGTATGCGTGAGCTTCTAATATTTGTCTGAAGTGAGAAGGCTTGAATAAAATAATTAATTAGCTGCGATAAATTAAGCTACTCCTCGTGGATCTTTACATTTATCACGACCTCTATCATCTTTCCACTAATTGTCCAACACCGACTGTTACATTTCCATTGAATGGAATACAACAAATTATAATATTTGCACACGCACTCTTTTGCACAAACATTTCTCCCGTTTAAAAGCTGGACCATTGGGGCAGTTTCCGGCCCGCAACCGGAAATCCATGAAAAACACCGACAATATAATGTCCGGTTTCACTTTCCCCGTTTATCAATGGCACGCAACAAGTTCCCGGGGATTTAACCGAGCATCGCGTGTTCCGAGTCATTAAGGGTGTCAGAGGCACACGAGCCACGAAAGAGGATCATTTATCCTGCGAACCTTGAACGCGACACTCGTGATCTGAGATGTTTGAGAGGGAAAGGGTTTAACGTTGTTTGTGTCGCATAGTCGATACACGAACTAGATCAAACTCATTTAGCGGTGCTGACACACGAGACACGAATCGATAAATCTTTTACATGTTTGCGCGCGCTGTTCGCGGATGCAAATCTCCTGCGTTCAAACAGCGCGGGCGGAATTTCAGGACATGTTCATTTCTCTCTTCGTGGAGAATCATTTCACTAATTCGATAACCACCGAATCGAAACGAGGGATGAATCGAAAGCTAGGCAGGGCTCTAAAAATATCACAGAACTCGAGCGCTCCTCTTTATGCTTAACCAATCGGTATACAAATATACGTGTATAAAGGGTTAACGCGAAGCCTTACACGCACACGTGCGCACGCCCCCGCGGAGAGAACGCGAGGGAAGAATGACTACAAACGAAAGAACGGTGCTAACAATTCGGATAAGAAGGGAAAAACGGGTGAGAAAGGGGGAGAGAAAGGAAGTGAGAAAGTGAGAGAGAGAGAGAGAAAGAGCCAGAAATAGAGAGATGACGCGACGGACGCATTTTCGCCAGGCTTTGCTGACCCTGTGGTTTCTGTTGTTGCAGAGCTGAAAAATTGGCGGATATCGCAAATATTTGAGAGACAGAGTAACAGCGACGAGAGGAGGCGGTGCTCGTTGTGCGGTAAGGTCGTGTCGAACGTGCGCAATCACTATTACGTGCATTTCCCGGGAAAATACGCCTGCCCGCTCTGCCCTGCGGTTTACACGCGTAGCGACACGCTGCTCACGCACACGCGTACCAAGCACGCGCACGCGCAATAGCGCAGGGATGCGTGCCGACAGCTGCGGATCTAGCGCGGCAAACCCTTTTCGAATCGATCCGGGGGCAGCGTTAACCCTTTAGGCACTTGCCGCCGTAGGTTACGTCACAGTGGCGGTACCTTTGAGCGATTCTATTCGTCGCTGCGGACGAACGATCGTTGCCGGCAGCGACAGATTGCTACGAAGTTACTTTACGAGGGAATTATTATTATTATTATTAGGTTGCCGCGCGAGTTCTGCTCGTTGGAGTGAGACGTGGCTTTTTTTAGTGCTTTTTTTTAGGGTTGCAAGTTCTCCTGATTAGCGCACTCCGAGGTATATACTGTTCAATTTAAGGGACGATGCGGACGGCGCTCTTTGAATTGGTCGGTTAGCAGAGGCAGGTAAACTATGATACAGGAATGTGCGAAGGTCCGGATCATTCGAATTTCTTTACGATTGGCGGCATCTGTTGTCGTTGACTGTTTTAAAGGCATTCTTCGCTATGATTATATGTACACCTTTTTAAGTATCTATTGGGTATAAAAGTATGTAATTCTTATTCCAATCTAATCGAAGCGGAAATATCGACGTTAATTGCAAGCTTTGTTATAAATCGTCATGCCGCACAGATTGTTCGTTTGGAAAATAGGAGACTAGATATAGGAGATAACGTAAGATAAGGCTGTTTCGATTAAATTGGAATAAAATTCATTTTCATTACTAATTCCGCGATGTCAATCTTATGTACAACTAACGTAGTACCAATAATGTTTAGCCTGCAGTTCTTGCAGGTAGTTCTGTTAAACATTCTGAAAAACGTTAACAAAAACAGCGTTATAAATAGCGCGTGTTTCGTGGCAGAGTTGTGTATCTAAAGGGTTAAGAACCATGCCGTCGCGTTCTAAAAGAGTTCCCATTTTTCGGGAAGATGCAGCTGCTTTTTGTCCGAACACATTCATTGTTATCCAGAGTAGAAAGCTTCTGGAAAGCTTCGTGGTTTTAAAACCCGGATGTTTCGGGTTCAGTTGTAACTTGACGTGGCAGTTTCTTGGAACGGCTTCAGAATTGCAATAATTGCAACGGAGACATTTATTGCCTGGACCAGTTTTCAAACAGGGATGTTTTCGAATATTCGAAAAAACGCAGGTTTTATGCGTGACAGGATATTCTAATATCTTTCCACGTATTTTGCGGGGAGTATTTTTAGATTAGTCCTTTTACAACGTGTTGGGAAATAAGGGAAAGGAACTTGGAAATTATATATTTTTTTTAATCGCAATTAATTCCATTTGCTATTTTAATTATTTAGTGAATTCGAGTAACGTGGGTCACGTATGATGCACCGCGAACTCTTCGCCAATAATGAACGTTTATACAGAAATAATTTACGGACTATTCTTTAAGGTGTTGTAAAAGTTATATTAAATTTATACGAATTTTTATCTACAGTGTACGAAAGCTTTAATCAGCTCTCCAATTGTTAGGATGAATTGTATCAGTGCTAGTTTATTAAAATAGTTCAGAGATTAGAACGACTACCATGCTCAACTTTCCTATTTCGGTTTCCTCAAATATGTTCCGCTTCACTGTCCGAATTGTGTCAATTTCTACACACATAGTACACGTTCATGTACGTCTGAAAGACTCATGGAGACTCCTGAATAATTTGCACTATTCCACCGTCTGAATTATTGCACAATCCAGTAAATTCAATACGTCCCAAAGAGACACGTAGACACAGATATTCTATGTCGATATTTTGCACTGTCAAATATGCGCATAATTGTTGCGTTTAAAAAATTGAAACGATTTCACAAGAGATAAAGTTAACGAAAATATGCTCTGTCCACCTAGTACAGAAAATAAATAGTGATTTCTGATAAAAAAAAGGGAAAAGAACATACAGATATGGACAAAAATTTCGAGTGCAAATTACAATTCTACAAGCTTCAGCTTCCATGCTGCTTTTCACTCAACTTCTTTCTCTTCTCTTTATACAAGGAATAATTTTTGATGCACACATCAATTTATATTCAGGTTTCGAGATATTTCACCTACTCTTGAAATATCAATACTGTTCTATAATAATAAAACGTTTTTGTTCTATCCTACTTCCCCTAACACATCTCCTTACGAAGATCCTTTCTCTACCTAACACTTAAAAATATTCGAGGCATCTAACATGCATATATGTACATTCCATTTTCCCCATGAAATATCAACACCATTCGAATAAAACATTTTCGCTCTATCTAAACTAAAATTACATCCCATTCAAATACGATCTTTACCTCTCACACCCTGTACCCCTGCGAACATTCCCAATTACGTCAATCACACGCTTCTATCATCCCAAAAAAGGCAACCGCGAACACACCCCATACATTCCACCCCCCCTCCGTCATCTGAACTCCTGCACAGACTAAGCACAGTTAAATTTTACGAACTCGCGATAAACAGTCGAAGATATACTCCACGCCAATCCGTCCTCACGCGATTTCACCACCGATCGAATATACTTCCCACCGGTCCCTCGACGAGCGTTCGAGATCGAGGTTTCCCCAATCGACTGCTCCCAGGTCGACGCAGCGCTCCCAAAAGGGGTGGCATTAATCCTGAGACGCAGCGATTCGATTCGACTCGGCCCGACTCGACTTCCCGCCGGGCAGACGCGTTTCCAACACCGTAAACGTGCCAGCGGAAAATTTGATGGCCGCACTTAAACGTTTTACGCGGTCCTAAAGTCAGCGAAATTCCGCTGGCACCGGTGTGCACGGATTTCCTGTCCCGCCGTTCGACGTACCACCCACGCCACGGTTTCTGATAGCACGCCACTCTTAGTTTCAAACGTTATTACAAGCTGGAAAACGGTGGACCAACGACGGATCCCTATGGGCAGGAGATATCGTCTGGCTCGCTGAGAGTTAAATGGTTGCTGTATACCGCGCCAGGCCCCGTTGTAAAGCGGAATGATTCTGATAATGGAAAATTTGATAAAGCTATGCGGGGTTTTATGTCGCGTCGTTGGGTACGACTATGGCTGGAAGCTTGGTTTAAGGGGCAGGAAGTAAATTGTTTGATATATTTCACGTGTCTTTTTATATGATTTTATTCGACGACGTTCGCGGGTGGTTCGTCGTTGTCGATAGGTAATGGTAAGTTTGATAATGCAAGGACAGGGGTTATGTCGATGACTGGGATAATGTTTTGAAGATTGTTTAGGGGATTGGGAAATTTATTGCAGCTATTATTTTAGTGTGCTGTGTATTTGTTTGTTTTCCGACTGTGGAGTCTAAGTGGTGAAGCGTGAGATAAATTTAATCATATTTCTCCAGGGAAAATAATACTAAAGAGCAGTAATAATAATATGTCATTTGCATCATTCAACTCCATAATTGATACGGAAAATAGAAGAAAATAAGGCAAACGATAATAATATTAGTATACAATTTTTATTTCCCGCGCTTACATCGTTGAACTTCAAAAGAAAATGAAATAAAATTTATCCGATAATGGAAACTTTTAAACTGATTATATGATTATTTGTTAAGCAAGCTGTTAAAAATGATTTCCTTTTTTTCTTTGTCACATTTATAAATGATATATTTTTATTGCAATTCTATTTTAGTCGGCCAAAAAGTCGTAACCTATTTTACATCTAAAGAGAGTGCCACAGTACTTGTAAAGGTGACTATTTTATTAGATTTTAAGCTGCGATGCTCTGCAAAGGGAAAAGGGGCAGCTATTTCGCGTGAGATCGATAGCTCGTTACTCGATCGGCTGAAAATGGATTTCGTTTCGACCTATATTTTCAGAAGTACGTACGTGAAGTATAATCTAGTTCTCTTGCAACGGTAAAACTTTTTGGACCCTACATATTCATCGGGAGCAAACGTTGTTTTAATAACAAAAAACGCGATGGAGAAATACTTACCTTATTCACAATTATTATCGATGACGTGGGAAATATTTTGGAACCACTTACTGTTCACTCTGCTGTCTAAATAATTATTACCTTCGTTCTTCATATTCTAACAATATTTAACTTTGTTCGAGGAGAGCTTAAAACATTTTTCATTTTACATTTCAATCCTTCGTTTACCGTTGAATACCGCCGTTTAAAATTTATAATTTGAACGAAGCCGCGCAGCGAAAAATTTTGCGAACTGAATTCTTCTGTTTCGTCGAAACAATACTTCCTGCTCCAAAATACCTTCTGTCCCTTAAAATCCTACAGCACGCCCTTTCCGCAAGCTGACATCAACTGCTGACAAAGCTCCAGCACAACAGCATCCAAACAGTGGTTTACAGAAAATTCGAACAAAATCCTCCAAAAGGAAGAAAAGACAACACATTCACTGCGCCACGTTCCATTACATAAAACGAACGTATAGTAGTGCAAACCCTCTGTCGCAAGGGGATCAGAATTTCACTCCGTTTATTCATTCAGGCGTTCTAATCCAGCTGAGCGAGCGTATTCTCGCGGTTACCTACGAGTTCACGAGGATAAGGTATTTATTAGGTGTGCGGGAATTACATTAAAACACACTTCTGACTCGCCCTGCGAATCTGAACGAACGCTGCCATGTTTCGTATATTTATTAATATCAAAATCCTTCTACTTTCATACCTTTCATACATAGCTTTCTGTTTCGTCAAATGAAATAACATCCGAAGCACCAAATAATAATCAAGCAACTATTTGCCCACGTAATTTAACGAAGAAAACAAATCATGGATCCCGTCTTCCTTTTAATTTAAAATCACCTTTACTGTCTGCATCAATGTTTCCAAACCCTATACAGGGTGTTCGTCTCAGCATACGCTACCATAATATAAATAAAAAAAAAAATACAGAGTCTCGTTTAAGAAAATTCACCTGACTTCGACATCTCTCCACAACATCCATCGTAAAATTATTCACACCGTCTAACGTCCCCCTCTATGTCAAACAACTATTGCAAGAACTTTTTTCCTTCAGACGTTAAAGGGAGGATGCTATTTGTTCGAAGTTCGACACTGCATATCAATGCTTCCCCAGAACCTACCCTCTTTGCCGGCCAAGAATTTGATAGCTGAATTTAATCGCAACGACCGTGTGATTCGGGCAAATATAGGTCCTTCCGTGTTCCATGCTCCCCGTCCTTCCGGCAGTTTCGCGCTCTGATTTCCGGCCACCGGGATTCACCGTGTATCAGACGGTTTGGGTACTCGTGGACACGTTTGAGGAGGCACGCCTAGATGGAGGCGTTTGCGATCTCAGGTTGTTGATTGTGCGATGGCGTTAGATGGTTGAAATGGTACTCTTGAGGTTGTTTGAGGCTGATCTGTGGAAATTATTTTGGAATTATCGAGATTTCGTCTGGCTCGGTTTCATTGATAAAGTTTAATTACTTTTTTTTGTAGACAACTCTTTTTTTTCTGCTCAGAATTGTGGGAAATATGAAAAATAGTGGGGGGATTGTTGGAAAATTTATGAAGTAAGGATTGGTTTTTATAAATTTCTCATCTGCTTGCACAGTTTAAATGGCATAGAATCACAGGCTATTTATTTCGCAAGTCGCAGAGAATTAAGTAAAATCACGCAAGAAATATCATAGGTGCAAGATGCAATCTTTAAGTAATAAGATAATCAAGATTTATGATCTTAAAAACGAAGAGTATTAACAACGCGATAAAGAATATCGATTTCCATTTTAAGTAAAGGGTGTCGTGAGGTACTATCGAGTAAATAGTAATTTTAGAGCGGTGTAGAAAAATAAAAGTCTCGGAGCTTTAAACTGTGAATTTAACGAGACCGTGGCTTTGACTTCCGACGTCCATTATCGCGGGAAGACGTGTAAAAGTGTACAAAACGACGAAAGGGAGTCCCACAGAGAACTGGGAGAACAAAGTACACGTTCTTATATCTGGAGTGTTTGGTTAAAGGTTAAATCTATTACAATACTGACAAAGCAGATATTATATAATCAATAATCATGATCCAATTGCTATTGTACTAAAATATTCAGTTCGATCTTCCTTTTCCTTTCCTAAAATTAAAAAAAGTTACGCTCAAAGAAAACAAAGAAAGCACACTCTTTAATAAGTAGAGAAAAAGTTTAATTCTTAATTGCAATAAATACATTCTGATTCAAATTCAATTTAATTTGATTGAATTAAAAAATAAACAAACTGCAAATTTATTTTTATAAGCAACAGCTTCGTTGATTTTCTTTCGTTGCAAGTAAATCAAATTTCTACTTAAAGTCTTAAACGTCTACTTCGAGAAATCTTCAGAGTTTAATTTTCGAGTGATATCGGGGCAATATTGACACGCTTAAGCGTCTGCATAGATTTCTGAAAGGGCCAGGACGTTGAAACATGTCTCTGGCTCTCTATTTGTCGAACAAGTTGCAGCTGAATTGAAAGAATCAATATAAACACGTTTTGATTGCACCATCAACGATTAAGCGGCACGGTGTTTGAGGATGTCACGTGAAATCAAGCTTTGAGAAGACGATGAAATCAATTATTCCCTCGCTTTCTTTGCCATTTCGTTTCCGCTGTGTATTCGCATTATTTCGTTGGAAAAAAAGCATCTGCATCTTTCGTGCGCCTCTTTCAAAGAGGCGATTTTATAAATGTTTAATGCTAACAGAAATCGCATTAATTGAAGAAAGTTATACTTTCGATTTCTCTAAATCATGTTGAATATTTAATAACACAGTGTAATATAAACAGAGTTTAAGCGGTCAGGAAGACGGTACCTTGTTAATAATATTACAATCGACTAATATTGTAACAGAAATGTTGTTAAATAACAAGGAAACAAGATGTGTGCAGTAAGGACGAGTGAATTTTCAACAAAAGTAATTCATTAAATTAATTGATGGATTTTTTCATTTTAAACGCAGCTCGGTGCAACGATTCTGCTGCGTCCTTAAAACTGCTGCTGCAATAAATTGGAGTGACCTTATATCACTCGAAACTTCCTCAAGCTTTGGCTCTAATATGATGTCGTTTGCTCTAATTCTGCTCGTAAACCTTCGTCTATTAGCAACGTTTCTGTTACGACCTTTTCGAACAAGCGTCACTCGTTCGAGATCTAAATCCGTGAAAACGGCGCGAAGCTGTCGTGTTTCAGCGATTCAAAGTGTCGCCCGTTCGATTCTTAATTTGCACAATTTTCGTAGTCTAAGTTGGACTTGTCAATTCTTTTCACAGAGATCTTCGACAGATCGAGAAATGAGAACATGTTAAACACGTTGAACGAAGTTAGAAACTCGGTGGTCCAAAGTAATCGAACAGCAACTACGCTTAAGCATACTTTTCACTACCTGTATCTACGAGCCGTAGGAAGGTGCACGTGGTGAACAATTTTCACGTCGTTTTACACACGTTTCACCGAAGACTTTTCATTCCGCGAGTTTTGTATCGGTTTAGATTTGGGCAAATTTTTAACACGATTCCCGAGGGACTACAATTGTATAAATGTATACATATCTATGAATTAATATATATATATATAAATATATATATGGTTATAAAATAAATGATTTTCATCAAACAAATAATTCACCGAGGTGACAAAACGCTTCTTCAATAATCGCACTTCCCTAATTAATTATTATTAATATTCAGTATCTCCATAAAAAATGTATGCAATGCAAGAGTAAAAAATCAAATAAAAATACAAATTTCAACCGATGTCAATAATTTTAAGGGTCTCGCAAGAAAATTGGAAAGAAACAAACGAAGAGAAATATGTAAATAGAGGTAAATTGCGGAGAGGTAACGTGGCCTGGGTTGTTTAATCATAACGATGAACAGTGTCTCAAAGTTGCCGCCAGAAAGGGGGGCGTAGCTATATCGAGAAAGTGTAATTTCACTAGCTAGGCTCAGTGATCAGACTGAAATAGGATTACTCGCGGCGCGTTGCTCGATAGATCGTGGGCAAACTTCTCCGTACACTATGCCGATAACCAGACGGCATAACCGTGACGATATAGTTGTGCTCTCGCGAGCGTGGATTATCAGAAGCGGCAGAGCCGCCTTCGAGTAACTCTGGTTCGAGTGAAATATTCACCGATACTCTGCGCACGATGTCGCACCGTAGCCCTCGTTAGCAGATATTCGCGGTTTACCCGTGGACGAACATTCTTTTTCACGTGAACGGCAAAGCGTTTCTCGTTCGACGAGCCGCAGCTGCAAGAACGAAAGGGGCAATCATATTTTATCGCGATGGAAAGAAGGGATTGGTTGCCAGAATTAGAGTTTAATTTGTGGGGTGCTTAAGGCAATTTGCCGAGGTTTAGAATTTTCTCAAATACTTGTACATGGGGTATTTGTACAAATATCGCACGAATTTTATTATCTGTGCTCCAAATTGATTAATATTATCTTTAATTTGAGGGTAATGAAAATTCTGATTTATTCCAGTGTTACCCCTGGTGGAGTTTATTTACAATTTTTTGTAACTTCGAAAGAAATGAAGAAACTTAACTGTTAAGCTCTCCTGTATGTATATCCTTTATTAGTTCAGGAAATGTTTAGAAATATGAAAATACGACTGGGCTTGATTGGTTTGATTTTACAGTAAAGAAAGGATTGTAATGAGAGAAATGAATTTTTGTTTAATTTCTTTATCGAATGCGAAGCTTTAATCAAGGGCTTGTTGATGAATGCTATTTGAATGATTTAAATCGTGCTCTTTGCAATAGAGTTACACGCTTCGACCTATTTTAGGTGTACCTCTGACAGAATAATTTTCGTAGGTTTGCGTGTTCTGGCTGTAAAACAAATATTGAACTGAAGCAAACGCTGAGAGAGGAAAGAATAGACAAAACGATAAAATTGCTGACTGGTGTACGCTGATAAGATTTACTTTCTTGATGGTCTGGAGTTGTTGATTTCCTTTTGTGAAATTGAACAACGCTTCTTCTTCGAGGGCACGTAAATTATAAAGTACTGTTTAGAAATCGGGAAATATAATTGAAGGAACTTTATCAATAAGGAAACAGTAACAACAAATTTTATTACGCACCGCAATACGTTTTTTTAAGCAATTGAAACTTTTACCACATATCTCCCTTTTAATGCACAGACTTTATAATAATAGCACCCCGTCCACGAAATCGAATACTAAACTGAATAATCACCGACGAGGAGGAATATTTAGTCAACAAAATTATTAATAATTCCACAGCTCTGTTTCCAAAAACAGTCTACCAGACTTTTAGATCATACCTGATCTATCGCATCACGAACAACAGGGCACACCGTAATAAACACACGCTAGCCTCAAATTCTGTTTAGAGTATATCCCAGTGTCCTAAACAAACTGTTACCCTTACTACAAAATTATCACCACGACACAACGATTAACGAATGCAGGGGCAGGCTTCTAAAAAAAAATCAAGAGAACACCAACGCCTTATAACCATCGAAGATCTCGAAGGCATCGCAGGATTTAATCGCCATAGCCGAACGATCGTGCGACTGATGCATAAGCTTCTTTCGTTATCGATCATCGTCTAACGCAATCATAACTTCGCCACATCCTCGTCAAAAGGATTAGAGGCGACGAGGCGGGGCTCGTTCACAGGTAATCCTTCCATAATATCGGCAAACGTTCGAGCATTTTTCTCACCGACTTTGTCCACGGCGTCGACACTATGAAACGTGAGTATTCCGGCACGTTTGCCAATGCTTCTGTATTCTGGGAGATGATGACGGGAGGGATGACGCTCGTGCGCGTGTGAATGAAGTGTTGAGAGCTTCTTTGTTGGTACTTCCACGCACACCTGTTCATATTCACGCATGTACACGTATCGCGTCGTTTGCTCCCTGGATGATTTCGCGGTTCGAGGATCCTGGTCGAGGAGTATTATAAAGTAATTCGGTTCTCTACTTGGTCGGAAACTTGAAATTACTTTTCTTTCGATTCGAGCAAATTGTTTACATAATTTGTTTAGAAAAGATTTTAATAAAGAACACGATTCAGAACAAGTTTTGACTTTGGTGGTTAGAGAAAAGTATTTGGAATGATGGAAATGTTCTGGAATCGTATGAGGATGGGAGAAAGAAATATATGATTTCTGTAAAATAGTATGGTAGAAAACTTCTTTTTAATACAAATTTCAAATCTGGTTTTGTGCTATTTTTGTATGGAGAATAGTAATAATGAACAAATGTGAACGTTTTATTAGTCTTTTTTAGGAGAAGAATTTATGAGGAATTCTCTGACCACTGTGACTGTTTAGAGATATAATTACATTACGGTAATTTAAGTTCCACTTAAACTTTATTGTATTCAACCTTTTATAATTAACTGGCACCCCTATACAATTAGACGTAAATGTTTTATATGAGGGACAACAATTTTTGTGAAGTGGAAATTCCATCTAATTAAGATATTTACTGAATATTACAGTAATTGCATAACAGTCATAGTTTTTAAGGAGACCCATTTTATATATATTTAACAGATCCTCGTGCCACAGCGCAAACAATGAATCAAGCGAGCAAACGACAAAATAACAGAAAACAGAACACAATTAAACGTAGATTAAAAAGCAGTGCTGTCCAAACGGACTGTAAGTTACAGATGTTAAAAAGTTAACTTCAGTACTGTTCCCTCGACAGTCTATTGTCCAATCTAGTCAAATCCCACAAGGATTAAACAATCACCATTTTCATAACCCTGTATAATATTGATATTAAACAAAAATCCTTTTCCCATAAGAAAACCAATGACAAAATAGCATAAATGAATTTTATTATTAAATATCGCAGAGTCAATACTTCTCATAAATTCTACACAAAAAATTCCCAAAACCTTGCAAACCAAAAGTGAAATAGACCACGATCTACCAATATTCGTCACGTATCCACTTGCTTCATCGTTCCCTATCGCATTCGAGAACTTGAACGACAAAAAAATATTCCCCCATAGATTCAACCCTGCCCTCTCCAGCAACCGTAAAATTTATCAACGCACACAGCCTCGAAAGCTATCCCAACCACGGACAGCACTGCCCCGAAGGATCAAATTAACCCTCTCCGTACGAGACCCTTCTCAGACCCGCAAAATCACCGCAGAGCCTTTCTCCAATCATAATTGACCAATTTTGAACCGCCCTAACAGTCCCTCCCTAACTAGACCCAACAGACTATGGACCTAAAGACCTGTACTCATTGACCGCAGACAACGATCGTACGAAGAGGGTTAAAAAAAACGAGACAGAAACGACATTACGAATAGAAGGAAACGCATGAAGACGTGTTGCGTTTACAGGTACGATGCCCAGCGTGCCAGTCGGCCTCTCATATCACGAGATGTTCGCCGTGTCGCTCGGCTCACCGGCCCTGTGGAGATGCCGTGCCTGTGGCAAACAGGTGACCAACCGTTGGCACCACTTCCACATACACACCGCTCAAAGGTCCCTCTGCCCGTATTGTCCAGCCACCTACAGCAGAATCGACACCCTCCGCTCGCACATACGCACCAAGCACAGGGAGATAGTGTTCGCCAAAGGTTCCTTGTAGAGGACGCTGATCGCCCCGCGACGGAAACGGCCACCGCCACTTCCGCCACCCCGTCTCTTCGACGACAGGCACATCGCGCCTTTCTTCGGCTTCGGACTGCCCTGACCTAGTCTACACGATCAACGGGCCCATATCTACGAGGGGAATACTTACAACACATACAATTAGGCTAGATCTTCGACGAATTTATTTGTTCTTTTGGACAGTTTTTTTGGTTTATTTCTTTTATTTTTGTTTTCTTTGTGCTCGTGGTTTTATATTTATGTCGTCGTCCGCGGCGAAGAAGATCTCGCTGCGGAGATTATGCTTTCTCCGTTGATGCTTTCGAACGATTTGATATCTTCGATCGGCATTGAGGAAGTCTTGGAGCAAGTGTAAATATGATTGTGGTATGTTGAAGCTTTGGTTGGAATACGTCTTTGCGGAGGGATTCTCTTGTTTCAAGGAGGTGTGAAACGTTAGGATCCTCGAGTGGTTATCGAAGTAACAGTATTCGGGTACCAAATTCGTACTAGTTCTAGTGTTTAATTTTGTGGTGTGCAGGTGTTGGCACTGGCGATGGGGCGGCGCGGGGGAGCAAGTGAACGGCTTTAAGTTCTACACGGATATTCTGGAACACTTTTGTATCATTTACAAACGCTGGAATAAGTCAAACGATCTTGAACAATTACATACTACTATCATTCGATTAGCAACCTTCAAGCTTCTTCACAGTAATTTGTCAATTGCTCTCCCGACGCTCCGTCCCCGGCCTTCACAATTTTATTTTCCCGAATGGGTTCAGTGATTTGAAGCTCCAAGAGTGCTCAGTTTCATCGTTGGGAAATTTAAAATAGTCTCTCACAGAATGAAAAAGAAACACCAGTCAAAGTTCTTGAAACTGCCACAAGACAGTCGCGGTTTCCAGGACCGGTGGAGCTATTTTAAATTTCCCTTGAAAACATAATATCGTCGAGTGAGTTGGTTATCTGAAGCAATTTCTCTCGGGACAAGAGGTTCGCGTTGGGGACAGTTTCCACCGATTAATCATAGAACGAAGACGCGGCTCGCGGGGCGAATGAAGGCGACCGGTTGCCTCAGCTAAATCGCGCGAACGTTTCGTCTCTTCGATCGTCGTCGCGATCGCAAGGAATCCGTGAAGAGGAGACCGAGACAAGGAGGAAGGCGAAAGGTAAAACGGGCGACAGGCTCGTGGCAGCAAGAGGAGCAAACGAGAGCGGGATTTAAAGAAGCAAAGACGAAACGGGGAATAACGGGGATGAATAAAGAATGTCGGACGGAATGGTTTGTCCGGCAACGGGGTCGAATTTTGCGAGGACAATCGATCGACGAGGGTTAGTCCTCTGGATTAACAGGTGCGGCGTTGTTCCCGTTATTCTTGGCTGGTTATCGATTGTACCTCTTCGCGTGTAAACGATCGTACAAATCGGTAGACACCGAAACTCGCTAGGGTTCGTGTAAATAGTAACGAAGTTTCCTGTAGACTGGCTCGTTTGGACGCGATGATCGAGCGTGGTGTATCGATCGTCGATCCTTCGATAATTACGACTGATCTTGCGGTAGCGTATCGAGTTCATATTCGCGTCGAGTTCTCCTTCACTTTGTTCGCCGGCGGTGATCCTCGCGGGATGTTTCGTCGGGGGTGTCGACGAGTGTTGCTCGGCGTGTGAGAGGGTTTGAAGGGAAGGAGAACGGTTGATTGCGGCGTACGAATAATGTCCAGCGAGCTTGAAAACTAAACGGTCTAATTCTTACGCAATGGAAGGCTGAAACGCGCGCTGTGATTATCGAACACCGAAAACTCAAAGGGTACTACGAATTATAATCGCGGTCTGTAATCGCTGTTACGTGTATCTTAATGTTGGCCGTTCCGTTGGGCCAGCCGAGGCTGTCCGAGTACTTGAAACTCTGGTCGATTGAGTAGTTGAGAGACGTGTCGAACTTGGCCGAGTAACAAGTTGGAATAATTCCAAGGTGTTTGAATAGCCTGGTCGTTGGAGAGCGAGTTTGAAGAGGACTGGATCTGTTTGAACGATTGGATCAGCTTTTTGCTAAGCGTGTAGAATTGTTTCTCGAGCCTTTTTGTTACCTCAAGGTTATTTATATTGTTCTTTAATTTAACACTTTGCTCCTTGAGCAATTTTATTAACATCAGACATTCGTGTACCTGTTTGACGTATGACGAGAAACTTGCTGTTTTAAAGTATTTAAACAGATTATTGGCAGGAGATGGCAATTCACGATGTCTTTTAAAATGACCCATCAAGTCAAATTTAATTTTGCTTGTCATCTCTCCGCGGAGGAGAATGTTTCAACGATTGCTGCGAATATATTCGTACATTTAATTAATTATTAAAGCCGCAGTACGAAAACCGATGCTTTTCGTTTGTGCACAAATGAATACACAATATCGAGTTTATTACGTCGGTTAATTTTTAACTAACAACGGTTCATTTCGAATGCACCAACAAAATCAGCTCGTGCAGTTATAAAAGATTAATAGTCTCGATCGTCGATTTACACGATGGCTCCAATAATCTAATCACCAGCTGTACGAAAGGAATATTCGACAGTCACGCATACCGTCGACACCGCGTTAAAGAGCGTCCAATTACCGTTTAAATATTCGAATCGTTCGAATCATTCATACAGATCGATGCTTTTCAGGCCAGCTCGAATTATCCAATTAAAGCTGTCTCCACATTTAAGCTGCTCGGCCCGGTTCGATCATTATTCAAGCCGAGTGCAGTTTCATCGTATGACTTGGACACCTTCTAAGGGCCAGCACGGCGGCTCGGATCTACAAATCGAGCGACATACAGATTCCGGGGGGAACTCGTCCTCTCGGCTGTTTATTAAAGTGTCGACAGTATTTGCGTACGTGTGTGCGACGTTGACGAGCGAATATTTAAAAAAAAAGTGAAAAGAAAAGAAGCGGAGTTGTACATAATTTGGAGAGGATTCGGATCGTTCGAGGCAGAAACGATCGTGTTTTTTTTCTCTCTCTCTGTCTGCCTCTCTCTCTCTCTCTCTCTCTCTCTTTCTCGTCAAGAGCAGAAAAGTTTCTTATGTGTCTCGATGATATTACTCCCGAATCGACCCCGATAATCCCCTCTAACCGATACGTGTAATTACATTTCTCTTTGGACCAATACTCTTCGTCTATTAAAGTAATCGTTGTCGAGGCTCGTTAAAAGTACCTAACTGGAGGAACGAAAAGAAGAAAACGAAAAAAAAACTACACACACACACACACATACACACACAAATCTCTCGTCGGTATAATTAAGGATCTTCGAGCGTGTGGTTCCTAAGTTTGAAGCTCGTAGAGGGTCGAGCGAAGACAGCGTGGAAACCTATGTGATACCGTCTAGGGCTGATAAATTAAGATTTTACTTCGCGCGTTGCGACGCGTGGGGGACAGAGGAAACGTATCAACGCGCCGGAATAGAGAGAACGTCGTCGACGACGCGTCGTTTTGGACTTCTGTGAATGGACGCCACGTGTGTCTTTCTTTTAATTTCCACGCGATCGCCACAAAAGGTATCGTTCTTCGACATTTCCCGTGAAAAATTCTTCGCGCGCGAGGCAAACCAATTTAGATATATCGCTTGTTGGTCGCAATAATTTGAAGAACGATTTGAAATATTTTTAAGTGCTTTTTCCTGATACCAATATCCGAAGAACTGCAAACTATCAGTTATATCGTTCTGGCAGCGAACGAGCGATGTATTGTTTGGAAAAACAATTATCCCGAATCGTCGATGAATTATTAAACGAATGATTAATTCCACGAGGACACGTGGGCTCCTTCGTCTAGCCGTCCAGGAAACGCGCTCGACTCGAAGGGTTCCTCCGTTCGACGACACGTCCAGCTTGATCGATCTCGTCCTGTCCAGCGTTCTGTTTTTCGTTTCCCCCGTTAAACCATTTTGTAAATAAAAGATCGCGATGGACACAAGCTGTCACGCTGATGAGAAAAATGGATGCTTCGACGATTGTTTCTCGATCGTGCTCGGACCACGCTCGTCGAGTGGAACTCCTGCACACGACCAAAAATGGAAATAGGATATACATACGTGCATGCGACACTGGCGTACACAACAGACACGGACACATTACCTATAACGGATAAATATAAATATGGATCTATATAATAGATAAATAGATAGATAGATATATTACGTGTACACATCCACGTGTCGGCGGCCTGACGCGGCAGAAATCGCGGGTTCCAGAGGACGATTGTTTGAACTACCCCTGGCTGTAACTCGAGGGGCATCTCGGTCGATATGACGAAGACGAGGTGTCGAGAGGCAAATATAGCTGTTACGTCCGACGGCTACCGGAAACGGGGGTAACTGGAGAATCGAGGAGGCGACGCGTTTAATTTCGACCCCGCTGCACGAACTAGGTAATGTCTGAACAATTTCTATCGATGCATAATGATCGTTGCGCTTTCAGATTAGGTGGTAAATGGATTTGGGAATTTGTCTTTTTGTATGAATTATTTCTTTGTTTTGTTTTGTTTTTGTACAAATATTTAACGCGTCAATGTTTTTACGGGCGAAGATGCATGTGATTTCGAGATTAAATATGGACGATGATTTTTGTTTTTATTTTAAGTAGAAGATTATTTATTTTGTGGAAGTCTTTGAGAACGGGATGTTTTGTAGAGTAGACGTAAGTAATTTTTAGGCGACAGTTGACATGATACTTATTGCGTGCTGCTGCTGATATCGTTATTCGATGATGAAAATAGCTTTAGATGGTAATAAGCGGCTTCGAGAGTTAGAAAGCTGACGAGTTTGGTGATTTTGAATTTATATCATTTGTTCTTTATTGTGCTGTGAATGATTAAATCTGAAATTGAAGTTAACATCGTTGTTATTAGTATTGATATTATTATGTTTGTAAATTATACTGAGGTTGGACAATTGATGTAGATAGATTTGCTGCTTTTTAATTCGCACAATTGCCAGAAGAATTGTTTTAAAATATTTGTATAATATTTAGCGGAAAGCAGAGTTTCTTAAACTACAAGTCAATAATTTGTAGAGTCACAGTTAGTCATTGTTGCGTTCGTATTTGTAAAAAGTGAAGCGATCTGAATTTTGAAATATATCTACGTATTTGAAATTTTTAATTCGCAATAGAAAAATCCAACATACTGCTGGCATGCTATTATGTTTACGCTATTTTCTTGTATTAAAATTTGATTTCTTTGCAACATAGAATGCAATTTACCCTGAATAGGATTCGAATATTCTTGTTATATTCTTAAAATTGAGCGTAGTAAAGTATACTTTAACTAACACGAGGGAATTTCAACTTCAAGGGGGTGAATGAACTATAAAAGGAATACCACTTTATTACGAGTATTTCATTAGAGAGAAATTCATAAAGTAAGGTAATTTACCTTTATTTCTTTCAACGAGAGCGATTTCCCAGTCTCTTCAAATAAGTAAGACTATCTTGTTTGTTACTTCCTTTTCTTCCATTCCCCTGCAATTTTTTTCTGGCATTTATTATTACCAGACCCTTATTAACGGAATCTAAGGTCCTCGCGGTGAGGAGATTACTTTCATCCTTCGGAACGCTCGGTTTCCTCTTTATTCTGCCTGCAAATTCATTCATCTTCGCTGTCTATCAAGCTTTCATTATTTTTAGTTTCGCCCAACCACCTTTTACACCTGGCCTCCAATGAACCCTTTAACCTTTTCCCCCCCAGTGAAACTAATTAATTACATACGTCGTTTTTATTTTATATGTTAATATCGAATCGTTGCTAAAATTCCTACGGGGCATCCAAAAATTTATTTTCGTTCGCGTTAATGCAGACTGAGAATGTTTCCCTTGACAAGTTGACGAAGCAGACTTTGACAACTTAATTAAAGCTTTATTTCGGTGATTTTTACGAATTTTTCGTTCTATTTGTACTCGTGTCAAAGTTAGTTCATAACGTTTTTCGCTGCGAAAAATCCGTCACAGTTTTCGGCAATAGTCCATTCGGTGTTGCATTGTTTTTAAAATCGCTATGATAAACGATGATTTCAACTTTTTCATAGGCGGAAACGATTTTTCAAGGAAATTCGTTGGAAAATTTCGATTAAAAAGGGGCAAGTGTTTTTCGGTAATATATATTGTATTTTGCATTGTATTTGTTTATTGTGTGTTCTATGTCGATAGATTTTTTATTAATTCGTGTGTGATAGAGTTTCTGAAGCTGAACATTTTTTTTTTTTTTTTTTTTTTGAGGTTTTACGTCGCATCAACATCGAGGTTATTAGCGACGAACTTCCGCAATGACTTTAAATTTTGTGGAAGAGGTTGGATTCATTAAGGAATTCAATAGTATTTCTCACACTGAACATTTTTGTTTCCCCAAATATTGCAATTTCTTCCGGAGTATCGAGTTCGAGCTTTCCAATCAATGTGCACTGAACAGTTCATGATTTTCAAGTCAGTGTCATATATTTGTATAATTTTGTACGAGGTGATTTAATGATTTTGTTCAGACATTTCTAATTATATAAAGAAATTATATTCCAGAGGAATAAAGTTATTGTTTAAATTCAAATTGGTAAAGTTCTAAATGTAACTATCGTATTATTTTAAAACAAAATGAAATGTATTTTTCTTAAAATATAAAATTTTAATTGCATGTCATGAGAACAAACCATTAACATTACAAATCGTTAACATTATTGGTTTCGGCATAAACCACATGATTTTCACTACTACCACTACTATCAAACGAAACATATCACAAACCATCTGTTAATACAAAAGCATTTGACAGTATATGTACATTAAGTCATTACGTCGATTAATCACTCAACAAATGTCATCTAAAACACATAGAGTTTATCATACAATTTTATTACTAAAAAATAGAATTCCACGGTTTATCTTACATTTAAGTAATAATTATTTTTACAATTTCAATTAACAGTAAAACGTGTGATACAATTGCAATCTATCAGATAGTTGGAAGATTGAAGGTTCTATTGTTCTTTATTAAAAACTTTACTGTTTTAATGCTTGGGGAACTCTAAAATCTTAATTAGAACACAGAGTTCCTTCTTGAATCTCAATAACGGTTGATGCATTGCAAATAGAGGATAAACTTTTACCATTAACTGAAGAATTAAAATTAATTTGCCAAAAGTAAAAATGCCCGGATAGTTTCACCCAAGGGGCATATTAATAAAAGTGAAAACAAAATTTCGAAATATTCATTCCCACCGAACAAACTCTGTTACAATTTTCAATTATTTGGGCCAGTTATTTGAATTATTCCTTACGTGATTGACTTATCCACTTTACCACGTACAAATTTGATCAAATGATATTGTGACGTGATAAATTATTGACAAACCGGATTACCGAAACTGGAGCACAATAGTTAAATATCCAATGAATATTTTAAAGAAAAAACGGATGCCCCTCGCAATTTGTTTTTTTTAATCGCTTCTAATTTATCAATTCAATTATCCTGTTCAATTGACAATTGTTAAATATTCGATGTTTTTAATCAAACAAGATAAAACTTTCCGTACTTTTGCCGAACAGAATCATGTTATAGTATCTTTTTCTCTCTTCAACAAAGGAAGATATGTTTATACACGGTTAAAAATTCTATTCAGATGCACAGTAATTCAAACGAATTCGCGTTTCTCCTTACTTCCACGTTCTGTATTCAGTTGAAAAGTAGCGAGTAAATTTCACCGTACAGCCCACTGCATTTTCACGACGCTAAAGTACAAACGAGATCATGGGGTTGTTCCTTTTGAAGGGGGTGAAGCAAGAATCAGATAGAAAACCGTGTGGGGTGGGATGCTGAAAGTTTTCAGGGGCTTTCAGATCTATCAAAATGTTAAGTGGCGGGAAGTTTCGCGTTCGTACACGTGTACCGCGTGATGCATCGTAGCTATTGTGCCGTGGAATTTATTAACTAACAATTTAACGGCTCGTGGGTGTTTTACATCAAAGTCGTGCTCACGTTCCCAAGACTAGACGCCGTGAATTAAATAGTCTTCTTCCCTTATCGTTGTATCAAGTAGAATTTGTCGAATAATTCTCCATTGACGTCTTCTTGATCGATACAGAGAACAAGCCATGGCTTCTCGTCTTGATTCTGTCGATTTTTACATTTAACTAGATTTTTGTACAAGGTTTTACTCTCGTCTGGATTATTTTTAATATCGTTAAAATTTGTTTAGTTTAAGAAGAAGTCTTCCAGAACAGTAGACTGCTCTGAAGTTGTTTGATAGAATTATTATTATCATCAACGAACCAACACAGAAACGAAAGTAGATTGAAAGAAATAAAAGTAAAACTTGGAAATAGATGATACTTTTAAATCTGGAATGATAATTTTTCATAGCGTGGGCACATTTTTTAATTTTGCTTAACATATACTTTTATCTATCTAAAAAGAATTATAAAAGAATTGCTTTTATACTTGACTAAAGAATAATTCTGTAAATTCATTTTCGTTTTACATTAACAGACTCTCGTCGAGTGTCTATTAGAACTATGTTCGTTTCATTTTCTATATTACTGTATTGTATATCAAAATAGAACTAATTAACAATTATTGAAAACACGTGTACAGTTGGCAGCCAAAAAATATGATTTTGACAATTTGACAATTCTTCTATACTGCAATTCTTTGTACAAAAAACAGAAAGAAATCCAGTGTCTAAAAGAGAAATTGAACATTAATCGTCAAAGAGGCATACATTTAAAATTCCACGTTTTATTGAGAAAAAAAAACATAGCCCCGTTTCAAACGCCAAACACCTTCGTACCGCGTTTCAGCGAATAGAGACCGGCGTGTTATTTCAATTTGAAATTTCCGTTTTTCTACTGGAGAGATTTAATAGCATCGACACTACCCCTGTTTTGATTTTTGGCTCGCGTCAGGTTCCCATCAACGCACACGCGCCTTGCACATGACGGATCCTTTTAGAAATTCATCGCTGCAATATTTGTAACACATTATAAACGCTTTCCAACCATTTCGATCGCTATGGCTTGTTGCAGCATCAGCGAAATATTTATACGCACACTCGAAAAGACTTTACTATTTTTTCGGGACAGCAGAAGCGAATAGTATTACAAGTTTTTTTATCGCAAAATTAACGCAGACGGGAACTACAAAGAGAAAGTATATTTTTTTACAAATTAGATTAGATTTTACAAATTAGATTACATCGGATAAAATTCATTTCGTATTGTTAACGCAAAGTATTATTTGAACTACTTAATGGAACAATAACATATTTAAGAGTTTATTGGCACGTATTTATTGAAGTAGATAGATTTTTATTAAATTCTGATAATTGACATCAATATATTTCCCATCGAATATACTAATTTAACATCTTCCAACGTCAATCGAGTAATAGCAATTAATAAGGCTTAGTATTAATGCCTATTCCAAAGGAAGAAAATTCCATATATCCATGTCACTGCAACATGCAATATATATAATTATTCGATATCTGCCACTCATCCACTTGCTGAATATATTCTTTTAAATTTTCCATCTCTTAGGTATTAAGAATATTGGCAAGTATAAAAATATCTCGCACGATATACATGCTATTACAAATTACAATATATATTTAACCAATATTGTTTTCAATTTTCTAAAGAAAAGCACTTAATGCCAGATTTCCAATTTCTACAAACGACACAATCAACCCAGACGATAAACACTCGCATAAACCAAAGAATTCTATTTCCCTTAAAAAACCAGCTTCACTTCGAACCTGAAATACAATATTCCCTACCTATGTATATACTCGACAACCCCCGAAACATCTTTTTCCCTCAGCTGCATCCCGCCATCAGAGAATCCATTCTCTTCCACGTGATAACAGCTTTTACAAAATCGAGAATCCCATTATCCCGTTCACTCGACCAGCTACAACAGCTAAACACACACACACACACCACAGGAAATACGAACAGTACCCAGTAACAACGACGCGTTTACCGTTTCCGGTAGAGAGAGAGAAAACGTTCCTATACGATTAACCCCTTCGATTTCTCGCGTTAGCCCGCCGCCACCCGACCGAATTATCACCCTCGACACCAAATGTTCCTTAAGTTGTATCGCGAAGAAATCGTCACTGTAAATAGTAACCGTGAATCGCAAAACGCATAACGATTCTACCGGAGCACATTGCGACACCGTATGAGAGTGGAAGAATGATCGAGTGAAATTAGAGGCTGGGTATGCGAGAGTGAGCGAGATTTGGTTTGCGAAAGGAAAAGAAGGCGAAGGAGAAGAGGAAAAGTGCGAAAAAATTGTGATAACGTGTTCGGGGAACGAGAGCTGAGCGTTTTACTGAATGAGAAAATTCGTGGTTCCTGTCGTTATCGTGCGCTCGTCTCGGGATTACAAAGAATGATTGAAAACCACGTAGAAACGGAGACACATTTTTGTTAGAATAATGGGCGTTGCAAGTGACGTATGTACATGCATAGCTAGGTACGCTACGCTGACAACTGGGGTATCAAGCGACGGCAATTCGAGGCTAGAGGTTGAATTAAAATTTTACCGTATCCCACGGGAAGATATGCGATGTGGACAGTTCGTAAGTGAAGGAAGTGAATTGAATTAGCTATTCCGTGGGGATTTCGAACGGGCGCGAAGCCGCGCTATTTATGTCGCACCGAGAGATTACTTGAAATTTTATGAAACGATTGAAAATAATATCATTTCGTTGATGGTCAGTGTTGCCTTTCAACCGAGCACCGCTGATTTACTTCGATGCGTCGCAAGTCTCGCCCCGCGATGTGCTAAAATTGATATCAACGATTCCGAATTAATTTCAACGAATTATTAGATTCACTGTCCCAACGATCCTGCGAATTCTGGCGTTCCGATATATTGCGAGATTACAGGCGTTGTAACATTCATTGTAACGTCCATCGTTTCAACAGCATATGCGCTCCCAATTTAACAAGATACACGTTCCCGTCGCGACAGCTAAATGCCGGATTCATTGCACCAAAACTCTATGTAATTGTATAAATATCATCGGTATCAAAAGTGTCAATATCTCGTGTTTCTCGATGGTACTTAAGGTAAATCCGCAGCCCACTCGGGCCGCCGGCTGTTTGTTGATAATACTTCCGTAAAAGCCCGGGGGTTGAAAGCTGCGACACCGTCGAAAGCTACGATTTCGCCTCTGGGAACGTCTCAGAGATAATTCTACCGTCGATGGGAATATGTTTGTAACGCACAGGTATATGTTGCTCATTGTTTCACGGGCGGTTTCAAAGAGGTTGCAATTATTCAAGATTATTAATCAGCATCGCTGGCAACAGTTTAAATGGTTTTACGATGTTGAAACGTATTGTGATAATTCTTATGACGAGAAAATGCGTCGAGAATGTGGAGATACTATTTCGTTTTTTTAAGGATCGTTTTGAAAAATATCCTTGGCATTGATAGCGATTATGGATTTATTTTTGTTGCCCTTGATCGATGTACTTTGCAAATGTTTTATAGACGACTTTTATTTAGAAATAAGGTTTCAGTGTATTTGTTAAGAAACGACAGTATTTTCAGTTACGAATCGTGACGTATGTATTTGCAGGTGAATAGTGAAATTTGTGAAACCTTATTTTAATCGGCAATGTATATCCTTTATTCTAAAGCTTTTAATCATTTGTTTATAAAAATTGTTCTTCGATTACTATTTGACTTTCGTTTTTAAAAATCGATATCACCTACCCGAACATTTTATTTGATATTTTCGATTGGTTTTCTTCGCGCCGGTTTTAAACTAATGTACATAATAGTCGTTTTACCGCCTGATAATTGTTTCGTTCGGAGAAGCTCGATTAAGAGCATTTTAATGTGACATCGTCGTGAGCAATTTCAACTCCTGGTGAGATCGTACTTTCTCGTGGCACGTTCCTTCCTTTTTTGGCCCAACCTGCGACTCGAGCCGAAAATCTTTTTTGTACATAATGTCCCGTTTCGCGGGTACAACCCGGAACAGGTAAAGAGAAATAGAGGCGCTCCGTGTGGTCGCATGTCGTGGGCCAACCTTGCGTATAAACCGATTGCTCGTTTATATGCGATGTATTTTTGTGAACAGTATTGAAAGTGCTACTAAGCTGTACAGTCGTCATATGGTAAATGTATTATGATGTACCTATAATGTACATAGATATATTTAATTAAAGTGACTATGAATTTGTGTAAACCGATGGTCTTTACTTATTCCCCCTTTCGCCGCATCGTCGTTCAAAGGATAAAAGAATTTTTACAGGCAACAATGTATTTCTTAGACTACTCATTTTTTTATTAAGAGTTTTATCAATGATTTAACGAAATCAAGTATTCAGTAGTATAGTAGGGAAGTGGCGATTCTCAATTTAATGATATTGCGAAGATTTTCATAATTTCATCGACCTTTTGAGTGACAAATCTTGTATCGCTCCAAGGTAATAAATATCATTGACAATACTAGAGAAATTGCGCTGAAATTAACAAAAAGGGAAGTGAACAATTCTCAAGCGATTGCTGTTAAAACATTTCGGAGTAAATCCCAGAAAAGGTAGGTAGCACACGACTCAAAAAATTTCTCGACACAGAGTGAGCGTAAATAGTGAGATAATTGAGGAAACAGCAAGTAGATCTGCTGAAACAGATTACCACGGAAATTCACGTGGTCGACACAACGGTTTACCAACGCTGTCTCCATTTAAACGCGATTTAAGTCGATTTATGGAACGATAGATTACAAATATGCTCGGTAGCATCCGAATGTGTCACTGCTACGAATATAAACGACGACCAAATGCAATAATTCGAATAAACTACTGCGAATACCTATAATTCATTTGATATAATAATGCCACCCACGTTGTACATATTCGTACAATTTTCTTGCCACAATGGAATTAACTTCCATTTCTATTGACATTCTTTTCCTATCGCTCTATTCTTCTTCTTGCTGGTAGCAAAAACTAGGCTAAAATTAGTCACTCAGTATAGTCACGTTGCTCCTTATCTTATCTGTAATTTCACGTTGGTTCAAAGATCAGAAGTGTCCAAATACCTCGGCAGATGTAGGCAAACATGTATTCGTGTATTGAAATAGTTCGAATTCTTTTAGTCAACACCTTTGTCGCGTAATCTGTTAGCAGTATGACCGGTGGTAACGTTGATTTCACAGCATGCTGGCGGTACCTTGAAGCAGAAAGCCCTGATCACATTATTATCTGTGAAAAATGTCTCATTCATTTATTTAGTAATCAGAAACAATAATACCCTCTGAATAGTCGTAGTGACGTAAGTTTTATTTCATACCATCGTTTGGAAACCTGTATTTTAGGAAAACCATGACAATACACCTTTTAATAAATACTGCTTTATTCAATGTATTTCCAATAATGCAATACATTAATACATATTAATTTTGATCAAGGTCTACATTCTTCTTATATGTCGTAGTTGAGATGTGGAATTTATAATACGAATAATGGTAAATTAATAATGAAAGCAACTTTCTTATCCTTCTAATTACATTAATATTAAATTTCGATAGATATTTAAACACCAACTGCAGATAGTGCATTTACCCAGTCTTTTTCACGAAATTCTGCATTAATGAAAGTCCGTAAATTACATGATGTCGACTACCTGCTTAGCCTTACTTCCACGCCATTCTCATGAAAATACTCTTAAGGGGCTCAAGACGGTAGGCATTAACGCTATTTCGAAGAAGCTTCCTGAATCATTTAAACCTCACCCCTTTCGCTCGAGCAATATTGTGAAACGAAAGTTTCGTACAGCAGCTGGCATGTTAAATGCATTCATATCCAACTTACGAGCGCAAAATTTTATTTTCTCACAACAAAAAATAGAGCTTCCTGCTTTTCAAGAAAATTACTTTTTAAATTTGTTTGTCGAACAGACAGTGTTCAGGTTTTGTTGAACAAATTGTAACGACGCAGCTGGAAATAATTTCAACGGAGTCGTAAGCAATTTCTACGTCATTTACGAGTCTCCAGTTATTTGCTTTGTGCTAGACAGGCTTAATAACTAGCTTCTTAATTGTCACCAACGATACGATTGAGCTTGTTCGACAAGTGATGGATGAAAACAAAAATACTAAAAAAAATGGGCGATTCGAGATACAGAAAATATATGACAAAATGATGGAAGAAATAGAACGTTAAGATAGGTCAATAAATGAATGAATGATGTTTAACTTTATTCGTCAAATGTTATATTAAGCCGAGAGAGATTAGTAGCTAGTTGTGTACGTCAAGCTAGTTTATCTTTGCATGCCTCTGTTTTTGCAATTGCTTTTACATTTTGTTATTATCATATCACGCGTGGATGTTATAAATATGTGGTCACCGATGACCTTTGCTTAGTTAGTAAGTAATTCGTATCGAAATAAAATGAAATTGATTTATAATATTTAATAAGATACCTTACAGATTTAGTCTTTCCTTTTACTACATGAACACATTCAGTAAATCGAACTTCTTCATTAAACGGATACAAAGATTTGATTTTAGAATGTACAAAGTTTAAAGAGAACTTAAACTTTATAAGGTTATAAACATTAATTGTGGAACATAAAAGGTAATTCATAGCCATAGTAAAAGTTTGTTATCAACGCAGGCTAACTATAAAGAATAAATTACTACAGGTCAGTTGCTTAAGTACACGTATATTTTTTTATTTTAAAATCATCAATGATATTTTAAGATAAAAGTTTCCGTTTTGTGTAGCACACAACAAGATTGCAGAAGATTTACACTGTAATTAAATGAAATACCAAACTATCAACAGTTTCGTTTGATAAGCTCTGCGATTTGTTAAATTTCAATGCTTTATCGCCTTAAACGATACGTAGCATTCTTTTATAGTTCTTCAGGTATTAGAACGGAAGAACAAATTTAATGATACAATTTGCTACTCTCACGATGATCTCGAACTTGAATAATCATGCCTAAAACATGTGATTCTAGATGCTCTTGGATTCTGGCATCAGTCAGTCGATCTATGATAATCATTCCTTAAATATTGTGCAATATCTTATCGCAGCAACAATGATGCGTAGAAATCAGATAGCGCTGCCTGGCAATCAGTTTAATCGTTTCATCTACATAAGTACTACACTTATTTTTTACGCAAAAATCGCGCATACTAATTATAAACAAAATACACTCGTTCCTTTCCTCTAAATGTTTTTCTTTCCGCCACAATAAAATAATCAGTAAAATAAAAGATATATAATTAAATAAATTGGTGTTCTAAATATGCAAGAATAAAGAAGCTAAATTTATCAAAAACGAGAGGACATGTAATAGTGACTAAAAAGCTAAAAATGAATTATTTTACATTCCTTTTTTACGATATCTACAGAGAGGCTACATAAAAGTTTCATAAACTTCGTTCAATTAAATGTCTCTTCTCTCTCGACGTATGCACTCCCGCCAGAATCGTGTAGAATTCCACAGAACTTTATCGAGTTCACGTGGAACCTCGTCAATGCACCCGATTCCATCGTTGATGAAGAGGGTCTCGCGAAAGACGAAAAGCCCCGCGGAAACGATCGAAATTCACCTGGCTAAATTACTTTTTCAACGCGGGACGTGCAGCAACACCGGGCGAAATGTACAATCTATTTTGAAATGCAAAGGTTTTTTTAAAACACGGCAAGTAAATGGGATAGTTTGCACTCGAAATATGTTTCGAGCATTCGGGCCACGAATGTGCACGCGACTGTACGCAGTCGGTTGGAATCATGTAAAGGATCAAAGCGACGAATTGCTCGGAGAATAAGGGCAATTTTCTTTGTGTCGGAACGCGTGAATATAAGTCGCGCGCGATTTCGCGATTTTTCGGTGATAGTTATTTGCGAACGCTTTCCGTATCTTTCATAGTTGCCAGTGCGTTTGATAGTGTCGCCGTGGAAAGTTATTACACTATAGTAACTAATATTTTCTATTATAAAATAGATTGCATTAGTAATATTGCAAATAGTAATAATGATTTAGTATTGTATTGTAATGGATGGGTTACACGTGAAAATAAGTCGGAACAACCTTGTTCGAAGACTGGCTTTTATTTTATGTTTATAAAATACTTAAATTCTCGGATTTTGAAATAATAATGCTTTTCGTATGAAGTGTAAGATAATAATGAACGAACTTGGACTTGTAGTATGGTAATAATGAACCAACTTGGACTTAGAGTATAATAATAAAATGATCTGAGAAGGAATGGTCAAGGGTTTATAAGGGATCTGAAATATAGGAGTGGGGGTGATAGGAGAGGTCGAAAGTAGGAATGGAAAATAGTTAGGGACATAGGTCAAGAGTTGGAAACATTCGATGGGTGACTAAACGGGGTGAGTCACAGGGTAAGGGCAAGGATGAGGAAGGTTTGGCAAGATGCAATAATATTTGTACGTATGAATCCTTAAGCGACAGAAGTAAAGAGATAAAGAATAATACAGAAATATAGAGATAAAGAAGAATATAGATATTTAGGGGCGAATACATTACAGTATTGTTATAATAAGAAGTAGGTGCAATGTGAATTTAAGACACAGCGAATAATTAGAAACGTTAAAATATTTCCAACGTGTTTTGAAACCTGTGCCATGAATATCGGAATAATAATTGAACGGGAAATTATTATGTCAGATAGATTATGATTTAATTGAAGAAACATGTTGAGACATTTTTTTAAGCCTTTGATATACAAGCCTGTCCACGAGTGATAGCAATTTTTAATCACTGAAACAAGGAGAATGGATGTACAATAGAGTCGTGTTCAGTTCGCTGCAGTGTTGTTTGTAATCCGGTATTCAACGATATCATTTACATAGTGTGCAGCATTTATCTTTCAATATATGTATAGAACACAATTGCAGAATGAGTATTTGCACACGTTTATGCTACGACACGATAAGTACGAGCTTCGCCATGATTTTGCGATGCACTTAAAGCTTATTCAAGATATAATAAAATCTGCAGGAATTTTACGCATAAATAGTGAATATAAAAACAAATTAAAATATGTATCTCGATATCGTATCGATCTCTGTACATGTAAATGTATAAAAATTAATTACTTAAAGACGACGATAAGGAATATCGTTTAATATAACGATTCATCGGCTGTAATCTTCACGCACAGCTGATGCAGCGTTGAAAGATCGAAGATGGCAAAGATTTCTTCAACGACAAGTGTTTTAAATAATATTAAACTAATGGAAAAACATTGCACAAATTCTTTCTTACAATTAATTACAAAAGCTACTAAACATTATCTTTCCTTCCATTTTCTTCATGAGAAATCGTGCGTCGTATTTACTACCGCCAGAAAACAAAAAGAAAGTACACCTAAAAAAAACCATTCCTACCCCCAAGAACTTTAGTACAACGAAATCATTCGAACGAATACAAGCAGTCGCCTCGCGACTTTCATTATCATTACAAAAGGCCGGTGCTGAAGTTTCGTTGACTGCTCAAAGAATTCCAGCTTGTGCGTCAATTTTTGCTCTCAAAACGTCTCGAACGCGGAAAGAATAATTCGAACGATTCCCGCGCCAACGATCTCCGCCTTAATGACGGCGGATTAGTTCGCCGGCTCGCCGCCGAGCAGCGCCGGATCGGGGCTAATTCATACATAGACGAGAGGTATGTGCGTACACGTGATAGCCCCGCGATACGTCGTTACGATAGGCACATTCAGTCACGGTCGTTCGAAGTGCACGTGAGCCTCAAATGAACGGGATCTCGTTTCATTCAGAAGGTACGAAGCCGCGGCTCTGCTAACCGCGTTTCTGGGCCGGTCGGTGGAAAACGGTTTGCACAGGGACACGTGTTTCACATTCTGACGGATCAGAAATGACGTTGCAAGCGATTAAATGGGAGGACGGGAAGCTGGAGGTGCTCGACCAGATACTGCTGCCGGCGATCTCGCGTTACGTCTCTGTCAAAGGCGTGGAGGACGGCTGGAAAGTCATCAATAGTATGCAGGTACGTGCTATTCTGTGATAACGATAACGTTCGTGTCATCTCTCTGTGGAAATATTGCTCGGGTTAACGTTCGTCGAATGAATACGGCGGAAGAGTTGCTGGAGATATCGTGCTCGAGGCACGATGACCGCCGGCGAAGTAAGACTCAAGGAGTACCTGAATCGCGTAACTATGGAAACAGCGGCGATTTGAAGCGATTCGCGTGAATGGGAATTTCCTATTCGACGAATTCGTTCGTTCAAATTCCTCGTTTTATGAGACAGAGATAGCCAAGAGGTTTTTAGAGATGACAATGGAGTTACACAGTTGAAGCTTTTTGTTAAGGGTGATTTTCTGTGCGATTTTCACAGGTTCGAGGAGCACCAGCTATAGCCATCGTTGGCTGCCTCAGTTTGGCGACGGAGATCAGGAACGACAAATACATGGACAAGAAGAGCCTTCGACGGGACGTCGAGGGTAAATTGAATTACTTGGTCTCCGCCCGCCCCACGGCTGTTAATATGAAAATAGCAGCGGATGAATTAATCCATTTGGCCAATAAGCTTAGCAAAGATGAGACTGTCAATATAATGGAGATGAAGGAGAGGTACGGACGTGGCGTGGTTCGAAGCGAATACAATTAAATTACTCTTGGCGGTATCCGTATTGCAAATAATAATGCTCTTTATGAAATGCAGGTTTATAAAGGCCATAGAGGCCATGTTGGAGAAGGATATAGCGGACAACCAGGCTATCGGGGATTACGGAGCGCAGGAGATACTGAAAAACGTGTCCGGCGACAACTTCGTCAGGATCTTAACGCACTGTAACACTGGCAGCCTTGCAACCGCAGGTTATGGCACAGCTTTAGGTGTAATTAGATCTCTTCATAAGAAAAATAGTCTCGGTAACGTCTGCATGTCACTTAGTTCTGGCAACGTGGAACGAGACGCAGCAAGCGTAACACACTTGGCGATTACTCTTTACAGAGCACGCGTACTGCTCAGAAACGAGGCCGTACAATCAAGGCGCCCGATTAACGGCGTTCGAATTAGTGTACGAGAAAATCCCAGCCACCCTAATCTGCGATGATATGGTGGCTGCGTTGATGAAGACGAGAAATATTTCAGCGGTGGTGGTCGGCGCCGATAGGGTAGCGGCGAACGGCGACACGGCCAATAAAATCGGCACCTATCAAGTAATACATCATCGACTATTATTATTTTCGTGCAATCTCTCGTTGCTCGTTTTACTAATTTCATGACGATATTTTCAGATCGCCATAGTTGCAAACTACCATAATGTTCCTTTTTACGTGGCAGCGCCGCGCACCTCTATAGACTTTACTATACCCAGCGGTGACCATATTATTATAGAAGAGAGGCCCGAAAGGGAATTGACGCATATAAATGACCAGCGAGTCGCTGCGCCCGGAATACAATGCTGGAATCCGGCGTTCGACGTGACGCCGGCTAGTCTAATCAAAGGAATCATCACGGAGGTTGGGGTGTACAGACCCGAGGACTTGATACAGCTCAAGCGCTATGAGAATTCATAGGCTGTCGATGGACTGCAAGCCGAGATGCTTGTTGAATGCATTTATTACAGAACGAATTAATCGGTGATTTCGATGTTGCGAGAAATTGTTGACGAGTCTTGTTTTATTTAAATATCTCGTGTTATAATAAAATTGTTGGCAGGTTACGCTTATTTAAAACACGTTAAGCCTAAGAAACGCAGGAAAAAAAATGTACCGTACCGTAATACGTGTTTGCGTTTGGAGAATGCCTTATTAACTTCGCTGTGATTTTTACAAATATATTTATAGTAAACAAATATCTCGAACGAATAGTTGTGTATTTGTATTGAGAGGGAGAGAGAGAAAACGAGTGTCGCTGATCGCACGAAATGTGATTGAAAAAGAAAAAGAAGAAAATACAAGACGATGAATAGCACCCGATTGATGTTGTGTTGTGTTTCTATATAGTTTTAGCGAACCCATATTCAACCAGGTGGCGTACGCACCTGAACTCTGAGAGCGCGGTGCCCACGCGCTTCGCCGCGCGTAAACAAATTAATTTCCCCGCGGAATAGATTCTTTATCGTCGGCACGAATATGTTTAAAGACCGCTCGTTCGAACAGCAAAAGTATATTCAAACACCCACTGCGACCGTTCCCGCCGAGCGGCAACAAAAATTTAAAAACTCCCGCGCCGCCTTTATCCCACAATCTTGATCATTCGTTCGATAATTAATCGATAATTAAACCACGCGACTCTCGCCATCGAAACGAACTGTGCAAAAGCGACGAATTACAAATAACTGTTCGAATAAATAAGAACCTTGAATCGCCGCCAGCGAAAGTCGCGGCATAACGTATCAATCGACTTCCGCGACAATCGATATGTCTCGCTGTGGATAAGGCTTCGAGGCGAGGCGCGGCGCGGCGCGTTCCTGCCGAGCGATTCGAACGATGCCAGTCGACGTACGCGAATTTCAGCGAAAACACCGGGCGCAGCCGAAACGACACGAGCAGCAACTCCTGATCGGTTGGCCGTTCGACGGTGAACACATATTTATCGCCGCGGCGAACGACGAATTCGACACTGGTCGTGCCGTCGACGCGGTGCCGCTCCTACGGGAAAACTCTCGGATCTATTTTCGCCGTTGATAGGCGCGCGGGAACGCGTACGCGGCGGGTTTCTCGAACCGCGTTGCTTTAGTACGGCCAGTCTCTCCGCTTCGTGCAGAACACACGCCGATCCCGGAATAGTTTCGTCGGTTGCTCGACGGAAGTTTTTTATCGGCGCGGCCGTTGCACGGGGCGAATCCGTAGTCGTTTTTCGAGCGTGCACGCACCCGCGAGTTCCAACGTCCCACGGTTCGTATATAGCGTCGCCCCTTCCTTCGAAACCGTGACGCCCGCGCTTGTGAATCGGGAACGTGATAATCGAAATAGTTACATACGCCTGTACGATCGTTAACGGGCGTTATTAATCGGCCTTCGTGACCGTTCGTCCCATTGACACGATCAAGTTCAACCTGGAAGCCGATACGGAGAACACGGGGATGGATGCCACGGACGTCCTCGGTCCTGACGCCACGTCGGGAAACGACGACGGTGTTATGAACGGCGGCAATAATAATAATAACAACGAGGACGATGATACGCCTACCGTCGAGGAGACATACGAAGTTACCACGACGAAACGCAAAACCATACGGACCAGCTACAGGATCCAAGAAGTAAGTGGCGACATGTATAAGTGACACGTGCGATTACGGTAACTGAGATTCGTCGCTGGCGCCTCTGCGTGGGCGTTTATTAAGAGAACGTTGCATACTGTTCCCTCGCGATCGTTTCAAATGTTGCGTTATAATGTCGGGTTGTTTCAAAAGTCTCTGCGCGGTTGATATAAATATTTGTTGTATTTGAATGGCCTGAAAATTTGAAATACTTAAATAGACATTGAAGATATTTGAAGTAGCCCGGGATCTTCTGGCGATCTTAAGAAAGATCGTGAAGGTATCAGTTTAATCGTTAGTATAATTGCTCCCTTCGCTAACAACTTTGTCCGGCTAGAAACATTAGAAAGAAATATTGAGTTAAAAAATGAACGCGCCGCGGTTTCCTTTGCACGCATACTCGTAAATAAACAAATACTTGTTTAACTAGTTTAACTCGTTTATCAATGATTATATTAATAGATTCTTGATATAGTTTTCATTGCCACGTGCAGCAATTCGCTCCAGTAATTAATGCTAGCAGAAATGCACATTTTAATAATATTAATTATCGCGAAGAAAGCATCATCGACTCTTTATAAATTCGATTCACCGGCTCGATATTCTATATTTGTAATAAATTAATCAGCTTCAAGAAGTAAGTCTGAATTTGGAGTCAAATAAAGACGAAACATTTCCTTCTTCCAAAATACGCGAAGACTTTTGAAACGATCCAACAGTAATCGCGATTGAACATCGCAATAATAGGTACATCTGTACACACGGATATACGAATCGAATATAATTCATACGGAAATTTGTCGAAGAGTCACGGGTAGAGATTTAGAAAGAAGTCTTTTTCTTTTCGAGCGTACCATCTGTACAGGCCAAAAATAAACTCAGAGGGACTTGTGTTCGATGTCGGCCGCTCGAGAATCTTTTGGTTCATTCTGATATTCGTCAAGGATAAGCGGACTTATTTCGATCCGCGGTTTTCGGTGGGATTTACCAACTTTATTTGGCGCGTAACTTTATTCGCTTTGGACGAGAAACGGGCGTCATGCCCGTGGTACTAGCAAAAATGAATAGAACGTAGCAGAGCTTTCTTTGGCACCTGCCGATGTACCTTTTTTTTCCTCGAAATTTCTATTACGATTTTGGTGATCGATTTGGTTGGTCAATTGTTAATTTAAATCGTTATTCCTTTGCGACGCGTTTTGTTCGTGGGGAAGTTAATGGCGCCGATCAGTTACCGTGACTTTTGTTTCGGCGAGGTGCACACATCCGGTGAAATGATTTTCTGTTAACGAGATTTAGCGAGCTTGTCAGTTGCGCAATGAATTGCGTTCGACGTTACTGTCGAACGTGGGCGGATCAAAGATGTCGTAAATTGAGCAGCTATGAAATTGAAAAGTCGATCGGAGCGAACGTTTAATTAATTGGCGCGTTAATTTTAGGAATCGATTAATTATTGGAACAGTCCTGTCATTCTCCTGCGATTTTCTTTTCAACATGTTTGAAATATTAGTGAACGAATCATTTCGTTATTTATTTGAGTAGCCGCAATTAATTGGTGTGAGTAGACAAGGCTATTATGGTACTTGTACCAAGTGACGATTTAATTTGTTTCATTTTACTTCACAAACCTTTCGTGAAAATTATCCGTTGCTTTAATTTAATGGAAATGTTTATTGAACATCGTGGACAATTGTGTGAATTTTAAAGATATATTCTGTTCTACAAATATTTTTAAGTATCGCCGCATTGATGTCTATTTGAATAATATTAAGTCTGGCAGAGAAGTTCGAGATGGAGTAATGAAAATTGTAAGTCGTCGTTCGCGAATGTTTTATACGACAAGTTTTTATTACTCGCTAATATAGCTGCTCGAAAGGTTTCAATATCTTTATCGAGGGAGCACGGTTACTCGAGATTCTATAAATTTCATCGCTGCCTGATAACGTTCGGGACGATCCAAGATTTCATTGCGCGCGGCGATACGATTCTGACCTAAGTCTGTTTACGCGAGGTTAACGCATAAAAAACGGCAAGTGAAGGAAAATATAAACTCGGTTTCTAAGGTGAACGTAAACTAGACACAATTCAAACGCGGTCTATTTTTTGTTCCCTGTTCAAACGTTACTCAAACAGAACATTTCAGCCCAGCAGATTAACCACGATTTCGAAAATTCATATAATCAATAGGAGACTTCAATTATATTCTTATATACTTATTTTATTTAAAAAATTAAAAAACCCCGTTCAATTAATTGTTCGCAATTGTCCGCCCTTTTACCAAACACGTACCACCAACTTCCAGTCACGTGTAACCATCAATCTCCCCGTTATATTCCCCATTTCCTCAAACAGAACACGAAACATCAACACCCCGATGAAACCCTAACTTCCCCATACGTTTGCGAACCATTACGAACATTTACAAGGGGTAACATCCACATTGGCCAAGCGGAACTGGAACAAGAAACGTTTCTTTTCTTTTCTTTTTCTTTTTTCGACAACAAACGTTCCACAGCAGTAATGTTAAACTGTCCAAACATGAACCACGCAGGCGAAAATAGAATTGAACCATTCGGTTTTCGCGAACCAAGTATTTCAAGCGATTCATCAAACTCCTTCGTAGCTCCGTCTCGTTTCTTCTTTTCCCTTTCGTTTTAACGAGCCGAGGGTCGTATCCCGTGACAGAAGACTTCCGCGAAGTTGCCCGATCCATCGAGACCGGCGGAGCTTTTAAAAGACAAAGGGGAAGTTGTAGGACGGATTTAAATGGACGCGACGAAGCGACGCGCTGCAACGCGGAATAAGAAAGATTAGCCGGGGCGGCGTTTAATGCAAAATGAACGGACAACGGGCGCGATTTACTCAGATTCTACGTCATTGTCGGTAAGACGGTTTTAGATCTGGCAACGGACTCGCTTCGAAAGGGGAAACGAAGAAGGGGCGGCGCAAATCCGGCCGATAGAATGCCCGACGAACGTGCGCCCGCGATCGGAACTTCCGATTAACGATAATCGTCGTCTGTTTTGCGGCGATTCTGCGAGATGTTGTTCTTGCTCGCGAGAAACTCGTTACGATAATTACAGTCCTCAGGTAATCGGGTATTGGACTTTTCACACCTGTCACTGTCGAGGATTATCAATTTTGCAGGACGCGGATTTAATTTTTGTAACGAGGGTTTGACAATAAATTTTGTCATGACTTACTGTTCGATATTTTGATGGCGTCTCAATTTAGTTTCTCGTTTGGGAAGATTTTAAATGGGTGACTGTAAGGGCAATTGTGTACTAAAAATACATTGGTTACAATAGCAATGTAAATCGCCGTCGATTGACAAAACTCCTCGCACGTTCCCACCCACTCTCGCAATCGTCTGACCTTAATAAAAATTCACGCGATGTTCAAGTTCGTTGCTCCAAAAAAGCAACCCCCTTTGAAAACGATTGAAAACGTTCGCCGCTGTACACTTCCCCTGAAACGATTGAAAATTAATTTTCCCCGCGGCGGAAAGTTTTCCAAATCGAACCGAAGGAATATAAAGAACGTATTTCCGATTGACAATATTTATTTAAAATCGATCGAATCGGTTGGCTAGGGGATAATTTCGGCCAGCCTGTCTCTTTCTGCCGGACGTTCCATATAGACGTGTCGAAGATAGACATAGTTTTGGCCGTCTTGAAGCATTAATCCATGAAACGCACGTGCGCCTCGTTTGCGCGGGCTGCCTCGAAGCCGCAGATAATCCAACTAAATCATTCTCATCGTTATTATCATTGTCGTGTCGCGAGGGCAGACGTTGAATTATCGCACGCATAAATTTCCCTGTCCACGGTGGTTCCGTTGGTTTTCCGTGAAACGCTGAAATCGGAGAACGAACGAAACAGAACGCTGAAATCCGAGAACGAATTAACGTTACCAGTGCATCGAATGCCGATCACTGTTTTCATCGCGAACGGTCATATTATATCCTATGAACCGCCACGATTTGGGGAAAATTCGAAGCGTTTCAAAGAAGGTGATTGTGTGACCAAAATTTGGGGAAGAAATTACTCAGGGTTGTATGGAAGTCGAGGTATTGTAATTTGACAGAAATATAGCAGAGATGGATTTGTTAGAGGACGAAGGAAATCGTCTGTCTGAAAGTTAAAAAATTATAACTCAGTTGCAACATTTTTAACTGCAATACATTCTATACATTAAACTTTTCAGCATTTCGAGATTGATAGAGGCAACCGCAGCGTATGTTTTATCAAAGAATGAGTTTAATCGTGAAAATGAATTTACTTTCTCTCCTCTAAAATGGAGTAGAAACTATGAAATTATTTCCGGAGAAGCGGAGTTCGCTTAAAATATAGTTTAAGCGACGGTCTATTTAAATACATTAACGGTTATAAATATAATCATATGAAACCGGCAAGACAGGATTTTTATGATCCAACTAAATTACTCTTCGGAACCTAACATCTCGCATCCAGCGTGTCCTTAATTCACGGATTATAGCTTCTCGGGACTCCAAAATGTAAACATCCAACGGCATCTATTTTTTCCCTCCATTTTTACACGTCCCTTCTACAACGAACGGAAGCGACTTTTTTCTATTTTCTTATCCCCTCCGCGTTATGATCGTCAGTTGAGAAATAATAATCGCGAGATTTAAATCAGCGACTGAGAACAGCCACGAGGTAACATTGAATGAGACGTAATTTGCGTCGTAATTTGCGACTGCAATCGTTCTCTCGAATCATCCTTTTGTCGGGCAGATGGAATTGCCGGGAGTCGAGTAAACAGCGGAATTGTCCGAGTCGTTTATTTCGAGAAAGAGCAACGAGTGAAAAGGCGCAGGCGACCTTTTTCGTGGTTCGTGCTCGATCGCCGGTTGAAAAGTGTCGCGACGACTCTAGGATAGGGAAGATAAGACGATAAATCGTCGGTTGTTTGGTTCCTGCGACCGGGAACGGATTCGAGAGATCGAACGACCGCCTCTGACGTACTTTTAAAATAGCACCGAGGTCCGGACGAGGCTTCGATCGGTCCCCGTTTCGTAGATCCCGAGCATCTGTTAAAAAAATATGCTTCATCGAGCCAGATCGTTTCTCTATATTCTGTCGGACTGATAAGAGATAAATGATCGATTGTAATTAATTGTTTAACATTATTCCGATACGCGTGCGCGGTATTATTCAATCGATTCGTTGAACAGGTAGTGTTCTTGTTTATTTCTTGCAATTGCTTTGGAGAATCTTGGTATTCTGTACCTCATTTTCTTGGGAAATTTTGGCATTCTGAAATTCATAATTTTCTTTAGCTGTTTCGATGCATAATAATTTCTAGGAGTTATGTTGCTATTCAATATAGAGAGTAGCTACTGTAGCATGGTTGTACATTTATATTCGCATTTGTCAATTCATTTCCTACAGGTCTGATATTTAAATTTTCAGCTATCTTGGGAATAAATATAGTCGAAGTTATTAAGAATTTGATAGTGGACGATTGCTTCAATTCTGCAAATCTCTGCTGGCTCAATGGCGGAAGCTCTCGCAGAAGTTTTTAGGGTTATTCTTAATTTAATGCAGTCGTCGTAAAATAGCCGTGGACTGTTTTACGCACAGCCGTTCACACAGCCACGAAAATAAAGAGGAAACGAGATAAGGGCAATAAGGGTATTTTAAAAGAGGATTTAGACTGATTTAGAAAGTGCCAGATTTAATTTACTGCCCACAGTTTGGATGATGGATACTATTATTAAACATTTTTTATTTTATGCATACTTATGTTGCAGGTAAATGTTAATATTTTTAAATCAAATGGAATCGCAATGAAGACGTTTATTATTGGAATAATATGTTTAATGGGTTCATTGTGGAAAATTAATTAATTCGTTTGGATTGCTAATTTATTGAGCGCGATGATTGAACATATCCATGAATCGTCTGCTTTTGTAATGTGTCGTTCTATTTGTATTAAAAATGCATCGTCGAATTTAAACTTGCATAGATTAAGATACATCCATTTACCTTTATTTATTTTGTACTTAAACTAACTTAAAATAAGATTACAGTCGTATATTTAGAATAATATTATACTTTAATACTAGGCCGACGACAGTAAATCGCGGGCTAAAACGAAGTCATTCACCTTTATTACTTTTTTATTTTTAACTTCAAACAGGTTTACAATCGTATGTTTAGAATAATATTACGATCTAATAATAGGGTAACGGTGGAACAGTAGTGTCACATTGGGGCACTGTAAAAGTTAAATACCTCATTACTAGCCTGTCCTCCTAACGCAAAACTTAAATAAGTGTTTCAACAACTTCTTCTCGAACACCTTTTACTACGATTCCAATTACCTGTCAACCAGAGATCGACTTCCAGTCAGAAACTTTTTTCAGACACGACGCTAAAAATATGTAAATGTGACTCCTTTCATTCCAACCTTTACAAACATAATCCGACAAGTAAAAGATTTTAAATAAAAGATTTTTCGTGTATACATAAATGCTGTAATCATTTAAAAGACAAAAAAAGGAACCAAGCAATGAATAAACCAATTCTTCCACGACACTGATGACCATAATAAGCAGATTGCAAAATTTCCACAAATTCAAACACTTTCTCCTTCTTCTTATTGAACTGAGCATACCGTCGATTAACTGCTACCACCATCCAACGAAACACTAAAATGATGCAACACAAAAAAATCAATCTGTCGATAGAAATAAATAATTCATCCACCAAGAAAAGAATAATGATCAAAAATAGATCTACAACGTCATAAATTAATTCCTCTATCCAGCACCATCAATTATCCACATTGTACTCGACAATCTCACTGCTCTTCTATTTCCTGCCATTTATCTCGATTTCAACGACACCTCGGGCGAAAAGTGATCTTCTTGATAGCGGCAGATCCCGTGGCATCCACGGACCAGATTGCCCGGGGAAATTTATACGGGCACGTGTTGCCCCAGAACAAAATACCCGGCAATTTAGTTGACGCACGTTTGCCCTGCGTTTAGATGCAAATACGTTGCCCGCTTGGTTATTAATCCCGTCTTATGGTGAAACACGTCGGATTTACGGGACGATGCATCGCGATGGTTAGATCGTGCATAAGTCGGGACAGAGTTGTGACGATATTACTTTTCCCACCCCTTCACCTCCTTCGTTTGCCTTCTAAATCAGCGGTTCGCAAATCTCAGACCGGTGCCTCTCCTCCCACCCCCCCGGGGCAAAAATATATTTACAATGCTCGTTGGTTGCCGGTGTTCGCAAATTTTCGGGACGAAACGAGGCGCCTCGCAAACGAGAACACGGAAATTTAGATTACTGGCAGCGTTAGAGCACTCGTCGAAGTGTAATCACACGAAGCTACGCTGTCTGTTTCGTCGCGTGCACCTTGCGTCGCGTGAATTTGCAAATTCCGAGACAGGTGGATGTAGACAGGTGGATTACTGATTGCTGTTTCGTTAAGGGTTGCCGAAGTTTCGTAATTTTTTCCGTTTGTTTGTTCAATTTGATTATAAATAATTTCATTGTCTTGTAGTGTACTTTCTTAAACGGTTTCCTGTAAATCGTTTATTCCAGGGGGACGTTCTGTTAATAGTATTTTTAATATTAGTAAGAAATCGATGATTGAGAAAGTTAGAAGGAAGAAAATAATGCTAAACTGTTTGTATAACGAAATAAATAATTAATATTTCTTTATTTTTAAATTTAATACTTTTGTAACAGTATTAAACAAATTGACAATTGTTTCAACAAAAAGTTTGGAACGCAAGTAAGAGCTAAGCTGTCTGAAATGTCACCGTCGAAATCATCGAGCTTGAGCCAGAGGTTTTGCAACATCCACATTGGTGAACGCAAGTCGATGTGTTTTGATATCCTAAATTCGTCTCTTCAAAATAGACAGTATTGAAACAAAAATTCTGTGCACGTTTGGTGTTTTTTCTCATGTGTTCGACAGATGTTTAGCGGTATCTAAATATCCGCTCGTCAAATAACGAAATACAAAAGTTAAAGCCAGGTTTTAGATTGCTATAATTGAATTTTTCATAACAAAAGAAGGAAAGAATGATAAATTCCGAAGTTATTGCAACAATAGTTCTTATCTGACGAAACTTAATTCCCAACCTGCTGAAACATAATTAAAATCTATTCCTCCATATTCGTTAAATATTATTTAATTTAATAATAATCGCAGTTTCCGATATTGAGAAATTTCGGGATTTCTGGCACCTGTGCAATATTTCGAAGCTGAGAGCAATCAGGTAATTCAGCGAGCTCTTTGAGAAATATCAAAATATCACCAATCCACTGCACCCCTTAATGCAACTGAGCTAAACACCCAGTACAATAAATTCAACTAAATTCACGCGATAGAGTCGCGAGAACTAATTGGCCCAGTGGAAAAAGATTCCGAGATTCGTGTAATTCCGAGGGTGAAAGGAAAGAAGAGCCAACGAGATCGGTCCTCGTTACGCCAGGGAATTATTCAACGGTTGCCAGACAGACAAGTAACTGAAAATTACGATGATTAATTGGATGTCAGAAGCACGGCGAGTAATTTGCACGATGAATTTCGCAAACTACGAAAGAGCCATCCAGTTTACGCGTGGACGTTTCTGTTCTATTTCTTATCGTTTGCTCCTCATTCTTCGCTTAATTACATCGAAACTTTCGTTGGCCCGTTTCTTTCGCCGTTTAATGCGATTTCAAACTTCCAGTTTCGTTTTTTCTCTCACCCCTTTGCTACCCTTGATTGAGTGAAGCGAATGAAATCAATAAGGCGCCAGTGAAAAAGAAATTGAAAGGAAAGGTGTGCGTGAAATGCAGTTTCCTCGAAGGACATCCCTGAAAGATTTAGTCTATTTGGTCAGCTATAGGATTAATGGAAACGAAGCCAATCTTCGTGTGACTAATTGTTCCACGGGCTTAATTTGTGGCTCGGATGACAGTGAGCTAAGAGATTTATGGTGTAAGATGGTTACTTTGAAACGTTTAGTAGCCACTCATAACGATGTAACTTCAGCAAGATTCAATATGTAATAATGAACACCAGATGTATTTCTGTTCCACGATCTCTAAAGGAAATGAAGTAGACGCATAGGTGTTACGTTCCGTTCCGGTCAATTAATTTTGACAGAGCTGGGGAAATACAGTTTCTATAGAAATTCGTATGGGAAATGATTTTACTGCGTCAGCCAGTAAGATGAGACTGGCTTGAAGTATGTAAAACCAGGCTAAATTAATTGGTAAATAGGATTAAAAGAGGGGACGATAAAATAAATTGAATTACAAATATACAAATTAAAATGGAACGAGGTTAACTAGAATATATTATACAACAGACATTTATGTAACATTTTTATTTATTAATTACCTTTATAGTAAGGAGATTATTATTTTCAAATTCCTTTTAATAAAGAGTTTTATTTCATTCAATTGCAATTATTAGTATGTCGATAAAGGTGTCTGCAAGCATTTTTGTATCATTAATTAAAACGAGCATTGAAACAATTGATGATCCATTAAATTAATAACTGATAATCCGTAATGCGCGAAAAATCAACTTAAAATGACGGCAGCTAAGGCGTACAGCACTTTTATGTTTTCACACCTTCGTCTGTGTTAGCTTAAGCAGTATGCTGGAAACCTCTTAAAAATCGGGGCTTACACCTGGAAGCCTTAAAGAGTATTAACTGCAGGAAGTTGAAAGCCTTGAAGGTTCAAATTACAGATCTTAAGGCTGGATTTCTGCTGGTATCACAAGGAGAAGAAAATTCTCAATCTTTGTTTCATTTCCAAAGATGAAAATAATTTCACAGATCAAGGTCGTTGTTACGTAAATCATTTCCTTGCAAAACAATTATAGACATAACAATGTAGATGATGTACAAATGTTAAATAACACTCTCAAAAAAAAACAATTAGGAGAAGTAGTAAAACAAAGGTGATAAAGCTCAATTTATTAGGGGTTCGTATACATTTATATAAGATTAAAACGGTAACATAAATTATTTGACAAAAATATATTTTATTTGCAATTTAGCTTGATGTAGAAGGGATTTATAAAACAGTCTGTCAATCTTTCACATAAGTGTCTCATGAATTTAAATAATAGACAAGGGAAACTGAATATAACGCGTGTCTGGCCAGGTACGGGTCACATCTACTAGCGCGCTCTTCCCACTTATTTTAATTCCGCTAACTATTTTATCTTCTTCTACCACTTTATCCTTTACAATATGCATTCTCCGTAATATTACAAACTCGATTAGTTATTCGCGCGCCTCCACCAACTTTCCAATTGTCCAGAATAATTACACACAGCTATAAGCGCGTGTTATATTTCAATTTTTGCATTCATCTTACGAAGACGTATACAGCAATTTCTCAAATCCCTCAGTCCATTATAATGAAGTTGAAGTATTTAATCAAATTCACACGTGCATGAAGATGATAAAATGTTCAGACACTTCTTCCTGACAGGGAACAAGACAGAAGGGATAAATAAAATGTTCAAGTACGCAGAATAATTTCATGTCAAATGTCCAAAGTGCGACGACACGTAGAATTCGATTGAAAATGTACGATTTAATTGAACTGCGTGTAGCTGCACAATTGTCAAAGTATGGAATCTTTAATTTCCACCAGATTTCAATCGATTCAAATGATTTTCCATCGTTCGAAAGCAACGCAGAGCGGAGCAGAACCGCGTGGTTTGCAAACGGAAAGAACGACGTGCAATTAGAATACGCATCTTGCGGTTCGCGACATTCTTGGCACAGTCGAGGTGTCTTGACAAAAATTTCGTCTCGCGTTTAGGTCGTCCGACCTTGCGCCTCGAAGAGCGTAAGGTGACGACATCGCGGCCCCTGTAATTCACACCTTCAATAAAATTCCAAGCATCCGCAATGACTCCTGGCAGCGAGCAAGCAACGTTACGTTGAGCGCTCGTTAACTCGGTCGAACAATTCCTTCCCACGAACCCGCGGCGTGATAGGAATATTTGACGAGTAAATGAATTTTCGGCGACGGTGTTTCAAGTCATTTTAATAATTAATTTAAATGCTGGAGTAGTTTGTACAGTGTACTGATTTGGGTTTATTTATTATTGTGAGTAGGGTAATAATTGCGTGCACATAAATAGGTAGGCAGTTAAAGGAATTCATTGCAGAATATCTTTGATTATTTGATATTTGTTTATTGCTAAGTTTCCTCACATTTATGATGAAACTTAAATTCTGTATGCAACTCTTACTTTAAAGGAAAGTATTCAGGTACCCTTATCTTAGAAAATTTTTAATGGCAATATCTTAAAAACAGTTTACCCAGAATTCTTGAAATAATCTTCTAACAGAAACATGCTTGTCAGGAAATAAATCAACAGAGAGAAGTATATTTAATTTCGATACCTTTTCTTTTATCTAAATCTCCTTTCCGATCATTTTCTTTGCTCCAATGAAAGAAGGATACATAGTTCATCGTGCATGAATGACGACAACAACCTGGTTTGTATGCCTGGTTTGTAATTTAGGGGCGTTCTGAAAGCACACCGTTGTAAATCGGGACAATTCCAAGATCGATGGCCCCGAGGCCGATGATGTCTGGGTCGACGATTTTGGCGGAAACATTAATCGCCCACGATGACATCATCGCGGATAGAAGTTGCACAAGGTCGTGACAACGTCAGCGATGCTGTCACAAATAATAATTTCACGACGTCCAACCCGCGTGGGCCTGGTCACATGCTGTTTGGAATCCACTCTCGGCTCCGTGATAATTCTTTTTCCTTTTATCTCAGAACGTAAACACATATCTCGTGCCATTCACTTTACCCCTTGGGTATTATTGAAATTTCACGTTTTCTCCGCAGTGCAAATTATTTCATTTTGAAAACATTGCAATCCCAAAACAGGGACCTCGAAAATGCTCAATGAAAACGCTATTAAAACTACGAATAATATATTAAAAAGTAATACATAAATGATACAATTCACAGTATAAATAACTTCGTTTCAAGATGGCCCAAGTATTTCGAATCATTAGATCATTAGATAACAAATATTATTTTCAGAACACTGTGAACATCGACTGTTTGTTAAGCATTCGGACGTTTCATCTACGACAGGCTGATACTATCGCCACTGCTATTACCACTGTTACAACCGCCACTCGAAATCCCAATATCTCACTCGGGCTCTAAAATCCTTCGCCCCTCTAAACCCACGGCGGTTCCTCGAATTCGCGAGGCCTCGTAGGCAAACGACGTCGATTCGACGTGATATTTCGGGTCGTCGTTTACGAGGGCTGTCGATGCGAAATCATCGTGACGTCGATAGCCTGCGTCTGTCTCAGCGCCGTTTCCACGTCATTGCTTGCGGCCTGACTTATTTATATTCGCCGGCACGGTAGGCGTTCTACTACTATTTGGACCTGTTGCAGTCGGAATTGGAATTCCTGTTGCAAATGCGAGTGGCCGTCTCTCGTGCCCGCTTCCTTGGCACCGTCGTTCCTCAATGTGAATTACAACGTCGATGGCGTTGCGATTCGGGACGTTCCCGACGTGTTCGCGAATATTTTGGGATTTTCGTGGATCCTCGCCGCGGCCCCGTGGAACAACGTTCGATCTGGCCGGCACGCGTGAGAGTATTGTTTAGATTACTACTGACAGAGGTGCGGCGTCAGGTACACCACTGCGAATACGTACGGCTGCGCGCGAATTATTTTTAAATAAATATTCAAAAGCAATGTTTCGCAATTAAAGTAATAACGTATGAAAATTAGCTTAATGGATGTAGATACTTTTGTGGCCAAATGTACCTAGGTTTTTACATAGGGCGCCAAGTAAAAAGAAATTTTGATAATATTATTGCACTGCAATTTGTTCGGTTGTGAATAGATTATATTCGTCGCTCGCATTTAGTTTTAAAACGAACGAAACTTCCTTTTGTTTTTTTGTTACATTGCCTGATGGAAGTCTAGGGGTATATTTTTAGTAGCAGACCAGCCCCTTTGCGGGTAACTAGTAGGGCGGGTCGGTATTCCCGTGTACGCTGTACCTTGAGTAAAAGAATAGGGTGTCGACGTTTTGTTCGAACACCGTTTAGGAAAGTTACAAATTCATGCTTAGTCAATTTCTTTGGAACATGCCGGGATAAGTGTGCAGCTGTTTTCTTTAGTATAGCTATGCTTTTGCGCTTAAATATCTATGCGATTTTGATTTTTCTTGTTTACCTGATACTGTGATTCGTTTAGTTAGTTAGATTTAACAGTCGATATTACTTTGGAGCTTTAGCCTACTTGAAGCGTAGGTGAAACATCGGTTTAAATTAGGAGGCTGCAGCAATTTCAAATATTGACTTTGGCCACGAATCTAGTGTTTTCTGGCCTCATCCGTGTCTTTCTGTTTTCCTATTCAGTAAGGTGAAACACCTCAGAATAGTCGGTTCGAACTGGCGGACATGCTGTATATGTAACTGGTATTGTCTAATTGTGGGTTGAAAGCTTAATAAATTATCTCTCAACTTAGAAGACGTAACAAATATTTTATTCGGTCCTCCATAAAAACACGTTAGAATATTAAAAAAGATTAAATAATTCGCAATATACATTCCCAATTTTTCCAAATCTTGGCGACAAAAAGTCAAGAGTTAATAATATGAACTATTGAACGCAAGCAATAAATGTTCCTTTCTGAAGCAAATGTATCTAAATTACTCTGCTTCGTCGGTCATTACCTCTCACGATAAATTACATCAGCAATTCTGAACATCACTGAACACCGAAGCGTCTATTCAATGTGGACATCGACGAGACTATTAAAGAATTAAAATCAGATCATCAATATTGCTTGGCAAAACGTCTAACAGAGATCGCGATGAGATTCCGCCTTTGAATGGCGTCAGTGGAAAGCGATACGAGCTCCCATCAGTTCGCAATTCTACACGATTATTGGAGCAAACTGAAACCGTTGCGAATAATAGGACGGGAATGGAGGATCGAGCAAATGTGGTGTCCTTTATTCAGAAAGCGAGCAATCTTGAATGAAATGCGCCACTTGGCAAGCCAAGTAACGCCAGTAAGTCATAAGGTGTACCGTGCATGTCTGCAGAAGAAGCGAGATCCGACGAGGAAATGCAACATTGTCGGACAAAACGGTGAAACCGAGAAATTTTAACGCGACAAACGTGTATCTCGACCACGAAAATCTGCTGAATGAAATATTATTACATAGGACGTACAATAATTCCGATTTTCTTTCTACTTCGCAAAGTATATAAAGTGTGAAACTACTTTTTAATCTGTCACCTTTGTGCGTCTTCAGAGTGAGAGCACTTGGTAACAGTTGGTATATGTATTTTGTTTTTTCTATCATGGAAAAACTGTATTAGATGCAGTAAAATATTTGTTCACCTTTCAAGGGAATTTATTTAAGCTAGAAGTTTTCAACAATTAGACGTATAATTTTTAGGGGTTATTAATCGAAATGTCCGTTTATTGTACAAATAATTAATCGATTCGCTCGAACTCATTCTAAAATCGATTTCACAAAAGTTGCAAACAAAACAACCCCCCAGACTAATGTCCCACAAGATCCAAATGTTGAAAAAAGGAAAAGTGCTTCACGAAATGTTTCGCCTCGTTGATCGAAAACCAAGATCGCGCGGAACCGTGGGGACTTGGGATCCGGGGGTAATTTCGTCGAGAAGTAGAGGGGGTGAACGTTTCGTGACGAGGGTAGAGAGACTGTGGTGGCTTCCGTTTTGGTTTCTGGTCGATGCCTCTGGCGTCTCAATTAGCGAACACTCTCGTCGTCCTTCTCACTCCCTCTCATTTTCCCTCTATCCCTCTCTATCTCTCTTCTCTTCTATACGTACACCCCTCTCTATCTCTCTGTCGTTGGGTGCTCTGTCATACTCGACGCACCGAGGCCGATCCGTGGCCGATTCCCGAAATAGATTCACTTCGTTGTCCGTCCTCGCTTTGCCGCTGATCCTTTCCTCGATCCCGCCTTCCTTTGGACCATGAATCTTCCGAATACCAGTTGCTCCGCGAATTGATCGGTCTCAGGTTGCACGAGTCTTGTTTGGGCTCGATTCCTACGAAGTTGGCCTACTCGGAGCGTAGGAAACATGCTCGCCGCGAGGCTGGATTTGAGGGTGAAAGACGAAATGGTTGGTGCACGAGTGCAGTCGATGATATAGGGGGTTGTTCCGGTAAAAATACGTTTTGGAAGACGTCGGATGGCTTGGTGGATTAGCAGTTGTCAACGATATGCAACGTTCGAGACGGATAGATCGACGAAGGGGTCGATGCTCGAAGTAACGACGTAGTGGTTTCGATTAAGAATTTTCGAAGAGCTTTCGAGAGTGTACGTACGAAGTTCATAAGTTTACGCGATGGGGCGAAGCAAAGTGATTAATTGGTAATATTTATTGTGGATTCGTTGCACGGTGATTTGTATGTTTACACGTTGTATTGTATAAAGTGTATTGGGGTGATATAATAAATATTGGACGAATGGGTGGACGTTTGGGAAGGGATGATTCTTCGAGCAATTTATTGTTTTGGTTCGGCTTTCGTGGAAGCGTTCCTTTGCGACGATGTGTGTGTCTGATTTTTTGTTATATAGACAGTTTTTGGGTGATGCTTCTGCTGAACGAATGAATGGGATGGTGTTCTATGGAATTATATATTTTTATTTATACTAAGATCGTGTTGTTGCTAGTTTTAAGTGGTACTTTTTATTCATGTTTTATTCGTATTTCAAGAATACTTTTTACAGCCGTATAACATATATATTGTATTATAGAATTAAAATATAGGCAGTTCCCTTTAAACTCGAAAAATGTTCATTTCTGTAACATTTAGGGGAGCGTTTTGCATGTGCACGTACTTCAAATCTAATATTGGAGTAAATAAAGAAAATATACCCAAAGATTTACTTTAATCTAAATGACAAAATAATTTCAGGCGCAATGTAAGTCAGTTTTCTTTTAAAAAAAAATTATCCTATTTTAAACATCGTTCCAAAACGATTTTTACCCAAGTGAACTAATTGTAGACGGTAATAGATAATCCTTTTTCGCGTGAGTGCGAAAGTTCTCGAGGGTGGCGTGAATGTGACGTGATGAAAATGGAAATTTCAGGTATGGGTACATACGTAAACAGCTTTAGAGGGTTAAATGTCCTGTTACTATGCACCCGGGCAAGGGGTAAGCAATGCATAATGAGCGAAAGTTCGCGATGAAAGTTTAGAAAGGAGACTAACCGGGAAATTTTAGAGAGAATGTCGAGTACATCGAGACAACGAGTTTACAAAGAAACTTTCGACCGGAATTGCTAGGAAAAACGAATTTACGACGACAGTTTAATAATAGATAATAGATTATATATAAAAAGATATTAATCTGCACTTTTTAATTTCTACTTCTTTATAATCGATCAGCTGATCAATTGCAGCAAGATTACATTTTTTTCTATCTGGATCTAGTTCAAATCTACTCGTATGAAAGTAAATAAAAATGTTTCCTTGGAGTTTATTCCATTTATTCGAACACTCCCCTGTGCCGTATTTGCCTGATAAAACTCTGATATCGCGAATGGTATAGAGAAAGATATTTTGAAATGAAGGATGTTCAATTCTCTACGGGGCACTCGTTTCCCCAGCGATCCGTCGATGAACGTGGTAAACTGATCATACTACTACTAAACTTAGACCGAGCTTCTAAGCTACGTGCTTCAAATCGGGCACGGAAATACGATAGTAAGTGGCAGAGGCAATCGTGTACTAGTGACAGAAAATCCCTGGTCAATTTTAATGGGGTTTAGGCGCCAATATACCCTGTGACGAATCGCCGTCAGCTGGTCGAATCGTTCGTCGAGTGCTCGGTGTAATTGACTTCGTCGACTACGAACTCGACCGGCGAGACCCGTTTCTCGATTAGTATTGTTAATTGCAGCACCATTCGATTTTGTGCAACGCAACGCCGGCGAACGATTGTCTGGGAGGAAAGGCAATTGCGCGGAGTTCTTTTGAATATTTGAGGCTGAATCGATAAATGTCTTCATACAAATGCACTGAATAAAATGTTATACCTCTTTTTGAATCAGTGAATCGCTCGTATATATTTTTTGTTTGCTTGTTTGGTGAGCCTCTTCAGCGAGCATGGCGTAGATAAAAGCAATAAATTGGAAATGTAATATTTGCATTGGAAATTACTATCGATCCAATATGAAATGTAAAAATATCCACAAATATATTTATAACGAATAAAAGCATGAGTTGTTCACGTAGATACGCGTTCTCTTTATAAATATGTATATATTTTTTTCAAACACAAATCCAGTAACCGTAAAGTGGAATAAAATTCACCTTATGCTTTTCAGGTAAAAGAGCTGAAGTAAATTTCTGAAATATTGCATTCTCTGTATTGTTATATAAATATATTGATCAACGTTTACGAATCAGAAAACTCATCGCACAACTTTAGCGTTTAATAACGATTTCGAGAAAACTACTGCCTTTGGAATACAACATTTATTTTACCGTCGATAAGCCGTCTTTTCTCGGTCGCAGGATTCTCTTTGAAAACCTTCTCGAACCATATTTTTAGACCACGTTGCAGAAAAATAATGAGGTTACACAATGTTGCAGACGAATCTGTCTTCGACAATAACTCAAACCTATTTGTGTACTTACGTGTTCATATATTTGATCCAAGATACGTCCATTCAGTTGGAAATAAAGTCAATCCGTTCAACCTGACGTGAACGAAATTGTTGCTCCAATAGCTTCTTATTTTTATTAAGATTCGTGCATGTATATTACATTGCGACTATTTCTGGTACGTTGTACAGCATTACACGCTTTTCACATGTAGCATGTTATATACATTTTTCAAATTGAAATTTATTCAGTCTAAACAATTTTCGTCTTTGCGATTGGTTTCAAGAATCGTGGTGCAGTCTCTGATATATATATTGCAAAGCTTTTAAATTAGTTAAATATTTCTTCGGACTCACCAAATATCATTACAGTAAATTTGAAAATTCAATGAATATCTCATAAATTTGTTCTGCAACAATTCACTGTGATGCATGGTCTGTTAAAGGATTTTTAATTAATTTTTGTACTTAACTTCGCTTTAGTTTTCTGTAGAAGTTACATTGCAAAGCTTTTCCTGTCGCGTTTATTTAACACGTTTCGCATATACGTTCCCACGATTTATCTCTGGCCGTGGCTGAGCTGTTACCTTTTTCATCACTTCGTCTTGGAACAAAGGATTTTCTTTACCGTGGTCACTCGAGCTTTGTTCATAAAACGGCTAAGCGAGCTCAGTGGATACTTACATACTCGCGGATAAGATTTATGCTCCCCTTTGAAGCTTTTCTTTTTCTATTCGTGACGAAAATGTGCAGCCGCCTCACAGTTTGATTTATGCTGCCACATTCATCCACTACCCCTTTCGATTTAGAAGTAGCCAACGAGACTGGGCATTCAGGTGCGAATTAATTTTTTTATTATTAAATAAATACACTTTTGTAAAATGGATTAAAAATAGGTGTACTTACTTGGTCGTAACAATACGAATTTAACCGAGCCCTTCAATTGCGATGTATTTACTTATCTTCTGAAAAAAGAGTAAAATATTATAATAGCAATGGGATATGTTAAAAGAAATGAATAGAAATTTTGACAAATTAAAAGAAGTATTGATCTAATTTCAGTTACATAATTTACATATTTTCTTCAGTAGATCAAGATAGATCAAGATTATTTAAAAAAAAATTATTATTAAAAGGTAAGGGTAAGCCAATGCATTAAAAGGTTGTCCAGAAAATCTATCGACTCAGCATTTCCCTAATTAAAAATCAAAGTGAATACACATAACTCTTAAAAAATTAATCTTACGATAAATTGAAAATATATATAATATATGTAATATATATATATAATAATAAATTGAAAAATTCCACGTACTTTATCTATCTATTATTTATAAATTCTCCAATTCATCATACATCCATTTGTACCGTTTCCAATGCATAAAGAGAGAAAACATTTCGTCTAAAGACACACTTTTTACACGTAGAAAAATCGCAGGTATAGCGTTAAGGGCCTCGCACGAAATGAGATAAAAACCTTATCTAGCAGCATCGACGCACCCCTGCGCAGAAATAATTCTTTATCAAGCCGGGGAGAATGCAAAAGTGTTGCACCTGTCGTAAACATTGGTGTCGGTGCTCAGGAACGTGGCACACCGCGACGTGCTAATCTACAGGTGAATAAATATAAAGGCATCTTTCGCCCGTGTGCCTGTATTTTTAATCAGAGGCACGAGACCGAGCACTTTCCTCGATTCCGTCGAAAGTGTTCTCACAAAATAGCCTCGTGACAAAAATACCACGCTCCCGATAAAAACTCGTTGTTACGTTATGTAATGATGCTCAAGCGTCTGCGTGACTCTTGTTTATGACTCGATTCTACTTTTGTACTTCCTTTTTCCTTTTTTTTTTAGTGGGCAATAATTGCTCTGCGCGAGATTTGTGAGGTTTTTGAATTCCTCGAAGCACCGTATGTGACACGCTGCATCGTTAGTAGTGTAGCCTTAATATTTCCAGACCCTTTGTGAGCGGACAAATTGATTTTACTTTTTTCTCCCACGAGATAATTAGTGGGAATGTATAGTGTGAACTTTATGCGGCATATTTTTAACGCTGCATGTGACCTGCTGGTTCAAGGGAATAATTTTATTAATAGGAGTCTTGCGTTTTTAGAGGATTAGAATGTACTTCTTAATTTCGTGGATTATTAAGCTTTCGGTGTATTTTTGAGGATATTCGAAATAACTTTTTTTAGTTTTACTTCTGGCTTAATAAATGATCAATGATAATCGAAATTTTTCACGCGAGGAATGGAAAAATAGTAATATCGGTGATTACTATTTGAGGCATAACGAAAGGACGAAACTTTCTGTATATCATTCGAGAATTTTTGGTGACAAAGATTTTGTTGAAGCACGGATTCATCTAAAAGTTCCGGAGGACAAAGCGAGAGGAGGATGCCGTCTTCAAAGAGTAAAAAAGTTCCAGATTGGAGATGTAATGAGCTTACATAGCGTTACAAACTCATCGGAACGTTTATGTTTCTTTTTTCGTTCAACCAAGGAGTTGTGAAACTAATTTACTATTCTAGTCATAAACAATATTAAACACCAGCCACTGTTTATCAACGAATTTCTCTCAAACAAATAATTAAGGAAATGCACTTTTAAAAATTAAATTGTTAAAAATAAAATTCTGATAATAGCATGAAGCAAATTTTATTAATGAAAAAAATAATATATACTTACTTGAAATGAAAAAGGTTTTTAATATTGAACTGGAATACGGTAATTTCTTCTAATATCTTAATCAAAACTCCACTGCAGAAAAGTGACGGTTCAATGGAGGGTGGTCCGCGCCCCAAAATACCTGGGTCCCTTTTTCTTTTTCGATATAGAATTTTTGTACAAGAATGAAAACAATCGTATTGACCGTCATGTCTATGACGTAAGGGATACCACCACTGGCGCAAATAGGTGGTGGGGGTCTTAAAAATATCATCCCACTCGAAACAGCTGCGTCGATGGAAAGTTTCTTCGACTTGCCAGCGACCTGTGAAGATGGGAACGATCTATGAAACATTTCATTGAATATTCTGAACCTTCTCTTTTATTGTGTAAATGGGTTGAAATTTATAATAAGGAACTGAACATATTGCTTTATATACAATTAATCAGAGACACCGACTCTGATTAATTGTGTAGATTAACTTAATTCGATGTCGAGAAAGATTTCAATGTGACACGTGATGTTGCATAAAAGTCTCTGTCGAAATAATCCTTTTATATATAAATTTTTTAATTGCTTTTCAAATGATATTAATTTCCCGTATCTCACACGACGAATATGGATATTTATGAATATTTTAAAAACTCGTTGCAAGGTGAATTATTTTAATCTCCGATAAAACATTCCTCTCAGTTAATTTATATTTCCTCGTGGAATTTCTATTCTCATGTTTAGACGAAGAAACGCGGAAGGATAATTAACATTTATCCTATTATCGGCAACAGATGAATCCTAATTACTTCGATTCATACAAATTACGTTCAGTACTGTACAAGAATGTCAGAGTAAAGTATTATTAAGAAACATATATAAATATGATAAATTTTCGCCTAAGTCTACAAGAGATAATTATCGTCGAGGTAATTGTCGCAAAAATATAAGTCATAATTAATATTAATATCCAGGTAAAGGATGAAATATGGAAAGATCGGTTGCGGAAACGGGGAACACCAGAAACGTTTCAAACTAACAATTGCACAACGAGAAGTTCCTCGACCGTTTTGAACCCGAGAATCCAGAATAATCCGGAGAATGCGACGCTAATTAGAGAGTGGAATTAATTACTCGCGGAATGGACGACGGCGAAATTGCAACCGAGGACATGCATGCGTTTTCTTTGTTTAACTAATTGCGGTTGCGTACGTCAAAACGATGTTTCGTTTTGCTGAAATACTCGCGATATCCTCGGCTGCCAGCGGAACAATTCTCACTCGTTCTATTATCAATTTAATGTAGTAGAGATTTCGTTAACGAAGATCGTTCTGTTACTATTATATTCGCGTAATCCGCATAGTTTCTTCAACGTGCCACGATTATTTTCATATTTCAATATTTCATCAGCGTTGCCAAAGTGTACGCCCGTCCACGATTTGGCAGATCTGATGAAACGCGGTTCAAAGACTTGTCCGACTTTGATAAATAAATACTTTCGTTCTTCATTAGCAACTGATTGACACAACGGTATGCGATAATTGGCGTTTTGGCCGTTATAAAAATAAAGGTGAACCTTGGAATATTTTTTTGTTGAGGTAGACATAACGACGTGAGAAACGTTTTTGGCAGTTTCAGGATAGGAGCAATGAAAGACTTAATACAGGTACATTCATAATTTCCGATTGATACAATTCGAGCATAATATTTGTTCAATTAAACCGGCGTTAATTTCTTCATATTGATTTTGAAATTAATTAATTTATTAAGGACGCTTAATTAAATCCTGGTCTAGCTTGAATCATGATGAAAATTTTAGTCAGATTGTATTTAAATTTATTTAATGCCAGATGCAAATATTATTTCACAATCAGTTGAAATCGTGTGTCGATCGAAATAATATTAGAAATACAATTGGGAAATTTGTTTGCTGTGTGGATTCAGTTATAATTCCTGTTTATAAATCACAGTCTTCGGGATTGTGAAAGAAGTCAGGCTTTTTCTTGATATATCAATTTCTTCGTACTTTAGGTTTAAAAGAAAATGTTACAGAATATACGCGGTTAGGAAAGGTAGCTACCATTTCCCCAGGATCATTAAAATAATATTTAAACTATACAGAAAACGTCCCCTGATTTTTTCCAAATATTTATATATCTCCAATAATTAGTTGAATGACTACTACTTGTCTGCAAACGAACATCGCGTAAATCATATTAACCTTATATTTTCATTATCCCTAACTTGAAAAAATTGCACTTAATGCTCAGTAAAAGTAAGCCGCATCCCCTTGACGTAGCTGCAATATACAATCTTATAAAACCAGCATCACCATCCACCTGATATTGTCCTTCCACCCCTTCTCAGACCTTATAATAAAGAACCTGAAGAACGTTAATCTACGCAGCAGCCCCCCAAATATTATTCAACACCTTCCCCAATAATTCTAATTAAAAAAAAGAAGCCAGGCAATCGTTAATTTAGAATCCATCCAATTTTCCATGCAACCCTTAAATTGTTGAATCTACAAACAAAAAACCCATATTCATTTCCTTTGTTCTTCTCGATGAGCTTGCCGGGGGTGAGCTTTCTTTCGTAGAACGTTGGGCAAAGGAAGGAGAAACAGTGAACTTTTTATAGCGGCGACGGAAGCTCGCCTCCATCTGGCGGCTACGCCGGAAAAGCTTTTGAGCTTTCAAGTTCCTGCGAAAGTTGTCAGTCGGTGTTGCCATCTGGTCGCATCACGAGGAACCGGGATTATGTTTATAAATAATCCATTCTGCGATTGGTTATTGGACGCCGTCGTCGTTTAGCGTCGAACATCCGCCACCCCCTTAAATCTATTGTGAAATTTGGGTTCGTGGTTGGCGGGCAGACGGCGTTCGATTCTCGATTATATTAACTTACCAAGTTAACGTAGCAACCCCTGGGACTTCCTGTTGCTCGGGGAAAATCTGGCTATTTTAACTCGGCGTTTATTTTTTTTTTTAGATGCATGGTTTGTGTTCTTTTTCAGGAGAAAGGCAGTAAACCCTGTGGATTTATTATGGGGAAATATTGTTGCGGGATCTGATGTATTGTACGTAAAAGAAATTAGTCTTCGGATAGGGGAGGGTTTTCTCCTGATTAGCTGTTGATTTTTTTGAATTAATGGTTTTATTATAGTTTATCATTATAAATTGTATTCATAATTTTTGATTCATTTATTAGTAAAATGTTGATAGTAATGGGGTAAAATTGCAGCTTTTTTTATTTGACTTATTTATCCACTTTGTTGCACAATATCCTTGACGATTTTTATCCAGAGAAATCACAATCTAGAAAATTAAATAGATACATTTATCGTATATATTTATAGTCATACGAGATCAAATATCCCAGGAGACGAAAGAATAAGTACAATTTTTAAAATAGAACTGATCTACTAAATTCGAAGGAATCGTAGAACCCGAAAAGAGTTTGCTCTTCGATATAAAATTTCGAAAATTGCTCAAGCATAAGTTCTTCAACGATATCACGTTCACGCGCAACAACGTATCTCAATAAAAAATTCAAGCCACCTTTATCAGACATAGAGTTCAATTAATACCACAACTACGAGAACAAAATCTGCACCTCTCGCAATTTATTCAGTGTTCCATGTCGAATAAATCTCGTATCGGGGCACGGAAACGTGTAGATCCCTCTTCTAAGAAAATCTCTCGGCCATCCACTGGAAATAAACGAAACAGTACGTCGCTAATATCCTGGTGGACACACACGAACCAGTTATAAATAGCGAATTGGTCGACAAAAGCATGAACCGAAGCTCTGCTTGAAACGCTTCATCGCTCACAGAGAACTCCTCTCACCTGTCCGCCCAGCTGTCCTTACTCGTTCCGAATTGTTAGATCAACTACAGTGATCCACGGATACGACACTCTCTCGCATTTGCCAAAGAACCTTCACTCGATTTACGAATGGGATTTGCATCTGGCTGACTCTAACCCGCAGAATCTCTGCCTGTCCTTTGGGAGTTCTATCGTTTCCGGAATATCACGACGGTGTCACGACTGCGTCAATGTTGCTGAAAGGAGGGCACGAATGAAAAATGTGTTTGTTAATCTCTCCTGAGTTGCTTCGGCATGTTTATTGCAATAGACCTGACCGAATTTGAGCAGCCACGGTGGTAATTTTTAAGTCGGTGGTGAAATTAGTGGTTTGTCGGCTTGAAATGGATAAAGGAGGGACAATTGTATTTTACTGCTGATAAAGGGAGGAATAATTGGATAGGGGAGTAGAGGAAGATAGAGGAAATAAAAGCGGGAGATTGATAAACACGTGTCGTTGTTTTGTAAAAAAAAATGTTAAATATAAGGTACAAAGAGAAGAAGGATAAAAATCTCGACCATTAAACCGGAAGAAACAGTAATACGACAGACGTGAAAAGGAAGCTTGAAAGGAGGTAAAAAGATGAGAACGTACACGGAGAGAACTCAACGAACCGGAGATATCGATTTAGAAACTAGATGAAAAATGAAACAGAATGTTCCGGGGTATGATCGATGCAAGATAGAATCGAGAACATTGCCTAATTTTTTCTTCTTTTTTATATTGCGAAGGAAATAGAAATCGAATTCCCTCCATGAAATTTTTGTATTTTCCTATCGATTCTTGCTAGAAGAAAATTATTACATTTGACTTCTGTAACGTCCCAGCAGTTCTTTGCTGCTTGCAAATGCAAAACGAGAATAATGGACGGCGAATGTATAATAGTTTACTGCATGTCTGGAAATTCAGATAATTCTCTCAATGCAAAAGCATAAGAGCGATGGGTAAATTGTCTCCCAGATAGTGCCAAATTGAATTCCAAGGAAGAGTGACGCTTGTGTCGAAAGTTAAACGAGGTTGGCTCGTGATGCTGGTCCTGCTGTCGCGATGACATCGATGCATTAATACCTTATTAATCGCAGCTTTGTTAAATGCTAAACGAAATTATATTGTACACCTTTGTATTGTGTAATAGAAAAGTGGGAAAGTTAAGAGTTGCAATTATGTTTTGTGGTAAGCAGAGGAAATAACGCGATGTAAACTATAAAAAGAAAATGACAATATCGACAAGATGATAAGGGAAAAATGTGATCGTGTTATTTCATGTTTGGGATAATATATTTTAACAAACATTTGAATATTTTACTGCGTTTTGACATTTCAGAGGTAAGATACGATAATATATCGTCGTACCTATTTTCGTAGATTTGCTGCTTTTCTTTTTTGCATGACGATAGTTCTATCGATATGTTTAATATTATACACTCATTTTCTTTAAAAACAATCATAAATAGCAGGTGCAGTGGAACAATTTTTTTGCTGGAATCCATAGTGTTTCACAGCGAAAAGAGTTATGTTTTTGTTCATTTTACACGTTCATAAATAAATCGATTCTACTTGCATTTTTATGTTTCATACCAATAGATCTATAATCGACAAATATTGTATTACATTAAGGGATACGATACGTCTCATGAAATACAATATAAAAAGAACTTCGTTGTATGGCGCCTCAAATCTGTTAATATAAAAAACAATAAATGAAATACCACAAGCTTCCCTTGGTAAAGAAAGAAATCCTTCCCAAAATATTTTCTAAATAATCTTCGTGCAATATACAAAACTGTACCTACAACTTCTATTACGATCGTCAAAAACTTTCTGTTCCCCTATTCACCATACAGGGGGTCAACCATGAACTCTCGTCTGTGCCGTTCCAAAGCTTAATCGTCTCACAAATACCCCCATAGGATCGCTATTAAAACGAGCACAGAATTAAACATGAACCTACTCCGAAGCAAGTAACCAACGAACAAAATGCAATACCACCAATTGCCCACCTCGGTGCACACGACGAACCACCATAAACCACCCACAAAAAAGACCCTGTGTAGCATCACCTTTATCCCTCGCACTCTCGATTCCCACTTACCCCCACTTCCTCGTCGACGAAAAATTTCTTTTCCACCGTGCTCGCGTAAAACCGTCATAAATTCTTCACCAACGATCGTAAACGCCGCGATGTCTTACGAGTTCATTCACTCTGTCGCCGCTGTCAGCCGACGTGGTTCCGCAGGAATTCGATTTACGGACGCGCAACGTCGATATTTGATTTATTCGACTGGGTCCGCGTGGCCGAAACAGAGATTCGCCTCGGGTCCATTATTCTTTTCGTGCTCGATGCACGTCACGATTCCCTGCGCCCCGCGCCGTTTGTTTCGTTTTTCGCGGGCTTTTTGTTTGCCGGTCCGCCTCGCAATCAACGCCCTTTTGTCCCCCTTAAGCATTGGTCCAGGGTTGAAAACCGGACGGGTCTCGGTCGACGAGGAACCCATCGTCGCTTTCGGTGATAAATTTCGATCGAAATTCATCCCGGGACGGGGACAGCTATCTGTATGGGCTGTCCTGGGGCTGGAAATTGATTTGCGCCGGCGGGGTTGATTGTAAGTGAAAGAAGAGCGCAGTAATTGGTCGTAGTTAGGAGGGCGGGTTTGCAGCGTTGTGATTTTTGTGTGTGACATGAGCGATGATTTGTCGGATGTTTAAGAACGAACGGTGGTGTTTTACGGTGTTATGAACGCAGGGTAATCGTTGTTGTTATTGGTCAATTTAATTGGCAATTAGTTTTGTTTGCCTTCGGGGACAGGGTTGAATATTCTGGATGCGCTTTCAACACTAGAACTACCAAGCAAGTCAAACTGACTTTGTTTCAGACTTTTTTCTTAAAATTATTAATATATAGGTATCGGCGTAGCAATTTACGATGACTTTTAATAAGACAGAATGACAATTGTTTATCTCTATTAAGTGTTCATTCCACGACTTTGGAAGTCTTTTAATTCTAAGATAGACGTTGTGTCTTTTAAATTGTAATTATCTATGAGAGCACACGTTTTATTTTTAATATCCACTATGGCTTTCAATATAGAGAAGATTCACCCTGTACAATTAAACTGTGGCAGAATAAATAATTACCTGGCACTTCTATTAAGCTGCCCTAAAAACTTGCGAATTTTTAAAAGGATTTGAAATTCTTTTACAACTACCACACTATGGCTGGAATTGGACTTTTTAGAAAGTAAATCCCCGGCAAATTATTCCAATTAACCATCGCGCACAAAGAAGTTTCACAGACACCTGTCTAAAATAACATCTGAAATACAAAGATCATAGCCTCAACAATATTAACAATGCCTGTCAAAAATCTGAACCGTCTCGCAAATACATCTACACAAATCCACCGCCATCCAATTCCATTTCACCCCTCGAAAAACTCCTATCAAACGAACACCCAAGACCGCGCTCCCCTGTACTCCCTTGACATTGCACATTCCATAATAGATCCATCCGCGAGACTGTACGTAATGTCACAGGGCTATCACGTCGGTGCTCTCCGTCGTGTACCGTCGCCGCGACGTCGTGGTGGCCGTCGTACGTCCTAATTATATGTACGTGTTTCTCCGTATTTCTGGAATTAGACTACGGTTGGGGCGCGGTGCGGTTGACTCCTCGCTGTGAAGCGGAGGCGTGCTTCCGAAGCTCAGTCGCGCGTGATCCACCTCGAATCGCGCATTCATCGTCCACGAAGAAGCCAATTTTGTGAACCACTTCGTCGCGTCTTCACAACAACCGGGCCCGTCCGATGGGGCGACCACGTAGGTATCGAACTTGCACGATCCGCAGGCTGGATCGACGATCCCTTTAATCGTTGGAACCTTATGCAAAGTCGCTAGAACCCTTCGGATCGGAAGCAGCCGCGTGAAATTTGTTTCCCGATTTTTTGTATTCCACTGCGAATTTATTCATCGAGGGCAGTCTACGCTTCTGATTAAAATTTTTACTCAACGAAACATGTGTATAGAAACGTTGCACTTGTGGCTACTGAAGAGTAATTTGTCTTTATTCGTATCGAGCCAAACTACTTGCCTTGAAATAATCGATACGCGAGATAAATATAAAATTAATAATTATTTTTATTTATAAATATTTAAAAAATAAAATTTTCCTTAATATTTTCAATATTAAACTCTATGTATGTATATCTGCCGATGTGACGGTGAATATTTGAACTTTGGTATATGAAACGGAAGCAGTCCCGCGAGTAGATTTATCCGTGCAGGTGTTCTAGGGTTTGTATGAAAAGTGTTCCTCGATTACTGTATCGATACCAGGGTGAGAATCAACGGTTGAAAGATTCTCGTTGAAGGTGCAAGACCGTTCGAGTGCGTATCGTGAGTCAGTGAAGGGATTACGATTCTTCTTCTCCACGGCCCGTTTACTTGATCTGTGTGAAGTTTGAGTTGTGAAAGCCGGAAAGGATCGCGAGCAGTCGTCATGGCGACCACGCAAGTCTTTCAGGATTGGGACTCGCCCCATGAGACCCTCAGCTCCATGACCAGGACAAGCACGCGTAAATCCACCACGACAACGACCAGGCGGGAGGTAAGATTGTTTAAGAGGATGAAAAGTGGGACAAGTGGAGGATGAGTGAAAGCGGCGTTGGAGAGTAACGTTCTATTAATATAGGAACAATGTTTCGTCTCCTTTGTCTGCTCTTTGTTCGCGATGCTCGTTTGGACTGTGGGATAGGATGAGGATTAATTTATTCGTGGCGAGGAATAAATTTGGACGATTGTTAGCCAGCTGTTTACTGTCGGATATGTGCCTCGAGTTAAGTGGACAGTGCAGGCTGATTTTGCTGGCGTGTCTCAGTATCCACGTCTTCAGAAATCGTATTTGCAATGAGCTTCTTAAAAATGCTTAGTAGAAGAGCATTGCAAATTTCGTGTCAATGGGATTTATGGGAGCTTAAAAAAGAACTGTACATGTACTTGCTGTGCACCGTTATTAAATATTTTATTTTATTCTTAATAATCTGCAGGTTTGCGTGTACTGTGGAACAATTAATCGCAGTAATGCCACGATTGCTGCTAATTTATTAATACCTATAAAAAATTTATTAAACTGCCCACAAAATCAATAGGAAACGTCTCTCCTCCTAACTAAAGTACCTGACTCCGAGCTTTCAACCCTTCGTTATTATTTATTCGTACATTCGCCGTCCATTAAATCTCAACACCAACCATTCTGACATCAGCAAATAATTCAGATTTACTCAATTGACCGTGCGATTTAATATCCCAATTGATTGTAGCCCTCAAAGCAGATGTACACTTTGAACGTTCGAATCAATGCTGTGCTCTATGAGTCCCGCCTAAAATTAGAAAGCTCCACGATCAAACTAATGTAATATTCTCGGAAAATTCCAAATAACATCGCACGATCCTCGTATAACGACGCACACATCATCTCCTCGTCCCGTCAAGAATGTCGGAAGGTTGTCGTATAAGCGAACAACATTTAGCCACGTTACATAACGCAGACGCTTGATATGATCCAATAAATTAAAGTCGCAGACCCAAGCATTGCCTAAAACGAAGTATGAAAATAGCGCGTGTCTATGTACTTCTATTTGCTGGCCATGCCACGAGCAACATTGTAACTTCCGGTTCTGCCGGTAGTACCAGCATGTTCCGTGAGCAAAGGACAATGAGACAGTGGAACAGCAAATTTATATCCCTGACTGACGATTTATCGGACGACAAGTGGACTATATGGGGAAACAAAATAATTATTACAGAGAATGGCTCGTTGTTGAACAATATTTTTAATAGAATAAAGATGCGGGGGGTCTAGAAACGTTATCAAACACGAATCTCATTGTTTTAATAAAAAACTTCAGAATGCAAGGTATTATTTTAATATTATCGTCGAATCTTGAAAGTACCATGATCTAAATTTTTGTATATACCTTAAAAGTAATATTGAGCGAGTTGAAATAATGAAAGTATTAAAGCTGTATGCGAACAGGTGTTCAAAAGATATTTAGCATTTTTCCTTTTGCAAAAATTCGTCTTATCAGTGTGATAAAAAAATTAATTTTTTCGACATAATCGTCTTACTGGCAATCAGTGTGGCGTTTCAGATTCTCAGGCTCCTGAGGAAAATATGGTTAATTATTTTGATGTTTCGACGATGTTTTTGATAATAAACGACCAAATAACGAAATATGCAAGACTTTCGGATGGTATTTTGTAAGAATCGTTATTTATAATGCACATTGTATGCTTCCTGCGTGTCATCGTGATTCCGATTGTTTACACCGTCATTGCCAATTTTAAGGTAAATTTTCAGCAGCATCGTTGCTATATTCTATTAGATTACAGAACAATAATTTCATCGTGGTGAAAGACTGGGATTGGTATCAGTGGAACGATGCCATTGTTGCTTGGATGAACAACAGTCTTTACAATATAGCGATGGAAAATACATTATAACATTAATACATGGACCGTTTATTTTGAAAGTGGTGTAATCCCATTTTTTTAAACAAATGATATATCACATAATTTGTGATTATAGTGTAAACTTTTCATTTATAACTAGTAAAAAAAAAAATGGACTTACACCATTTTCAAAATAAACGGTCCATATAATATATTAATATATAATACCAGCAACAATTTAACTAATAAGTCTCTCACTCACAATTAATTGTAATATTAAATACATTCTTTCAACACTTCGTTGTCACTGAATTATACGAATCATTCGTTGATATCGAACTTTAGCGACAATTAAACATCGAATCGAACAAATTATTAACACAATCGATCTATCGTTGACCATTTCAAAATAACTAATAATACGCTCGTTTAAATTTCCTATTTTTAGTCACCGGCCGAATAAAAGTGGCCTTCCGTATAAATCTCGCGGCGAGAAGGAAAAAGAGGAAGAAAAATGATGATGAATAATTTCATCGGAAAATAACTGCTAGTTCAACGTTCTCAACCTTGATGATTCATAGCCGAAGAGGAGCCTAGTCACTTTACTATAAACGTTATCGCGTGCTTTTTATATCTTTCGTCTATTTCGCGCAATACCGATATTTTCTGAAATATAAATATTTAGGCGAAGCGTATGTCAGAAAAATCGTGTATCCTCCGTCTGTGCGTGTCGTGTTCGGTGCGCAAAAAATTCGCGACTCGTCATACACGTGCTCCAATCTAAACCTGTTGGTTTTATATCGTTCCGCGGAGCATTATAAGTTTCTTTGGTGTTCCGGCTTCTTTCTATTTCGGTTTTAACTTCTGTGTACACTCGGTGTTTTACTTGGACGGTTTTTCACGGCTTATAGATGTTTGCTATTGCTGCGGCTATGCGATAAGTGATCCTCTTTCGTTCGCCATGCGCCACTATATTCTGTTATAATGTATAGCCCGATCTGCTATTCTGGATTGGCTATGTTACCGCAACGAAATCTTCCGTTGCCGCTCTCGCAGAATTATTCTTGTCCTTAATATTAATTTCCGTGGTATCCTCGAGGTACGAACGGGTCACTAAACATTGAACGCAGATTCCCACGGAATGCGGCGTCTCCATTTGATCGTGGCTTCTTGCGCAAAAGTGAGACGAATCAAAATTGTACGTCGTGTTCACGGCAAAGTGCCATTCTAGTCTTATCCTTAATCTTATGACGCAACATACAATCATAGGAGGAACCTCTTGACGTGACATTATTTATCATTGCAACGCGTGTTTCCTGTTGCCATATAAAAGCTCGCATTATCCATGCCAAATTGCACGACCTTTTTTCTCATACGAAACCATTCAATTTCCTTCGCGTGGTATCGCCTACTAAATCTAATACGGCCATTATCACTATATTATAAATTGCTGGACACTGCTTTCGTTATCAGCGCAATAAACACGATAATAATAATATCCATCGAACGGCAAACACCCTTCGGTTAAAACACAATGAAAAGGTGCAAAGGGATGAACAACCCAAATACACAAACGAAAATGCGAAGTGTCCACCGTCGCGCCTACTGTTTGCAGATCGCAGTAATCATTCTGAAACCAACGAATCGTCGGTGTGTTTGCCAAATGATTCGCCGAATAATCCCACCATAATGTGGCATCCAGCGAGACAAAGGGATTCTTCCCAACGATGGGGCACTTAGCCTCGGTGGAGGAGAATCGCGCGGCTTAACCGTCGCGAGAGTAACGGCGCGGGGCATAAACGCCTATTTCGAGTAGACGCAAAGAGCGACGGCAAAAGACGCACGGCCGAGGCCTCTGGAAATAGAAGAGTGACACAAGAGTGAAGGCCTGCAGCATGCGAGCCGCGGATGCACCGTAAAGTTGCTTATTTTAAATAGGAGCAACGACGACACGTTGCCCGCTCGCGAAGGCTCCGCCGATGGAAATAGCGGAGGCCGTCCACGAATTATGCGTTACGAGGTTTACACGTGCTCGACGTGAAATCGCGAACGGGGAACGAGGGATCCTTCGGTTTACCTTCCGCAATTCGGAGAGACCCGGACACCTTCGAATTGCCGGCCGTGCGCCGGCGGTCGAACGTCTGGAATCGTTTCCTTGGCCGTTGGATGCAAATGTCGAACGAACTGGGGGAGTTTGTTAACGATTCGTCGAGCGGAATGTAACAGTGGACTTGAGAAGTTGCGAAAATTTCTGTTTTAAATGCTGTTTGTAAAAATGCTTAAGATATCCCGGTGATCAGAGAAAATCGAGACATTATAATATTGAATGATGCGGATAAATTTATTTGTCGAGGGTCGCGTTTGAATTGTTCTTTTTTTTTTGTATGGAATAGAGTTGTGGGATTGTGGAGAAAAATCGGAGCACCGGTTGTGCGATTAGCGAAAGACAATCAAGCAGTTTCAGCGCGTACAAAGATTTATTTTTACTGGTCATCTGTAACGGCGAAATAATAAGGCTTTCCATTGTTTTTAAGGAAGTATTTTTAACACTGGTCGAGAGACAAAGGCACTGGATTAAAACACGCGCGTGGTGGTATCTTCAAGTCATTGTATTATTATTGTTATTTTCGTATTGGAGTAATTTATTCAACTTCTCACACTACTCTGACCTCGCGACGAGATCGCTCTACAGTCCTTCTGAAACCTCGAGGACGCTATAAAATTCCTTAACTTGATGCTATCGTGGAAATGAAATTCAGAAATCCTGCCAAAAACGTATTTCATTGCTGTTCAAAACATGACACATAAACATTCATGTTTTGTTACATGCAGAACCGAATGAAGGAAGGAGAACGGAATAGTTCTCACTGCAACTTGCTTTACAAAGTATTTACGTATTAATTTTTATATTCGGCAGCTCTTCATTCAGCGTACAGCTTTATTATTGAAAAATCCACGACAATTTAATTGCATTTGACACAGCACTCTAAAGTTTGATAAATATTTGGATCGTTAACTTGGGTCGTATAATCCAGGTCGTTGCAGTAGAACAATGTCGGCAGTGGTCAGACAACGTGGTAACTTTTAGAGCGTGGCAGGTACCTTGAATAACCTCGAATAACCTTGCATCGCAGATCATTGAACTGACTTCTAGTCTCACTACCGTTAAACTTTGAGTAATAATTACATTTATAATTATTCTGTATTAAATTTGATGCGTATAATTTTGTCTAATAAGTAGAAAAGCTAGGAGCATTAAAGCTGGAAATTATCTTCTAATTCTGTTAAGTGTCAGAGGTGCTTAAAACAAAGTCCTTTATTTACAGTGCAGGAGTTTCTAAGAATGCTTGGCGTTCGTACGAATATTACGAGCCTACATACATATATTTGGGCGTTAGTTCATGAGGATCTCTAAGAGCATTAAAACGTGGTGAATTGCATTTAGAATTCTCGAGTCGTAATGTAAATATCGTAATACTACTGTATCACGCTTTAAATTCACAGTGAATTTCTGCAGAATCTTATTTCGTAATTTAAAATGTATTTTGTTAGTTAAATTAAATGTGGAAACACTCTTTCGGTTCGTGATTATTTTCAAAAGGAATTCTAAAATACTCTATGTCACAATTACGAATTTTATTTGCTACCTGATTCAACAAGTGCATTCCTAAGATTCACACTCACAATTAATATTGATTAATTGACACGAAAATTGCTTCTCAAACAGGTTTCATATTAAAAAAAAAAAACAGGATGATGATTAAATAAAAAGTCCAGTTTAGACAAAAAAATGGAAAAGTTGCTGATAAAAGAAAAATTCCAGCAACGCCTACAATAGATACGAAAGAGGAACAATAGATTTAAGAAAGCAATAAATTGCCTTCCCGTTATATACAATCCTGCTGCAATTTCACGCACTTTTACGTACATGTTCCAACAATTCATAAAAAAATACAACACAGGAGAAGATACCCATCAATCTTGACCCCGGTGCACTGCTGGCGATATTATTCGCAGGATTCCAGGAAAAAGCCAAAACATGTCCCGGTCCCCTGAACTCGAGCAACTGGCAAGGATATCGTCGCTGCCCATAAAAGTACTCGGTCTGCGCCATTTAACCCAAGAGATTCATAGTCCCAGTGATAATTAAGCCGCGTTATGATGCATCGTTTCTACTCGGCGATGCATCATCTGGCGGATGATAAACGTACACGACACAAGGCACGCGGAGTTGTCTCTCTCCTCTGGATAAAACGTGCTCCAAGAAATCTGGAAATAGAAGGAACGTGTCCACTCCAAGGGATTTATAACTGGAATTCGACGGGACTTCTTCTGTACAAACGCAGTATACCGACCAGGCGACATGGCAGACGTTAGATTTAACGAAAAATAATTCGTACGCGTTAGTAAGTTGAATAAAATATGCGATACTGGCGATTAATATTTTCTTTTTCGATAAAAGTTGCCGTGTGAATTATAAATAATTTAATTCGGGCCATGCCATTTACTGAAAATAAATTCGTGGGCTATAAGTATATCGATTTTCCGGATAAATAATATGAGAACAAGTAGAATGTGCCTTCGCTCGCAAGGGGAATGGGTAGAAGATTTTTATCTCAAGAGGAAAGATGAAAATATCGTTTGTCACTTTTATATTCAGCAATACTTCCTCCAGCAATACCACGAGCTTGTTAGCAAATTTTCTGCATTGTCAACGACGTATGTTGCTTGTCGTTTATCCCCGAGCGCCAAGTATTTTGGCACGGTGGTTTACAAACTTTCAGCGGGATGCACATGCTTCTATCTGAAATGTCCATTGCGATCGTCCTTGCGCGTGTGAGCTGCGTCGGAATAAGTGACGCAGTATATGGTATTTTAAGAAGAACAGCTCTTGAAATTGTAGGAATCATTCCTTTCAGAACCGCTTTTGTGCAAAGAAAATTGCCACTGACGATCCTCGCTTCCTCTATGAAAAATTAGACAGAAAAGATCAAAGTCCACAAGACTTGGTTAACATTTAAAATATACGAGTATGAGGAGTTTTTTTTATATAATTTATTGTTTGTTCACATTTATTGTTAATTTATTTATTGTTATTGTAATATTCTGTCAAACACAATAACTTATACAAAAGTGCTTTAATTTTGCACAATTTTTCATTCAGTTTTTTCTAAAATAACAAGAATTAAATTTCTGAAAGTTTTGCGGTAAAAATTAATTTACGTAGAGAGTACAGGTCTTGTATCTTATTGTTAGAAGAGAGTATGACGATTATAATTCTTTTGTCTATTCGTGTTTAAAATTTTATATCTGGCATATTTGTATAATCGACGGTTGGAGGAAGAATTTACTGTAGCGCAGTTAATGTTTTACGTTTCTTGAACAGTGCAATACTTTGAATGATTGCAGCAGTAAAATAAAATTTCCTATCCTTCGGCGTTATCATTTCGAGTATTATTTAATTGTACTATAAGATACGATAGGGTCTTTTAATTCTGAAACAGAGAAGTAATTTTCAATTACGATTTAATTTTTGTGCATGCTCTCTTAGGCACGCGAGGAAAACAATTCAGATGGAATTTACGATTTAGGAAACGATACTAAGGATATAATTCTTTTAGTTGCTGCTGTTTGAAGTGCCAAATCTTCCATGTTGTTACGATTCGCTTTTAAACGCAAGAATTATTGCTGTATGGTTTATTTGCCTGCTGTATACTGTCTATGATGTAGATTATTTCTTAGTAATTTCCAGTTACACAGGTGCAATACTTCATTTATAAATTCCCCATACAAATCTATTTGCATTACTCTTCCTTCAATTTTATGCTACCAATATTTAAATTATTTTGCCCTTAGATTTCCTATAATATTATATTCTACTAAGAATTAATATTATTTCTTCTAAAATTCTAGATTGCCTGCGTTTAACTTATTCGCAGATTAAACCCCCCATCAATTCTTATCAATATTTCACGACTAGATTTTTTCCTCCGTAAAATACAGTTTTCACTTCAAAATATATCCAATTATTAAATATATCCAAAACCATTAGAACAATGTATCTGTCGCGCATTTTAAACCACATTTCGACGTTCAACTTAATTGTCTGAAACTTATCCCAACGTAAACCTCTTAAAATTGAACCCCGTAGTAAAATTCTGTTCGCGCTTGAAACCACAGCCACTCGATGTTCGAATTTATATCCACCGGATCCAAAATAGGTTCCCGAAAAAATCTGCCACGCTGAAACTGCGTACACGTGTCAAACGATTCTTCCCCGCGATTCTCCGTCGAATAATCAGTAAAAAGCACGTGCATTTCTATCCGCGAAGTTGTTCGTAACACGTCAAAGTGCGCGACAACTGGCACGGAACTCGGGCAGAAATAACATCAGAGAAATGATGGAAAGGGAATGTGGCGTTACGCAACGAAATTTACAAGTCCTCTTCTTTTTTTTTCTCCACCGCGAAACACGCAGCGATTTTCTCGAACAGCATCGAACACTGTCTGTAAAGTGTTCTGTTGCGGTTGGCTCTTCTTACCGTGACAGATTGTCACTGGCAATTAGCTGATTCGAAAGGGGTGTCGTTAGTGCAACGCTCGAATGATCCGCAGGATGTGGAAATTTAATTTATTATCTTTTTTACCTATGTTTCTGTTAAAATGATGAGATGCAATTGATGTACAATAATTATAATAATTGCTAGCAAGACGGAATTATGGTTTTGTTATTGCTGTCGGAGACACAGTGGAAGTTTATCATTTTTTGCCGAATCGTTCTTTATTTGAAACATCGGAATACAATAATTTTGGTGTCATTGAGGTATCGTTAGTTATAGAATAATATATTTCTCGACGCTATTGTAGAATTATTGGTGCTGGGGTGGTTTATTAATTTGAAGCAGCAAAATTAATACTATTATTGTGTTTTACTACTACAATTGTATTTTAATGGTATTAATTAATTATTCTGACAATTATGTGTTAGTCTATCGTTCTGAATAATGTTATCCAGGAGAAATATTTCACTTTGATAGTATTGTACTTAAGATTTTCTAATATTAAAGCCTGTAACAAATAATCGTTTTATCTATAATTATATTATGAATAAAGCAGTGTGAATCTTGAAAATGAAGCTGATAGTACCAGAAAATGAAAGCCTTTGATCAATGTGGAAGCAATTATATAAAAAGAACTGTCTAAACAGAATCTTCAGAAACTTTTACACGAAGTTAACATAAATATCTTCTTTTCTACCACCAGGCAGACAATGATTTTCTCGAATCATACACTTGTACCTAATGTCAGGCTCTTCTTACCGTGACAAATCGCCGCTGAAAACTCGTTAATTCGACAACCGGTACAAAGTTTAGGGCTCTTGGCATGTCTCGGCAACTGGCACGATTTCTTTGGCGTTCGTCACCCCGAGAAAGTCGCTTCTCTTGCGTGGCCAATTAAAATCCCATTTAATATAAACCATTCTGGGTCTCGTTTCGCCGCGCATTCCTGGGACTGTAAGAATACCTGTCACTTTGTCCGAAATAAGAAGAAGATCAGAAATTTTCCCTCCGGTTCGTTTCAAATTTTGCGACAGGCATTTTCTATTTTTTATTTTCTCACGCAGTTGAAGTCAATCGTCATGGTGCACTTATCTTCCTGACCTTCCCTCTGAGAGAAGCTCGTCGATTTATTTTTGTGTTTAGAAATTTGTACGCGGCACTTTGTCGAGAGAAATTTGGGCAGGGACATTTTTTACCCAGCTGAAGAATTCGACGTGGACATTTAAAATTGCCGAGTTTGCTGTTGGAAAATCAGAGATGATACGTAGACGTTACTGTTGTTTTTTATTTTTCTCTTGCAATCAGAGATGACAATTTTTTAAACTTTGTAGTTTGTTGCATTAATGTTGTCAGAAAGTATGTATCCTTTTCTGATCGATTTGATGGTATCGTCTTAGAAGAATTATTCTTAGTTTAATGATTATTATATTGCTTAGATTTGTTGGCAGAATAGGGCAGTGAATATTTTATTATTATTAATCGAAGCATTAATATTGTATTTCAGTTAGTTGGTTTACATTAATCAATAACATATCTAGCTAGCAAAGTATTCTAAATATATTTACCCTTCGCAGTTGGATACAAAGCAAATTAATTGCAAACTCCACCAGGAATGCGAAATTTATGGTAGAATTTTGACAATTGCTCAACGCTTCGCGGATAAAATTCACAATTGTTGGCAAACGCACCATCAAAACTTCCTGAAAGTCAAATAAGAAATACTTACATATTCCACGCCAGACAGATAATTTATTCGTCTCGTAACAGGCCCATTCATTTCAATTCTGTCAAATATCTAAAATCATCTGTGATAAAACACCTGTACTAAAAGCTTCAAAAGTTTTAGAAATTTCGAATTCCATTCATTCACCAACACTGCTACTATTTGTCTGTTCGCCTGCACTTTTGATGCAATAAATCTTGCGAATATATATTGGTACCAAAGAAAACATTTGAAACAAAGAACTCTACTTCACTTTATTCAATCTCGCTCGAGTTGCAGGAATTTTTTATTAGACAAAGAAAACTGCTGTGCACGGATTGGCAGGGTATGAAGTCGTTGTTTATTCCACAAATTTAAATTACGCGGTTGGGTGCAATTGGGAAAGAGGGCGGACTTTGGCGAAGCTTGAATTACGCCTTCGTGAATTATTTACGACATTTACTCGTTTATTGCTGAATATAATCATTGCCGTACCTGGCGCCTTCGTCCGTTTTTGGTAGTACACGTAGCTCCATTTCGGTGCCAATAGAGCTTCCAAATTGGATATCGTCAAGCCAAAATTATCGACGGCTGACAGTAGATCGCGTTAGTCAATTACCCCTTGCGTTTGCTTGCACTTGCAACCGAATAATCCTTTATTTCAACGAGACTCGAACGTTGAGGACTTGAGAACTCGACGATGAAAATAATTGACTAGTCAATGCGTGGACTATTTAATATAAACTTTCATTTCAGCAACTGCAATTCGAACGAGACGAAAATAACTTATTCTTGTAAAACGCAACGCATTGGCAATCAACGCTTTGTCAAGTTGCTTCCGATAATCAGAATCGAACAAGGATGCTGCACAGTCCATGGAACCTGGCACGAGCGATGAGTAAACGTTCGAAAAAGCTCTCTGCGCGAATGAATCGTGCAACAGTGTTTTTCTTTTCATCTTTACACATTCCTAATCCTTGTTGATGCAGTTCCTGCAAATAGATTTACCATGCAGGTCCTGAGCATTAGATACCAGGTGAAAATAGTATTCTTCATTTTTAAGCTATGTTTAATTTTTAACGCTTGTATCCATTGCCACGCTTAACAACAATGGATTTAAGAAATGAAAATGTCGCTTTTAGCTGCTTCGGACATCTATCTTGATATTGGATATAAAATTATAGGCGTGTTGTAGCCGCATTTAGTTTTTCGACTTTTGCACTCCTAAATTGGCGTTTTTCCCCACTGTGCGACGAGTCGAAACGCGGGGCCAGGCGAAAGGATCTCGAGTGGCGTCAGATAAAAGAATTATAAATCCTCTCGGCCGGCCCATCATCGCGGAAGGAAATGAAAGAGTTGAGAGCGGAAGCTCGCGTTGGAGCACACCCCCTTCGATATAATCGTTCTTCTGCCGGTGTTCGACGAAAGTTCGCCGGGTAAAAATTGTTCCACGTTGGCCGAGCCGGATAAACGGATCGTATTTTCAACGCGAACACGCTCGAAAACGTGCCTTCCTACGTTCAACAGCCGGCCAGCTGGCCGACTTTATTTTTTCATCGTCGCCTGCGTCAATATTATTATTGGCTCGTAGGAGCCTCGCCGATTCGCGGGGTTTTCACGAGCAAGTCGGGAAACTGGGTCGAAATATTCGCCGTTCATCAATGGAAGTTTCTTATTCGTCGGACACTTCGGTGGGAAGCGATCTCTGCTGCCTGGGGACGGTGAAGAAATTTCGTGGGTCGACTTTCGGCAGAGGGGTAGTTTTGTTCTGCACGCATGGAGGTCGAGATTTGGATTTTTGAAGCTTGGATCTTTAATGTCTGTCGTTGATTGGTTTTTTTTATTGTGCACAGAAGATTTGGGTATGAAATGGTGATGATATTAGAAACATTGGGAAAAGTTATTGTAGGTGTCTGTGTAAAGTTATTGGAGGATCTTCTCGGTGTATTTAAAACGATTATCCGGGGGTAGAATAAAATGATTAATTACTGAACTTAGTATTTCAGTAGTATTTGAATTATTGACAATTTTTCAGTTTATGTTAATTGGCAGATTGAATATAGTTTTCTGTGATTTCGATGCGAAACGAATATATCTGGGAAACAATTAAGAAAGGGTTGAATAAATACATAGCGTGTAGTAGGTGGTCCCAGACGGCGAGAAATTAGAGGCAGTGCTTTAAATATCTGGTTCCTGTCTTAACAGTTTACCGGGTATTTTAAGTGTACAAAATTTACTTCAGCCCAAAGATCTTTTTTAACTAACACAAAATAAATGCCTCGAGCATGAAATTCTTCACCACAGTATATCCAAGATCTTTTTAAAAAAGCCAAAGGCAATTGGAGGAAATCTGTTTTTGAAGAAAAAGAGAACTTTTCCCACTTTAACCGCGCACGAGTTGATTCGAGGTGGTATTCCATGATAAATGGAAAAGCGACAGGTGATGCTCGTGTATTAAGAAACGTGGGCCTCCTCGTCGACGCAGATGGACAGAAGAAAGAACTTCTGATGGAAGATATATAGGTCTTTGATTTTTACCTTACGAGGGAGCCGCTGCAGGACCATTTTCCTCATTTCACCCTCGACTCGCGTTTATAAAAATACATCCGCGAACAGCGCCGCTATTTCCACTCGTCCGATCGATTCACGAGTATATTTTCAGATTCTGTACGACCTTGGTCGTTGAGAATACCCCGTACTTCCCTACACGTACGATTGTCGCTTGTCTTGTGGATAAAAAAAGAATTGGCGATTCTTCGATGAGAATTTCTCCTTCCTCCTGGATTTCTTATTTTTTTGTTGGGAAATCGATAGAAGTTGTCTATGTTAGTAGAAAAATTGAACCAATCGACCCCAATTGGGACCATGTTTAAATATGAAGATGTAGTAATTAATATTTTTTTAAAATATAGAGGCAGGACAGATATTATTACAGATTTTGAATAAAACAGTGCTGCAGTTTTATTTATAAATTACTTTATTGTGTAAGACAGATGTAGTCGAATTACTTAATTGTATAATAAATATAATAAATAAATAACACGAAATAAATGGGTAAACTGTGGATAATTGGATAACACTGAAATAAATGGATAAATAACACGCTTTGGAAAATAATACAGATATATTTACAATTATGACTGGGTATAAATGCAGTAGTTACGATAACTCGTTAAGCACGCTGATAAATTCTGCCGATGTGGGAGTCGAGCGTAAAAGTAAAATAAAAACTTCCACTCAGGCATAAAAAAAAAACGGAACTTTCAAAAGAAGAATTTCAAAGTTTTCTTATTATGCTTAAAATACTTTGACTGAAATGGATCTTAAATTCAGTTCTTACTGAAGCGCGTAAAGACACACAATATCCATGACGGTGGTGATAAATGTCAATGAAAGAGAACATTTAAAAGGCCAGGCCGAAGAACTTGAGAAGCCTGAACGAATGATTAAAAAAAACAGACGGGGAAGATTAACACTTTGATGTCGTTTTCACGGTTATGCTTTGCCCCTGATCGGTAGATAGACATATCCGAAAAATCGAAGAGAACACATGGTCTGGCAAGAAACAAGAATGGAAATTCAAAATATATTTTTCTTCAAATTAGCTACACCGCTGTTAAAAATCCTGCTTAAAATAGCTTGACAATGATTAAAACAGAACAACAAAGAGCACAGGAACCTTCCGTCACACTTTGTAGCCTAAATAAAATAAAAGAAATCACCGACTGGACGAGTCGAATGCAATGGGTGCAAGAGTTCTATCACTGATCTGGGTTGACTGACACATAAATAATCCTGCGTGTCTAACTGATTTAAATTTAGCGGCGGAAAATCTCGAGTCCGAGCCGATGAACACCCAAACCTAACAGCAAAAAATATTCGATGTGAACGATGAATGTCTCTCGATTGTTTCAAAATTCGTTTACTCTTGTTATTTTCCAACGTGCTGCTAATATTTTAAAATTTAAAGTATATAAAGAAATCGAATATCTAATGCTTTGCAAACGCTATTCCGTAGCTCGAACAATTTTCACAATTATTAGTGATCGATGCGTTCCATTAACGTATTGCGGTTAAACTAATTTCTATCAACATTTATGATTAATTTTAGAACTTTCTATATCATTAATTCAAGCTTATGTATCTTCAATTCTAAGAATTTTATATTTTTCAGAATCTAAAATATAATGTTAATTTCTAATGTATATTGATGACAATTATTGAATATCTGAGAATCGTTGTAATCAAATTTTAATAATTTTGACGTTTGGATACTCTGTGCGTGATTTGTCGCCACCCATTTGAACACTTTCGATCCGCCGAAAGGATATACAAGTGAGACTAAACAAAATTGTTTTTCCTTTCCGCCAATGCTCGTTTACGATAAACATTATTTACACGTGGCAGGATATTCGAGTTGCTTCGGTGAAGAATTTGCAAGCTAGGTTCTTTGAAATGATTATTTATATTATGCTGCATTTTCTGAACTTCAAAGTGTACGTTATAGTGGGCGTTTTAAGAAATCCTGCTGGCATATATATCTTTATTATGATAAATTGGAGGTATGGAATTTTGAGAGTGAGTATAAAAATATATTGTCGACAGAATGCAAGAGAAAACGTATTTGTGCATTGATTAATAGAAAAATGTTTAGAACTATGTGATTGAATTTTAATGATAACATATTTCCGAGTAAATTAATTAATCAGTTACTGAGTCGATTGTAAATAATACTTGCAATGGGCACGAATCTAAATATTTAATTAGACGTTTCACTTGAGAAAAAGCACAAGTAAAGGAAGGAAACGAGTACAATGTTTTGTGGACCAGTGGGTTAAGTTTGTATCATTGGTATTCAGTTGCTCAATCGTTTGCATGAATTTCTCGTTCCAGGTGTACATCACGTGCGCACTTATCTCTTTGACGTGTTCCAGCCCGATAGTAGTTCATGGTTTAAGGCTATGCCTGAGGGAAAAGTCATGTTCTTCCTCCGAAATTTAATAGACATTCCACTCGGTTAGAAAATAGTAGATACAACCAATTTTTCACGAACATTATCAATAGAATAAGAGCTGTTCAATTATTAAACAAATTGATATTAGAAGAAGTCCACTAGAATAAAAAATGTTTCCTATATTACCTCACAAAAATATAAAAATCATAATTCTACAAACATTAAATCATTGTTACGGGAACTAACAATAATAAAATAACAGCAGCACCGTCATTAGCATAATACCTGCTCAAACAGTTACACTGAAGAATGACGAAAAACAAAATTCCCAATCCAAAGAATACCTGTACGGCTTCATTAAACTGTGAAGTCCTTGTCATTTAAATTCAAGCGGTGCCACAAATCAATTACAATCCTTCGCCTCTTTTATATCCCTGAATAGCCATCAATTTCAATACTTCCACCATCAGATCCCATGCTCCGAACAATGCACGTACGACTGACTCACCTCTCATCGAGATTCCCATCGTTCCGTGTTGTTCCGTCGATCCGATGTGAATAAAAGTTTCGATTCATCGTCAGGTTGTCGCGTGTGCGCAACAATACCGTGTTCTTTCCCTCGATTGCTCATTCACGACCGGAAGTTTGCCTCCATTATCGCGGTGCACGACGAACTGCTTCCAGGTATCGTTGCATGCCGCGATGAATTCGGCCAACAAAAGGGTACGAAATAAAATTCCACGTGCGTTTTTGTTGCACGCTTTGTAAGCAGCCACGCGAGGAACACGGTCTCTTATGACTCTTTGTCGTGTTTCGGCCCTGGACTCGTGAGGTCGACTCATTTTTCTTTGCCTCGTTTCTCGTATTCCATTTCAGACGATGAAACGAAGATAGAATGCCTGTAGATGGATACAGAATATGCGATTTTTATGTCGCGGTGATTTAATGGTGGGAAAGTTTGGTGGAAATTAATTACGGACAGAATGGCTAGTTTCTGAACGGCGATGTGGGGCAGATAGTGAGAACGTTTCCTCAGTTGCAACAGCAAATTGGAAAATTTTACGTGTCACTTTTGTATGAAAAGAATAGTGACGCAAGGCAAAACGAGGGTCATTAATTCATTTTTAATAAAAATACAAGATAATAGCCTATGGATACATTGAATCACAATAAAAAAATTATTTGGGTAATTAATATGTTTATTAATTCTACGATAGTTAGTCCATTCATTAGTTTTCATTGTCATCAAGAATATCCATTAATACATATAGAATAATATAAATTTAATGTACATTGAATGTACATTCAAGTGTTTGGTTAAATTAATGAATGGACTAACTATCGTAGAATTAATAAATATATTAATTACCCAAATCATTTTTTTATCACTAATACCTATTAAGAAATATTTAGCATTTACTTTAAAATTGTGCTTGAAATTTACTCTTTTTTAATTAATTCTCTTCTCTGCTTCATTTCAACGAGAAGGGATTATGTACCACAAAACAATATCTACCCTCGCCTGTTCTTTTTTTCAAAACTATTATGCAAATAAGTATCAGAGGATTCGAAGAATTCAGTCGGAGAAGAGTCGATCGAATTTTCACTGGACTGTGAAAAGGTAGTTGCCCGTGGAAATCGAAATACCGAAGAATCGCTCGTGTAAATATCTAACTGAAGTTGTAGAAGCCAAAAATCCGTGGAATCCGCACGATTCGTGCGGCTGATACCGCACGGAATGGAATTCCACGATCCGTTTCCCACTTGAATTCCGTTCATTACTCCACCGCAGCCGGTGTTTCCCCATATTTCATCCTATTAACTATTAAACAGGGTATTATTAAGCAGTATTAAATACTCACCTTATAAAACCTTCCTCGTTATATTATAATATCGCCCCGAGTGCCAGCAGATTTTTATTCGCCTATATACATATTATATATAATTCATACATTCTATCATATGCTACGTTTAATTAAACAATCCAGGTAATTACGTATTAATCGCGTTCAGTCGTTCCTCGGTTCGCTTCAATAAATGCGTACCCCCTGCGTCATAAATAACTGAATTAATTTCTACCAATCTAAGATTATTCGATGCAAATGGAAAGATGTATAAATCTGGGGATTGGATTAATCCGAATATTTGAGATAAAAAAGGAAGCCATACGAATGCATCGTATTTCGAAAGAATCTGAAAATTTTATTTACTTTCATTAAGAAAATGTGCACACAACTAATTCTGTACACCAGATACTTTTCTAAAGAATAGTAATACACACAATAATAAAATGCACAATTAAGCCTGACATATTTCAAAGTTCTCAAAATTTCTCCGTCAAAAATTCTCTCCGCTCCGGAGGTTCGACTTGACCTCAGGTAGAACTGACCAACGCACCTTCGACTCGACGCACGGCGTCGTTTATCCGTCGCGCGTCCACGGGCAAAGATCGAATTTTTGGGTTAATGGCGCGTCGCTGTCGCAGTATTTTCACATTCCATTCTGCTTAGCATTGAACGAACACGCGTATCGGCCGCGAAAAGCCTTGCTCCGTATTCTGTCGCCGAGTCTATCTCGGAACGCATCTCGGATGCATTCGACACGCTCCTACGCGGACATCTCTCTCGCCTTGCGGGTCGAAATTAATAGACCCTGAGAACGCATTGGCCGGCGTGTTTAATATTGTCAACTGGCCGAATGAGGGACAGAATCTCGTGGCACTGAGCATTCGATTGTTTGTCACTCTTCGACAACAGTCTGACTTCTTTCGAACTTTAATTCAGTGATTGTTTAACTCTGCTTTTGTTTCATCGTCTTCTTTTGCTCGCTGCAAAGTCGGAGGAATGGAGGAAGAGGTCTGAATCAATTTGCAAGATCTACTTGTGTCGATAAGTTTGTGATTTTGAGATGTAGTTTTCCGTATTCTGTTGTCCGAGTGTGAGTTAATATTTGTTCGTTGCTGTTTGAGGCATTGCGTTACAATTAATTAATATTTTGTCTCTCTTGCAAGGCAAGGATATTATCCAGAACCTTTTCAGGCTGATAAAAGGTTTACGTAATGGGGAGGAATAAATTCTCCTGTCAGATAGCTATTTTAATTTGTTCAAACGCGAGGCACATATTTTATTCACGGCAGGGCAGAAAAATTCGGTTCGACGAGAAACAGAAATTGTTCTGAAATTGTTCTGAACGCACCCAATTATCCCATTGGTGAAACGATAACAAGCGATTTGGCGTGTTCGAAATTCAGACGCGTTTGTCCCGATAAATTTTATCGTCGCACGCTTCTGCTCGGTTTGATCACGATCGCCAGACCAGTTTGCCACCCACGCGTGGGAAACTAACGCGCGAAAAGGTCACTCTCGTGTACTTTTCCCTCCCGTTTCGTTGCGATGCACTGTTGTTTGCGTCGAAACGAGGCGACCACAATTAATTAACCAGTTTTCGGAGCCAACTTGCCGGTCGTTTGCAAAAAAAAGAACCGAGCCACCATTAAGAAAAGAATGGCATTTTTTTTAATGTGGACTAACAGCTGGATTATTTTTAATCGCATGGAAGATACGGGAAAGATACTTTCAAAACACGTCTTACGTAAGTTTTTAATAGGTGTATAAATAAAATGTTCCTGGGGTGGTTGGACATCGAGAAGTCGATATTGGAGTTTCAATTGAGTAGAAATTTGTGGGTGGATAAATTATTGGCTGAAGTATAAATTTCGTTTACTAAACTGCGATACAAAATAGTTGAATTTGCTATATTATAGTGTTAACATATGTGCCAGGCAAACTTATAAATTTATAAAGTATTTCATAGTTCCTTTTGTCATTGAGGAAGAATTATTTTGACTTTTAAAAAATCAGTTTGCCATTCTTTATTCCCTCCATTAATCCCACCCTTTCCTAGAACCGAACTTTACCCGCCGGTGTCTGCTTGCGCAAGCAATATTATTAGTTATCGACGTAATGACGCAAGTCGTGCGACCAAATGACCGAACGGTGGCATTTAAAGTGACATTTCAGCCAATGTATAATTTACGGGATATAATTTGCCACGGGTAAATGTGAGCATTAACGAGTAAGTAGGTGAAAAACGGTGTTAAAAAAAACTTGCACGTAAGCATGTCAATGAATGCGTGTACGTAGTACGGTTCGTCGTTGAGTTTCACAATTTTTTAAGACATACCGAAAAAGAAAAAAAGCATTTTCCAACAATTCATTCCTTTCATTTCAACGCAGGTCTTCCCTTCAGTTTATTTAGAATCCGCCTTGGCAACCCGATTCTCACGATTATAGCCAATTGTTTATCGTTCAACAACTTTCTACCAGCGGGGAATCTTTATAGAAACAGGATGTCCATTGTTGTTGACGAGCAGAGTTCTGGAGCTTGATTTTTTCGCACTTCAGATCGTCTGCTAACAATTAATTGAGATGCACTTTAAAATTTTCTTAGTCTGCGTGATGATCCGACAGGTATTTTCTCACCTGTCCTGCGAGATATTATTGCAAAATTGATCAGACGAACATCCGTTTGTTATTAAACGTGTGGGCTGTCTTAATTTAGCCATCCTTCAAATGTTTAATTCAGCTCTGCCTTGCGCAATTAGGGTCTAATAATAACATGATTAAGTTAATGCACTCTTCATTGACGGTCACATTACTCAAACACTTCGAACATAATTCACTTATTTTGTAAGAAGAGTAGCAGAGTAGACGCGCGATAATAAATGTTACCACTTTGATCAATTACTTGTCAGAGAACTAAAATTCGAATTTCTGCAATTTCCCAAGAATCGTGCATCAGTCGAATAAAAATATATTTAAATTTCGCAGCGACAAATCTAACGAAAAGCAACAACAATATAAATAATATCACTTTTCTCAAATCACTTTAAAAAATCTAAAGATTTCCCAACTTTAAACTACTCTATCCATACCCAAAACTTGATTGACATTTTCATGACAAATCTTTACTTTCAATTTCACCGACAAAGATGACATTCGTATGTTCATTGTTCCAACAAGGAAGAACATAAACGCTCACACACGAATTGCGACAACGTGTCGTTGATAGCCGTGGTCAGACGAATAGAGGCAACATTAAATTAAAGAATAACATCCCGAGAAATTGTTTCTCGCCGGTAAACAAATCGTTGCTCGACGAGATCCGAATGATATCATCTCGCAGTCTCGAGGAGTGACCTCATCGCACCTACATACTCGCAGATAGGTAGAAATACCGCGGAAATCTCAAGATCTCTTACAAACGCATCTCTCCATGCCGCTGAATGGCACAATTCCTGCCGCAACATTCTTTCGACCGATTAACACACCCGTTCAGCTGCTTTCTTGCATCATTTGTGACGGACGATGGACGCTTATGTTTCTTTCCTGTCTTCGCACTCCGTTATTTATTTGTTTGTCGCTCGCTTATTTATTGGGACTTTTATAGATCACTTGCTGAATTGCTAGCCGTTTATTTGATAAATTATCGTGCTGCATCCAATGGAACGCTCCTCGGAACGTTTATACCTTTTGTGATTTGCACATCGCTGCGTTTCATTTTCGTGGGAATATGTAATTTTGCATAAGTGTACATTTTGCCTTACTAATTTGTTTTTAATGGATAAGGATGTCAGGGTTGATTTCCCACTGAATATTCAAGTCAGATTCTAGATTCTGTTCTAGATTCCGGAGTTTATTGAAAGGTGAAGGAAAATCGAATTCTTTTGTCCTCATTCAAATATTCAGAATTTACAGTCGCTTAAAGTCTTTGCCTCAAGTGAAAACTCATTAGATAACGCTAATAACTATTACTTCACGTCAGAAATCCATCAAGATAATGTAGCTTCTTCCCACTTTGTCGCACTTCGCGTCATAAATAATGTTGCAAGCCTCTTCTATTCACCGCGCAAGGTATTACAGCCGGCTCAGATAAATTACATAATTTTCTTAATTAAGGCAAATATTATTCGTATTGTGAGATATACCCGATAACGATCCATCGCGGCCTCACAAACAGGTGAAATTTTATATACCACGTTGAACAGAATAATGTGTCCTGCATTGTATTCAGCAAAAGGCAGTAAATATTTCGTTCCGCAATACATTAGTATTTAATTCGCAACACCATCCAACATTCATTTTCTCCAGCCATAATCTTTAAAATTCATTTCCAATATTCGCAAAATTCACGCAACGCAAATACATTATTAAAATTCCCACTTTTATCTCTTTCACTTTGAAAGCAACCGAAAAGACTCGAACCTTCCAAGATCTATCTGCCCGAAATTCACCACCCATCGCGAGCTTCGCCGTAAATGGTTCGGCTTCGTTAAAAATGACTACGCGCAGTTCAGTCGCGAACGTCGCAATTGCCACGGCTCTATTAATGCAAATTACAGCGAAACGGGCGAAGTTGGTCTCAATAGCGGACGCTCTTAATTGCCAGGAACACTGGCTACGATTACTGTCGCGTTTTTCTCCAAGCGAGAACGATGAAAAACCGGCCGTTCCACGTACGGGGGCACACCGTCCAGTGAAAGTCGTTTGAACGAAATCACCGGTGGTTTGTACACTTTCCTACCTATCATGTCGTGCGATACCACTACTACTGTTGCTCGCGTCCTCTCATCGAGCTTCCAGCATAAAAGTCAGTTGTTTAGTTGAGCTCCAGCTCCAGAGGCCTCGTCTTGGTTCGCGTGCCACTCCGCCGGTGTCTTCTTCCAGGCTCTAGCTCGCACGCCTTACCTTTAATTGATCGATACATCAGATACCAGTACGATTCCGTGGTTCGTGGATCATTCAGAGTTTTAGGAGGTTTCAGTAAGTACTGAAATTTTGTTGCAATACAACGGTATGCGGGGTGGACATTTCTAAACAATTATTGGGATGAATATTTTGGCTGAGTTAATAAGGCTGAAAAATTTGAAATGTTAATAATTAGCTGTTAGTAAGTCGAGGATATTAGAGTGTGGTTAAAGTGTGGATTGTTAAGGTAGTATTGTTTTTGTTATTTTTTGATTCATTCGGGTGAACATGTTGATGGTTCATTGTTAATGATCGATGTTTTATGTATTTCCATTGTAAGCATTAAATGGCAATGAGGATAACATAACAATATACATATTTTATGCAGGTAAATATCATTGTAGATCGATCATTTTATCGCTAATCGTTGCTATATTGATGAATATGGAATTGTTCGTTATGGTATTATCAGAATATTTATTTGTTCTATTACTACGTATCTATACCGGAAGGACAATTCACAAAATCCATCGCGCGCGCGTATGGAAATTCTGTCGCGGCACACCGCAATGTTCCTAATAGAATATCCATTATTCGTATTGATAATAGAAAGATGTTGATTAAAAAGACAACTGTTCCCCGTTTCTCTATTATTAAATTGTTACAGAACATTTCTATTTAGTAAAATATTTCTCGATTTAAATTACTAATTGTAAGTAAGTCATTGACACCACAAATTGTCAACAGTAATATTTTTAGTTTCCAATTCTCTAATTTGCCAAACATTAAGTTAATTGAAAACCGAGATTTTTCATAAACTTAGTTAACCTTGCAAGAAACCCTCTCGTTTAAATAATTTACTAAAATGGAGCTGCCAGGCTTTTATAATCCAAATTTTTATAAAAATAATGTGTTCCAGGTAGGCAAATTCAGAAAATATCATTCAATAACACTTTCCATGCATCACAAACAATTTTCAAAGTATTCATTTGACGACTCCAAAATTTCCCAACAAATTTTCCCCCGTGCAATATTTATCACCAATACGAAAGCGATTATTTTCAACAAATAAAATTAATGCACAATCAAGAGAACACACCAAGTCAATAATATATTATACTTACTCAGTTGCAATTTTATAATGTAATTAACGCTGCGCTCTAACCAAGGGATGAAAAGCTTGTCAGAAAATGAAAAGCGAAATCTACGCCAAAGACAACTAAAACTAAACTAACACCTGCTCCGCGTTATTACTCGAGTATCAACCCCACAATTACAAATAAATTCTCCTCGCCCAGTTTAATCAAACGTTCCACACAAGGAAACACCGCGACATAGTATAATGAATGCCAATAATAGCAAATAGAATGGCTCTATTTAGCGGTCGTAGAAGAAATGTGTCATTAATTAACGATCGACCAATATTTGGTAGCCTCCCTGGCTTCGAGTGGTTTCGCGCACGGTTATTGTAACCATCGACGGTGTATAATACGCGGGTGCATTGCGGAACGGCCACGTCAATTAATTGTACAAATGCCTCGATCGATCAAGCTCGGACGCCGGTCCCGGTTTTCTCTCGATGCTGGACATTTCGTTGATTTAATTTCCGCGGAGGCTATCCAGCCATTGAACACGGGGTTATTATTACCGAGACGAGTGTGTATTCCTCGTGTTCTATGACGTATGTATCTCGATCGTTGATAAAACGAACGAACACTGATGTTATATTTGTAAGTCGCATGCGGATACCGGAAGATCACGTCGTGGATCGCTGACCTACGACAAGCGACTTGGTCGTGAGTAGAAAACTCTCGGTGCTGGGTGTGTCGACAATTTTCCAGGGTTGGATCGACAGACGGAACGTTACAATACGAGAATCGTCGGGGAATTTTATTACGTGGCTCTTGCGGTAGAATTTGTTTATAGAATTGTGGAAGGTTTTGTAGTTAATGCTATGTAAACGTTAGTTGTTTTTTTTTCATTTCTTTCTTAGAGTTGGAAACGGTGATATGGGCGGTTGGTGATAAGTGAATAAAAAGCATCACCTGCGGAAATGAAACTCGTCATTCTCTGACAAGTTCATTAATTTTGATACTCTGATACTTTTGCATAATTGTTTTTCATAAATTTAAAAAGTAGCGACAAAATATGTACACCTATTATTTATCACTCAACTAATTATTCTATGCAATCTGAATTAAGGTTTCGCTATACATTAATTAATAGCCACTAAATCCTTAACTTTTAATTTAAATAATTAATACTGTTAGAAACTGATGATTAAATCTTGATAATTAATTACGAACAGAATCTCATCGAAAATTTGTCAAAACCACTCCACTTCGAACACACACTTGAAATTTCGTCGTTTCCGCGCAATCACGTCCGCGGTGCCATCGTTTGAAAGAGAAAGAACGTCTAGCATCGTTTTCTGGATGGCCGGTCGGTGGTAGATTGAAAAGTCGACACGATGACCCAGATCACAGAGCTCGAATCGATACACTTTCACGATTGCGGGACCTTTTCATACGTCCAGGCCAAATGGTTTCGAACCGACTAGTTGGCCAGTCGCCAATCAGGATCTGTTTAACCGGAAATCGATGCTGACAATGCTTCGTTTTTTCTTTTTTTCGTTTCCCAACTAAGTGCACCACGGCTGTATAACTGTGGAAAGCAAGCAAGCCGCGATGCGTACAAAGTTTCGTTTAATGCTCGTTGTGCAACATTTTTCAGCGAAAATAGTTGTTACTGCGCTCCATAAATCTTGCCACGCGATGATTTATGTAATCAACTGAGCATGCTTTAGCTGCTTTATTGGCCAGAATTGTGTACGCCGATTGTAAGGGAATTGAGATTGATTGAAGTAATCAGTAAAATTGTATGGGATTGTAAGTGCACATAGGTGTGTGTAAGAATGTTTCTCGATGATGACAGATTTTTTGGTATTTCTTTATTAAGAAATTCAGTCATGGCAGAACTTTCTTAAAATGTTATTCGAGAATTGTTCAATTGTATCAAAATAATTCATTTTATTAATATCTGTGTGAACATTGTGAAGGAACATACAGTATATATTTATTTTCATGTTACACATTCTTTATCCTCTTATTCTGGAATTATTTAGATTTGTAAATTCTACTAATATTGCGTTAGAGGTCTGCAACAATTTCGTGGGATATTTTAAACTTTCAAATCACGTCGGTCTTAGAATTTCATTATAGATAAGCAGTACTCCTTAACAAATCAACAAGCAGTGAAACCTAGAATCCGTAACAAAAATTCAATCTTATTTCCCTGCAAACCAGATTTTCAACTCTCTATATTCTTTAATGGAACGGAATCTATATCTTATCGCAATACAAACTCCCCCGGGTTACTTGTCTAGTTCTAACGATCGGTAAGTTTAAAACAAGTCACTTAGAATATTCAGCGAGCAAATAAAAAATGTTCTATTTTTGGAAATCGTATTCACCATCGACTACTGTTTTTCGGCAGAACTCAATGCTATAGCTATAATAATAGTACTATAATATCTACCATTTATATTTATATACCTAACTATAAAATATACTAATAAGTAACGATGAATATATTGCAGAAAGCATGTAATGCAATCAGAGCATTGCAACGAAATTATAAAGTCACTTAAAAAAACACACACGCATTGATCAATTAGAACAAACATTCAAAGCACTTTCCCTTTACTGTATCTTTTTTCTAATATTTTTATTCAACATAAAATTCCGTGCATCCGGATAGAAATTAAATTAATTTAACTCAGATTAGATTAAACTTGAAAGCAGCATTTCTTTGTAATTCTTCTTAATTCCTGATTCCCTTATTTATCTATCTTTAGTCTATCAAAATAAATAATAATAATGATACACCATAGCTGGCTGCAACCTTTTCTGCCAATCAAACAGCGGTGGCAAATGTATGATAATTAATTGGATGCGTTGGATGATGACCAGAATCTAACCACAGTGACGAGCCGATCGGTTTTTCAACTTCAATCCAATTAGTTCAAGTCTATCGCTCGTTTAGTGTTCTCGGAAAATACTACACGCTCGCGTTACATCCTGTATCGTTAAATCCCTCCGCTTGATGAAACCTCGGACACCGTACAACGATCTTCGAGCTTCGTTTGCCATGTAACGGTCATTAAAATCTACGCAGCGTGACCACTGCAGCAACGGATCCTCTTGCAGGATCACCTATTTCTAAGTAAGCGAGCAACAGTGTAGCTGTGGTCGCTATCTCGTAAAACAACAGGTAGCATAGTATCGATTTGTGCAGGTGTTTTGTGTTGCATAACGCGGGTTACCCAACGACCGATGACAGTTCCAAATTGCATGTAATTTACGTGGAGTCAGTTATTTCCCACATATTCCGTTTTAGCTGTGTAGTGATTGTTTATCGGAGGATGGTGCTGAGTGGAAAGGTATATGTGTAAGCTTATTCTTTAATTGGGCCTATACATTTTTTTTCATCAAGTTAATGAATTTTCGGCTCGTATATTTTGTCCTAACTTCTGTAAGTGTATACGGGTGTACGTGAAATGTAATTGCACACTTTCTCTGATTTTGATATAGTATCAAGTGGGTTGCTGAAATGAGATCAATCTTGTCAAAATATTCCAAAAAATATCTGAGAAATGTTATTTCACTAACAAGACGAGCCCAGAATAATTGAAACCAAATATTTGAGTAAAAGCAACACCTTCCAATAAAGAGCAGTGTTAATGCACATCTGTACGTTGCGCAACCAACAGGAAGGAAACAAGAAGCTTCTTTCCATATTTGGTCACATCTCGTTTCCTCCGGTGAACTTTTCCTCGGAGCTGAACGCGAACACGTTCGCAATGTCCAAGATTGGTTTTAATTACGAAGGCTTAACACGAACGGTTGACAGTTACTCCGTTATGGGAGAAAGACGGCAAGGGAATCGAGTTTCCGATTTCTACTCATGGAAATTCGATTCAAGCCGGCAGCGAGCTACGCAACACGCGAAGAAACCGTGACGATTGCGTCGCGACGGAAAACTGCCACTACAATTCTATGACGAGCAACGGACTGACGCCACGCGACGTTGACGTCGCCGTTGGACGAAAATAACTCCCATTATGTAGACAACGAAAATCTAGATCATCGGAAAAGTTTGAAGTTTTTACCGATTTTAGATCAGAATATAAAAAATTCGAATGGAAAGTGGATCAATGGTTGCAGTTGCAATTTTTTCAAATAATAGTTAAACGAAATATAATTGAAAGCATGTATGAGTATGGAAGCAACAAATTTAAGTATGACCCATTATCTTATGGTGTTTCTATAAGCGTAAGTATTTCATAGGAAATAATTAAGCCAAATGATAATGATAATAAAATGATGCTCACATACATCCATCTACAGCTACATGTTTTATGAATTCCGAAATTTAGAAAACTATTTGAAAGAAGAAATAATTTGCCTAATCTTTTAGACAGCTGAAAGAAAATAACAAATTAAGTATTCGATTAAGTGTTGAACATCGTGAAACATGTTTTCCTTCAGTCAGACAAGTAGACCACTTGTTCTACATATTTTAAATTGACTTGCAGATGCAATTACGCGTAGGTGTAGAATAATTGCGACTAGCGATCTCTCCCAAGGATATCATTGATCCTCAATAATACTTTTGAGGATAATATCAAGTAGAAATCTACTGTATCGTAAACTGTACTTTGACGACAACAACTGCTACATCGTCTCGATTAATTTTGGTTTCCTTAGAAGCATAAGTTTCGCAACTCCTCGCCTCGCCATAGAAAGCCTCAGCCTCAACTTCGCAACTTATCGATAAATGTTGTTAATTGAACGTTACTCTAGTGACACTTGCCCTATATTTAGACGACGTTGAAAACACTTGTCGCGCAGCAAATTCTAAGTCTGATAAAATAACTGAAACTCCTTCCGAAGTTTATCTGTTAAGCAATGTAAAATAAAAAATACAGACTGCCGTGTAATATTTTGTATAAGTCACTGGTAATAGAAAAAATATAATAATGTTCGAGTATTCAAAAGTTTAAAACATTTTACTGTTTACAACAGCCAGCAAACGCAAATTCAATACCTGGACCTAGAAATCGTTAGTATTAATCAGATCAATGTAACTCTGTCGATCTCAATAATTATGGAATCGCTTCCTTTCTCTCAACCATCTCCCATAAACGATACCATCGACTCACTCGCCGCGAACAGAGCGACCTAAGTGTTTCCTGTCATGGGCCAGACGTGAGAAGCCTGCCAGAAACACAACGATATTTCATTCGCAACCAGCCCCTTCGAAATAAATAGTCGGTCTGGTGTCGCTTAGTTAGAAATGAATAAGCACCAAAAATACAGTCTTTCTTCGTTTTTCTCCGCGTCAGTTAAAAAGAAGGGCGTCGCCTGTCTGGCTACTGACTGTCTGAAGTCACTTGCGTGAATATATTTCTAGCGCGATATGGTAGGATTTTCCTAACGGAATTCATTTTCAATTGTAACGTGGCCGTTTTCAGTATGGTCTTTGCCTCTTTTCGTGACTGTACAGATCATTTAAAAAAATGTTTATTTAATCGTCTTCCTACAAAGTTTCTGAAAAATCTTTTAGAAACTTTCTGTTAATAAATATTCTGACATGTATTTCTGTACATAAAAGCAGGACAGAAAGATCAGAGATTTGTTCAATATTTAAGAAAGAATTCAGATCAATGGCGAGCTAAAAATTCGTTTAAAAAATATGAAGCAATACTTTTCAGTCGTTCAACACTGTTGAAATGAAGCAACACGTATTGTCAATTTCTACAGAACTTTCTCGGAAAATAAAAATAATCGACGATTGTCAAGAATATAAGTTAAGAATTGTTTTTGTTTTACAATTTATGAAATATACACTGCACACCTATCAGTTATATTTCACGAATGGGCATGTCAATTAACACGGTGGGTAATTTACGTTTCGCGTGGAGCAATTTTAATTGATGCCAAGCGGTGCAAAGTGTATTAAAGGCGTTTCTCGGAGACCGGTCGCTTCTTTTCGAATTCCTTTATGCACGTTGTCGCGAATCCTGCTCCGTCTGACTGAAATACCGGCTTTGTGGGCTTGTTAGGCGTGCTTTTGAGGAAGCATGCGACACTAATTGCATGCACGGCCCATTAGTTCGTTCAACTCCATAGGATAGATCGTTTCTTCTGCGCCCAGTTAATTATCGATGCTTAAACCGGCCTAATTTTGGACCTGCATGGGGAAAAGTAGTTTTGTAAACACGGTGTACAAGTTTCGAAATTAATGGCCGTGTAGATAGGGTTAAACGAAGTTCCCTGTTGCGATGCCACGTTGAGGTACGATCTGCTACACTTATAATTAAAAAGCTGTGGCTGGGAATATTGGTGAGATGATTGTCTACCTTTCTGTCGAGCAGTTCTATTTTATGTATGCATCAGTTTTTTAATTGTGAGTTGTAGTAAAACGGTCAGAGTTATTATGATAGTGGTGACATAAATAGTGTAATAATAATTCGTTTTTATTATAAACTAGTGATCAGTACGAAAGAAATTTAATTGATTATATCGAAAATGAAACACATCTAGATACACATATTTGATTTATAATACCAGAGCAATAGTAATTAGAAATATGATTTACCATTTATCACAGACATTTATCCATCAGATTTTACTTTTTCATTACCATAGTCTGTGCCGTCAAACTATTCGAATTTTACGATTCGAAAGTTTCCCCATAGATTTACGTCACTGACAAATTCCTGCACGTACAATTCCACGAAACTAGTACACGTTTACTTTTCCCTCGGGCAGTACCAAACCGTACGACATGATTTTCCGATCTAAAGAAAGAGGAGCGATTTCTGTCGCATCGAGTCAAATGTTCAGCGCGGATCGTCATAATATAGTTTTCTGGACGAGCATCAAACAGCTGGCTTTGTTTCTGTTATTATTAGAAACCGTGACAACCGCAGCATCCAAATTTCGTGAGCGACGAATACATTTTTCCCGCGCACTTTGCACTCGTGGGAACAGTTGAACAGTCCTTGCGTGCGCTTTTTTCTTCTCCTGTTCTTCTGTTTTCTCTTAACGGAGAGCTTCCCTGCGAAGCATCCCGCGGACTCAACGTGCCCGTTATGTGGCGTGAAATTATTGCCAACGTTGATGCGTCTGGACAGAAAACGATTCGCCTTTTTTTCGTGGCCGTGAAAGTCAGCCATGTGGTTTTCATTCGGTTACGCAGATATAAACTTGCCAGGAAGCTGTACAAATTAATTAACAGGCAAATATCGCGCAGCCAGTGAGAGGACGGGCACGCGTTATTTGGAGCACTGAATGTTCCATTCTAGATCTATGATCCGCTGGTGGCGATCGTTCGCCCGCATGTATATATACATTTTAATTAATTTTCTCCGCTGTATCGTGTTCCCATTATTCAACAATATTTGCATGGAAAGAGCAAGGTGTATATGCTCAGTTGGATGCTCCCTGTTGCGTCATGTTGGGGAAAGAGTGTGTTAATAAGCTGGTATAGCGTGTATTCTCATCAAAAATTGCATAACTCGAAGATTGCGTATAAGAAAACCGGGAAGACGAAATGGAGCGCGTATGCTAAACCATTTTTCGAGATAGGAGAAACAAAAATTCGCTGTGTTGCGTTTTAGTATATTTTAAGAGTAACCATTGAATCGCTGAAATCTTTTCCGTTCTTTCTTCCTGAAATATACATTGGCGAAATTGATGTCGATTAAATTAACTGTTTTTTCATTAACTATGTTCTTACATGTTTCCTTTAAAACCAAGGGAAACGAAACTATTAAAAATATTAAATATTGAAGACCCTTGAAATTTGTGCTATTACAATCGAACATCTTTTACCTTGGAGGGTTGGTTCAATGTTATAAAAAATATCACTATTCAGCAATAGAATACAATATAATTCCTTTATAAAGCAAACAACGAAATAAATCGTTGGAATCGCATGAACCTTACAAGACAACAAACTAAAAAATTATTGAAACAATGTCAATAACTTCTCAGTGCCCGTTCTACCACCGAATCCGACGTCTGCATCCGCGCAACCCCGGCAAATTGTTGACCCTGCTCATTCAACATAAATCACCGGCCGTCTATCGAGCGAAATTAAATGGGGGTTTTCCATCGATCGGGATCCATTCACAAGTTTTAAACGATCGTGTGAAACGCCTGCATATGCTCGCGGCGGCAGTGCGAGAGATTAAGTTCCCGTATTCCCGAGCATAGGGGTGTAATCGTTATTAATGCGGGCCTAGGTCACGGGCGGCGGATCGTCTTTGGAGGCGGCTAGTTAGTTCGCAGGAAGGCCAGTGGCCGCGCTCGCGCTCACTATAAATAATCATGGCGCGGGGATGTCCAAGTATAGACCGTTGGGAGTGTGCCAGCCTGCGAGGAGGCCTCAGCTATTTTTGAGGCTGTCGCCGCTACGAGCGCTACAACGCGCGATAGACGCTCTCTAATCAAAACTGCACGACCGAGGAACGACAGAGATGGCCGCTCTGTATTTTCCGACCGCGAACAACGCTCCCACCTTGCACGCACATTTTCCCCACTCTTTACGAGCACGTCGATTACCGGTCCTTACGTCGACCTTGGTCAGAATTGATTTATCGAGTTATTTATCTTGACGCAGAAGGGCCACCAGTAGTTCGACCATTTTACGAAACTTTCCTATGGCACGCAGGACTTATGTCGATCGAAGACGGCAGCTATTAATTATATGATAGATTATCATTGTAATGCTCCCGTGGATTGTTTAATGGCCTATTAGGTTGCATAGAGCTTGTGGTGTCATTTAGATGTATTATGATACTGCTACTCGTTTAAATTAATCACTCCTATGATACTACTTATCGTGCGGGTTGCAGGATGAGTTTATACATTATACTTTTTCGCATTTGGGTTTACAAAATGTATTTACTGAAGCAAAGGTGTATAAAATTGCCGATCAGATTGGAAGCGATTAAAAGAATTAAGGTAGAAGCAATCATGATAGATGTTTGTCCCACTCTGTGCGTAACACGCGAAAGAGTGTACGTATATGGTCGTATTTTGAAATAACCGCCATGAGTTCCCCGTCAACGTCAATACCTGCGCGACGCTAGACGCGCAGAAACTTTCTCCATGGGCTAGCTTTTTGTATACCTCATTCCAGCTAACACTTTGCAAGGTTAGTGTCAAACCGTATAAAGCAATAATTGAACGAAAACATTCTCATTGCTGCGAATAATCCGCAGCATCGAGCAAATATTATTTCCATCCGAGAAACACCGAATAGGCAATAGAAAATTAATTTTAACAACCAGGTAAGATTTTTCAATTTAATGTCCCGATTGTGTAATTCTTTGCACGAATATGGTGTACGCGTCAAAGGGCGCTGCCGCAATCAGCCGTAATCGGTGAAGTGGTCAGTGTGTGTCTGTCGCGTGAGAAGTGGGTGAGGTATTCGATTGCGAGCGGTTTGCCTAATTTCCTATCGAGGAATCATCATCGTTCCGCTTCCTCGTTCTATTAACCACTTGTTCAACAGTAAGTTTCATTCTTGTCCAGACGCTAATATTTCGTAGGCGGCGGCAAGTGTCCGTTTTAGCGTGGGTTGTCGATTTGGCAGATGAGTTGTCAATGAAAATCGATCCCGAATTATCTGGGCCAAAGGGCATCAGCCGCATTGGACAGTTGCCGAATTTAAATGCAACTTGTCGATTTGCTGATCGTTCGATCAGGAACATTGGCCGCGGGTACTCTTCAGCGTAGTGATGAACATCATCCGTGACGATTACTTCATCGCTCATGTATCACACACGAATATATACAATACATTGTTCCGTGTTCGTTTTCTTGATCGTCTGTTCAACGTCGTTGGCCTTGTCATTCGTGTGTTTCGATTGTTCCAGTGACTTTCACGTTCGTCCGTTCGTACGAGTTCAAGGAGAGTGAAATTAGTCATTGATAAATAATTACGAAAGTTATTGGGAGGAATCGTGCGAATTTTCTGCATATTTAGAAAACTCGAACGTTCCCATTCTTCTTTTCCATTTATGTTACGAATGCGTTAGGGTATTAGCGTAGTTTAGTATTAACAGAAGATCAGTTACCGTTTCGTATTTTGCGGATAATTTTACTAATAATATAGTTAATAAAATGTCACGGAGACACTCTATAGTTGACCAAGAACCATGGAAACCTTTCCAGACTTCTTCGTCGACCAAAACAACCACCATGACAACTGCGGCCAAGCTGTACGGAAAGGATTTGAGCGAATACGACGATGTGGACGTGGACGAATTATTGGCACAGCTCACTCCGGAAGAAATTAATATGCTAGCCAAGGAAGTGGATCCCGATGTAAGAATATTATAATATATATCCCTTTATCGAAACTGGAACATGCCGATAAGAAGAACTTACGAAACGTGCATTTGAAATTACTTCTGCAGGACAGTTTTATGCCACCGTCGCAGCGTTGTAGCTATGAATGTGACAAGAGTCCGACCGGACCGCTCAATCGTAAGAAACTTATTGAACATATTAATAAACAAGCCTTAGAGACGCCAGATAGGCCAGAGTTGAAGCCCTTTGTACCTGGTGTAATTAGAGGCAAGAAGGTGCGTATTAAAACTAATGGAAACATTCCGTTTGTAATATATTACAAATTTACACCGCTTTTATATATTTCAATTTTTCTGTTATAGTGGGTTCCACCTCCCCAAGAAACTGTGAAAGAAAAGGAGGCGGACGAACAAATTGCTATCGATCTTGGCGAAGAGTACGAGCAAGCATTATCTACTGCTACTCAAGAAGAAATTATCGATCTTGCTGGTAAACGTTAATTTCGTGCACAGTCGAATTCATATAATTCTCGATTGTACTTAATGTTATACGTTTTCGTCCATAGCTATTCTCGGATTTCATTCCATGATGAACCAAGACCAGTATCATGCTTCTTTATTAAATTCTGGACAACCTGTTGGTATGGGTTGGGACGGTGTTACGAAAGCTAGTCAGCCCAAGCCATACCCAATGGAACCGCCTAATGATACAGATGTTGACGCCACTATCAAACAAGTTCGAGAGGACGAGGCTTCGTTGACTGAATTAAATTGGAATAACATTAAAGTAGGTATACGATACTTAATTAATAGTTTTAGATTTACCAGGAGGATCGATATTAATAATTTATGTTTGTTTTGCTCGCAGAATATATCTGACGAGAAGTTCATGCAACTGTTCGAAGGACTGGAGATAAATACACATCTCGAATCCTTGAGTTTAACGAATGTTGGACTCACTGATAAGACTGCACAAAGGTTGGCAGAGGCCATAGAGAAAAATTCGACGCTCCGAGTACTCAAGTTAGTATAATATTCCCCGCGAAACAAACGATTGTCGTTGCATTTACTGTGTCCGTGAAATGTTCCATATCGTAATTTCGTTATTTCAGTGTTGAAACAAACTTCATAAGCCCATCTGTGATAGTGAGGCTCATCAGGGCACTCCTCAAAACGAAATCAATAGAAGAATTTCGATGTTCGAATCAGGTAAAATAGAATTGGAATTCTTCTATTCCCTCTTCAGAATATGCTAATTTGGTTTTTACATCGATCACGGTAAACTAACGTATCTCGTGTTTTCATTGGACGCGAAGAGGTCACAGGTGCTGGGGAATAAAATCGAAATGGAAATTACACAATTGGTGGAACAAAATCCGACATTGCTCCGACTTGGTCTTCATTTGGAGTTCAACGATGCTAGACATCGTGTCGCTGCACATTTGCAACGCAACATTGATAGGAGTAAGTACAAACAATACATGTACGAACATTACTTCCATGGTGGAAGTTTTAATTTCGATCGTATTGATGCACTTTTTCGTGGTAGGAGAATCTTTCTACAGACTGAATGAAAATTCGCGAATCTCTATGTGCAAGGTAGTAATTAAGATCAATCGATCGTTTATCGCTTAAGTGGCATTAGTTAATCCCACTTTAAGTGTTGATTCGCTTATCTTTGATAGGACTTTGCAGTTGCATCAAAGATAACGACATCCATACGATCGAGTTACTAATTTTCTTTTCCAGGAACATTGATCCCAAAATAATTGTAGCGTGCATATATTTACAAATGTTTATTCCATACGTTTATAGCGAAAAGAATCTTTGCAGACGATTTATTTATCCAGAGACATGTGCCACATTGGAACCGTACTCTTTTTAATTCGTACATTTTCTCGCACTCTCTTCGAGAAACATGTTCGTTTTTCCTTTTGCTCGTGGTCCAAGCGATATTTATATTTTGAATTTTTCGTTTAGATGGGAGCAATTGTATGGGGGACCATGGAGATCATTTGACGAAATGCTTCTAATTGTTCCGAATCTGCTTCGTAGTCTTTCATAGCGCTTTATTAGCACATCATCATTCATCCATTCATCCCGCTAAGTCCATTTATTATTTTTCTAGCTAGTGCTATAGAGGTAATTATGAGACCCCCTAGAGTGCACCCAATTTTTCGTCCACATTTCCCGACATTTCTTAACAACCTCGGCACACTTTAATTGCCCCGTACATCTAGCCACTTTTCTAAATTCCAGTTTCATGTATCCCAGTGAAAAGATGTTACACCTAGAAAATTCATTGGCAACCGTATTATACATTATTCATTTGAAATCTTCAGCCAAATACAGAACCAAAGGTTAAAAGTACATAAGCATTTGTTTCGTTATGAGTCTGTTTGAGTCGCGTTCATTATTGCTTATTTGTAGCTTACTTTAACCATAAGATAACAAGCCAGATGTAATAATCTATGGTCCGTGCTTTCGTGTCGTTTGGTTTCCTTTAGTCAGATAAGAAATACACGTCCGATAAACGGATTTGTTTTCGAGACGAAATACTTTACATTACGACACCTTGCACCACTTGTACACGTTTTCATCTTCCAGTTGAAAAACGATAGATAACAAATAATTCTAGGTCAAAATCTTATTTTACATTTAATTTAAAGCATGCTTGTACTCGACACATCTCTCACCCGATCCAATGCAAGCTTTTTAATTTTTTTTCATTATCCATATTCATCGCATAACTGTTTGGGCAGGTGGCAACGTCTGCACTGAAACGATTTACATTTTGTAAAAAAACAATTCACACCACTTCTCCACTTAAACGAAATCAGCAGAGATAGTATTTAGAGGATTCTAATGCATTATTTATTTTACTAGTCTGTCGTGTGCAACGTGCTAAGCTAGAGGCCGGTGAACCTTCGAAAAATTTCATAATACCAATAGGTGACATAAAAGACAGAACGTAGCGCTGATTAGCGTAGTGAGTAATATTTTTTATTAAGCAAAATATGTGTTCTTGGTACTGTCTTAAGAATTTGTCCTTGCCTGATCTACTTCTTTCATGTAAGATTATCGTGATCCCGAATGCCAGTGAATGTTGAGATTAAAGTAGTGTTCGTTATAAAAGTTATTGCTCACCTGAGATTTTACCTCTGTGATTGTCCACTTGTTATGTGCATCAATTCGTTATCGTGAAAAATGTATCGATCTAACAGTGATTATTCTTGAAGTTGTCCTGGTCAGTAAAACAATATATATTTGTCTACTCTTTATAATATTAATAGCAGAATAATTAAACACTAAAATTAATCAGAATTTTTCCATCTTTATTAATTTACAATTACAATAGTATAAAGAAAAGCACATAAACAGTGAAAGCGTATAAAACAGAATACAATTAGCTTCATTTAATGAGTACCAGTATTACAGACATGTAGCTAAAGATGTCACTATCATTATCACTTCCGACGCATACTAAAATTATCACGATTCACATGAATCATAATGACGAAAGTTTAGTATCAAAGTGTACGACGAATAACAATTATTAAAACGATACATAACACTCGTAGGTCTATCACTAATCGACAATCAACGAATCGGTATTATCGATATTAGTTAGAAATATTTAACACTACTTAACACTGATAGCAACGAAAGTTTCCATTACTAATATCCACGCATCCTTCGCACGATTTTATTTTAAGTTGCTCGCATCAACGCCTCCTCCACTTCGCCCGTATGCAAACATATCCCAAAGTAATCGACTAAAATGATTAGCATAAGGAATTACACAAAGGGAAGGAAATATTCCTATCCACACGATACACGAGCAAACCTTTCAGCACTGTGACCAATCGACACCATAGGTACACATATCTGGGATTATATTTCCAGGCGGAGTGGCCACGTCAACGCACACGAATGGTCGCTCCCTACTTTGCAATTTATCGTCTCATTGTCGCGTAAATGCTCGTCACATAACGTTTAGGTGTGCTCGACGATTACAGTGATCGCACGACGAGCTGAAAGGATTACGATGGCGTTGCCACGCCTATTTGAACTAGTCAACGGGGATCTCGAAACGATTCTATCGTGGATAAAGTAGGGAAAAAGAAATACCTCAGCCCTCTCTTGACAATTGAGAAGGGACCATTTCAGTCGTTTCGATTTCTCCGCCGACAGATAGAGAGTAAAGCGATTTCTCTGTAGTGTACACGATTTTACCACTCCCTGCGAGACTCGACGAGTCAGAGCTGCGATGTGTACTTACGACACCTCTATTCTTTCCCAACAGTACGGAAAGACCTAACGCTGCGGCTACAGTTCCGATTCTTTAACATGAACCACAGGAAACCTGCCTTGATTCAATGAAAGGTAGCTACCCCATAAGTGGTGCTCCGTCAGCAGAGTGGCGCTGTTCATTTTTCATTATGCGAATCTTAACTGCTGTTGATACTTTGCGGCTTCACTAACTTTGCTTTTCGATAGGGCGACAGATTTCAATGCTTGGGCAGGAGAGATATGCGCTAACGATAAGTAAATGCTCGTCGGGCTACGACCGAATATCAAATGTTTCCATTCGAGGATGTACGAGTAAATATTGCTAGAGGCTCTCAGTTGTACTTTATGGGATTCTTTGACGATGATTTTCCGGACATTAAACTGATTCAATCTTTCAAATTCTATTGTGTAAATCGGTTAATGTGTTTTCAATTGTGGATACTTCGTGTCATATAGGATAGAATAAAATAGAACTTAACAAAATTTCTCTTACAATTAGCAGCACATTGCTGTCACAGATAATTGCTTGTCTGGAATGTTAAAAATTGTCTCGTTTGTCCAAGAAGTGCCTCATAAAGTTAGACGTTTATTTCGTAGCTTCGCGACCGTAGTTTCCGAATGGTTGTGGTTCGCTGTTCGAAACGAAAGTCGAAAACAGAGTTTCGCGCTTGATCTGACACATCGTTAACTGGGTATGGTGTTTGTAGACGAGTCTTAACTCCGGCCGACGGCCACGCTTCAGGGTTTAGGTGCACATCCTATCAAACCCGATGAAGTCGTGACGCGTTAATTTCCACGCAAGCCTCCAGAAGCTTGGTACGCCTTGCGTGACATCCTCTCGACGTTAAATGTCGAGCAGTGAGCGGTTTAATGCGTGACGACGTACACCTAGTGATGGGATCAACCGTATCGCAAGCAACATCCTGAAATTCAGGCAAATTGGCGACGAATTTTCAGGGAAATATTTCAACGATATCCGCGGAATAGAATTTTGATCGATTTTTGTCGAATCCTGCAAAAGTACATTGCAAGAGCAAATTAATTATTCGCCACGGTCCTTTGCGAAACATGTTCTCTCGTATTATTTATTAAAAAAGAGACCGGTTATTTCATTTTCAAGACATATTGGAAGAGGATTTTATGATACGCCCGTGAAATGTTTATAATAATTTCAATTTTTATCGCATACATCTACCGTCTCTTATTTTCTGTAGCTATTTTAATGATCCCATCTAACTAGACGTGTGTTGCAAGTCGAAAGTACGAGATTGATTTAAACGCGATTAACCTGTGCCTGCGTTAAGAATGATTATTTTCCATAATTATATTATATCACAAGTAGTAACATAATGTAGCATGTAGCGGTCACTGATGAAACTGTTACGGTCGAACGAAACTTCACGATAACTGTGAACAAGAAAATTAAGAATTAATTATTGTTTTAAAAAGGTACGAAATATTTCATTGCACGATGCTACTATGCTAAAAATTACAGTGCTTCGTATTTTTCGAACTCTGCTCTTTAAATGTTTCGAGCGTTTAACCCTTTACTAGAATATCTTAGTTCCGTACTTTTGACCGATAGCGTACCCCACGTTCATACAGCGCAAACTGTGTCTCACACGCTGACACATAGCACAGGTTGGTCGAATCGTGTTGAAACTGTTCCGTTGGATCAAACCGCGAACTGCTCCCGATAAAGTTTTTCCCTCGCGCCGGAGTACAACTCAATTAGCCGGTCGTTTGGTGGAAAGTTCGTAGCCAGATCGCCGCTTTACTGTTCAGATTAGCTGTTTGCGTAGGGATATGGGAGTAATTTCTTCTCGTCACGCGAATAACTTCGCAAGTTAACGCGGGACATTGTTTTTACTCTAAAAGGCAGCTGGAAGTTTCTGCGGTCTCACTTTTCATTAATTTTTCTTCTCACTGCCGTATTGTTAACCCCTTGCATTCGAACGAAATTATTATCGATTTGTCGAAAGCTTTTGGGAGCAATTGGCAACATATTAATTATGTTTTACCAGAATAAAAAATTAAAAAAAATGGAGCCAGCGTGCAGGGAAAAATTCACGAATTTGTATGTTTTAATTTTTGTTTGTTTGCACCGGAGTGACAGTAAAAAGAGCCCGTTAATTTAAATATTTTCAACGCACAGTAATTTGTAATTTTCCATTCGGCACTTCTGTCTATGTATATGTAACGATACGTGAGCGGAATTGGCCAGTTTTGAATTTTGTAACGGGTCAAACGGAATTTAATGTTCAACTTCGACGCTTTGACATAGGGCTACATCAAAGTGTAATTTATCATTTTTGAAGTTCGCCGAAATTTCAGTGGACATTTTTTTGTGCAAGCTGTACGCAACGGTGGCGTTTTTAAATTAATTAAACGCACGGTGAAAAATTCATTTGCGACGAGCAGTGCCATTAAAAGCTTTGATCGTGTGAAAAAATATCGTGAAAAATATTTTGTCGACATACTACTAGAATTAAAAAGAATTCAAGATCAAATTCAGGAAAAAGAATAATCTTCGAATGATGCAAGGGTTAGTTATTCATTTTTAAAGCTTTTCAACGTGAACAGTCTGAAATATCTTTTGCATAGATTGATCCAGTATCCCGGTTTCTAGCGTACGAGATAATTCATGTTATCAATTATTAATATAAAGTCGTGAAAATCAGTATGCTTCAAAGGCACGATCACAGTTGATTACCACATCGAATTGACAAAGTTCCATCCAATTTTCATGGATTATCCACGAGCGTAATTTCCCATTTTGATGACTATTAACGAAGCAAACCGTGCCGAACTTTACGTCGACCGATTTTCACGATTGGCTAAATTTAACGCTTTAAACGTCAAACGAGCGTCGAACAAGCTATTTCTCAAAGCGTTCGCCGTTCATACACCCACGAAATTCGCAATGCAGTGGCCGTGACGTGTCATAACTCGCCATCGACGGGTTATTGCCAGGCTGAAAGATTGCTGTGACGTGCGAGTTTCTACGTAACACCTCCTCCCTTCCTTTTGTTTTCAGTGTTTGAAATGTGACGTGCATCGGCGTGCCCACGTTGATTCGTTTCTGTCGAGTCCCGAGAATAACAGCGTGATAACACATCCCCGATTAACATTTACGATTTTCTTGTCTTGCAGTTCTATTTCGACATGTTTTTCTACTAACAGAATGCGTAATTCGAATTATTTCTGGAGCTTCTCCCTTCCCCTTTGTTTTTGCATGGAACAACTGTGTGGGATATCGTTTCCTCTGTATTCATTTAGGAATTACGAGATTCTAATTAATTTACCGGCTGAAACCTTTCGCAGTTCGACGAAACTTCTATAATTTCCTTGGATTAAGTTAACTTGCATTTTATGTGACGCGCACCGGCTATAAATATACACAGCTGTGTCTGTCTGTGTCTGAATTATTTGGAAACATATTCTCGTATTGCTCCGATTTTGATCGAACTGTGAAAGGGTTAACAGAGTACACGAAAGAAGCTCCAGTGATTCCGGGCGACGGTTGAATTGCACAGGACTTTGCGTTTGTAAAATGAATTCATGATAATAGTTATGCACGCGTAAAAATATCTGCGAGATAAATGAGGAACAAGTAATTGAATCTAAAACAATAGATACGAAAGTTCAAGAAATTTCGTAAAAGCCTCCGCAGTTCAACCTCGCAGCAGCTCAATTCCATCGAAACGTTGCAGAGAGAAGAGTATTCTACGGGACACAGTAAAATGTGTTCGCAAGCTCGAGACAAAAGTTGTACAGTCGGTAGACATGATGGATGTATCAGCGTCGCGAGGGACTAGAAAAAGCGGCAGCAATTTCCACGATAGGAAGCCCCGATTTCGGGGGAACAGAAGGACAATTAAAAAGCAACGTGCTCCGTGGCCAAGCACACATGGCGGATATATTTTATGCCGTCGCACGGTTGTATCTGGCTCGCGTGGAAATTGCAATTTTCCCGACCGGATTACGCTACGAACGAGAGGCCACAGCCGCACTCTCGAAGTTTCGTCTGTTTTAATCGTGTAACGCGTGGTACTCTAGCGCCCCGGAAATTGCGATAATTGATTCGAAAGCTTTGCCTTTCGACTGCTCTGAACCGGATACCGCTATCCGAGCATCGCGTTGTTCGAAACCGCGTGGGGATTTTTTTCATTTCTTTCTTTTCGCGTACCGGAGTACACTTGGCACGACTTTAAAGGGGTGTTTCTATGGTTCACGGAGGGGATTTTTATCGTACGACGGGGTGGCGGATGTTTCGGTCGAGGAAATCGTTTTCTTTTTACTGATCTTGCATTAGCCTGATAACGCGACGAAGAAATTGGAATTTTGGTGGCCTGGTTCGGAATAAAATATATCCGTGCTCCATGGGTATTTGGTTAATTAAAGTCGAAATTTTATTCCTGTCTTATTTTGTTTAATTCAATCATTGCGGATCTGTCGATTGTATTGTACAATAAAATGGAATATACATGTCAATTGGAATAAGGAAAATAATTAACCAGTAATGAAAAGTATATTGTCTTTGAATGAAACGTCCTCTCTGCAACATATACGGTGGAAACGGGAGCTTGTAAAAAGCGGGGGTTGAAATGATTCTAATTTCTATTAGTTCCTTTTTTATATGGATGGTGATTCTCTGTAAAGGAAACACGTGTGTAATGAAATTTTGTTACGAGACTATGTTATTCAAAGTGACCATTAGAAATTTATTGTGTGATTAAACTGCGAGCTCTCTGTAAACATATAATTAATAATTTGTCTGTTTCTGAATCTTAAATATCAATGACAAATATTACTTCCTGCCATTTTGAATATACAAATGAAACACTATCGACTAATGATATGAAAAATATTCATATGAAGTACTTGCAATTTAAAGACAAGTATCTTTTAATTGTCCTCGAATTACAAGTCTGAAACAACAATCTTGCTATACACCTTTGATTCCTCCTTTCGCGAAGAATCAACCCCTTGAATGCAGGACACCCTTCGCATTAAATCCATGATCGCTTGCAACAAATTTCACTGACAATTTCAACCCCCGGCGAACATACGACGCCGTGTGCTGATTGACAATTGCATTTTCTTTGCCGGCATGCTACCGATCGGCAAAGATTCCCATTTCTCATAATGCTGAACGCATATGATGACAGTGTTTCGGGTGTTTGTTGCAGTACGGCAGTCCCGGCTCGGGGTGGCGACATCTTAACGCGAAGTGGCGTTCGCCTAGGTATTATTTGTACATATATTATATATTTATTTACCATATGTTATACATACGTACACACACATATATATATATATACATATAAGATATATATATATATATAAAGAAGAAAAAAAAGATTTTACCACTTACTATCACGCATCGCTCGCGTCGTTCACGCAAATGATACATATTTCGCATCATGTAACTCGTGTAACAAGAATCGACAAGCGGACGTTCTTGGCGAAGCTTTTTCCATTTTATGTATTAATTATGCCTCTGTCAATATGTGTCGAAGAATAAACGTTGTCGTTCTCCGGCGTTTGTTTCAATTTTCATTGTATAAGGCAACCGTGGTGGACACACACACACGTACACACACACACGTTCAGCTTGTATTCGTTGAACGAACGAAACGATCATCGAGAATAATGAACCAACCCAGAGTTATTTTTTTCGTTCTCTTTTTTTGTTATTTCTTCTCGTTTTTTTTTTGTTAATTCTCTCCGCTTTATCTGTCGATTCTCTGCCTCGTTCGAGGCTGAGCACGTTCACGCTGTACATACTGTTCGTTTTGCATGAGTATCTGTACTTTGGCGCAAATTAAACCGCAAATAAACCGTTCTGGCATACAATGTGTCGTCATCCGTTTGTTTACCCCGATCATGTCACGATTTCCATAGCGATAATTCTCTGGTAATGTGAGCAGCGATCTAAACTTCAACCCTTAAATCCGCCGCGTACCGTTTTCACTATTAATTCGGGCCGTAGCTTTTGTTTGGTGACAATCATTTCTGTGGTGATCCTCGGGCGAAATGCGTATGGTTTTATTACGTTAATTAAACTTAATAGTAATATGTGATTTATTCAACGATCGTGTAAGTATATTTTAGCGATGTATGTATATTATATAATGTATGCGTGTTCAGAAGACACGCTTCCTGAAATTTCAAAAACGCACGAGAAAGATATATTATTAAATCCTGTTGTATGCTTTTCTGAGGAATTATTTAGAGTCCCGCTATATTCCAAATGATTTGTTTACATTAGAAATGTTCTGTTATCTCGTATAATGTATTATATGATAGTGGCTAAGATTTTTAATATAATTACTTGGGAAAGTGTAGCAGTGAGCTATTAAAAACGAATTGCAAGCTATATAGGATAAATTTATAATAATTAATTTAGAGTGAATATGGAAATCTACCATTATAAGGTTTTACATATTTAACAAGAATTTTAATGATTGTCTTATTTTCTAAAGCTATAGCTAATAAAACGTATTAAAGATGAAAAGTGTAATTGTCTAATTGTCCATATTAGATTTAAAACATTGATTGCAAAATCGAAACTGTGTCAATTGCCATAAGTATTGATTCAGTGAACCAAGCAACCCTTTCACAATTTTCATTACCAATCCAATGTTAACAATAAATATTGAATCCCTAATAATTCCTTTATACATACATTGATCAACCACAGCTACTTCTCTGACTGAAAATTTAACATCATTTCGAGTAAAGTGATCGAACTAATTTTAATTTTCGAACGGGCGTTATCAATAAATTTTTTTTACGAAATACCATACAATCTTTTCCAAACATAACGATTCTAAAACACCATACACATATTTATATATTCATAACTTTTATTCGCATTTTCTATTTCATTTTCATCACCAACGAATATTCATCGTGCACCCCATTCCTTATTACAAGTTCACGATCAAGACCCTTTTGAAAGTACGACTCTTTTACCGCCTACGCACATCAATAATTCCATTATCGAAATTCCGTTAAGAAAACTAAAATAAATTTGCATTCAAACTGTTCACAACGTCCACGTATTTTACATCAGATTAAGGGTTGATATTACGATCCGCTGGCTTCGCACGTGCAATTATTATCCGGTGCTTGCCGAAAGTTCGGTGGCGATAGCAACGAAAATATTTTCCACGCGCGTATATCACGGCGCGAGAGGGCTTTTTATCGGCGTGCGTGCTCCCAAGTTTCCCGGTCGATTTCGAGATTGCACTGTACGCGCAACGAGTAGTTAACTATATGCAGCTTGTATCGTGCCATTGCGCAAGGGGCACGTGTTACGCCATATAATAGCACGCTTAAACCTATCGTGACGTATTTTTCTTTTTCCTCTTTTTTTGCTCAAAGCTGGTCCCTCTGATACACGTTTTCCGGTGTAATCGGAGGAGAGTTCGCAAACGCGCCACGCCTGCTAATGAGCGCCTGTTCGCCTCTGTTTTGCGAGGAAAACTCGCGATCTGCTTGTACCCTTCGTTTCGATACGTGTTCGCGTTGTATTTTCTTCGGGGGGTTCGGGTTCGAACGTTTTGAGTCGCCTTGAGAGCGATGGGAATTTAATGATACTTGGAATAATTTGGAATAATTCGGAATATTTGGAAGAAGTTAGTTGGAAATGGATTTTTATTTACAGGTGGCAAAGTATACTTTTGCCCAGATTTGGATTATTTGAGGGTTGAGATTTGTATAATTCCTGAAGATTATATGAGAAGAAATTATTTTGGATTATTCATTTGGGTTATTTGAGGGCTAAAATTGGTATAATTCCGGAAGATTGCATGAGAATAAATTATTTAAAGTTCCGTGATTATTTTTGGGAAATATATAAACGAAGATGCACCGATTTCTATAGATCTTGATTCTTGCATAAATAAACAAACTTGAATATTTATAAACGTAAAACGTTTGGAAAACGTAGAATATCTCGAAACTTGATCATCTTGGGTAATTAAATATTTGGAATCTTTGAAAACATTTTCCTTGCTTAATAAAGTTCATAAGCTGTAATTAATGGAATATTATCGAGCTTGCAGTAAACCTATTTTCTGCACGGGCGATCACTAGGTTATTCCATTACTTAATTACTATTTCTGTTAATAATAAAACAAGCTTTGCTCCTTGGAAGCTTTACAATTTCAACTTTCCCGAGATTTGTCCAAACAGTTACCACGCTCAAGTGTTTGAAAACTTTTGAAGCGAAGGGATAAGCTTATGCACAAAGTGATTCGAAATTTTTCTCGTAAGTTCGTATCGACTCAAAGCGTTTGAAGTTCTTCGTTAAATAATTCCGTGCGTTTCATTTGACGATTCGGCGAATGAAGGAAAATTAATCTTTCTCGTCGATAATATGTATGAGAGCACAATATTTCCATAGTTTACAATACACTGTCACTTACAACAAAATAAGAACACAGAATATTTGTACAGATTTTTTTTTGTATTAAAAAATGCACTGCATGGCAAGTTTTTTATACAATTTTTCATTTTTGTAAGTTTTTTTATCCGTGTGGCACTGACATTTTTTCGTATGTACCTTCCAACGTTGTAGTAGGTAAAAAACTGATTCTTTTTCTGTCTCTTTATTACATCTCTGTTTAACGCACATATGTTTATTGCACCCCAGACTCTTTTCAACATAGCCACTGTGATTAAACATTAATGCAAATTTTAATTACTCTATCCAGTAGCCCTGGTTTGCAGTAGAATATTCGTAAGATCGTATATATAATTAGATTGATGGGAGATAAATTAAAGGCTTCAATTAAAATGTGTTATTACTTATAAATTGGCATGCATTAAATAATTTTTATTTACAACGCAGAATAAGTATTGCAGAATTTTTAAATATATTTCTCAATTATATAAAATTTTCCAATGTACAACATGAGAATAAATTAAAAAGTAGACACTGCACGATACAGAAATTGTAATAAGAATTCCAGAAATATTTCAATTGAAGAGGAATTTTAGTGTCTTCAGAAATGTGATTACTGAGGTAATTTTTTCATCTCCCACCAGCCTAATATTTAACAAGTATTACAAACAGTCCAGTTTAATAATTAATCACGTTCTTTGATGCGAGCAGTATTAACTGGCATGAGAGAACGTAGGTTGATAAACAAATAGTGACTAATCTATAGTGATTAATATAAGTAAGAACATTAATGGGTACCCTGAATGGACGATCGAATGACAAAGAGGACAATAGTCGGTTTACAATTTAACTCAATCTATGTCTATTCCCCTTTCGGCCATTCGTCAGGCAAGTACAGTCGATTGTAGGTGGATTTTGAATCGAAACCTGGGAGGAAGCAAAAGAAGCCAGGAGACGCAAGAATAATAATGGGGTTTTGCCAACTGTTTGCACTCGGAATTCTCTGTTCTTTCCTTTGCAAATGAGCCAATTTGTATTCAGTCGTACTACTAACTCGTTTCTGCTCGATATATCCTTACTTTGACGTCTCATTTAGTTTTAGAGAAAAAAAATCGATGTAGCTCGATATATCTTTACTTCGAGGCTTCATTCAATCTTAGAACAATAAATGAATCATCGATACCGCGATAAGAAAATTATATTTCATATAAGACCGTGATCACGCTTGATTAAAAAATTTGTGTATTATGTTGAATAAAAGTATTGAAGGAAACATATAGATTAAGGAAGACATTGATTAATACTTTTTAGAATTTATCTTCTCATATATTTACTCTTTCAGAATTAATAATTAGGTAGGTACAGCATATTTGTTTCATTCAAAATTATATTTCGCCACGGTAATCAATTTTTACATGAAAATCCACGGTGATCTCTTTAATCTTATAAAGAAGGGAGCAATAGCATATGCGTGAACGATACGTATTAAAAATTTAAACATATTATCTAATTAAGAACTCTTGTATTATTATCAATGTGGATGAATGTAATAAAAGAAGCATTATGTTAAATCGAACCTTAGTGCAATCCAATGCAAATGAAATTATTATTATTCATCAGTTTCGAAATATCTCCAACTTGCTTGGTTTCAATTAACATAAAGCAACATATCATAAAATAATAATTAATGGAACTGTAAAAGCACTGCAATATAATTGCGAAACATGAACTCTACAAGATTAGATGATTCTCGCAATAATTAATCACAATCAAGGCAAAATAGATATTTCTGAACGTATATCAATTAACAAACGTTAAAATCCAGCAGAAATCCATTAAATGCAGTTGAAAGGTCATATCGATTGATTACGAACAACGGCGGACTACTTCACGTTTCATCCTAACACGCGCACAGCCACGTGAACGAATTTTATACGTGATTGATGCACGCTGCACTACTTTGTTCCGCGAAATTGACGGATAAACGCGGGCCCGACGAAAAAACAGTGAAAACGAACGGACCAGCGTTCGAAATTCAAGCCAATTTATTCGCCAATTGAAGCTTCAATTACTTTTCCAGTCGGCCCGAGCGCAGCTCAGTTTTTCCTTTCTCGTGCCTCCCTTTTCACCTTTCGTTTCCCTCGTGTCTCTGTCCTTCGTCAGGGATCGTCGACCATTTCGTCTCATCTATTTGGAATTTTACGCTATCATCGATACGCCTTCGTTTTTCTCCCCCGTACGTCTGTGTCCTCCCTCTACCCTTCTACCCCACGATTCGCGAACGAATTTTCCGCTGGATATTAAAGTCGAGGAATTTCATAGTTTTCGGAAATTCGACGTTTCCCCTCCTATTTCTGTTCGTTTCAGCTGTGTCGCCGATATTTCCCGCGCTCTGACGTTGTTGTGCCACGATTAAAGTCCAGTTTTTCCCATGTGTCTCGACTGGTTTCTGATGCGCGTGGAGACAGATGTTGTGCGAAAACATGTGGTAAATTGTGCGGTTGCAATTGTTTGTTCCCATTCGGCGCTTTAGATGACTGGGGATGAACTTTTCATTCGAGAGTTCATGGAGGTAAACAAAATTAAAGAGGGAAGACAAGCTAAACGCACTTATCACGTTCCCATTGTTAGATATCTCAGCCAGACTCTTCTTTGTCCGACTTGAGAACTAGTCTGGCTCGTTGAAACTTCCTACACCGGGGCAGAACGTTGTCTTTCAGATTCGTGTACGGTGTCAGGAACACTTGGAAGTCGCAGGGAATTAGATATATTTCAATAGACGAATAACTGACACGAAGATATCCTTCCTTCCAAGCCAGCACGTATGACAGAAACAAAATGTATATATGTTAACATGTACGTATATGTTAATCAGGACCTCGAGTTCAATTAAGAGTTGTCCAGAGTCCACTGTCCAAAACTTACTCGAAACATCCCCCATCTACCGTGACGAAAAATTACAATTTGAAAGGCCGCTCCTTGGCAGAACCCCTCAATCTGAAAGTGTACGTGAAATTACACAAACGGACACGGCACAACACGTCTGGGCAAAGGGGAAATTCTTTATCACGATCGCAATCATAGGGGTCGACGGTTCTATTGCACTTCCGTGGCAATTTCATCGGCAGAGCCATGAAACTAGCGTTTCCGTTTCACAACAGCCACGCATGCGTTCATAATTAATTCGCCGTAAAATAGGCAAGCCCATCCCCTACCAGCCGGCGATCGTATAACCCTGTGAAAGCCATAATGCGAGATTATTAACGATCCCGTCGTCCCGTGGAACTCGGTGTTCTGCTCACGTGTTACGTAACGACGCGGCATTGCCTCAATCCGATAACGCGGGGGCACTTACGTGACGTCGATACGTTTACGTAAACCGGACGATCGATCCGGAATTTTTTGGCACACGTGACGTCCGTTTTGTCCCTTGGATTGTCTTATCGGGGGTCGTCGCGAACGTATGTAATTTTGCCACCCCTGAATATGCCATTACTTTTATGGCTCGTTGAAAGCCTTTATCTCGGAATTAGACGGAATCGATATCTTCGTTTCAAGTATTGGTAACGGTAAATAGGGCACGACTGAAGGTTCATCAATTTCTTGACGTTTCCAGATTTTGCGACAGTACGAAGCATATCGGGGTTTTTAAGAATTTTATTTTGAATAAAGGATCGAGGTGGGAATAATTTCTGAGCTCGGTTCAATGATTAAGGCAGGATTGATACCTTTTTTGTGTTAACGATTAAAGAGTCCTTTTCTATTAGATGTTCGGTCGAATAAAATTATTTAAGCGAGTAGACCTTTCTTCGATAGAATTGGATGCTAGAAATGTTAGAAACAGATACGTTATTTAATGCGCATAATATTCTAGATTTTTGTATAGACCCAGTTATAAAACGGTATCCACGTTTTCATACAGCTTCGACCGTCGAAACTTCGACGAAGCATTAGTTTTAATTATTAAGATAGAAGTATTCAGATCCAGAGCTCGTGGATTAATTGGAGCATTCAAATTTGATTTCGGAGTATTAAATTGTATTACACGGGTTCCTTTTAATAGCCTTCCAATCAGTGAACACTCTAAATTACGTAAAATGATTCGTTCCATTGTCCCGGGCAATTTCGTCGGGTTGTGAAATTTCAGAATTTCGTACGCTCTGAGCCGAGTTCAAAAGCCTCGACACTCGAGCGCAGCGAAGTTACAAGGGTTTCAATTTGTACCATTCAAATCCAGACGATGCTTCCGTTCCTTACGATTAATCTAGTGTGGCGTGAAGATCGATCGATGAGCCCTTTCTCGTTCAGAGCCGGGTTAAGCCCGATCATCGACACACTAGCCCCAATTACTCCGCTCTGCAACTTGCTCGTCAATCGAAGAGCTTTCTGTTCCGGTCAGAGGAGAAAAGTGATGGAGCACCGAGATTAGCGATTCCAATCCTCAAGACGTCCCAAGACGGTTACACAATTCATTCTCCTCTTGGAAAAAGGGGGAAGCTGATTAAGTTCCGCGGGAATATTCAAGCTCGATGTTGATTGAAACGTTCCACGCACTGCAGGCCATTCGATTGCCATTTTCTTTATTATTCGATTAAGGCCTCACTTAATTCCCTTTGCGAAACGAATTGAAGTTTTAGTATTTAATCAGCTGCGCCGGGTATCGGGTTTACTTCGGTAATCCTGCGATCTCGTTCTAAATTATTCCCCCCCTGTTTTATTGCTCGTTACCATGGCTGAAAATTGCGCTCGAAATTGAATGCTTCAGAACATTACTTATTGATCGATTTCTGTATCAGGCATTGATTTTCTAATTAATTGCAATCGATTTGTGGAGAACTTTGCTTCCATTCCGTAGTTTATCCACTGGAATATTGAAAATGGAACAGGGCTCAGTTAAAAATTTCCAAAGAAGAAAATAAGATGGTCACATAAAAAATACGATAAGACTGAACTACATATATGAGAATCGTGTACCTGAAATTAACAGTGCTCAAAAATTAAATAGCCAAAACCGGATTCTAAACAAAAGTATCGATACTTGCAATACGCTGCAGCATACCTGTACTCGTTATCTCCCACAGAAAATGAAAAATCATTAATTCGTATAATGCACGACGGATTCACAACTCTACATAAATACTGCACACACTTCGATCTATGTATCTAATCATTTAACCCACGGTAAATTAAAATGAACTACTGTTCCATTCACGCTTTTCCTAAAATTTAAAAATTTTAAATTCCACACGCGAACATCCCCGAAAGTTCGTCGAATTCAACATCACGCCGAAGTTAACATTTCATTGCCTCGGTTGATCGAACAATAGTCAACGGGGGAGATATTTTCCCAGAGGGAATCGATGGCGAACAGCCGTCTACGCGAAGGCGACAGCTCGCAACAGTCGACGCGACGTCGATCGTCCAGAAAACATTCGTGGATCCCGGCGACGTAATGGAAACGAGAAGAGGAAAGTTCTCGAGTCGCAGAATCGAACGTTTCACACTCGATTGACACGTCACTAGGTGGCATCCTCCGTTACAGGTGGAAAAGCTTCGACCAGCTTTCGAACTTATTCTCTGTTCGTCCCTGCCGTTCGTTTCTCCCAGACGAAACAACCTTTTAAGAATATATGTTTCTCTGGCTGGTGTAGATTCGCGACCGGCCGTATCCCGTTGGAATTTAATGTCCCGTGAAACGACACTTTCCTTTTGTTTCACTCATTTCCGAAGTCGCGAGCGCCACCCCTTTATCATCGCCCGTTGCTGTTCCAGCTGGGTAAAACGACGCCGGATCTTCGGTGACAAATGCCTGCTAATAGAATGTCCTCTGGAAAATTGTGGCTTTCCACGGGGATTCTTGTTAGCTGTTAGGCCCAACTACGATTTGCGTGTGGGAATTTTAAGGGTGCATCGATTTTAGTTTAACGGCTGCAGGGTGCAAAGTGAGATTTTTGTTAGTATGTATTAATGACTGATGGATTTTTTCGCGTAAAGTATATATAATGAATGAAATAATAATAATATTACATTATTAATATTTAAATGTTATTACTATTGGTGTTAATCTTTCAAATAATTATTTTTCAAATATATATTTATTAATCTACGAATTTTTGTAAGTAATTAAAAAGTTTTATTAGCACTGTAATGTGTATAATTTGAGAGGCCTCCGAATTCTCGTGAGTAATTTGAAAATATATTAACGCTGTAATGTTTATCATATTAAAGCGATGTAATATATTTATAGATAGAGAGACGCGGTTTTCGTCAGTGATTTCATCGTTCGTCTAGATTTCGAAACTATCGATCACTATGAACGTCGTCAATTTGATTTTTAGAACAACCGAGTTATTCTCAGGCAAATATAGTTACGCGTCGATTCGCGTTTGAACGGCCGATCGATACTCGAAATACTTTTTGACTACATTCAACGTGCCGTTCCAATCGCGGAACTTTTCGTGGCCGCGTTTCATTTATCTCCTGCTGGCAGCCACAGCCGCTGCTATTCTGCAAAAAAATTACGGCGCGCCAATAAATCTGATTTCCACCGAAAGTTTTCCATACGGTGGCCGTTCGCGATTTCTCATGATTTGTGGAGAAAAAATGGCCTTCCTTTTACTCGACGCGCGACTGCTATTCCTTTGGCTGAGATTCCGATAGAAAATCAAGGAAAATGTTTCGCAAACAGCCGGGAAAATATTTCCGCATACGTTTTTCCGCGAATTTTCAAAGCTTTTCCTTAAAGTTTAATGAAATCGAAATTTATAGGGCGCAAGCACACACCGCAAGAATTATTGTACAATTTAGGATATTAAGATTTCCAGATTTCCGAAATTAATAATTATACTTTAAGAGATTTTATACTTATCAAAATATAGATATATGATAACTGTTTTTAATCGCAAGTATATTTTTATTTGTAACAACTTTTCCTATGGATATTTTACAAAATAATCATTTTCATATTCTATGGATTTTGTAATTCCAATTATTCTGACTGGCTCAAAATTGCGACCGTCAATTATAAAAGCGGTTTCGATGTTTCACGCTGCAAATTAATATAAAATGTTTAATTATAAAGGAAAATTGGTTCAGTAACAATACGATATTATTAAATGCTAATAAAGCTTAAATGTGAAAGTAAATAATATGGAGTCCACTTCAATCAAGTGTCAGGTATAGATTTAATGACGCGTATATAATATGATTTAACGTTCGTACATATTATTTACCCTCACAATCAATAATGTGATTAAATAATATAAACTGTTCAAGATTAAATCGAAGAATTTAAGAACATTAATTAGCAGCTGGTGACAAGCTATTATGCTTTATGGTATACATTACAATAATGTTATGCAAAGTTGTGAAAACAGATGCATTTATCCTCGTCGAACGCATTGTACGCAAGGAACATTTTATTCATGAAACGTGTCAGTTTCATTTCCATCAATGTAAAATCAGAACTGTGTTTGCAAAAGTAATACGTGGACCGCAATGTGCTAGTCAAATATGAAATATCAATGTTATTCGCGTTTTAACGCTGCTGCAGTGAGTGGTCAGTTGAAATCCCTTCAGAGCATAGTAATTTCGTGTGCAATGTGTGCTGATTGTACCGTAGCATTTAAAGGATTACTAGCATAAAGGAAAAATTTAATTTAATTGCAGTCAGTTATAAAAGAAAATAATTATTTAAAAATCTACCAAGATCAATTGAACGATATTCAATTATTACTTCTGTGAAAGTAATTGGATTGATCGATTTATACAACAGTCGTGAACTTACTTTATTTATTTAGCAGGCAGGAAAAAATAGCCAGGTATTAATAGTTCTCAAATGTGAGCACAAAATTATTTATTGAAATATGTACATTAACGCGTATGTAAATAACTTTAAAGTTTAATTGAATGAATATATCGTTACTTTTTTAATGAAGGGTTGCAACATTTTTCGATCAACATAATTTCGTCTGCAATATATTGCGGAAGTATTAATCGGCATTAATTAAAACATTCATGAAACTTTCTCGCCTATTCTGCCAAAAATTTTCACCGTTGCTCGATGTCAATTAATATTTGCCGTGCAATATAAAAGCCAGCCAGTGTTTGAGCGGTAAACAATATTCTGAATAATAACGCGATGGCTTTTCGACAAAATCGATTTACCAACGGTGCGGTAACCTTTTTTCCTTATCGCGATCAGGGAAAACGATGGTGACACGTTAAAAATGTGCCCGCCCACCTGCACGCCTCAGATAGTAATTTCCGGTGAAGTCATCATTTGTTTGCTACTTTACACCATCGGGGAAGCGATTTGCAAAATGCGTCTCGGATAATTTCCATACTGTTACTATCGTTGCGAGGAAATCGTAAGACCTGGCGGGGAGATAACACGATTAAAAATAGATCCACAATTTGGAATAATTTCCGAGCCAAAATTTATTCCGATTAATTCGGAATAATTGATTAATTTATTAATGACAACGCTACTTTTTATTCTAGACTTACTTCACGTTTTACGTTAAAGTCGCAGAGCTAAAAAGCATCGCGGAGAAACAAATATTAAATCCTCGCTTCATTCTCGCGCACATTTAAATCTGTTTATGCCTGTGCTTCAAGAGAAACGAGACAAGGAAACAGAAATCCTCCGGTATTTCTATTCTTCAGCAACAAACAACGTTGCAGCGAAACTCATCCGTTGATGTTTCAACGCCTTTCTAAGTTTAATCGAAACCCCTCGCATTTTCTGCCAAATTTATTTCCACGGGCCGGAGGTATTTCTTAGAACCGTCGGGCCAGAAGTTTCACCGTAAAACAAGCGTTCGTTCGCACTCGGCCGTTCGCGTTAATTACCGGGACTTTACGAGTCAGGCGCAGAATATAAGAGGATGCTACATGCATCCCGTGGATTATTCTTTCCAAAGATGACGCCGGTGCAAACTGTCGGACAACATTTTCCCCGCCCTCGCATTTTTACATTCCACTCTTTGACTGCGTCTCGACGCTTTGATCTTTCTCCCTTCTTCTCTGTGTTTCTCTTTTGCTGTCCCGCTTTCCCTTTGTACCCTCTGCCCGCCGTCCATTTATATCGCTACGATTCACGATCAAGGGTGAGCGCAATCGAGAAGACTCCGCTCGCATATAAATCATTCATTTCCCGCGGCCGTTTGTAACTTGGAATATACGAAATTATTAGCAGGGTGGGCAGCGTTTCCCATCGCGACGAATTTTTCTGATTTCTGTGCGGTACAGGGTTAATTGGAATTTCAGAATAATTGAGACTGGCAGATAATTTTAAGTGGGATTGGGAAGAAGCAGCAATATTAATATTGTTGATTATTAAATGGAATTGCAATACATTCCAGTCCTTCGAACTTCGCATTTTAATCTAAGGTTTCGCTAATAATAATATCCAGGCTAAAAATTATGGATCACTGTAATAATTATATTATATTTCCAATGATTCCACAAAGTAGATATTATAATTGAGTAATAATATTTTACACTGATCAAAACTAATTATCAGCCCCGCAAATTACTTTTCCCAAACTCTAGCCAGTTAGAAATTGTATACAAGACTAGAGGCAGCAGTCAACGACTTTGTCATTCGATCAATCGATTCAGGTGATTCGAGGATCACAGATCCTTCAACTTGTTACGCGTTTTCACACGTGGCCGTCGATGGGCGACTTCTTTTCCACAGATCGTCTACACCGTACGGGAAGGTCTTCCCGTAACTATACCATCGGCTGGGGCTTGCATCGATGATCTCCTACAGCCTCGACAACGACGACGACGACTCCGAGAGCTGCCACGATACTCGAGTTATTTATTTACAACTGTTCATCACACGCATCGATAGAATTTAAGAGTAAGATACAAATTTGAATGGATTTATTTTTCATAGAAATGCAATTCGACTGGACATGATCGTTTCAAGTGTGCTCTCTAATCACGAAACGGGAGACGATTGAATGTGAAGTATCGATACGGCGTGTAATTTCTTTTTACGTGGCCCATTTTCTTTTTTTAGAATTTATGCGAAGTCTTATATTCTGCAAAGGAAAAATTAAATTACTGTCAATTTTTATACGGAAAATCGGGTCGTTCTATGTAACCCAAATTCAAGACAAAAATACTCTCTTCTGATTTATTAATGTACCTTGCTCTACGAGGAAAAGCAAAATCAATAATGCTGGAATTTGAAGAAATTGAGTAAAATTTCAAACCACTGTGCCTTCTATTTTCCATTGACTTTCTTGTAATGTGATATTGGATTAGCTTAACCGAAACTGATTAAATTAAAATCTACTTACAAGGATTAAAACCGTCACAAAATTATACAAGTACCTTCGTCATACCTTAATTACAATCCCCCAAATTACCATAGCACCGCGCGGAAAGAAAATCTCCGAATCTCCGAGGACATTCGCAAATTAAAAGCCTCGCGACGAAATCACAATCGCTTTCGGCCTTTCTGAATGTCCACTGATTTATTACACAAAGGTGGGAGAAAAAATTCGATGGTTCTCGCGCAGCCAATCGAACGTTATCGATTACTTTTCACTGCGTCCTCTCGATAGGGGTTCCGCGGTTTTGGTTTCGAAATCAGCCTAGCCGTTCCGCCAGCGTTTCCGGTTTCCCTTCCCGGCGCATTCACGACACCCGGAAGTGTCTCGTTTTCCCAACCGGATGCCGCGGAACCCGCTGAATCGCACCTGACCACTTCCGGCCGCGTCCAGCACCCTTCGCGTCGTCTCTCTTCGCAGGTCACCGCGCTTGAACGTCGTGCCCAGACTTCGATCTCGTTTCGTTTCTCTTTTTTTCCCCCTTCGTTTTTCATTTTTCACATCCATTTGGGCGAGACTTTCGTCAGATTCCTCCGCGAATTTCGACGCCGTCGCAAACATAAATCGAACAGGCATCGCTTTCCTTTTAGTTCTACGATTTTATCCGAACACCGGGAAAAGTTCGATCCCTGTCGGCGGCCGTTTTCCGTTTCGCGAAACTTCGACGGACTTTCGTTGGGCGAAAATTCCGCTTTTAGGTTCTCGCCGATAATTTCAACGATTTACCAGCACTCTCTGTTCGTTTATTCGCCGTGAAATTGTAATTTTTGAACGCGTTGGTTTAAAGAGACATACTTGGTATGTATTTTTCGTAAAGCTTGTCTCATCTTTTTAAATATTTTGGCATTATTTTGTGACGAATACATTAGCATTCGATTGTACTTCATCGCCAACTGTGAAGGCTTTTTTATTTGGAATTATTTGGAATTGTCTACGCGTATTCTAGAAATATTATACGTTCGACTGTATATCGGTTTTCGAAAAGTCGATTTTCCTTTTTACTCCAGCCAGGTACATGTATCCCCTTAACGCCTCGATACCTTCGCTGTGAAATCGATTTCTCGAATAGTTTCCAACGCGTGAATCGTTCGTTTGAACGCAAATGGATCGTGTTCGTCCCTGAAATGCGATTGTTTTTCTCGTTAGTCGCTTTTATTCGGCGTAAAAAATCATGCGCCACGATATCGAGTGAATCTCTGCTTTTTGAGATCCGTGCTCGTGAATGGTCTGAACGAAGAATCCGCAGAATTTTTTTATTTCTCTCTCCCTCTCTCTCGTTATTCGTGGGAACACTTGAAACGAAGCGATGCGTTCGTTCGACGGGTGCGATCTGAAAAATATACGAAAGTTCGTTGAAACGTGCCGTCTTTGACGTGCAGTTCGGTCGAAGACGCACGAAATCGCTGTCGTTTTAATAAATCTCGTAAGAACCTGTCGAGGGAAGTGCCCCGAACGATCGTTTTCTGGTTCAAAATAATAATTCAGGAAATGGAACGGCGTTTTTCACGTGGGCGTACGGTTTCTGATAGCCTTTACTTCTATTACGATAAGAATTTGATTAAAAAGAAGTGTTTTGGAATGTTTCTCAATCGGCACTGTGTTTTCTCGAAATCTGAATTTTGATTAAAAAAAGGCAGTGCTATTCGAATAATATAAAAATGCAGTAACTTTACTATACATTGAAATCAATTTATCATTCAAAAAACCTTGAATAACTGAATGAATACAAAATATTTTGCATCAATAAATTATAGACAAAATTCGATTTATTATCAAAATATTTTGCATCAATAAATTATAGACAAAATTCAATTTATTATCACAATATACTATTATTACGAATGCATATTAAATCAGCACAGACAAGTGATTAAATAATGAATGAAATTCCTTTCTAATCAAACGTTTCTTTCGTACATAACAAATAGCAGTCTCAAAAATGATTTCCATCCCAATTGCCGCACTCTAATTAATACATCAATTCCTCCCCTTACCAGAATAATAAATGTACAATACTGTACGCTTCACGTCTCTCTCAATTTCTGCGTTTCACGCGAAACCGTTCCAACGGCCAATTAATTTCGCGAACATCTCGCAATCTCGGCAAAAATACGCGACGACAGAGGATCGCCATCAGGGGTAGTTCTAAACTTCGTCCCGGCTATCTCGAGCGTTCTCGCGCCACACGACCGACCGTTTCAAGCGAATCTTCCAGCCATAATAACCGAACGGCAAGGATTTTCCTTGAAATATTATTTTTCGCCAAGCGTTTTCGCCTGCGGGCGGTCATTGAAGGAACCGGCTGACCGGTACCCTTCTCGCTCGGTCGTGTCGAATATTGTCTGTAATCGAGAGAACGTGCTGGCAGGATGAGATTGGCCGAATGGGTGGGAGTGAATGTGATATACGAGTCGTTTCTGTCGTCTTTGTCCTGCGAACGCGTGTGTAGTTGCTTCGCCAGGAGACACCTCGGTGGACGCACACACACTCGGTGGTGTGTCGCGTCGCGAGATGTAAGAAATTTGCCGGTAATATTAATATACGACGTTTCTCTTAATGGTAGGTCGTAGGGAAGTTTGGTCGAACGACGCGGCGTCATTCGACGGAAAGTACTGACGGAAAAGTCCCCTTGTCTCTGGTGAAAAGTTTTCGTTGAACTTGATGTACTGATTATTTCAAATTGTGCACATTCGGAGAGTCGATCATTTGTCTATCTACATTTGTCTATCACTCTGTCAAGTATTCTAGATTATTTGAATGAAATATATTACGGTGTTTTGTTTGAGTAATAATTTAATCGATAACAGAATTTGTTTAATAGAAATTTAATAGAAATGGATAATAGGATAATGATATAAGAAACATTACGAATCTCAATTTAAATATTTTAACAATTTCTAGTCCGTATTAGGATATGGATTCTGATAGCTTTCACAGATAGTCTCCTACCAGCTTATGATCTAGAGATCCAACTATTCCAGGAATGCCCCCTTCTTCTAATAACTTCCTCAGAAGCGCCTGCCTTCGTATAAAGTAAAGCAAAGATGCCAGTGAAGCTCTACAAGCTCGTATAGAGGCACTTTTCCTGATGGCAGAGGGTAAACATCGATTAACTTATAACGTTCTACTTGAGAAGAAGAAAAGTAATGTAAAAGCTGTAATTTCCTATACCAATTTATTAATGAAATATTAATTTTATAATACACGAATGCTCTGTAATTATTTCTGTCTTGAATTTCATTTTTATACCTCGACGAACGTAAGAAGATATGAGAAATTTTCATCGACAAATCTCAATATATATTTTAATATTTTTAATTTCGTCTTCTATGTCACATCTAAAAAGTTTAAATACCCAAATGTGCACGATAATTATACAATTATGATTAATAAGTAATTGAAGGAATTGACATATTGCTATTATTTTAGAGATACTGTTCTTTGCACCAGGGATCGATTTAAAAAATATTGCCAACCGTCCTACCGTTCGATCAAACTTCCCTCTAAACACGAATTGAACGATCGTAGACGATCCTCCTCCTCGGATGAAATATTCGTATGCTTTTCGTAATTTATTATTAAAAATGAAATAAAAAACAGCCTTTCATCTGCAGTCGTTCAACCGTGATACTCGCTAAGGTACTAACGAAACTATTACTCTAATTAATATAATTAGCATCGATGAAAAGGAAAACAGTCTGTACATATTGTCTTCGCTGTCGTTTCTAATACTTCGTCGTGACTTGTACATGCAGTAGAGAACGAATGGTCGCGTGTGTGGACGAATTTCGTCTTCTTTCCTCGGGGGGGAAAATTTATTTGAACGAATGACGATGGGAAATAATATCGAGTGTAACCGTGCTGAGGATTTTATGCGTTAAATGGTAAAAAAAAGTACCGAAACTCTGTAAACGAGTGACACGCGTGTTTATTGCGCGTTCGTTTGAAAAATAACAGGCGAGCAACGCGAAACACTGACGACGAGTAATGTTAATTAAGAATTAAGACAATGGCGGTGTAATAATTTATTCTCTCGCTCATGGCCTTAAAATTCGCATCAGTGCAGTTCAATATATCTAAACGCATAATAGATGTTATATACTCTGGCACACGACACGAATCTTTCATCCATGTACGAAACACAAATGTACGCGCACGATCAAACACTTGCTGCTATCCTTATCTTGTAACACGAAGTATGAATAAAACCATTGAAAAATATAGTAAAACTGTGTATGCGTTACTCTGATGTTCCATTATGAATGTACGGCACTTAATTAATATCTTCCTCGAAGGGTTGATGTTAATTTCATGTTAAGTATGAGGTTTTAACGAATTAAATAACGCAGCGTTAAATAATTTTAACTGATCATTATCTCTCATCTGTATAATGCAACAAATTTGAAATTAATACTTCGAGGAAGACGTACATTTATACTATATACAGTGGGCCAAACAGCATTTATACGGTGTATTTAGTTTGACTTGCAACTTCGTTACTTCCGGCTTTGGTGCTAAGATAATTATTTCTAAAACAATATACACGAATATGAAGCACAGCAATTACACTTTTACAGATGTGCTTCATATTGTTTCAGGAATAATTGTCTTAGCACGAAAATAATGAGGTCGCAATTGAAACTAATGCACTGTATGAATACTTTTTTAGCCCACTGTATATAAAATACACAGACGAATTTATTTATTACATAAAATTTACATTTATTTAGCTACAACGAGGGACGGCGAAACAATTACATTCCACGGATTCACGGATCAATATTTTCAAACACGCAATGACTGTTCCATTCCACACGGATGTGTACGTGTACGTCACTGTTTATTAAAAGGTATATCCAAAAATCACCCCAGATCCCAAGTAATACTTCGAACCTTCCCATACTTTCCACAAAATCGAAACAACGAAATGTCCACGCCAACTCTACTCGCCCGTTCAAAATTAAAACGCGAGATCCCAACTTCTCATTCGATCCTCCCGCGTAACAAGGTTTCCCCAGAAGGGAGCACACAAGGTTCACGGACGCGTGGCCGCGGAACTTGTTCCGCGCAAGTTCGGGGGCGACAAGTTCGTCGAATGCCACTGAATGGACGCATAGATGGCCGTTGAATGCAGTCGTTTACAGGCACGCGTTCAGCCGTCTGTGTAGCCCGGGTCCATTCATAAGCAAACCAGGAAACGGGGCCAGCCGGAGGAGGATGTCTTATCGCGCGACAAAGCGTCTAATCCGCGTGCCGATTTCCGGGCCGCCTGTTCCGACCCCAGATCCATGCTCCGTCGAACATATCCGACTTAACGGCCGTGGATTATTGAATGCAAATTGATTCCCGGTAGTTGCTGCCGGAGCCAGGCGCGTCCCTTCGAGTTTGGAATTTCTGGCGCGCCTCAATCGCACGATCGTTCCTTGGATCCGTCGTGGAGTGTCGTTGTGTCTTTCGGTGGTTCGGCGTGAAACCTCGTTCGAATACCTGGGATTTTCACGCGAAAACGCGACGGGACTTCTCATGCGTAAGTATTTGGACACAGGTTGGTATGTACCTGCATTAACCCTTTGCACTCCTTTGTCGAGTGTGACACGATATCAGTTTTTATCACAGGGGCTCCTATGTCGAGTGTGACTCGATTTCAGATAAAACCTTAGAATACTAGGGAATTATTGGAAAAATAATTCGGAGTGCAGAGGGTTAATATTGGGGCATTCGTGTATATAAAGTATACAGTAGTTTTATACTTTTGTAGTTTAATAAACGTGTTGGTGAATAGTGCAGAAATGAGTGTCCAGTAGATGTGATTTGAAAGTAACGTATTTAGTAGTCATGTATAACCATAGGAGTGGTTACTAATATATAAAATAAATAAACGATAAAATATTAATATAAAATATTAAAACATATAAAATAAATAAAAGATAAAATATTAATATAAAATATATAAAATAAATAAAAGATAGACTATTAATATATAACTTATAAAAATCTGATAAATGAATAATTTCAATACTACTTCCTTCGTAAATATTTCGGCAGGAAGGTGTTGGAGGATCTAAGTTACGTTCAAAATAACAGTTTCGTGTATGGAAGGGTTAATTCGATGGAGAAATAAAATTTCGTCACAGCGCGGTGGAAATGAAGTTTCATCTTACAAGAGCATGCACTCTCTTTGGTAAAACATATTGAATTTGTATGGTCGAAGTATACTACGAGATCGTACTATTTCAAAGAGCAAGCTTTCCAACACTGATTCATTCGAAATTCCACGCTTTTACCGACAACAAAGAGTGCCCGGCGAATTATCTGAATAGTTCACGTTTCCCTTAAAAAACGTTCGAAGGAAATGTAGAAAGCAGTATATTTGTTTCTACAAAGTTCCAATCCCTTGCTAATAAATTCTTGCGAAACTGCGATATACAAAAAATAAAATAGCTATTGCCTCGTCTATTCAAACAAGCATCGCTCGTTCTAAATTGTAAACCTCCTATCTCAGCGTTCGTTAACATAAATCAATTATTGTTTAATACTCATCCGAGGAAGGCCACTGTATCTCGGTAATTGGAAGAATTAAATCACCGACGACAACACAAAACTAACATCAACGATGAACTGCGCCCGTGAAGTCACACGATTAATCCTACGCCGCGTTGTAATTCAGAATGTATTTTCCCCGGGGTGCTCTTTGCGTCGCGAATTTCATTGATTATAGTCACGTGTATCACCTGGGGGAACGATTGCTGCGAATTAGGTAATTTCCTTAACGATCCTCGACAGCGTAACTTCCGGTGCCCCTAGTTAGCTATCCTCTTAATTACCGTTCGCGACTCGCCGGATACGCGAGATAGTTTCTTTGGCAACTTCGTTTTCGAGATGCTTATTAGGCAGACGGTAGGCCGTGGGTAATCAATGATGAATAAATTTTCCTGGCCGCGTACTCGCGCCTCGGTAATGTTGTCGCTTGTATCTTGAACGTTTCACGCCGATGAGAACTTCTTAAGTAGATTGACGATGAAATAAGTAATCGTAAAATTGGCCCGCTGGGAAATTCTTCGACGAGACGTAGTCAACGTCTAGAGAGTGCCTGGGGATTGTCTAGGTAGTTGGTGGTGAGTTGTGTTCTCGTCGCGGCCACAGTTGGGCCTTGTTAATTTCTCCATTTAACGGACGCGGAATTATGGTAAAGTTCGAGAAATTTTGGTGAATCTTTTATCTCGATGTTTAGATTGGACCGGGCAATAATTCTCTTCGTACTTCTGTGAAGTATACTCATATGGGGTGAACGTTATAGAAATGATTGTATTAGCTGCAAGAAACGTCTCGCGTACATGAAACGCGGTGGTTCTAAACAAAAATAAATACGGTTACGAAATTTCCCACGCGGTTGCGCACGGTTTGCACTCCTTTTGATATTCTTCTGATTATGCAAATTCGGCATGTGAAATGGAAATTAGGGGCCACGCAACAGTCTCTTCATAATCACGTAATTAGATTTTCTGCCCAGTTAAACTAGCACAGAATTTCTGCAGAATATTTTGCGCGCATTGTGAATAAAATAAGAAACACTTCGAACTTACATTTTCTTGCTTCTTTAATTACTCAAATTGTCTTCTACTGCGCATTTATCAATTGTGATTAAAAACTGCATTAAAAATGTGTTCAATTAAAGAGAAATGATAATCACATCGCACGGTAATTAATATAAAATTGAACGGCAGCAAGAGTGAACGGGATGCATGGTCATTAGCTCCTTCTTCGCGTGAAAGCTTTCTGGCGAGAAGTTCTCGTCGTTGGAACGCGTGAAAGATAAAATCACGGAACGGAAAGGGTTGGCTGAAAAACGGATATCGATCGAAAGCTGTTCGCTCGTCCCGTATTGCTGTAGAAACGAACAAAAAGCACGATGTCAGGAACTCGTAAAACCGATTATCACCTTCAAGCAATTATCCAAGCAGCATACTCGTGGCAAGTATCCGGCCCGCCTCCTACGCCCACGTAATTATTCTAAGTTGAACAGTGCGCGGGGTAAAAAGCAGAAAATGACAAGAAAACTTGGGAAACGGATTAAAGGCGATGCGTCATTGCTTTAGTTATTATAATTATCGATCGTGGACCAGGTTGTACGAAGGTTGAAGACGAATATAAGTAGGTATACACTCTTCACGAGAATTACCATATTTAAATCGTGGGACTGAGAGAAAAATATGTTGCGTTTCTGTATTTTTCTATTGAAGAAATTTGAAAATTTCATATATCGTTCGAAACACCGCCGGTCGGGCATGTGTTAATATTTTTTTTTTGAATGCAGGAGTTGTTTATTTGCAATAGAATGCATATTATTAACGCTGTACAGAATTGATTCTGTACACGCCTATCTTATAGAGGGGATCGCGCTGATTAATTTGCTTTTTTTTCGAACTCGATCCGATGATTCTGAGCCGAGTTACAGCCGTTCAAAGTTTCGTCAAAAAATGAATGAATATGACGTCCCATTGTCGCATATAAATTCCTAGAAATGCGTACGCTATTTTACTACTGCTGAGCAGGCGAAACCCGTGGGAACGTCCTTGCAAGGCCGCGACGATCCATTGTCGTAATGCCAAATTAATCACGATTTCCTCATAAATTCTCCAGTTTTCCATTGGCGTAACTATCAATTTTTTTGTATTTAATTTAATTTGCTTCTTCATTTAATTTCTGTTATTTTCGATACGTGTGTTTATTTTTGTATACAATAGCATTTCCCTTCACTTTCGCATTGCAATAACAATAATTACGTGTCACTGGCTAATGTTACAGCAACGAGGTAATTACACGTGAGCAGCTTATTCTCTTCCCTTTCATTTGTCACCTTGTAGATTAAAAAATTACCATCAGAAGCCGAGTATAATTGACAACTATTATAATGTATTATACTTCAGTTTGTTTAAGGATATTATACACGAATGCCATTATTTAGACTTCCCGGCAAGCTAGAACAATGATCAGAGGACATAAATTAAAGCTAGGTGTATCAGCTACCACCTCCAACATTATTCGATATGAGGTTCTTTTGTTATAAACAATTAAACAATTAAAATTGTTATTACGGTTAAGTGGAAATAATGATAGTAACGGGGTATTTTTTCTCGTCTTGCTGATTCTCTCTCCTTTCATTTGAGACGTCGTTTAAATTGTCGTTTAATTTGTTTAAAGCAATTATAAACAAATGCGATTATCTCCGCTTCTACTGGGCCGATTGTAATCAAAGCTATCTTAAGTTAAAGCTCTCGAACCAAGGATCAATGTCTTTTAATTTTAGAACACCACGCTGGTATAAGTCACGGTGAAATTCCCAAATGAATATTTAAATTGTTTATAAAAAAGAAACAGCGCATGGAGCAGTTGTATATCGTTATTTGTCGTGTGGCAGGTTCCTTTACCTTTATTTTAAACACCCGATCATTAATCTAGCGCCTCTAGAACCCGAGATAATTGCAATGACCCGGAGTGTATTTTCGCCAATTATTTAATTGTTTATAACTTTTAAACGACTAATGCCATATTGTTCAATCTGTTGAAGAAGGTAGCCATGGTTGGTAGCTTTAATTTGAGACCGACCCGTTTAAAAAATACCTAGTGGAAGTCGAGAAAAACGCAATTGTTTAAATTAAGGATGTAATCCGGGAATTCGGTTTTCGGGCCGCGAGAAACTGCGAAAAAGGCCGCAAACGGGAGATGGCGCCACGTACTGATTTGTCCTCTGGTCGCGGGGCTCCAGCTCCCCATTACCATTTTCATGTCACTGGCAACGTTACCGACTATGGAAACCGATGTGCCACATGCTTTTTTCTTAGACCAAAATTAAAAGTCGTTTATCTCGGCTCCTGGTGGTTACTTTTCTAACAAATTGGGTGTCAAATGAAAGGTAAAAGAATAAGCTAACCACCTGTAATTATCTCGTTGCTGTAACTTTGTCCAGTTTCCCGCAATTCTTACTCAAATTGTTCAACTATGTACAATAATTCAACCGCGCATGGAATATCGTTGAAATCTATTGCGTATCGCAGCTTAGAGGCAGAATGGAAAGTAGAAAGAAGAAGAGAAAAGGTGCGTGCGGAAGTTGTGGATCACCTCGAGGGGGATCGAGAATGCAACAGCTTGCGACTCGTTAAGGAGGAGCCGCGATCGGTGCGGTATCGTTAAATGACAAAGCGACGAATTCAGTCGTGCTCGTTTCAAATGCAGATCAGCGGGAAAACGACAGCGCGGCTTCATTTCCGGTTCCTACGAGCGATTCCGCGTGAACGCCAAAACCAACATCGGACGGCGTTCGTTCGCGTTCGCGTTTATCGGCGCCATTTTAAAGGGAAATGCGACCCGACTGCGGCAATGCCAGCCCTGAAAAAGTCTGTCACGTGAAAACTCTCATCGACCAGACCCGTGAAATGAATCGTAAATTGCATGGAAATGGTGCTCGCTCTTTCTCGGTCGTCCGTTTACTTGGAATATTTTTAGTAACGCTGCTGTTGACCCAATTAAATGGAACGATAAAGTGAAATGTGCCAATTCGTGCACGTATGCAGCGAAATAATTCCTGTCGCCGTTTTTTAAACGAAGGAATTCTTTCACAGTCATCTGCTTTCTTTTCAGCGAATATTTTAATATTGCGTGTAAAACGTCGAATACAGATGTTTTATTACTTTGATGCGGGAGAAAAGTGATTGCAGCCACTCGATTCTGTGATACATTTGAATTTATGTGTAATGAGAAAATCAACTGTTTAATGTAACGAAATTATTGTGCGATCGATCTCAACTATTTATTAATTATCTGTTAAGATGAGTGTATATTTAACTAACCGCCATTATATCAAGGTAGCGAATGCAGCACGTTCCATGGCATCAATCATTCAGTACAAAGTCATACGTGACATTTTGTCAGCCGCTACTGAATCAAAATTATAATATATATTTACACAGGCCGTTAGCAATCCACTATGAATAATCAGTAATATATATCATCCTCGACCAATAATGTTATCCAATAAAATTTAGTTCTCAAAGATTGCAAGGAATACCGATCTCCTACACAAAATATACTAATATCAAACGTATATTCATAAACATGCGCAGTAATACGACAATTTTATTACAATTAATTTATAAGAAATTCTTAAATTATAATTGTAATTTAAAAAACATACAATTTCAATAATCTACATTTTCTGACTAAATTTTTTTCTCAAGGTGTCCCGTAATCTTCGAAACATGGTAGATATAAAAAACAGACAATAATTGTATTACTTACATGCATCTCGAAGAAATCGAGAAAAATCTCATCGTCTCGGATCGCGTCATCCCCTGTCTAATCGCGAGCTCTATGAAAATCGTTAACACCTTCTACATTCCATTTGCATAGTTCTGAACGCCGCGTAACGCCATTAAAACGGGGAACACCACTGTCGAGGGGTCCACGGTATCGGAGAGTAGCGCGATTAAACTCTTCAATTGATTTAGGGTCAATATATTCTCCGTTTTAGCCGCAAATTCGCTCAAAGCGGTTTCCCCGGTATCGGGGGTAAACGCTATCCTCTTCAATTTGTTTCAATTCAAGGAACAATCCCGCCGTTCAGTTGTGTAGCACAGCACCTCCGGCTGGATCGTTACATTTATTCAATTATGCACTCTTCTATTCGTCCCCGTCCCGACAGAGTGCACACTTCAAAGGCTTGCACACCGAACATTTCCATTTTCCGTGTCGTTCTATCGCGAACAAGCGACCCCGAACCACGAGCCCCTCGGCGTAGAACTTTGTTTCAACTTTAAGCGTCGTGTTTCCAACCCGCCCGCATCCATTCTCGTTACAAAGTGTCGCCCGGCGAGGAAGTATGCTCTGCTATGCTTTAATCGCTCCTTTTTCTTCCCGAAACCGTCCTCCATTATCGTCGACGTGCCGCCGCCACCGCCTCCTCTAATCTGTTCAGCTTTTCGTAGCTCAGCCTAGATCTTCTTGCCGCTTCGCGGTTTTACTTTTGAAACCGTTCCTTTGCGTGCGTTCTTTCATGCTGGATTACAGGTATGACACGCCGCATCCGCGGCTGCGGTTGGATTCTTTCAGCGAAATATATCGTCCTTAGGTTTTCGTTGTTTCGCGGATGGAAATTGTAGAACGAGGGGAAGCACGGTTTTGGATTTTGTTAGAAAGTTTGGTGTAGGTGAAGTATTATACATTGTGGCATTTTTCTTTGGGTTTTATCAGAGGGAAGGGATTTGTCGTTTGGATCGTTTTGCTGTAACAATATTGTTTCGTTATGTATTTTATTGTTACGATTATTTTGAGGTATGCCGAAGTACGAAGTACTGGAATCATCTTTGTGATATTGTATATATTTTATTGTTAAAGCCCTTTCATTTGCAAGGTAGCGAAACCTAGTTTGATTCGATTAACGGGCTTGAAAAATATTTCTTATGGAAAGAGCGTTTAGAGGAAAATGAACTTATATTTTGACTTTGAAAGATCTTACGAATTTATACGTTTTTGTTTGCGGCAATATGCTTCCAAGTTCGAGCAAGTATTCCCTCTAATGATAGAAGAGAAATTTTCGTACGAAGTGTTCATTCACCAAAGCATTCGGAGGAAATTGTCAGGCCAATCGATAGTTTCTGGCTGAGGCGTAGTTCGGTTCGGCCAACTTGAAAATTCGATTAAGAGACCTGGTATGGAGATTTCCCTGGAATGTTCCCCAATTCGAAACTGTTCGACGCAGGAAGAAAACTTTCCTGCACGCTTTCCTGCGGGTCGCTAAGAAGATCATCTGTTCAGAACCACAAATTATGGGTTTGTTTTCGCGCGAATCGTATAAATCTTTAGCTTCCTTCGCGTGAACCCGATCCTGTCATTATTAACCACCGACGACAGGAAGAAAAGACGCGGGTCGCTTAATTTAAAACGAGAAAAAATACTTCTTTAACCTATTCCTGAATGCCTGTCGTTGAAATCCTTACGTGGCATTCTAATATCATGATTTCTCGACGAATAATGATAGTTGTTAAAACGTGGCACAGATTTTGTTGAAGTATTGTGGTTGCCATACCCGAAAACAAGCGAATTAGTGTACACGTAGCCACGTTAGGACATAACCGTCATTATCCAAGGGCTGCGACAAAGCATGCGCCTCCTACCAAGAGGAAACTTGTAATCCCGTCCCGAGAAAGTTGCCAGCACTGTACGGTAATTATAAGTTCGTTAATTGGCAAGTGGACCAACCCATGCTGTTACAGGCGTCAGCGCGAGACAAGCAGGAGAATGACGATGACGAATAGACAAAGAAGACCCTTCTCCCTGATCGATGTGCCAAGATAACCAATTCTGATATCGTTAAATCGGCCGGCATTCGATAGAAAATACGGCGATAATAGTATGGATTGCATAACCGTGTCGCAATCGATCCGGGAAGAATAGGGGAACACTGGTCGCCAGAAGTGGAGAAAGGAGGTCATTTAGGAGCTATTATAACTTTTGTTTGCACGTAATTGCGCGGTGAACTTCTCCCGTAATGAGTAGACTGCGGAAGTTCATGCAATTACGATATGCAGTGAATATGCAGAGTATATGCATGATGTATGCAAAGTATATGCAAGATATATGCAATGTACATGCAGGGTAAATTCGATAAATATACACTTGCATATAGACTAGAAAATTTTGGACAATTATGTTTAATCATTAATTACTGTATTTCACAATATATGGGCATTACACAAACTGTTATAAAAAATAATTATATTATACAGCTTGTACCATCAAAACACAATATAACATGAATATTAAACTTCTAAACATACAAAACACTATGTAACATAAATATTAAACTTTCACACACTTGATCCGTAAATAAAAAAGATAATGCCATTTTGACAACCCCACAGGGTGAAATCTGTACTGTAAATGATCAAGGCAAAAGGACGCTCTTTCCTTCTTCGGACTGTATATATGTTAATGGGCAGCATTTTTAACACAAAATGTAAATGGGAATGAAAGGGGACATTTTTCTGTTTATTAAAATATAACTACTTCCCTGACGATACGACGCGGCCTGCACCCCCGGCCGACTTATCTTAAAATATATCGTTAACCATTAGGTTTAGGATCAACATAGGTTTATACTTTTCTACTTACAATTTAATGTTCTTTCGAACTGCGGTGAGAAAAATATATCCTTTCATTTAAAAAAAGGAAGTTGACTTTGAAATTTCGGAAACTATACCACCGACGAGATATAGGAATAGACAAGACATCCAATGTATTTTTTCGGCCCGAATTTCTGGGTGCCTGAGGGACCCATACCATTTCCAAGTCACTCACAACGTTACCAACAGATTATAGAAAACAATGCGAATATTAAATAATTTTAAAGAATTCTTTTGTTCTTTGTAGCAATGAAAGGCGGCAAAGCGTAGCAAACAATTAATGTTAATTAAAAATATTAAAAAAACATTACAACACGTTTTCTTATTTCAATTGTAGTATTAATAAATGAAATAATTTTGAAAGTTATACTTTACATTATTTTCTGGTAAATGACAATAAATGATATAGAACTACTTACAATCGAGCTAAGAGTCGTATATTTTTTTAACACCCAAACAATAAAATTGCCGCAATGAAAAACTTGTGACGATCTTGTATACTACAATTATTACTTATATAGTTACTATACAAATTCTTTAATTATCTTTTTCATTGGGGCAATTTTTTTGTTAATGAAAGACACCATTTTTATTCTTAATTTTATTCTTTTCAGCTACGTATTCTTACAATTATTGACCTGTTGTATTTTTCATTACGTACTAGCACCGGTGCAAAATATATTTAATTCAATCTGTACAAAGGCGATCTAGAGTGGAATTAACAATTAATTTGTCAAATATGTAACACTGTATGTTAGTCTAGCTTTCAAAAACAGAATTGATGAGAAGAGAAGTAAAGAAAGTGATGGGGAAGTCTTAAAGACTAAATGTATAATCGAAATGAAATAAGGGGATAAGTAATGGGGATAATGTGTAAGTATATAAGTAAGTATGGGATAATGGAAGGTCTAAATGTATTAAAACGGGAGCAATGCATCAGTACCAAAGTAAAGAGGGAACAGGAAAGAGTCAGCAATTAATAGCGCAGAAATGACTTAGGAATTTGTAATGAAACAGAGAGGAAATGAAAGGATGTGTAATAGACGTGCGATAAAGAGACAAGAAATAGTGCGATGCATAAGGTGGAGAAGGTATGAAAAGGAAGAGAAGAAACAGAAACAGAAGATGAGAGTGGAAGAGTTCATATAGTATTGCAAAGATAGGTTTATATGTACACTAACCAAACTTTCATTGCTGCGAGACCGAAATAAAGAATAATACCGCTGCTAGTATGTATTTATCACATGCTGGAAAGTTATTTAAAGGAAAAAATATTCACAAATGCATTTACCTGTGCTAATGAGCTTGATTGTTGTGGAATAAAATGAACAATGGAACTTGCAATGTTACCGTAAATATTAATTTTTATGTACATTGTAGCAATGTGCTTCCTAACACTTTATTGATATGTAAATGAGTGTACGAAACGGTTTTCGAGGATAATTAACATAATTTGTTGAACCAAATTATAGCACCGCTACTTATAAACAGGTGTCTGAATGTAGGTACCACTCACATCCCTGTCTTACCTAATACGATAAATAATTGATTGAAAAGGGGCCCCGGTGCCCCACAAAAGGCCCCGGTGCCCCACAAAAGGCCCCGGTGCCCCACAAAGGGCCCCAGTGCCCCAAAAGGCCCCAGTGCGCCAAAGGGCCCCAGTGCCCCAAAGGGCCCCAGTGCCCCAAGAAGCCCCAGTGCCCCAAAGGGCCCCAGTGCCCCAAAAGGCCCCAGTGCCCCAAGAAGCCCCAGTGCCCCAAGAAGCCCCAGTGCCCCAAAGGGCCCCAGTGCCCCAAAAGGCCCCAGTGCCCCAAGAAGCCCCAGTGCCCCAAAGGGCCCCAGTGCCCCAAGCAGCCCCAGTGCCCCAAGAAGCCCCAGTGCCCCAAAGGGCCCCAGTGCCCCAAGAAGCCCCAGTGCCCCAAAGAAGCCCCAGTGCCCCAAAGGGCCCCAGTGCCCCAAGAAGCCCCAGTGCCCCAAAGGGCCCCAGTGCCCCAAGAAGCCCCAGTGCCCCAAAGGGCCCCAGTGCCCCAAAGGGCCCCAGTGCCCCAAGGAGCCCCAGTGCCCCAAGAAGCCCCAGTGCCCCAAAGAGCCCCAGTGCCCCAAAGGGCCCCAGTGCCCCAAGAAGCCCCAGTGCCCCAAAGGGCCCCAGTGCCCCAAAAGGCCCCAGTGCCCCAAGAAGCCCCAGTGCCCCAAAGGGCCCCAGTGCCCCAAGAAGCCCCAGTGCCCCAAAGGGCCCCAGTGCCCCAAGAAGCCCCAGTGCCCCAAAGGGCCCCAGTGCCCCAAAAGGCCCCAGTGCCCCAAGAAGCCCCAGTGCCCCAAGAAGCCCCAGTGCCCCAAGAAGCCCCAGTGCCCCAAAAGGCCCCAGTGCCCCAAGAAGCCCAAGGGCCCCAGTGCCCCAAGAAGCCCCAGTGCCCCAAAGGGCCCCAGTGCCCCAAAGGGCCCCAAAGGGCCCCAGTGCCCCAAAAGGCCCCAGTGCCCCAAGAAGCCCCAGTGCCCCAAAGGGCCCAGTGCCCCAAAAGGCCCCAGTGCCCCAAAAGGCCCCAGTGCCCCAAGGAGCCCCAGTGCCCCAAGAAGCCCCAGTGCCCCAAAAGGCCCCAGTGCCCCAAAGAGCCCCAGTGCCCCAAAAGGCCCCAGTGCCCCAAAAGGCCCCAGTGCCCCAAAAGGCCCCAGTGCCCCAAAAGGCCCCAGTGCCCCAAAGGGCTCCAGTGCCCCAAGGAGCGCCAGTGCCCCAAAAGGCCCCAGTGCCCCAAAGGGCTCCAGTGCCCCAAGGAGCCCCAGTGCCCCAAGGAGCCCCAGTGCCCCAAAGGGCCCCAGTGCCCCAAAAGGCCTCAGTGCCCCAAAAGGCCCCAGTGCCCCAGTGCCCCAAAAAGGCCCCAGTGCCCCAAAAGGCCCCAGTGCCCCAAAGAGCCCCAGTGCCCCAAGAAGCCCCAGTGCCCCAAAAGGCCCCAGTGCCCCAAAAGGCCCCAGTGCCCCAAGGAGCCCCAGTGCCCCAAGAAGCCCCAGTGCCCCAAAGGGCCCCAGTGCCCCAAGAAGCCCCAGTGCCCCAAAGGGCCCCAGTGCCCCAAAAGGCCCCAGTGCCCCAAGGAGCCCCAGTGCCCCAAGGAGCCCCAGTGCCCCAAAGAGCCCCAGTGCCCCAAAGGGCCCCAGTGCCCCAAAAGGCCCCAGTGCCCCAAGGAGCCCCAGTGCCCCAAAAAGGCCCCAGTGCCCCAAAAGGCCCCAGTGCCCCAAGAAGCCCCAGTGCCCCAAGGAGCCCCAGTGCCCCAAAAGGCCCCAGTGCCCCAAAGGGCCCCAGTGCCCCAAAAGGCCCCAGTGCCCCAAGAAGCCCCAGTGCCCCAAAAGGCCCCAGTGCCCCAAAGGGCCCCAGTGCCCCAAGGAGCCCCAGTGCCCCAAAAGGCCCCAGTGCCCCAAAGGGCTCCAGTGCCCCAAGGAGCCCCAGTGACTCAAGAAGCCCCAGTGCCCCAAGGAGCCCCAGTGCCCCAAAGGGCCCCAGTGCCCCAAAAGGCCCCAGTGCCCCAAGGAGCCCCAGTGCCCCAAAAGGCCCCAGTGCCCCAAGGAGCCCCAGTGCCCCAAAGAGCCCCAGTGCCCCAAGAAGCCCCAGTGCCCCAAGGAGCCCCAGTGCCCCAAGGAGCCCCAGTGCCCCAAAGAGCCCCAGTGCCCCAAAAGGCCCCAGTGCCCCAAGAAGCCCCAGTGCCCCAAAGGGCCCCAGTGCCCCAAGAAGCCCCAGTGCCCCAAGGAGCCCCAGTGCCCCAAAGAGCCCCAGTGCCCCAAAAGGCCCCAGTGCCCCAAGAAGCCCCAGTGCCCCAAAAGGCCCCAGTGCCCCAAGGAGCCCCAGTGCCCCAAAGAGCCCCAGTGCCCCAAAGAGCCCCAGTGCCCCAAAGAGCCCCAGTGCCCCAAAGAGCCCCAGTGCCCCAAGGAGCCCCAGTGCCCCAAGAAGCCCCAGTGCCCCAAGAAGCCCCAGTGCCCCAAGGAGCCCCAGTGCCCCAAGAAGCCCCAGTGCCCCAAAGGGCCCCAGTGCCCCAAAAGGCCCCAGTGCCCCAAAGAGCCCCAGTGCCCCAAGGAGCCCCAGTGCCCCAAAGAGCCCCAGTGCCCCAAAAGGCCCCAGTGCCCCAAGAAGCCCCAGTGCCCCAAAGGGCCCCAGTGCCCCAAGAAGCCCCAGTGCCCCAAGGAGCCCCAGTGCCCCAAAGAGCCCCAGTGCCCCAAAAGGCCCCAGTGCCCCAAGAAGCCCCAGTGCCCCAAAAGGCCCCAGTGCCCCAAGGAGCCCCAGTGCCCCAAAGAGCCCCAGTGCCCCAAAGAGCCCCAGTGCCCCAAAGAGCCCCAGTGCCCCAAAGAGCCCCAGTGCCCCAAGGAGCCCCAGTGCCCCAAGAAGCCCCAGTGCCCCAAGAAGCCCCAGTGCCCCAAGGAGCCCCAGTGCCCCAAGAAGCCCCAGTGCCCCAAAGGGCCCCAGTGCCCCAAAAGGCCCCAGTGCCCCAAAGAGCCCCAGTGCCCCACAAAGGGCCCCGGTGCCCCACAAAAGGCCCCGGTGCCCCACAAAGGGCCCGGGTGCCCCGGTGCCCCAGAAAGGGCCCGGGTGCCCCACAAAGGGCCCCGGTGCCCCACAAAAGGCCCCGGTGCCCCACAAAGTGCCCCGGTGCCCCACAAAAGGCCCCGGTGCCCCAGAAAGGGCCCCCTTCCAGTGCCCCGAATGGGGTCCTAGTGCCCCAAAAGGGGTCTTAGTGCCCCAAATGGGGTCCTAGTGCCCCAAACAATTTTTTATCAGATGTATAATTTAAAAGTTATAATTTAAAAGTGTGCATGTTATATGCAACGTATATACAGAATGTGCAACATATATGCAGCATATGCAATGTATATGCAATATGCAAAATATGCAAAATAAAAAAATTTATTTTTGAAAACGTTTAATGCTGAAACGTGTTTCTGTCGAAGTCCCATTTGTTTAATCCATTTCCCCAAAATATGCATTTGCATAAACTTCCGCAGTCTAGTAATGAGTCATTTTATTAGGTGAATCAAACCATAGCACAGCTTTTTGCATATTCGTGTAGTTCAGTTTGTTGCTTGTATTAAATTAGTGAATTAGTTATTTTAAATTAAAAATTCAGATGAGCACAAGTGTCACACACTTGTTTAACATGCTGGCAGATGTTTTTAATATTTAAGGAATTATTTATTACTTTGCATTTCGCACTTTTGTTCATTTGCTCGTCGAATTCTGTCGCGAAGAATTTTCTCTTTAAATTAATCAATGTTGCGCGACAAATTATATTGACCGAACGCAAGTTACAATTTCTCTGTAAATTAAAACATTTCCAATTTAAGAACCAAAGACGACTGCCATTGTAATTCGACTGGCTTGACATTTGTACAGGACTGTTCTCGATCGTACAATAAATACGAAGCTCGAATCGAAGAAAAACGAAACGTACAAGCACGAGGCAAATAGCGATTGTGGAAACTGTGGCCAAAAGGAAGAAATCGCTGAATGGGATTGCCAGACCGTAATTCGAGTCCCGCTCTTTTATTCACTGAACGACTGTTCTAGCCATACAGATGTCTAAGCCAGTGACAACTTCTTTCATACTTTATCATGTAACCACAATTCTGTTTACCATATGTACAACGTAACTAGCATGTCACACATAGATGGGAACGTTTACGACGACACAGAAACCACGAATCTGTTTAAATCACGTAAATATCGAAGAAATATAACATACAATTCCCCAAAATCGTACATTTCCCAAAAATCAATTAGTTCTTCTCGAAACCAGCTAAAGCACAGGATTTTTCATCACAAAGGGTATCAGAATATTTCGATTACATATTTCCAATAATATGAAGACAATCTTTTGATCCCAATCATTTCTGCGCCATCATAGACACAATGCTGTCCAGTCAACAGGAAAATGCATTGTTACCCCGAAGCATTTCCCCGTGGCGGCTACTTCAGCCCTATAATAATCAGATATAAAGAACCAAGCGTAATACAGGAGACGCCCTGAACAAAGTGCATCAACCCATACGGGGCTGGTCGTTATTTCAGGGCCAGTTAACTTCTAACGACTCGACGACGTTGCTGCTCCAAGAACGCCATTTTCCAGCAGGAACACGGCGAGCTAAGAATCTCGCGAAGCGTCACGATCGCAACTTCCGGAAACTCTATGGCGCGTGCCAACTGTTCCTGCGGATGGATTTCGTGAATTCCAAGACGGTTGCCTCGAAGTTGTGCGATACGCGATTGTTCGCTGGTATGCAATGAAAACACATTACGCCTGCTTTTTTCTGGAATATAAAAACGAAACTCTGGTGCATAAAAATCGTTCGTTCATTGCTTTGAAACCTTGAGAGAATGAAACAACGAAGCTTGAACTTTTTTTGCTATTTTTAAATACGTGATAAAATGATTTGGTTGTTATAGTATTATAATTGGAGGGTTTTCTCTTTCAATTAGTAAGTCATGTGAAAATTGTTAAGAGGACTATAGATTAAAATAATCACTGCTTTCTACGCAGATTTAGTGTATACTTAAGTTCTACTGCGAGTTGCAGGATTTCTGTGGTAGCTATTCGGTCGCGTAATGGTTTACAGAATAGTGAATCCTGTTTTCATTTCGTTGCCTTTAAATCGCGGAAGTAACGGGGAATTTAATTAGAGTAAAAAGTATATTAAATTTTAAGCGAGTTAAAGGGACTTTTTTTCCCGTGGAATCTCAGTACGCGTTCAAAGTGAAACGAATGTAAATGAAAACAGGCTTCAAATTCACTACACTCCAGGTGCACGAATTGTTCTGTGCTGTAATGATTCATTTATTTGCACCTGGTGCAACGCTCTGTAACGACTTAAATAGATATTCCTTTTGCAACGTAACCAATGGTCGTTGTGCAAACCATCTACCCAATGAATGTCACCCCATAAATTATTTCTTATTCAAAACAATAATCTTTAAAAAAAATTACCTAAATACAGAAATTTATATAAACGAGAATTATTTCGGAAAACTTCGAACAATAAATAAATACCCATAAATGATCCACGTTCTTTCTAATTGAATTGAATAAAATACACAACACTTGATTTAAATTATGTATTCATAATTCTCGCTTAAAATTTATTTAAATACTTCCTTTTTCCACTTCTCAGTGTGCCTCCAATAGTTTATATCCGTTCTATGTCACGAGTATGCGACTAGAAAATTGGAAACTAATATCTTATCTGATAGAGGGGGTAATTATTTTTCCGACCTCGAAAGGGCCACGAAGTAGCACCCGAGGGCGACGAGTTCAAATTGCAGACAGCGAGCCATCGCCTTTGTTATTCGAGTGCGCATTAATACGCGGCCATTTTACACTGTACTGACAAAAGACAATATGATGAGACGCGCAGCCGCGATGAGCCGTGCACTTGTCCGCGGCAGCTGCCGGATGCTAATTACTGTCTGTCCCCGGAAATTATAATTAGACCGCGCAATCAACGCCGAGACAGGATTCCTTCCTCGGCCGTCTTAACGAACGCGACCACCGAAACGAAAAAGAACGAGCAGACCGATGCATTTTTCACTCCCCGGTCCATCTTTTATTTCCCTGGTACTCGTCGCGTTTCAGATGTTACCGCGAATGAAATATCTTGGTCGAGAGAATATTCTGGCGGCAACACGATACCTTTCATTATTATTTTTTCGTTCCATTTCTTTTGCGTTTTATTACGAAGGAAAGTACAAGAAAGGGGAAGAATCGTTTTCAGAAGTGGGTATTATTATTTATTGCTGCCGTTGTTAAGGATACCAGTAATGAAAGGAATGCGCAGCGTCTTGCGAATAACTTTCAACCACTCTGTTTGACATTCTTTCCTTAATTGTATTCTATTCTTTTATGTAAAAGTACGTGCTTAGTAACATTCTTTTATTTTTTATAAATTGCGAAGTATTTCAATTCGATCGTTGGCACGAAATTGGAATCGACGTTGAACTGTATTTTCAGTAGTATAGGTCAACCATGTGGTCTGTTATAGTTCTTATACGGAACGACTTAATGATTGATACGTATTTTACGATACGTATGTTAAGTAGTACCGTACAATGATATGACCTACGATATTTAAGTAGTGCAGCTCAATGATAAACGTCAGCTTATATATTTCAGTAGTACAACTCAATGATAGAACTAATTATATTAAAAATGGCCCGATTCAATGATATAACCAGTGCCATTTTTTAATAATACAATTCAATGATAATTACTAAATGCACAATTCAGTGGTACAGCTCAACGACAGCGCTCACCGCATCGTTTAAGTAGTACAAGTCAATAAATGAATGCTGACAAACGCTAACGCTCGTTGTACCTAAGTTAGGTTCGGATAGAAAACAATACCGAATACTTTCGTTACACGACTGGCTTGCTATTGCGAAATAATAAAATGCAAGAACTGCAGAACAAAATTGCTTCGCTTTTGTGCCAGATATTTACCCGAAAAATTATGCACCACTCCACGATTCCTATTGTCCACGTGTCAGCGGTAATCGCTGAATCGGCCTTTGCCATTTTGCGCCTTTGGCGCGCCGCTTTCTGCCGGTTGCACGAAAAAGGTAACCGCGAAATTCCATCGTCTTTACACGAAGCAGGTTCGCGAGTTCAAGCGGTTAGATATTCATTAGATATTCAGCAACCCGTGAGAAGTTAATCTGCTTATCTGCCGCGGCTGCTTTTAGCATTCTGCTTCGAGCCGACGATTTTGCGTAATTGAATGCATAATTTCTTCAAAGGGAACGATTCGACGTCTTGCCACACGAATTGGAGTACACGGTTCACTTGACAATTGCCTCTCTCGATCCTCTTCTTTTTCTTATTTTTATTGTTTCCCCCGCCATGCTGCTCCGTTCGAGTTGGTTCCTTTGCCGGTCGCAACGAGGAACGGAAACGCGGAGAAGGGGACGAAGAAAAAAGCAGCGGAAGAAAGGCCGCGAATTCCCCGGAGCAGTCACTTTCTTAAGCCTCGTGAAATTTTAAAAATACAAAAACCAGAGCTTCCGCTCCAATGCCGAACTTGCACTCGAGATTTTTCGATAAGAATTCTCTAGACAGGTTAAACGTATTTGGCGCTTGAATAAATAAATAGACTGAAGGATCCAGTGAAAGGCAGTGGAGCTGTTAGGTAGACTGAGGCTATACACTAGTCCCTTGATCTAGGTGGCACCCTATGTACGCGATCTTTCCACTGTGTTTATTGAAATTATTAAGCAGCAATGAATACTATATATTGTTGGTCTTGCAGACAGACACATCATTTTCATATTTTAATCAGTGCTGTCTTGGAGTAATACTTTCTTTGGATAATTTTAAAATATAGAATGCATAAGTTACATTTATATTTTGATGCTATGTACTCGTAGAATGCTTTATATCTATATCTTGCATTCTATTAATATTTCTTCGTGAAAATTGAAAGCAGGATTCCAGCCACTAGAAAACAAAGAGCGATACCTACCTTGTATTTCTTGCCCATTTTTATGTATCGTGTATTTCGTTGCATACGGGGCCGCGAATTAAGATCAATCTCCGCAGGTATCGTGCAAAACGCCATTGCATTTCCTCGCGAGCACAGTCGAAGCAGAAGTTCGTTCAGCTCTTTCGAAGGCAAAGGGAAACCGAGAAGGTCGGAAAGTTTCCTTTAACCGTGTCAAACTTTCTTCCTGACCTTTTCGCCCTGTCGCCACCCAGACCCGCGGTTTCCGATATACCACCCGCCAATAAGCTTCCACCGTCCAATTTTTCGCGACTCGTGAATTCGACGCCTCGTGAAATAGGCGTCTGCAACTTCCGGCCGGACTGTTGCTCGATCAAACGCGTAGCTACCATGGAATATCGATTTGAGTGTTATAAACCCCTATTTAGGAAAGTAATTATCAGCGTCAAACGAATTTACAAGGCAGAGTGGCGTTTAAAGTAGCTTTGCCTGCTTACGACATCTTAATAAATCAGACTGTTTTAACGACAATAATGAAAATAGGAATATTGAGAATAATAATAGTAAGCGAGGATAATAATAGTAATAATAATGATGACGTTAAAATATGTTTGTCCAGTTGAGAGATATGTGAGTCGAAGTTTCTTGCAAGCTGTTAATTTTCACTATTTTATAAATTTCAGTCCTATTTAATTTTTGAAGCGGTCTCACACTTTTGTCCGGTTCACATTTAGATATATTTCATTTATTATAAACATTTATCTATGCATATTACTCATAGGAAATCAAGGGTAATTTCGTCCAAAATTATTGGCTTATCGATCCTGGCACAGTTTTAAACTCATTAAGATCTCGAAGATATTCAACCGATTTAACCCACTTTTCCCTATACGAAACTTGCTGTACAGGAGTCTGCCTTAGACTCTTATATAATTCATCTAGACAAACTTACCTGATCTGTACATACATGTGCACGTCGTGCTCCCGACTGGTAATTGTACTTGCCGAACGAAATAATAAATCTGAGAGTTTCCAATTATTTAATCATAGATGAACCTAGGTACGATATAGTTATTTCATTTAGACAGACATAACATCACTGGGTAAATGTGACAGATAATTTAATAACTTTACCATTGCCAGGAAGCTAAAGTTACAATTAGGAAAATACATTGGAAAATAATAAAATTTGATTAGGAAATATAACAAGATGAAATTCTAGATGCTGTACGAGGAAAGTAAATTTACTTATCTCGTTCGCAGGAACAAAATGAGAATCAGTTAATTGACATTCACAAGTTTAATTAGGAAACTAATAGTATCAGATTTGAAACCATTTCTCTCGAATTGTTAATCGAATAATCAGAAGTAAAATTAAAGTAGAATACCTATGTAGAAACGAATTCCCTATTTTTAGGATAGAAAAGAAATTGCTGACAAACGAAAGGGAAATCGTGGAGGGAGTAGAACGATTATCAACGACTATCGCAGAGCTTCTCGTGGACAGGAACGCCTTCGATCGCGTCGATCGGATCGATCTATAAATAAAAGCGAAATCAGATTGAACAGGATTTCGGGGTCGTACAATATTGGCGGCCTTCCAATATCAGCGACGTGGGTTCTTGGGTAGAATTCTGTTGACCGGCTGAAATCCAATCCATTTGGCCTGACCCAGAATACCTTGTTCGCGGAGCACACGAAATTCATCGCCTTCGAGGAGCTTTCAAATATTTATATAAAACATTGGGGCCACCGCTACGTATCTGACTCCATAATGTCGTACTTTTACCCTATTCGAGCAACAGTGAAATGATTTACGACCAAGGGATCATTTATTGAATGAAGTTCCCTGTAACTCGTTTCACGTTACCCGATATAGATTCATTCGATATTTCCCTGTGAAGAACATTATTTCATAACTCCGTTTCGATTAATGATTGAAAGCTAGAAATTAAACATTCATTGCGACGGTGCCAAAAAAATTTACTCGCAGAAAATCTTAAAATAAAATAGTTACTTAGGTACTTAAAGTGACTGCTTCAAGTTTAGAAAATACGTCATCGATTTCCCATAAGATAAAACGAAAATTACATATATTTCTCTGATTATTGATTATAGTTATATATTGACATTTTTTATATTTAATACTGTCAGTTATATAGTTTTATTTAATTCGTTAATGCAATCGTTGAATTTAACACGAGCCTCTTGTATTATAAAAGAAGACCTGGGCACAGTTGAAGCCTTCAATTTATTAAAACAGGAGAGGCTCAAAAGGAATAATGCCTATTTATCTATTCATTGAGGAAAACTGTTAGAAAATTATCCCAGAAACGCGCAATAAAATTATGAAGCAAGAAAGTTTCTGCCAGAGGGAAGTTTCACCGTGATTAAAAGATGCCATGGAGTGATTGCTTGAACCGTGAAGAAAGTTTGCCCCAAAAAGATACTTCCAGTTAGCGGTTGATACCGCTTTGATTGGGGAAATAAAAAGCCCGTGTCGAGTTAAGACAGATCAGCAGAAAAATCTCGGTAATTACGGGAGTACCCTGAGAAATTTATAGGACGATGTTTTTGTCTAATGACGAACGACATGTTATTTTCAACATACCGTTCCAACAAATTAATCGGGGAGGAACGAAAGCGATACACGAGCAATGGACAGCAATTAATATTAAGATCTTTGCTCCGAGAAAAAAAATGAGACGCATGATTCATTAACGTCTAATGGCCGAACGACGAGCACCGCGATTCGAATATTCCGCGGGTTTTACGATGCAGCATGTCTGCTCATAAACTAATTAACCATCGTAAAACATTCGATGGGGCGAATAAGTATATTCGCGAAATTTGATCGGCGAATCGTAAAGGCATCCAATTACCTGTAGGAAAAGAATCCCCGAGGAAAAGAACAGATCAAATATTTTACTGGCGAATTTATAGATTTCTCCTTGGAATATTTTGCTTCGAAACCATTATACGAATATTACGAAAAATTGATCCCCGTTAATTTATTATTATCAATGGGGATGAAAGATCCTTGATCCAATAGACCATTAAAAAATTGAATATTCCATCAAAAATATTACGTAGATAATTCACCACCAACCCCTCATTAATCGAACACTGTTATCCACCCTTACAATTATCACTATCATTATTATTAACGAGGAAGAATGGTCCTAGCACACACGACGCATTAAAAAAGGGAATACGAGCGAATACATATTACATTAAATGAGTCACGTAATAATAGCATCGTATTCCAAGAAACCACGAGGCAACCTACGCTTGTCATCCCTTTCTATCAACACACTTCTGCCCCTCCGTCCATTCTGGTAATTCGATTCTGGGCACAGGGTGTCATCACAATGGACCACGCTGAGAACACCACTCGTCGAGGACGAATTTTTTGGGCGACGTCGTTCGAACGTCAGCGGCGTTTCATGTGGCGCCAAAGACGTCACGGCTGGGACATTATCCGTGAATAAGGGACGGTAAATGTGCGCGTACCACAGATCCTCGCCGCGATTATCGGAAAAACGATCTCCGTCTGACGTGTGATGGCTTTATGAGCTCTGCTCGCATCCCTCTTCCGCTCCTTCGCCCTCTTCGCCAGCCTGATCCACCCGTTTTCTTTGATAAGACGGAACAGGATCCACTGGCGCTTGAGGAAAATTGCGGAGATTACAAATAACGTCCGAACGTAAATACCATCCCGGCGGAGAAGATGATCGGGGGATTCTACACGGCGGATTAATAGATCGGTTTTGATCTTCCTGAATGCTGTGGAACGCTTTTGAATGAACGGGACGAACGCTTGTTCGCGAGTCGTTCGAAGAATTCTGGTCCACTCGTGGGAAGAAAATGTTGTGGTAATTGTGGTTACCGATCTTTTGTGGTGCAGAAGTGGTTATTATAGATTTGTAACGGTTTGGGCTGGGAACATTTTTATTTTCAAAGGTGGAGGTAAATGGAGGAATTGAACGATGAGAAAAATATTGAAGAGTTCTTGCGTTGATTTTATTTAGGATATTTGTGGTGGTGATAGTATTTCGTGATTTTATAGATATGTCTATACTTTTTTTTTATCATTATAGGGGTGTTAAGTGGTAATATTGTTAGGTGCTTCTGCAATGTATTTGTCTCTTTGAGTTTTCTATGTCCTACGTGGTTCGAAATCGAAATACTTTTCTGCGTTGTTTATCTGATATTTTCTAACGTTCCTTTAATACGTTTACTTTGAATAGGAAACAAATCTGTTAATGTTGATTCCAAGTTTACTCACAGTTGTCACTTATTGAACTCTGTCCTATTATGCGAATATTTATTATTTTTCTTGATTATTGCTGAAATGATTAGCATTTTAGAATATTATTGTATGATTAACGTAGATGTTCCCAACAAAGTTTAGAGAAACGTCATTTCATTTGGTCAATTGCTCGGGGTTAATTTGCAGGCAGCGAAGTAAGAAGTTCTAATTTTATGTATTTAGGCTAGACACGCGTAAGACTTTCTCAGAGTTGTTTAAAAGGGAATTAACCATTCCCAAATATTCATGCATATTCACGCCATTGGCAAGTTCGTTAACGCAGCAGTTTAATCATGTCGGTATTATGCCGCAAAATTTGATCTTGCAAATCCGTGTGGCATAACGAATGTAGTTCCGAAATTGTACGTCACAGCGAACTTCGTTGCTGGAAGTATGCTCCGTATGGAAGAAAGTTTAGGATACATATAATGCTAGTCTTTTGATTTGCTTTGCAAATTTACTGCACGACTAAGTGGTGTTTGTTATTTTAAATGGAATTCAAGTTAATCGATTGCGTTTTACCGGCAACATATATCTTGATCGTAAATTCAATTACGAATTTACATAATTTGTATAGGCTTTTCGTTCTCAATTGGTTTTCATGGCGACGATTTTATTCGAAACCCAATTTTCTTAAATGTTGAATAGCAGTAAATTATTCTATCACATTATTTTACTTCATGTTTACTTAACAGTGTCACGAATTTTTCTAAATCCAACGTTAACATTTCAATGTAGATTAATTGATACCACACATATATTACATATTTTAACTCGCCGAAATGGGAAAAGAAAATCGATTTTCGAATATAAAAAATAAAATAAAACTATAGCCGGGAGAAATCCAGGGCAAAGACCAGTGAAAATTGAAATTCCAGTCCCACGTCGAATCAACCCCCGTAATCTAGATCTAACAAATACACAAACCCTTACGAATTTCCACCGAACATCACGCTGAATTCGGAACGTCTTATATTTACTTTCAACGCCGTTCGCCGTTGCATCACCGTTTTATCCTCTGCAATGCACCACTTAGTACACTTTCGTTTCCATCGCGACTGAAACACCCCTACCGTCACTTAAAGTCCCCCCGGTTCTCATCGACTCGGTATCTCGCCAATAATGGCCGGTGTCGCGAAATAATTACTATCGACGAGGAGGCCCATGATCGTTCCAGCAACTGGATAAACAAAACAAGACGGCGGAATGAATGGTTCGGCGTAATAATCAAAGCTGGAGAAAAGTGGCGACGCCGGGGGTCGAATTAATTCGTCCACGATGAAGCGGCACCGCTAGACAGAGACGACTGTTAGCACAGGTCCTGAAATAATAATTCCCGTCTGACTGTTTGCTAACGAGGTTACAGAGGCCAGGATTATTCCTGGAGTGCGCGGTGAAGTCGCGAGACGAAGACGGCGGAAGAAAAGACGAAAAGGGCTGGAGTTTCGTGCGGAGGAGGGTGGGAAGGAGAGAGATAGAGAGAAATGGGAGGTAGCTATATGCTTGCTTTCAAAATGTACATTGTATGTCAAACGCTAGGGGTGCTCCTCTTGAAACAAAAATGTTTGTCTTGGGTTGAAAAATAAGCTACTCGATTTGGCGCTTTTAAGGGAAGGTTGTAGATCTTGCGAAAATGATGGTTGGATAATTTTATGGTAAATTTGATAGCTGTTGGAGCCGCTTTTCTGTCGTTTGGATTTCGTTTGAGGATTGTTTTCGTACGTAATGGACGTTTGTTTATTTAATCAAACTGATTGGCCGAGTATTCGTTACGTCCTTCAGTCTAATAAAATCTGACCGAATTCTTTGCTGGTAAAATTTAACTTAAGTTATTTAACAAGTTTATTTCATTTGCTCTCCCAATGATTAGCGGCAAAATGTTTAACAGTTGCCTGCAAAATCACCGGACATTCCTTTCGCCTAAAAATAGCGAATACAAAACTGTCCAGCAATTCCAAAAGGAAATCAAGGGGTCGCGCTGACATCCATCCTTTACGATCCAATCGATGAGATCTACTGTCCCTATCAAGAAAGCCACGTGAACCCATCGTTTTCCACTCGGCCCGTTTGTTTGCCTAGCGCAGGAAAGTGCAAGGCAATCGATTCCCATCGATCGCTCATAACTCGTCAATTTAGTGAAAGAAGTCCTCCTGGCCTGAAGCTTTCGCGAATTCCCCCGGGAGCAATAAAACGGGAAAGCACCGCGGTGCTTTGATACGCGAGCCCCCCCCGTTTCGTCTGTTGCGTGGAGTTATCCGTAACTGGGATTTTAAATGTCACGAGTGCATGACTCCGGATGAGAAGCTCATAAGTACAGCAATGGCACTCGTAAATCGTGTCGTTTCCCCTTACAAAGTTTCCGCTTCATACGGCTGCCCTCCTTATTATCCGAAAACAAGATTCTTTGCGCTTTTATGGCTCATTCGCTGTTTCAATTTGATCGCGTCCCTTCTTGCTTTATTTTCCTTTCGCGCATTACGAGTTGACCCGTGAGTTCTTGGTTTTTACGGGCGGTTCTGGACAATGCTGAAATTGTTGGAGAAGAATGGTAGGTAAGAATAAAAATGAGACAAGACAATCGTGTGCTTTGGTACTTTGAAAAAGATGTGACCATTGTTCCGAGTTTAATTGTGATTTGAAAGGTTCGAAATTTAAGAAAAATTTAACATCGACCAGAAGGAAAGTCGAAATCTATTTTTAGTATCTTCAATGTATTATTTTACAAACGTGTGACTATAATAATTAACAAACATATACCGTGTCTTTTCGACAATCGCGCCCACGTGTTTCTTAAACGAAAGTCCGAACAATTCTGTACGAAAATTCTTTTCGGCCAATCTTTAACTGTTAATTTCGTCCTGCTGCAATACATATACATACTTTAGTTTCGTTTCACGTTTTCCAATGCGTCCAACGGACATTTGACAGCGGTGGACGGTGTCAGAATGAAATTTCGTTCCAGTTTATTCGAGGCAGTGTCGATGCACGGGCGTATTAAGCTCGACAATGTGCCCGTGTTTGAATTTCAAAATATATTCGGAAATATGTATCTGCATCTAATACCAACCGGTTCAATTTCACCGACGAATAAATCGTGAAATTGGTAACGCGTGGGAACGACGAGAAATAGTTCGAACGTTACTTCGATCGCTAATTCACGAATGTCCAATTTTATTCATTTATTTTATTTTACCTCATTAATTTTATTTTCGCCAACGATGCAAGTTTCATTTATCCCTTTGTTTTCTTTACGTCCAGGCAAACATGTCGTCTACAATTTATGTTATACAAAACATCGTGCCCCTCTCTCTGTATTCGTGCATTCGTAAGATACTGACGACTATTTCGTGGTAAATACTTTGACAACGAGTAGGCACGTATAGAGAGACGTTTCTTAAATATTAATAGAACTATTTGAATGGTTAGAGAATTAGTAAACATTAAGCAATGGCAGAATAAAATAAAAATATTAATAAATTATATTAGTGCGTGGGTATGTTGAATTGATTGATTTTAATTAAGAAAGGAATTTAATTCTATATTTTTCAATATTTCCTAATCCTTATCTGTTGTGTGTTGCACAAATATTGCAATTGATTGTGTATATAGCAATTACAATTGCAATGATACAAGTACTATAACTATTATTATATACAATTATTAAAAATACCTACTTCATCTAAATCAGAAAATGGAATACATAAATTAGAGTTTAGGTGATTAGCTGATTAAATTGTAGTAGTTCGACGAATACTTTCGATTCCCTCAATTAACCCATGGAAACCTAGTGTCTTTCATTCTAGGCGAAGTAATTCCGACGTAAAAAAAAACAGCCATAAACTGAAAAGGAATGACGTCGTACGATGATAGATACGTTCGACGACTAATCGAAAATTGAAACGTTTCGAAGGTTATCAAGCAATTTATCCTGGCTAGAGACAGTGGGAAATTACGTTGGAGGATCACTTAACCGTGAAACGTTCGAGTGGAAATAGGAATGCACAGGTAAATGCGACAAAAGGCTTCCACGTGTATCCGAGGATTTTTATTTCTCGAAAGTCTGACAGTAGTTTCGAATGGGAAGGACAGCGGAATCACGTGGAACAAAGTTAAGAATCGCGAGCAACAAGATTGGCCAACTTTTATTTGAAACCAGACGGCTATACAGTATACAGGTTCCGTTGCCTTCCCCTTAAGAGGATTCAGAGGAAACACGTAACTTAGGGATGTTTGGACGTTTCGACACACAGATAGTTGCAGTATGGTTGGAAAGCTTGGTAACATTTCATATTTATGGTTTAGGATTTTAAAAAGAATTAAGATTTATTGAACTGTTCCTTAATTATGAAGATAAATATTTATCCTTTTCTCCATTTCAATTCTTCATTTATTTATAACTAAACAACAAGAATCATCAAGAATAAAGACAAAAATAAAAGACACTACAAAAATAATTCAGAATTGAAACAAGAATTTCTCACTCAACTAATGCAGACCCGTTGTTGAACCGTTTTATTAACAAAGTCTGTTATCTAACAAACCTAGGCAAGGGCAGGCCAATCAACGTATTCCTGTACATAATCGCCAATAATCTTATTCATTCAGGAGCCTCGATTCCCATAAAAGAAAACTGTTTTCCATTCCCAGTGATGCTGCTGCAAATGGCTGACACTTTTATTGTCAAGGTGCTTCAGCCACGGTTTAACGCTTGTGTCTCCCTTGAGTTACGTTTACACAGTCACTGTGGTGGATTTTATTGCCGACTTTACCACCGGCTCCACTAAACGATGACACTCTTTATTACCTTGCCGCGTTACGGGGTCGAGGCGGCCGACCGGCAAGCCTGCCTTGCGTTGTCTGACTAACGGCCGACCTATACTACTGCGAGTCAGTGGCAGGGCTCGGCGAAAAGTCGGCCACATATTAAGTCAGTCGCTTTCGTACGGTTTGACGATGCGAAACGGCCATTGCTCGGGTCGAACAAAAAGTGACGGACGATATCTTCTGGATGATTGAGTGGATCACCCATCAACGTGGCTATTTTCTTTGGATCTTTTTTTACTTCACTGTGAATAAATTGTGGATATGTAGACGCATGGATTGGTTGGTTATTTTTTCACGTCATTCTGTTGTTGAATGCGATAATTTCGGTGATGTTCAATGTGAGAAGCTCCAGAGAATTATGGTGTTTTATTGAAAGTTGTTTATTAAATATATATAATGATATTTTATACTTTATCTTGATGAAAAAATTTGTGCATGGCTATTGTTACAGAGATGTATTCATTTATCGTATTGCTGTATTGGACAGAAAACGATTTTCATTATTAATCAAGTAACGTCCCACAGTTTACGAGCTTCACGCCCCGCCATCGATCCCTTTTAAATAGATTGCACTCCCTGACACACTTAAAACTCAAGTCTACTAAATAGCCCCGTTGCTAGGAAGTACGCCTGGCTCCGAACCAAACGCAGTTCTTCGTTTCCCTTCGTATCCTTTAGTCTCATTCTTACGGCCTGTTAAAAACCATTAAACTATTCGATAAATTTTGCTGAAGCAGAAAAAGATTGTCAGCTGGAAATCGATCGCGCGGGATATTTCTTATAGGGGATTTAAATGTTCGTCGGGTTAATTATAGAAATTCGTCATGTATAAAGTAACGAAGGTCTAGCACAGATATTGAGATACCATTTCACTGAAAAATGACAAAACCAATTTAATAACCAAAGTATATTTAAACAAAGCGGGATGTGCCAATTTTAATTCAATACTTGTATTAATAATTTTGTATTTATTAAGCTTGCATTATAATGATGTACAAAAATATTATATCGGAATAAAGTGTTACATCATGTGTCACACTGCCGCAATCACGAATTACCTTAAAATTTATTACTTCCCTTAATATTTGAATAGCAGCAAGTATTTTCGAACTTGTGACCAATAAAATTTCCAGATTGAGATAACGTTCGAGACAAATCCACTGCTCCCAAATCAATTTATGAAACTTGTCCCAATTCTTCTTACCGGTGTCCCTACAATCTCTCGATGCTCGATAAATCGATCGACACGTGAAATAGACGCGTTCTCTTTCCGTTCTATCGTGGACGACTTGAGCCCGACCAAATCAAGCAATTTTTCTATCAGTGAACAAAAAGAGAGAGAAAAAAAAGAAGTCGTCGATTCGTGCACAGAACGAGGAGCACGTCTGCTCGTCTCGTGTAATATGTCCGCCGACAAATTGAACAAGCGCCGCGCAGAAGACCATGGGGAAGCGGTTTCCCTCCCGAGGACAGACAAAGCGATCTCTGTTAATTGAAATGCAGTTTGTGCGCAATCAACACTTCATCTCTTGAATTCCATTTCCCATTGTGATTCCCTGTTTGAGCTACAACGCCACCGTGACACTGCCTGCGTGAAGCGTTGGAACGGTTAATACAGAACGTGGGGCTAGCGCTAAGATTAATTAACATTTTTCTTCGCGATTCAACGGGGCATGGGGACTATGGTGTTCCCATTCTCAACAGTTCGCTAATTTTTCGACGAAACGCTTGAAGTTCGATGAATTTCGATGAATAAATATTCATCATTTCTAATTAATCTAGGAGGTCTTTAAAGTTGATTATCGCTGGCGATTTTGCGATACCATTAAATGAATAATGTTTGATTTCCTTCGAAGGTGATAATTCTGACAATATTGTTCTTAACATCTAATTTATTTCATCGTGCATGAAAGCTAAACGAAACTTTGATTCATTTCATTGGGATTGAACCAAACAGACTCCGATTTGCTCCAGCATCTAACGGAATCCTAAAACACACTTGATCTACTTAAACTGCCAAACTAGATTCGCTGGTAAAAAGTTTGGAATCGGGGCGCATCTAACGAATGCAAGAATACTCGAAGACGAATTAACAATTTAACGCTCAGTGAACTTTTCAACGTTAATAGTCAGTGGCCTTTGAAATTGAGACGAGTGTTAACAGAAATGTCATTAGCGATATAACTAAATAAATAAAGTTAAAAGTTGTCATTACTAGCAAAACGTCGAACAGAAATTCGAATCATATCAATTTCTTGCAATGGAATAAAATCAACAATATTTGTATCCCTTCACTTTAAGCGTAGTCAATAGTAACAATTAACTGCGTCAATAAATAAGTCAAAATTGTATGCTCGTCGAGTTTCATGGTTTCAACAGAAATATGCGAAGAAATACACTGGCTCGCCATAATAACTGTTGCCTCGGAACTTTTCTTTAAAAGGAAAATAAAAGCTGTACACACCCCTTTTTCCATGGCGCTCTCAGTTATTACAATTACAATTACCATTTTACAGTTCATGAATTAAAAATATTGAATGCACCAGTGGAGCCGAGGTTGTGAAAAATGAAATAACACTCGTCGTGCTAGGTACTACTGGAAGCGTTAAAAAATTCTTCAAGTATCTCGAGGTTTATTACTGTACACCGTTTCCAGGGCACCGACGTGGGTATCGCGAACGAGAACCCTGAGACATGTACATAAATAAAAATCTACAAGATTGAAGAACGTGTTTATGCCGCGCACGGGAAAAGTTTCATTCGTCGTGTTTCCATAATCTCCTATCCTCTTTAAGACATGTAGAATATTCATCATTAAATTTTACCACTCTTTCGTCATTAATATCAGTATTATCGTAACTTCTAAAATACAGAAGACAAGTTGTTCCTTTTTCATTCGGGCAACGTGTTATACGTCTTATAAATAAATGAATTCTGCTCGTTCAAACGACTGGTTTCATTGAATATTAACGATCTATGCAAACTGCACGTGCAGTACGGGGAATCAAGGCGCTGACGAGATAATCTATTCGCTTTAATTCCATTATTAAACAGATTTTAACTGAAAGGACACGATCGATTTTGGGGATTTACTGCAGTCGAATACTGATTGATTATTAAACCAATGGCTGTTGAACATCCGGCGATTTCAGGTGTCACTTGCACGTCTCGCCTCTAATTCTAAGGTGGCGCAATTGGAATTATTTACGAGGCCGTTCTTCGAGTTTCTTAGATCCCAATTATTGGGAGATCAAACGTTACAAATGCCTTTGTAGAATTTGAGTTGAAAATCGTGATTTTGAAATCGTCCTACAAGCATTATTTTCTTTATCACCACTATTTATTATAGGATTTTAGTATATATTTTACTGTTATTAAACTATTACATTAATTGTTTATATGCGATTACTAAAGGCACAATATTTTTTAACCAATACAAAAGAGCTAATCTATAAATCTACATTACTGCACAAATCGCACAGCAAATAAATATTAAAAAAATAAATAAAAGCAAAATCAATATTACTGTACAATATAATTGATACAAGATAATCAGAAAGTAGAAACACGAGTGCAAATAGAAATAGAACAAATTTTAAAAACCAAAATAACCCTTCTATCTCTAAAAGTGACACCTCATTATAAATAATAGCTGAATCAATTCGCGGTGCAGCAAATTACCTTTCCCGGATTTTAATGCGTACCGACGTCAAAGCTTTACAGCATCGAAGTTATGGCATCGATGGAGTCCATCCAGAAAGAGGTCCGGCGAAAAAAATTCGTCAGCTTTTCTTGCGACGACGCGCCTTTGATGTCATGGGTCAAGGGGCGCGATGGCCGGGACAGGAAATGCTCGGTAGCTTCTCTGTCAACGGTATAATGCATGCAAATATAATCCGGCGGGCTTTCACGGTGCATTTAATGTTTCACGAGCGTGCGGAATGGATATTGCACGGGCGTGCAATAGCGCGTGCGCTTGTACAAAATTTTCGGGGGTTTAAAGGGTGGGACGCGAAAAAGCAGCTGGCCAGTGGCCCACCTGTCTGAATTATTGCACGCGGCACTGTTGGCGTTCCTGTGTTGTTCTTGGCCTGCTGGATTACCATCAAACAATTGACTCCCAAACAAGCTTTTCTTTGCACACTCGCGCGTGGCGGAAATCGACGTGAAAATACGAGGTTGGCAAGCTGGCGGAGGAAACTTTAAGGGTAAAATAGAATCGATTATAGATTAAAGGTATTACAATTTATCGTTGATCCGAAGGTGATTGCAAGGCAAAGATGTATTTCTTTTTGTTGATATTAGTTTGAATGTATTGTTATGCCTGGACAATTTGGAAAATATGATTTCTTTTTAAGGTGTACGTCTGATTTTATGACGTTGTATTAAGTTTCAGGAGATCAAGATCAGAGTTTCAGTTATAACAAATTGTCGAGGGAAAAGTAGAGGTTGCTTTTCGCTTCTTGAAAAATTCTTGCTTAACAGTTTCAATTCACGGAGGCAAAGGGAAACTTCATAATGGCTGCATGGTGTAAACTTGATTAGAATCAAATTGAAACAGTTAATGGTCCGCTGTAAATGAAGAAAGTTTTGTCATTATTTAACTGAAATAAAGGTGTATGCATATTAACATAGAATAAAATATTGAAAATATGGTACGACAAATTTGGCTCAGCCATAATTTCAAACGAATTGATTCTCGTTGAAATAGTTATTAATATCGATATATGTGTTATATATTAGGAATTTATTAAATGCTCTATATTATATTACGAAATTATTTGTTGCACCCCCTTTTTTTCTCGCACCCCCTTTTTTCTGTCGGATTTGATTAAAAAGTGAAAGAATATACACACAAAATTTCTATTATCTTTGTTTATCAGACTTCTCTGGGACGCCCAGTATAAAACAATGCGACACAGCCGCAATACACTGCATAATTCACCGAAATTACACTATTTACTGGAACAAACATCGAACTAACAAACTTCATTTAAATTTTTATCTCCGTTGGCTCTTCTCCAGTAAGCTTCGAACGATTTGAAACGGGAAAAATCGTTGCGCATAAATGGAACGAGATACGAGATTCGTTTCTGAAACAATATTTCTGCATTTTACGAGGCAACTTTCGTGCCTATGTGCTCCCGTCGAGCATAACTCCAATCTCACGTACTATTTCACGAACAGATAATTTCGTGACAAACAGGCCGTAACAAACTATTTCCAATACTACGATTTACTTGCCACTGTCACTAAATAGTTCATCATTAACCTTGTACATACTTGAAGACCGAAAACTCTAAATTAATTTGACCGAAAATGAGTTCAAAACAATATTCAATATTCCATACTCTGAATTCTTTATTTACAAACTACTTTATTAAGTATAAGAGAATTTCTATTCATAATCCATTGTACATTCATTTCTTAAATTGCGAAATATATTAACTGTTAAAATTGTTAATTCTAATTTTGATCTATCGCACAGTCACTGTACGATCGATTCATAAATTCATAAAATTGTCTCAAAGTTACGTACGATAAATTGAACACCCGATCTCGAATCAATCTATAAAGGGTGTTCATAAAAATTTTCTACAACGAGTCATCGCCACGTGTCTCGCCAGTTCACTAGAAGTTGCTGTGGAGAAATGTATTTCACGTGTACTTTCTACTTGAAGCAAGTTCGCACGAACCGAGAAAAATTGTCAAGATAACTTCGTGCCCGAGAAGAAAACAATTTGAGATAAGAAAAAGCCCAGGAGACGAGGGACATCCACTGTCACATGCATCCACGCCCGCCATTATTGATACATTGACACGTAGACTAGTTATACCTGAACGCAATCAACGAGGAAAGCGACATGGGCTGCGCTGATTTTCTTCTTTTTTATTAAAAAAAATCAGTTAGTGTAGATGAAAGAATTTACACGAATTGGCGATACCATAAAAATCGTATTTCATTCGGGACTTGCTTTTTAATATTTTACCAATCCTGGAATTATTTTAATTATTTTTCAAGCAAAGCCTAATAAGATCACTAAAATGTATAAAAATAATAAATGTTAATGAACAACTGCGTTACTTTTCAGCGTGAAAAATAATTTCGCAACAAGTCACGTCGATCAAATCAGAAAGGATAACCCTTTTTAACATTGCATTCCCTCCAATACTATTTTATTAAAACTATTATATACACGTAATTAGCAAATTCATTCTAACACCGATCTCGCATCTCTTGATTAAAAAGTTACCTCGTATTAATCGCAGTGATTAATCCCAGCTTGCGCTCTGTATTCATAGAATTATCAGAAACGATGTCCCGAAAAATCGACCGTCCCCTCTCAACGATCCTACCAAAACTGAACCAGAAGTAAATTTCAAAACAATAACGATTGCCTTTCCATTCCCCCGATTTTTCAGTTCATAAAATCCCGACGTATTACAGACTCAGGTGAACTTCGTCTATTTATAAATCCTCAATCCGCATACTTTACCGCCCTATTTCTCCATAAGTTTCAATTTTCCGCGCCGCCCGAAATCCTCCACGATCGCGAAACGGCGTAACGAGAAATATTCGAATGCCATCGATCGCGTCGCCGTTATACGATTACCCTGTATTTTCGCCGTCGATATTTATACGTTCTACCGGCTGCACCCGATACACTTAATATCGAGGCACGAATAGAGGAAAATTCCAAATATACATGGCCCTTGAATACTTAAATCAACCGAGCTATAACGTATCGCTGTGCGTTGAACTCTCGACCGGGTATAATTCGCTGGCCTACGGAAATCCCGGTTATCCGGTGTGTGCCTGCCGCTGTTGGATATCGGTTATTAATTATCCAAGTAATAGCCGCGTAATTGGATGTCCCGGTGGACGCGGCGGTTGCCGCAGGGGCGAGAAACACTGGACATTGGTCTACGCCGCCGATCAGAACCTCTGCGGCACGTTGCATTTGCATTTTTATGCCCTGCATGCATGCGCAGAGCGTGTTGCCTTTTATTGTTTGTGGTATCACTGACGTGGTGGCGTAGAGGGCTTCGTGGCTATCTGCAGAAAACTTCGTCACGCTTTTTCTTTTTGTTTTCGGGGGAAATTGTTGATACGTGCATGTACGTATGCACGATATAATGGAATGGGGGAATATATTTGTAATCTGAGGGTGGAACGTATTTCGTTGTTTCTGTTTTGTAATTGAGGGGAACGATCGTGGAAGGATCTTCATTTTGATGGAGTTTGAAGGAAAATGAATTGGGGACAGGTTTTCTGCCTTTAATGGATGATCGTTTAGTTTTGCGGAATTAAGGGTGGTTGCGGGTGATTTTGTCGTGTGGTATTTCCTCGAGTTATTTCTCGGTACTGCTTGGTCAAAAAGATGGGATTCAGCTTTCCGAGAATTTGTAATTGCAAAGCGAGGATGAAAAACGTTTGCAGATTGTTCTGATGTTGCGCGGTAATTATTCACTTTTTTTGGCTGATTAAATTGTATATGGTTCGTTTAATTTTATGTTTATAAGTCTATTTCGAGCTATTATATTTACTGACTAACTAATTGTCTATGTCGCGATCATCAATTAGCTAATTAGTTACTAATTTGATTATGATGGTAAACTAACGCTGAGCCTCATTATACTGGCATTAGTGAGTTAAAAGCATTTATAGTTACACGGATAAATGGATGTTATGTATTTTGCGCAACATGAACTTATAATCAAACACTGCGTATTTTTATTAAATATTTAATTATATTTCTATATTGATTCTACTGGAAACAAAATGGATTTCGAATAATTAAGGACGACTAATTAGTCATTTAATGTAATATCATTTCCGATAAATCATCGTTAAAGGAATGTAAGGTAGTTGCTTGCATAGATAATTTTTGTTTTATTAGTTATTCATTAATATCCTTGAATTTCGTTAAAAAATCTAATATCGTAACGTTAACATTTATTGTATAATAATATTAAATACTATTCTTAATAAAACAATATACATATTACATTGTTATAATCGAGGACGATAAAAAATTGTATAATTGATTTCCTTACAAGTTTTATACTGCGTCCCACATTCATTTAACTTAATGTTACAGATAGAAAATTGAATTATTAATAAAACAGGCGATTCTGAATATTAACGCCTATTCATTCCAAAGAAAAGAAATATATACTTCACGCCAGATATATTATCAAAATCAAGGAACCAGAAATCGTTTATAAAATATCATATTGTATCTGCCAACACTTATTACACCGCAAGCCAAGAACCAATCAGAGCCGCACCATTTTAAACCCCCCGTATCACGTTTCATTAACCCGACCATTATTCCATTAAAAATTCCGCCGCGTAAATCATATTAAGGTAAGCGCGAAAAAGCTTCGTCCACAAATCAAATCAGAAACACGCGGGTAAATTATATTTCATAAACATCCCTGCGACCTACGGGGTGTCGTATAAAAACCAGAATGGCCCGTTTCCTCGCCGAAGGGGGTAGACCCCGTGTTCGCGCAATTTCGTGCTCACGGATCTGGCGTGGCTGCCGAAAAAACACGATCAAGTGTTGGAATCGTTTCCACGCCATTACGCGGCTGAACGGCGACGTCGGCGGCTGCTTCTTCTTTCTTTTTTTTCTTTACTCGCGGCAATAAGGGGTTGGCGACAATGGAGATGAGCGAAAAGCGCAAGAACACCTCTAGGAAAACAGTGGTTTCCGGAACGACGCGGACAACACGAGCCCGGAGACGTAATAAAGCCAATATCGGCGAGCAGATTGGAAAATAACCGCTTAAACGCGGTGAAAGGACAACGGCTTCTTCCGCTTTTATATCGAACGGGCCGCAGAAGAAACGTGGCGCACGGTGATCCGGAAAAACAGGCGTGGAAAAATGGCCAAGAGAACGACTCGGGGACCGCAATATACTTTCTATATCTGATGAAATTTTTGTTCCCTCCCCTTTCCACTATTCCGAAAGTCCTTATACGTGTCGATGTCCACGGGAACGCTCGTTACGCGGCGGAATATTCATGGAATGTGGCGATACTTTCAATTTTTGTTGTTGTTTTTGTTGCGACGGACGATGACACCTGGGAAAAGAATAAACACGAACGCGGCGGCGATGAAACAGTCTTTTGTCGTGCATGGCGGCGAAAGGGGTGAGTTTTTGTTTGCTCAATACTTCGTGATAGAAGGGAGAAATGTTTTTGGTTTATGCAGAAGGAGGTATAGTTCTGTTCGATTTCTTCGTGGGATACTTCTTTTCATTATATTGACGCGCACTAATTATTATGACACAAATAGCAACTTGATTTCCACGTTCGGTATTATTAAATAACTCTATTCACGAAATTTTTAATTTTCAAATTACTTCGCACTGTGCTCTCTACGTATTATGTAAATACTCGCAACTGAAACCATGCTTCCTTTGAAGCCAATATTAGTTCTGCGTCGTGGTTTTTCTACGTACTCTACCAAATGCACAATACGTGTTGGCTTTCCTAATTTGTATAACAACAGAATATTTCTATGGTATTTTTACATTTTCTTACTTCAAATACGTGCATGGTGCCCCCGTTGTATGAATATGAAAATCTTTTTACGTAACATGTATTAAAACTGATATTAATTTGTGTCTTTACTACAGTTACAAATAATTCCTCATCACAGTTCATGGCAATTTGTTTTATTATAAAACGTACATTAATGATTATCACCCTCGCAAGGAAATAAGAAAAGCATCGATAATCCAATATAATACAAAACTTCGTACTTCGATTGCAGATGGCGAAGATCCAGATGTAATTTAAATCGTCTGCTGGGTCGGGTAACGAAACGGCGCGACTAATAAAGTTCTTCAAAGCGTTTGAATACGTTTCTCGCCGCTTGCGCAGGCACGAGACTCTGCTTTCTAGTCCATGGAAATGCGAGGCGATACCACGCACCCAGCACGGAAACATTCAAACAGAAAAACCACTTCAACAGCTACCGTGGAACTTTTTTAGTTTTTTTAGAACCGTGGAACCGATTCCGAAGGTATCCATAAATATTGATTTATTTCTTCGTAAACGCGGCTGCATTCGCGGTTACCACTTAGGAACGCTTCGGCGTAAAGTTGAACTCACAAGCAATCGTACGCTTCTGTATGAAACTTGTTTCCTTTTTTTTCCGGTGATTAAGAATGAGGTGCAAACTAGATGGAACGTTTGCGAGAGTTTGCATTGCGTTCTGTATTAAAGGCTACTATTTTTGGAGTCAATCGCTCGTTTTTCTGAACTATCAGTTATTTCAATAATTTAGAGTTATGAATAGAATCTGTATAATACAAAATAGTAAATTGGAAATACTTTCTGCGACATTGAAAATGTTCCAAAACAGAATGCAAAACTTTGTTAAAAAAGTAAAGCATTCTTCAGTGTCGTGCATATATTTTTGCACACACAATAATGCGTAGAAAATCGTGTTTCCCATACTGCTGAGTAATAATAGTTTACCAGGGACCAATGGCCTCAAACATTTTCAAACACACACTGATTACTTTAAAAAAAACACCTCAGCAGCAAGGTTATCGCGATATTTCTCGGCGACATCACTCGAACGACAGATTAGGCTGATGGAAAAACTTTAAGCAGCTTGTTTGGACTATCAGGCGGAGTTGGAAGATTGGAAACGCATTTCCAACGCCTGCTCGCTAAATTCGAAAGACGAGACGCATTCCCACCTGCCTTTCACCGACTGTCCTCGCCGCTCGGATTTCGAAAGAGTCGGATACGTATTACCGGAAGCGTACTCTGTATCTCCGCTGGCCGGGTCAAAGGGAAACGACTGTCAAAGTAGAATACGGCGAGTTCGTAATCGTGATCGAAAACAGACACGCCGCGGCGGTCCAGATGCTACAATGGTTGAATGTAAACCGAGAAGGAATGAAAGAGGCGGTTTCTGAAGTAATTAACACGTTGCATCGGCAAACGTCAAAGTCCCTTACTGGACTTTACTGATAATCGAATTATTCTTGTCCGTCTTTTCCCAATATTCAATAATCAGTGGAAAGAAATGTAGAGGATCGTTTCTGTCTCTTTTTTCAATTGTTCGCATATTAAGTAGAATATCTTGTCAGTTCTTTTAAAACGAAAACGAGGTTCTTGCTATACAAATATTTCTAACAAATTCGATTACTGGATCTTACTGATAATCAAATTGTTCTTGTCTCTTCTTCCTTAATATTCAATAATCAGAGGAAAGAAATGTATAGGGTCGTTTCTGTCTTCCTTTTTTACTTGATCTCAATTAAGTCGGATATCGTGTCACTTATTTTAAAAGGAAAACGATGTTCTTGCATAACAAATATTTGTAGAAAATTCGGTTCCTGATTCTTACCGATAATAAAATTATTTTTGTCTGCTTTTCCGTAATATTCAATAATCAGAGGAACGAGATCTCGAGGGTCGTTTCTGTCTTTTTTTTTATTCGATCGCAATTAAGTCGGATATCGTGTCACTTATATTAAAATGAAAACGATGTTCTTGCATAACAAATATTTGTAGAAAATTCGGTTCCTGATTCTTACCGATAATAAAATTATTTTTGTCTGCTTTTCCGTAATATTCAATAATCAGAGGAACGAGATCTTGAGGGTCGTTTCTGTCTTTTTTTCATTCGATCACAATTAAGTCGGATATCGTGTCACTTATTGTAAAAGGAAAACGAGGGTCCTGTTTGACCAAATATGTGTAATTATTTAAAACGCAGACGCGAGGAAGCAAATTAAACTAGCTACTATTTTTCTCTTCATTAGAATTCAATATCGATAAAGCGTAATATTTTTTCTTTCTAAAAATGTACTCGACAGAACCAATCATTTACCTCCACTCTGTACTTGTTTAACCGACGTCTGGCAACCAAATGAAAAGTAAAATAAAACGTAAACGATCTGTCTAGACATTGTAAGTGCATTACATCTACTTCTTCGCAATAAATTTTACACAATGATATACTTATGTTTCGAAACACCTCTGACACGCTTCCGTCCTCCTACATCTACATTCTAAATACAGCAACGTTCCCGAACGCTGTACAGATAAATCCCGACGCAGAAATATCTATCAATCGCACCTGTAACCAATCTGTATTCGAAGTATTCAACCGTTCGCACACGTGGCAGCCGCGTGAATAAAATTCCACGCGAAAGTTGGCCGTTTTCACGGGAGCTTCGTCCAAGGACACGTGGCGGGGCTGGAAAAAGGGCGAGGAAACGGCGTGCAAACACGGGAAATTATGCGCCGGCCGAGAATTCCGGAGAACAATGCTCACTGACGTAAGCGGTATTTCGGCGCTGAAGAACGAGCCACAGGGCCAGAAACCGGTGGCAGTGGTGTTAACCCGTGCACTGCGGACGAAAGCTACTCGTTCTCCGGGAACGTGCAAGTACTCTTACGAACTTGCTCCCGATTAATTGCGGGAAACGTCGCTGGGGCCCGGGAACGATCTCGATCTATCTGCGCGCTTTATTCCCTCGCGGGAGCGATTAATATCGGTAATAGGTAGCGATGGGCTCGAGCTTCACGCTGGCAGGGGAAACGGTTTAATGAACAGACATGCGGATGCGCGGGCAGGAATGATTGCAATCGATTATACATTTTGTAGACAGCGGAGAGAGGAAAGTATATAAATTGAAATTTTGGCTTCGATTGGTAATTGTGGAAATGTATATTTTACTTTGCACAGTGTGGCAATGTACGCAGATATTTTGTGCCCGGAATGTTTTGTTCGTATCGCATGCATGTGTTTTGATCAATTTAGTGAGCGAATTGTTTAAATTTACGGGCGACGGGATCTGTGAAACTGTTATGACATTTCGTTACTTCAATCGTAATAAATAAAATTATATATATTGTCTGCATAATATGTAAATATGTTATATACTATTGCCTTATTGTTACTTAAAGCACTTCTCATTCTGCAAATTTTATTTATGTTGGATCAGTGTACTTTTAGGAGGAAATTATTGAATGTAACTTAAATAGAAAATTATCGCTGCAGGCATAGTTTGATTTTGATAAATATGAATTTTTGTACTGCTGTCATGAACCACTATTTTTTTGCTAATTTTGGAATTTTACGAATGTGAGAGTGAATTGTTATACTACTTGCGAAGTGCTTGCTCCCATCACTAGTAATTGTGGTTCCATCGTAATCGTAGAACGACGTTCTAGTACCATTTCCTGTGTTTCAGAAGCTTTGCAGGCACGCATTTTAAGATCTTTCCAATGAAAGACGTCTGCTACATACATTCCCCCTCATTCAACCCTTTCATCGATTCCACGATTGATAGTGGAGGAAGAAATTATGCGAATTTCAATAACGCATAAACGTCAGAAAAGTACTTGAAAGATTTCTAGATCATCAGTATTATATGCAATAACTTTTTGAATGCATCATACAATAAATAATAAAAGTGCAATATTAAAAATTGTTGCAAATAAAAAAGTCCAATTTCATTCAACAAATTTCCCTCTCAATGCAAAATTACAATTTCCAACAAATTAAATATTTCATTTCAGAATAAAAATAGGCGAATTGCAAATGAAAAACCGCAACATGTATTTCGTGTTTAGCAGAAAATATTTCTGACAGAGTCCAAACAAAAAAATCCCAGCAGCAGAAACAGACAAACTGTTAAATAACAGTTAACGCGTATACCTGTACGAATTTTAATTTCCGCTTCGTGAATACCTCTTTGAAATTAGCCAGTCCAGTTCTTGCTAAAAAAAAATGTCCGTCGCGAAACGTTTGCTTAAAGTTTCGCACGCGGTGATCGTCTTTAAAAGCGACGAGATCGATGCGGCGACGAGGGCGCGAACAAGCCGAGGGTAAACTAGAAACGCGAAATGAGTGGCGTACACCTTGAAAAGGTGTCTGGAGGGCGAAGAATCTCGAGACACCGCGTGAATCGTATCTCTGCCAGGCCGAATGGATGAAATTCGCGTCCATAGTGGCGCGACCGCGAGCGTGTGCCCTTTCCATCGAGCTTGATCTCGAGCTTCAGACTGCCTTTGAACTTGCTCGTCTACCGCGTGCACGCTAATGTCAGCAACCCGTAACGCGTACAATTAAACGAGATGACGGTTCCTTTATTCCGTGGATCGTGCAACGAGTAATTGTTTAACGTGCGGCGTATTCGCTCGAATTTTTAGAAGAATTCTTAGAGATACAGAAACGACTAATTAAGGTGAAATATAGTAGCTCGCCCGCAGATTCAAGGAATAATTCGTTCTGAGCTTTTTAAATTCGTGTATATATACGAAATTATTATTATATATGCGAAATTCGTGTGGGATAGAAATTTTAATTGAAATAGATGGCCCGGCGCAGCACGTGGCGCGTGATAAAATAAAACGACACGTACATCAATGCATTATATTTCCCAGTTGCATAATGCAATCATCATCCATTTCATTAAAAGGTTCCAGCTTTACGTTCACGTGGACGTTCCTGTACGCGTTTACACGTAGAAACTCTTATAGTCACGTACGAAGCCATCTTGACGGGACGTGCAATAAAATGCGCAATGGCAATTTAAGCGTGCACAGTAAATTTCGTTTCCAATTAGGTTAATCCAATTCAATGATACTAAATTAAACGTTAACGGATCATGGTGTTTCATTTGCAGCCCGATCGGTTAACCGTTCTGTATGTGCGTTTTGAGCAAATGCAAGCAGGGGCATAGCTGCGATATCATTAAACGAATGAAAAGACAAATTGGTAATGAAATAGTGGCGCTACCGGTAGCCGCGACGAAAATTTCATTTCTTCGACACGGTATACTGGAAATTCATGAACATTCTTTTGGGATTTCTGAGTGCTGCACCTCTGTAATATGCATGGACGGTAATTCAATGCTATTTAATAATTAATCGACAATTATTTAAATAGGTATGGGGTTCGGATAGTTTGCTAATGGTATTTGAAACTGTGAAACATTGCCTTGGAATTATTGGGAATGCAAATATAATATTTTTGTTCAATACTAATAAGTTTATAAGCGTACTGGTTACTGTAGAAAATATAGTATCTGTAATAAATCAATGTTAGAAATGTTAGAAAATTTTAAAGAGGGAATAACAAACAAGCAGCGGTATCAAGTTATAAATTCATATTCGAGATTTCCCCGAATTTTGCCCGGATTTTGCTGGACGACCGAATTCTGCATTAACTAATCAAACATTCTCCCTATGGACCACTACCGGCTGTATACGAAAGTCAACCCTTGGTATATTATAGTTGCAGTTAGCTGTACTCAAAGTTGGACGAATATCAAATTTGGGGTTGTAAGTCAATAATAGTCTTACGATACAACTCCATTCTGATCTTCGAGGACATAAATTGTTAAACTGTAGAATCGAATCCGAATTAATATTTCCATTAAGTATTATTATCGCATTGGTAAAATTTTACTTCTTCTCAATTATTAACAGTTTAAATTCATACTTATTCAATATTTGTTGTCCTCTCGGTGTATATGGAATTTCTTTGATATTTTATACTGTGCTATACCTATAATATAATGCTGCACGGTATGAGAGGGGGTACTTGGGTTTTAAACTTTGGAGAATTTCGAACGTATAGAAAACTGGAACTTAAATATTCAATTACAGTATATAGTGGAGTAGAAAGTTTTACGTTATCTTCGTACATGTTGTTCAACATGGAAACCTACCAAAAATCGTGTGTGGGCACCCAATACACAAACTTTCAGTTTATCTTTGCATAACTGTCGTGAATACTTGTGCATATTCTGTACAGGCGAATCTGCGAAATTCGGTCCTTGGCATGCATCCCAGGTCCGCATGTTTGAACAACAGTGTCGTATTGTTGAGACCGCGAAAGCTAGTAGGGTTGACGGAAATTCCTTAACGGAAATGGATTTTCTACTTAACCCATTCATGCCTTTGAGTTTTATTATTACACTTTGATCACGACTTTTTTTATTTCTTTTTTATATTATGCTTGTTTCATAAATATTTCATTCTACTAAAACTAAATATACCTACTACATTAATAACGCTTGTTGGCATTATTTGTAATCGTTCTTCTCGAACTAAATAATTCTGATTAATTTCATAGCGAAGAATATTCCTAACTATACACCACCACATTTTTATCTGAAATTTTCTTCTATGTTCGATTCCCAACAAGTAAGCTGCTCCAAAACATATCACTGTTACTCGATTAAAAAGTTGGATCCCCTTTTCCATGGGCGGGATCAAAGGCTACCATCAAAGGTATTGTTAAATATTCCGTGTATTTTCACCACTTTTAGCTCGGGGAAATTTATTTTCCCACCATTGGATCTCTAGATTTTCCAATATTTTTGAGGAATGTACGAGGCAAACATTAGTTTTTAGCCAGCGCGACGGTATTTGTTTTACCCCGAGCGGCGTACATACGATAAATGTTTCGAAAAGCTTTCAAAGGTTCGCCGTTGTTACCCTTTATCCGTGTCGCAGGCAACAGACAGCTTTGTTCTGGCCAACCTGCACGATCTCAGAACGTGGAACAAGTTCGTGTCTCTCTGTTGCAACAGCCGGCACCGAAAACTATTTGTTGCGTCGCGATGCCAGTAATCGTGGAAAGCTGGTTAAGGGGGAGCAGCAGTTTGAACAGAAGACGAAAGTGCGAATAATCGTTCAACCCTCAGCAAATTCAATCATAAATATTTCAAGGCTTTGAATGCTTGTAGGTACGTCAGCTTTGGTGTTTTATAAAATAGTACGCTTAATTTATTTTAATAATAGCAAAGGAAAAATATTGCAAATGATAAAGGAGGAAAATAAATATGAGAACAATTCGATTCGAAGTTTCTAAACATTCAAATTATTTATAAGCGCTATACTAATTAATAGATTTTCGCGAATGGTCTTAAGAAAAATCCACGAACTATAAATATTATTTATGTGCGGTAACATTTATGGTATTTCCCATAAGTAAAACGATGTCGCCACTACGGATTTTCATGGCCTTCCATTAGTAAGAAGCTTCGAATTTCAAGGAACAAATCTTTCTCTTAGATAGCACGATCGATTCCATTGCACCCTTAAAACCTTCCATTTCTTTTCATTTTATCTTTCGGATAAGAGAAACAATGATGGCAATCACGCAAGCATATCGTGCGATTTGTACTCACGGTCGCAAAGATCCCGAATCGCTTTCTAAATCCTATAAGCCTCGACCTGTTGTTTATTCACGGTGTTCGAACGCGTTCCATGGGAAGTTGCAGCGCGCGGTGCAACGTGGAATGCTCTTTTCATGCAATCGAGGCGAGACTTGTGTTTAAGTCGATTCCATGCCGCCCATACTTCCGGTCGATCGCCTTTAAATCCCACAAAGAGAAGCCTGCACGCTTTCGCTATCGTACGTACGGGGCACAAATTGGATGTAACGTCATCACTTCAGGGGATTCGGCGCTTATTATTAAGCTGCATTATTGATTTTATACACATTTCGCGACAGAACCTTCCCCTTGCCTTGTCACGCGTTCCAAACTGCTAAAGGTTATCGCCAACCCCCCATAACATTTACGTCTTGGAACTGGCTTCGATTTTTATTTCCACTCTTAATGCCGCCAAGCGTTGACGTATATACCTGTCATTGTGGTTATGAAAGATGGAAAACGGTTTCATTTAATTTCGTAATGCCTGTTTAATATTGCAGGGAGTTTGTTTCACGCTGGGCTTGAATGTTATGCACTTTTTGGAAGATTTAAATTTTTAATTGAAGCACCGTGAGCTGTGGGCTTCGAATTCACCCTTCGTTTGCCAGTATTGGCTGCTACGTGTAAAAGTTGTTGTTTGGTAAACTTGAAATAAGGTAAATTTTTGTTTTATGACACGTGAAAGAAATGGGTAATGGACGGGAATGAAAGATTTCGAGAAACAAAATGGTAAGTTTATCTCGAAAATCCGTTCCAAGCTTGGATATTTGATTACCACAAACTATTACTTTTAAAGTTCAATTAAATAATCACTCCAAACTGTGATTTCACTTGGGAAACTATTAAAACTTAAACCTCCCATCCACAACTTCGACGAACTTTAAGATGAAGCACTGCCCTACGGAAGGAAAAATTCGGAATTCCTTTTTTATATTTCTTCTATCCTCCGGGTAGAAAAAATACAAAGACCAAAAGCCCTTTTAAAATTCGCAAGATTGTTGAAATTATTACTTCATTCAGAAACTTGAAATATAAGAAATGATAAATGCCACTTAATTTTACAATATCTAAAAAAATAAAAGTTCCATTCATTTTAATTAAGTAATCATTGGACATTAACCCCTTAAGGGATCTTTTACATTTAAAACGTTATAAAACATGATATCAAGATTCTCGTAAGAAAGAAAATAAAATAAAAAGGGGAACAATAGAGTTCTACAACGTTATGCAATTTTCGACATTCCAATATATTTCCTGGAAATGCAAAGGGCGGACAATCGATTGTGCCACCATTTCGAGGGGCGGAAGTGCCCTTAACCCGGAAAACAACACGGTCCGAGCTGTGGATTCAATTGAAAAACCGACGTAAATAGTATAACTCGACAAGGGAAAACAGGCAGAAATTCCAAACTCCCCCAGGCCCGACCCGTCCGGGGCAACAGTTTCAATTAAGAACCGGCTGCAGACTGCAACCGGAAGACCCTTTAACGATGCTTGATACGAGGAATGACGCGGCCATTACAATCAAAGCAAATCGACACCATCTAATTGCCTTCATTAATCTGATACGGTTTTACTTTAATTGCGTTAACGCCACCTCGGGCAGAATAACGAATTTGCAACGCTGAATCTACTCGCTGAGGAAAAATTATTCCGGGATTTTCGCGCTAACGAGGTAGATAAGCTTGTCAGAGGTTAGTACCGGATTTTCCGATACTATGCTGGATTATCGCCGACGTACCCTTCGCCCCACCCTTGCCGTCGTTCTTCACCACTTCTTCGCGGCTCGTATTTTTGATTGCATATTTTATTGCACATTATGCATGCATTTCTTCGGCACTGACGGAAGTGGGGCGAGTTCTATCGTGGGCGAAGGGCAAAGAATTTTTTGTCTCGCCGCGGCGATAAGCAGGGGCGAATAATGGACTCATTGTTTCTATCGTTCTGTATTTTGTTTAGTAAAAAATTGAAAGGGGTAGACGGAGAAGAACGTAGGTATAGATAATTCTTGACGATGTGCTGAATGAATGTAACGTTTTCTTGCAACGATTGAGTTTAAATGAAGCGACGAGATTGTACGATTCATAAAGGGTTTTGATATAGTCGAGGGTAAATGGGGTTTTTCTTTCCCAGACGATGTACTCGGTTAAGAATCGTCCGAATCATTGTTTTTATATACATATACAGTTTTTGCAATCACACGGAGAATAGTATAAAATTATTGACACCGATTTTCGCCATTTACGTTGTTCACTAAATTGTGGTGAAACTTTAAAACAAGCACACGTTCGGTCGAGTAAAAAAGATTCTCTTTCAGCTAAAACATAGAAAATTGCACAACTATTTTTTAAGCCTTTTATCTTGATTAATTAAAGACAAGAATTTCAAAATATTTTTAAACATAAATAAATATTATTAAACATCCCCAAATCATAACTGCGAATCGCTTTACAAGTTCGTGCAGCACTTTCCCAGCTTTCGCATGTAAAACTCTGAAAGGTCCACGTGAGCAGCGTTCATTTTTTTCATTTAAAATATTCTTTTAGTAAGATTTTAAAGACAGAAACCTCATCTCTGTGGCCCTCGTTACGTTCTTTGAAGAAGAGAGCGCGTCAAATTGCAAAGGTAAAACGCGAAACATGTTTTGTTGCAACAAGGAACAACACAGGACAGCTCTAAGCGTGCAACAGGAAAATAACTTTTAGAAGATGCTCAAAGGCAATTTTTCGTTCGCAATCTCTTTTGTTCTAGTTGAATGGTTCAACTACAAAGCACTTTAAACAGAGACACTTCCCCCGTGGCACGTCAAGTATATTTAATGCGTAACACAGATAAATTCTAGAATTAATTTAACCGAGAGTGTGACAATTCACCCGCATTGTATCCTTCCAGTATTTCAATACTGTCCATATTTAACAAACGAACGAGACGACGGACAGATGCAGTGTCAACATCTGAAATATTAATGAGACGATTTTAAACGGACCACACTGCACTGCCAACGATGTTAAATATTGTCGACAAACATTGAATCCTAATACCGATGCACCTGGGCTTAATAAGTTAAATTTAAACACCATTATTCTCTGTTCTCCACTGTATATTAATACACCATCGTGTATTATAAACGTGTATGTATAAACAGAGCTTCAACAGAATTCGTATACTTAGTGTTGAATACGTATTGGCAGCACGATTGATTACTGCCACGTTTATCTTTACTACGAGCAAATGAAATGCACAGAAGACGGTCTATTCATTATCTCAATCAACCTGTGCAAGTACACGCCAAGCATGCACGTTACTAGGGGCTCACGTGAATCCACGTGTGAGCCAAACGAAACCAGAAACGACACGAGTGTGCGGGGGCGTATACCCCGTGGAAGGATTTGTTGTAAGGGTTACCGTCGCCGAAAGTCAGATCTAGGATTAGTACGCTGGTAGCTGAGGATAATGGATTATCAGACGGTGAAATTAGTAAGTGGCTTTGTCGTAATTGCAGGGGAGCGGTCGCGTTCGTTTGTCAGCAGGGGATGCCTTTAATATCGGCTGCAACCCCCCGAATTTCCCTCTCCCTCTCTCACACTCTCACTCTCACTCTGTTTCTCCCTCTTGCTAACAGCTTCCCTCTTCCTCGGGCAGTCCTCGTCGCGCGTAATGCTGCACATACCACGACGTCGCCAGCAGCGATGAAAAATTACCTGCCCTTTGTCGAAAAGGAACGACAGTAAAGCCGCTGGTTGATGAAAAGGGACGGGGGATCATCGTTCCCCTTACTTCTGCTCTTTCCCTCTTGCGACTCACGCGTCCTCCCATGTCAGCGTTCCAATCGAGACTTGCGAATTTTCTTTCTGTCAGTGACGACCTGACGTAGTCGGCCTTCGTCGTGACAGGTGAAACTGTCAGAGGTAAGGGAAATTAATTTCCTCGTAAACGAGTCGGGGCTTCTGTTATTGCGGCCTGTTGAGTGCTATTCGATGGCGGGACGATTGTTTACTGCGCGTTGAAATTTTCTTGCTGCTGGTACATGACGATATAACACGTGGATCGTAAGTGGATTTGAATTTGGCAACCTTGATCTGGCTGTTTCGTGTGACTCGCTTTTGTAGAGATTAGAAATGGGGTAATAATTGAAGGGCTGCTATGTATAGTAGTAATTTGAGGTAAATGGTTTGTGCGGATGCGTTTGTCTTTTTCATAGTCTTTATTGACGTTATTAATTTGAAGATATGTATTACCTAGTTCGGTGAAAACAAAATTATAATATATATAATTATTTTTCCTGATTGCATTGTATTACTAAAACACTTTCTCCAATAATTAGGCAACGCTCTCGCATCGATAATCTTTCCTATAAAAGAACAGGCAATTCCAGGGTAGAAAAAAATCCGCAATGTTATTAAATATCTTGTCAATCAATTTTGTATCTATATTAATGCATCGTGAAACTAGTATTTTCTTTCTTTAATTTCAGGAAAATTCTTCTATTATTCGGTTACTTATGGAGCTCTGTGCGAACGCAAGCATTTCGACGAACGAGAGTGGTTGGCCGTAGAAAAAAAATTAAATCGAACGAAAAGAATTGAATAATCGCAGGGAGCATCCCTAAAACTTCTCATTTCATCGGGCAATTTATAGAGCTGGACGTTCCCCGATATTTTCCCCTAACAAGATGCCGGTTAAGAAGCAAATGAATGGCTTAACAAGAAGCCACCATTCGTTAAATATCCTCCTTCGAAAATAAATATTCAAAAAACCGTTTGTAAAATTGGTAAATCGTTCAACGTTCCCCCAACGAATTATCGTTCGAGAACTTCCTGTTCGAATTAACGAGATTCGATTAATGAACCCGTAAGTCGCGTTTTCAGAACGCCCAATAAACAATCGATTAGCAGTTCGCCGAATGGGGGACACGCTGTTTCATTTGCGAGAACGGGCCAGCGTTAAAAATGAAATTTCGTTTGGAAATTGCGTTAAAATTCATCTGGAATTCGGTGGGGCGTTATTTCGTTAGTAACGGACCAGGGGACACATTCGTGAAATGTGAAATCAAAATGGTTGTTTATCGGAGCTAAAATTGAAAGCTCAATCACAACGAGAACGTGTGATACCGATGAAATCGCGACGAAATGAAAATTAGCCGAGGCTCAGCTTCGATAAGAGCACGATTGTTCACGATCGAACGATACTTTAAAATGAACGACGGAATAATTAACATCTCAGTCTATAATTAATAATAACCAAGTTCAATAGAATATTCATAAACAGTTCAGTTTATAATTACGAATAACAAGGATCAATATGTACCTACATATTCAACGGGACAAAAGTATTATGATAATATAAATGATATGACATTTGTGCCATTTGAAACAATTCTCCTACTCACGATTGTCCTCGAATAATTTGTAGCCTGTTCCCTAAAAAGAGAAATAAAAAAAAGACGAATAAATAGCTTCGAATAATATACTACGTCCACCGAAGGGAGGAATAATTTCAAAGAAAATACAAGTAAATTTCAACGCTGGAAATTCCACGTCTACTGAAATTCAGTGCAGAAAAGGAGAAATTAGCCGTTCTGTCTCCATCTCGATTGCAAGGGGAAATTAGTGCACGGGACTGTCTGTTTGTTAGCACTTCTCTTCATCGCCGAGTTATTTGCGATCTCAAACCGTTCTCCAGGTAACGAACGCCGGCGGAGCAGCGCGATACAAACGGAACGGCGCGTGTCTAAATGCAGTTTGAATAAAGTAGGGAAAAGCATGATAAATCGTTTATGCGCTATCGCAACGCGTATCTGATGTCCGACTCGGCTCGAAATTTACAGCGAACGCACGAGGAGTACTGTGCATTTTTCCCCCCATTCTCCTTTTTCCATCCACCGCCGCCACTTTATCTTTATTTATTTCGCTCGTCTCCCGTAATCGCCAACACTTTCTTATCGCTAGGAAATTACACAGGAACGGGAATGCACACGGGATAATTGGTCGCATTTGTTCGTTCAGATAACGCGATTCGCGGATATTTCTCGCGGTGGCGCCGCGCCGACACTCATTAGACGAGGCGTCGCGACGCGTCGCCCGGAAGGGTTTGGTTCCTGTCGATAGCCTGGGAATCCTTTCTCCTCGCGAGAGTTTCGTGCTAATAATAGTTTCATGCACCGATTCGCGCCGATGGATTGTCCGTCCTGGATTCGAATGTCCACGCGATCGACCAAGATACCAGTGAATTGGGTAATGGAAGGAAACTTTATATCACGTGGATGGATTCAGTGGATTGGAGTGACGTTATGGGCAATGAAACTGGAATAAAGTTATGGGGACGGTGATGAAAGTACGAGCGATTGATATTGTTGATAGATTTTTTTGCTTGCGGTTAGTAATAATAGTGGGGATGATAATGTCAGAATCATTCGATTAAATCGTATTTATGATACGCTGATTATCATTGCGATACGATTATGATGATATGCTATAAATTCTTTTTTGTATTTCAACGGCGACGAAATGCAATCCGAGAGGAAATAAGAAAGAAAGAGTGTCATTGTTAACTACCATTTTAATTCTCCGTCGTTTCTTGAGATTTATGTACACAGTGTGACCGTTCGAATGGTAGGAGGGCATGCAAATATAAATGAGAAATGTGTACAAATATCAATCATAAATTACCTGTATGCGTGACGCGGCCACATTGAAGCTTTATCAAAACACGTACAAGGGACCGTATCGATGAACTTTTATTCAGAACCATTGGAAAGATATTCTCCCTTTTTTAATCGTGTCAACGTGTGGTTATCGCGTATGACTTAATGTTCCACCTCACGCGTGAATTTCACGTGAACGATCGTTGTACTTTTCGTATAAAGGACGTGATATTTAGAAGCGGGGAATTTTATTCACCCGCGCGATAATGCAATCTTTGTGATACGGAGAAACGAGCTGGAGCGTAGCTGGGAAACTACCGAGTGAAATCATTTTCGTGATGTATTTGCTCGTGTAATCGCGCACGCGACGCGAGTTCAGTGCCTGACGAGGTATCCACGGCTCGTTGCATTGACGAAAAACTGTCAGGAAAAATTGGTTCATTTAGGTAAAACATTGGAACTCGAACCTGACACGAATATTCAGCCTCCCTTTGCGCTTGGCTTTCGTTCAGGATAATAGATCTATTCTTGACATCATTATGACTTTACTACTGTTTTTTAGAAATTCTTGGGGAAATATTACAATGTAAATTATACAATGTAATTATACAATATAATTATGTACAATGTAATTATACAATGTAAATTAAAAATCGTAGGCAGTTTTAATATTATCTGTCAGAGATTATTTTCAAAATAATGTAGGCGTAATATCATTTCTTAGCATAATGATACTTACTTTGTAATCAATATTATACAATATACATGGAACGTGTGGGAAATCTTTTTTCACAAAAGCCTGTCATTTCCTTCATCACAATTATTTTATAAGGTAATAAGGTAAGTTGGCAATATTCTTCATAGGTTCCAGATAAAGGTTCAACGTTCGAACCTTCGTGACCAATGTCCATTTGATTTCAAATGGTTCGACGATTATGGTACTAGTCATTATCCAATGAATTCCATTTGTGTCTGGAAGTCGATAACTAGCTGATTACGATGGTTTCCCCGTAGCCGATTGTTTTTCGCTTAGAATCTCGTTGAAATAAAAAATTATTTTATCAGAACAATCGCCTTATCCCCTTGTCCTTCCAACCCTAATTGATATTATACTTTCGATGATATGCTGACCTATATTATACGTCAAGAATTATTTGCAAAATATATTTTTATAAATTTCTTTCACCGATATTTCATTACTAACTCGAACTATCAATTCAATAATTATCTCCATAGAATGTTACCAATTCCAATAGTACTGAAATATTGACAATAATGATAAAACTTTTAAAATAATTAGCAATTGCTAATAATATACGTTGCTCCAAAGTTATTCCCATAAATAATGAAATAAACTAATCAATAAAGCAAAAGCCAAGTATCCCCTAGCAAACCTCCTATATTTTAGTCACAATTAAGCAATAAATCCCCGAGAAATTAGGTAAACCGCTAAGAGTAGCTCGTTGCAAGCGTACGCGTCGTCGAAAATGAAGTACCGGTGGCCGGAAAAGGAAATTGAAAAACTCTCCGCATAAGCTGAGAACCTTTCGCTGTCACGCACAAAACAACCTGTTCCAATTGCATTAAAATTCCTAGCCTGTCTGTTGGCCTGACACCAACTAGGTTACCCTTTTCACTTGCTACGAAGCGAATAACTGGTGGACGAAAGAAGCTGCAAGGGAAGCTGTTCGTTTCGCTCCCTTTTTGGTTAAAGTATCACCGACCAGAATATAAATCGTTCCCGTCGATTTTTCGACAAACCCTCGGTAGCCCTTTACAGGGTGGCAAGGAAAAAATTTTTCAGCGCAAGTGGAGAACGCCGGAATCGATCACCGGCGATCACTTAGCGTCAATTTCATCTTCCCTGTGATTTATCGTATCGTCGAATATTGTGAGAATCGTGGACCAACCCCGTACAACATAATACCACATAAATTCACTACGGGGGTTGTGTTGCGTGATCACGGTTCATCAGGGTGTTGAGTAATTGATGCCTCGGCTGAAAATGGCGCGGAAAACTTGGATATGAAAACGGGTCCAGAGTTTCATTTTCAATTCCCCTGTTTTTTGTTCGACGCGATTCGTGCATGGCGCGGTATCAAACAAATGTTATTTTTCTTTCGTTTGGAGATTCGCGATACTGAATACTAAATCAAATAAAATTAATATCAGTTTGCTTAGTTACAATTGAAGCGTAAAGAGACGCGTAATTTTTTTCGAGTAGGTACTTTATGCAGAAATGTTGCCTTGGATTTCATCGAAAATATGAAAGTTTATTCAAAATCCGACGTAGTGGCGTGAAGTTGTAAGGGGAATTGGAAAATGTTTTTCCCCTTAAAGAGAATATTGCTACACCGTTTCCAAAGGTTATTGCAGCGAAGGGAAAGTTTTCGTTCTGGTGTCTATGCTCATAAATCTTTATGATTATAAATGTTTAACCATAGCTTAGCCGTGTTTTTCGTTATGAAGTTGAAGGGACGGGACGAGTGTTTGGATAAAGCAATACGCTTTCGCCCCATCTTTCGAAATTCCTCGAGTTCCATTGAAATTCTTCCTCGAATTCCCGAATTTTAGCTCTAACAACTTGCGCGAGTTAAACACCACAAGTTTTCCTCATCTTTCAGCTTTCATCTGGCGGAGATTAATAAAACGGCACAAGAATGCTTGTGTAATCCTTTAAAGTATGCCCACACTGTTCTTCTTTTTATCTTCTGCTAGAATATTTCGTGACATAATAAACGTGTGTGTTCGACGAAGGAATTGTGCAAGACGTTTTAAAAGGAGAAATTGTTACGGTTTAAGAAAACTTAAAACGTAAACGGAGAGAATGGAAAATTAATTCGACTGCTAGTTCTTTTTAAATATTATCTAATGTTGTCTGTATTTGTCTGATGAGTGTAAACAATTCCGTCAGGTATTAATGATGGTATATTTTTAAGGAGGAGAAAACTTCCGCTGCATTATCTACCTTATTTTATTCTTCTTAGCCATTTATCGATTATTCTGATGCGCCTCCTCGTTTATCTAACGGAAATTTCATTTTACACCACGATAAATTATTAATGAGGTATGTATTTTCTACTATAGCACAGGTGAGAGACTTCAAGATTATGATTTGAATTGTGGTCTTAACGTTTTGATCGATTGCCCTCGAGAACATATCAGTTTCTTAATAATTAAGTTACTGTTCAAACTTTAACCAACTGGCCTGTCACCAAAATATTTCAACAATATTGAACAAAATTCTTTCAAATCAATTAAACAAAAGATAGAAAAATTTCTTTGAAATGGGAATTCTTTATTTCTTATTGAAAATATATAAAAAAAGGGACAAAGAGTCTGACAAGCTGCAAAGTTGACTAAAAGTCTCAAAGGGCAGATGCTCCTCCTACAGTCTTTACAGATTGCGAGAGACATTTGTCAAATTCGTTCAGTGGATGAAGCGAACAAACAGGAAGAAAAGGAAATTCGAAGGGTGGATTTTCTACCGCTGCGTTGGAAGCTCTATTCAATCCTTTAGGATCAAAGACAGTTCAAACGAATTTACGGAACATGGGAAATAATTTTTCACGATTATCGAGTTCGTTCACATTTTTCCAAGAACATCTCTTGCATAATATATTGCCTTCGAATATAATTAACTAGCATAACTTCCTCATATTATATTCTTTAACGGTGTTCCAAATTCATTTACATCTTTAGCTGCGAACCTTATAATAATAATATTCACTCGAAATTTCAAAGTAATGAACGGAAACTATTCTTCGCACAGACTAACATTCGTCAGCATAAAAGATTCTCGAACAAAAATAATTTTTGGTATTATATTCCACGGAATGGCACATAATTTTTTCAGTTTCATTCGTATACCTTTCCGTGAACGAAGAAGGACAATTAGCCAATCCATAAACTCGTGGTATTTTCTTCAAAAAAGTTTCCCGTCCCCTATAAATCCCAGGTAACGTAACCGTGTAAATGGAATCGACGTTCGCAATATCAATTCTCCTGAGGTAACAATTACGGCGTGTCCCATAGTGAACGTTAAAAGTTTCTAATTAAATGGCGGCGTCGCTATCGTTCGTTACTCCCGTTTCAATAGACTGCAGCGAGCGCGTTGAATATTTATATTTCGATCGCTAATTAACATTTTAAGTTTGTAACCTGCAAACAACGACGGGGTTCAATTATCTCGATGGTGTTTCACAGGGATTCCTCGATCGTAGCCAATTTTCGTAGCAGACGCGATCGCTCGCAACTATTCCAATTGATTACTTTTCATCGAGCGACAAACAAACATTTCGATTTACACGTATAGGAATATCTGCAAAATTGATTCCAGTTGCACGACGACCCAGACAAAATATAATACATAACGTACATAGAAGGATTTTTTCGTAAAAATATCTTGGATGCTTTTATTAACTCTGATAAATACTGGGATATCATAATGGCCGTTTGTTTTTCTCGTTTAATTCGATAAAGAATCTGCTCAACTGCATTTGGTTCATCCATTTAATTACATGGAACCTTTGATACAGGCGGCTGAATATGCATTACTGTTCAATGCGAAGCAATTTACGTAATTGATTGCAGATACTGTCCTTTCTGCAATTCTTGATGTATACCTAGTAATTCAAGTATATTATGTCGATCTCTAAATATATCTATCTATCTATTAAACCTAACGCAGTTATTCAAAAAAATGAGTTATCTCTCACGGTTCTTAATGCGTAGAAAGTGAAAACATTCTTTCGTTTACCTCCAAAATTCACAAACATTGTATCGAATGGAAGAATAAAAAAAACAGAATCAATGACGAAGCCAATCGCATATTATTTTACAAACAATAAATGCCAATGCTCTTGAACAGTAAAAGAATTGCCTGCACAGAAAGCATCCATAGGTGTCTGAATGCTCTTGCAACGCTCACAGAAGTCAGATAGCCTTAAGCTCAGCCCAGCGTCGGTACCTCAGCTCGTTGAGTTTGGATCGTCGACTAAAGTGCGACACCTGCGGTTTTCGTAAGTCAGCAATCAGGACAGAAGGAAGAGCCTTGCGGAAACTGGGAAAGAGAAAGGGAACGGATACGTGAGTGGAAGTGAGATGAAGTGAGAATGAATGCCACCTCTTTGGGCACTAACCTGTAGTACTAACTAACGAACTTTCACGGTCCAACGCCCACTACCAGAGTAATTAGCCTGGCTAACGAGCGATCGTTATGCGAAACCGCGATTCCGCGGAAAAGTCAACGATCTACACCTTCCAAGGAACCACGAAGATCCATTGTGCCTGATACAATAATGCCTTTGTGAATCGAGACGATTTGATCGACGAGGTATTATACTTCCAGTGGAATGAAACCATTACATCTCCTGGAAGATTTCACTCTTAGGCTTTTGACGTTTTTGAAGAAGAATTGTTATAAATTGGCGATTTTAGATACGATCGAACATTAGATATAAATTTGCACGGGCCTGTGTTATATTTTGAATTTTATACTTATTTTATTTTAATTTTATATTGTATTCTTCTTCTCAGTAAATAATATAATGGCAGAAGATGGATAATAATGTGAATCACCTTTTAACCCAGTATATTAAAACTGCAATAGTGGAAATTAAAATGTAGAGGTGTTCGTGTTTTCTCTTTTCATTACTATTACATCTTTGACATTACCTAATGAAAGTCTAGACAGTTTAATCAAACGAAAAAGCATTGTCAATGAAGTGACAAATTGATGAATCTTTTAATCAATTGAAAAGCATGATTTCCTCTCGACATCTGATCTCTAGTGCTTAATACATAGAGTAGCGTTCATTGCAACGTTTTAAGTTGATTTGCTTTATTTATTTCGGCTTGTTTCACAGTGATAAAATATATTGGTCCGAATCAGATTGAAGCGGAAAATGACTCGATAATTTAAACAATAAATACGAGTGTCAGGTGTATTATACCGCGCAGTACCACGTTTCAATAATTGCACTGTTATAATCAAAACCCCCAGCACTGAATAATTCATTCATTTACACTGTCTCGCCGCTAGACGGGAGTACTGTGTTTTCTTGGTTTGCAGCTAAGCGAAACTTTCGAATTGAAACCGTAGACCGGCCATTCAGGGATACAATAACTATTCCCGCTTATGTATTCTTACCTGTATAAACTGAACCACGCGCAAAGGAAACACCCTATAACAAATTTACTCTTCCTTGCCTTTCGCTTTCAACGCCCAATTTAGCACTGTGCTGTGTACACAGTAATCAATTTTTATACATGATCACGGATACGTTCAATTGTTAACAACAATTATTGCCTAAAGGAAAATTATATTTCCTGACAAATATCAATTATAGATTTAATCCTAAATTCCAATATACATTGTTAAAGCACAAAAAAATTGCTATCGATAACAATACGACGCAGTTCAACAAGAAATCTATCTCACACTATGAAAACCATAGAAAATAAAATAATCAACGTCTGTCAACGTAGCGGCGCGACAATTACACACGCGTTTCAGTCGCCCAACCAAAAAATATTTCACTTAATCGGGCAACAACAAAAAAAGAAATAATAGGAAGCTACAGAACTTTCATCGAGGTATCCCAAAAAATACATTTCCCTCCATTTAGTCGTAGAAAAGGTTTGCCTTTCGTTCATTTTAACAGGCGGGCACTCCTGTAGAAAAGAAAAATTTCTTGATGTCGCTGGGCGAATGTCGATCGAAAGAAGCGGACGATTTAATCGCAAGAATGGGGCAAGACTCGGTGAAAATGAGAATGGAGCCGCTACGAATTGAAGCAGTCGTCCGAGGCATAGAGTTTGCTCGTGATACGCGATTTCCGCGCCACTTTTGCCTTTCTTGCACCGAGACTTCGATTTACACAGGCGCTGCACGCGATCCCCGCATTTGTCAAATGCTAACCCCTTTCTCTACCGACTACCAGTTACCACTGTTTCCAATCCTCGTGTCATCTTAATAAGAAAAACAATATTTCCGGTATAGGGAACGATTGTCGGACAGCGACACGTTTTTTCGTTGTTGCTTTCAGACATTTGCAATCGAGAAATTTGTTCGCTAATATTATTGATTTTTGTGCGCAACGTTCGATATGAAATGCTTGCATATTGTTCTCTATAGTGCTAGTAGCGTATGGACAGTTCTACTTTCCACCTTCTACGAGGCTTTAAATAGACCCGTTAAAGTAACATCGGGGTCAGCTTGATGTTCGAGCAATTTTTTCCTCGCGGTCGGCGGAATTTTCCTTATTTTCTGGTCCGGTAATTGTTCGCGGAAGAAAATTATTCTTTCGCTGGTGGAATTTTTTCGTGTGCGCGCGTAAATACATAATACCGAGATGCACAGCTTAATAAAAGGAGGCAGACATTGCAGGACATTATAGGAGGGCGATTTCACGACCTCTGGGTTGAGTGTAACTTTAAAAGTTTTATTGTATATTGGGCAAGGAAATTTACATGTTTGCAAATATCTTGTGTAATGAAAACTGTGAAAGCAAAACGATGTTCCTTTAAGTTTTACGGCCGACTGTAACGATAAAAACAATGTGTATTGCGATGTAACGTAGCGTTTCTTTTTATCGAAGCTAAAAATTGCAAAAGGATCCGCCATGTGTCAATAAAATAAAAATGTTGCGGATCATATGAATATGAAGTTAAAGTAAAAAGAAAATATCTGGTGCCAAAGACTTCATATAAAATGCAACGGTTTAACTAATAAATTATAGTGAAAATAGCAAGTGGATATTATATTATTGTAACTAAACAAAAATTTACTTTTATTAGAATTCGAGGAAAAATATATGTTACAGTAATATTTTCTGAATTTGTGTCGATTTAACGTAGTGATATTTCGCAAACTGTTTAAACTAATGTCTGCACGGTGCGTCCATTGTATTAGCTACTGCTTAAGTCATTGTTAAATGATTAATAATGTAATCACGGTCCAGTGAGTTATCGTGTTAGCTCGCGTTCTTTAACGTAACACGAAGTTTCTGCGACAGATATTGATTTACGACGGCACTATAATTCGCCGTCTTCCACGACAAAATATCGATTTGTTGCTTGTGAAAGTTTGCTCGCGGTTTACTCAGTACCCCATTCTGGGTTACGGCATACCGGGTACAATTGGTTATCATTGGAATCGGCTACAGTCATAACCGAACAGATGTTAATTACCTTCAAGTCCGTTTCAGTTCCATTCGAGTAATAATTATTATTAACTACCGAAATCCGACGACCGAATTCTGAAGCACCTTCGTCGAAACACAGACATTAAATGCATAAAGAAAAATGAAATAACGTGGACGTTTAAATAAATAAATTATTCACGAGACAACTCATTCTTTCCACATAAAAGATCGATCCTTAAATATTCGAAATATTTATATAAAATGATTGGAGGAACAAATTTATTCCGACTTGCTAAGTCGGTCGAATATTGAAGAATATTAAGTGGAGATGATTATCTGTTTTAAAAAACTACCCCAACAGAAATGTACATACATATTTCTCGGGAATGCATATACATACATACTTTGTGATATATGACTTTCGTATTTGGTGAAAAACTTTCAACCTGGCACGATAAAACGAGCGTGCGCCAGGCGCGATGTAACATGCGGTTTATTAGACACAAAGTTCGTAAATCATCTTACGGGTTATTAATTACGATACCAAAGTCCGATATTTTACAAGCGGAAAATTAGCTTGCAATATTACGCAGTTCCAGCTTTACCCTGCGCTAAGATCCTACGACTATGCAACTGAAAACACGCGTAAATGATTATTTACGGGGCAACTAATATTCCAACCTTTTTATTATTTCTTTGGTACTTTCCAAGTAATAAAGCCAGATGGAAGGATTGGTTTTAATACCTAGTCCATTAATCAACTGTTAAACGTATTCGTTGAATAAGATATAGGTGAAATCGTTGCGTGGATATTTTCATCGAGAACAAAATAATATTTCTTTCAATTAAAATAATAATATCGCTGGTCACAATTTTTTTAACAATTCAAGCTCATCTCTGATTCCGCATATAATTTGTACCATAAATTTTCATTAATTTAATTCCATCTTTCTGAACTAATGGTTGGTGCAATTAATTTCTATTAAACGCATTATTACTAGAGAAATAAACACTGACGATTGTACATACGCACGAATGCGATACGTCTTCCAATTATGTTTCTTCCCCCTATCTAAACCCATACTATTCTTACCTTCATTTCTTTCTAACTGCTTTTACCTGGAACTAGTGACATAGTCCACGGCGCAATCATAAAACCGTCAAAACACAACTTTCCACAGCATCGATCGCCGCAAGAAGAAACATTGTTTCCCCCAACGGCGTTGATATAACGTCGTTTTGATGAGGGAGTAGTAATAGGTGTTCCAGCGCTTTGTAGTTTCAGGAATTTCACCGTGTCCAATAGGCACAGGTCTTACGAGACACCTCGTGTAAACGTTACGTTCTACTGTCACGGTGTGCAGGAGTATGCCCTCGTAGCACGCTTCACGACAGACAATCTTTACATCCACGGTGAATGCACACTAAATACGATCTGAAGCCATCGCGGGGGCGACACGTTGAGTTGATGAGACGTTACGGCCGATATATTAATTCCAGGCACAGCCATGTACACGGTGTCTCCGAAATCGCCAAAGCAACGAACAATACCACCCATCACCTGTCCGGGCAAACTTCAAGGCTGCATTCCTCCAAAAACAAAATCTTCCCGGTAGAACCGTCCGATCATCAACAAACCTCGACCTGCTTCCACGCAGGGAATCGTCTTCCTTTCGAGCCAAGCCACGATTTCAGGCACACCGTGTACGCGCAACGGATGTCGTCCCGTTCTTAACGCAGCACAGGGGCGGCAGTTCAGAAAACAGTGGAGGGGTTGGAGGTTTAGATAGACACAGTCTAAACTAATCCAAACATTCCTTACGCGGCTTACAACATTCGGGCTTGCGGATGGTTGTTCCGCTCACAATTGTGATAACATCCTGTTGGCACAGTCGCGTCGTCCCCTGATGCCGGAATTCAGTTTCTACGCGGCAGTTTGCCTGGTATAACGAGGCATCCTGAAAGGAACCTCAACCAGCGTCGAACATCGTGTCGTTACCCACATATGCCCGTACACACCTGCTGGCGTATCTGGGCCGTGCATGTAACGACGCTCTCGGTACTGGATATGGTTAGACCTCTTAATAACGTGCTACCTATGTAGACGCGTACGTGTCGGGACGATGTATTGCTCTCGCGCCGCGAAACGCGAGGCACAGGGTGCACGTTGGATCTTGACGCGATATTGATCGGCTGCGTGTGCATCGCAGGTATCTTCGCCTCGTGGAAACGAGCCGGACTTTTCGAGAACACGATTATCGCGCTACAAGGCGCAGCGAAGCACTTTGCGCTCATCCGAGATGAACCCAATTTGGGGGTGGGATCTCTTTTTGACGTTGGCATATGTATATTTAACAGTTGAGTTTGCATTTCAGGCAGAGAGAGTGTGTTGAGGTTCTATTTGGAACTAGTTAGTGACAGTTGAGCTTCGAATAATACGGGGGTTGGGGATACTTGTGCTTTTTAACACTAGAACTACCAAGGGGGTCAAAATGACTTGTTTCAGATTTCTTGCTTTAGAATTATTAATATATAGGTATCGTTGTAGCAATTTATGATGAGTTTTAAGAAGACAGAATGGCAATTATGTATCTCTATTTAATGTCCATTCAACGACTTTCGTGTTCATAATCTGTCTAACGTATGTTATCTGAATAATACCAAAAATGTATCGGTAGTTCTAGTGTTAAGTCACCAAAAATTTAACTACGATACACTGTTGTTGAGTGGAAGCTTCACGTGCTACATGTACCATTACTGGGTTCTTATACAACAATTTAGCTGGTTACAAGGACAGGGTTTGTGACATGGAGTATCCCTTCCATGAAACTCCTTTAATATTGACAAGGAATAAAGTCAAGCTGAGCATATTAATTCGAAATGGACAATTAGAAACGAGAATTTTGTGAAAACTTCACCATCCACGGTGACCCCATAAAATTGACAAACTGAGCGTAAACAGAAAAAAGGCGTTTATTTTCAATGAACAGGGGGGGCCACAAGACACATGGCGGAATGAAAGGTAGACGATAGAACGAAACGCAGATATTGCGAAGAGCTTCGGGTTCTCTATACGTTTGCTGCCGTAAACTCCGTTGAACTCCCGTGCTTTCTGCGAGGTGGAGAACCGAACCAGCTGAGTAGGGGGCGCTTGTGTGTTGTACATGCCGAAGACGCATTAATATTAATGTAGCGGGATTTACTGCGACACGGGCTGCTCGAGCCTCATGGGTAGGATGTATGTTTACAAATACGTTTCTCAATGTGGCCCCGCCCGACGGTTTGCCTCTACCCTTCTGCTCCATAGTCCAGGCGCGTTCTTCCTCAACGGAAGTAGCAAGTAACGCTGGCAAACTTGGACTCCGTGCATCTTGCTAGGGGGTTCCCCAAGGGGGCTTCCGGCACGGTGTTTCTCGCCGCAGAAATGGTTACGCTAAAGTGTGTCAAGGCATATCTTTACCTTTTCTCCGCAAAGTACGCTCAGACTGAAAATCAAGGGTGCACTGTTCCCGTCGACGAGCGCACAGTATATAACAGCGTGTCCTTACATTCCCTGCGTTCCCTGTCACATACGGTAAAAGCAAAGCTGCTCCTACGTCTTCCCTCTTAGGGAACGTCGGCGACGTGTTTAAATAACCCTCACCGTGGTGTTTCAATTACTTATGAACGAAAATGTTGAGGTACAATGGACGGAGTGAAGGTTTGCTTGAGAAGGGGTTGGAACTAAAATATATAGGGATGTTGTTCGTTCCCCGTGATAAGATTTTATGCCATAGATTGTTTAATGTAGAATGCGACAGTTCGAAACTGCCGGAACGTTGCTCTCGTTTCATTTAAATTTAAGTTCACTTCGATCGTAATATCGCAAGATGTTCTAGAAGAGTATTTTCAATTTTTCTACTCTAAGATAGTATCGCGGTTAGCTGCAAAAAGGTCCACTCGATGATCCAGCGATAACGCGGGACGCGCGTGAAGGTAAAAGGTTCAATTAAAAAATTAGATTTCATAAGGCCACGAAAAGACTAGCCTTCGACTAGCTTTCGGGGAGTTAAACGCCGGTTAAACTTACGCGGCTCGATAAAACGTTTCATTAAACCGCCCACGTGGCCCGATTATTCTCACGCGATATAAAGTTTCGACCGTAATTCTCGTAAAATCCCCTGGGCTCGATAATTTCAACGCCGCATCGTGCGAATGTCTTCTGCGCTCCCGCGATATTTCAATGCTTCGCATCGAACGATCCGTTGCTCTCGAAGCTTGTGACAACCGGGAATCGACCGTGATCCGCTTTATCGACTTAAATTGACAACACCAATGCTTTGTGACCGGTACAGATCAGCATTCGTCGAAATACCGCAAAGTGTTGACTTGCGCTGTTCAATCGAGTGTGTAACATCGCGTGATCGATTGTTCCCGCGCGATCGCAACCGCGTATCATCTACACTTTTGTTTCGGAACATCCGAAGGGTGATATCGAACCTGCTCATAGAAACCAGCCGTACGGAACATTGAATTCGCACAGCAGCGGGATCGCGATGTTTCCGGTTCGTGTTTGGTGCAACCAACGAAACTTTTCGCATCGTTGCCATCGAACGGAGACCAAGATTTTCGTCCACGGTGTCGCATGCCGCGGGAGGTCGCGGAGACGCTTAGTTAAGTAAGCCGAAATTGGCTCGTGGGGGAGGTCAAACAGGCGTATCTAGAGTACTAATTACCTGGGGGATTGGGACAAACTTAACGTTGCACCCGTTGTACAACTGGAGCAGCCGAACAATAGGGAAGTTCCACAAGCCCGTTGCCTTTATATTCGTGATCGGGATCTTTCCTTAATCCTCATTGCCTCGGGAGGTTTCGAGAATCGTTCTAAGTCCAATGCAGCGTCGAGGAATGCTGGCTGTACTAGCCGATCGAGTTAACAATTATATCAACTTCAACCCTTCGGTTTCGGTGCGACGCAAGGCTGCATTGAAATTTCTTGCTCGGCCCTCGGTCAGAATTTTGCGGTGAATTTTATAACGTCTCGACGTAAAGTACTGAGATATTGATTATGTTCAAATATCAATAACTATAAAAATATATGTGCTGAAAGTGTAGAACCTGTCGGAAAGTGTAGTATATGTATACCTACCTGAGAAGCTTCCATAACGGCAGAATTTACACAACTTCCTTAAAGGCTTCGTAAATCGCTAATAAGCAACGATGTTTTAGAGAATGGTTAAGAAAGTAAACGCGTGCCATCAAATCTGCTAACTTTCGACGACAGAAGAAAACAAAAATTGACACATTGTTCCTCACATATTCAACTGTCTCAGACAACCAACATTTTTGTCTTTCGCAAAACTTTGAAAATTGAGTTTCGTACCGCTTTTTCGGGCGAAATAGACCGCTGTGCGTCGACAGGAACGAGCCGTGCGCGGAAGATTACCAGGTGATCGTTACCTGCATGCACCCGCATTAACCTGTAAATTATACGGCATCTCGGTGTCAATTTTACAACCTCGTTTAGCCAATTTCCATGCCTCTGCAGTTTGGTATAATATCTCTTCAAGAAATTCATGTTTGCCACCGTTTATTTTTTGTTTGCCATTCAATTTGAAAATTTCTACATTTCCGAATTTTCATGTAACTTCGTACTCCTCGTATCGAAACCGTACTGATGCTTTCGCTTCGATAGAGGAGTAAGACTTGTTCTGAACTCCAACGAATTTCCGCTATCCTGAACTCATGGAAGTATGTATGTATATGTATACAGTATCTTGACCAAGAGCAAGCCAAATCTTGCACATCTGCGCACTGTTCAAGTGGTGTCTCTCTTTCTCTCTATACGTGTACATATATATATCCTTTTTCGACCAGGCTTCGTACTTCGAGGTCCCTTTAGGTCTCATGTTCTGTATTTGTAGATGAGGTTGGTGAACCACACTTTGCACACAGCGATCTAAAGTCGCAGTAGGTATTATGTATATAGTATATACACACACATACCGGGAACAACGCAATACGACATACATACGTGATTTGCGATTTATATCAGCAGTGTTTTTAATTCGTGTTGGAAATTTCCGTGGAAAAGTTTCGGGAACATTTTGTATTAAATGGCAATTTCGAGGCAACTATGGTTCCGCTTGTTCGTCGGATTATTAATGACGGGAGTCACGACTACGAGTGTACGTATTAAGGGCGCGCTAAGACGGAAGAAGGTCGGGGGCTGTAAAGCCGGAATTAATTAATGGCAATCACTAAGGGTACTTAACCGTACATTCACGACCTCTACGTAGTTGGCCGTCTCGGTCTTCTTCAGCCGATAATTGGTGGTTTCTCGTTGTTAAACTTGACGAAAGATCGCGTCTTCCCTTGGAGAAACCTTAAGCAAATCGGCCTCTGTATGGTTGCATCCACGATATAGCAAGATCGTGGATTAAAATTGTATGTTGCGACAAACGTGTCTGTGCATATGGCCTTGTAGCTAAAGTAGTTTTTCGAGTATTATATTATTGACGCGTCATAAACTATTTACCCCATCATTTTTATTGGTCAGGGTGTAACGAAGGCAAACGAAATAAAAAAAAGGGAGAATTAAGCGCTTCACAGGTAATTAAATATTCGTTTCTCCAAGTTTCCTCAGTGAATTTCGCGTAGACTTGGAAAGATTATCTTCTCATTATCCGTGAAATAAAAATATTCTACGCATACTCGTTGCTGTTATTTCAAATATAAATACACCTCGCATACATTCGTCAACACGAATTGTCCTGAAGCTTGGAGCACGTGCTCGTCGAGAAGCCACCAGTTTAGTTATTATTATTACGACCTCGTTACACCAGGTAACCGCCCGGTAATGTTGTCGTTCTCGTATACGACCAGGAGACAATTTTCGAACTGATGAAAAAAAAAAGAAGAACGCGGCGGAATGAAATAACCGTTTTAGGAGCGCACGTCCTTTTCGTGTAGCGTGAGTTTGTGCTTTGAAGTTAACAGGCCCAAGTGGCTTGGATTCGCAGGTCAAGGAAAGGAAAGGCAAAGGCAACGGCGGCTCCTTGAGAGCGCTGAAAGAGCGGGTGGATGACGTCACGTGGGCGATCGTGTTTCCTGTAGCTCTTGCTTCGAGATGCTTTGAATCCTTTTGACTTTTGAGCATCCTCTCGGTTTCTGGGTGGAACGCAAATTGTAACGACTGGCACGTGAACTGGAACAAAACTTATTTCCAATTGTACAGGAAACAAAAAACCTGGTAGAACACAGAGAGTATCCGTGAATCTTTTTATGGGGATTGAGAAATAAATTTATATATATTTTCACGGTGCTGCGGGTATAATTAAGGCTGGTGCATAATGCAATAGCATTATCGTTGTTCGCGTTTCGTATTAAATACATGTAAATTCTCTGCAATTTACTAATGGGAAAATTTTAGTTAAAAATGTGGAAGAAGTTACAGTAAAATGAATATACTGTTGAAAGAAAGTTTGTATTGAACGCATCGTGGAAATTTTCGACAGAAACTGAGTATGTATGTATGTATACATTTTCTTCTTCCCAATTTTGCAGTGTCGTTCTACGTACTTTTCTGATTAATACGATATATGTGTTATTACTATTCGATACGTTTAAATATTCTCCACGTGCTACCAAACACCGTCCCGTTTGATTTATCAAGACGGAATAATGTAATAACCCAGGGAAAATACTTTTCATTCCTGCTGTTATTTGACGACAAATATTAATAGATATCGGCAAGGACCGACTGCTGTACGATGAATCACATATTTCAATATAATTTATGAAATTCGCCGAATTAATTTTGTACAAGGGTACTGAAACGAATAAATATTTGTCGCTCATTATCCCGTAATTAACAGTGTCTCCGCTAAAGTGTGCCAGTCTCAATTCGTTACATTATACCCACCCCTATTTTCGTGCCAACAGGAGCAAAAATTTCCATTACAATTGAAAGCACTATCCTTATTACCGTTCCAAAAAATTATTACTTTCCCATTTCACCCCGAAAATACTCGGTGCCGATCGTTCATTGACCATTTCAATATCCTCCCATTCAAGATTGAAACACATTTTCAATCGTTGTTTCGAATGAATCACTCTACCCGGACCGTCCCATTATTCCTTCCAATCAATCCCATCGAAACACGTTATTTGTCAAACGTCGGCTCCATATCATTTCCAATATTTATCCCCGAAATACGACTTCGAATAAATCGTGGGGTCCAGGGTGTAGTGCCCCCCGTGAAAAGGGAGAATGGAATGACCATTGCCACTCACGAGCGTTATCGTGATGCGGGTGTGTTGAATGCGTGTCGCGGGTAGGGGAAAGTCGGTCGTGGAAGAGGGGAGACGACGGTACGGTATACCGAAGACTCGTTTCGTCGGTGTGGTGGGGGGCACGGGGGTCCAGGCATGGAGAGGGCGCAGTTCCGCGCCATCCTCCGTATCGTTGACACGTCCTACGAAAAGAGTGCAGAGTCAGTCGTTACGTTCGCCTCTCTCGTGGCTCCAACTGTGCGTTGATCCTCGTTCCAGAAGGGTTCTCCTCCTCGCCTGACACAGTTTGTCGTTCGTGTTGAATTTGCAAAGAAAAGAACAGAAAAATCAAAGTCCACGAAGTTCTCCCCCGTTCGAATATCGCGCGTGGTACGAGTAAAGTGCGCGTGCTGCGCCGCGCGACTGTCGGGTCGCTGACTTTGAAAACAGTCTCGTCTGCGCCTTCGGCTCGCTCGCATTGCCCGTGGGATCGCGTGCGAATCGACCGTGGATCGTTCGAACGTCGTCGTCGGCACATAATATCGTACGTTTCAATACTTGCCGAGGCGGGTCTGCGTTGATTAGTGGATTGGTGGATATCGTGCGTACCGGTGGCATTCTTTGTTCGGAGCAGCGTGAACATTTCACGGAGAGCCATGACCCCGAGTAGCGGCTGTATGTTCAGCGTGGTTTTTCTGGTCGCGGCCGTGACTGGAATCCACGCCGGTCAAACGATGGACGCGAAGATCCGTGACGACTCCGATTTGTCTCAGGTAAGATCCTCTATTCTATTTGTTCCCTCCGCTTCTTCTTTTCCATCTGTTTCGCTTTGTGCCGACGCCGCGCGTCGATTTCGAACGTTACCATGCCTGGCGCGCGGTGAACGCGTCGACCGATGTTCGCGTGTCCTTCAACTTACGCGGTGAACCGCTGTACAGTGTTTCTGAACCGACCGATTCCCCGGTACACAGGTGGTGATACATATTTTGATTGTGCGACTCGCAATGTTCGCGATAACCGCGACCTTGCTAATTGCCGAATTGTGGTCGGGTGTAACGCAATGTTGTACGCGGTGAACATTTCTGTACTTGCGAGAATTTGTGCGAATGGAAATGACGAAGTGAAACATCGCGTATATGTTTTCGGAGCGGCCTGCGAGTTGGTAGTTTTAATTTGCGGGGTTAATCTTGTTAGACGCAGTTACGATTGAACGTTGAACGGTACTGCATTTGCTTCCTCGTAGAGGCTTCGATGAAATCGTCGTTACGTTACTGAAAAATGGAAAAGAGTTTTGCTTTTAAATTAATATAGGCAACATTCTGATTATCGTCTGTCACGGTTTTATTTTAATTCAGTTACGCGTCGAAGGTTTAGCTGTGAAATTAAATAGTTAATTAATCGGATTTTCTTTTAATACGATCTTAAATTCACTTGTCGAAGTTACATTATTATTTGCGTGGATTTTTGTGTTAACTGCCGCTATCGTAGTCGCAGAGTGTCTGGAATTAATTTACTTTTATGTGACTATCAAATTGCTGATAGAGAAACCCTGACAGGTTTTTTTTGCCGATGCGAGTGAATCACTTAATTTCAAGGCTCTCTCTGTGCTAACCTTTATGATGAGGTTTACGTACGATCTCATATCATTCCACTAATTAATGAAGCAATAAGAGAGGGCTAGCCAACATAAAATCGAGATCCCCTTCATTACTTCCCTTAGCCTCTTACTATCCAATGAACGTCCATTCTTCTTCGTTTAGTTCCCAAACGTTTTGGAGTACGCAGTGTTCGAGATCGTGGCTGAAACAGCAAAGTTTTATCGATGCACAATCTTTGATTTTTAATTTAATTAATTAGATAGTTAATTCTTTTATTGCTGCAGAAGCTGACGAATTAATTGCTTTGAATTAGTCACGTCATTATTCATTGATTTTTCAGGAGATCAGTTTTTGGAGCAACTTCGTGTGTAACAGTGTTAACAGTTTATAAATGTCGATAAACTTACGTGAAATTGCGAAAGTCTTGAATTGTTTTAGCTCACTGTTATTTATGCTTTACATTGTCCTTATGTAGAATTAGAAACAAAAGTATTATCTGGCAGATGATAGAATAATTATAAAAAGTTCTTAGCAAACCTGATAGAAAATTGTGCACGCAAGCACCATTGAAAATTACGTAAAAAGATTTTGAAAGCCTAGTAGAATTGAATTAAAACGTAACCGCTATGCAAAAGTATTGCTTCACAGTCAGATTAACAAATAAATACTATTATTCCTTACGTCATTCTTAAAATCAATACAATTCACATTTGATACAATTACATATTTATATATACATACACATATACTAATACATTTGTCGACAAATTTCCACAAGAAATATCTGCAACTGCTATTGCTTAATTAACCGTTGCAAATAATTTACAACCGTGACTGGTTCAATTGAAACGAAGATTCCATTAACTCGATTCGCCCAGTCTTTCGCGACTCGATTTTCACGTTTAGTTAATGGACCGATCTATATTAAATCCCCTGGAGATTCCTTTGGCGGCTTTGAATTCACCTCGCTGAATATTACAATAATGTGTATCCACCTTCGAGGGCAGGCCGAGCGGTTCCCACCCACCAACTTGTTGCTGCGACAAAAATCGTCAGGACGTTTTCGCATCGATCGATTCAACAAACTACTTGCCACCGTGGTCCTCGAACTCGATTTTTCGTGGCTCTTATTTCATTCCACGCTCGGCACCAAACTTCCCGCGACTCTTTTTGCCAGCGGAAAATATGGTTTAGTACGCTTTAACCCCTTCGCAGCCGCTAAACGCGGAACTTTTAATTTCATTTACCCGATCGCAATCTACGAGCTCCAGTTTGGAAGATTTTTCTACTAATTGAGAGATTGAAATGCGGTTCACATTGTACATTACAGTCGTCGTTTTATCGTGTTTAATTGGGATCGTTTATCGATCACGACAGATTGCGTAAGGTCATTAACATTGATCAGCTTGGCTAGAACATTTCAATTATTTTAATTAAATTCCATTTGGGCATATCGAACGATTGATCTGACATCAGTTGTTTCTTCATTCCAGAAACGATAATTCAGTGTACGAATATAGTGAAAGTGAATTTTTAAATGATTTTATCAAAGTTGAGTGATGATTCTCAGATTAGGATAGAAGAAATTCAAAAAAAGAATTTTAACAGAGGAATTAAAACCATCCCTTTAGTTTCCTCGCACAGATACTTTTGAATACTTTTTATAGAAAACAATATCCACTTTCTGTTGGTAATTTGACATCTACATACCTCACCGTCGTGGTATTAGCATGTCTCTTACTCGCGTTCCGAATTTACGCGTACAATCGGATTATGCGAGCAGAATGAACAACAGTTTCCACGCAGGTCCTTAACAATACCTATATCCATTGATATTACGCCCGCCTAATTCGTCTATTGTTTCATCCAGTGAACGTTCGCGTACCCGGTACACGGAAATGTCTGGCTCAGTTTCATTTAACCCGTTACTTCCTGGAAAGCTGCAGTATTACGCTACCAGTCGCGTAACTAAAACGGTCATTGCCAATGTCAAAGTCGTTCTCCGTTCCCTTTATATCCGTCTCTTTCTCTCCGGCGTGTACTCAGCATCTAACAGCAAGTGGCCTTGCCTTTCACTCCTTTTTTCGTACAATGCCTACGTTGAGTCCCGCTAAGTTTCATTCAGGTTGGAGGCAGCAGGTGCAGCCAGGTAAACTGACGTATGTGCGCGCACGTTTGCCACGATAACGACCACGTTGACCTTCGAAGGTTCTGTTTGATGCTAACACTGTCAGAAGGAGGATGGTCCCTCGCTCTTTTTTTCCGAGAGGGAAGCGGTTGAACCCTCTTTTTACTCTACATTAGAGCGTTGAGTTATATTTGGATCGTAGCAGGGGAGGGACGATTTGAATAAATATTACATTTCGGAAATTGAATGAAGCACATGGGTCGGGGACCTGCGGGAATTGAATTTATACTTTTAAAAAATATTGGCTTTGCCCGTTGGGTTTTTGTTTTTTAATTAATTATGAAGGAATCGTGGGATGATAGTATGCAATGAGTGATGTACGTTATATTTCGTTGTTGTTAAATATTTCATTTTTAATAATGGAAACATGGGAAAGCAGAGAAACATGACGATGGACTTTTGGTGAAGATTAAAGAAGTTGTGTGTGACAATTTTTCATGAATATTTCTGCCCGTGTAACGAGTTTCGATAACTCGAGGGTTGCTAATATTTTTTTGCTGTATCTAGCAGAGCGTATTATTTTTGTTAATGAGTTTATTACGAGGTTGTAACGAATTTCTCCAGGGCCCAGTTTGGCTTTTGCAATTTTAGGCACTTTTAAATTCTTGTGTGTGGCGTAGTATGCTTGGTGGCATCATGTGTAGGCGTAATACGAGCAGTTTAGGGCTGACGAATACCATTCAAGTTTTTCGACTGCACACGTGTTCGGTGACAAAGCGCTGCATGTACGGTATTTAGACCAAAGAATCTGTTTTATTGCTACGTGGAAAATTTTGGAGCAGAAAAAAAACTCAATAAAATTTTACACGCCGCTAACTCATGTCGTTCGAAATAGCTTTATTGAAATTAATCTTTTGGTAGATAAATAAAGTAGGTACACAAGTTATATTAATAGTTATATTAAATTTGTTTCGTATTTTCTGAACAAATATTATGTTTAACAAAAGTCTTCATTTTGTCTCTAACTTATTTTCGTGGATGCTGCCACTTAGAGATCTTTTTAAGCGTCACAACTTTTATACATTTTTTAAATCAGATATCCGTATCTTGATATGGAAGTTCTGAAGTTAACGAGAATAATTATTGGACGTTGGAGATGGTTATTATTTGAAGAAATTTTTTCTATTTTTTCTATTATTCCAAATTATACAATGGAAGTGTTGTTGGAATTGGCAGGAGCAGAGAATATTTGAGAGAGAAATCATGGTACATACCGGATGACATTTTGTAAGTTGGGCGACAGATGGTCTTCAAGGTTCTGAAACATAAGGAACTCATGCATATCTAGAAGTCGTTTGGTCCCGGAGGCGGACCGTATGTCGTCAGTGGAATTTCCTGGGTTTCCTTTTTTTTCTGCCCCTAATGAGATGCATTGTTCGTTCGTATCTGGAAGTCCCACTTTTTTTATTTAAAATAAGGGGGACGTGCATTGCTTTACCAGTTTATCAATTCAAATGTTATCGATCAATATTGAAAATAGCAAATTTCTGTCTGCTTTAGTTGACTATTAACCGAATTATACTTAAATATATTTATCTTCAACGTATGTAAATTTAATAGAAATAATTGGCATCTTTTTTACCCATGGCGATTTATTTCTTCCTTTCACGCTCCAATTTTCTTCGTCCGCGAACCAGCTTTCCAATGATGAACATAGATGTACCCATTCCTTATTTAAATCGCCTTTAAACGACTTATACGTGCTCGAAGGAAATTGAAGATTTATACGAACATTCGAGTCCACAATTCATCACAGCCAGTCCTCAATCAAAAAAGAGCCTCACATTTTTATATTCGATTCCAAATAATTTCCCCGTGCAATATTATCCAACAAATACGATCTACTGTTCCTAGAAATCCTTCACAGATCCCTCGCGAGATCTTCGCCCGGCCAACGTCGAAGTATAAAACACGAGTATCTTACGGTGCTCCAGATGTATAACGCTCTTCTGAAAAGAATTCCCCGTATCAGACGTTCCATCTCCTCTCTGTCCGAGGCTTGATGCGTCGTTTGCGTGGCACACCAATCCCATAATTGAGTTGGATTCGTTTCAAGGCACCGCCGTCCACGCTCCAAATTAAGACAAATATTTCGCCAAGAAAATAGCGGAACCAGCCAGAACGATGTTCGGTTGCGGCGAATGGAGCATGGTCGAATGGCCGAGTTGAGGTGAACGATCACCACGGGTTCAATCTTTTTCCCTCTCTCGTTCTCTCTTCCCCGAGATGTTTATTCTCTCCTTCTGCGTCTACACCGGATATTTTTAACAAGCAGTTCATGCTGAGACGAAACAATGCGCGTCTCGCTACGTGTACAGCGTGCTTTTATGCACACGATATAGACATTACTCCGCGCTATACGGGTAGGAAAAGAAGTTTTCCCATGAGGTAGCATCGGAACGATAGAACGTGTTTTCACTTTAAGAGGCGACTCGCTAAGTAACTGGCCTATGTGCGGGCACATATGTATGTATATACGCGTGGATACGTACAATAAGCTTGGACGCTTTGGTTTCCCCCTTTTGTTGGAATGGAATTCGCGGTTGTTCCTTTATTGCGAGATCACTGCGTTTGTGCATATGCAGAGAACGGCTTACCCTTTGCGAGTAACAAGGACAGCGCAAGACCTTCGGGTCACCGATTTAGTTGAAACTTTGTGGACCTATAGATCTCGTTCTCCTGTTTACGAATATATAGTATTATAGGGGCAGCTACTCAGTAGGTTTTAAAATATTTACAGATAAACATTTATCATTACCTTGATATGTATAAGATGTGAAACGTTCGTGCAAATGCCCGTGGTCTAGTGTTCAAATCCTTCTGTCGGTACAGAATTCTTTTATATATTCGTAAACAGGAGAACGAGATCTATAGGGCCACAAAGTTTCAACTAAATCGGTGACCCGAAGGTCTTGCGCTCTCCTTGTTAGTTAGTTATGCATAGGTGCGAAAATTACAGGAGTACGTGGAATTATTTATCGATAAAATTTAATATCTTCAAGCGTAGTTCTGGAGCCCACCCCCCACCCCTAACAAAACGTGAAGTACACGCACGCATTTATATTTTTCCAATGCATGCGCATATACACATTGCACATGCAATATATGTATATACATATATACACACGTAGTTCGCAGAGATACACATTTACAAAACAGTACGCGTTGTGTTTGAATTCGGTGCTACTACTTTTTGTATGCATGGTCAATTTTTGAAGAAGAATTAATTAACGGGCACAAACTCGCATTTCTTCTTCTTTACCTCTCTTATTCACCATGGTACAGAAAATTGTGAAGATACGATGAATAAATTACTTCGAAACAAATGTGTCGAAAAGAAAATCTGCGTGTAATCGAAACCTCGTTGTTCGAGGTATTACTGTACATACTTGGCAGATTTCCCAGGCTCACATTTCAAATCTTCCGAACCTACAAATTAAATACTGTCATCATATAAATACATATACTTATGTCTCACTTCCCAATTCCGTTCAAATTTTTGAAAATTTAATCTTTAATATTCACACGCATAGCAAAATGCCTGCTGTACTCTTCATCTAAATCTTCATCTAAACTTTGCCTCAGCGTATACACGTATACATGCATGAAAATAGTTGAGCACATCGGGTACTCGTCGCAAGGAAAGCATTTGTTCTTGCTCGACAAGCTTTAACCCCCGACCTTCCGCGTTCACGTAAAATAAATCCCATATGTCGTCTTACGGGAGCAAGTATCGCCCCTTCAAAAGCAGGAGACAGAGAAGTGGATCCATCGATCCATCTGGCATCCGAATTGAGCGGTGCGAGGCGTCATAAACGCGCGTGCACCCAGGCACCGTCCGACGTAGTGCTCGTATCGGGCCGATATCGGAACGACGTTTCACGAAAACCGGGACAATACGTCGGGTATAGGCTGCCTCGGGGCAGCTGAGGAAGCTGCGCTCATGTTCACCGTAAAATATGAAAACCCATAAAGATCAGCGTCGTTGCGCCGTGTTAGCGAAAAAGGCGTCCGGGAATTTTCCGTGCCTCTTTTCCCTCTTCCTCCCCTTTCCGCCGCCATCCCTGCCGACGTTCTTTTTTCCTACCTGGAGCTTCGCCTTTCGTCTCATCTTTTTCCGTCCGCCCACGCAACACATCGCGGATGGGTACACACACACAGGTGTTCGGTCGAACTCGTTTCTTTATTTCGCTCGGTCGAGCATTTCTCTTGGCGCCAACTTTTGCCGCGAGCTTTCTTCGTTGTCGCCGCGTCTACACGGCCTGCGGGGATTTCGCTTTTAGCGGTGGAGAAGTCGTCGTGTGTGGGGTGCTTTGCTTTGCGCGAACAGGGAATTAGCAATGAGTAAAGAAAGGTCGACGATTCGAGGCGCGGAGTATCGATTGCTGGAAGTTTACGTGTCTTCGAGCGAGTGAAGTCGAGATGGGGATTTCTTTGGAAATTTTTTGGCGGAAGTAATGTTGTGTGGAAGTTTCCGGTTCTTGTAATTGAGATACTGTCAAATATATTGCAATAGTGACAGTCACATTTTCTGTTAAAAATATTTTAAAATATTCCTTGGTACTCGTAAGTATTTTTATAGCCTTTTGAAATATTTTTCAATATTTCTACCACCTAATTGCCCTCCTTTATACCAAATAACTGTCGCAAGAAGATTTTATTGGTAACTTTAATCTCTCGTTAGATATTCCGCAGTTTCTAGTTAAATGGAACACACTGTATATTATAATATCTAGAATACAATAATCTTTATGAAAAGTTTGCTGAAAATGATGATTCAGTGAATGCCGCGTTTGTTTAAAACAAGACAGGGTTTCCCTTGGACGTACGATGCGAAGAAGGATCATTGAAGATTTCTTTCAGTAAGATATTTCGGTAACCCTTTTCGCTTTTGCGATTTCTACAGTACGCCACCGTGGCACGTGTGTGCGTAATTGGTTTAGGATATATGTCAACGACTGTGCTTCGGAGAGTTGAGTGTGTTGAATGCTCACAATAGCAGTACGATTGTACAATACAGAGGTTGGCTGGATTTTCTACTACGTTGATTCTGGTCGTCTTTCGTACGTGTTTGAGTTGTCCCACATTAATTGTACATTTTGAAACGTACAATGGAATTCAGGCGAATAGGAATTAATGTCAGACAGGCTTAGTAGATTCATTGAATCGATGAAGCATGCAACGAAATTGTATGAGAAAAGTTGTTAGCCCTCTATAATGAATGTAATTTCTGATAAGAATGCAACTCGAAGGATAATCATTGTACTTAGGAATGTACTTGGAATTAAAATTATTTCACAGGCCTTACATATAATTAGTGTTCCATAACGCTTGACTCCATACATAAATATCATTGTAGATGTGATGATACATACATCGTATCAGGAATATGCTTTCCTCGTGTAATCACGACTGATAGCGATATATGTATGTATGCACATGATAGCTAGTAATGTGTATCGATTTTAGGCGCATCAAAGGTCGTTGTAATAGCTTAGTTTGCTTGTGTTTGCTAAGATCAACAGTATTCTCTGCTTGAGCAGGTCATAGCGTTCAATTATTATGTTCAATGTCTCAACTATGCATTTAATCGAACATTTAAGTTCGATTGAGTAATTGAAGATGTAACTGATGGCGAGATTGTGACTCATTGCCTGAAACGATAGTAATGAAAAATCGAACATGCCTTGGTAATTGCAGGTTCTGTAATTGTCGAATTGTTTTCTCTAAATGAAACGATATAAATAATACTAATAATACGAAAGTTTAAAAATTAATTAAGTACCTGAATTGTGCAGGTAATGATAATATAATACATATAGTTCTTTTTACTATTTCTATATTCTAATGCTGCTAATAATTTTGATCCTGCTGTATAGATCCAACTTGAACATAACATTAGAAAGTTATCGACAGAATTCTCAAATAACCAATCCACTTCCAGCACTTATGCATATCAAGTAAAATTATAAGATCTCCTCTCGAAAATTATAAGATCTAAGTGCCATTCCGTTCAAAGCTCGCCGTAAAAATTTTATTTATTACCTCCCCCTAAACCCAGCACGGGTATTGTAGAAAAAGCTTCTTTTTTTTACAAAAGAAACCCCCGCGCTTCCTCGGCGCGACCTGAATTTTGCATTCTGCATTCAGGACGCTTTACGAGCATCAGTTTAACTCCTACTTTCGACGTTACGAATTTCCTTAAACATCGCCCGGGCGAAATCGTCGTCATTCGAACGTGCTCGTTTCGAAGGAGCAGAATCCGAACGCAGGGAACGCTGACGTCGTTGAAAGTGCGCGTCGACGACAGACTTACGTCTCTCGAAATAAAATCATGCAATTGAGGCGGTTAATTATGCGAACGCGGTACAGGGGGTGGCCTTATTCTGAAGGCAGCCTGAAATTGAAATGTGTCTACGGGATACAAAGGGCAACGAGCATCGCGAGCTTTCGTAAGAAAACTCAATTCCGCGGAGCGGAACGGCTCACGTCGCCTCTTGTCGCATGAATTTACGAATTCTGCTTCTGACTCGCTAAACTTTACGACCGTACGGAACGTTTAAGGAGTAACTTGCTTCTCGGATCGCGTTTTAAACTCGAAAATCCGCAAGTACGTTAACAACAGAATATACGCGAGCCAGGAATGAACGGTAACGTAGAATCCGGGTTCAATTTCTGGGAGCCGAGACTGAGGGAGTATTTTTTTATTTGGATTCAATTTTTTTGGAACAAGAATAGCACAAGTTTATGCGATTTATTTGCATCGACCCGGCGGTTTTGGATTGCAAAGGATGATAGACGGAGTTCCAGGAAACGTAGCGGCTGTATTTAATATTCAAAAAATATATTATTCGTTAAACCAATGCCATTTACAGGCCCTTCCCTGGTACGTTATTAAACGTAATAGGAAACCTGAGCATCCACGAAGACGGTCATTAAAAATCCAGTATCAAAATCAAACCTAGGAAAAGCCAGCCTTCATAAAATCCCTGCGCAACAATGGCACCAAAAACCCGTTTCAACGAAAACAGATAAAAAGCCCAGGTGCTCGTACGCTAAACTCCACAGAAAGTTCCAGACACAGCATCGAAGCTCGTTACAATTCTCCAAGCTAAATACACCTCCCGCCCTGCAGATAAATGCAACCTTGATCCCACTTTTTTGCAACCCTCGCAGGCACGATGCCCTTAATATTCCACAATCTGTTGGCACTCGTGACTCCTCGCCGTTCGAAGCGGGTCCGCGTCGAAAAACGCCGTATCAGCCCTGGGACACTATGGGTTCGCAAGTGCAGCTTTACCGTCCGGCACGTATCCGATCGACCGACCCGAGGGGGAGAAAAAAAGGGAATAGAAAGAACCCGCCGGTGTGTAATCGAGAATTATGCATGAGAGAGGAAGAAACTGAGCCCGTGTGACGAAGTTACGAATTCCATTCGGAGCTCGGCGTAGCCTGCGTACCTGCCGCGCTCATCCGGTATGCGCTCGGTACACTCTGTTACGTGCTCGCCGCTAAGCAGGTTATAATACGCGCCGATGTAAATTATATAAGTGAAATGCCCGCGATACCGCCCGGCTCCGCGTCTCCTGGTGCACGGTGGCACAATGCATCGTCGTGATATAACGGGCGTGCCCGTGCGACTCCTGGAATGTTGGCCGAACTTTCGGCCGACGCTTTTTGGCGTCCGGAATATTCATGCGTCGACGGGTCCGTGGGCGGAGCCTTTGTCGGTCATCGCGGCACCTTTGGCCGGGTGGGTGCTCTGCCGTTTCGACAGGAAGCAATCGAAATTTGCCGATTCTTCCGCACCTTTTATTTCCGCCGTTTCGCCACTCGGCCGAACTGTCGAGCTCTAGAGGCCGCGGACAAAAGTCGAAGATGGATGTATATCGGAGCGGAACGAATCACGATTTTTGCTTACCGCTTGTGCATCGATTGTCGCGTGCCACCTGGCCAGGTGAATCGAATTCGACGTCTCGCCGCGGTTCATGGATAACGAATCGACACGCGGACGGTGAAACGCGGAGCTACATCGTGGGTGGGAAATCAGAGTTCGAAGAACATTGTTCGCGGAGGGTCGACGTGTGCGTGGCCATTGAAATTCTGACCTCGTCGAGTCGTCGAATCGTCGGTTATCGACGTCGTCGTTATGGATCGTCGTTACGGGACGAGATCGCGCGGTGTCGTTGGGTTATGATCTATATTATATACTCAGGTGCCTCTGGAGGCCGTGAGCCAGCGTTATATACATAGTCTCAGGTGTAACGTTGCGTCAGAGGGGGCTCGAAACTGTGAGAGACAGCGAGCGTGCTGGCTCGCTATCTTATTTTTTTTTTGCTGCCTCGTTTCACTTTATACGACGAGCCTCCCTTTGTGCGAGGGTGGTCGAAATTCAAAGTCGCGGGAAGCAGACTTTTAAACGCGAAACGTCTCCCGGATTGCGCCGTACTGCACACATTGAAAACTTTGATATTTATGTGAACGTGTAAAAAAAAAATGGAACTAAACGGCGCGAGTACTTATAGGTATATTTCTGCAGTGAAAATGTTTCCCCGGTACAAAAGTTTTACGAGCGAGAAATTCTGAAGAGAAGACTGTTGGTGTGGATAGACGAAAAGAAAAGGAAGGAGATCGACGTTAACGAGTTATGGTAATTTGTATATTGCTATTTAGGAACCGAAATTGTCCTTCGGAAATATTTCTCCCGGGACGAAACGTATTGTTCTTTTTCTTTGGCCAGCAACGAAAAGGACCCCGGCGCGCATGAATTAAGATTTAATTTCCAAGATTACGTACGTGCGCTTTATTACACGGAGATAAGTTTTAAACGCGTTATTATGTTATTACGTGTGCTTAGAACGAAACATGCGAAAGCTCGTAATAACACACCGCGGGTAGAGCATTTTTTTCTCTTTTACTTTTCCGCTGCTCGACTAATCGATATGAAATCGTTTCTCGCTCCTGTGCAACCTCACAGACACTGTTAAAATTATAAACAAGTCCTTCCCAAAATGTACCGGGATCAAATGGATAATGAGTTCCTCGAGCCATATTGGTATCGTCATTTCTATCTCTACGTGACTAATTAAAACGTTCTAGTCTTCCTCTTTAAATTCATTCTCGCGTAAGGTAACCTTGGCCTCCTTTGTACAAACGCGTCCCGCTACAGAAGTTTTATAATATCCGCTGGTTCATGACTGGCTAAATATTCGAATGGCAGAGAACTGATCAGAAATCCCGACCAGAGTTTTCGAGATTCCACGTGTCCGATTTTCATTAAAGGACTTTTTCGTTGCTACCTCTGTGACATTCGTGACTGCGTCCATGGCTGCCGGGCCAGTCAGTGTATTGGCAGTTTAAGATAGTTAGAGCGGCGTATAGAAAGTAGCGGTAGTTCGGAATAGTTAGTGACCGCGATGAATTTCAGCGCCAGGCCGAGCCAAGCTAAGCCAATGGATATGTAGAAGCGAGAAGAGGTCCCGGAAAGTTCGCCACATCGTAGACACACGGTGGTTTATTAAACGTTCAGGTGCACGGTTGTCCCGTAACTTCTTTCTCGCAGTCCTTCCTCGCGTTTACCTTCCCAATTCTAATATCCTGTTGAACACCCTGCCGAACATTCATAGTTTTCTATTGATCTTAAGCGCAACATGTGACTTGGTTTGTGTATTGGTGACGTGTAGTGGTTTCAAGAAGCGCGCAAATTTTTGTGCGATTAATCATTGCGTTTTAATTTCATTGTGTTTAGCTTTGTTTGGTAATTGCGTTCGTAAATCGTGGGTGCTGGGTTAATGAAAAGCTTGAATGCTATTCTTTGACGTGCTGTTCGTTCTTGAATCAGGTAAATGAAATTCGCCGGCGGTTCCTGTTTCACATAATTACGAATATTTTCTGTGCCCTGTTGTAATTCGTGTTTCGGTGTTTAATATGCTCAACTCTTTTTACGCGGAATGAAAATTCCGCGCGTTTAGAACACTGTGCAGATTTCCGGGCCCCGTATATTTCGTCCATGGATACGATCGTTCGAGAAATATATTTCAATTTACATTTCTATTCGACGAAATGCTTCTGCTCTGAAAATTCGATTCCAAGAATGCGCGTTCTCGATAATCGCTATGAAATTCCCGCGCCCATTTCGCGCCCGGCTATAAAAAAATCAATAAACAAAACCACTGTTTCGCAAAGAGAGTAAGGAAAGAAACCCCAGGAAAATAATCGATTGCAATTTTAGTATCCTGTAACAACTACTAGCGTTGAATAATTCCAAGAACGGAGGAAACATTTCATCCATCCGTACGATACAGACAATGGGAAATAAATTGCGGTGCGTATCCAATTTTCATTCGCTGCACGCGCAAACCGCTTGAAAACAGCCGAGTGTATTGCTTTGTCTCGCATAAGAACATTTTTACTCGCGTTTACGTTTTTCTTTTTTTTCTACCTCGTGGAAAATAGCGATGACTCGATCGAGGCGCGGAATTGTAAACGTCGAAGAATTACTCATGCCGCGTTTCGCGGTTGCAGACTCGCCTTCGCTGTTTCATTCGCATTGGCAGACTTCACGTGACTGTACGATGAGTCAATCTCGCGGCATTCGACGCTGCGGGATAGTTTAAGTGCTATAATTACTTGAAATCGAGAATGCAGCTTGCCCGGTGGGGAAAGAGTGAAAGAAATGAGCGAGATACGTGCATCGTGTTTGTCCGTTTTGCGAATGATCGATTTCTTTGTCAATAGCATTATTGATGCGATATAATTGATTGGAACTAATTCTGGTTTGATGCTTTTCATTACGGTTTAGTCAGTTTTGTTAACACTGACGATTCGAAAGAAGTTTCACGCGGATTCGTGGTGGGAATTTTGGAGAGGAAATACTTTATTACGAGTGATAATTATTTAGTAATATAAAACGCAGAGGAATTGGGTATGAGTGCAAGTAATGTTAAACAAATTACAGTGGCAAGAAATGTATGTACTTGAATCATACTTAGTTCTACGTTGCTCGTGTGCTGATTAATTATCATTAGGTACGTGTATAAAATAGAACTGTTTGAGACTCAAAGAAGAAAGTCAGCAAAACGTGTCCATTCTTTCGTGCGTCGCGAATTCCAGCAGAAAGAATGAACTCGAGCGTACAATTTAGATAATTGACTCTGTTTTACTTTAATGAGGACCGGTCTGCTTGTTTCCTGATTCTCTAAACTCCTCCACAACTCCTTAGCAACGATTGTGTTTGCTTCATTACAATACAAACTGCATTGTCCTGCTCTATATTATGTATTCTATACCATGTGGGTGTATATTTTACGATTTAAACATTGTTCAATTTAACCATTCGTCTATTATTAATATTGTATTATTAATTATTCGAATACCAATTTGACATTTATATTTCAGACAAATTTTCTCGTTGAAAATTCTATTCAATATCACACTATTTAACACGCTAACACATCATTCCTTTCCTCGAATGGTTCACTAAGATACAATGCGAAGTCGAGAAAATGCTTGGGAATCATCGGCCACGTTTCGTTTCCTGACCTCACTGCCTTAACGTCGGTCAAAATATCTTCCGCGAACGTTAATTGGCATGAACGAAGTGTGAACTATGCATAGGGGTATCGTTGTACGGTGTCAGAGAACTGGCGAGGTGTGGGTGAGGATGAGACATGATTACCTCCTCAATTACCGCTCAATGCTATCCTCTTCGCATAATTCATAACGCCATATATACCCTGAACGAGATTCATTCGGCTGTTTGCAGTCCGCAAAAGTGAAATTTCACGTCGGTCATATCCGAAACGGCGGTCCTTCACTTTCTCCTTTTTATATTCGTTCTACACGGTGGCAAAATGCCATGCGATTGGAGAATTAACACTTCGTCGACGTTTGAATTAGTACTACGCAAGTTTCGTGAGAATTATTCAAGGCTTTATGTGACTTCTGTGTCGTTCACGTGAAACATGAAGAGTCGTTGACGCGTTGAAGTCGTGTTCTTTTCAGGAAAAATTTTATGGTACCGAATAGTTGTATAAAATCTGCACTGCGCCACTATTTTGGGAGTGTAATGGTTTTGGAATTTCGATACGCTGCAGAAATATTGAATTATGCAAACGTTAAAACTGTATCCACTTCATTATTCCAGTTGTGACTAGTTAAGTATTTCTAGATATGAACTGTAATCTGACGAATATTGATCGCGGAAAGGTAGTTCAGGTAATATTCGGAGCACCACATTTTCTTTAATTCATTTCTTATTTTCTGTTCCTGTAGAAAGCAGAGTCTTGTTCACATGAAATCTTTTTACTCACTGGTCAGAGATTTGTTTTTAATACGTGACGTCAAGTTTTTTAAAGCGTTCATTATATTTCCTTCAAATATTTAATTCCCATTAAGAAACAATAAAGGCTTAATTACTGCAAACACTATAGAATAATGGACGCCTCTGTATTTGTCTCATTGTCGCGTCGATACGACTGTACGGGACACCCGTTACATGGTTATCGCAAAACGGAGCAAAGAGAACCGCACGAGGGTGGGATGTTCACGCAATAGGAAGTGGTGGTGATTTCTAAATTATTTAGTCTAGACGAAAGTGTGTCATGATACGAGTGCAATCTGCCCCATCTTCAATTTACATAACGAATATTATGTACGTACACTGTTCTGACAAACACGACAATCTCACAGCCCTCACACGTACAACGCCGTTACCAATAATTCATTAGCCTGCTCAGTGAACAAAGCTTACGGCATATTATAACCATAATTAGATCAGTCACGTTCACCGGAAAGAAAATTACACAACACGCCGTCACTATCAGCCGAAGGAATTGAACAGACCTCACCCTAAACTTCGTAATAACTATTACAAGCTTTCCTTCAATAATTCCGAATCCTTGAATATCATCCGTGGACATCTCAAAGCGCACCAATAGCAATAAACTTGCTTCAACGTTAACTGAAAGAGCCCTAAAAAAAAGAAGCATCAAGAGCACTCTTTCGATACCTCCTTGAAAAGAGCTCGTAAATTTCCCGACACCCACACGCCGTTCAATTAAACGGAACCGCACGAGCCGAACGAATTTCCCTTAATCAATGACGTCAGGCTCATCGAGGAACGCAAGACCTCTCGGTCGGGGGCGAGGGATGGTTGGTGGCTCGTGAAATAATTTTATAATACCATCGATCGCATTCGTGGAGCGTGGTTCGCTGTCGGTAGGAAGCACGCACTCGTTCCTTCTCGACGAGGGACAATTGACCCGAACAAAGTAAAGTTAATTAAAGAGCTCGTCTGGCAGAGCCGTGGAGAAGACAAAGGTCGCGGCGGCGGGGCAGGACGACAAGGGGCGAAAAAGACAGGGCGCACCGAGAGCGTATTTCTCGCCTGGTCTCGGATCGCGCGGGGCAGGGGCCGCGGGAAGAATAACTGCGATCAAACGAAACGTTCAGAACGCCGTATTATCGTTCTTTTTCCTTTCGAGTTAACCCTTGATTATTGTCACGCGACACGTCATGCGAGACAGCGGCCGCGAGGGGGTGGTTACGGCGAGAGATCGATACGCAACGAGGCTCGCGAGGAAAAACCAACATGAAATCGCGTGCGTGTACGCGCGGCTGTCGTCTGGATGCGAGTTGGAAAAAAAAGAGTGAACGAAAAAAACCGCGCACACACGATTTATGTGTATGGCAATCAAAGAAGTTCCTTGGCAATCGCGTTGCCATGATAGCGATTCGTTCCGATTCGCCTAACAAACAAGATCAGAGCGTCCCCGCGGCGCGTCGGGCTCGACCGCGGACAACTTTGATTGATTCTAGAGCGGGGAAAACTTGCGGGGCTTATTGTCGCGTTATTGGTTCTCTTTTGAATAGCGAATGGAAATGGGGTTGGGAAATACGGGCGAAGACAGGGTTCGATGGTACGCCGAATCGGAAGAATGCAGGGAATGAAGAAGGCGAAGGGTTTGTCGTTAATTAATGGACGCTTCGTCCAGCGGTGATTCAAATTTGTTCACTTTATTCGCGGCTTTATTGCAGCCGGATGCGCTTTTGTTTTTGTTCAAAATGTTTTTATCAAGCTGGTATTTTGCGCAGAGTGAGGAGAATATTCGCGTAGAAAGGTGCGAGGAGAGCTTTTCCGTTTTGGATTGTAAAGGATGTAGCGGTTGATTTCTCAAACTAAGAGACGAAGGTAGCGTTGAATTTGTTTAACCTCTTGAGGGACGATTTTTTTTAACAAAGGGACGAAGTGAAGAAATAGATGATTTAATTGTTTGGTCGATTACGTTTTATTCATTTTATACCGACAGCCATTCCGACGAGTTTTTTGTTTGCATCGTTGAATGATTCTGTAGTAAATAGTTCAACGACAGATTAGAATTTTGCTGCGCTTGAAATAATTTCAATTTTTACGAAACCAAACGTTCACGTATGCGTCAGTGTCCCTGAAAATGTTAAGATTCAAATAAAAATAGGGTTGATTAAGTAATTATTATTGAAATGATTGTAATTTGTAAATTGCAATCTGTAATTCCAAGTCCATAAAAAATTACCTTCTCAGTGTAATACGCAAACTTAAATAATTTCTCCCTGACTCGAGTTAAATTATAATTAAATTGCACAGGCGTTGCAAGTCATACATTGCAGGCATCGAACTGAAAAGCACGATCGAATCGGATGTACTACACACACGTTTACGTGTCCACTGTTATCGCGATGTAACTTGTTAGCTGTGAGATCTACAGGTAAAAAAACAAATAAATTTCAGACAACAGAAAACAGTATGAATGCCGATTTCGTCGATGCACGCGATAGTCCATAGAATCGACATTGAATTTTGTGTACGCTTTCTGACATTTTCGATAAAATGCACCGAAACGATCGATATCGGCATGCCAAATGGTTTTCCACGACATCTGTTTTTCACGTTATCGAAATACCACGGAATCCGTTTTGCGTTAATCCCGGTTGAAAAATTTTTTGTCAACGTTCGAAGCTTCCGAGCGATAGTTACTGAAACTAGCCGTAACGTACGGCTTCGACGTTCGAACGTTCCCTTCGTAATCTGTGTAAAATTGAAACACCACTGTTACGAGTTTCGAAGGTTTGCTATCGACGATGGCTGATTCATTTCCTGTGTTTCGCTATCGTTCCAGAGTGGATCAATTTATCCTATAAAATTAAAATCGAACCGACATTTTCCACCGTGGAAATTATTTGGAATCGCGTATCGAATTTGTCATGTGATGATAAATAAACTTTACTTTTGTTGCTAGTGACGTTATCGGAAACTCCTTCTGCGCGAATACGTCGCGTTATTAAAATACACATCTGGTGTAGGCATTCGCGACACGAAAGTGTGACACGTGTATGTACAATTTCCATGCTTAATCGATCGAATTAAGGGAAGTGTTTGTTAGAACCGAAATTCCGTGGAGGAGCAAGGCGAAGAGGCTGGCATAATTTCACGTACAATTTCCCCCGCTAATAGTATTTGTCAACTGGATGCGACGATTAGTAGATTATTTAATAGCGAGCAACTATTCCGCAGCATAAGTCACGCTAAGCCCTTAATCAAGTTGGCGTGTATTCCGATTACAGGTTACTTTAGGCCATACCAAGTTCTACATTGAATGTAAGCTAAATGGTACATGATACTTCAATTTAACTATACAGTAACACAGCATAATTAATTTCCATCGAGACAGGTCACGCGATTTCTTCTTTTAAAATTTCCTGTACTATTATGGTTACAATAAAGAATATAAAAAAAGCACGGCACGTACGTATTTAACAGTAGAACTACCAAGGGGGTCAAAATGACTTGTTCCAGATTTCTTGCTTTAGAATTATTAACACATAGGTATCGTTGTAGCAATTTATGATAAGTTTTAACCCTTATGTTAGCAACCAAAATGGAGTAGAAGTTCGAAGCTTAGTTATTCAAATGATTTTGCATAAATTTGTTTTCGCAAAACGTGGATTCACGTGAAATTGTTCAAACAATCGAGATCTAGAGCGGTGTTGCGATATTTTATCAAGAACATACAAAACTTATTCAAGCAAATATAGAAATGGGTACCCGGTTGCTAACATAAGTGTTAATAAGACAGAATAACAATTATATATCTGTATTTAATGTCCATTCAACGACTTTCGTGTTAGTATTCTGTCTAACGTATGCTGTCTGAATAATACCAAAATGTATCGGTAGTTCTCGTGTTAATATTGTTATGCTTTGACGGACAGATGTGAACGGCCACGATTAAAATATCACCGATACACACGTATATACGTTTCCCTAATCCGACAAACGTCTTCATCTCAAGACACGCGTAACAATTCGTCTCCCAGACTGACGTGAGATTATAAGGGTGCAAATGGGATAGCTTGCATTGTTACGAAGGCCGTAGGGTGCATTCGTATCGCCGGCAATTCATTAGCATTAGTTGAAGTTCACGGCTATTGTGCATAAATTAACGGGGCGAAATGTGTCCGACCGCGAACTGGAGATACAAATCCCGCGTCATGTTTCACCTGCGCATTCGAAATGCACGGAGAACGGGGAACAGGCGGGTGTGTAAGAAATAATATGTAGCACCAATTCCACTTCTGAAACTGTGGGAGCGAAAGGCATTTGAGATGACAATTAAACAAATTAAGCGATGGGTGTAAAACAAATACTTTATTAAACACTGTGTCAGGACTATTTCTAACGAACGACTGTATACGAATGAATGCCTTCCTCTCGACATCCCCTCCCAACGGCGGCGCACATCCCTTGAGATGGTTTACATTTGACACGAGCCGTGACAATCTCACGCCCAAATGTAAACCACCATGGCCCGAGCCAAACCATACGTCCTACGTAGGATCCCCTACAAATAAGAGAAGTTGCCTCTGTTTTCGCGACTTCGACGATGAAAAGGGCGTCTTATGCACTTTCTCGCGTATCCAGCTACATTACACAGGTATTCATGCAGCGGTTGGTAGACGCATACCTGCCCGTTGCAAGGGAGAACAATGTCTCTGTAGATGCTTCCTGGATGCGCTGGCATAGTCGATGATACCTGGCTGTGCACGAAACGTGAACGTTGTCCGAGTGCAGCTTCGATTCATCGATCAGTGACGGCGTTTTCCGGTCTACGGTCGGGGAATCGGTGAAAGAATTCTTCATCCTACGAAAGAACTCTTCTGCTTTGAATCGTTCTTTGTCGCGAGTCCTCGTCTCGGGATAGAATCAATTTTTTGAGATAGATGTAATGTTGTGAAATTCGATTTTATAGAGTGTTTCAAGCAGTTAGTATTGTATTTTATTGTTGGGGATTACACTTGTATTTTTTGGGGTAGATAAAATGTTTTGTGCGATAGAAGTATGGCAATTGGTTTTATTGTTTTCCTATGGATATTTGTGCTCCGTTTATTAGTACAGTGCTGCGAAAACTGTTCAGTTCGATCAGACTTGACCCGCCTCGTATTTGTAACCACCGTGTTGTTTTCCGAATTTTATTGTAGAGTGGCTTGACTAAAATTTGATGCAGTAACATTGCACCCGTCGAACACTGTAACTGATCGCCCATCGTAATTACATTTGAGTTTTAATCAAAAAAAGCCATGGAAATGATTGACAGATGTGTACGGAGATATGCGTATTCTAATAAAGCAATAGTGATCGTATAAAAGGTGAAGGAGAAATTGCACTAATCCGCACCCCCTTAAATTTAATACCCGAGATCTTTTGTTTCATTCTTGCCATTTCCGAATTTTCTTCGCCCCGGTTAATCTTTCTTTCGCGAAAGCACTACTACTCTCCTTTTTGTCCTTTTGTAACGGGCAACTTGTTCCTGCTGAGTGCTTCAATTTTTCCATCCCCCCAACCTGGCATGTTCGCGTTATTCTATGGGGGTAATTTCCCCGAGATTTTGGCGCAAATTGGCGTACAAATGAAATAACATTCTGTTCCTACGCGATAGCGAAGAGGGTGATTTTAGTTTCGAGGCTCGTAGTTATTTCAGTGTGATTAAACCGGCGAATGGTGTTGTTCTCGTTCGACGAAACGTTGCGCTGCTTTCGTTGCAAAATTTAATAATTTAATGAACATTTTAATCGACGTTTCTTTCTTATTGGAACCGCGATTACACAACGTTGCACCGATCGAATATGTAAATTCGCTCGGCACACATTTTCGAGGCCCCTCCGTTAATTTAACTTTAATTTAAACGATTGAGTTTACGCACGTTTTTAATTATTCAATTGGCAAATGTACACGCGTTGCTTCGCGTATGCGTGTTTGCAAAAATTATCGTGTCAAACGATGATTGGAAATTGCCGTTGATAATTTTTACTGCTGTTCCGTGAAAATGTTCCTCCAAATTAAAGAACAACATTTTCAGAATTTCAAAATCGTAATTATTTCACACGCGTTAAAGTAAAAGTTATTCTAGCATTATTTCTTTCGAAGGATTGCAAGTAGATTGCAAGTCTTACGTAAGATCTTTCAATTTTCTGTATCGTGAGGTACATTAATGGCAAGGGAAAATTGTCTGAGGGTTAAAAAAATTTCGAACTTCAACAATTCGCTAATTCATGACCAATAAGACCCTCAGAATAGTAATCAGAATATCATGCGTTTCATAGGTCCCAGACGTCTAAAAACTCGTTAAACCGTGGATGAAGCCATTTAAGAGCACAAGCTTTTTTCCAACAGAGAGTGGAGACGTGTCTGCTGTTGCGTTGACCATGTTTTACGATCGAATCTACCTTATTCCTCAGTTCTACTATCTTAATTAACGATTAATCACCATTCGCCCCGTTGATTAGGGCGTGTAGGCGATTCATGGTTCAGTTAAATAATTCCTTGTCTGAGAAAAATTTAGGCACCGATATTATACGTAACGAATGCATGTAAATTAATATTTTCACAGTTGAAAAGTACTTGTTTGCATGGAATTTATTTTGCAACATAAATATGCGTTGAATTAAGCTGATCAAAAGTAAATACTGTTGCACGACAAAATAAATAATTGTAGAGATTTATTCAATTCTTTTATACACAAATATATTTTACCAGATGTCTGTCATCAATTTCGCGTAAAACTTTTGAAATTTATAAAGCAAGGGGCAAGAGACAGGGATTTTTTTTTAGTCGCATTAGCTCAAATTCCAAGAATAAAACTATCCCCGAAAGTTTCATCTCTCCGGTGTTACTTCAAGAACTATCCGAGACACAAAAGTTCTCGGGAGTGTTTTTTATGCGAGCAAGAGTGTTGAACAAGCAACTCCTCGCATATAATTTTGAAACTCAAACCATTTTTTTAGAAAGATGGAAATATAATTTCGTTTTATACTAACAATTAACCGTACTTCTTTCTAGTTGACGTGCATATAAAAAAATGTAACCATTGGCTGAATAATTTGTTGCAATTAATCACAACTTAACGGAGCATTAAGTAATAATAATAAAAACCCCACAACTAACTTTTCGTCACAAGCTTTTATTCAAACTCCCCGATCGACGTTTTTAATAGTCCCCAAGATTGCATCGTGGGGAATCAAAGTTCAGAGGGTAGTTTTATCCCTCAAACTAACGCCGCGAACTTACCCCGGCAAAGGAACGAAAAGAAAAAGAAAAAAACACAGTTGCTTTCTCCGCTCTTGATCGCCGGACAAATCTTTAAAGTTCCATCGAAATTAATACCGAACATTTGGCGAACGCAAGAAGCTCATTTGCTACGCGAGCATGCCCCAAGAATCGCAATGATCTTATCGCCTACTCCGTACTCGACATTCGTTACGTTCACAACGAAAGTAAAGTATGTACTCCTTCACGGCTGCACGCTCCATTATGGCTGACTACGCAGCCCGTCGAGCCATATTTTCCTTTCCTCCAGTATCATTTTCAGTCACACGATATCCATACCCCGTTTCCCCCGCAGTTCTATATTCTTACGTTGCTCGTGTTTCATTTTTACGCGGCTCTCGTCGCTTTTCTTCAAGGCGCGTCGCGACGCATCAGTTCGACGAAGGACTTCGACGATCGATCTCGAGAGACCGCAAGATTTTTCTTCAACGCGTGCACAGTTCTTTCCCGGATCTAGCTGTTTCTCCGTGCACAACGCGCGGAACGATTCGTCGCGATCTTTCGCACGCTTTAGCCGCGGCGAGCTTCTTGCGATTCGAGATCGAGACTGCGTCTGACAATGAGGGACGACTGGGAGCTGAAATGGTAAATGCTTGGATTTTTGGGGAATTTTCTGCGCGACGAATCTGCGCGCTTTTGGTGTGAGAAAGTGGATTGAGATTTGTATGTGTTACTCGTAGTAGGGAGCAGAGATCAATTCATTGGCGGGAAGTAAATTATAGTAAATACTGTGACTTAATAGATGGAATAAAAATTGCAATAAACATTTTTCGTGTCTTATAATTCTCTGAAATTATAGTAACTCGTTAATTACCACGGAGACATTTTTCGCCCCTTATTTTCCATCATTACAAAGCACAGTGGAATCGTCGTTTTATTTCAATTTAGTAAATTTTCGCGCCACGATTGTTGGCGTAATTTTTCCCTATACTTAACAATAGCTGGTTAACGTTATCAATGAAATTAGTAGAACGTTCAGCGCATCTACAATTCCACTCACCGCCACGGCTTTTATCCCCTTAAATGGATCCGAGTAAATTGTGAATCCACCCTATTTACCTTCCGTTTACGGGCCACGGCTCTTTCGCTTCAAATAAACGTTTTTATCGTTCTTCCCGTGAAATAGGTCGGCTTTAATCACTCGAAGGAAATGAGACTGTTGGGATGAACGTGATGCGTCTTCGTCTACAAATCATTCGGTGCGATTTGTCGCTACTTTAGTCGTTAACGATTACGTCTCCAGCTACCAATGGTAAATGTACGAATATCGGCATTGACGTATTGCTTCTAGTGATTGATTACGTCGATAAGAAAAAGTTGGACCTTTAAAAGCGGAGGATTCACAAAAAATATCAACGAGCACAGCGATACATTAGACAAGACAATGGAATTTAGATTGCCTCTGTAAATAATATTTTCTGTTGAACAACATTTAACAGCAATGAAAATTGACCAATGTTTTCGTCATATAGTTTGCTATATCTAATTAATTAGAAAACACTGTGAAGCTCTTGACGAATTTTAAGGAAAAGTTGATACGTTAATGAAAAATATCCAGTAGCAAACGGAGGAATGCAACAGAGAAAAATTTCCTCGATTTTTACAAACTCTTTTACAGTTTTCACAAACGAGCAACGGTCATCCAAAGCGACGATAATCACCATCTACTCATTTTCAATTAACACCTCATCGTTCAACAAACTCACAAATATTTCCCTCCGTTCCATTCAAACTATCTTTCCACTCTATTCTCCGTAGAAAATGAAATAAAAATATACAATACACCCCAGTGCTCATCGAGTATGCACAGCGCAAAATGACAGGATTATGTCATCCAACTTCCTCGACCAGGCTCGGCCAAAGCTATTTAAATTCCTCTTTAACTTCGCGCAAGATAAATTATTCTCCTACGCAGGCCTCGGAGCAAAGGGAGGCACAGCGCAGTGGTGTCGCGTGTCTCGTTCCATAATCGATAGATTCGAAGCCTTCCCCGTTCTACTGGCCACGAAACATAACTCCCAGTGTCGAATACAAAGCGTCTATAAAGTCACTCGGCGTGCTCCACGTCGAGGTGACTGCGAAAAAATTGCCGTCAGCAGGATGTGGGTCGTCTGCAACGAAATCGATGAGCATTACATCGTGGTCTGTACAGTGGGCTCTGGTACAACGCGTGTATACGTTGTTGTGTGTCCCAGTTCAACGAGACCATCGGAGCACCTTATCGGTGCTCCAGAACAGGCGAACACCATGGCGAAATTGTAGCCCGGATGTTCCAAGTCGTCGCTTTTGTTTCACGTCCCCCTTTTGCTGGGCGATAAGTTTGGCCGAGGAGGCTGGGAAGAGTCGAGTAACGATCAAAACCGAAACAGAGTGGAATAAAAGGAAACTCGAGGAGATGGTCGCGGGAATCAGGTGTGGTTCGATTCAGGTAGCGGGTACACGTGTGAAGGTTCGCGTTGTTGCCAAAGCATCCTTGTCGAAAATCATTTGGCGGACCCTTCTCATCTTGGTGTGCTCGGGTTAGCCGTTTCTTCCTGATAGACGGTTGCCAAGTGATTCTGGGAGAAAGTAGGTCGATCGTTATAGGTGGCCTTCCAAAAAAAGGGACCGGGGAGAGGTATTAGGCAAGGGAATGGATTTTAGATGGAAGATGTTCTTGGGTATACTTGTTTTGCTTCTGTTTGGGGCTTTTATTAAAATGATTTTGTTATTTCAGTAAAGGGGATATCGATTTTTAGATATGGGTAGACTTATGCTTTTTTGGAAAGTTTGAAGTGTCGTCGGCTGATTGAATTTGTTGCGTTAGTCTGTTAGTCAGTCCGAAGGTTAATTTTAAGGGTGGTTGAGTTACAAATGTCAGGGAAAGGACAGATGGTTGATCGATTTATGCGTTGCTATAGTGGAACACGTGAAAGCAGCAGTGCTGCGTAGATAATGCTTTATTAACCCCTTCGATACGAAGGGCGGATATGTTCACCCTCGGATATTGAGTAATTATTTGTTGAAAATGTGGACTGATGGTTATTGGGCATTATAGTATTCTATACTATTATTAGTATTAATTATGTTCTTATTACGTGTTACTAATTGGATAGGTTATCTAAATGTTTATGTAATGTAATAGTAATGTAATAAATGTAATAGTGAAAAGGTTTAATATTTTAATTATTATTACTCAGTATGTCCAAATTAAATTCTCCTTACTAGTGTAAGGCAATGATTTTTAACATCATTGAATAATCGAACGTTCTTATAAAGCAGTTCTCATACTTTTTTATACAGTTTTATTGTTTGAAAAGGATAATATTGATAGTGCATTAGAAATTTGATTCGCGAAAAGATTATTTGGTTTCTTGGAGTATGACACAGTAGATAATAACATTGTTCCAATAAATAAAATCAGAAGTCCTCGTGCTTCGAGTATAGAAACAGTTCTGGATGGATAATGGAACAGATACACTATTACCGATTTATCGGATTAACTTGCATGCGTGTACGTGCGCCCATTTCTCTGCTTTAAATATTCGTTGTTCCTCCGAAACATAGGAATTTCAGTTGATGGCGATCCTTGCAACTGGGAATTTAATAGGGGACATTTTGACATTCAAATCATTGATTTAAGTATGAATTTCGCACCTCGAAAACTTTGTTATAATACGTTACAATAAAATGTGTACAACCTATTGTTCAAGCTTTAAGAAAAAATCGTGTAATAATAATTTCTGTTTGAAATTATTTATTTGCTCTTACAAAGTATCCTTTATGTTTCTTGGGTATTGATACTTGGAAATATATATGACAATAACTGTTAATAAAAAAATAAGTAGATCGTTTATCTTATTTACGAGACTTGTGTGCTTGGAACAATATTATCAACACAATCGTGTACTGTGGATATATGTAGAACGTTAAGCTGCAAACAAGATTTTCTCAGACATTCGCAGACGTCCACGTTATTTCTGTGCTATAAAGGATCGCATACAATATACAAAATTTGAGGCACGTTGATGATCCGATTGTTGCACAGTTCCTTTGTTTGCTATACGCGTACATAGCTGGTGGTTTATAATATCGATTTTCCCCAATACGAAAGTTTGCTACAAGGGACTCCATTTTGCAATTTCCATTTTCTCTGTTCTACATATCGCATTTCTCCCTGGTTGAACCATTGATTCCAAGACACAGAGAAATATGCCAGGGAACAGAACGAAGTATATATTTTCTAAAATAACATTATACCAGCGAAAAGAAACTTGAATACTAAAAAAAGAGAACAGAAAACAAAAATCAACTGTTACCTATTAATGAAATAATAAACTATTCTTCAATTTCCATTTTTAAACTAAAAAATGCTTAAAATTCGAAATTCTTCCTGTACCAATATTTCTTCACTTGCAAGTATTAAGTCTAGTTTCCTACCAAATACAGATACCATCCAAGTTTGCGTAGTGCGCCACTTCCGGCGAATAGATTCACAAGTTTCTCAAATCCTTATTAAAGCATTCAAAGCGTTGGTGACACTGTGGTATGGCGGCTTGGATAAAGTTTGCTCAGCTCGGAAAAATAAATCGCGGATCGGACCTGTTCTCGATGGAAATCAATGTAAACACCATAAAGCGAAACCGATGTGTGCGCGCATATATATGAGTCGTGCAAACACCTGTTTCCATATACTTAAAGAAGATAGTCAATCGTGAATATGAAAAGTGTCGTCGAGTAACGTTAATGCAACTGGGGCACAGATTTTATGCCGTGATATATATTATGCGTGAGAAACGTGGATTTTTATGTTTGGAAGCTACTTTGGCATCTCACGGTGCCATCTTTCAAACGCATCTCCGATTCTTCGACGTATCCGGACGCTTTTGACGTTGAAAGCACGAGATCCAGCCAGTGGAACACGCGACAAATATTTGCCATGTTTTTCAGTGTCGATCAATGTTCACCTATGCAAATTATCCGCCCTACACAAATGTTGAAACTTTGAAACGCTTTCAGCTCCATGTATGTATGTACGTGAAATCCTGACGTATCCTCTGTACGTGAGTCTGGGCGACTTCAAACAGTCGGTTAATAAATTCAGTTTTAGAGTTTGTGCGATTAAAGGGAATAAGTAATTCGAATGGAAATATTCGTGTGCATACAACTACCAGGTTATAGATAGAAATTTATTTATTCCTTGTAATAATTCGAATCGTTTTTAGTGGCCGATAATATTACAATTTCTTTTACAAATTTTAATTAAGAAAGAAATATCGAATTTCCTTACTATGCTGTTTGAAAATTAGTTTCGTTTACGCGCGCACACTGCAAAGTAAATATATTCGAAGTTTCAAGTAAACAGAAAAATTAAAAATTGCAGAAAGGTTGCAAATTTAACTACCAATATTTGCTCGCGCAGTTTCTATGCTATTGATGAAAAAGTTCAGCGTACACAATGAGAAAAACAATTTCCTGTATGAAAACAATTTTGCCCGGCTCTGCAATTAAAAACGGAACATATAATCGGCATTCTCTGGTAATTTGTACATTTTTCCTGAACATATCATATCATCGTAACCGGTGTCAAAAATAGTTAGCTATAAAGGGTAAGTTTTTTTAATAACCAACCGAGAATGGGCATTTCTACGTAGTGCGTGTACGTTTGAGAAAAAAAACCTATTTACCAGAAACATTTTTCACGAAATATTTGTCCAGCCTGTGGGGAACATAGCTTTACAGGAGAAACGAGACACGGCCGCGTTGCTAGACGAACGGATAACAAGAGCCTGGCAAAATATATCATGGAAAATTACAAGTGCACATACACAGAGGCGTTTTCGACCTCCTTGCTTCGGGCTCGATACAATGTTCATTTGCGAGTGCAGCACGCTGCACGCTAAGAGCGTGCGATGAATCGCGTCAGACTTTACAAACGCCTATTGCAATGCGCGATTTATTCGTGGCCCTGTGTTAAAGCATGCCTTTACGAACCTGCATCTTTTGTATCCCCTTGCTATTAAAATTTGCACAAAGCAGGATTTTTCTTGCGCATTGAGTGAAATTGTTAAGGTATTTCGCTTAGAAAAATGTTTAACGGAGAAGTTTAACGAGAGCTTGCCATTTCAAGAAACTTCTATAAACTCCTGTGGTTGTAATGTACTCAGAGAATTCGCAACGAGGCACAATTCCTTGATATGTACATAATAATTGCATCGATTCACAACGCACTGTAATATTGCTCAAGTAACTAATAGTGTGGCCAATATGTCCCCCTACTTAAATAAAATAATTATTATCAATTGTTATACAAAATATTATTCAATATTTTACCCTACTTAAATAATAAAAAAAAGTAAAGTATATATGATACATTTATGTGTACTGAAGTGTCGCTAAATATTCCAAACAGATATCACAACGACTTACCAAAACGAGAACATAAAATCGATATTTATTTCCATATCGTCCCATCAGTGATACCTGTCCAAACTAGCAACCCCTCGAATGCTCTACAAAGTAATCACGAATACAATATATTCCACGCGTTCTCGAATTTTCCCCAAAAAACAGCGCTGAGAAAAGAAAACGTAGGTTCCCTACCAACCCACATGTATAAATTGACCCCTGAATCTTAAAGATTTAAGAAGGAAGGGAAGAGGATCCCCTTCGATGGCGAGAAATCCTATTAACGAATCGTAGTTTCTGTCCTCATTGTGCACGTATCGGGGCTGGCGTTTGGACATCGGCCACCGGAAACGGAACGACGGCAGAACGGCGAAACGGCGCGGATAAGGAGGGGAAAAGAGGGTAAAAGAGGGGCGAGGCAAGGGGAGGAAAGGACTCGAAAGGGGTGTAAGTTGGCCGGGAGGGTTGTAGAAATAAGTGGGGGTTAGCGGGGTCCAGTGAAGCTCGCTAGAAATGGAGGATCATCGTTACCGGAAGCCTTCGACCGGAAATCTTGCCGACAACATGGCAGAGCAACATCCTCCCCCCGAGTTCGTTCCTCTCGTACTTTTTGCGCTCGCCTACCATTCAATTTGCACTTTTTTTTCTCGCGCTCACTGACGCCGTTCTTTTCGGCAGTTAACTACCGTGTGGAGACGTCTGGCGCGTTGCTTTCTTCGTGGATCGTTCGGAATATGGAAGGGTCCTGGCTCGGGTAAAGCCCGTGGAGAGATTGCTGGTAGTGGTTTGCGGTGTTTAAACAGAAATGTTTGTCGAGCGAGGATTTTAAGGAATTGCTGGCAGCAACGTCAAGTCTATTTGTGTAAGGTGCTCGAGTTAGGTAGTCTGAGATTTATTTCTAATGGGTAGACGTGTCTTGCAGGGTTTAGACTATTATTATTTTTTAAAATCGTCTTGCTTTTGTTTAATATTTTTTTAATCATGTTATTGAAATTAGGTGGAGTGGCTCGTGTGTCTGTTGGAATTTATGGGATTCACAGAATGGTTAGATTAAGGGGCAGAGTAGATCTGCTATTTAGTTTTGATTTTAATTAGCTGGGCTTGGAAAACGTGGTTATCTGAGAAAATATTATTCAGAGTTTCTGAGTAGTGGACTATTTATACAAAAAGGTATTGAGGCATTTAAAAATAGTATTAATTGAACCACCTGCTTTGGTAATTCGGTATTTAGAAAATAGACAGAGGCAAAGAGAATTGAATAAGCAGACAAAATTAACTAAATACAGATGAAAACTCAAATCAATAATAATATCAATATACCCACCCTCGAATGCTGCAATAATTTCCCAATTCGAAAAGAAACTCTAACAATACGTGCCACGGTTGCTCGTTAAACCAGACAACTTTCGAAGCACGCGAACGCGCCTCCACAATTTTCACCAAGGTTAAGAAATATTTCGCATAGTTTCGACGCGGGCAACGAGGCGAGATTGAAATTTATCGCCACGCCGCATACGTACACCGAGCCGCCGTTTCATTCGTGTATCTGTAAATAAACGTTGCCGTGGATTAACTCTTCCTTCGTGGTCATGTGCGCGATGCGATAAAGTACAACGGGTACAACAAGTGCAACGTCGAGCCCGGGAGGGCTAGAACGACGGGGTAACAAGTTTTACAATTTTACAAGTGCATTCGCGAAAAGTCCTTATGCCGGGCGAAACGTGGAAGGAGGGCCGGAAGAAATTTTCATTACGGTATATCACGCACTTAACCACGATCCAAACTCTGTGTACACGTGTGTGGCACATACATTTGCCCGTGAGTGTGGCCTTGTTGGTGCACACAGCCTCTGTACTTTCGGGTCCGCCAGAGCGCATAACGTGGCTCGTCGTTGGCGCAATCTTAATTACGTTTATTCGCCACCCAGCAACGTGTCCCTGGCGTTTAAGGCTCGCGTTGCTCCAAAATCTTGTCAGAAGTTGGGCAACAGTTCTGTACTTCTTCGGAAACTTTCGATGGAACGAGGAAATGAGGGGACACATTTTTTGGACAGGTTGATATCGATTTTTGTCCAGTCATAATTTATTCGATATTTGGTACTGCCTTAGCAGACGATTTGTGACATATCGAAGGAGTGTTTTAAATAATTTAAATTATAATCGCTTTTCAAGCTTTTGATTTAAGTGAAAGGTGCACGTTATGTTACATGTTTCACTTAAGCTGAAGTAAACGACGTGCCATCGACCGTATTTCTCAGAATTTAAATATGTAAATAAACTAGTGTACTATATTTCGCGTAGGGTAATTAACGACGCGACTTATTCGACGATTCGTTAAAATTGGTCGAGATACTTGAACTCTGTCGGGCATGCTTTAAAATCGGATTTATAGCGAAACTAGGCTTCACCGATAACGATACACCGTACGTATCAGGCGAAACACAGTCTGCTTTTTTCAAAGTAAATCTCGTTGAAATAACGAGTCAAAGTTCTGGAGGGAGGAAATATTGCGCTTCTAGTGCATTCCCACTCCTCCACTTAACTTCCAAGCGAAGTTATTTTCCCTTAATTAACAGGAGATCAATGCACGTTACGAATTCTTTTCATCTTGATTAATTTCGAAAAAAAAGAGAAAAGAAAGAAGGGAGTGAAAATGAGCGTGCACGCGTATAAGCCCCTTTGTATCTGACTGCATAATCTGTTCCTCTAACCTCTCAGTGGAACGTAAACCGTTCTAAAAAAGCCCCGGCTCAGAGAACAGAGCGAAAGCTGGAATCTCCAATCTTCCGTGCAAAGGAATGAAACTCGCAGCGGCAGGTATAACATCCGCTGTGGCAAAGTGGATGATTCTCTGTTTCGAAACTCATCGTCCAAGCTTTTGCAAGAGCTGCTCATTTAAATCGCGTGCGTCAGACTTGATTCACATCCTTGTTTCCGAGTTCCTCCATAGGGAAGCAGAACGTGTACGCTACGTACTCTGCGGGAAGGAAGGGAAGAAGTTTTTCATGAATTCTTTGTAGCAAAGTAACCGCAAACGAAATTAAATATTTTCGAAACGATCGACCGAGTGTTTCTTGAAAATGTTTAACGAATCAAATTTTGCGCACACGCGACTCTGTTTGTTTAGAATTTCGTCTAATTGCCAGAAATAATTATTGCCAGAAATAAGTTGTCGAACGCAAAGGGTTGCACGGAATCCCGACTGGTTAATTTGACATCATTGTATCCTGCCATCACTTTACCAGGTCGCTACTGTATATTCGAAGTATATACGTACACATGTATAAGATTACCGTTTAAAGGAAAGAGAAAAAATATGTTCAGAGGAAGAAGACCCGTGGCAAGACGAATTTAACATGGAAAAAAGTAGAAATAGGATGCAAGGACGAAGGGAACCGGAGCTTCTTAACGGATTCTGTCGTCTATCCTCGCGGTTGGTTGCGGCAAGAACCCTCGAGTCACGTTTCTCGTCCAAGAACGCGAACCTTCGCGAGCATTAGGCACGTACAACATGTGTAACCTACATTCGAGGAAGCTCTGCACCGAAGATCTTTGAAAGCATCGGATCCTGAAGGGAGGATCTTCGTGTGCAACCGAATGTCGATCGTCCCTCCTTTCTCGATTCTCTCGTGCTTGAAACTCAACGGGGCTACGTTAGTGGCGATCACTCTTTCCCGAGTCTGAAACCGTGGAAACTTCTTTCAAAGTATTTGCAACGAAAGGGTTTCTTTATATTACATTTCCTTCCGACGTTTAATATCGGGGAGCGTCAGTCAGACGGGATAAAATAAGGAGAGGGCACGCTTCGATATTGGTAAATGTTTCTTGAACGAGATCCCGGAGCTTCTTTAATCTTGTAAAATTATTAAGTACCCCGGTGATTTGCTCGATTTTTATCTGCGCCCATTTTTATGGGAATTTCGGTTGCTGGAATTAATGGCCGCGCGAATTTGGGTACTATTATATGATCGTATTTATAAAATCGTTTCTCGAATGCAGAGTAAAATTGATTTCGTGCTTGATTAAATAACGAGAGAATTCATTATGCTGCGATTGGCTTTTGATATTAATTTTCTGTTATAAATAATATTTTTGTAGGATTACAACACATTCGAAATATATATATAAAATGTTCCAGATTAAAATGATTAATTGGGGTTGAATATCGTATCGAAAGCGATTGCGCGAAAACTGAAAATTTTCGAGATGAATCTTGAAACTGGTGTGATACAGGGGTGCGGAATATTTACCGTGGCAGTAATTTTCATCCGAAATCGCTGCCAAGGGAAGTAGAATGATCGCTTATGACCCTGATTTCACTTCGGTCTACCGTGGTTCGTGCTAAGTTCCCGTCTCTAATATTCAGGATATTAAATACTCCTGCCTGAACAGATAACGTATCGCCCCGAAATTCTCAAGGGGTGCAGAATTCCGTGCCTGCCGAGCCAGCGAGTCCACGAAATGAAAACGAACGAGGGATAGGGTACAGACACTTTATGTTCGAAGCGAAAAGAAATTACATTGTACTTCACTGTTGCACTGTTTCGCCAGACACCGAGAAAAAGGGAGAATTCTGAAACGCCGTATTGCAAAATACTGTTTGTTGACTGTTTGTTGACTGTTTGTCTATACTTTTATGCAACAGCTGTTTCATTCGGTGAATAATTTGATAAAAATTCGTCCGGCAATAAACGTATATTGGAAGACAGTCAGTGATTATATTTACAAATATATTCGGAATGCCTATTCAAATTCTCTATATTTCTTATTTGTAATTTTCTTTTCTATTTATTCATTTCGTTGCATTAGCAATTGAAAATAATGCCGATTTATCGCTATATAATTTTTAGCATAACATTAGTCCTAAAGCGGGAATATCTGAAATTTGGCACAGAAATTTTTCCATATTTGACTCGCGTCATTTTAAAATTGCAAGAACTGTTCCCATTCGTGACCTGAAAGTATGTACTATCGAACTCTGGAGGTATCGACAGAAAATTATGATCGTTTTCTAACTTCGTATTTCTGCGCCTCGAGCAACTGAATATTAGACACAGTGTCCGTGCTGGTACTCGCGAGTGCAGTTCGATACAGTAATGCCACTGGCAACAACAACGATCCAGTAGATGTATCGAGAACATACAATGCACAGGCGGCTCATACGGGTAGTATCTGAGTTTCGGATGGCCCTTTCAGCCTTTATGTGGTCCGGTTCATCCTGTCGTTCGGACCCCTATACCGTTGAAACTCTTCCGTTGTTCCTCTGTCTGGTTAAATAGGGCTGCAGTAATGTGCACCAACGATTCCAGTTGGAGAGATTGAAATATCCGACGACTTGTCTCGGATAAGAATATCCGAAGAGGCTAAGAATATTATGTATTCTTAAATATTCAATTATTATATCAGAGATCGAACTCTATTTATTTGCATTTTATTTCTAAGCGATCCAGTTTCATCGTCTCCTCTTCTATCAACTACAATCAATTTATTCAAGGAGCTTCAGATTATTTAATTAACTGTGAATTCTATACAAATATTGATTAAGTTTTATCGAATATAATTGGAAGGGTATTATTTTCGTAGCATTGACCGTACTCTGTAAGATATAACACGATGTTTGTGCGTAGGAAATATCGATTTTTTGTTTTATATAAAAATATAAAGTATCTTCTTGTATAGACATTCGTGCTTGCAGTCTAGACGTGTACTAGGTATATGTCAATATTTGTAGCTGCATTTTATTTATTAATAGTTCTTGGATCGTTAGTTATTTTGGGCTTTGATTTAATTTAGAATTAACGATATTAATTATTTCCTTTTAAAAATAATGCAATTAAAGGGCAACACCCTCCAGTTACTTCGTACCTGCATGGCCTGACTTCTTTTTCGTCTCCAGTTGCCCGATGTCGTATTAATAACTTTGTTAATATTTAATAAATGCAACGTGGCTTGCACCTCAACAATGGAACTTCAATTTTTTTCAGATAATAGGGAAACATTGTTCACGGTTGTCGATTTATTCGCCGTTCCCCTGTGTGTAACGTGAAATTTAAATTGCCAAAGGGAGGGCGTTCGTTCAACTCTTTATGACACGCTTAATATGACATTATACGTTGGCATCGTTTCGCTCAAATTTTTTATGGCGTCGCCGAAATTGAAACAAAACTTGTTCCACGAGTTTCTGTTTCCACCACCGCCATCTGTTCCGTCGAAAGTTTTCGCCTTTATTATTTCCACACTAAACTCCCCCCTTTTAGTAGAAATAACGAAGAATTTTAATGTTTCTAAGCACGGCAATCAATCTTTCTATTTTTAGAAATTTTACTATCACTACCCACTGGATAGATATTATTATTTATCTAATTTCTTTTACTATTTACCATTAACTAATTATTGCATAAAAATTCAAAAAATTAATTCAAGACACAGGGATATAAATTATTTAGGATGTGGTTTAATCAGTCTGTTAATACTAGGTGGTTCAATTAATTACGTTTGCAATATCCCCAATCTCATTTGCCTCGAGTCTGTTTATATTTATCTCTTTGGAGATATTGCACATTGAATTTGCCGAACAATAAATTCACCGCGGTGCATGTGTGCGTGTGCGGGCAGAAATTCAGCAGCACTTTTTATAACTTGAAGCATTCTTTGTAGGAAAGAGAACAAAAGCGCGATAATTGCTCCATAATTTATCTCGTCGCGGCGGAAGAACCAAATTTAAATACCAACGACTCGGAAACCCTTTCAAAGAGCGTTGCAGCTTTGACTTATATAATATGTATATATTTCGCGTGCACCCTTCACTTTCTTGAAATATCATGAAGCTTCTCCAATAGTAATATTTAACATACCTATTGAATGACAAATTCTTATTCCTTCGCATCAATCTTCGGTTATCTTGCTTTAATATGTCAAGAAATGTATAATATACAGTCTTCCAATCAAAATTAATTTGATGTGGCATACCTTGCACTGTATCCAAGATATCATACGAAAAGTAGATTATACCAATTAAAATAAAATTTTAAACACTTGGCTAGAAAGTAAATTCTTGCAACGAATTTCTTATTGGCCTCCAAGTATAATATTTCTTTTAAAAGCACAACTGTTTAATTTCAATTAATTAGTACGACAAAGACTTGGACGATTTTGGCCGATCTAACACGACGTATAAAAAATTGACAGAGCACTCCATAACTGTTACTATTAACACACATCATTTTAATACACGTTACTCTACTTCGTCCCCCATAATTTCAGCTCAACCTTGCCCCATTACGAGCCCAATTATCCAAACACCAAGAAGCACAAAATAATCTCTCTAAACACAAACGACAAGGTGACCAAGTCCGCTACGATTGTCCACGCGAGCGCGGTACGCTTTTCTTAATAACGCATCCCCTTTAATCCACCGTCGGAGGCAGCGGAAACGCAATACCCCTGGGCGTCACACCATGTGACACCATAGCGACGAAGTATCGCGGTCAACTCGGCCTCCATCGGGCATCAAACACTTTCGTGTGTCGCATTAATGCAATATCCAGTTACGGGGAGGGACGTTGAAGTGCTTCCACGAGTCGTGGAGGACCCCGCGTCCGCGATACCACGCCGTCGTCCGTGTAAACTCGTCGTTTCTTTCATAACCCGGAGCATTCGTGAGCTCACGGTTCTGCGTAAGCTTCGAGGGGCCAACCGCGGGCGCAGTTTCCGCAAGAAATAATGTTAAGCTTAATTTGCTGAGGGCTCTGCGGATAACGCGACTCCGGTATTAATCCTCGCCCCTTTTATCTCGCGTCTGATAACACCCCCGGTCGGATGAAAATATTTCTGCCTTGTTTTATTTATCGACTTTGAACGATCCCTCTGGGCAGCAAGTCTATTTGCCGGCGGGCTCGTGTTTGGGATTAAAATTGTACTTCGCTTTGAGAAAGATTCGGCGAATTTTAGTACGGTGAATTGGAAAAAACAATCTTTTAGTACATACATCCTTGAAATTCATTAATTCTGCTTATTCTGTATTCTATATTATTGCAGGACGTGGTCCAAATAATAAATAAATACGGTAATAATTTGCTAGAAAACTTGAGGTATGTTAGATATTTGCTAGTGATAGTAAATGTAATATATCATGCTGTAGCAAAATTGTCTCAACGTTCTTAGAAATGTCTTACTAACACAGATAGTAAGAGAACCAGATGGGTCCGGACTTGGAGAGTCAAAAGGGCCTAGGTTGTAAAATGTCTTTGGGAGTTTTCGTTCAGTTCTATAGAGCATTTCATAGAGAGTGGACATTCCTTCAGAACTATTTTAAATACACGAACTGAGAAAAATATAATAGTTATTTTATTTAACACACCATATCCGATATATAATATATAAACCGTACTCCACTAAGGAAACATTGACAAACAATTAATAAAATTTCCACGGAAAAATTCGTCAGAGGCAACCAGTTCAAGAGCAGAAATAATCTTACCCAACCCTTCGTCGGAGAGGAATATTACCTTCAATGATAGTTACCTAACTCGCGAAAATCACGTACATATATATGTATCGGTCAAAGGGTCGCACTTCTCGAAATTCGTCGGAACTTCCCGCCAGACTAGTGGTGCAGTGGGTATCCCCCTTTTCTCTGCAGAGATTCGCCTGTACAACGTTTGAGCTTAAAATAGTTCAAGGTCGTTCGTTATCGATTCGCGGGGCGAAGTTCACGAGGTCGGTACCAGTTTGCGTCACCAGTGTCCTATAGCTTTATTCAGCCTCGACACGGAAACGTTCCAAATCCTTAAAGGATCGCGGATCGTCGCCGAGTACGAGGCTAACTTCCTATCCTTATGAAACAGCCGCTGACCGGCCCTTGATTCAGGTGCAACTGGAACGAGGCCTACTTTTAAATTGCACGCCCACGATGGCACAAAGGGCCTCGAGACGGACGGGCGTCGTGCACAACTGTTTCTCCTTCAGAGTGTGCAACTGTGCGACCCGGGAATTGGCGCAGGATTTGCGAATCAAACGGTTCCCCGGGGGTCGACCGAGTTTCAGGCTTAGCCGACCTTGCGAGGCTTCATAGAGCACGTAATGGCCTCCGCACGATTCCGTGTTGCAATTTAAAACTCGGCCGTCGCGAATTCGGGGCACGTTCCGGGCGCCGATGATTACGGAGCTGGACGGCCCATATTCCGTCGGAGAAATGGAAAAGGGATCGTATATACTTGTACGCGACGAGCGTTCGCTTCGTTCCGTATTGACACGCGTGCCGGGGATGCTTCTTCCCAACCCTTTCGCATCCGAGGAATTAAAATGGCAAATGCGCTTGACGCAGGAATTCAGCGATTAATAGATCAGTCTGATCAAACTTCTATCTTCGTACTTGTCATACTTGTCCTAACTTTGTCTTCAACTTCTTCGACCCTTTGCCTTCTATCAATCAAATATCCACCTTTATCAAAAACTTTGCTCCATTGAATCTAAGCATAAATACAACCACCTCGCCACCACTGCACTTTTGCTGAAATAAATATTCGCTGTAACGTTGGCGTCGCGAGGTAAAAGACGGCGCAAACCCCATGACGCGGGAATAATGAGCGCCGTTGTTTGGACGCAGCACGTCGGTTAGGTAATTAACGGGGCGTTTAAGCAGATGCCTCGGTAAATATGATTCCGCGTCATGTTTGCGAAGATCGCGCAGTACGCGGTCCCGCGTGAATCGTGTCAATAAATTGTCGCCGAACGAAGTAGTCGGGCGTGTTAATTGCACGCGATTGCTCGGGCGCGACCGAACTGTATTGGATAAAAACACCCGCCCCCGGGCACGGTGTATCCGACAGGTAAGCTGGTTACGCCGGAAGTCCGGTTTCAATAAGGGGCAGTAGGATTTCAGCGATGAAACATCGAGAACGGGGAATACGAATTTCCGCGTTGACGAGATTGATTGCACTGAAATATTAATGCTCCGCTTTCATCGTGAAATATTTCCAACTGCGCCCCTCGTTGCATATTTACACGGGCGAACGTGTGTAAATATCCATCCGGGGCGCGTTAAGGAAACAGATTTGCGCGAATTGAAAGTTCGATTTAACGAACTGTTGTTTTCCACTCGATATTCCGATGATGTTCAACCTATTCCATACATCGTATTCCAGCGTGGAATTTTTATTAACAAAGATCGTACCCCTTCCGTTGTGCAACACGACTCCGATTCCTCGTTACAATTGGTTACAAGTTTAGTGGATCGTATAATATTCCCGGCATTAGTTAGCCCGTTTTATTCGACGTTTTTCTTCGGTCGAATAGAAATCGACGACACCCAGCAGACGATATTAAACTAAAATCTACGCGGTGAAGTACATTTCAGTCGCTTCATTCCCTTTGCTCAACCAACGTAACACTTTATCAACCAGCAAAGCAGGGAGGAATATACGCTTCGCGATGATTTAAGGAGGGCAGATATCTCTGGATGGTGTCTGAAAAAAATTCTACCGGCGCACGAATTCACGCCCCCCCATAAACGGGGAATCGCGTGGTTCGGGGTTTTCTCACTGTCGCGAAATTACACGCTTTGGCGGAACTTCCGGAAATAATGGCGTGGCCCCGTTATTCAGCCAGGTCTGGTCGAAGACGTTTTCTTGGTTCCACGGCCATTTGTTTTCGGTCTTCTTTTCGGACGGTGCGCAATATGTCGAGCTGACTGGCTCGTTTTGTCGGTGCACCCTTATGGGGTGGAGTTACCCTGCGGGGGGTGAGAAAAGGGTAAGCCGCGAATGAAGGACTGCGGCATTGGTATAACCGATGGACTGTCTCTCCGCCCAATGAATCATGGAGCCTCCGTCGGCCTTGGCCGCCATACTTGCGTCATTCCGCGATCTATCGACGTGTTCGCAACCCTTACGCAACACACGATTCAGGGTTTCCCCGAGAAACTGCGAACTTGACGATTATATCTCCTCGTCGAGTATTTTTCTACGCTCTTCTAAGGGATTCTTTGTTGATCTTGTACCGGGGAGTCTTCTGGAATGCTTCGGAGAATGGGGAATGTTTAATTGCGTAGGGGAATGGGGATTTAATGTTAGTAGCCTCTTGTGATTTCTGTATAATATTTTATCCCTTCTTGATGTTACAATTAACTACTTATTATGTTTTAGCATCTTCCATTTCATTTTTATCAAACGAATTTTCTACGTTTCAACTTCTTCCACCAATTTGATCATTTTTGTCACTTAGAAACGAAAGTATTCGTCGTTTGAAGTTTGCTTCCTTCCCGAAAATTCTTGGTATATATTTGCGAGGGCAGATGCGGACGTATTGATTAAACGATACCGAGCTCCGAAAGGATTCCTCGCTCTCCACCAATTTCAGGACTAACAAGTATTGACGCGACTACGTCTTACGCTAGTAGCTACCTTGAACCAGTTTTTCGCCTCTGCACGGACAGGTAGTACATAGAATCGATGGCCCAGTGCATTCGAACGCTTCGCAGTACTGGGCCAATACACGGACGAGATCGAAGGCTTTTCAGGCGGTGCTGATGGTGCAAATCGTTACGCGATCTCAACCTAGTTTGCCGTATCCCATTTAAATTTTCTCCGTTTTCCAGTAATACGTAGTTTTCTAGTCGAAGGGAATTTCTCTACGGACATATTACTTAAACGCCATCGTGAAAATTGAAGTAGTGCGAATCATCAATGAACAGGAATTTCATTCACTTTCTTTCGTTTTAATTTCGTTTTAATTTCCCAATATCATTTTCCACGAAAATGTACAAATGTTTAAAACCGTATTTCCTTTACGATTTCCATCAATACGTACTTCTAACTCAATCTGTCCCCGTTCTTCGACGGTTTAAGTAATACTTAAACGCCGTCGTGAAAATTGAAATAGTGCAAATCTTCAATGAACAGGAATTTCATTCACTTTCTTTCTTTTTAATTTCAGAGCAGACTTTGATTATATACATGTAGATCATAGTTCAATACACTGTTGTAACTGCGTGATAACAAACGTAAATTATAGTCTCGTTTGTATCATACATGGAGGAATATTTTCAATTCCTTTGCTGGATTTAATATGACATTATCCTTTCGTCTAGTGCGGGTAGACAAAGGACAGACCAGCAGAGGTAACAATAAGATATCCCGCCTACGCGATAGGTATCTAAATGCGCAGCACGCGGTTAGAATAGGTAGTTTAATCAGGTGTAAATTTTCTTGTTTGCATGCACGACATGCGTAATACCTTTACGCAGGTCTACTGGCTAGAAGGAAAACAGAGAAATATAATATATAAGATGATAAAGCATAGAAATCGAATGTGTTTGCAAGAAGCGTTTGAAAATTTATTTTTTCAAACATATCTTCCGTTGAGCGAAACATAAACAGGCGATGAATTAAAAGTAAACTCGATCTATTTCTTTTTTCTTTTTATTCGTATCGTTTGTACCTTTGAAACGGATAAATAGAGATCACAATGGGCAGGCTTTTTAATGTCATTTGAAATAGTATCCAATCGATAGAGTCGCGTTAAATTGTCACTTTGTTTGGCAAACTTGACGTTTTCAGCACTTTTATTGACCACGTCACGTCACGCCCTTATGCAAGCACGGCCTAGAAAAAAAGAATAGTAGACAAAAGGGCGAGTCACTTTGAAAAGAATTCAGAGCGAACGAAATATTTGCGCGTGTTAAAATAACGTGTTTGATCGCCGAGAGCTTAAGTAACGTAGAAACTTCAATATTGACCTTTAGGTTAAACCTTTACTTGTATAAAAAAAATAAAATACACCATTGGTGAGAGGTGAATTTGTGCAGAATAAAATGCATAGGTGTTCAGTTTTAACCCACGAAGCTCAAGTCTTTCATTCATATGGAAATTCTGTTTACTGCAACATTTTCTTTTAAAGACTGCAAGATGACTTCGAGGAACATGAAAAACGTGGCCGCATAGAATTACGGGTTATAAAATTTGTGGCACGCCCTCAATAAGTTCTCGACGTTACCCTCGTTGTAAGATTATACGCACTCTACCCACGATACAATAGCCGCATCTCATTTCAATTTTCCTTAAAGGAAAGTATTAAATATAACCCGCGTCGTTTACAATGATATTACCCTACATTTTTACACCACGTCCAATAACGCGAACCAGCCAGCACAATTTTCCAAATATCATTTTCCACGAAAACGTACGAATGTTTAAAACCGTATTTCCTTTACGATTTCCGTCAATACGTACTTCTAACTCAATCTGTCCCCGCTCTTCGACGAGACGCTCCGCTTTGATTAATTACTATCCAATTCTTCACCCCTTCGCTTTCCCAATACTCCCTTCACATCGACCCCACCCTATCGATCGCGACTCCTCTTTTCGCAAATAATTTCCCCCGAAATGAAACGAAACGGACATCGAGGGAAACGCAGTGGCATCCACCGACGCGGTGTACGATCTCCAGAACATGAAATTGAGGTTTTTCGCTGGCGGGGGCTCGAAATGCAGCTTGACACAGCTAAATTAGCGGATTTGCAAGTTGTCGATGCGTTTTAAAGCCCCGGCTTATTCAGTTCCGATCAGCTGAATGGACTATCCCGATGATACCGGCGCGCACGTATCCATTCGGTGTATCGGTCCCAACGGCCCCGGAAAATTGACATCGCGCATTATGCCAATGAATACGTTTACTCTGGCGTGCGCCGAGTTCTGAACACTCCCCCGGGTGGCTTTTTCAGGGTGCGCGTGCACCGCTGATTTTATCCACCGGCTTGTTTTTCCCCGCTTTCACGCTAACGATCTTGTGCAGCCGGGTATGATTTTTGTCGATCACCACCTATCTACACCATGTTCTCACGTGTTATTCACTTTTAGCCGATGTTTGACTGGCACACGCGAGTGGATTGTGTCGAGCGCTGTCGAGTTCATGGGGCCCTCGTGGGCGTTCGCTTCCACTTCTGCTACCGCATCGAGGGCTCGGTTTTTTGATCGAAGTGTTACTCCCTTAGGGACCACTGATTTTTCCCCTTATTTCCCTTTTTTCCCCCGTTTTATCGCGACGGTGAATTTTTTCCCCGGACAATTATTGGGAATTGAAAGGCACTCGAGGATCGCGGTGGTTATTAGAGCTTAATGGGTCGAGATAAAGTTTGAATTTTTATATCGCCGAGATTGTACGGAGATTGTAACGCAATTACGGGCAGGATTTAATTTTACTCCCTTTTGAATTGAATGTTGATAATCGTCGGCAAGTTCTTTTGCTTCTGTTCGGTGAGTAGAATGTTACAGTTATTTCTTCCGCGGTTTGTCATGATTATTTTGAACGATAACAGCGACAATGATGATAGTCGCGGCGTAATGGAAAGGGGATGACAATTTCGGACGCTGTGACGCAGCTGACCTAACTGCAGCAACGCGTGACGTGGCCGCGATTCGCCGAGACGCAATGCAGTTTTCGATTCCGATTCGCTGGTGTCCGACGTCAACTCGAAAATCGATACGCTATCTCTGCCCTACCAACTGATTGAGATGTTACGTGAAAATTCGTAATTGCGGCCATTGATTCGATTATCCGCGGCGCAAATATATTCGCTGAATCGTTCGCCGTTGCGCGATATCGTTTGGAGTTTAAATTCTCGCGTGCCGCAGCCGGTGCCATGGTGATTAATAGCAGTCGAGGATCCGTGAGTTACTTAATAACGATGAAATCGGAGAAATATCGGGAAACCGCGAAAACATTGCATGTCGCCGATGACAGAAATATAAATCGAGTTTGCCTTTATTCGAAACCACTTGGCTTCGATCGAAATACCTTTCGTCTCTCTTTCTTTTAACATTGCAATCCTTTTGAACGATTCTTTGCCGGTAAATGTTGTGTGCCGGTGAATGGTGTTTTTCCTCGTTCAATTATTATATCTTTTCAAGGAATTTCGATTTTATATTAAAAGCTGTATGTTTGATAATTTGTTGGTGGTTCGTTTTCTACGTGATAGTTCGTGAATTTAATTGCAAGTTCTTCGCACTCGGTGATTTGACACTTTTGTGTTTGATATTCTGCGAAATATTAATACACTTGACGCTCGCGTTTTCCGTTCATCGACGTTCAGTCGATAACGATGTTTAGGCTGCTTCAAATGAGGAAAAATGTTCCCGCCACGTTTATGAATAATTCAGCGCCGCCAGTTCGCATAATTCGTTTATTATTGAAAAAGTTCGAAAGCGAGAATTCCTTCGGAAATGGCTGCTCGTGTTGCGAAATGAAACTCCAATTTTATGGATCCGCCGCGAAATTTTACAACCCCTTATATCTTTTACGCGGTTCAAAATTTCGTGCTCCCTTGTCAACCGGCCGTGAAATATATAGGAACTAAAATTTTGTAAGCAGTGCTTTCATCTATATTACACGAGATATTGAAATTGAAATTCGCCTACAATTCAATTTCCGTAACCACTCACAGCTGCACACTCATGCTCATAATAAATCGTAGCGTGTGTGATACGTAGAAAACTATACAATTATAAATAAAAAACAAAACAACTGGTATGTCTATTACTTACTATTATTGAAATGTCTGCTCTTCGGCGTCGTTAGCGAAATCCAGCATGACTCTTGAAAGCCAGGTTTACCCATCACCTTTAGTGTCTCTATAACACTAAACCCCTCTCTGTCGGGTCTCGAGCGATAAATCAATCCATCAAGAAGCGATTGACCGGAAATCGCAGCCTGAAACTGCGTGTAAGTATGTACAATGTACGTGGCCTGGAAGCGTGATAATAAGTTTTCTGTCCCGTGGGAAATGTCGGGAATCTGCTCTCGCGAATGTAAGACCGATATCTGAACGAGGAATTACGAAATCTTGACGAGGCATTATGGCTAATAATAAACGTCGCATATCAGGTTTAATTCGTTCACATTTGAAAGGTGCTCGAAGTGAAATAAATAATTTTTCTAGATTAGTTTAATATTAATTTTTAGGAAGGCTGAAGGGAATAATTCAAATTGCCCGCGATTTATATTTATTGAAATTTTTCTCTAAAGTAATTTTCAAACAGCTTAATTTAACGGGGATGGAAATATCAACTGCGATAAACTATTCCCCCACATTCTATTACTACTAAAACAACGTTGAAACCAGGCAAATTTTATGTTCTATTGCATGGAATATATTATCTATGACAATAAACCCGAGTGTAATAAATTTCTTTAAATAACCTATTAAACATTATCACGCATCTGGGTCATACTCTCCTACGTGTAACGTTAATCGATTTTAGTTGAAAATTCGTTAACAATTATTTAAACACCAACCGACCATCTGATCGGTGTCTGCCATTCTGATTTTACGATTTCTCTATCCCGTTCTGCAATTTGAAACTGAAACGTGCGCGTTTCAGTTACCCATCGGACTATCTGACCACCAAGCAGTCTCGGTGTGTTCACGCTAATATTTGTGCCGATACACGCTGCACGTCCGGGAATAACCAAGAGCCTAGGCATCCGTGGCCACAATTTGCGGAATTATTGCGCTAATTGTGTTATCTTACATCGACTGTCTATCGTGGTCTAGACTGGCGCGGCTCTATATCAAGAATTTCGATGGATGTCTGCGGCAAGCGTGCGATACAGCCGCCGCTTTGCAGCCTGGAAAATTGACTGACTGCGTTCCCTGCCGCATGATAAATTCAGTTTAACCGCGCTTGGTTAATTGCCAGCTATTTCAGAGGATTCGTCGTTATTCAGAGAATATGTAGGTATTTACAGAATTCGTGGCTATTAATACAACTCGGGAGAAATTCGAGGGCGACCTGTTTGAGGAATTGTGGCAACTTTATATCGCAGTTACATCGCTCGATAGATTTTTCCAAGGCTTCCTCCGCTGATTTCATTTCGTTACGTTGATTTCATTATATTGATTATTTCTGGGACGCAAATATTTGTCGAATAAAAATTGCTCGACGTAATACTGAAAATTGATGACGATAAAAAATAGTTAGCGCAAACTGTTTTCATTAACATTGGACTCGTTGCAAAGCGTGATAAAATAAATAAACTTTAATCTGCATCCATCGGTTATTTATCTTATAATCGACTATTAATAGTCTCGACTAATTATTCACCGCAGACTCTCATATTTATATTAAAAACTCGCGTCAACAAGTAAACATACAAATATATGTCACACTGTAAAATCGGCAATCGGTGCAGGTCCATCAATACATGTATCGAAAATAAAATTTCATGAAATTCGGTATGAAAAAACAAATTGATACACAATGATTCCCCTGTAGCTGATTCGTTTCGTGCCGAGATCAGTAAAAAAAGGGACCTCCTATATCACTGACAGTCCGATACCGGCTCTAGTTTTCACATTTTCTCTCGTTAAGGAAGCAAAGTTAAGTAGTCTGGTAACGGGAAGTTTTTTTCTCTCGGCGAAACGAGGATTCCTGTCGTTGGGTAGACAGTGTGTAACGGCGCACGGAAATCTCGTGGCGGAAAAATACGAGTGAAATTGACGGTGAAACCTCGTGACGCGGGTAGAGACGCGAATTGCCTGAATTTTTCAGCCGCGCGGTCTACAAATTGAATTACTAAGTTCCGAAGAACGTACGGCGCCGGTTGTTTTAAATTCTCGCCGGTCGAAAAGTTTCGCGGACTTTTCCATCCCTCCCATTCGCTCTCACTGTTCTTTTCAATGCTGCCTGGCGACGCTTGCTGCCGTTTTTATTATTGTTCTCCGTGATTTCTATAATTTTACGTTTCCATTGCAACCCTACTAGGTCGAATGCGTAATTGCTGGTCGATTTGTTATCAAATACGCGTTTCTCGATTACAGTAGATTATGGGTCTTGAGTTCCTGTTACAAAGTTTAACAATCGGCATAGATTATAAAGAGAAAATACTTTTTAATTCTATAACTGCTCGTTTTTATTTACGAAGAGTAAATAATTATTTTAATTAAATGCTTACTGTTCTACATTCATCAAATATATTTGAAAGCGACGTTTCGCTAACAATGAATAATATCCTATTTTGAAAATCAGTAGTCGATATCAATGTATCACTCACCACCAAGTCCAATTGCACTCCATTCGTGTAATTATTCTTCTCCTTCAAAAAAAGGAGGAACAAAATAGTGGATACTTCATTGCCACTCAATTTTAACCATTTATCATCCCCGTACTACGTATTATAATTCCCCAACGAAACTCCAGCAGTTTGCAATCAACGATTCCCATAAAAGCGAAAGGAAAAGAGAGATTAAAAACGCACAACCAACGACCACCTATGTACATAAAATGATCAGCAGTCCCGATTATGAGTTCATCGTCAGCGCGATACACGACGCGATTCATTTCGAAGTTGGCGCACCCGCGAATCGTCGGGTTTCCTCGTTTTTCACGTTCTCGAGCGTTCTCATAAATTTCGGTACGGTACCGGTGTTCGACGAGCGACATTGATTTATACCAGGACAATGCGCACGGAGTGAGGACCAGGTCCCGGAAACTTAACCGTTTCCGTCGACGAGCCGTGTGCACGTCTCCCCGCGATTTCGCGTTGACGAACGAGCGAATGAACGAACGATCGTTTCGGCGTGGAAAAAAAAAATTCGGCAATTTTGCACGGAAGATATCCAGCGGCGCGTCGTTTGTAATTTCATTGTGAAACGTCTGCCGGCCGCCTCCGCGTCTCTCTGCGCTCTTTGTCCGCGCTTCCGGCGTCTCTTTTTCGCCGTCTTCTACACCGGGATTCGTTGAGGGGCACATTATTATTGCAGCCCCTCTCGCCACGGGGTAGACACCTTCTGCATTGGGCGCGAACGCGCCGCCCAGCATTAAACGTGTTGTTTTCAGTGTACTCGCGGCGTTTTTCTTCGGCTCGCTTGGTTGGGATAATTTTTCAGAATAATACCACCGCTGGGAACGACGGTGATGTGGAAAACATTTGCGCGGCTCGCCGGGTAAATTAATAATGATAATGGTGGATATTATGATGATCAACTGTGCTTTTAGACAGTAGAGTAATTCTTTTTGATCTGAGTTTTATTTTCGTCATGTTGCAGATAAATGATTTGATATTTAATAGATATAATAATTTAATAGATTGTCGAAATGCAGGGTTGAGAAATACGAAGCTCGAATGTTTTTAGTGTTAAGAAATAAATATTATAGTAACGATATCGTGAGATAAATATCGGAAATCAAATGTTCTTGTGGAAATACTTCAGGGAAATCTAGATGTCGTCACTGCTTGCAATTAGTAGATTAACATTTTGATAACCGATGAACAATAACTTCACTGTTGAACTTCTTCAGCGAAACTTGTACAACAGAAGTTCCTGAAATTGCGAGACTTACAATTGGCATAAAAAAGAAAGAAAAATAAGTTCTGCAGTATCTTCCGCGCGGTGAAAACGAAGTTTGACTCTTCGGTACCTTAAATTTCCAACGCAGTCGAGTCGAAACCCTACAAATTTGCCGCAGTAACCTTAATAAAACTTTAACTCCCAATTCGAAAACTTTCAGACCACCGAACGTTTCCACTTGCAATTAACCTGCAATTAATTCGTCAGGCCCAGAAAGCTTAACCAGACCCAATTATTTTACATTTCGTTGTCGTTTTAGCCATAAATTAATCTTCTCTAAATATTCATTACGTTATTCATTTAATACCCATTACAATCGAACTTGAACAAGCTATTGCTCAGTTCTAAGTATACCACCTTATAGCTAATAATTATAATATTAATAAGAATGATATTAACAGACTAATAATATATATAAACTTTCTTCCCGAAAATTCACTCTTCACCATCACATTCGCCAAGAAAATCCCCAACCGATCAGTGTCGTATAATCGATCCACAGCGCCCACGATCCAAAGCACCGTGTAGGTAAAGTGACACATTCCACTCGCATACACCTCCATTCACCTACGATTGCATTAAATATCATTACAGCGAAGCACGAAGATAATTGAGAATTCCTGGGCCTGCACACTGTCTAGGCAGAGAGAAATTGGGGTAGCTTAACGTGAATGAGGCGGATACGCCGGCTTCGACGTGCAGGCTCACGAGTATGTTTACACGTGGCCCGTTCAAAAGGCGTGTGCTCACGATGGAAATGAGTATTTTAATGGGACACGCTTCGGGCGATCACCTTTCGTCACTGTTCGTTCCGTCGGGGCACGTCGACGAATTTTAATTATCGCATTAGCCCGGGCAGGTACCCACCAAGACGGCCACTCCTGTTCGCGGGCTTTCGAGGAGAAACGAGACAGCGTCGCCGTCGGGGGACTTTTATCCTTCAGCTAACGACACTTGCTGAAAAATTTCATTAAACGTCCCGAGCAGAAGAAAATGCGTCATTCACCCCTCGATTCGCGGCTTCCCTTTCCGTCGGAGTCTCCTTCCTCTATTTTCTTCTGCATCCCCGTCGTCCCGCTCTCGACGAGAGTTTCGATCAAAGTTGACGGTTCTGCGGACAAAGAAGGTGACGATAATTGGAGTTACAGCCGTCAGAGAGAGCTTACAATTACCGTACACGAGATATAGCGCTAGGCTGGAGATCGTTTCTTCTTCTTTTCTCTCTTCTTTTTCGTTCCTCGAGAAAAACGCCCGGGAGAAAAGTTTCCGAGAAGATTAAGACCTCTGACTGCTTTATCGCAATAATCGCGCGGAACTTTTCTCAATTTCGCTTGGTACTTGTTTCTACGGACGAGCTTTGACGAGTTCCCTGCAGCTCGTTAGTCGACGCGGAGATAGTCTTCCATTCAACAACGTTTTGCATACCCTGCGATGGGATCAACCGTCGATGAAATATTTTCCATCCGTCTGCCTCCACCGGGAGGCTTGCTGAAGAGTTTTGCGAGACAGCGCACGTGTGTTTTTATTGTTGAAGATGTACTGGATCGTTGTATCAGATACGAGTAAATTTATGGCTGTGCGAATATTTCCGTCGCTGTTTTGTTTTGAATGAGCTAAAAGTATCGAGGGTAGTGCTTGGGTATTTCGAAATGAATTGAAAATATCAGGAGCTGGCATTTACCTGGTCTTAACTTAATTGCAAGGCTGGGGACTAGTTTAAAATAATAGAGAAAGCAAGCCTTCGATTTTATTTGACTAGGAATTGATGGACAATAAACGGTGAATATTTTTCTCTAATCACACCTGATTCTGTCAAGGATATTATTAGTCAATGAGTAAATTAATAGTCAGTTAAAAACTTATCTAAATATTAAAATTAGTTTAAATTAAAGAAAGTCAGACAAGCCTCAATACCTCCATCTTATTCTCCAATTTATTTTGCTGGAGTACAGTAGTAATAAATTGGAGGCAGACACATACAAAAGTATTTATGCGAAACAAATGTTATCTTTGCTACGTTAATGGTTTCATCAGCGAAGCTATTCGACAGACACATCGCAGGCTGAGAGAGTTGATCTGTTTGATTGGATCGATGGTTAGTTTAGAACTTGCGGGAATCCGGGATTTTGTGATAGAAGTTTGATGGTGGCGTGTGCTATAGTACTACGCGGTCTATAATACTGAAACTCAGTAAGGGGAGATAACTATTTCCTTACCGTGGCTTACGTATTTATTTTTTTCTTTTCCTCTCGTTGCATTAAAAATCTGAAACATTGCATTTAATACGAAAAGAAAATCGTGCTTCTATTGTACATATCAGTCTTGCAACATAGAATCGTCTTACCTATTAAAAAACTGCGGAAACAGTTAACCCATACTCACCTTCAGGATTATGTTTCGTATTATTTATTCATAGTGTTCAATGGTGAACGCATGCGCATGATGAAATTTTAGAAACGCAATTCGGAAACTTGCACGATAATGAGCGATGAACGCTCGTTTGATGAACCACTCTATATTGTATATCTTTGAATATTGTAGCAATTCGAAATTACCATGCGATATTCAAAGGGCAATTACCGCACTTACAAACCTGCTTCATATGATAATGATAAATATCCTGCCGTTCTAATTCTAGAAATTCAACGCTGAATATCTTCAATATTAACACAGCTTCATCATTCTGCGTTTCACAGAAAACGATTTTCATTTATATTGATTCAATCAGCACTATCCCCCTTTTAATTATTAAATATCCATTTGGTTTGCCACTCTGCGCCTGTCAAATAATTAGAGTATCGACAGCGCCGAATATCTTGACGATTCGATCCTAAACGAAAATTGATATTTTTAAACAGCTGCAATTTGTAGTTTGCCGACAAGGTAAGAGACACCTAAAAATATATGGAAAATTATTCTATTAAATCGAATACGCTTGAACACGTTGGTAACAAGCAGAATATTCGATTATAAAATAATCCGATACAGTAACGAATACGTGGAACTATTTCAAAAAATATAAAAGATCGACTGACTAGGTCAACAGTTAATTAAACCATCAATGAATTAAATAGTTAATAAATTAACGCAGGAAAAATCGCCGGAAGTCAGCATTTATATCCGCAAAGAAATCGCAGATACTTCCAGATGTGTTACTCCGACCTGCTAGCAGCTGGATTCTTCGGGAATCTTTAATTTTTGAGTGGCAACCTTAATCACGGTCGACTTCTAACGTCAGTGTCACATTATCGCTTACACTTTCGCCCGGCAAAAGTATTGGTGGCGTCGCATCGTCGGCGTTCCACTAGAAAACATTCAGCCTCGACGGAGTAATATCGACGTCGACGCTGCTCGTCTTCGTTATAAAGCGTCCTGTCTTCCATTGATTCCCCTGACGAGCTTCCAGGCGAAAGGAGATGAAGCTCGTGTAATTAACGTGGAGCGGCACGATCATTTTAGAAGCAATGAAATTCAGATTATTTGTATTCTTGGAGACTAAGCTGTACTTGTCGTCTTCTTTTATCGACGATCTTTAAATAGTTCAAATAGATTATGCTTCGCGACGTTCTCTTGAAATATTCGATACTCGTTGGGCAACAGAGGAGAACATTCTTAGAGAAATTACGGAGCGTTTGGAAAATTGGCGTTTACGTTAAAAGCACAGGGGATCGTGATTATTAATTGCTTCATATAGTAGATTGACATTGTGAAGAATCAAGAGGTATTGGATTTTCAATTTACTTGCCAATAAATGGCCACGCATTTTAATATCCATTCAGCTAATGCCTTGTATTTAATTGAATCAACATTATTCAGAGGAGTGTATCGACTTTTCGTTAGCAGAATCGAGCTTAGAATAACAGAACCATTCGCAGTGTCACGTATACACGTTTGGCACAAAATCCATGCACCGTTTGGACGCGGTGACGCGGCATTCAAATTTTGCGTAAATTGTAATTAGCGAATCACGGTGATAATAGAGCAACTCATGAAGAACGGAGTAATTTCGTCCTGAATATTCATAACTTACTGGTCCAGGTACGAATTCGCCGGATTTCTGTGTATCCCGAATAATTGTACACAGCAATAACTAATAATAGCCACGACACAGAGCAGGCCAACATCTGGCGACCAAACGTTTCGACCGACCAAGGCCGCTGTTTGTCGATTTACAAAAGGATTCCATTGAGTTTCCTGGAATAAACAAGTCGGATCTGGTTTATCCGGAACGCAATATTCGTATACGCGTATAAGAATCGTTTGAATCACGTTCCTCGGTTTCTCGCCTCGGCAATAATTCACTTTTGCAGCGCAGAAATGTTATAGCTGGATCCATTGATCTCGATTATACTCGAAGTGTTACTTTGATCACTAAACCAACGATTGCCCGTCGCGCCCGCAAATGAAAGAAGTATTACTTACAACAAGGTAGTGAACAATTATTTCCGTACTATGTATATTGTTGGACGACCAGCCCTTGTGTCACCTATGAGTGTAAGGCCCGCGGATCCTGGCCCAGTCAAAGTCAATATTATGCACTAGGGCAGTAATCAGCGATATGACTACTGCCAAGGGCCAGACTCCGCGTCAGCTAAGGCGACAATAACAAGGGCTAAGGTCAGCCTTTTCCTCCCAAAAACCACAATATATTGTATAGTAGCGGAATAACTACTGTAACCAGAATAGTTTTGGACGCGAACTACACCGTTACTCTGTCGCGCACACTCGCCACGGTACTCCTAATATATAAAAACTCTCCTTGCAAAATTAATTGTTGAAACACGATTTCGTTTAAACCCCGGAATCCAACAATATTCAGAAATTGCTGTCGCCCTATAGGAAAGAAATAACACTGCTGTGTATGCGTTCGAGCACGAAATCAAACTGTGCATCGCGATATTCTTAGGAATATGACACCAGGGAGCTCTAAAAATCGTAAGAAACGGCAAAAAAGAGGATAAGAACTGATTTTATTCTAAAATCAAGTAAAAAATTGAAAGCCGTTACAGTGAAGCAAAGCGTTCTCGGCGGCCGGGTTGCGTAAACTCTTGGCGAACAAGATCCAACGATCAACCGCTATTTTTCTACCCTTGAAGGCATCGCGATGCAGGTATTACCGGCCGTAATTTCCAACGCTCGACCACGCTGAGCTTGGTCACACTGGCTGCAGAACGTGAATCACCCTGCAAACTTATATTAACGATACTTTACGATGCGGGCCTTGGGTTTGCAGGGCCCTGGCCATCCCTATTTGCGGGCGGGTAAAGCGGGTTGAGGCTAGACGAGAGAAACATCCTAAACCATACGCGGTTGGCCGTAGAGGCGATGGGGTTGGGGCTAAGATTGCCATGGCGGTATCGTCTTACGACGCTGCCTTCACTTTATCTACCTTGGTTGCGCTGTAAAAACTGTGGCTTTCCTACTGCACTTTTGGAAAATCTAGGGCTATATTTTTTTATCATCCTCGGGGAAGATCGTGTTATAAATTGTCGAATGGTGTGCAATATTTCTTGGTGGGAAGTTGTAATTCAATATTACTCTTTTCTCCATTCGCTTTTTTTTATCGAGTAATATTTATTACGGTTATACGTGACATTTCTCAAATAATTTTGATATTTTCGAGTTAATGTAATCTTCGTTTTGACAGCTAGTTATCATAGTTCTAACGTGTCCAAGGAAAATATTATAGACAGTCGAATTATTGATATCAATCTTTCTATCTATAAACATTTCCTAAAACTGACAGAGTTTTATCGATAGAAGAATACTCTGCTTTCCTGTAACTTTCCTGTAGCAAATCTGGCATTCTAATACAACTTCTTTATCGTATCTAACTATAGCAGCCTTGATAAAAAATACCTTTCACCGTAAAATTCATTTTCCAAATAAAAGCAATTCAGCCCAGAGGAAGTACTTAGGACGAACGACAGAATTAAGTATTTCCCTTCCTTCCACATACGTTCCGGCCAATCTATTACACATTTCCACGCTGCGTTCTGTCCTGCCCTAAAAAAAATATTCCCCTTCACCCACAAGATCGCCGGATGATTTACCTTCTTTGGTGCCGGCCGTGCAATTCAGCTTTTTGCATTCCGCGACGAACGAAGCCAGACGAAGGACAACGTTGGGCGACTGACGCGTATATCCAGCGCGGAAAAATAAGAAACGGGTTTAGCCAGGGTGTTACACCGGCGGATGACAAATTACCAAGGATTACGTTACTCCTTTGCACTTTCCGCGCACCCTTCGGCGGCGTTCAGCTGGTGGCCACCCTCCCCGCGACGTTTCACCCTGGGCACGTCGCGGCCGGTGAAAATATTACCGTGCATATCCCGTTTCGCGGTCGACGGTGCCCTAAGGGGTGCAGTTCTCCGCGAGGAACCTGGTGGATCTTTGCCAGGGGCGGACTTCAGCGTGCCTCGCTACGCCGAATTAGTCCGCCGCGAGTCTCTTCCCTTTTTTTTTCTTTTCACGCTCAGCTCGGATTAATTTTGTTTTAATACCGGCCGAGCCACGGGAGATTTTTCCGTTGGCTCGCCTTGTCCCGTGAACTGAATTGCGAGAAGAATTTTTGTCCGAATTGCTGTACCTGGCCGGGTGATTCGTTTTATCCTTTCCTTCCATCCAACGGAACAGAGGATCTTCGTTGGACTCGCGTTTTTTGTTTTTATGCGAACAGGAGTTAAGGGCGCTCGCTTCTTATCATGGGCTTCGTGTGCATGCGTGTTTTATATATAGGGTGTAGCCATTTTCTAGAAAACAGGGTGTGTACGACGAGCAGAAATACATGGGCCGTCCCGAGAGGTTTCTCCTGCTTGATTTCCTGGCGGTATCACGCCTATGCATTTGTTGATACTTCACTGGGGATGTTTCTGCCACGGGTCGGATAGCGGTATCAATTGCATAACCAGATCTCTTGGCACTGGATATGTTTTCGCTGTTCTCAACCCCCTCGACTATTTTCGCCCCACCGAATATCCGCGAACTCGTCGGCCGTTAAAACGATTCGAGCTAATTCACTTCGGGATAATTGTCCGCGTAGAATTCCGTTGCCCTACTTGTTGAAACCATATTATTGTAATATGAGACGCCGTGAAATGCGGATAGGACATTGTGGAGGACCGGTAACTCCAATGAGAAAGAAAATTGAGAGCTTTAAGCTGATTGAATCTCGCGGAGGAGAGTATTATCGATTGACAGTGTCGCTTTAATTATAATTTAACTAAGTAAAATCTTCATTCTCCTGAAAAGTACTGCTGGAAGATACAACATATCCGTTTTACTTTCACTGAAAATTGACATCCACTATCTAAAAATTGTGCTCGTGAATCCTGCTCTTTGATCCGCTGTATTTCGCGAACACTAATCCGGTGTATTCTCAGTGCTCGAAGACAATATCCCCGTACGTTCTGTGGGGCGAAAAACGTATCGTCGAACGACGAAACGGCAGCGTTTTCAATTTTCGAAATGAAATTTCACGGACGCCCGACGGCTCCTTTTCGTTTCTCGAAGAGCACGTTGGAATTCCTCGTTCCCCTGGGAGCTTCCTTTCGCATCGACATACCTGCGTTTCCGCATAGGTTCGCCAGTTGAATACGCGAACTCTAGTCCTCGATGGAATTCGTCAGCTTCGAAACACGATTCCAACGAGCCGCGACATATTCATCGCTCCTACAGATCGGGGATTTACGTCGATTATGTCGCGTTGCTTCCAAGTAGCTGATTCGATTCCTTTGCTCTAAGCTCGGCGTGCATCCTTGGCTGCCTCAAAAGTTCCACTTGTTGTTAACCGAAATTGACGGGGGTCTTGAATTAGAACTTCATAGTAAGAGGCTGACGAAACTTAAACGTCGTAAGGCGTTACTAGGAATAGTGATGGGATTCAAATTAATCTTGCAGACAAAGCTTGACTAAATTAAAATCGGTATTTTCATATACTATATTGTGTTTCACATGAAATACTTTTGGGTTCTTCATCATTTTAACGCGGACATTTGTGAATGATAATTTTGAACATATTAGGGGTTGAAATCGGGGGTTGTCTCGTAGAAGCATGATTTCTTGTCCCATCGATATTTTATGGTAAAAAAAATGTGGAAAGCATTTTTTAAAGCAGAGTTAGGTTATTTATTAGCAGGGTTATTTAGTGTAGCTCATATTGCAAGGATTCTTTTCTTTAAATAATTTTGTTCATCATTTTAATATTAAGAAAAATTGTACCGAACGTGGTAATTTGTTTAATGCCTTTGAAATTGGAAAGATAGACCAATTAATTAATACTGCAGTTAGTAATCTTGATATAATGACCGTGAACACGGGTAATTCCTGTTTCCAGAACGGGTTCACCTTTCCTGGATTTTTTAATTGCAGCATAAAAGTCGGGTGATAAATTTGGCAAAGTATCGTACGATTATAATGTACGATTAAATTCGTGTACTAATATTCTCATCCGATAAGTTTTACATTCAAAGTTAGAATCAAGAATTAACCCGGCAAAACTTTATAGCGTAATTCACTCTTATTTTTATGACCGCACTGCATTGCACAGTGATACAGATATATGGAAAATATAAAACTTGGAAATTTTATTATTAAAACTTCCATCGCTGTGTATCTCGTATTTTGTATAGTACATCATTTAAAAAAAAACCTTCGCTTAATTTATTATTTTAAATACCCGTACTCTTATACAATATTATTACACCCATTATAGGTTTCCATACATTTAAATACAAAATACTGGCACATAAATTTTCGTTAAAAATTCGTTTAAAAGCCGTGCAATAATTCAGTCACCATTAATTTGCACGATCTTTGTTTAAGCTACATAATTATATTATTATCACAGTAGATAAAGAGATTATAAAGCTGACTATATATTTTAAAAACAGTTATAACACAACAATAAAGCTGTTATAACACAACAATAAAGCTGTAAATATCGCTTAATCAAAGTAGTAATATCGTTTTATTTATTTTCGATAATAAAAAATATTGTAAACGGTGAAGGGACGGTGTGTTGTACCTTGGAAAATATTGAACGAACCTTCTATTTTTGTTCGTGCACGCGTACGCGAATAGTTTGGATATACCCGTTATATCTAGCCAGATGGAAATGTTTCAAAGTGTAACCGCAAATTGAAGAAGCGCAAGTTGCACTACCCTCTAGGGCTCGTCACTTCGTCTATTGAATCGCGATTGAAATCGATTTGCCCGCAATCGCTATTGGTACGAACCGGTAGTAGTACTTCAGAAAAATTGCGCTCGTTGAGATAATGGTTACATTTGACCAAGCTCTACAAACTTCTTTCTTTTTGTGTTTCAGGTAAGCCACGTGGATTTCCCATGTTTCCATAAATCAGACCAAGAACGGTGCTAACAATTGGGTCTACCAATTCTTCCTTCTCATGTTTTCATGTAAGTAATGCGCCAGTGGAGCTATTCGCATTTGTCAGAACCATTTGTGCTCTTCCATTATACATTAGATTGTATATTAAAATTCTACGGAACAAGCAAGCGTAGGCAGTGAGAACTTTATTTAATTCAATATTTAGTTTAACGTGTAGGCACAGTGTTTCGAGAAGATTTGTTGAATCGACTGTTTTAAAGAAGCATACACTTATCATTTAACTGCGCAATAATATTCGGTAGTAATTACTTTTCTTATTGCCCCGTGAAAAATGTAATTATTCTCGCCAGGAAATAATCCCACGTTAGAGAGTCTCGTTTACATTTCGCAATTTTTCGTCGGCAAATCACTTGGACGCAATTTTCTGACATCGAACGAAACAATAGTTTCTCATTAACCGTAGCTAATTATAAGGAGCGTCCAGTTACGTTTCATTGCACGTCCTTCCAATTCTTTTGTGCCCGGACGGAATGGAATATTGGCGACCAGTCGATTTTCTCCTGCTGTTTGGGGGGGCGAATCGAAAAACTGTTCACGGTCGATTGGCCGGCATAATCGAAGTGTGATGAGTCGAACGCCAAACCAGAAATTAGCGCTGAAAATTGAAACACGGGAAATCGGTCAATCGGCTCGATCGATCGGCGCACCACCTGTCCTTTAATTCCCTAATGGTACTCAAATTATTCAATCACAATTGAACGAATGGGGTAGCACACGTCTACGTACGGTATTTTCTCTCTCTTTGAACACGTGGCTGCACTATACAGTTACCTCGTGCCATTTAATTGCCACCGCAGAACCAGAGTTTTTTGCTTGCATGAATGTGGAAGAGATTTGGATCCGAAGCCAAGCTAACGTATCTGATGGCATCGCTGATAGATTTATCTTTGGAAAATGGTTAACAAAGCAGTAAGAAATTAATTTCGTTCCACAGTAATTTAATGTTCCTTCCAATTCAATTTCAAGAGAATTTTATATTTGGCAGCATGTCAGTATGATAACGTTGAAACTATTCACACCCATCTTTCTTTTTTATAGTACATATAGAGTCGCAACTTTATAAATATTTCCTGCGGCAAAATCATTATTCTATAAAAAGAAGTAAGGACATAGATAAACATCTCAATTGATTCCACAGTTTAAAATGCATTAGACATATAACGTTCACAAGTTCTCATTCACGTTTCGATATCTATTGTGAAAGATCCAACTTCCACCCTCGAATTCGAGGTGGCCATAAAAACTGCGATAAAACTTCTCGCAATGCCCTCTACAAACGCAGCGACTGCAGTAAACCGCGATAACGAATTGGAGAAGTATTCTAATATCCAAAAAGGAAATCGACTGTTGCACGACGAGCAGGTAAACGAAAGGGCCGTTTCGTTTCCCGGGAAAAGTTACACGCACTCGCTGCAGCACGGCTACTGAACGACGCTACACTTCCGTCGTTGAAGCAGGACAACGCGCGGAGTGCATGCACACCTTGTTCCGTTCGCCAACGTTAACGATAGAAATTCTTAAATTACGCGAACGCCGGCAGAGCCGAGCGAAACGGGATCCGTGTGTAAATTTAAATAACGGCAGGTGGCCGAGCAATTAGCGCCAGGCTGCGCCCAGGAAAACGCCCTTCCGTTGCGAAGAACCGGAACACGCTACGTTTACCTTCAATTCGCCGGGGCATTATTCGTTGGTTCGGGGCATCCGAGCGATCCAGCCGCCACGAACGAACGGGCATGGCCCAATTAAATGCGTCTTAAAATCGGGGCAAGTTCTAATTAACGGGGACTCCCGGGGTATAAAAATGCCCATCGACGTAAGAAGAATGACGGTCGTGTGAAATGCCCACCTGTGACAGAGGGCTGGACGCGTGGGAGAAATTAAATGAAAGTTCCAGTTTGCTTGTTCACGTTGTTGAGTGAGTATCTTCTTGTGGGAATTCATTTAATGGTCGGTGATTCTACAGATGATTAAGTGCGGCGGGGGACAGACGTATTTACGAGAATGTGAAAATAAATGGACACGTACAGTGTATGGAAGATACGTTCCAATATTACTGTATATGCATATAGTGGTACATAGTGGCACATATAAATATATAGAGGAAGTAATTGATTATAGTACTTCATTGATCATTTATAGCATCGTGAAATCCGTTTATACCACTAATACGAAGTACTTTCACCGCGTTCTGATATAATCGTAATACAATACGTACTGTGTTATTCTGGAAAATCTAATAATTTTGTTCTGGCATATCTCTATCGAGAATTACTTAGACTGGCCTTTTATTATTTCACAAAATAGCACACGCAGGGATCGTACAAGCGAAGAATGTAAAAGACGAATAAATATTGCGCACGGTAAATGCAAAAAGAATTACTTAACCAAAATCCGTAAACTTTCAAGTGGACCACTTTTTGTTAATTCGTTATATAAGTTACGAACATTTTCCGTCCTGTTATCAAACATGTATTTTAACTTTCTTGTGCTTCACTTGACGCAAAAAGAGGACAACTATTGCGATCTGGGGAGGGCCATCTCTTTGTGCGAGATCCGGTCGAGTGCGTGCGTTTGGCAGATAACGAAGCTGTTGTGCCTTTTTCGAGGCTGACAGTGCAGCTCGTTACTCGGTCAGAAGTTATCAGCGTAACTTCTAGCACTGGACGACAAAGTCGAGTTAGTATGACGGCCATGGTCGGTAACCAACGACATGGGTCCGCAAGAGAATATATGCTAATGCTGTAACACGCTGTTCTGATGAACTCGAATCGCGAAACATGTTACAGGCACCTCGTAACGATACACGTTTCTCTGGATGGAACGTGGCTGCCACGTATTTACCTGTCTGTCTTAATAAAAATTTAGGGAAATTCCACGAAAGAATTGGTAGATATTATATCAGTTAATACGCCTGATTATTGAAAATGAGATTTAAACGTCAGGATTGAATTTCAATTAGCAATTGAAATTTATTGATTCGAGGTATAAATGACATTCGCAAATATTATATGTCGCGGTATGTAAAATGAATGATATCATTCAATTAATTTGGAATTACTGTGATTACATTTTCTGGAGCCCAGTGGAGTGCTCGAAACAGCCGAATAAATCGCCTGTTTTTGGACAAATTAGACAGAGCTGCGGAATGTGTTACCAAAGAATAATATAAATTAAAAAATGCAACAATGATTGTTAAACTATGACTCCACAGATGGCAATCCGCCAATTTGCAATCGACATACATAGTCCAATAGAATAAAAACGAATAACTCTCGAGCAAAACCCAGACAGGAACAAACGACGACACAGTAGTCCAGCAAAATGAACAACTTTAATTGACACTTGCCCCGGCCACTTAATTAGCACCAACTCCAGCGACACCTTAACAATCGTCACGTATCGATCCATTATATTGTCAACGGCTTTCCGAACGACATCGGAGTTTCCACGGAAGTGTGGCCGGGTCCGTACAATGGTGAACGGTGTTTACCGAACAAAGACAACTATATCGCAGCTGATTAAGAGGCATTCTCGTGGCCGACCGTGGGAGGAGTGAACGTGTCGTGGCGACGCGACGTCTCCAGAAGACGCGGGTCACATTGGGAACGGTGATAAATTAAGGCAGCATCCTCGACACCCCGCGCGCAACTGCTCCTTTGCCTTCGAGCAGGACACACCCTCCTCTTGCTGCGGCTGTCTCGCCACTCTCCTTCGAGTAATTCCCTTCTGCGTGTGGCGCCATGTGCCACGGGGATGATATACGAGAGATCGAGCGGCAAGCGAAACATCCGTGGTCCGGGCGAGTACAAAAATTCTCCAGCTTTTCAAAGTACCGACGAAATCTTGGTAACGGCGGACTTTGTCGTTCGCGCCCGGACAGTACCATCTGGCGATTCATCGGATTCATCGCCGTTACGCTCGCGACGGTTTATTCTGCTGCTGACACGAGAACGTTTCGATACGTTACACGGCGAGATTGAAAGACACGTATTGGGGATAACGCGAGAACGACACGGTAACACAGGTCACCAATGGCGCGAAGTTCGTATTCGGCGGGACATTTAGGTTGACCCGAAGGAATTTTGGCGAGCTTCTGGGGACAAATCGATTGGCCGGATATTTGGAGTTTGGCACTTCGTTGCGGATGATGCCCGGGTAATGAGATGGCGGAATTTTAGCGGGTTCAGCGAGGGGATATTGATTGGAATTCTGTGATTGGAAATATTTGATCGGTGATTTTATTTTATTTGGCAGTGTTCCAAGAGAGGCCGACCGGGTTATTTATATGAATCTGTGTTAAGCAAAGGATTTAAACGTTCTCGTTAGAGAACGTTGAATTATCTATTATGAATTAACTACTAATTCTCGTCGCGACGACGCTTAATTAGTTGTCTTATTTATACCGTATCTACTTTCAAGTAATTCTGCCTTCGTCCCAGTTTATTGATTCGGTTTCGAATTCCATCGCTACCGTCTTGAGTGCCAATTTATAATCGCCACGAACCATCGCGTCGGAGGTTCACGTTTCATAATGGTATCGGGTCGGAGCGAATTAATTCGATCGGGAACGACGGGCAAAAATTGTCGTCCCCTTTTTGCAACAAATATCATTCCTCCGCCGTCGTGTTTCAGAGTTATTCTTTGCCGCATTTTCGCGTTTCGCAACGCGAGCCCGGAGTGCCAGGCAAAACTATCAAGTTCCACGAATGAACATGTTAATCCTGCGTACTTACATTTAATCTAGGGATTGAATGTCCGCTACTTCCGTAAACTGCTTTGCCGTGTAATCCTTGCGGAAGAAACCCTCCACCCGTATCCTTTTGTTTTTCAGCATTTTATCGTCGAGTTCCGGACGAGTCTAGATTCCGTGGTATCATCGGGAAGAAACACTTGCATTTGCATTTCGGAAGTTTCGCGGTTGTTGCTGACCGAATCGTTTGCAATATTATTTGCATTAAGATGCTCTCGCGTTTCGCGGAACAGAAACACGGTGGACAAAGTTTTCGTACAACTTCGTAACCATTTTGGCTAGACAATAGAGCCCGACGATAAGAAAATGTTGATCAATCTTATTAAATTGAACGGGTAAAACGATGCTGTCTGGGAATGTTGTCCGTTTCGCTGCTCATGGCAGCAAGGGAAATGCGGGCTTGTGTTTATGATTCGCCATGAACTATGGATTTTGAAATGTATGCAACTTTGGCTACGAGTAACCAGCAGGAACTGGAAATTTCTCTCTCGCTCTATTTTCGAAGAGAGCAAATAAATACAAAGCGCTTCGGGCGAGTTAACATGTTGTGTGTTAATAAACGCAAGTCCCAGAAGTATTGTAGGATTTATTGTAAGAACAGTGCTGGTGTGGGGAATGTTTTAAATTATATTAATTCATTGGGACGCTTTATCTCTGACGACAGATGGATGAAGAGAAATTTGCTAGAGATTTGTAAAAGAATAGTTTTTTTTTTTAATACTGTAATGGACACAGGGAAAATTTAAACTTCCAACTTCGGTTTTTAAGAGATTTTATTAACACTTAGACTTAGAGTGTGATGATTGACTTTTTCGTATGCAATGAGCTTGGACTTAGAGTATGATAATGATGAGCCGGGAGTCGGGGAACCTTGGGTTTTTAAAGGGTGTTGGAAAGGATGTAGTAGGGATGCTGAGGGCGAATTCCAAAGGACTGTGGGTGGGTAGGGATTGTAGGCAGTATGCCTAGTTGTTTTGGAAGCGGTGATGTGATAAGGTTCCATGATGAGTATTTGTGATGTCGGAACTTAAAATATTTGTACGTATGAATCCTTAAGCGACTAGTAGATAATGAGTAATAGAGAAGTAAAGAGATAAAGAATAATACAGAAATATATATTGTAAGACTAATATAGATATTTGGGGGCGAATACATTACAATACTATCAAATATTATTTTTAGATTGATTGGTTTCACGTGAGATTGTCTGAAAATTGTATTCAGATATTTTCTAATGGTGCATTTTTTTCACCTAATTGATCAAACTAATAACCATGTTACCAATTTACGATCATTAATCTTCCGTAGAGAAATCCTCGTCACGTTCGTCAGATATTAAAATAACTGTTGGTTGAAAATTAAGGACCGCCGCTAAAAAAGAAGAGCCACAAAAAAATAGGATAAACTGATTTCGTTGCTCTTCAGCTGAAAGGCGAATCACAGTAAATTGCCAGTGACAAGTGAACGGTCGGGATTAACGTTCTATTGGCAACGTTTCAATGGTCTTTGCAGATTCGTGTACTAGTATCGAGGTCCCAGGGAGTGTTCCTCGTTCGATCGTAAAACGTGGAACACCGAGGCCAGGACAAGCTCGGCTAGCGTGCGTTCTACGCTTCGTTTCGCTGATCGCATGTGTCGCGAAACGGTGATTTCCCAAGCGCCAACGTGACACGCGCTTCCCTTCGTCGACGATCATCCAATTATAATGTTTCCAGCGAACCTCCACTTTTCATCTATCATTTCACCCTTTGCTATCGCCCTATCGAAACGACCATCGGTCTGCTGAAACAAAGTTACGCGCTGAAATTGACTGGTTGCGTATATCGAAGGGTGCAGGAATTTTGTTAATAATTATTATAAGAGCGTCTATAATATATTACCGAGAGCAAGTTATACAGAGCACGAAAAAATGGTACAAAATTCGAGTAATAATAATTTTACTCAGAGGAATCCGTGCAGTAATTTTATTTATTAATAACTTCGACAATGCTGGCCAAAAGTTTGGAACCACCAGGCATTTGATCTATAATTTTAAGTTAAGAATTTAAAACCGTTTCAAAGCCAGAAGATATGGAAACAAACTTTCATGCATCGTTAAATCAAACCCAAAAATAAGTCTCCTCTTCGAAACCAAGGGGATCCAATCGACGAAACGTTCATAATTAAAAAATCATTAACAGAATCGTAATCAAGTGACGTTTAAACGTCGCGCAATCCCAATCAGTTTCCAACCCCGCCTGCGTCCCGATTAATCGAAGTCGAAACGGCCATCGTTGTACAACACGGCGGCAAGTGTCCCGCGTAAAATTTATAATTGATAATCGTCCGTGTCATCGAAGTCGGTGGACGGCGCGACGCGACGCGTCGCGACGCAACGGTGGTGAATCGCGATTCGAACCAGCGGCAGCTGGCTGCCGGGGAAAACTTTCCAATTTAGTCAAATTTTACGCCGCACTGTCTATCTATTTACTTTTCCATGCGCCAGCTGGTGCGCCAGGTATAACGGGTTTACGTACCGTTTCCTCCTACCGTTCGCCGTAATACCGGCGAGTGTACCAAATTAGAACGGGACGATCGTCCACGCTGAAACGTTCGAAACTAACCCCTCATTTCCGTAAGCGGATTTTCCGTGGCGCGTGTGTCGCGCACGGCTGTGTGCGTCGTTTGATACAACGTGGCCGGCGTATTTGGAGAACACGCGTGTGCACGCGGAAGGACGGAGAACGATAGACTGCGCCGGAGATATTCGTTAGCGAAAACGGGGCTGTAAAGAGCGGTATTAAACGCTGGGATATCAGGTGATCGTAACGAGCCTGGCGATTTATTTGCCGATCGAACCGCCAGGTGAATTAGGGCGTCGTAAACTCGCGAAGTGCGCTAACCGTGTTTAATTATTATTTGAGACGTGATTTTGGATGCGGGGGTTGGTAATAAGTAGGGGGTGAAATGTGAGGGGTTGAAGGGTGAGGGATATTGGAATTAGCGATGATCGATGGTCTTGCACTTTTGGGTTGTTCTAATTGTTGGGTGGAAAGATAGTATTGGAAGGGGTGGTGGAAATTGTTTATTTATTTAGTAATTTACGGGCACTAGTCCTGCGATGGAAAGGGGGAAGTTAGTGGCTACATTATGGAATCGCGTAAGCAGAAATACAGGAAGAAGAGATTGAGGCATGGCAACTTAATTAAGGGGTAAATAAACGCAACGCTGATCGTCTCAAGTTAATTATGAATTAGTGATTGGAGTTTGGAGATGCTTGGGGGATAAGTTATGGCGAATGGGAAGATAATATGAGACAGAGTTTGAAAGTTCTTTTATGGTATAAGTAGGTGAATCTTTGGTTTCGTATAAATTAATTACACAGTAGAAGATTGCACATAGGGATTTCGATATTGCTACTAATGTAGAATCCCACAGGAAATATTCTGTAATTACAGAAATTCGTAAATAGCGAATTTCTGCGTTGTCTGCATCGACTGTTAATATCGAGGAATTTTCTAATTACATTGGAAACGTTTCTATTAAATTGTTATGCTACATTCATGGCCTACATATCAATGTAACATTACTTTACTGTACAAATTTTAATCAGTTGAACCAGCTGAGTGTACATAATTAAATGCAGCATCAAAAAGTACGGCGGGGCACGATATATGTCGTTCATTTTCTGTGTAATCAGGGTATACAGGTGCACACTGTGAGCTAATTTATGTGATAAACATCGGCTTACCTGTGATCGGCTCGTTGCCTGCACAGTTCTGAATTAACTCAGAAGTCAGTTGATTGGCCAATTTAGCAAAGCCGCAAAATCAATTGAACAGCCATATTGGTATACCTAACAAAACCCATTCATTACGAAGCCTTACATTCCACATTGCATATGACAGCTGCCCGCGATATGTTTCACAGCTTTCCCGAAAACACATTAGTTCACTTTGTACAATAGAAAGCCCCGCAAAACATCATAATTTTGTAATACAACCATAATATTCTTCACTAAAAAACATTAAAAATATTGACGTAAATATTGACTATTGGAAATGTCTCCTCCTAAATCGGTTTAACAAAACGTTTTAATTGTCCTGACGAGGAAATAAACCGTTCAAATACCGAACGACCGTTTTAACACTTGTACAACATATAAATTCTCCCAATTTTAAACTGTGCAACGAAGAACCTGTCGGTCAATTCATTTTTTCGTTACTTTTATTTATCCGCGATTTAACCGGAATAAATAAAATTGAATTCGGCTGAGCCGCTAGATTTGTATCACAGTCGCTGATGTGAAAACGTATAAAAGCACCATAACGAAACGGTCGTGGCCGGTACATCGATTAAACCGTGACGAAAAATCCTCCGGGAGGGAAGTCCAAATTCAGCACGGTCTTTTATTTCGCCGTGAGGAATCGACGTCTCGACAATTGTTTTCTATCGTCCGTGTTCACACGGCCGTTCGTGACAAATGCTCGTTCGAGAGCTTTCTGTGGAGCCGCACCAAAGAGGCGACGAACACGGTACCGTACACCTGTCACGGCAAACTTCATTTCCATGGAGGAAATTTCGCGTCACCTTGGTTCTTGGCTCGCACAGCTTGTCCGAAGTGTCGAAGATATCTCGCCGGAAGGGTCGTAGGATATCGTCAACGCCGACGAATTGATGGAAATTTCTGTACGCCACAGTATATATTTATATCCCGCAGTCTTCATAAATTTATAGATTTTTCAACCGAGCAGTTCCGCGTACGGCTATAATTTTTCATTTTGTGGCGATCCAGTTTGGTAAAAGATGCGAGAACCGCGGAGGAATTAATTTGATTGTAGCTGGAGGTATTAGAAGGAACCCGTGCAGTGTTTCTTATGTCGAGTTCATCAGAGAGAAGTGTCAGAAGTTGAGGTAAAGTATTCCTGATAACTGTGTAACCAAAAATGGATAATTTGGGACAATTTTTATTCTATATTTGAATTCTGTGTGGAATATTCACGTATGTTTATTTTTGATCTGATTATTAATTCAAGCATTTCGAGTGGCTTCACATGAAGTTCTTGTCAGCACTCTAATTATACTGCATCGCATTATTGTTATTATTGAAACGGCATGCTTGAATGAACGCAAATGTTAATGTATAAATGGAAATAGATATGCCATTTATATTTCTGCAGTTTCATTAAAATGGGTATGTGTATATACACAATAAGATTCTGCCGATGTCGCAAACTGACATGATTCCACTCATAAATATTTTTCTCCTCCATTTCCCCCTTCGATATAAAATATGAATGTACCTCCACTTGGCCTCGTTTGTCATGTCCTCTGTGTTCTTCGTCTTCGAACACTTCTTCATATTCTTCCGATATTCAATTTCTTTTATTTAAAGTCCGAACGAAAATACCTTAGGATTCGAATATAGCAGGTATAGTAGTAATTTCATAAACAAAAATCGCCTCTTCGTCCCTCGACTCGTCATATAAATAATTCGAAGTGACGACAACACAATACAGAGTGTTGCGGGGTGCAATTGGGAGGTGCAAGGGCACGTTAAATAACGCCATGCCGAAGTTTGCGGGGTTTCCAAGCGAGAATTCATCGATTCGTCGAGCAGAAAACAAGAAAGAAGGGTGGGCAGGGGTAGCAGGTCGAAAAAAATAGTCGGCGCCTGTCCCGAGGAGGCAAACCGTCTACATTCGTGATAGGACACGACCAGTAGTTCGGAAGGGGCCCGTGATTCATGGGGGTTGGATGCGGTTGTAAGGGTGGTGCCTACGAAGGGGTTCCAATGCAAAGCACAAGGCGGGCTGTAAAAAGTACCGATTGCCGTTCAAAAGCATTCGTCGTCGTACTCTCTCGATGGAAAACTGCCACAGCTTCGACGCGTGTACTCGGTCCGTTGACTTTCATCCCCCAAAGAGCATCGAGTGGCGGAGAAGAAAGTGACGAGGGCGGCTGGCACTTCTAATCGGCCGTGAGCCCCAGCCAGGACACAAACCACCCTCCATTTTCCCTTACAGCGTCGTATGGAATATATTCGTAAACGTTATTCCCCCTCGAGTGGCATTTCGAACTTTCCTCGTCCCGAGTCCGTTGTTATTCGTTTCTCTACGTGAATCCGCCCGTTCGAGCGTTTACCTTCCATCGCTTCTGTTTGATTTCGTTTGTCGATTCGACTGTTGTTGCTCGCCGCCTCTCGTGTTTCATTGTTTGATTTGATGTCAAGTTTTGGGATCGATCTTAACTACTCTCTTGACTGGCGGGTTGGAGTGCTTCATTTTGGGGGATGCTTCGAGATAGCGTTCTGTGTTTCGTATTGTACATAGTCAGTGATAGAGTGTTATTTTTTGGCTTGTCTGGGATATTACGAGATTGTTCGTATAATTTTTTGGGGGAGAGTTCAGTTAATACGTGTTAGTTTATTTTTATTGTATTACAAATATCGTTGAGTCTATTGCGTGGACATTTTATAAATATTTAATACTTTCCTAATATAGTATATAATACGGAATAATAAATCTTCCATTTTTAAATATAATGTCAGCTGCATTAAAAAAATCTGTGGGTATGTTTACGGAGGGATTTGTAGGAAAGGGAAATAATGTTTCAACAACCGGGAACTGTATTATTCAAGTGTGAAACAAGCACAATTCTCGCTGTCAAACGAAAAACGTTTTGCCTCGCGCTGTTTATTAACATTCAACCGTGTTCTTTGTTCCGATTGTTTCGCCATTTCGTAAAACATTTGATCATGGTTCAGGAGCGTGTATGGGATATCGACTTCTGGTGGTGCAATTGTAAATCTCGAATGTTTTTAGCGAGAGAACAGTACCCCTCCCAACCGGAAATCTCTTTCATACAGAAGAAAACAATAGTGGCGACTGCTCATAAACGATGCTTCTTCAAGAGTACTATCATAATTCATATAAAGTCTTGTGAGACAAGTACGTATTATTTGTCCAAAACATAGGCGCCTTTTACCAAACAGCTGTGCAGTTGACTTAATGGTTAACCGTTCTTTAAACCCAGAATACAATTAAAAATTTTATATCGAATCTAATAAAAGATGTGATAATGACAAAGAAATATACCCTTTATTATTTAAATGAGTAAAACTTTGGAAAATCAAATATTTTATAGTGTTAATAGGGTTTAGAAAATTTACTCCATTATTTGATTTTTTTCATTGCCATAATAACTATTATTATTATTATTAATCTGATCTTAGGTTCAAAATTAGTTTAAGATTACACGACGCTTTTGTTTTAATATCAAAACTAGGGAACTAATATTTTGGGAACTACCAATTACAGACACAATGATCTCATATATGTATAATGATTATGGTCACTAACACAATGTTTGAATAACGTTCGAGAATCCTCGAAATATACGTTCGTCAGTGAGCATACATTGCATATGCAATCCCTAAACCTGAATTCATTTTACGAGAAGGATTGCGCGAGAAAGGCGCTTAAGCGCATGATGAATTATACACTTCAGACATGTCGGTGCATTTGTTGATGGTGAAACGTTTATTCGCTCTACAAAATGTATTTTCGTTTCGAAAATGCAGATTCTCCGTCTGATTGGTGGAGATGTGTTGGCGAATAAAATCCGTACGTTCGTGTAATGATAATGTATTAAATGTATTAAAAATATTTTTCGTTTAATTATTCTATTTATTCCGATTTGCGTTTCAATGAATTCAAATAATTATTTTATTATTTACGTCTGCACGTTGAAGTACATTATTGATTAAATTAACCAATTGGTCAACAAAATATGTTGAATGCAAATTATGTTTGCAATGCTTTCACCATTATCCTGTAATGACCAAGCAAATTAGTTAAGCATAAAGCACTGTAAGTTTTAAATTGAAACGTGCAAATTCCACCAGAGAGCAATAAACCAGTGGTTAGAACTTGACAGAATTTCATTCTCTCGCTGCAGTACAACCCTACGGATTTTAGTCAGTCTCTATTTCTAAATGCTACACAACTTTCTTCATACTTGTTCTTTAAATTACCTACTTCATGTAACGGGAAATTATATCAGTCTAACTTTGATGCTAGTTTCGACTCTGATCATGTAGCGTGAGTAAGTTAACAGAGAAGGGTCCTGTAAATACACTGTTACGATTACCTGAAAATAATCTTTGCTGAATCATTTTCAACAATTTAAACATCAGCTGTCCAAGAAGGTCACCGCTTTTATTTTCTAAACCCAAAATAATGTGGCTCATTAAAATTGCATTTCAAATAAAAAAAAACTCGCAATTGTTTTAATATTTTGCTTCTCAATCTAAAAAAAAGTCACTACCAATTAATTCTTTCCCAAAGGTGAAAACAAAAATACATATTGCAGCACCAAAAAAATGTTTGCCCATCCACACATTTTTGCGTAGCTCTGCAATTATTCAGATTGTTATATTCCATCAATTCTCCATATCTTTTTGAATTAATTATTCGTGAACCGCTTTAACATGCCTGCCACTAGTTTAACGCGCCATAAATCGACAGGAATCAGAGCGAAAAATAGCGGCAGTTTACTTCAGCGTTTGACAGTGAATGCGGCTCGCCTCTTTAGCAAGAAGGGTTAAACACTCGCGAGTTCCATCCGTCTTAAAGACGTTCACGCATTCCGAACCGAGCTTTTGCCCCCTGAAAGGATCAACGACGCATCCCCGAAGCTTTTCCGGTTACGCCGCCGTTGTCTTTGTCGTCGACGTGGCCGACCCCCTTTGCTTTTCTCGCGCTTTGCTCGTCGACGTCGTCGTTGTCGTCGATTCTCCCGGATTCTCTTCTGTCCCCAGAGTGCACTCACGCCTACTTAGTAGAACGAAGTTGCCTGTCACGAGAAATCGCAGACCCCCGCCACTGTACGTTCCAGACGAAACACTGCGATCTGCCGCATTCTGCGTCTTGATCGATTGTAGTTTCATCGAACACGTTTCATTGCCTTCGATGTTTCCGATTGGGAAAGTGGAAACACTTCACTCCGGACTTAACTTAACTAGTCAATATATAACGCTTTTCTGTGTTTCATTTCGTCGTTAGCTTTTATCCTTTAGAGTTTAATAGAGTTTGCAGAGTGTTGGAAAACATAAATTGAAAACAGTATAATTGACAGGATAAAATAGTATCTATTTTTAATGCTTGAATGCAGGCTTTATTTTCAACTTTCATTGTGTTAAACAAATAGTATGAACTTTAATATTCAAGGAAGTACGACAACGAAACGTGTAACCAGTGAAACATAAAATTATATCTCGAAGCACGTGACAAGACGTAACACTAACTAAAGCAACTAAAAATAGTGACAAATAGAGTTAATTAATTTTTATCCGTTATGTTCGTGTTCCGGCTGCGAATGCATCGTTCCTGCTGAACTGTTAATTCAAAGTGTACGATAAAAATGCGCGGCAGGTGAGCATAAACGCTTTCATTAATCAACAACGGTGCTTCGCAAACGATAAGGAGGAGAATTCTCCGTTTCGAGTCCCGCGACTTCGTGAACTTGGTAGACTTATCGGAACAAGATAATGGTGGTTCGTGACATGGAGCTGTCTAGCAGGAAGGCAATTTCGTACTTCCTTCCGTAGTATGTATGTACTTTCTTGAGAGGTGTTTTACCTTTTGATTGACCATGCTATTATCGGAGTAAAACGACGACTGTTTGCCTTCATTCGCACTTCTTTTTTATCCACCTTTCTTTCTGCAATACGATAATATAAAAATTGGCAAATATAACAATATTTAATACAACATACTGTGGCACAAAATATTTTCCACTAATAATAATAATAATAATATGAACGAAGTAGAGCTAGTACTACCAATTGCATAAACTAGAAAAATGTAGATTTCCAAAAAAAGCATACAATCAGGGCACAAATGAATATCGATGACTTTAAATATACCGAATGTTACAGACATAGGAATAAAAGTCTAGCCACTGTCAATTTTCATTTTTCGAAGACTTTAAAGATTACCGAGCATCGACAATTTTACACATCACATTAATTCCAAATGTTCAGAGATATCTCTCTACCAAATATGTTGCTGAAAATTACACGTGTACATATGTGTAACTTACTACCGCGATACAAATATAATACAAGCCACGATAATGTCCTGTACCGCCATCAATCATACAGGATTCCCATCCACTTATTCCCCCTATCATGCTTCTGCCCCGTATCGGGGATTCAACCACGAAACGAAATACTTACAGCTTCGCGCGTCGATTTCCATACGGATACCCCCGTGTAATCCGGGAAATACCATTTTCTGTCGCAAAACGTCCACCATATACACACCCCTTACCTATTCACGAGCACAGAAGCACAGAGGGTCCTCCGCGCTCTGGTCGATTCTTTCGTGATTCGTTTCCTTCCATGCAGCCACTCGTTCTCGTAGCTTTATCGAAAAATCCATCGAGAAACGGAAGAAAGCTTTCTTTGCGAGCGGGGTCCTTCGGGACGTTGCCAGGACCGAAAACATTCCTCCGCGGAATGCCTGACAAAATGGCGGTGACGAAGGTGGATCGTTCGTTCAACGATTCTTTCCAGAGGGGAATACGTACGTTTATTTTATCCCCAGGAGTTCGAACGACCGTGTCCAAAGTCCTGCGGGAAGCATACTTTGCCCGTTTTTAGTATCATTACGCTGTTTTCCAGCTTCGAGTGCACTCGCGATTCAGATAGCCTCTTCGGGCCGTTTTTTTCTTTATAGCATTATTATTATCATCATTGCGTTTGTGATTTATCAGCGGCTGTAACCGATCGGACGAACGATCCAATTCGTATGCTGCGAATTGCGGTATGAATTTGATTTTGAGCCAATACGGTATCTCGTGTCGCCTTGACAGGATTCGATATGACGAAACAGATAAACGTAGCTCGTCGCTGTTGATAACCGAGCGTGGCTTCGTGTAAACTGTTATGACGTAACGGGCGGCTCTGTGTCTTGCACAGGGTGCCATAAATTCACCCGATGCAGTATCGATACCATATAACGAATGGTCGACGGATGGTGGGGAGGGTTTTATGTTTCTTCGTAACGCAATTTGTATGACGACTGTCGGCGGAATTGGAGCGCGTTCGGATATTCCAAGTGAAATCGAAATTATCCGAGGAACTTTGACGCAATCGGGGAAAGAATTAATTGGACGGATTGAATATTCGATTAGAATATTTCCGGTGAAATATAATTATGCACAGAAAAGTAGAACGTTCGAAGAAGGAGCTCCAGATTCGGATATCAAAATTATAGAACGTTACTCGATTAGCCGCATTAATTGAAGGAATTTTAAGGTACTTCGGCAGCGCGGAAGCTGTCCCAGTAACCAGTCAATAATCTGCAGTATAATTATATCAATGTAAATCAGGAAGTTATATATTATTCGACACTCCTCGTTTTAGTTCTGAATAGTGTGCTCTATGCCAATACTGACCAACGATTGCGACAATTATACGAAAGCTGTTAACCTCGCTGAAGATAAAACAAATTGAAAATACTATCAAAAGTTACACTTTTCCCCCGGGTATATACAATCATCCTATGGATAATCAAAATCTAAATTGCGTACTGTCATATCGAACCAAAATCGCGTATTTTCGTATCAACGGTACTCTAAAGACACAGGTAATTCATTCCGCAAATTACACACACGAGTCCGTCGTGCAAAAGGCACGCCCACAATGTTATTCGTTCGTTTTTCGTCCCATTGATATGCAGCCGCGTAACATATCCACTTCCGTTCCGGGGGTTTAAATTCATTCCTTGCCTGCGAGCAGGAACGAAATGTCCCGGGCCAGGGGAAGACGGTGTTCGTAAAAGAAGGCGTTGCCAATGTTTTGCCGTCGGTGGTATTGACGACCCTTAGTCGAATTTCGGGGCGGTGCCCCAGGATTCTCCTGCGGTTGATATGTAGGGTAGAACAGTCGCATCAAAAGAACCGAATGCACTCCAGCTGGTTGACGCGCGCCTCCTATTGAAGGAATGCAGGGCAGCTGCATCTCTAATTTTCTGAACGAGAGCTAGGACCCTTTTACATTGTGCCGGGTAACAAGGAGTTCGAATTTTGCACGGTGGCCGCGTGTTTTTCTGTCGTCCCCCTTTGATCCGTGCGACAGGGTAACTTTTTTCAAAAAGTGCACTGCCGTGGTAAACAAGCAGATCAAGTTGATTGGCGTATTATGAACGGTGGTTCACAATTTCGCTGGGGAACACACGGTTGATCAGTTCGATCCGAGCATTTCGCAAAGCGTTTGCCCGCGTAGGCTTCTCGAGTTCGGAGCTCGAATAATGACGATAAGTTCAAGGGAGGGTGGTAGGTGGGTTTCGAAATACAATTGTCGCGATAGCGGTAGGAATTTTATTTATTTACTCTTTTTTTTGGGAGAAATAGGAATTCGTTGTGGAATTTTGCCTCTCTATAACCAAAAAAACAACTATGTCAATTGAAACGATCAAAGAAATATCGCTGCGGCAAAGATTGGATTGAAACCTCTGGGCAAAATTGTACACGCGTACCGTCGATTTTTGTCAACGTGAAACGTGGAAACGCTCGGGGGCGATTTGTACATGTTTTTTTTGTTGTCCATCTACAGATGACTTTTTCCCAAAGATATAGAACCGTTGACATTTTTGGTGTATAGTGTTTTCAGTTTGAAGAAAGAAAATATGAAATTAATTAATACAAAGATATATATATCGAATAATCTGATCGTAAATTTCAGCAATTGACAATCTTTTTCCCCGGTGTCGCGCTAATCTATTCATTTGAACGAGATCGATTGCCAGTACTTGACGGTGACAGCCATTACTTGTACTTTAATATATCGCCGACCCCATCGTGCTATCGCCGCTATTATTTCTCGCGCGGGGATGGAAATTGACGTGGTAAGCACTTTTGTGGAGATCGGTGCTTCTGCAGTCTCTGGCCTGAAAGGCGTCACAGAATCGATCGCCTTAATAGAATAATCTAGAAACCGTTGAAGCTCCCGTGGCCAGTATTGAACTCGCTGGTGTATCGCAGCTCTTGTAAACAGTGGGCTTCCTTCATCGATGACATACGACACGACCAAGAGCAACGGTGTCCCGCTTTACACGCAACCGTTATCTACACCGTAAACCGTAATCTAAACCCTTCCCTCGTTTCCTTGTACGCAAACGAGCGTGCATTGTACTACCTTGCTGTATGATCTTCTTGGACCGAGCACGCCACGTTCCATTACCACGCGATTTCTTTTTTTATGCCCGAAGAAGGGTACGCTTGCGGAGGGATTTTGAAGGGAGAACCCGAACGTCATTAACCCCTTATGCTCCGTAATACAAAGTTACTCGATAATACCTTTTCCTTTCCTTTCCTTTTTGTTTAGGGATCACGATCTTAGGAGATGCTTGGTTTGCGTAGAAATAATTGTCAGGGGCAGGGTATGTGTTACAAGAGATTGCGAATTTGGCGGATCAGTTTATTACGAATGGTGATAATTAATTTTAACGGTAATGGGATATTGGAGATTATTTTGAGCAGAGTGGAATATTGGTCAGCATTGTGGGAGATGTGAAATAAATTATTGCAGTCGTCTGTTGTTGCATCGAGTGGGGTATGTTATCTGTTGGGCCAATTTGTATATTAAATATCGTATCACGTCGAGAGTAATTTCACGTGGATTTCTCTTTGAAGAGACAAAGTATCTCCTACGCCACTTGACAGGACAATTTGTATCGCACGAAGAATTATTGTGGCGAAACCATGAAAAGTTCGGACGCATGTGGCGTAACACGTCCGACATTTCGTTCTCTCGGCTTAAGCTGAGGAGATTCCTTTTCTGATTATCCCGGACACGTGCTATTTTCTTTCGTTAGCTGAGACAAGCCGGAGCAATAAATAAAAACAGGCCGGGGTTTATTATTTGTGGAACGAAAAGAAATCCGCCAGATTTAAAAATTCGTTTAATTGAGAAGAAAATACAAGTATTAATGATCTTGAACACTTTCATTAAGGATCTGCTAACAAAATTCGCAACTTATACCACGTTATCGTGCCAATGAAACAAGTTCATTTCGCTGACATCGTTACAGTCGGCTCCATAATCTAATTAGATTAGAGCCCAGCAATTACCCACTTATACTCCATTACCGCCACGAAAATAAAAGTATCCTACTGCAGAACGCGATACTGCTTGAAGTATTAACGTCATTTCTATCCCACTCGTGCATGGACACCAAAGTCCATAACAATCTTCGCATTGCAGAAAATTCGGTAGCTTGTTAACATTGGCGTTATCCGCGTCAGCGGCAGAACCGCGCGTCCCCTTTAATCGGTCCTTTGGAAACGACAAGCCGATGTTTTAAACAACGAAGAAGCACCCTTCGGGGTGAAAATTAATCGATGCCACGGTGGTTTCACTCGGGCTACCGAGCCGTGACTGAATTTCATTAATGCACCGAACGATTTCTAGCCGGCGGAGAGCTACTCCGTCCCTGAAAACGATCGTCGACCTTGCTCTATCCGTTCGTTCCTTCTTCCCCGATTCCCACCGCTTCTTCTTTGCTTCCACGGGCCACGCTCCTAAGCACCGCCATGGTTGAACTTTCGTGAAATTAACTTCACTCAATTAAGCCTTCGCTTCTCGAATCGAACTTTCAGTCTGTGCTCGTTCTCGTGAGACACGCTCGCCTTGGGGACGGCTGAAACGACCGAAAAGAAGGAGAATTAATCCCCCTCCCGCCCTTCTCAGTACTTTCTTATGTTGACTTCTTCCCCCGAAGTTTCCTCCACCTGGATGCTACCTACCCTTTTTATGTAAAACTCGATCAGCGAGCACGCGTTTAATCCGCTCAACGAGATCGTTCGCGGGATTTTTCGGGGTAATCGATAGTGCGCCTCGTAGTCCTTTTTCTTCCGGCTGATACGGGGTGAAATAAAAAAGAACGATGGAGATTGATGATCCGTTTCATTCTAGTGGTCGGTCCACTTCGTGTTATAATTTGACTTTCGCGAGATGGCTTGGGAATTGGAGAACATGAAAGCGGTTCGGAAATATGTAAAATTGGTACAATTTTCTATGAAAATAAAATTGCTACAATTCTTTATGAAAATAAAATTGCTATAATTCTTTATGAAAATAAAATTGCTACAATTCTTTATGAAAATAAAATTGCTATAATTCTTTATGAAAATAAAATTGCTACAATTCATTACGAAAATAAAATTGCTACAATTCTTTATGAAAATAAAATTGCTATAATTCTTTATGAAAATAAAATTGCTACAATTCATTACGAAAATAAAATTGCTACAATTCTTTATGAAAATAAAATTGGTATAATTTTTTATAAAAATCAAATAAAATTTATGACTAAAGTAATTTGAATGGAAAAAAATTGTCCACTGTGGAAATTGGTTTTGCGTGTTTCTTATGTAATTTTACCGAATTTTGTAAACTTTATTTCTTTTTTCTTTTTTTTTTAGTCACAGTTTAAAGTCGCTGTTTGTTTGTGTTGTTAGCAACGTGTCTTGTGCATCGCGAGAATATTTTAATTGCACTGCGAATGTGCGTATCGATTGTGCAGGTGGTTGATTAATTCCGAGTACGTACGCACCGACAAACTCTTCCCTCTTGAATCGTTGAATTCTGATGTTCGCCTAACCGAATAATTATTCGGTTAATCGCTATTGTCAGAGAACTATTTATCGGTCCACGCGACACAGTTAAATTACTAGGGAGCCATCAAAGGTTATTGCACACTAAACATTGCACCCACCGTACGCAGCGTTAAAGGCTTTTAGTCATTTCTATTTATGCATTCGTCTCCGCTGTATATTTGGAATACAATTCAGAGGATCGTAGAACGGGAAGCAAATTAATTACGTTGGAGAGCTTGCCTCTGAATCTTGTTGAATTTCACATAAGTTAATATACTATGTACAACATATTATTAAAAATTGAACAGTTACTTCCTTCAAAAATAGAAAAATATCATTAATTATTTAATCGTCACTGCTTCACAATGCCTCGGATCTTTCACATTCCAACAAAAAATAACTTTTGAAAGCTCTTCGTTGTAAATTTTAATTTATTCAGCTACCATTATTGTCATGAATAATATACACGGAATTAATCTAATTAATTCTTCCTACATGAAAACAAACATCAATATACCAACGCAATTTTCATTGTTAGTTAAAATAAAAAATGTTGCAGCCGTACATGGAAAAACGTCGCCAAAAACCAGACCTTACCACGCGTCCACTTAATCCACCTTAAACACCAATGAATCCAGCAAAGATATCACCCCGGCTACGTGCAACGTTCCGACTGTTATCACGATCGTAAAATGAAAGGAAGAGGGGTGGGCAAAAAGCTCGACGCGGTGTTAACTTTGACCAACCTGTTATGTGCCAAACGACGGCGGGGCCAGTAAATCATGGTGATTCGAATAAATCACGTATTATTTCGAGTAACCGTGGGTTATGGCGACGGAGGGGTACGGGGATGGTGGAGATATACAGCTGTGCGCTACCTCGCCGCAAAACCTAGGCTGTGTGCTACATGGTCAGCCACTGACGCGTGTTTCAACGACGAGAGAGATGATCGTGCAAAGCACCCGATCAGATATAGGCTCGCACATGCGTGCACACGGCGGTTTACCATAGCGGTTGCGACACCGAGAGGGAAAGAGGCAAAAGCCACGGTGCACCCCTTGATGTGTCTGTTTCTCTGTTACCCCGAATTCCACGAATTGGTCCACAGTCTATAGGGATTTCGTTATTAGCCATGGTTTGCTGGTAACGCGTTTCTGACCGCAACGATGTTGGCCTTTGCGGAGCATTGATATCGAACCTTCAACGTTTTATCGCGCCAGGAGTTGTACCGAGTAGAAAACGCTGCGGGCCCGTTTGTGTAGTTGCGTTAGCTCGTTGGTGATTGGCAAATTTATTTTCACACGCGTCGTTCTGGACAATTGAACGGTGGCAAAGTTGTGAATTAAAAAGCTGGAAACACAGTTGATCGCGAAAGTATAAATATGAAACTTTGTTTACAAAATTATATACGTACTGAAATAAAATAGTTCTCAAGCTATTTTTAATAAATGATCTCATTTTAATACAGTTACGAGACATTGCTTTCGAATGTTTGCTACAAAATAAGCGAGCAGTAAATGCTTAAAGAATGGTTGATATCTAAATTAACTGTGAAAACAACTTGCATAATTCTTTGCTGGAACAATTGCAGAAATTGTTACATTCGTGTTGTACAAATACGAGCATATTCGTGACAACTCATTACCGCGTTAAGCTAGTTTCCGTTACATCCTTCCGTTTCTTAATGGCTATTTCATGATCTTCCATTTCAAGGTATCAAATAAATCGATGTATCCAGCCACTCTGTTCTTTTCCATTTTTAACTGCACTTTTTGCAGCTTTTATCGTTACTGGCGCCAATGCGAATTGCGAAGCACTATTGTTCTACTTTCAACAGGAAACGTATAAAATAACCGAGACTGTGCGCATTGCTCGGGCAAAACCTTTCAAAGAAACAAAGAAGAAAACAAACACTCCTGGAGTATTCCATATCGTTCCAAAACTCCCAATCAAGAATACACAATTCTTCCCAATCAAATATCTTTTCGATTTCAAACAGTCTCGCCTACGAAACTTGTCTGCTTTACAATCGCTCCCCATCTGTTTACACAAAGCAATGCTTCTGCATACAATTAACCGTGTGCCTAATTCGAAAACGTTTTCGCGAAGGGCGCGCAAGGAATTCGAGTCACGCGACGACTCGTCCGGAGATCCTCGGAGTCAAGCCTGTCGCAGGACACGTTCTGCCGTGGACAGGGTAGAGAATTCCTTTAGGAGCGACCTAATTTGTCAAGATCATTCGTATTCGGTGTAGACTCCGGCTTGGCGGCTGTCCCAACTTGTGATAGCCGGGTCGAAAAGAGAGAAAAGGGCGGAGGACCCGGGGAAGACGGTCTCACTAGGCGCATCGCGAAAAGCGAGAGGACGACGAAGGAAGCATGTTGGCTACGAGGTCTTCTATGTAACTCCGGCATAGCTACTTTGTATGCCGGGAGGAGAATCCCGCCTTGCGACACTGACATTTTCATTTCTCGACAGTCTGTTTGGGGCAATTGCCCCCGACCCAGCTACCCTTTTTAAAGCTTTTTCGCCGTGCACTCTCTGGGGCTCCTTGGGAAGCGGCGAGATCCGGGATTACAGCAGATTTTCGAGTGTCTCTTCGATGCTCGAGGCTGTTAAGCTTCGCTGACCTCGATTTAAATGGTTCTCGTCGACAACGATGTAACTGGTTATGACGATCGAAAGCCTCCTGGTTAAGGTAAAATATATTCTCAGACGTCTTGAGTCATTGCAAACTTCGGAAGCTGGAATAACGTGCTCGTGTTTGAATGTAGATTGTAAAGTGGACTCGACAACTTTTAGTCGCGGAAATAATTACGTTAAAGGGACTGTTTTCCCTGATTAAGTGGAAATGTTCGATTTCGAATCGCGCGGGTAATTTGATGAAACACGCCGAATTGAATATTAATGAATTCGCGAAATTTTAATTGGAGGAATACTGCGGGCAAAACACGCGGAGAATACTCATTGGCGTTTATCCGGCGAAAACTTTATTTCCCTGTTGCTTCTCGTCGAAATTTATCTCCTCATCAGTATTCATTTGGCCGTACGGCGAATTCTTCTAGTTTGTTGCTCGCTGTTGCCGCGGGACAAACAGTCCACGTTATTGTCTGGGAACTTTTCAACGATGCCCCGGTTAATTGGCACCTGTCGTTCACGTTCCAAATATAATTTAGCCGCAACCCCGCGATAACATTATCGAATTCTGGGGCAAGGAGGGTTGTGCTCGCGTGTCCACCGTGCTCGCGAGAAGTGGATAAAGGAGAATATTTATAGTTTGCGTTCACGGTACGGCACGAGGAACGTATATCAGATGCGTGGATGTGCCTTATGCCGAGTTCTCACGTTATCGCGTGGCGAACGATCGAGTCATCTTTTCGAGCTTAATATAGATTTCGTTAAAGTACCTACATATGGCGCATATTGAACAGTTTAAATTTTATCACGGATTCGCTTTAATTTAATTTAGCTCTACTTCGAAGAATCGGTACTTCTTTTTCCACCCTTTTTTCGTATGCACGGAATATTTAGAAATTTGACGTAAACTTTCAATGATTCGTCGTTTGTCATGGTAAATTCAAAGGAGGAGTCGCTGCGCAATATAATATTCGTTTGATTCTGGACTCTGTGTTTAAAAAACGTGTGAGACGAATTACATTCCTTTTTTATGGAATTGAATATATGGATAGATACACTGAAGTATTTTGGATGGTCACGTTAAATGGAACGCTCAGTACGCGTAGAAAATTTGGTCGATATGCACACGTCTCTATGTATACACATGATTGCGTTTTGCAGCTGCACACAGTTCTGAACCGGAAAAGACACATAGTGTGCCACATGATAGCCGACATGTGCTATAAAATGGACGTGAATTTCGTCGGTTGAATAAATCTCACGAACAATATCCGTTCATCGAACCAGTATGCGTGTCCGAACTTCTTTCTTCGCAGCCGTACAGGTGGACACAGTAAAAAGCAACTGTTAATTTATATTTATCCTCCACTTCCGAAACAGGAACTTGTGTCATTCGTCAGGACACTCCTTTTTAACCCTTTTGCTATGAAACTATAGTAGAGTAATAATCGTTTGTCATGTAATGGACACAGAGAAAATATAAACTTCCAACTTCGGTTTTTAAGAGATTTTATTAACACTTAGACTTGTAAGAATATGTAAGAATAGACTTGTAAGATAATAATGAGCGAGCTTGGTTTTGTATGATGTGAGCTTGAACTGTGAGTATGATAATAATGTGCGGGGAGTCGGGGAACCTTGGGTTTTTAAAGGGTGTTGGGAAGTATGTAGTAGGGATGGTGAGGGCGAATTCCAAAGGACTGCGGATGGGTAGGGATTGTAGGCAGTATGACTAGTTGTTTTGGAAGCGGTGATGTGATAAGGTTCCATGATGAGTATTTGTGATGTCGGAACTTCAAAATATTTGTACGTATGAATCCTTAAGTGACTAGTAGATAATGAGTAATACAGAGGTAAAGAGATAGAGAGTAATACAGAAATATATATCATAAGACTAATATAGATATTTGGGGGTGAACACATTACAGTCAGAAATACATTAAAATTTTTCTCGCACCATGATAATTATTAAAGTTGGAAAATAAATAATTTGTAACAGTGATAGATATTTATTTTAGTACAGATATTAAAATATTTTTAAATTCCTGAATAACTGCTTTCAATATTTTAATATTTCCCCGTTTGTCGTATGAACACATCAGCATTTTAATTCAATTTCCCACGAAGAAATGAGGAATAATTTCGACGTTACTCTTTATTCTACGTTCACTGCTCCTCAATTTATACATAATGTCAGCATCCTTGGAGAATAACACTGCTAGGCAGGATACGTGCAAATCAAAGCGACTGTAGAGAACATAATTATAATTAAGTAAACGTGCACAACTGCGGACTAACGAACGAGAGTAAGGGCAAACCGTGTACAATGCAACCCTCTATGTACCTGTTTGCAAGTTCAAGTGGACGTGCCTTCTGCACAGTTAGTTAGAAAAGTATGCAGACAATTAGAATTATGCATATACTTGTGCGCGTGTCCGCGTTCCCATTTGTCTCCGCTGTTTCTTTTCTCAGCGTATTTTCGTGGGCGCGGTTACTGCGGAACTTCCTATATACATCAGCATATCTTCTAAGGATTCCTTCTCACACTCATATTTCCGTTTTATGTAACTTTATACATTTCCTTGTCTTCCTGGCTGGCTTCAGTTTACATTTTCCACAATCTTCCACCGATTCTTTTATGTAACACAGAAATTTCAATTAGTATAATGAAATTTAGTTCATTGCAGGGTTTTTCTTCATTCGCTAATGGCCAATGTAAATTGTTCTCTCTCGCCTTTGACGATTCCTTTTTCGTATTTACATCTACGGCAATTAAAATTCTCGAAGAGTGGACAACACATTTTAATCATTTCCTTAATATTTTATATTTATTTTTGTGCTCCATTTCATATAATTCTCTATTTACCCAAGTAACTACGAAACATGTACATCTCAATGCATCCGCAAGGACTCTGTCGTGAATCAGAATTTGGCCAAACGATTCGCGGCAGATCAGTCACGTCCCATGAAAAGGAAAACTTTCCCGTAATTCAATTTGCCGCCAGGGAATTCCTGTTCTGCCTTGTCCTTGCGGAACCTAAGCCCCTTCACTTTCTTTTTTCGCTCCTTAGTCTTTTCGTCTGTGCCGATGGTACGTGATTGCGCCATAAAGCTAGCTCGCCAGGGTAAAAGAATTTACGAAGGAGTTTGCACGGGCGTGACATCACGTTCACAAGGTGCACGCCACTCAACGGGGACCTTAAAAACATTGCAAGCCAATGCTCACAGTTTCTTCAGAAGTCTCACGTAGGGCAAATCCGCCTCTTTCTTCAAGCTCTGTTGTTCACTTTCTTGCAGTTCTAAATGCCGCCCGCATTTCTATCTCGAGTGTATCGAGTGGATGTAATTCTCAATCAGGGTTCGAAGTAATCGGCAATTATTAGTTACGCAATAGTCGTTTTTAACTTCGAAGGCAGGTGTGTTAATTTAGTCAAGAGTTTCGGTTTATATGACATTTGTGCAGTTATTGTTGTGATAAGAGAAATACTATTTCCATTCTGCTGACAGTGATAAAAATAGTTGGACGCTATCATTTCTTGTTTCTAGTATAAATTATAATAATAATAATAATAATAATAATAATAATAATGTGATATAAATAGACTATTTCAGGCCCGATATACCAAATGGTTAAAAAATATAGAAAATATGCAAATATTATATCAATTAAAAGATAGTATTTGTCTTGTGCAAGAATGGTACACTATCAAGCCAATCAAGTTGAACAGTTAATTTACTAGCAATCAAAATATTTTTGTACCATCAAAATCGTCCATGTCATAGATTCCCTTATACTACTCATTTACTTACCTTTCTTTCCCCCGTACTTAAACTGTACTATAATAAAAGTCCAACGAACAAACCCATCTTCTAATCAAATCAATTCTACGTAAAAGTCCAACGAACAAACCCATCTTCTAATCAAATCAATTCTACATGAAAGTCCAACGAACAAACCCATCTTATAATCAAATCAATTCTACATAAAAGTCCAACGAACAAATCCATCTTATAATTAAATCAAATTCCCCGGTACAGTTAATTCTCCTAATCAGAGTCCCATGCCATTATCACTCTTACTGTACAATATCGTACCTTCATCCCTCCGCATTCCCATCGTCGCCCGTGTCCCGCCTCTTTTCATTCCAGCGTACCATGAATCGTTGCAAATCACGGGTTACGTCACCGTGAAAGCGCAGAAAATGAAAACGATCCCGAGTGCCCTACGTCGTCGCTCGTCGCAGATGCGTAACGTCTGCGTTGCAGAGGAAGTCGCAATTGTCTCCGCAATCCATACGCGGAGCACCGTCATGCAGATCTGTTTGTCCCGCTTGGCCTATCTGCCTCCCTCCGTTTGCCGCTCTCTTTTCCACACCCTCGCGTACCATTCGATCTAGCTGGCTCTCCTCTTTCTCTCCTTTAACACACGCCCCCGCCACCTCGCTCGGCAACGAGCTCGTGCGCTGGTCGCCCGTTGCCAGAGGCTGCGCCAGCTAATTTCGGCAATCAGCACCATTGTGCAACGCTCGATGTCACTTAAATCTAAGCGATTCGTGCCTCCATGCTCGCTCCCGCCTGAACGCAGTATCTCTTTCACCGCTCTCGCCCTTGATCATCTCTTTGCATTGTCATCTTCTGGCCCAGCCACTCTCTGACCGATCTCTCGTCCCGTTCGTTCGCTCTCGTAGCTACCTGAGCCTCTCATCGATTCCTAATTAAGCGTCACTGCGAGTGGAATCGCAGCGGTTGCGTGTACGAATACTAGGTGAAGTGTAATCGAACGCGAAACGCAATGTTTGTCGACTGATTGCATTTAGCGTTTTTATTTTCTTAAATGCAGCATTGGTATCCAGAAAGGAATGCCTTTGGACTTCTTTGCAAGGGCAGAATATTCTTTTCTTTTCACATATATCGTTCTTTTTTTAATTAATCTTCTTGAAGATTATTTGGAATATTGAATATTGAAGAAGATTACAGGTATTGCAAAGCCAATTCAATTTTTCTACGATTATCCTGTAATATTTTTCATCATACGTGAAATACAGTGTCCATTATTTGTCCTCCTACGTAATGCAATACAATTATTTGTGCGACCACTTGCAATTAGGTCGAACTAAAATTAACATAACATGACGAAGGGAATTTCGTTACTCTTTGCCGCAGTTCATTTTGAAATCCTGGTCAATCAGGTCCAAAAATGTACGAGTTACACAGGTTTCCACTATCCGCGGAAACTCGAATGTATAATTATCACGGTAGGTTAACCCTTTCTCGTTGCGTATCGGGCAAAGCGACACGTTCGTATGCACAAACTACCTCTGCCTTATAATACGTTTAATCGGTTGCAATTTCAATCGTGCAACACGGTTAACCGCTACGCGCGGTTATCGCACAGTGCAGACGAGTCTCGTCAAAATATACAGAACAACCGTTGTACCTGCGCCCTAAACATTTTATCTGATTTAACGAGTCCATACCATCCAGCCGGAATTTAATGATAAGATGAACAGCAGAAAATTAGCATTTCGATTATCGTGTCGAATATAATATATCTGTGGACGTTAAAGCTGATATTTTCTGGGAACTACGTCACTGCCGTTGAAAGGATTCCCAGTTTTAATTATTAACATTGATCCGTCGTGACTGAGAAATTTAGTTTAATCATTGAATACAGAGCAGTCGTACAAGAGAAGATACATTGGTCATGGGATGTTTAATATATTATGCTTATCGAATTTGCTCAAGTAGAAAGAAAAGATGGACACGTTCTACTGTGGGTATTTTTCTATACAGCTTGAAATGCCTAATAATTTAAAACTTCGTATCAGCAGCGTGTGTAGCTCCATTAAAATCAGTAGGAAGTATACCATAGCCTGTTTCTAGTTATGTACCTTGGCCAGCCCTTGCTTTTTTCCATCGGTCAGGAAAAGAAATAACGATACGTATGATGTATGCACGTTTCGTCGACTGTCCTTCGGAAAGATTCTTCTCGGCCAGTGAAACAGTTAAGCGACAAGGCTAGCACGTGTGCCACGATTCGCAGCTGTCAGTCGTGTAAAAAAAGATCCACACACTCGGTAAAAATATTCCCGAGTCTTAGCCGGACGTGGCGGGTTTATTCGCAGACTTCTGCTGCATCATGGACGCACACGAAGCCGAAAACCTTCGTTGAATACATTTTCAGACTATCCCAAGATGTCACGCGGGGCCATAAGTTCGAAGTTTTCTAGGTTGCTTGCACAGAAATGTTTCGAAGCACGACGAAGGAAATTGCATTAGTTTCGTACATTCCGACGCGACGTTACCAAACCGAACTTTTTTGGAAAATGTTTTAGTTATTTTTACCATGTTCAATTAGTTTAGTCGTTGCGAATGGAACTGTTAATCTGTGAGATTGAAAATTGTATAGTTTGATGGTCACACAAATTTTTGAAACACTGAAGTTTAACATAACCATTTTAATTTAGGGGTTGTATTTAAGGCATTTGAAGTAACGTAGGTAGATTTTATTGGAGCAAAAACAATTAATTTAAGTATACATTACTGAAATATAATTAAATATTAAGTGTGTCATTTGAAGAAACTTGGCTTCTATTTTTGTTAAAAATGCGTGCCTATAAAAAATACAAAATTCTAATAATATTTGTATCACTTTCCTGCGGAAGTATTCGAATCTAAAGTGTGATTTGTTCCACTAAAACTGTTTTTGTACACACATAGAAACATTCTTTATGAGGTCCAGCGATAATACATAAAGTAGCAGTTGCTGAAAGCATAATTTAGAACATCTGCCTTCGCTGCGTCACATCTTGCTTGTGTATCGCTTGACTAAAATATAAGATTTATTACAAGCGTGTTTCCTTTACACTTTTCAACTGGTCCCATGGAAAAAATACGTCGTGTTTTTAACTGGCCAGAAAACCATAAATTCTTAATGCGCATCCAAATTGGCTCAGGTGCAAGTACATTCCCGTGAGTACAGTGTAAAGCGCACTGCAACAGGGTACATAATATCTCCTCATTTTTTATTCTCATTTCTCGTTACACGTTCACTAGGTTTCCCTGGAAATGCAATGTTCTTTACGCGCTCACGGACATATTTTGTTTTTTAATATTCGAGAAACGTAGATGGAGAATTCACGGATGAAATTTGCGCGCAAGAATTATTATTATCTGCGTGTAATTTATTTGCTGATGTACGAACCGTGATTGAAGGAAATCAAGCAACGAGGATCACGTATTAAAATAATTTATTAACAAATAAAGTGGAACTAAAGTACAAAGAGTTTCGATATCGTTGAATTATACTTTACTACATACAGGTAATTGACAATAAGTTATTTCACTTTAATTTTAACTGGTGTATGATTTCTAAATGATCCAGCAAATTTCATCTCGGATTCAGAGTTTGATTCGAATTCCTTGGTTACCAATAAACTGTCTGTATGCGCTCCAGTGTACTAAATGTTTCATAGATATCACAGACTAAACAAAATCTAGGTGCGTTTCACTAAACTGTGTTATGAGAGGTAGTACTACGTTAGCCAAATAAAACGCAACCGAATTAACGAACGCCGATGTAATTCTTGCTTTCGTAGACGAGTTTAATGAAATTCTGGCGTGGATAGGGTAAATGAAATTTACTTCTGCCTCCCGGTAGTGTTAAATGAAAATGAGAGCACCGTTGGCCGGTAACATTAAAACGTGTGGGGATCATAGTTGCAATATTGCACAGCCTTAATTACTTCAAATTCTTAATGACTACTTCCTTAATAAACTCAGTAAATAACGCGATAACGTGCCAGATATAGGTACAGCGGATAAGGCGAAAATTACAAGAGGGAGGGCAATTTCGAGGCTGATAAATTAGACTTTTTAATAAATTTCGAGAATCTAAATAGATAATACCGTATACAATCTACAACGCTTCATTTAATAATCCATAAGTAATCTTTGCAAGTAATTAAATAAAATCGCAAGCAAATAATTTGGACCGCCTTGGTAATACTAATGTTAATTATTATTATGAAAATATTGTTCTTAAAAAAGGATTAATTCCAAATTAAACCTCTGTCTATCTTTTTGTTTCAGCTGAAATTACTTATTAATGATTTAACATATTTTCTTTTTAAGCACAACTATTTGCACAGTCGTAATTAATGTTTATTTCATTTCCCCAAGTTACTCATATATGCTCACTATATTCACATGTTCATTTTCAATGATTAATGATGAGTTTATCCGTGTGCCCATTTCACATTGCAAATGGTAATGTGGCTGACAGAAATTCATGCTCGATTAGCTGAAATCCGTCGAAGATTTTGCCCCATTGTTTTATCAGAAGAACGTTTGACAGAGTCAAGTCTCACCTCATAGGGTTACCAGCTCGACCAGAAGCAAGTAGAAACTAGTTAAACTTTCAAACAACCTCCATGGAAACCTCTACGGATCGCCATTAACGATTTGGACCGTAGGGACAAAGTTCGACACTTCGGCGTCTGTGAAACCCACGAAACGTTCCCTGACATTCCCACACCCATAAACACCTCTTAACACTTCGGTTCACCCCTTTCTTTTTTTTAAATCGTCGTTCTTTCCCGGTGCCCTCGAATTTCTTTAAAAACTTACCGAGCCTAAATTTCGTTGAAACCACAAGGATTATCGTGACAAAAATCGTCTGGTGAATTTTATGCAAAGTAATGGGAAATTGTGATACAGTATGGTGATGAAGGTGATTATTTTTTTTGACCAACTACTCTGTCCTGTGCAAGCTTTAAGATAGATAATCCATGTGGTTCGCTGGATTTTTCTCGATTGATCAATCTTCCTGATCGAGTGTCAGGGATTAGGGAGCTTTTTGTGTAAGATGCTTTCTTTGAGAGGAGGCACATATAATTTCCAAAAGAGTACCCAAGATGTTTGAAGCAGAACCAATTTGAAATGTTGAGTTCCAATGTAATATAACATCAATTGAAAACTAGCACTTTCATTTTTCTAATTAAGTAATTTAGTTCAGTACTGTCACAGTTCTATAACCCTCTGCCTGATCAACTAAACTAGACGACTTGCATATACTATTCAGAACGGTTACCAAGAAATAAAAGCAGGAAAAACAACTACCACATATTCCCTCCAAACGTGCACAATAATCCTATTCATACAAATATAAAACTACAGTAAAATAAGTCCTCCGAAATAAAACTAACCGTGCCAATACGCAGCTACGTCTAAAGCCAAGAAACAAACAATTCTCCACCGTCTGAGGCACATTACCGTTCGGCCAGTAATTCCAACAAAATCTACCGAGTATATCAATGAGGGTCACGCCCGGCTACGTCACGAACGAGTGCCATAAATGTTTAACTATATGGATCGGGGAGAGCCATGGGAAAGCCACACGTTGGACCCGTGTTGTCTATGTGTTCCAAGTATCACGGGAGCATTTGTGCGTAAATCTGTCAAGTCGTCCCGGCGGTGCGCATCATGCGCATCCACGCACTCCATCGTAGCCTTAAACTTGCCCTCTATTCATAGTCATGTCAGCCGGGCCCCACCCACGCGGCAATAATGCATAGGATGAATGCACATCCGCAGCCGGGTGCAGCGTATGCACCCGACGTGGAAGGCACACGCCACGCGTTCCTAACGCGTGCACCGTTGCGGATGAAGTTACACGATCGCTAGATTGACCCATTGACTCGTGAGCGTGGCTTAAAGCGAACGAAATAACGCCGACAGTTTCAGTTTCGCATCCCCGCGTGTCGAAAGCGTGCATTCTTCACGGGTCAGTTTTCCTCCGCTCGGTTGCAACATTTCGATTTTATTGGAACCGTCGGATATAATGTCGGTTCTGTTGTTGGGGGGCGAAGGTAAATCGATTTGCGACGGAGTCAGTAGTTCATTTTATAGACTGTTCAATGCCTATCGTGGCCACCGTGGAGTATTCTGGATACTGCCGTTTTTATCGCTATTTTTATGGGAGGGTGTTAATTTGAATGGCCAATTTATTTGGTGGTGGGGATGTTTCTGGGGGTTCTGAAACTTGATGATGATTTAATAATAATCGGATATGTTAAGTACAGATTACGATTTAGAAATTATTTTGTTAACTTGGAAATAGAGTCCTGTCTCGTTTTGATTTAATTCTAGTTTTTTATATGCATATTTTTGTTTATTTTTTGGATGAATAATATTGCGTTTAATTATGTTGATTTAGATTTCAATGGAGTTAGAAAAAAAATATCATTTCTTTCTTTTCATCGTTTTTTAAACTTTCCTTTCTATAGACTGTTTCTGGGTAGACAATATAAAAATTGTTATTACGTTGCGATCGACTTCCTCGAATTGTCAATGTGTCCCCTGGCTCTTTGTTCAACTCGAGGCATGCCAGAATTATTAAAATAGCATTCGTGGAAGAAGAGCTTGGCAATGGTAGGTGTGCTAAAATAAAATGCAGCCAAAAGGCAAACTCAATTCCAGCTTCATTCTGCTGGACCTCTTGCCGGCCAAAAGTTGCCGCGGAAATATTAATTGTAAAACACTTTACCCGCGGACGTGCATATTCATACACACCGTAGTAGTACAGTCGAAATAGCTCTTCCAGTGTATTCAAATTTTCACAGAGGTTGGCGTTATTGTTATTACGCGCCCGCCGTTCCATTCTTCTCGTTTAAATTCTGCAAATTCTTCTTAATGCGCGTCATTAAACTGGAGTTTCAAAAATGCATAATACAATATTTCCCGAAACACTTTAATCGGCTGTATTGTAATAATCATTTCATTAACTCTTTCGTGAGTAAATAGAAGCAGCAAAAGTATTACTGTTACACAATTCGTTTAGACCCCCATAATATATAATACATACTTGACAATAATCTGATCATCATTTATCTAAAATCACCTTCGAATAAGGGTGCCTGTTAAGCCGTAAAACATATCAACTCTTTACCTGCCAATCGCTCAGTTAGCTTCGACACATTCCACCCCATCAGTTCGCAACAAATGACTCAGCACCACCATATCTCATCCCCAAAACTTCCACCCTTCCCCACTCTTCGATCAAGCCAACATCATTCGAAACTTATATATTACAAATCTTCCCCATTCAAAATACCTTGCAACCCCTTTCACAGACTTCCAACCAACCCCTTATCCACAACTATCATTAATATTGACCCTTCATTAATATTAACCTCGTTAATCAATTGTTCATTTCTCCAAGCGATTATTCCATTGCAAAAAATGTCGTTATTGCTTCGGCCATGCTTCCGCCTAGCCGGTGTAATTAAACGGCGCAAGCCAAAGCGTTCGCAGTAGGACGTCGTCGGCGTCGGCGTCGACGTCGGCCGTTCATGTATACGAGAGCATTTAGGCGGCGCTACGTCGTCGTCCTGCCTCTACGTGGTTAGCATGTGCACAGGCCAGCCTATTAATATGCTCGACATAACGCGAACGGCTCTGTAAACTCCTGCCAAAGAAGGAAATTGAATGCGGAGCCGATGCGGAGAGATGCTCCGTGAACGCATTCTACGCCAGGTCTGAAATCCCGTTGGGATTTTCTGCCCGACTTCGGCGATCGACGGCAGGATTTGTAAGCGACTTATAATTGCACGGTAAATCGGGTAGCACGATTTGATAATTTAGCACACTTCGTGGCATCTTCTGACGCGGAATATGTAGAGGAGGAAACGTACCGTGCAACGATTGCTAGACACCCTTGTATTAACCCTTTTAGTACTCAAGGCAAATATATCGGATCTGCTTGATTCGCGAGAAATATCTTTATTGAACGGACATCTACGTAAGTTTCACCAAGTTTCGTGTCAAATATTATTGTACAACGATATGCGAGTAATTCTACTTAATTTCAATAATTCTACTTAATTTGAGTAAATCTACTTAATTTCAATAATTCTACTTAATTTGAGTAATTCTACTTAATTTCAATAATCCTACTTAATTTCAATAATTCTACTTAATTTGAGTAATTGTCTTTAAAACCGAATATTTTTCTGGGTGCATTTCTGGCTGGTTCTTCGAAAACATGCAACTGAGAGGGTTAAGCGAGGAATTAACGATGTTATTGCTGGGCACAGTTTTGCGATCTTGGTGGTTGAATGGTAGTGTTTGGTAGAGCGCGATGGTATGTTTGTAATAATATTATTGCTGCCCCGGTGCAGCAAGGGGGAACCGATGATTTTATCGGGTTAATTTTAATCATTTTCAACTTCAGTTTCTCTTGTTCCTTTTGTACGTCACAACGTATAATTTGTTTTAGTATGTGCTTGTACGTGGTAATTATATTTTTTTCAATACTGCATCGTGCTTGCTTGGTCATATCGTTTCATAATAGGCTAAGTATTTATACCTTCATTATGAAAAGCAGTTGGTTTTTAAGGATTTCTTACATAATATTCACAAAGTATTTTGGTTATATCTTAAGTCATTTTTAGAATTCTATTATTGATTATCAAGCGTATAATGTTCAATTTGTTCTGTTTCAGGTAAGGTGTTACTTAGCCATGGTGATAAATTGTTATCGAGACCTAATTCGTGAGTTTGATATTTAAAACACAAACTTTTCCTACCGTGTTACTATAACTAATATTATACTAAAAATGTTTAAATAATCTGTAAATATAACATAGTACTTGCAAAGTAATTTCTGAATTATTTTTGTGCTATTTAAAACTAGTCACGTAATCCCGTAATCAAAACGTATATTCACAGAAAACGAATACAAAATTGAGAATATAGTTCACTGGACAATTCTAACTCAACATTTAACTGTTCTGTTAAATTTCCCACGCAGCGATTCTGAGAAAATTAATTTTTCGCCCTCCAATATAATAGCTAGAATGCATATTTCTATAGCAATATTTCTGTACGATGAATAAATGTCGAAACCACCATTCTATGACTAAAATCAAAGCATGCTGAATACCTCCTAAAAATATTACAAATCGTGTCCCACATTTTCATCCTATTGTGCGAAAATTCGCTGCCACCGCAGTTTCGCATTCTACGCTTCCTTTTTTGCTCGTACAGTAAACTACTTTGCACGTTTGCGAAAATCCTATACATACGTACTCTCTCTCTGAGCGTTGCATGTAGCACTATGCTTCAAGCAAGGTGTAAAAGCAGCTTCTGTTTCGAGATATATTCGAGTTTGAGTTGTTCGCGATTCAAGCCGAGTGTCCGGGCGGTTCGGTAAAATTTGCATTCCTCCTGGGGCACCTTTGCCAAAAGAATTCGAGATGAGTCATACATCCGTGCGCGGCACAGATTTCACAGCGTTTTCTCACGTGGTGATAAATATTAACACGCGCCCCTGAGTTTTTGCCCTGGAAAAATACAGGCCAGACAGGAATACCGTTTAAAAATTGAATATCGACAAATCGTAGTGATTCCACGCTTCCCTCGACGCATCATTTGTATTCGATTTTATCGGAAACAATTTTCACGAGACTTTTACACCACTAGTAACGAGACTGTTAATCCCTCAAACACAGCAGAGTTCGACGTATATTTTCAGAGGAACAATTGATAAATAAATAGAAGTAGTTTTCAATCAATGGCAAAATATTAACCAACATAATTCAGTTTAAAAATGGTAAAAATTTATACAAACATAGAAAAGGGAACACAACAGTTACTCGCTTTTAAATAAAGCATGTACAACGAAAGCTCATTGCTGTAGTACGCTACAGCACTTGACAATAATAATATTCGTTGACCAGTTTACTCGTACCGCGTCACGATTGCCTCTTCAATTTACAAATTAACCCCGTCCTGTCATAAATGCGAGAATTTCTGTCTACGCTCTGTCTACATCTTGCGCAGTAACGAATGTTTGTTGCGCCTCCCGTGTGCAATTAATTACACGACAATTTGCAATATACGAGGCGTGAGTAACTGGTTGGCTCAGAGATAAGCTGGATCTCGACCAAGCAGAACGACGGGGTAGAAACGAGACGTTCTGAAATTCGCAACGAGAGTGGCACGTACGTAGCGCAGCGTAACGTTTGCAGGATATCTGCATGAGTATCGAAATACCTGGCACACCGAAGGCTACACAAGAGGGCTGTAAACGATCCGTGTAAACGTTGCCAGTAGATGGAACTGATTGCTTCTCTCGTCCTCGACGAGGCAAACACGTATGAACGGAAGCCCAACTCGACGCAACGCTCAAGCTGTTCCCGTTTGCGTGTGTCCTGAAGAGTTCTCGCACTCGCGAATTAGGTTGGTCGATGTGTCGTCGCTCACCTGTTAGCCAGGTGAAAGCTATTTCTCGAGCGCTATTTAACGATCGCACGATCGTTCCAACGTGAAAATTTTTCACTAAATTGAAAACTGTATTTGTTGTGTTGGTTTTGAGTTCGCAGTTGACACAGTGGATATAAAGTATTTAAGGGATATTATTCTTTGAATTTTCTCGATTCTAGATCGAGACACTGTAAACAGCAATTTTTGTCTTTGTGAATATCACCGAGGGGCGAAGCGATGCTACGCCGTGGCATCAATTTTCAACCCTTGCATTAAACACGAAGTAGCGCATCTCGGAGATGTAATGTTGTTTCAAGTGAAGATTAGTTTTGTGTTAAAATATACTAGGGTACCTGAAATTTGATTTTTCAGTCTCGAGTGGTGGAAATTATTAACGAAGCTAAAGTTCCTAGACGGTTAATGAATTTTTAAGAAGCTGTTATGTAAAATACATATTATTTTATCGAATTATACGGCGAGTAATGATGAATTCATTGTACAAGTCGTTGTGAATAATCATTATCAATATCATGAATGTCTCATGTATCTGTAAGAAGACAGTTTTCACTATATCTGCAGTTTAACAATTCTGAAGAAATGAATTTGTAATGCTGCGTGTAACCCACTTTCGATTCTGCAGGTTCAAAATTTATTCGGGCATATATCTCGACCCGTGTCTCAGCAAAAATTAAATAGAAATAAATTTGATCGATCAGCAAGCTTTACGGCCACGCTCTTACGTGTTCTGTTTGCAGACAGGTACAAGTGTGTACTCGTGTGTACGAACAAATTGAAAATATCACTACCAGGATATTTGATGTTTTAAAATTGCTATAAAAAAGTTTTAAATAGCAACTCTTACGAAAGTTAGCGTTTATATATACGAATAAATTAGTCACTTATTTACAGTCATTTGTATTTGAACGGTCTTTACATGGCAATGAAATTTAACATATCGAGAAGAAAATGTGACAATAGAGCTGCCTTAGAAATTGTTTCTCAATATTATACCTTTTTTATACACGAAATGGATCAACTTTTTAAATAATACAAGTTCTCCTTTTTCCAATTAAATATTTGCACTAGTGTCATAGACAAATAATTCTGGAATATAATAAACGGATCGCTTCACAGGCATGATTAAAGTTTAGTTTAAAAAAAGAACAGAATCGTGTTAAATCAAGAATCCTTATCTACTTCAATGTGTTTATTTCAGAAACGGTCTTCCTCACTTTTCATTAACCATTGTTAAACATTAATATGTGTATCCAGTTTCACGCAATTGCTCATGGTCCCTTTTGATTCTTTTGTGCTCTTTTTCGTAGCGTTTTTCGTAGCCTTCATCGTGAATTTTCTGAAACGTGTTTGAAAAGTAAGCAAAGCGTTCACCGTTCGCTTTGTAGTTATTTCCACCCGCATGCAGCCATTCACTTTGCAAGACAAATTCATCAAAGTCAAGGGAAGAATTTCTTCCCCTACCTTTTATTATTCTCCAAGTCGTTTGTCGTAGCCTCGAAGCCAGGCTTTAACTTAATAAACTCGTGCCACTCGAGACGACTTTAGCTTTACCTGTCCGGATAATCGCTACAAAACTTTTGTCAGGCAACTATGGACTGACTTTTTGATTCATTGGGGGTCGAACATTATATAAGTTTGCTTGTTTCACTTATGAAACACATATTGATAAATCTTTCGTTTGGAACGAGGTACATGCGTGCATTTAAAAAAAATTATTAGTATTCATAGTGTACCACTATTTTAATTAAAAAATGCTGTTCACGTGTTTATAAATATATCACGCTCAAAACGAAAGAAATGATTGATTTATTAATACTCGACGCGTTGAAGGGGTTGAGAATGTTTCTCGAAAAAGTTCAGTAGATATTTCGTTGATCTTCATATCAATAAAAATGATTCTATTCTCTATTTACCGTGAATAATTTCCAAAGTATTCTAATTTTTGTTCGATTTCATATCAACAAATTTTTAGTTCATCTGATTTCGAGGAAGATGTTGAACTTGCATTTCTATTTCGTAGTTTCCTGCCTTCCTTTAGTCCTGTAATATCTCAACAACCGATTTCCCGTCGAGCCACCGAAGAAAGGGAACTAGATCTGGTCACAAAACCCCGGAATCTGTCACGCTGTGAACGCGCAAATAAGGTTGTCATTGTCGATAAATTTTCGACGGTAAACTGTTCTCAATCGTCGGAACAATAAATTTCTCAGCAGCAGCGCGAAAAACTCCCGCTGCGCTTTAAGAGCAACATAATGCACGAGGCTGATGGGAAAATTCGTAGGGACACCGGACAAAAACGTCGAGTGCCGGAAAGGTAGCGATGCTACCTTTGAGGGATCGTTTCTGTCTCTTTCCTTTTTCCGCGGGAAATCGAAGCGTACGAAAAACGGGACGGCAGATGGCGGGGAATCGCAGTCGTATCGGTAGACCACAGTGGAAAAAGAAAGGGTTGTAAATAATGTCGCCTGCATGCTTTCTTCTGCCGGTTATTATGGGTTTCGTTTTCCCTGACGCTTTGAATTATGCGCTGCAAACTGTGCCGCACCACTTTGTAGACTTGCATGATCGCACTAAAGCCCCTTTTATACCCGTGTTCTCGAAAAGAAGCTGTGGCGACAAGACTCGGGGAAAATCGATTCTAGTTGTGCCGGAGAAGCCTCGCTGGTTTAAGTTGTATGTTCCTAACGGTGCTGCAAATAGTTTGTTTCCTCGAGGAAGTTATTTTAGGATGTTCAACAGTGGTTACTACAAGTTCCTCAGAATAATCCTGAATCCTGGAGGAGGTTATTTATTTATTTATTTCATTACGACAATTCGACTGCAGTGGCTGAGCAAATTAACAGTGCAATTTAAAGATAATTAATGCGCTGTTTTATACGCAGATCAATTTTAAAGAATGGAAGAAATGGTATTAAATATTGTACCTATATTAATAAATAAAATGCATGATATTTTATGTCATAGAAACATTTATGCAAGGTATAAATATGGAATAATAAATATTAAATAAATAGTTTGACTCAGTCAGTCAAAATAATTTGTTTGAGCTTTAAAGATTTTGTATGGGGCCGCGAGAGTAATAGATATCATCATCGTTACATTACCCCAGATTATTTCTTTCTTGTCTATTCGTAGTCTTCGCGTTTCAAAAGCAAATCGAAATCAAAAACTAATCCGCCAAACTTGATCTCCTAAGGATACACCGGAGAAGCTCGGATACTTTTCTATTGTATTCGTTTTCTGCTGCCCCCATAAGAGTCAAAGCTGAAGAAGTAAAAATCTATTCTTCGAGATAGAACCAACTCAGAAACCTTGCCAAGCTTACTGCGAGTGGAAGATAAAGCTCGAGATTAAATTTGGAGGAAATATCCTGAACCGCGGGTTCAGAATTCAATTCACCGGAAGGCATTAAAATATCATGTTACAAAATTATAACAACCCCGTTCAAATTATCCAGCTCGAAAAGTGATTCAACCGTGGTTGCCATTAGAAAATACCATTTTCGTGCTTCTGTCTCTCGTGCCTTTATTCCTCTTTGTACTTTTCAGCGAGCACGCAAAGAAATGCACGGCGAACTAAAGGAACAATGGTCTCCTGTATTTCTGCTATCAGTTATTGACGTTCTATGAACGTATTGGCGTGGCTTTTTGACATTTCATCGATCCTGTATCCGTTGTCAGACGTTCAGTTGACAAAAGCGGGCAAAAATTACAGTTTGATGAATGCCTTAGGGGTTTTCCTACGTTTGCGCCGTGAGCACGGTCCAATTCAAATGGCAGTCGACCGCCAGCCACAATGGCCGGGTTGTGCCAAAAAAAGAAAATAGAAAAAAAAATTACACGGTCATCTCGGTTTCACTTAATCCAACCTGATGGTTGGCTCGCTGTATGCAGCACCGACAATTTCCTGTCGGCCACCCTTAAGCCTGTTCCAGGGTTGCGATCACGAGCTTACAGTATTCTATTATATACGGCTGGCCTACCAGATGTCACGGGGTTGCTAGAGGAGTGACACTGTGACCAAGGTCGTTAATGTGTGAAATACATCTGCCAGGGAAGTCGTGGCTTCGGCCCCCTCCGTTTCTTCCATTTGTCAATTTCCCTTTCACACTTCATTGTGCCTGCTTGTACTTTACTTCTATTTTATTTGTCGTACGGCTCGAATACGTTTACCTGCGTGAGCAGTAATTAACTGTCTGGCCACGTTTCCCCACGCGTAACAACGCGTCGGATGATGTAGGAAAAAGGATGTCGTTCCTCTGCATCGATGATCAGACTGGGTGGATGAGGCGAGTATGGCTGCGAGTTTTCTGAACCGTGAATTACTCGTATGGTTTGAGGTGTTTCGTAAATTTATTATTATGGCAATTTCGACAGGTTGTTTGACAGAGTAGTTCTCGCGAAGTAAAATAATTTATAATAAATAAGTTGCGTGCACAGTTACGATATTGTGATTACATTTGTTTATTAAACAGAGCACGTGGGTTCGACAAGACTTTGTTATGTTTAATTGTATTTTCACTTCAGCTGAAAAGTATATCTTGCTTAATAAATTATTCGTTTATACAGCTGTGAATACTCTAAACTATTGTTGACGTATGAAATATTTTATTTGCATATCCATAGCTTCATTAAATATTTATTATTGCACGTCACTTTATAGTATTCAGTAACTAGACACACAGTAATTAAATTAATAAAATAATATTACATAAAGCATTATTATATTTTAAAGTAATAATCGAAAAATCGTTGCCACTTATTAAAAGCTATTTCAATAAATATTTTCTTCCCCCTTATATTAAACTCTCGGAACAAAATTAATATAGCAGCATTCATAATATCGATCGAACAATATTTAACCCCGTGCTTTAATACAAACTTTCTCGAATTCGTTAGGGGGTTGAATTTCTTGCTGCTATTGATCTTTCGCGATCCGTTCGATTGCATTTTGTGAACTTCTGAAAGAACTTTACCCCCTCGTTGAAGCAGAGTATATTGATCTTCTTTTTTCAAAATTTCTACCCCTAAGATTCCACGAACTTTTACGCGGAACAGCCTCCGCGGAACATTGACTCCGCGTCTTTAATAGGATCAGATTCGAATCGAAGGGGATAAAGAGTATGAACCTCTATACTTCCTTTGAGTTAACAATTATCGGAGCTGGAGGATTGGGATTGTGTCAAAAATGGTCTCCTTTTTCCGTGTCGCGTGTCCCCCCCCCCCCCCTTTGCTTCAGACCTACGTCGCTCAGATGAATGGGAAAAGACAAGAAGATAAAGAGCAGTCTCTTTCATCGGATCCTCCTTTGCCTGTCTTTCGCCCCTCCCGTTTGTCCAGCGGGCTATTTCACAATAGGGAATCACGAGCCTCGGATAGGAATGTACGGTTCATTAGTTACGAACGTTCGAGTGAACGTCTGCTACCCACTGCCATTGCGATTCTTCCACGGCCTTTATCTTTTACAGCGGGATTCCTTTCTATTAAATAGGTCCGGATCTCTTCTCTCTCATTGGCTGATTAGTTCGCCGGGGCGAGTGTAATCTTGGTGGCCGAGAATCGTTGCCGTTAGGAAGAGCCACCAGGAGTACTTATCCTTCGCTTTCTAACCGCAATTACGTGGTCTCCCGTGTCCTCTGCCTATCTCTTCCTTTCCTCTACGTTTCTGTCTCGATCTTGACGTTGGCATTCTGACTCGTCCCTCTCTGCCCTATAATTTTATTCGCGGGTACGTTCTATATTTATTTTTATGTACAGAACGTTAGGGGTCTTCCTTGATTTATTTTCGTCGAGGAACTGAAGTTGTTTTAATGGGATATATGTTCTAGTGCTCGTCGTACGTGTTTTTTTTTTAAATAGTTCAGTGTAATTTGGAATTTAAAATTCGTCCAAAGGAAAGGAGTTTAAGAAAATGCTTATATTGTACGACAGATTAATGTCTACGATTAGAATTAACTTCGTCGGGTTCCCTTTTTTCGTGCGACGTAATATTTTTGAAGAATTGCCACAGAAGTGATACGAATGATACATCTCCTCCACGGTGTGACCCACAATTGATAAGGATTAATAGCAAAGTCTTCTTTGTACACTAGCGCGTACATAGATCTTGCGCCTTTCTGTTTAAGTTTAAGCTCCGCCTGTAACTTTTCTGCAAGATAAATCAACGTTAACCTGATTTATAACCATAGTCGAATGTTTCAGGCTACCCTCCGGTAGTATCGATCTCCGTTCCGCTAACCGTTTCTGCGTACTGCCTTTCGCCCTTCTCTGCTTAATACATGTACATTAAATCCACGTCGCGTAATAAATCCATTCGAAATCGGGGATTTGTAATTTCTTTTTGTTCGTTGAAATTGGAGAACGTGGATGTTACTCGTCCCTCGGTCAGAATATATTTCAAGGGACAGATCTCTTTTTGTCGCGTATGGACTTTGCGACCAAACATTTTAATTATTTAAGTATGTATTGAATTTTTCATTTCAATTAAATCTACTCCGTTTTATCCTAAGGAACTTGGCTCGTATCTTCTCACACATTTTAAAGCGATCAATTCTTTAATATGAAATTGATATAATCATGAATTATAATATTATAATGATATAAATTCATATTGCTAGAAATATTACTCCCGAACTCTCCAGGCCTGTGACCACCGCAGGATTCAAATACAAAATACGACAAAATATATTGTACGCAATAAAAAAACTTAGCCCTCCACCGATGACTACCCAGATTATCCTCTTCGCGCATACTGAAACCGAAGATGATCCACGGCAGAGGAAAACAAAAAATGCCACAGGAACAAATCTCAGCCACAGCGAATGAAAGCCATAAAATGAAATACCAATTCGATAATCCAGTGGAATTTCAGTAACGCGAAATGAAATTCGACAGACACAATGCCCGTTAGAAATGTGACGCTTCGAGAACCCAGTATTCGCCCCGATGTTTCGGCAATATTTCACCCAAATAAATCCCGAACTCTCATATCCAGACGGTGGCGATAGCTACGGTTACGTCGCCGTAGTCGGCCACCTAAATTTCCTTAACTCGACGCGCGTACATTATTCGATCTCACGGAGACGCGTCGCCTCGGCGAGAACTTTTGTGCCCACCGTCGCGACGCTTCGTGGGACGTATATACGTGCACACCGCGCGGCAGAAGGTGTGCGGTATCTACGGCTGGAAGGTGGCTTCTCCCCGGTGTAAAGGCATAGGCGGCACACCGAATATCCTTTGCGGAATCGTGTCTGCCTTTGTAATGGCGTTTCCAGCGTGCTGGCTTGCCAGGCCAATCGTACGAAAGAGAGATATTGAATCGATAAAATCCTCCTCCGTCGAGTTTTACGGCACGATCCTTTTCCGGGACAATTTACGACTTCCGCTTTTTCCCGCCGCTATCCGTCGTTCGTGCCGATTTCGTCTGCAGCCATGTCTCCTTTATTAAATCCGCACATCGGCTATCCCTCTCGCGGCCGTTTCGATCTCTGCTGCAACGGAATCGCGTAACCGAGGGAAAGAACTGCGCGGAACGCGGCACGTGTACACCCTGGCCGCTTGATAAATGCGCTTGTGTTTTGTCGTATCATCGAGGGAAACGATTTTGTATCAGGTTGGAACGGTTGGAGAAGCTTGCGGAAAAAGTTTCGGCGAGACTGTTCCTCGCCCCTTTCAGCCGCTGAGAAACGGTCAATTGATTTTTATATCGATGAGTCGTTGCGGCTGGAATTCGTGGATGCTTTTTAATGTGCTCGTGTTTTTCCGAAGAATGTATTGAATCGTTTTTTTGGGTTTTATTTGGAACGCGGTATTATTCCGCAGCGTGAACATTTTGCATTGATTACTGGCGATGGAAAATTCAGTTTGCGGAATGGTCATTGCGATTTGATTCGTTCCTGGATAAGTAATTGCCTCGTGGTAGATTGTAATACGAGTTTGATAGGACAGAGGATGCAGGTAGTAGAAACGTGGCCTATCTCTAGCAGAGCCCTTCGGCGGCGCGGCAGATTTTGCTCGCATCACTTGATCTTCGCGCGAGATAATCGCCGAAAAAGAATGTGTACTTGAAGGTAATTAGAAGGCAGGATTAATTGATACAAAGTTCTCCCTGGAAAAATTCGTTTCTTACACTGAAAAAGCTTATTACTTTAACTAAAATGGTAGTCACGTTATCTAATTAAATTTGACTCGAATTGAAAAATAACTTATATCTTGCTCTTAAATTTTGCAGAGATTAAAAATTACAATTACTAAATTTTTAATAGATAGATTTTCTATTAGAACTAAAAATTTGTATGCACGTAGCGAATGAATACAAAGTATCCATTTCTTTGTCCCTCAATTTTCAATCTTTTCCTTTTTCATTTTAAAGTATCACCAACTGTTGTAATGCTCAATACAATTACCATTATCGCTGAAAATTTTTATTTAACAGCTCTCTTTTAAATATATTCTTTTCCTTTTTCTTTTTAAAATATCAGCAACTGTTATAGTATTCAATAAAATTACCATTATCGCTGAAAATGTTTTATTTAACAGCTCTCTTTTAAATACGTTCTTTTCGCTTTTCTTTTTAAAATATGAACAACTGTTGTAATTCTTAATACAATTACCATTACCGCTGAAAATTTTTATTTAACAGCTCTCTTTTAAATATATTCTTTTCCTTTTTCTTTTTAAAATATCAGCAACTGTTCTAATATTCAATAAAATTACCATTATCGCTGAAATTTGTTTATTTAACAGCCCTCTTTTAAATACGTTCTTTTTGCTTTTCTTTTTCAAATATGAGCAACTGTTGTAATTCTTAATACAATTACCATTACCGCTGAAAAATTTTATTTAACAACTCTCTTTTAAATACATTCTTCTTCTTTTTAAAATATCAGCAACTGTTGTAATGCTTAATACAATTACCATTACCAATGAAAAATTGTATTTAACAACCCCCTTTTAAATACGTACATACGTATTTAGTAATATTTATTTCTATTTAACCTATGCATCGTCTTTAGTACATAAATATCAGTGTCTCCTTTTCTCAAGAGAGTAGCCTCATCAGAGGCCAATGAAGGATCCCGTGTTATCGCGATCGTATATTCTCGGAGGAAGAATGGCAAAACGCGTCCACGGAATAGAAGGTACATTGTCGTGGAATTGCACTCAGTTCGAATCTTCTTAGGAATGTTAGCAAGCAGACGATGCCTCTTGAACGAGGAACTTGCGTGGTTGTCCCTCGTATAGCCGAGCTATTATCGTCTACGCCCACTTCAATTAGGTTTCCACATTGCTATCGTTGCCGCATCAACGTTGTCTTCTCCTTTGGAAGCGCAGGGTCGACTGTAATCGACCTTACGGCCGAGCATTTCCGTCCCTAGTTAACATGAATACCGAATAACAGCTCTGTCCGCGGTGGCTGATAATCTTCCTTAAATATTGCTAAGCGTTTCGTGGCGGAATGAGATTGAAAAGGATTGCCGGTTGCCCGGAATAGAGATTTAATCTGAATTTCCCTTGTAATACGATTACACGGCTACGAGATTTGTCTGTTTCGTGTGAGATTATTTTAATTAGACCGGGACAAGGGTACGATTGCTTTTCAATCTTTTGGAAACAATATCTTGGATGTTTTATAAATTAGCATTTATTCTTTTCGTGTTGGATTTTTTTTATTTGAAACAGTTTATTGTCTAACGCTAATTCTAAATGCTTGTACAAACAGATGACAGGAGGGTAAACTGTATACAGGTGGAACAGTGCACCGCGCGGCATCATTCACATTAATATTTCAGTTGCTCGAGGTACAGTAACTCCGAGAAAGCCCCAGCAGTGAACATACTTGTCGCGACGGTGAAAGTGAGAAAGACGGCTTAATAATATTGCTCTTTCACCGCTCAGTTACTTATAAACATGGATATCTTGCAGCTTCGTGCCACGGTAATAAAGTTATCCGCTGAATACGCCAGTCGTAATGATTATGACGTACTTAACGAAGACGTAAATCTCGGAGGAATATCATTTACCTGCAGCACATCGCCGTGAAATTCTAAGCAGCGTGTACAAAATTAACAATATCTCGGAAATGCCCAAAATAATGGCGATATAAATTAAGGGCATGGGTACTCCGTACATTTGATGGAACTGAATTCAATTACTAGTATCAGTTTATATTGTATCAATTATTATAATACTATACCTCTCAGGAATAATTTATTGTCCAATATCAATTCTATATACTTAAGTGAAGGACGAAAAGGGACGCTGCATTCAGGTAGATAGAACGCGGCATAATTATCAAATAATCTCACTTACAATTCGTTACCTGGTTACCTGCCTACTACCCAACTGCCTATCTACCCAACAAAATTCCCATCAAACGTGCCAACATTAATCCTGCAAAACGTCGTTCAATTGCACTCAATTAATTGTCGTCCGTCGAAAACGACCGCCGTCCACCCATAAACGAATTGTCTTGAGCGCCGCCTGCAACGTCGACGAAATTATTCAAAGGATCCCCCAGCGGATGCTTAGCCGCGTCTTTCGAATTTATGTTCAGCCCGGCGGTCCCGATGTCGTAGCTATGAATTCCACTTTAAGCGCGTGCACGTCAGACTTGCATGTGGGCAACCTGTAATGTAATTGGAAGTTCGTGGTTCCCGACGACAGACACGCGCGTGTCTCTATCGCGCAAAGGGCGCCTATCCCCCTCAGAAGCATGTAGCAATTTCGTTTAATGCCCGCGTACGCGCGGCCTTTCCCTGTGAAAAGCCGATATCACCCAGCCGTGAAAGAATCACGAAATTTATGGCCGCACTTGCACGCGGCTGCATGCATATTGACGCTTGCCGTGCACGAGGCGATGAAAAGATTCACGATTGTAGATGAGGGCGCGGCGACGAACGATTGCTTGATTTTTTTCGCACAGCGGGGAAACCGTGGAATTAGCGTAATTATTTCTTATGCTCCGCGACCATCGGATAATTGGAAGAGTCAGAAACGCGACCTTTTGGTGCGCGATAGAGCCGTCTAACTCGTTTGCTTTTAGGCGAGACGGAATTTCGAAGGGAATTTCGGGCGTTACTTAACGTGTACCACCCGATCCATCGATTCGCAATTAGCATTGCAACTACTGATAGTAATTAGCTTTGATTCGTTAGATTTCTTCAACCTGGATGTGTAGTCAAAGTTTCAATTTGAAATTATTATTCAGTTATGAAATTTATAAAGGTTGTTAGATAGAGTTCGTGTAAACCATACAGCACACGGGGTTCAAGTCGAGAAATATATGGCACGGTTGCAAAGTTAATGAGCACCCTGGCCCGAACGAAATTAAGCGAATTAATCGTAACAAATGACCGTCGGAACGGTGGTTCGGCAAACTGAATGACACATTCACTGCCGATGACGGAGGGCAACAGTAGGCCGAACGATGATTCAACCTGCACGACAATTTAGTCGCTTATCGTGTGGCTAACGTGATTGGACGAATTAAACGCAGCCACGGCGGGTTGTGTCGCATATAAGGTCGTCGATGCACAAACGCCTGAACGTGCCTTCATTAGCTTCTACGTAACGTAACTCTGGTCCACGCCAAAGGGCATTAGCCCAGGACGTGATGCAATGGTCCATCGGTGGATGCGCGAGAGAGTATATACGTTTGTATGTATGTATGTATATTCACGCCGATGCACTTTATGCCTATGCGTATGCGCCGAAAGCCAAACACGCTAATTTCACCGCGCACGGATAATCTTGAAGCTTCTTGAACCCTTCATAATAAAAGGTGCACACAGGTGTACGTGTATGGATCCGTGTTCAGAAATCGAGGGAGACCATCTCTGTGTAAAATGTATTCCAATATTTCCGCGAGGTACTAGAATTTTTTTTTAGTCCTCTTCAGAATTGTAATTACGTGGACGTTTAATTAAACCTGGGTGTCCAAGGCTGTAAAAATGCAGATTCTCCTTATGGTAATATAATTATATCGATTTTCCTGGCGGAGAATTTTTTTTCCTTCACTGGTGTCACGGGGAAAGGGTTGAGTTTTTTTATTGCATCTACCTTTGTCGTTTGCTGCATTTATTGTCCCGTGGTCTGTGTATGCGCGAAGAATATGGAAGCAATGTGAATGAAACAAGGGAATAAGGAAGAAGCAAAAATTATAAAGCTTATTTCAAGAAATGGAATATTAAACGGACGAGTGGAAGAATAAAATAAATGAAATATCAGGGATAAAAAGTAGGTGTCGAGGTGAAAATCGACGGTTGTAAAACGTTTCAATAATCCAGCACGCCATCACAGAAACATTGCATCGCTAGAGTTTATAACTGCAAGTCAAACGAACGCTGCAGAACAATCTCGACGATACGCTTATTAACGTAGACGCATGGCGAATCGATTGACATTCACTCTCGTCGGACACGTGTTCAACATCATTAGCCCCGACAAGCGACGACATTAATTACACGGAGATCGAGTAAAGTAGGTAGAGGTACCGCTATATCAGCTGTAGCGTAGAGGCAGCCTCCTGTTATCGATTTCGTTCGAGGGCCAAAGGATGGCCTGTGCTGTGATTGGCACATCAACACTTTCCACTAACGTACAGGCGTCTTGAAGACGATCGTCAGGCAGATAAAATTGAGTTAATACTTTTTGCAACGTACATACTTCTGATATTAGTGGAAGATCGTATTCAAGGATTATTGTATCATTGATGATTTCTTATATACGTGATTATTTTTCATTTTGAAATGGTAGACCTTCGAAATTTCAGTAATAATATCAATGTACACACTAATATTAATAAACTAATGAATTATACAGGGCAAAAGATAATCCCTGCCGTATATTATTAATAAAGAAACAGTATAATTAAATATAAAAAAATAAATAATGCTCTTGAGGTGATGTTAAATTTGGAATATACATTTTCCTTCAGGGAAGGGAAGCACAATGTGATTGAGTTTGATAAAATAACATTTACTTTTTGCGCGCAAGTAACATATACATCCGTAACCACCAAATGTGGTTCATATATTCAGTAAATCATATTCTACGGTACGATAATTTATTTATAGCATTACAGGTGCAAATACGAATTACATCATATCATTTCTGCAACTATTTCCATTTAATTTTAAATTTAAAAAAGTGCACCGATTTCGCTGGATTTTTTCGCGCGGTCGTTACGGGGGTATACAAATGAAAGAAAAATTGCAGTGCTTATTAAGAGCAATATTTTGGTAAATGAAGTGCCGTGGAAAATATAATAAACATGACAGTGTTCGCAGCGCCGGAACTCGTTAAATATTAATTCCGCTCGAAATGAGAGTTGGATAGTCTGTTTGACTTTTAGGGAAGCACTTTTCGCATTCAGCCTGCGTTATAAAAAATTATTACCAAACCAATTTACCGGAATCAACGAAGTTGCGAAACTGTTCGACGCAAGATATTGTTAATAATTATGACGGCAGCGTGGGATCATCGTCAAAGGTGAATTTCGTTTCTTCAATTAGAAATAGAAATAATTTATGAGAACGACGCGTAAAGTAAATTATTCATCGTTAACAAAGTTTCTGTCGAGCCAATCCCTTTTCGCCTGAAATGAAAATGACGAACCAGCAACAGAATCAGAAGAATGTGCATAATTTAATTTCCAAATGAAATCGTTGTACCTACAGACGTCGGGTTTTGGCGCGTCCACTATTTTCCACTGCACGCTCCACAGTAAATAATTTCAATTCATTTTCATATTTTTATTCTGCGAAATTTCGTTCCATTTCGTTCCAGTTATTGGCGAGTAAACCTCGAGTCTCGAATTCTATATAATTATTCGTTTCGAATAGAATATTCGTCGTGAATTTTCAATAAATTTTCGCTATTGATATCTAAATGAAATAAAGCAACCCCTATAATAAAATGAGGTAATAAAATTCAGAAATTTGTGTCCAGTGATTTATAATTTTGCCCAAGTATAGTATTATACACGCCCTATGTTCCCAAGACGCCAAGACGAGAATAAATCGCGGAAAATGTTTCGAGTAACGATTTAATCTCGCCCACTCTTGTCTTGTTTCACCTGGCCAGGTTTGTAAACGTTAACACTTAGTTCCGGAAAATTTCCGGTGCATTGCCAGGCGCCTTCCTGTAGACACGAGAGGTAGGCGTCGATGGAGAATGTACACGGTTTCCATCGGTCCATCCATCAATCTATCGTGCCGGATCTCCAAGGTCGTCAGGCGTTCATGGTTATCGATCACATCCCCTCAAACCTTACTGTAATGGCTAATAAATTTTCCTTCTGCCTAAACCATTCTCCTGCAGAACACCAGACAAATGACGCAAAAGATGTTATGACGCAAGGAAAATAATAACCTTGTTATAAGAATAGTTTTCCCTAGTTAAAGGGACCCATAGCTAAAGTTAATAATAATATATGACTGTATTATAAGTATTGGCAAGCAATTGAGATAAAGCTTTATTGCACGATGAATAAATAGTTAATGTATTATTGTGATATTTTTAATTATCTACCGTAGAGTCTTGAAAGTCAGTATTTAGATTTATGAATAAAATATATCAGACCAATGGAAATTATTTTATGTCTTCATAATCTTCACAATTATTGGTATCCCCATTTAGAAGGGTTTTCGTTTAGTTAATAGGAAAAATGTTATTAGGAACTTGGCTGTGAACTGATGGATGCTACGAACATCTACTTTTCACTGTAAATTATGTTTGACGAAAGATAATAATGAAATTATAAGCGGGGCTTTAGTTAACGATAAGTAATGCGAGTGTATCCCGTGGAAACGACGGCGTTTCTGAACCAAAGAGGAGAGTTAAGAGAAAACGACGTCAGTGGTGGGCGCCGTTATCATTACGACGCCGAGAAAACGACGTCCTGGGACTAACGAGCCACTTTAAGTCTAACTGCACTCCAGAAACATAACTTTTTTCTTTTATAGCGTCGACTAAGATCAGAACGTAAATTGCACATCAAACTGAAGGGATGCGTATTTTGAAACAAGTTATCGTGTATATGAAGATGCGGCGAGACTTCGTTTAATAGGTGCCAAGTAAAAAATGAAAAATATACTCGATATAAATAGAAATCCGTATAGACTTCGCTGATATCAAATAAGCAATTTAATCCAGTCAAATAAAATCATTTTTAAAAGATAATCGAAACAGTATGAACGTGCAAGAAATATTAACTTTAAATTTTTACGGTTGACAAAGTTTTTATCACACAGCAATAATACTTCAGATTATAACGATACTTTATTACTTTAACCGTAATATTTGTTACGCGTTGGTTACTCCGGTCGGAATACACTATCCATTTGTGAAATACAGCATGCGAAAAAAGACTCTTGAGTCGTATCAAGGGGAACCCCGATTAAACGTTGAGGGCCGTCACGAAAATGGATGATTCCGCCGGAAAACACGCTTCCATGATTTTTCTCCGGTGGATGAATCATATCCGCGTCGAATAGAGATACGAAACGAATCGATTGCGTCACGATCGATTCGCGTGTCCGTACCACGCTACTGACGAACGACAAATCGCAGTGGCGACGCTTCCGTTTTTTTTTATCACTAAATGTTTCGTCATCCGCGATTAATCATCGCCAAGCTTTCGTGCTTTCGATATGTACTTTTCCCCCTTGCTTCCATACACATCACGCAGTCGTAAATAAGTAAAAGTAAAAGATAAAATTACTCATCTAAGAGGGAAGACCATTTTTAACACTAAATGATTGATGAATTCAATGGTTCCAATTTTATAAAATTTATCAAAAGAATCTTATTACCTAAACCTTCTGTCCACACATTAATATCTTCTAGTTTAAATGTATAATAAGTGGCCAATCTTGTATACTGTAATTGCACAAGCAAAATCATGAAATATTATTGCAATCATAAGGTCAATCATACGAAAATGATTGTGATATATTTAAGCAATACAGGTATCAATCTTCCACCCTCATTTTCGTCTACCTTTTTAAAATATTCGTACTCTACAACATCCTGAATAATTATACCAACATTCATCACTCGAAATTGGATTTGCCAGCAACTGTCTAAGTACGTACATTTCCTACTGCAATAGGCGTATATACATATATATATATCGGTGTATAAAGCCATATAGTACTGTGCACAATATAGAACAGCATCTCCTTAGAGAACCATAGGGAGCAGCAATCCCCCTGTGACTTCCTTATTGACGTTCCGCGAGAGTGGCCAAGTATGGGAACGTCGCTACAGGCGGCCAGGTTGGAAAAGTTTTTCCCCAAGACGTCGCTGGCTTATTACATTTTCATAACTGGCGGAGAACCGTTCCGTTCGAGAAAGTAACGGGCCAACTTGGCGAATGAAGTTCCGTTTCGTCGCTTTTTCCTTACCGTAAATGGACATTTAAAACATTGCGCCGCGTGACAAGAACGATAATGGCGTATGGATGTGGAAGGAAGTGATAGCAACCGGTGCAAAAGTAGCCATCCACTTCCGAACGATGCTTTTGTTTATGCAATAAATCGAGCTTCGATGGCTCTTTAAAACGACTTCTTCTTGCGGGGGTAGCTTTTCTTATTCCACACTTCTACCCTCGCTGACAGTTACGGATCAAAAATGCAGGGAAACGTGGACGGGTACTTTGTATGTGCGTTTTGTAAACTTGTATGAAAAATCGTCGGAATTCGATTTATGCTCACCACTATTATTATTATTGTTATTATAAGATTTCGATGTCCTGACGCATAATTTATATTTTAATCACTTCGTAATCCTTTTCAGAACAGTAGGATTAAATAGAATAATATAATTATTAAGGATTGCGTGCTTCCGTGTCCAATTTATTCAGCGACAGACTCAACTGCACAAAAATTCCACGACGCTTAGCTGTTGAATCCGTTTGTCGCAACTAATTTATCGATCGTTCCGTTCAAGATTGGCTGGGAAACAACGTCATAAAGACGCTGTGGCTGGCTGCGAAGAAGACCGCCAGACAGAAGACTGCTCGTCAGTTGCCTCCATCGATCTCGCTTCCCAGAGATGCATTAATGTCCATCTGGTTCGTTGTTTCGTATCCCGATGGCAAGACCTTAACGAGACCGGGATATTTTATCCCTGCAAGGGAAACGTCGAAGTCGTAACCCAGTAAAGAGGCCGGCAAGAAGTTTTCACGGTGGTCCGACCACCCTTTTAAACTTCGTTCCGCTTTCGAGGCCGGATACGGGGGAATAGCAGATCTTCGTTGTTCACTTCCAAAGCTAGCAAGAACAACTGTAATCGACTGCTTGGAAATAAAACATACCTAGGAAGTCATGGCGCCGCGATTCTTTTCCCCGTTTTGAACAATGCCCAACTACGCCGCCGTGCTAGGGACCTCCCATCCGGAATGGAATGGTCGCTTCCGTTTTTGCACGGAAATTATTGAGGGACCACGGCCACGGCTGTGAGGAAAAAAGACAACGCGATAAACCATCGACCGCGACTTGTTTGTTTCTATTTTCCGCCTCCACTTCTTTGCTTCCGCTACAGATCATCGCGGTTGAAAATCTGCGATTCACCGACGCGACTCTGATTGCAAAGGATTATTTGCTTCGATAATGCTGATAGATAATTGATTATAGATGGGGATATTTTTATAAATTGTGCTCGACAGTGGGACACATTAGTATCGTTGTTACAATAACTCCTTGAGTCAGAGAAGACAATATTTTTAAATTAATGGAAATTCGCAGGATGCACTTCTTATTTGAACATCTGTAGTAATGGGCAATTATAATTTTTGCAAAAAGAAAACCCGTGAGAATTGTTTCATATGAATCACGGAATTAAATCAATTATTCTACGTGCAATGGTTACAATGGAATTTCCATAATCGTCTAATTTCGCAGAACAATATTTTTCATTTCCCCCGACCGTAACT